>CM067330.1:70578333-71901666 GCA_034376525.1 Nicotiana benthamiana
TGTATAGGCTTGGCTGTATAAGAAAATACCTGTATATTATGTACTTTAAACTAAATTTATGGAAATTTTATGTCATATGCCCATTTTGTTTCATTAATATTTGAAGAATGTTGTATTAATGTATAATCACCTGGAGTGTAATTCATGAAATTAAGTTCCATTATCTTGTTAGCGCCCAATTTACCGTCTGTGAGTTAAAGTGAAAGCATAAAAATTAAGTCTTAGAAACTTGTCGTTCAAAACCTCATGTTCCTTATTAAAAATCAAAATATACACAAAATTAAGTAATATTAGAAGAAGGTAGTATTATTACTCAGTTACATTAACAGTACGGACAATTCTAGTATCTTTTTTTGGCTGACCATCTCCTACCACATGTAGGAGTAGTTGAAGTATTATGTCGCTTTAAGCATCCTTCTAATTCTACTTCTTTAAATAAAATAAAATTATCCTTTATTTTACACTAGATAAGTTGGGATAAATTTTATTTTAAATTTGTTGAAACTTTGGAATAGGGTTATCCTGGATAAGTAATCTTGAGATTGTTATCCCGCATGAAAGGTAGTATAAAAATAACATCATAATTATGGTATAACTAATCTTAAACTGTTAATTTCAGAAATAATTTAACCAAACGCAAAATAATTTTATCTTGGGATTGTTATCTTTTATCCCATAAACCAAAGGACCCTAATGACGAAGATTAATTTTAACGATCTCTACCCCCACCCCGCATAGTTCATCCCGTAGCAAAGAAAACTTTAACACGAAAGAAGAGAAAAGAGACTATATTTTGTAATGCGAATCAACTCAAAATGAATGACATTACACCTATTAAACTTTGGAATTTGTTATGCGCTAATTTAAAACTTACGATTATGTCAAATGCTAACAGTGAATCATTCTCCCAAAATAAATGAAATTTCTTTTTCTGTTTCCAGATTCAAACTCTTTTTTCTTTCGCCTTGCAACATTAACTTCACTTGTTTTCTCTCTTCAAATAATTCCTTTTTCCACGTCTCTTTTTTCTTGAAATTGCTCTGCTGGGAGCAAGCCATTGGAGAATAAAAACTTTGGACGAGGAAAGAAAATATCGAGAATGAGAGACTAGAGCAACTTTGGACAGAGAAACAAAAATATATAGAGAAGGTACAGCAATACTGAGGGGCAATTTGGGCAGAGGAAGAGAATGAGGGAATAGTAGTAATAGCGAGGAGCAACTTTGGGCAGATGGTTTTCCTGATATATTCTATAGCAAAGGAAATTTTGATTCAATTTTGTATTTTCGGAGAAAAGGATTCTTTCCTATCTCGTATAGGATCCAACAGCAGTAAACAACAGCAGAACAATAAGTTAATCCATATAAGAGTCCAAAACCAGTAAAGTATTAGAAACAAGGAAAAAACTAGACGAAAACTTCAACCAACTACTTCAATGAAACAGTATTTTAACCCCTTTCTGGTGCTTTCTACATCTGAAAACCCTTTTCCATTTTAGTGTGCTCTTTTAGAGTCTTAGGTGCATAAAATTATGCTTAAACTTTGTCCTTGGAATGAAGGAAAGGGTGCCCTTTATAACCCTCTACAGCGATGTGCTCTAAACCAATTAAGGAAATATTTCTCTCAGCCTGAAACGATAATTTTTAAAACCACCTCGACAATTGGTTGTCGCTTACTGGCTCAGCATTTTGTGCTAACTAATAGGGACAATTGCCCTAGATTCTAGAAACTTCCTATACCAAGCCATATCTGAAGATCCTATTTCTGTTTTACATAAGCATTGCCATAATTTAAATAAACGAACAAATGAATAAATCACTATAATGATAAGTGGTGTCATTTTCTATATGTGTCCCTTATATTTTTATTTCTTATAAATAGCTAGTAAAAGAGTTCGATCAAACGGTGTTCCATAACATAGCATGGCATGAGGTGCATATTCCCTTGATCTCATGGAATATCCACCATTACATCAAACAATCCCTGCTCTATTATAAAATATAAAGTTAATACCAAATACACTTTGAAGGGAGTGCGGAACCCAATTATGATTTTTTGGACTCAAAATACAGAAATAAGTAGAAAAAAAACTTAATGAACAAACTATATAAAATACAATTTTAAACCGCGCTTTACTTTATCCGTTTGAGACGTTAAGGTAAAGCGCATTTTAAAAACACATTTTACATAAAATGCGTTTTCAAATCACGCTTTACCTATTTTGTGGGCCCACTAATAAATTTTTTGTGCTTAACTGACATAACAATAATTCAAATGGGTAAAACCCCTTTTTTAAAAGCATTTTACTTCAAAAAATTCGAACCCTCCCCCCTTCCCCCTTCCCCCTCCCCCCAGTGGGCATTGCCTTATTTAAAGGCGTTAAGGGTTTTTAAAAATTCATTCAAAAATATTCTCAACTCTTGATAATTTTTTCTTCTTGTTAAATTCTCAAGTTTTTTTCGTAATGCATGAAGAGCGAAAAGAAAGAGTTTCATTATATTGGAGGGAGGGGGGATGGGAGGTTATGGTGGTGAATAACTTAGTGAGCTATATATAGTTTATTTCCACATTGTCATGTTAAGTCGCCACTTACAAAGAAGTATGATAGACTGGTATTGTTGTTATGTAATAAAATGAGTGTGAGCAAATTACCCATTTGAGAAAATTAAATAATTGATTTTTATAATTATAAAATATTCACATTTGGACTATCAGGCTCAATATTTGTCGCACAGTAGCACCAAGATATCCGAAAAATATTGTTCTTTTCTCATGTTATTTTCTTACAATCGTTGACTATAATTGGACAGAGTTTGTGTTTGATCTATCAATTATTTTGACATAGTTGTGAGTATATGAAATACTTAAACTGTAGGAATACCATGCTAAAAGACACATACTATTATCCTAAAAGCGCATTATATTACTAGTCGTGATGACACCTAATCTTTAAACTAGGTAAGCTTAGCATTTACTGAAATAACATTAGCATTTACTAACTTCACATTAAATAACTCTCAATAAGTTACAATTTCCAAAAATCGGTGGTACAAGTCATAAGCCATTTTAAGAGTAGTTATATAAAATAAATACAACATTGTTCCAGAACGAGAAGGAATCAATGGAACGTAAATACAAACGAGGGTGACTCCAAGGCCTGCAAAAGCATCAACAGGTTATCGTGATTCTCCACCGCGACCATCCGCTCCGCTACTATCGATCAATACCTAGATCTGTATATAAAGTATACAGTAATATAATATGACCATACCACGGCAGTACCCAGTAAGTATCAAGACTAACCTCGGTAGGGTAGTGACGAGGAACAGTCAAGACAGACATCTATTAGTCAAATGAAATGAACAACATATGATAGTGAAATATCGAGATAAAGATAACGAGATAATATCAACAGCGAAGAGAAATCAAAATACAAACAGTAGGAACATTAAATGGAGAACACAGGTAGTAACGAACGATAACTAAGTAAATCAGATAACCAAATAATTCAGATAACCAAGTAAGTCAGATAACCAAGTAAATCAGATAACCAAGTAAATCAAAACTGACATACCATGGACAAAGACAAGTAAGAATATATTCAAATAAAGAAGGCAATACCAACACAATCAATCATATCATGCCTAATACACAATCCCCACCATCTCGATCCTCCTCTCATATCATAATTCCAACTTTCGAACCTTCAGCACACATGGCATCTTGTGCCCCCATTAATTTCCATCTCACTTTTAACAATAAAATCCACATGATATATAATACATAATGTCCGTACAAATGCACTAAAGATGTTCAAGAAGTATCATTTACCTAATATAAGTAAATTACAATTTCTAGACTAATTAGAAAATTCATCGAGAAAAGATGAAATTATTTCTTTTGAAATTATTTGAGTAAAGAAGGTACCCCTTTCAACTAAAATACAACATCGAGTGGATTATTACCTTTAACATGGGAGTTAATAACTTAAAGCTTAGTAGAGATTTCTTTTTTAAGTAAAATACAACCTCATGCGATTTAAGGGGATATAATTGAGAAACTAATTGAATTAAAGATGTAACAATTATTGAAATTTTAAGATTGGAATGTATATATATAAATACAGCAAGGTATTGAAAACACTGTAGGTTCCAACATAAAGGATCATAACAATAAAGGGATTTAAACAATTAAAGCACTTGAATTAATAACAATAATAAACACAGAAATAGAAAGTGCACAACATTATTCTTCGTGCTTTTACTCTCGTTCTCGCCATAAAATCAATATTCACTTTTATTCTTTCTTGTTGCGATTTGCAACCCAATCTAACTATATCATTGTTGCAGCGTGCAACCCAATCCTATTTCACAATACTGTTGTGGCATGCAACCCGATCCCATTTCATATAATACTGTTGCAATGTGCAACCCGATCCCATTTTTCATAATACCGTTACGGCATTCAACCTGATCCCATTTCACATAATAACATTGCGGCGTGAAATCCGATCCCATTTCACATAATACCGTTACGATGTGCAACCCGATCCCATTTTACTTAATACCATTGCGGCGTGCAACCTGATCCCATTTCATATAATATTATTGCGGCGCAACCCGATCACCAAATACAATTCAACATCAAGCATAAAAGAATCTCGGAAAGGGAATAAGAGTATAACAACATCCCGGCAAGGGAGACAATATCGTAAACAATAACATCCCGGCAAGGAAATCAATAAGTACATCATAAAGGTCACAGAAAAGAAACCAAGAAGCACGAAACCTCTGCAAAACAACAAGACATAATAAGCACGTGATACTATACCGGTAACCACAACAATTGGACATGCAACATATTTGCACGAAGTCATAAAAGAATTCACAATCAAAAAGTATTCAAAATAATAAGGGAGGCAGTCACTTCAATTAAGACAATTAAGGGTCACTGTAACACGTAGGAATTAGAGGAAAACTAGCAACATCATATGAAGCATATAGAAGCAATTCAAGCAATTATTAAATCCAAACATAACAGGATACTTTTCACATAATGGACATAAGAACCAAAGAACCCTAGAGGTAAATTTCTCACAAATAAATCCGAGCACACACTCGTCACCTCGCATGCACGGACTATAATTAACATAGAAGACTCAAATTCTAAGGGAAGTCCCTCACACAAGGTTAGGCACGATATTTACCTCAATCCAGCCAATTCAATACTCAATTTAGCTTTTTCTTTACCAATTCAGCAAGGCTCCGCTCGATCTAGCCAAAAACAACTTGAATACATCAAACAATGCAAGAGAAAATAATTTTAATTAACAAAACTATGATTCTTATACAATTTGCAAAAAGTCAACAAAAGTCAACTTTTCGGGCCCGCACCTTGAAACCCGAATAAATTTATAAAAAATCGAACACCCATTCCACTGTGAGTTTACCCATACAAAAATTATCTAATTCCGATATCATATGGTCATTCAAATCATCATTTTACATTTTTGAAAGATTTCACAATTTTCCCAAATTTTCCTTTAGGTTCTCATGAATTTGATGTTAAATCTAAGATATAATAATAAGATATAGTTAGAAATTAATTAGAGATACTTACCCAATAATTTAGAGAAGTTTGGGTCTGAGAAAAATCGCCCATGAAGGTTTAGGGTTTGACAAAATTGAAAAATGGGTGAAAATCTTGTAAAAACCTCACATAACAGGCCTCAGATGTCGCATTTGCGAACTCACAAATTGCGAACAAAGCATGGCTGGTAGAAGTCGCATTTGCGACAAAAAATTCATACATGCGAACTGGGCATCGCAAATGAGATGAAAAAGTTCGCATTTGCGAGCACACAAGAAACCAACAATTTTTCCTGACACGAAAATGAGCATAACTTCCTCATACGATGTCCAAATTCGATGACTCTCTCCCTATGGCTCCATAATTTCGATACGGATCTATTGTTCAAATAAAACTGAATTTGGATATCATTTTCTCAATATGGTATTATTTCTGCTTGAATAAACAACGATGAAGCATCCAAAAATAAGTGCAATATAGCCTAAACCTATCTGAAACTAACCCAAGGCCTCGAGTCTCCAAACTAAACATGCATGTAAGTCTAAAAATAGTATACAGATTTGCCCGTGCAATCAAATCACATCATAAACTACGAATTTAACCTCAAAATTCATGATTTTCTCAAGACACTCAAATTTACTTTAATTAAAAGCTAAATTAATATCTTAAATTAACCTAAACTGTAACACCAACCAATTCTCTAAAATTATAAAAATTCCTAAATTCTAAATCAAAAAGAAAATCAATAATCTAGCATTAAAAAAGGTAAAAGAAAATGTAAAATGGGCCATTTGTAATTTTTATTCTTTTTCATGCAATAGTTAATTAACTAATTAACCTTAAAATATAAAAAACACAACCTCAATGCAATGTTTGGTATTTTTTGAATAAATCAAACGTGCAAAAAATACAAACAATCAATACAAATTCTCACAAAATCCAATAAAATTGCAAAAACTGGAAAATTTTTGTTTCCCTTATATTGTATAGGAGTAATCCCTATACGACAAAAATCATGTGCTCACAATGTTTTCTCACAATAAAAATCATAAAACTTTAAATACCTCATACAAAAATTATAATGACCGAAAACACAAATTTTCGGTAAGTTTTTCTTATTCCACATTTTTTAATTCTTTTTTCAGTTTAATAAATCATAATCGAATTAAAATAGAAATGGCTAAACATGATCCAACCCAAACCAATACCTAATACATAAATTAAAATAATACTAAAAGTGAATCATTCTCCCAAATTACACTATACTTGTATTTTTTATTTTCCTTTTTAAGATTTTATTCAAATTGATAGTATTATTATTTCAAGAACTCTCTGATTATTCATACCTTTTTTTTATAGTCAAAATCTCATGCAAAATACTCCAAAGAAAGAAATATAATATTATATGCAAAATACTCCAAAGAAAGAAATATAATATTATATGCAAAATACTCCAAATAGACAGTCATATATTGAGTAATTAGTATTTGAAGCAGCTTCAAGTAGCTAATGATTCTAAAAATTCGCGACCTAATCCATGGAGTATTATGTTGATGACACTGTCATCGCATCTATTTATGTTCTTTTGGCGGGATTTAAATATTATCTACTTAACTAAACCAATAAAAATTAATGAATTTATCCTAATTTACCTAAGTGAAACTAGAGTGACCAGAATACCCTTCAGGAGGCAAGCAGACATGGCAATTTGTTTATGAAAATGTAAAACTGTATTTGAATGACAGTCTATATTGGAATGATATACAAGTCAATAACAAAGGTCGCCTGATATAATTAAAAATGACGGAACAATCGTTAAATCTTTACTTTAATGATCATTTTTCTGTTTCTAGGAAATGATGACATAGGGAATTAACAAAGTAAAATTCACTTATCCTGTTGAATATTACTGATAATGATCTGCACTATATAATAATATGCTTCCAGCTAAGAAATTGGTCACTATATAATGTAATAATTATGTTAAAAACGTAAGCTAGTAGTGGATGTTTTTCCTCACACTAGCTTGAAGAAAAGTGTTAAAGATACTTATTATAAGTTGTAAGGATCATGGATAGAGTTAATGATAGATAGTACGGGCTTATCATTAAGTAAATTTTTAGTTTAATATTAGCTCACATTAGGGGGAAAAAAATCTTATGTTTGCTCTTGAGCCTGAGGGAGTTTTATCCTAATTTGAAATTAGGATTAAGGGATGAAATTAAACGTATAATTCATTCATGTTATGTTACAGTTCCGTTAATAACAAAGGGTAAGTACGAGATGTGCTAACCAGTGGAGGACACACGTACATCGAAGCGATGTACGTGACAACGTTTCGTCGGAAAATTTAATTAAATATTTTTGCTTTTTTTGAGTCTGCTTCTCTTCTCTAATAAAAAAGGGGCTGAAATTTTATGGTGAGTTGAACTCGGCGATAAAATAAGAAGTATAAACCAATGGGACAGATGATGATTTGCAATGAAAGAAGCAACAACTATTTTACTTGACATCTTTTAAACGCACAATTCAGAAAATTTTTTGCTGTCAGAATAGTAAATTGGTGAAAGTACTCTCTGGACAAAATTACAGAATAATACACTTTTAAAGTAGATTTTATAGTATTTTAGCCTACCTACAAGTTTGCAAATCTGTACCAAATATTAATAAGCTTAGGTTTGAGTTTTTTTCCCATTTTTTCATTCTTTATATCATGAGGCATGAAACATCCATGAGTTTTATAGCAACAAAATACAAAAACATACACGAGAAATTTAAAATCTCATCTCCTTTAATGCTATAACAACAATAATAACAATCCAGTATAATCCCATTTAGTGGGGTCCGGGGAGGGTAGTGTCTACGCAGACCTTACCCCTACCCTGGGGTAGAGAGGCTGTTTCCAAATAGACCCCCGGCATCCTTCCCTTCAAGAACTTCCCACCTTGCTCTTGGGGAGACTCGAACTCACAACCTCTCGGTTGAAAGTGGGGGTTGCTTACCATCAGAGCAACCCCTCTTTTATGAGAAATTTGTTAAATTTCGAATATAATTTTGTGAGAAATTTGAAATACGTATTATTTGAACTTATTAAAAATAGTTTAAGTAGATTGTGTACAAAGTTTGACGTCTAACATTAATTTTTACATCATAGAAAGAATTTTGTCAAATTGGTACTCCTCCAGAATTCCCTTTTTTATAACTAGAGACAAAGAATCAAGATTTAATAGTTACAAATAAATTACTAATTAGAAGGGCACTCTGGTGGTAGAACTTTGTATCTATTAGTATCTTGACAATATGAGTAGAACATGTGCTTTCTCCTTGCCCAATCCAGCCCTATCATCTGCTTTTGTGATAATTTCATAAATTCTTCTCCATCAACAGGATCCAAACTTGAAGTACTTCTCCTATCACATGTACAAGTTGCTGAAGTATTTAGTTGCCTTACACATCCTTCTAATTCTACTTCTTTCATTGATGTTACAAATGGTGCATATTGGTAGTTTACAGGGTATTTTCCTCCATGAGTTGCCCATTCTGATCCATCCCATACTGTTGCTATTATTGACATTGGCTTTGATGGGTAAACAGAAGATATAGCTGAGTTATGAACTACCTCTCTTATTGGCACATTGTCCACAAGAAATCTGCATTACATTTAGTGGCACAGTCAAAATTTTTATTAAGAAAAGTTAAAATATAAAGAAACAAATTCATCAAAAAAGTTAAGGGGTGTCATTATATAGTGTGTGTATATATATATATAAAGAAAAAATTATCAAACTAAACAGTATAATTTTCAACGAAATGGTGTGTGACACCTCTTGGGCGCATGTGGCTCAGCCACTGATTATATTTACAACAAACTGTGAAACTTTAATTTTTACCACAAAAAAATAAGAAATAAAGAAACTAAGATATATTTTTCCCATAGCTAGGGAGAAATGAAGAGTCAAGATTAAAATTTATGGGTTGTGAATTTACTACCAAACATATAGCTCGCTCCCATGAAAAGTTCCATTTTGATCAAAAGATTCAACATTTGTAGCTAAAAACATGCGTTGCATTAACCTTATGAAAAACCTATTGAATGATAAGGATTTGTTACTGACTAGGGTAATAGGTGGAAAATTCTCTTGTTGTACCTCAAGGGGATTTGAATTTTTGGCCCTATCTAGGGGGGTGGCCGATTAAGGCTAAAGTAAAGAATAGTACTCACTTTGTTTATCTTATATGTCACATTTTCTTTTTTAGTTTGTTCTAAAAAAGAATGACATATCTTTCTATTTAAAAATTATTTCATTTTCTTTGTTAATATGCTTTTATAATCATAAAAATGTCATAATATATTTGAGACTGCAATATTTTTTTCTTTTAAAACTGCATATCTAATCAAACATCATCATCATATAAAAGAAAACGAGGAAGTAGTTAGATTATCTCAACGAGCTTACACTATGTGATGATTATTCCATAGGATGGTGTAGTCATGAAAATCCAGTGTTGGATCAAACCAGAGGTAAAACTTCTCTTCTCTCCCTGTGTGCACACTTCCATTTCCGTAAAGATTAGTCTGTAGAACCCAATCTCTTCTCTTATCATGCCCAAGCAACTCAAAGTCAATTTCATCATGGTTGTGTGGGAACACATCTGAATTAGACAACTGAAAATTGAAAAAAAAAATTAAAAAAATCTTGCCTTAGCCCTGATGATCAACAAAAGAGAAAAAGGGCAGCTCGGTGCACTAATTAAGCTCTTGCGGAAGCTTAGTGCACCGGGTTTTTCTACGCATCTAGGGTTTAGTACAAGTACTGTATTAGTTATACGGAGATTAGTCATGAGATGTGCATGAAAACTTACATAAAAGGCAATTACAACTCCAGATGTAAAATGAGCAGGCAATTTTAGAGCTGCATTGAAGAAACCATAGTAGTATTTCTCCTTAGAGATCAGTCCTGAACCTAAGGACAAAAAAGAAATTGTTGTAAATACTTCAACAACTATATATAAACTTAAGCAAAAACATTTTTTGTATGATGAAGTTGTAGTGTACCTGAAGATTTATCTAAGATAAGATCAGCACTGGACCCATTGTTTGTCATACGAACATTAGCACCTCCAAAGAATACATTATAAACCTGATTAACCGATAATCGGCTGAAATGATCAGTTAATTTCTCGACTTCTGGAGGTTTATAGACTGGACCTCGACATGAAACAACAACTATCATGTAGAAAATCAAGAACTGTGATGATATAAAGGCTTTATTATGATGAAAGAAATCCATATTTTTTTCTTGGTTAATTATGGAAAGTGGGGTAGTAGATGGGCTATTTATGTATTGAAAGATAGAGAAAAAAATATGAAAACCTTGTGCTTAGTTGTTGCAAGCTGGATGTATCTTTCAAAGAATCCAATTAAATAGTTGTAAGATACAATTGAGTGGTAATTGTGGACATTAATTAATTAGAATATTCATGTGCGATATTGACATGTTTAGAAATAATACTCCCTGTCCAAATCAGTTCAAGTGGTATTAATTACAGAAATGTTAGGCTTTTTGATTGTTCAGTTAATTAACATTTATTGATATTTTCATGTACTTTGTTCTGTTTCATTTTTAGGCTGGGGTCATGGATTCGGTTCGAGATTCTCGTTTGATAGTAACTTAGAAGTTTAGTTGTAAATTGTTTATGTTATGACCACGGCACCCAAAGTGTGGCCTAACATTACGTAATGAGGGAAAATCATGGAGATCGGAATTCAAATTTAACACAAAAAATAGATTAAGTTTTTATTCGATACGTGCACCATCACAGGTACTTAACAGGCTTCCGGTGCAATGAACAAGGTGTGTGCAACTTACCAAGACACTAACATAATCAAAATAAAGTTGGTATATTGTGGTTTGTTATAAGGGATGAAAATAATAATTTCGGAATAAAATTTAAAATTATATTTATCTCATGTTTTGTTATAGATATAAATTAATTTCAAGATAAATTTTACGCTAAAATGGTTGCTTAGTCATTTAAATAGTAGGTGGGATAATTAATCTTATTGGAATATCACATTTCATGCAGTGGTGTATGCAAAATTTTACATAAGCATTATCATAATTTAAATAAACGAACAAATGAATAAATCACTATAATGATAAGTGGTGCCATTTTCTATACTTATCCCTTATATTTTTATTTTTCTTATAATATCTAATAAAAGAGTTCGATCAAACGGTATCCCGTAACATAGCATGGCATGAGGTGCATATGCCCTTGATCTCATAGAATATCCTGATTTTATTCTACCATTATATCAAAGGACCTCTGCTTTATTATAAAATATAAAATTAATACCAAATGCACTTTGAAGGGAGGTGCGGAATCCAATTATGATTTTTTGGACTCAAAATACATACATAAGTAGAAAAAACTTAATGACCAAACTATATAAAATGTAATTTTAAACCGCGCTTTACATTATCCGTTTGAGACGTTAAGGTAAAGCGCATTTTAAAAACACATTTTACATAAAAAGCGTTTTCAAATCACGCTTTACCTATTTTGTGGGCCCACTTATAAATTTTATGTTCTTAACCTACATAACAATAATTCAAATGGGTAAAATGCCTTTTTGAAAAGCATTTTACTTCAAAAAATTCGACCCCCACCCAGTGGGCATTGCCTTATTTAAAGGCGTTAAGAGTTTTGTAAAAATTCATTAAGAAATATTCTCAACTCTTGATAATTTTTTCTTCTTGTTAAATTCTCAAGTTTTTTTTCATAATGCATGAAGAGCGAAAAGTAAGAGTTTCATTATATTGGGGGAGGGGGGAGGGGATGGTATGGTAGTGAATAACTTAGTGAGCTATATATAGTTTATCTCCACATAGTCATATTAAGTTGCCACTTACAATGAAGTATGATAGACTGGTATTGTTGTTATGTAATAAAACGAGTGTGAGCAAATAATCCATTTGAGAAAATTAAATAATTAATCTTTATAATTATAAAATATTCACATATGGATTGTCAGGCTCGATATTTTTCGCACAGTAGCACCAAGATATCCGAAAAATATTGTTCTTTTCTCATGTTATTTTCTTACGATCGTTGACTATAATTGGACAGAGTTTGTGTTTGATCTATCAATTATTTTGACATAGTTGTGAGTATAAGAAATACTTAAACTATAGGAATACTATGCTAAAAGACACATACTATAATCCTAAAAGCGCATTATATTACTAGTCGTGATGACACCTAATCTCTAAACTAGGTAAACTTAGCATTTACTGAAATAACATTAACATTTACTAACTTCAAATTAAATAACTCTCAATAAATCACAATTTCCCAAAACCGGTGGTACAAGTCGTAAGCCTTTTTAAGAGTAGTTATATAAAATAAATACAACAACCAGAACGAGAAGGAATCAATGGAACGTAAATACAAACGAAGGTGACTCCAAGGCATGCAAAAGCATCAACAGGTTATCGTGATTCTCCACCGCGACCATCCGCTCCGCTACTATCGATCAATACCTGGATCTGTATATAAAATATACAGAAATATAATATGAGCACACCACGGCAGTGCCCAGTAAGTATCAACACTAACCTCGATATGGTAGTGACGAGGAACAGTTAAGACAGACATCTACTAGTCAAATGAAATGAACAAGATATGATAGTGAAATATCAAGATAAAGATAACGAGATAATATCAACAGCGGAGAGAAATTAAAATACAAACAATAGGAACAATAAAGGGAGAACACGGGTAGTAACGAACGATAACTAAGTAAATCAGATAACCAAATAATTCAGATAACAAAGTAAGTCAGATAACCAAGTAAATCAGATAACCAAGTAAATCAAAACTGACATAACATGAACAAAGACAAGTAAGAATGTATTCAAATAAAGAAGGCAATACCAACACATTCAATCACACCATGCCTAATACACAATCCCGACCATCTCGATCCCCGGTTTCTCATATCATAATTCTAACTTTCGAACCTTCAGCACACATGGCATCTTGTGCCCCCATTAATTTCCATCTCACCTTTAACAATAAAATCCACATGATATATAATATATAATATCCGTACAAATGCACTAAAGATGTTAAAGATGTCTCATTTACCTAATATAAGTAAATTACAATTTCTAATCTAATTAGAAAATCCAACGAGAAAAGATGAAATTATTTCTTTTGAAATTATTTGAGTAAATAAGGTACCCCTTTCAATTAAAATACAAAATCGAATGGATTATTACCTTTAACATGGGAGTTAACAACTTATAGCTTAGTAGAAATTTCTTTTTTAAGTATAATACAACCTCAAGCAATTTAGTGGGATATAATTGAGAAACTAATTGAATTAAAAATGTAACAATTATTGAAGTTTTAAAAAATTGGAATGTACATATATAAATACTGCAAGGTATTAAAAACACTGTAGGTTCCAACATAAAGGATCACAACAATAAAGGGATTTAAACAATTAAAACACTTGAATTAATAACAATAAATAAATAAAGAAACAGAAAGTGCACAACATCATTTTTCGTGCTTTTACTCTCGTTCTCGCCATAAAAATCAATATTCACTTTTATTCTTTCTTGTTGTGGTTTGCAACCCAATCCAACTGTATCATTGTTGCAGCGTGCAACCCAATCCTATTTCACATAATATTGTTGCGGCATGCAATCTGATCACATTTCATATAATACTATTTCAATGTACAATCCGATCCCATTTCTCATAATACCGTTACGACATTCAACCCGATCCCATTTCACATAATACCATTGCTGCATGCAATTCGATCCCCTTTCACATATACCGTTATGATTTGCAACCCGATCCCATTTCACATAATACCATTGCAGCGTGCAACCTAATCCCATTTCATATAATATCATTGCAGCGCAACCCGATCACGAAATACAATTTAACATCAAGCATAAAAGAATCTCGGAAAGGGAACAAGAGTATAACAACAACATCCCGGCAAGGGATAAAATATCATAAACAATAACATCCCGGCAAGTAAATCAATAAGTACATCATAAGGGTCAAGGAAAAGAAACCAAGAAGAACGAAACCTCTGCAAAACAACAAGACATAATGAGCACATGATACTATACCGCTAACCACAACAATTGGACATGTAACATATTTGCACGAAGTCATAAAAGAACTCACAATCAAAAAGTATTCAAAATAATAAGGGAGACGGTCACTTCAATTAAGACAATTAAGGGTTACTTTAACACGTATGAATTGGAGGAAAAGTAGCAACATCATATTAAGCATATAGAAGAAATTCAAGCCATTATTAAATCCAATCATAACAGGATACTTTTCATGTAATGGACATAAGAACCAATGAACTCTAGAGGTAAATTTCTCACAAATAAATCCGAGCACACACTCGTCACCTCGCGTGCACGGACTATTATTAATATAGAAGACTCAAGTCCTAAGGGAAGTCCCTCACACAAGGTTAGGCAAGATACTTACCTCAATCCAGCCAATTCAATACTCAATTTAGCTTTTTCTTTACCAATTCAGCAATGCTCGGCTCAATCTAGCCAAAAACAACTTGAATACATCAAACAATGCAAGAGAAAATAATTTCAATTAACAAAACTATTATTATTATACAATTTGCAAAAAGTCAACAAAAGTCAATTTTTTGGGCCCACACCTCGAAACCCGAAAAAATTTATTTAAATCGAACACCCATTCCGCTATGAGTTTACCCATACAAAAATTATCTAATTCCGATATCATTTGGTCATTCAAATCATCATTTTACATTTTTGAAAGATTTCACAATTTTCCCCAAATTTTCTTTAGGCTCTCATGAATTTGATGTTAAATCTAAGATATAATCATAAGATATAGTTAGAAATTAATTAGAGATACTTACCCAATAATTTAGAGAAGTTTGGATCTGGGAAAAATCGCCCATGGAGGTTTAGGGTTTGAGAAAATTGAAAAATGGGTGATAAATCTCGTCAAAAACCTCAAATAACAGGCCTCAGATGTCGCATTTGCGAACTCACAAATTGCGAACAAAGCATTGTTGGTAGAAGTCGCATTTGCGACAAAAAATTCATACCTGCGAACTGGGCATCGCAAATGCGATGAAAAGTTCGCATTTGCGAGCACACAAGAAACCAATAATTTTTCGTGACACGAAAATGAACATAACTTCCTCATACGATGTCCAAATTCGATGACTCTTTCCCTATGGCTCCATAATTTTGATACGAATCTAATGGTTCAAATAAAACTGAATTTGGATATCATTTTCTCAATATGGTATTATTTTTGCTTGAATTAACGACGATGAAGCATCCAAAAATAAGTGCAATATAGCCTAAATCTATCCGAAACTAACCCAAGCCCTCGAGACTCCAAACTAAACATGCATGTAAGTCTAAGAATATCGTATAGATTTGCCCGTGCAATCAAATCATTCAAATAACATCATAAACTACGAATTTAACCTCAAAATTCATGACTTTCTCAAGGACACTCAAATTTTCTAATTTTTTAACCGGATATCTAAGTCACGTCAAATCAATTCCAATTTTCATCAAAATTTTCAAATAGGAATTAAATATCAAACAAATTTGTACTGAGTTTCGGAACCAAAATACTGGCCCGATACCAACGAGTTCAAACATTAATTTATTTCTTTATTTCCTTTAAAAATCAGCACAATAATTTTCTTCAAAATCTTTTTCTAAGGCTAGGGACCTCGGAATTTAATTTTGGACATATTCCCAAGTTTCATATTTTACCGCGGATCTTGCAGCATCATCGAGACACAGATCCGGTCCATTTACCAAAAATATTGACCAAAGTCATCTAAAAACTAAATTTTAACTCTAAAATTACTTTATTTTTTTATATTTTCATATAAAAAAATTTTGATTTTACGCTCGGACTGCGCAAGCAAGTCGATACAAATAATATGAAGTTACTCGGGACCTCAAATTGCTGAACCAAATGTAATTGCTCAAAACGATCAGCTGGGTCGCTACACAAATAAATAATATAAACCAGATAAAAACAACAAATACATTATTGCAATTAATCACAAAACATTCAAAGAAAATAAATATACAACAGTTAAAAAAATCTTATTTATATTTTTTTAACAAATAATAATGATTTCTCAATTTTTACATATTTTTTTAGCACACTATTAACTAAGTCCGGATAAAAATAACATACCAGTTTAATCATAAAAAATATACAAACAACATAGAACATATGTAAAATAATTAATATACAATTTTTATATGAGTTTCGACAAAAGTAAAATTGGAATACCTAGATTTATGTTTTTTGAAAAGTTGAAAAATTATAGAATTAAAGATTTGAGTCTGAAACGAGCAATCCACAACGAGAGAAGGCCTTAGCTAGGATGTGATTACAGCACACTTTACTTTTTGTGGAATGAGTGGGTCCACTCGAGTTATTTTGGGTCGTTACTAGAGGGGGGACCACTGGAACAAAATTTTTGGGAGGGGGGGGGGGGGGAGGGGGTTGATTTGTGTTCTGAATGTAGGGGAAGGGAAGGGGACGGGTAATGAAGCTATAAAAGTCCTTAATCAAATCACGTTTTAGTTAAATGTCTTATCAGCTTCACATAAAATGTGATATAAAATAACGTTTTATGTAAAATATAGTTTTAAAACGCGCTTTATCAAAACGTCCGAAACAGGCGGTAAAGTAAAGGGCGGTTAACCGCATGTTATATGATTTGGTCATTAAGTTTTTCTTCTACTTACTTTGATATTTTCGTTCAAAAAGATCATAATTGGATTCCAGACTACTTTGAAGGCGAGGGGAGATTTGAGACAGGTTAATAAGATTTGTAAATAATTTTTTTTCTAAGAGTATTTCATTTCATGAGTAATTTATCCCATGAAGATATGAATCAAACATGTGAGTTGTCGCATGTTGTTGGATTCCGACAGAAGTGCAAATATGCAGTGACTGGTGAGGTTACACATATATAGATGTGAAAAAACATTTACTGGAGTCATGCACCAAGTTCAATCGTAGATTACACATATACGATTGTCTAATCCATTAGAAAAGCTGCTGCATGCATTAATCAAATAGCTATTTGATTGGTAATGTAATTGAGACAAACGCGTCGCCAACACCAACTGGCCCAACTTGATGCAACAAACTCTAACTCTTCAAAATAATTTATTTTTATATTATTTCTGTATTATGGTATACAGTATTTATTATTATATGTAGTGAGTAGTGTGCTAGTTATTAGACTACTTTTATTCTTTTGAATTATTTCATGTGAAGAGTTGGAAAAAGATTTTGTCGGATACCTGAAGGAATGATGAGATTGTAGGAAGATTTTACGAGTTTTGGGAAAAGGTATGCTAGCGGTGAGGGAATGATTAATAATTTGATATAGATTTCTAGCGAAATATAGTAGTTAGGTAAGAGTATGAGCCAAGAATTTGCCTACTTAATTCATTAAGAATTTATTTATTCGTTAGTAAAGAAAACACTAACAGAGCACTTGGGGAGGGTTTTTTCTAGTTATACTTTTATTTTAGGGGTAACGGATTCCTAGTCATTTAAATTTGTACCAGATTTTAAAGTTGTTACACAAATTTACATTATTTATATTTGAACATTCAAACTCATATATCCGCTAACTAATAAACCTATTTAACTGTAGACCATGTACATGTGGATGTTATGAACAAGGTGTGTGCAAATCACCAAAAGTATGTGCGTAACTACTATAGTTTTGATTTTAAAAAATCTAAACTAGAATAAAAAGAATACAAATTAAAAATAAAGAAAATAAACTAGGTCATTTCTCCATACCCCAGAAAAGAGCTGAACAACAATATGAGTACTTCGTAACAATTTTGACGGACACTTAAGAATTTTGGCAACTCAAAAAAAGAAAACAAGTACAATTATCATCCTAAACATAGTACAAAGTGCAGGGAAGGTTGATATTTCGAAGAAGATTAAGAAGTTCTTAGAAAAAAATGGACGGAATCACCAGAGATGGCTTGGCCTAAAGCTAGGTGAGGGCAGAGACAATTCCAACAAACAGCTCAAAGTTCGTAGAATTTTAGGATGAGATTTTAAAACCAAAGCTACAATTCTTGGAGAGGTGTCTGGTGGGTAGACTGGGGAACATCACGACCGAGATCCCTCTAGTCTCACTGTCTCAGAAGTTGAAGGCTAGGCTTGTAGAAGTTGGAAGGTTATGGGGAAGATCAAGATAACAGAAATAAATGGAGGTGGGTGAACGGAGAAAAAGGGAGATTAATTTTTAAAATTTCAATAAAAAATTTAAAGATTAGTTTTTTAATAATATAGGACTCACAAATCTATATGTCATATAATAAAGACAAAATATGTGACATGACATTCTTGTCACATCGATTAGCAAATACGTTTAATGAATAGTGTTTATTAATATTTATTCCTCCAAGTTGAAGTGTTCAAATAAAAACAATATAAATTCGTGTATTGATTTTAAAATTTAATATACGTTTAAATAATTAGAAAACCATTACACCTTTACTTTATCTTCTTCTTTTTCAGATAAATCTTTATGAAAAAAGAGAGCAAGGCTTTAGTGGGTTTTCGACCACGAGGGTAACTCTAATCCCAATTTCGTAGTACCGGTAAACTTCTAGCTAGGCTGGCAAGCTTCTAAATGCATATATCATTTTAGGCAAATTTTACTTCAAAATGAGAAAGGAAAGTGAAGGGCTTTATAAGGCATAACATAAGTTCATATGATACACGTACTTTTAAGGCTTGAGGTGGCGAGTCCAAAAAGACAAATTCGTGCAGGCCTAGGCCCAAAACGGACAACGAGCATTGGTCTTGGGTCATTATATAATTTTAGGGAAAATAAAAATAGCTAGATTTACAAGTGGTCATTGAAAAATAGCCATAATTTCAAAAATAATCGAGATATAGCTATCTTTTATGTAAAGATAAATATGAACAAAAATACTGTTCAAAATCCAAAAAAAATTTCAGCATAATATATTAGAACTCCAGCATAATATACCGGTGCATCATAATATACTGGAAGTTCATACACATGTGCTTCAATCTTCAGTATATTATGATAGAACTTTCCGCGCTTTGAAGTTCCAGCATAATATATTGGAAGTTCATATAGGGGTGTACCTACCTCCAGTATATTATGCTAAAATTTTTTGTGTTACAGTAAAATAATGGTAAAATAAAGACTATTTTTTAATTATTAATCTGAAAATTAACTTACTCATTTTGTCATTATAAAAATTATATACATAAAATATTTAATTTGACGAAAAAAAATTATGAATTCATATGTCTCGTCAGTTATCCTCTAAATCCAGCCCGTTAGTAGTATGTTGCTTATTTCCGTAGAACGAGGTATCTCTCAAGAGTTGCTAGTCGAGGTTTCTAATCTTTTGTGGTCAATTCTGAGTAATGATTAATCTTTAATATATATATATATATATATATATATATATATATATATATATATATACATTATGTTCCTTGGAAAACGATCGTACTACTTTATAGGTGTTGGAATCAAGTGTGATTGGCCAAAATGGGCTTTCAGCTCGGATGATCCCCGAAAAAATAGGAAGAAATTAAGATATAGTTAAACTTCCAAGTGGTCATTCAAAAATAGTCATAGTTTTAAAAGTAATTGATATTTAATCACTTTTTATATAAAAATAAATTTGAACGAAAATACTGTTTAAAATTTAAAAAATACTCCAGCATATTATACTGAAACTTTTCATGTGATGGAGTTCCAGCATAATATGCTGGAAATTCATATACAAATACATTAATCTTCAGTATATTATGCTAGAATTTTTCGTATCGCAATAAAACAATAACTATATTTAATAATTTTATAAATATTGGTTATTTTTGAATGTTCAGTATGAAAACTTGCTAACGTGTGTTAATTTTTACAAAAAAATTGCGAAGCAGAATGGCTTTAACATCTGGACAGGCTCGTGAAACTGAGGTTAATGTGTAAGCAATACTTTCGTTCAAGCCCATGGCTTGCATGTAATATCTGCCTGTGAAAGCCCATTTCTTTTCTTTTGGGGAGAAATTTAAAATACTCAGACTTATAATTGGTCGTTTAAAAATAATTTAATTTTAAAAATAATTAAAAGTTTAATTATTTTTTATATAAAGATAAATTTGGATAAAAACACTGTTCAAAACTCGGAAAATACTCCAATATATTATGCTGGAGTTTCAACATATTATACTTGAACTCCAACATATTATACTAAAGTTCCATGATAAGTATGTTGGAACTCCAACATTTCCAACATAAGTACACTAGAACTCCAATATTAAATAACATATTCTACAATATAATCTTAATAAATATTATACCTCAAATACGGTAGATTTCCTATGAACTAGGAAATTGATACGAAGAGTATTCCATAACTAGTGTACCTTGCTCGCGCTTCGGGAGGTTATCAAAATTTAAAATATAGTTAAATATTATCAATGTTTAAATAAAAAAAATAATCTACCATTTAGAAATCTTTTTCTCTTTTTTTAGTATCTTGAATAAACTTCTGGAAACATTTCAAATTATTATAAATGACCGAGAATGAGTTCCAAACATGTTGTAACAATAAAAAGTGTCACATCAGAAACATATTACAACGATGCCTTCTCCATAATCCGAAATGAATATTTGCCTTTTTCATCATCGATTAAATTTTTACACAAATTTATTGTCAGACAATTGTTCATTACGAGAAAACTACTGTTATTTTTTGAAAATTTGCCCTTTAATTGCATTTTTTACTATTCTACGTTGTTGCACCTCCCTTTTGCTATAAATTCGCTCGATCCGAAAAGTCGAGTTTTTCGGCTTTCCTCCTTTCACTTGACGGAATACATCAATAATGTTATAAAACAATAAAAGAACAAGAGCAATATTGCAGAGAAAGAGAGAGAAATTCTTATTGAATTTTGGGCTGATCTACAATGGGGTAAGACCCCTCTATTTATAGGAGGAAAAATGACTTTGCCTCAAAGTAAAACTCTCTACAAAACAGACATTCACTCTAAATAGAATTCTATTCTTAACACTCCCCCTTGAATGTCTACTCAATTAATAATGTGCCTCGTTAAAACCTTAACTAAAATAAAACCCAGTAGGAAAAAATTCTAGAAAAGGAAAAAGAGTACACATATTTAGAAATGCGCCTATTGGTTGCCTCGTTAAAAACCTTGCAAGGAAAACCCAGTGGGACAAAACCTTGTAAGGGAAAAGAGTGCAACACGCATTAACTCCCCCTGAAAAGATCATCAGTTCACATCCTTGAGCCTTCGCATTCCAATCTTGTGCACCATCTTCAAGAGATCTTTGGTAGAGATTTGATAAATAAATCAGCCATATTAACTTGAATGAATTTGTTTCACTTTGAAATCATCATCCATAATAGATGTATCGTCTTCGTATGATCTTGTTGGAATCGTTAATTCTATATCTTCTCATAGAGGTGAAAAACTCTTGCTATCACATTATCATGCTTATAGTTATAGCAAGATATATTCGTGCACAAATTGCACTAAGTAAACAGTACTTCAAGATCAAGAATTGTATATGCTTCAAGCAACTTAAATCCTTCATGGATTGACACATAAGTTAAGTCATATAAGCCATATAATAGACATTAGATGCATATCAAGATTTTCATGTCATGCTAGACAAATAAGATATTGAAAACTGATTGCACATACCATTGACTTTATACTTTCAAGTATTTGAACTACATGTCCAAAACTACATGTCTATCATATGGAATCATTTCTACTTGAATTGTATCTCTACCATTTGGCCAATATTTTTGTGTCTATATTCGATAGACTTAAGATCTTCATCTATACTTAGCACTATGATAGATGTCGACGACAAATATTATATATCGGTTCCAAAAGTTTTCCATAAAGACATAACATACCGATCTCTTCATTCATATATTGAGGTACCTAAATCTCTCATGAGATTTTATGAAGTGTTATGTCATGTGATGTTCTAGATCACTTGCCTCCTTATTATGATCACTTTGATAATTTGCTCATCTTCTTTATTAAGAAGTTCTTTTTGAAACCGATTTGTCTATACGCTTTAAGCGTATCAAAGACTTTGTCCTTCTAGGACTTAATATGAGCATTTGCAGTGAGAATATAGTTACTTTCTTTGGGTCAGCAAATGCGTATGGCATGCTTTGCAATATGTTGCAACTGAATTATCTTTTTATGAACTTCAAGTTCATATTATCCTATTCGAGGATCTATATATACAAATGATAATTCATTCTACATAACGTTTTCTCAACTGTTTATCATGTCTCCCCCTCATGTTAGAAAAACTAACTTGTTTCCTCAACTTTGAGAATCCATCTTTGTGCATTATGGTGTTAGTGAAAATATACACCGCATATCAATAATAATAAGATGGAGTTATTTGGTTCCTGACCCTGAACCACTTGTGATGGGAGAATATAATATACTCTCGTATATAACATATATCAAATTGATATAGATAACTTTGTTCTCATAAGCAATAATTTAGCTATTAAGTGGAGGCACTCAATAAATTATTTTGCTAAACCAACTATGATGTAAACCAACTTATCAAGATGAACTATCTTGAACAGAAAATCTGGAAACTATGCTCGAAATTAGGTTACTGAGCAAGTTACCTCGCAAGCACCGGTCAGGTTGCAGGTTAATAATAATCGCACATGTAACCATATCATAGATGCATCATATGTGGTATACATGGCAGGCGAATGAGCCCATATTCGCCTTTGATATTTCCAGAATTTATGGAATTCAACCCCAACTTTAGTTGGTCAATTAATTAATGAGAACACGTAATATAAGAGAATTCGTAAAGAACTTTCTAGTTCTTTAATATTTACCCATGTGAATTCTCTATTATTGTTGCACATCATACTTAAATTGATATGGCTAACCCGAATGCCAATTGAATAAATTATCAATATTAATAAAATTCAGGTTTACATCATGACATGTGCAATTATCGATAAACTCTAAGTTTATTATGATATGGGTTTTTATATCAATAAACATCCACTTTATTGTGACATTCTTTTGTTTGTATAGTACAAATTGGAGAATAAAGCTGGTAGCTTTTCACATGCATATTATCATGCTACAAGTTGTAGTAATAGAAGATATCAAATCTTTCTTTTATTTATAGTCTCAATATAATCAATCGCTTCGCATATACTTTGGAAACTGAATAAGTTTCATTGAGACTTACTACAATACAATACCTTATTGGTAATCAATTGTGTTTCTCCAACATAGTAATAATTGGCTCTGCTAGAGCTCTCAATTAATTTTGTACTACCACAAATTCATCAACATCCATGTGGTGAATATCTCTTTTAAAGAGAAAGTTATACCATTATGGTCATGGTCAAAATTATATGCAAGATATGTTTCTTGTATTATCATTGTCATTTAATAATCATATTTCCAAAATATCTTGGCGGACAATAGGTACGTGACCAATGATCATTCATGCCATAATAATGACATTATTTTCATATATCATCTCAAACCTCCTTCTTGAGGTGATGTGGTATATTCACTACCACTAGCACGTTCATATTCTTCCAAGAATGAATATGTATTCATAAATTAGATGATGTCACATTCAAATCATGAATGGACCATAATTATCTATATGTGCTTTATAAAATCTCATATTGTCAAATTTATGACAAATATTACTTTCACAGAGTGAAGGATTATTTTGAGAATCCTTATTATCTTCATTATCACAATGATGACGATTATAATTTCGTCTATTGCCACGTCCACATCCATTGATACCTTCACGGTAATAATTTTGTTTTCTTTCAGACTTATCACATACTGCTATCACATTCTCTATGGGGAATGAGAATGGAGCAAATTCAATGGGACGGATTTTCAATTCTTTTATCACAATCATACATGAATTTAATCATGGCAAGGTATAGAAATTTTACCACTTCGGATGGTTATAATTTCTTAGAAAATCAATTAGAGTTGAAATTAAAATTTATCGTCTTTGCTTGTATTTAAAATCAAATTATAGAATATAAAGAATTTGAAAGAAAAAAAAATAAAATACTTACCTTAAATCCAGAATATAATCTTGAAGGAAGTTCATAGAACAATTAACAATCATTATGCTCGATCCCCAAGCTTCTACTCAATTGGTTAGAGTCTCGTGCTCAAATTGCTAGAACTCCAGGCAGAACTTGGACCAGACCGGAACCATAAACAACGACTCGACACGGAATCTCGACGAACAATGGAAATACATAACGATAAAACATGATCATCTCTATATTTTTGGCCAGTGAATTCCAGTTACTCTGTTGGCAAAGGCTGAGTTGTGCCATATACTGTGTAACAATAAGTTCGCCACAATAGATATAAGAATTTGGAATAGCGTATGTGATTTGAAAGATTAGAATCCTGTCGTATTCTTTCTTTAACCAAAGTTGAATGAAGCAGCTCGTGAAAGGATGCTCCGGAGAAGAAGAACGCATTGCGTTTTTAGTATGTGTATCTTTCCGTCTGAATTTCTTTTTTTTCGTTTTGTATCTTTTTCTTTTTGTGTATTTTTCTCCTGAAAGAGTTTCTTGAGACGGTAGACACTCGTGCTGATAACGTGTTATAAAACAATAAAAAAACAAGAGCAATATTGTAGAGAAAGAGAGAGAAATTCTTATTGAATTTTGGGGTGATCTACAATGAGGTAAGACCCCTCTATTTATAGGAGGAAAAATGACTTTGCCTCAAAGTAAAACTCTCTACAAAATAGACATTCACTCTAAATAGAATTTTATTCTTAACAAATACGCAATTCTGAAAATTATTTATGCGCTTAGGTTAATTAGAGGCTCGACTTTCTTTTCCCTATCTTTTAGTCTTCTAGATCCCTGGAAAAAAAATAAAGAAAATTAAAATCAAAAAGAAAAAAAAAAAGAGAAATTGGGGCAGCTTTCTCGAGAGAGGCAATGTACCAATTGTCTTTCAATATATTTATTCCTTTTATTCTCCTTCCACTTAGCAATGAACTATTAGAACAATAATGTACAACATGATTAAGTCTATAATTAGGAAAATAAGAAAAAGATAAGTGTTGTGTAGTATTTTTTCACCTGTCGTATACTTATAGACTTGCAATTGTCTTGAGAACTGTCTTCTTTTTTCTTATAGTTTCCTCTCCGGCTCCTCGCACCATAAATTATCACAAAGAATTATGAATTCTCATTCTTTAATGAAATGAAGAAGAGAAAAATAAGACGACTATAATTTTCTTCACGTCTAACTTACTTAGATGAAATATTAAGAGAAAATAAAAAGTCACACTTTAGCACGCATTAAAAGCATATCAACTCGCTTATAAGAATAAAACAAAATTAGAGGAAAAGTAAAAGCAGATAAAGCAGAAAAAAATTATAAAATCAGAAATAAAATTCTAAGATGACGAATATGAATTATCAAAGTGATTTCTGTCAAGTCCCAAACTTTGAAGAGGCATGCCAGCACCCGGTGTCTGTACTCGATCCGAGCATATCACTTTATAATTGTGGAGTCTAGAGGGGTAACCCTTAACTTAAGCCGTAAGGTCATATTTTGAATCGTCTGAAAATAACGTCTCTCTCATTTGTGGTGTAAACATACCCAAAACTTATCTATAAACTGTGGAGGTTGGCGAGGCTGTCATGAACATCTACAGATATACAAACTATACATGACTCGTCTACAAGTCTCTAGAAATAACTGAACTGTGCCATAGTCGGGACAAGGCCTCGACCTACACATCATTTGCATATATAAAATGGACTTTAAGGTCTAAATCTGGCAACTCCGAGGAAGTGGAACTTACCAACCAAGCTGATTTCGACTCTGTCTATTGGGAAGGTCTGTTCAACTGTCAATGCAGACCTGAAGGCATGAAATATAGCGTCCCTGAAAAAGGATTGTCAGTACGAAATAATGTACCGAGTATGTAAGGCAATAGGATAATTGAAAGTTGAAACTGAAATGATACTGTATTAACTGAAAGTAACTGGGAATCAAAGATAATATGAAGATATGCTTACCTGCTAATACTGGTTCTACTATCTCAATATAGTAAGTAAAATAGCTGTCCGGCCTTATAAGGCTCGGTATGTGTAACTGATCTGCATAGTAGGCTCGATCATAGGAACTCCCCCATACCAAGCTCTATATCTCGGCCATTCTGGGCTCGCTCATAGGCGCACGGCCATAGTAGGCTCAGTATATAACTCACCATCTGATAAGAGGTTGCCCAATAGGGGCCTGCCCATTAATTATAACTCGATGGTGGTAAAAATACTGTAATACTGTACATATATAGATTCTCTACTCTCTTGGGTAACAGAAGACAAAACTAAACTGAATATGAAGTCCCGATAAGGAAGAATGCTGTAACTTATGAGACTAGAAAAATGTACATAAATTCAGGAATATGAACTTCTCTTTATGTCTCGTTATCAAACACATAAAGTTATTGGATCATGCCAAAATGAAGGAAAGGTTTAGCCTTAACATACCTTATTACAATCTTTCAAATCACCAAGTTGAACTCGCCTCTTTGCATCTTAATCTACAACAATGACAATAATACTATCGTTATGTTACGAATGGTACAACGATCGCACAACGAACGTAAAGTTTATTTTGTATAAAAATAAGCAGCATCTCCCCTATAATTCTAACTTCCTCCAAATTCAAGATAATACCAACGACACAAGAACACAATAATATTAACATATATATAATTTGCTAACCTTATATACACCACAAATTACTACAAAACAGCCCAACATACCCCAATCTCTTTATACATAAAACGACCATTGTAGTAATGTCAAACATCTTGAAAATGTTAGAACGAACGAATGGCCCTCCACCCAGCATACATGTGATGTTTCTCCATACCCTTCCTCCTCTAGAACTCCAGAAAACAGTTTTAAAACACGCATTCCAATATCAACACAAAACAATCCGATATAAGTGAAAAACTCGAACTCATGACTTCCGATCACCATCCCGTGAGTTCTTACAACTATAGAATGAATTACCATGAATTTACGCACAAAAATAGATGAAAGAGAGTAGTAAACATACCTTATTTGTTGGATAACTCAGATCATATCTTGGTTCTTCAAACTATAGGTTTTACTCCCAATTAGAACTTGAAAATGAGAAAAGATCAATTAGGGTTTGTGGGTAATTTATGGGAGGAAGTTTGTAGGGGTTTAGATATGGCTATTTGTGATATATAATGAAGTTTATATTGCAGGAGATAAGTCATGAAATGGGCTCTTTGGTGACCCAAATTGCCTCTTTTTGTGCTCTCATTTAACCAAGTAGGTGACACACCTACTTGTCACCTAGCAGCCTGTGCAGTCTTCCAAAAATACATATATCTCTCTACTCAGATGTCCTATCAATAAAATATTTAATGCGTTAGAAAATAGACTCATAGAGCTTCAATTTGATAGGTGGAAAACCCTATAACTCTAAGTATATTGGGAGAAAATTGCAGTTAGATTTGACCTATGTTTCAACACATTTATGAATGTAACTTGTGATGATC
Source organism: Nicotiana benthamiana (assembly GCA_034376525.1). Lineage (NCBI taxonomy): Eukaryota > Viridiplantae > Streptophyta > Magnoliopsida > Solanales > Solanaceae > Nicotiana > Nicotiana benthamiana. Next base: position 70,606,678 of record CM067330.1, read on the forward strand.
TTTTCCAACTTTTGTTCCACAACTCGCTTGACTTCAAATAATAACACTCGTCTATCATACGACTAAAAGAACTAATAACATAATCTCCTTATAATTTTAAACACACTATTTCTTGCCCCAAAAGTACATGTTATAACATTCCCAACTTGTCGACTTTTGACGAAATTTATTTTCTTCAATTCATTTAGCTTTGAAGCCTTCAAACCCTCTTGATACTTGGTATTCATGATCTTAAATACTTGTAACCTCCATTATAACATGGTTAACTTACTTTATATTCTTTTAAAGTCGATATTATTTCTGAGCTTACATCAATTTGTTAGAATAATGATTCCGACTAAACACAATAGCCTTCATATCGAATAATTCGGAATTACAACTACATGAGCGGAAGCTTACATGAATCCATTTGTGGAAATCTTTGAACCTCTTTTGATGATTGTCCAAATGTCCTTATGAAGATTGCTCCTTGATCCTTCCTTCAAGATTGTCTTGAAGTTGATGTTTCCACAAGAATTCCTCACAAGACTAAAATATGTGAATGGTTTCACAACAGCAATAATATGACAATAACCAAATTGGTGTATGGATTTCCACAAGAATTTGCAAGACAACAATGGAGTTTTTCTCTTGATTCAATGGGAGGAAGAAGAGATTATGTCTTGCTATAATGTGGGAACCATAACCCCCCACTTATAACAAATGAGTTATGAAACTCTAGAGTCATAAGCATGTAACCATAGTTACATATATGTAACCTTAGTTAGCCCATCATTAACCAAGGTTACCCTTTTGGGTATCTACACATTGGTCTTACACTTTATATGACAATACATTGGCCCCCTTAACATAATGTCCATAAGACCACAAAATTAGGCCAATCCAAAAGATAGCAACATATAATTTAACCATATATTGTTCATATGTATGTAGATATAAGTCCATATATCATACAATCTCCCACTTGGACGAGATATTCATACATATATACAAACCTTAGCATTATATGTTACAATATAACCTTATGAGCTCAAAATTGCTATCATAATAAAATTGTCATGAACAATCCGGTCCATCAATCATACCAACATAGGACCTAAGAGCTCTTAGTTACTCATTCGTAACTAGAACCAACATAGATCACGTATATCAATATAACCAACGACATGGATCAAGTGTAGGTATGTAGCATGGAAATAACATAAAGTGTGGTCAATAGAATATCTATTTCCAACTGGTTCTCTTTATTGAGATCAATCATAAACTGTAAGAGTACAAAAACTTTAAAACTGAATATCTGCGCAGATATAACTGAATTACTGAATATAATGGACAATACATAATTGTATAATACAAACTCCCACTAAAATACATAATCCTTAATTGATTTGACACCCATACAAGCAATATGCTCAAGAAATACTTTTGATGTCAATCCCTTAGTGAGCGGATCCGCAAGCATGGAGTTTGTACTGATGTGCTCAATGCACAACTGTCCATTCTGTACTCTTTCTTTAACAACCCGAAATTTGACGTCCATATGTTTTGCTTTCGTCAAACTACTGTTGTTATTAGCATAAAGGAATCGGAGTCGGTATACCCGATGATCTCAAACTGGTCCGATCTCCGATATGCAAGCATGTAATCCTTTGTTCTCTGTAAGATTGCTTAGATATCTGCCTAACATCCCAACAATGTATGCTATATCAGGTCGTGTATATACCTGAGCATACATCAGACTACCTACAGCCGAAGCATAAGGCGTCTTCTGCATTTCCGAAGTTTCATAATTATTATTTGGGCACTGTTTGAGACTAAACTTGTCTCCCTTAGCAACAGGGGTGTTGCTTGGTTTACAATCCTGCATGCCAAATCTTTTAAGAACCTTATCAATATAGCCTTTTGTGACAGACCGAGAACACCTTTTGAGCGATCTCGTTGTATCTGAATTCCTAATACAAAAGAAGCTTCACCAAGATCTTTCATTTCAAATTTCTTTGAAAGAAATTTCTTAGTTTCATGCAATAATGCTATATCGTTACAGGCAAGCAGTATGTCATCGACATATAAAACCAGAAAAATATACTTACTCCCGCTGAACTTATGGTATATACAGCCATCAGCAATATTCGGTTCAAAACCAAAAGATGTAATGACTGCATGGAACTTATAATACCATCGACGGGAAGCCTGCTTGAGCCCATAAATGGATTTCTTTAATTTGCAAACCCTTTTCTTTGATTCATCCGAAACAAAGTTTTCAGGTTGCACCATATAAATTGTTTCCTCAATGTCACCATTTGAGAAACGCTGTCTTAACATCCATCTGATGTAGCTCAAGATCAAAATGTGCTACTAGTGCCATTATACTCCTGAAAGAGCCTTTCGATGAAACTGGAGAGAAAGTCTCTTTATAATCAATGCCTTCCTTTTGAGTGTAGCCTTTTGCGACTAGACGAGCTTTATACTTAATAACATTGCCCCCTGAATCCCTTTTGGTTTTAAAAATCCATTTAAAACCAATAGGTTTAATACCTTCGGGCAATGTAACAAGCTCCCAAACGTCATTATCGCTCATAGACTTCATCTCATCATTCATGGCATCAATCCACTTTTGAGAGTTAGAACCCTTAATGACTTGACGGAAGTTGATTGGATCATCTTCCTCAAGTCCAATATCACTTTCTTGTTCTTGGAGAAATACAACATAATCATCCGGAATTGCATTTCTCCTCTCTCTAGTGGATCTCCTTAATGGCATTTCAGTTTCTTGACGTTGTTGAGTTCGATTTTCATTAGTAATTTCAGGATCCTGATTGGGGAGATTTTCGAGATTGTCTTGAACTGGAGTTGTATGATCCGTGTCAGGAATGATAACACCCTGACCAAGATCAACAACTTGAGGGAAAGACACATGTTCTTCCTCAAAGACAAAATCTCTAACAACTTTATCTCCCCACCCCCCAAACTCAATATCCTCAAAAAACCTAGCATTATCCGTCTCAAAAATAGTTCTAGAAGTGGGATCATAAAACTTAAAACCCCTGGACCTTTCAGAGTATCCAACAAAATAGCTACTAACCGTCTTAGCATCCAGTTTCCTTTCATTCGGCCTATAAGGCCTTGTCTCAGTTGGACAACCCCAAATGTGTAAATGCCTAATACTGGGTTTATTCCCAGTCCAAAGTTCATATGGAGTTTTGATTGTAGCTTTAGTTGGAACTCTATTAAGAATATAAGCTGTGGTTTTTAGTGCTTCACCCCAGAGTGAGTCTGGCAAAGTAGTACGACAAATCATACTTCTTACCATATCCTTAAGGGTCCGATTTCGTCTCTCAGCTACACCATTCATCGTAGGACTTCCTGGCATAGTATACTGAGGGACGATCCCACACTCATCTAGGAATTTAGCAAATGGCCCTGGACGTTGTTCACCTAAACCATCATATCGACCATAGTATTCACCACCACGGTCAGATCTAACGGATTTAATCCTTTTGCTTAGTTGATTTTCAACTTCAGCCTTAAATGATTTGAACACGTCTATGGATTGGGACTTTTCATGAATAAGATATAGGTACCCATAACGAGAGTAATCGTCTATGAATGTGATAAAGTATTGTTGACCATTCCTACAAGGAGTAGGGAATGGCCCACAAATATCCGTATGTATCAATTCTAAGACGTCCGAAGCTCTCTTAGTACCTAATCTCGTCTTGTTTGTTTGTTTTCCCTTGATACACTCAACACAAATATCCGAATTTGAGGAATCAAGAGAATCAAGAATTCCATCTGACATGAGTTTCTGAATTCTTTGAATGGATATGTGACTCAAACGTTTGTGCCATAGTGATATAGAATTCTCATTAGTTAATTTTCTTTTGGTACCACTTGAACTTGTATGCAAGGTTTCATTATGTGAGGTTATTGTGTCACCAAATATAGGCTATCAAATATTGATAAAAGACCAGTACCAATAAGATTTGAATTCTGAAAGAGACTAACTTTATTGTCACCAAAAGAACATGAATAACCGGATATGTCCAATTTGGGAACAGAAATTAAATTCCGTCTAAAAGACGGTACAACAAAAGTGTCATCCAAATCTAAATGAAAACCGGTCTTAAACAACAGCCTAAATTTGCCAATAGCCTCAACTGGCACCTTCTTGCCGTCACCCACATAGATGTATCTTTCACCATCATTTGGTTTTCGGCAGTTCAGGCAACCCTGCATAGATATACTTATGTGAGTAGTAGCAGCAGAATCTACCCACCAAGTATCCTTAGGTACCGAAATTAAATTAACTTCAGAACAAACAAGAGAAAGAAATGAACCTTTTTTCGCACGCCAAGCGTGGTGCTTGGTACAATCCTTCTTCACATGATTAGTCCCCTTACAGAAAAAGCAACCTAATTCAGTAATTTCAACCTTAGGTTCCTTATATTGCTTATTCTTGGGCCTTGCAACCGCAACTTCCTTACCTTTCCTCTTCTTCACATCCTTAGAAGAGGATGCCAAATGAGCACTTTCAGTCTTATCTTGCTTTATCCTTTCCTCCTCTTGCACACAATGTGAAATGAGCTCATTAAGAGTCCATTTCTCCTTCAGGCAGTTGTAACTGACCTTAAACTGATTAAAGTGTGCAGGAAGAGATATCAAAACTAAGTACACAAGCAGTTCCTCAAGTAATACTAGCTTGAGTGACTTAAGTTTCGAAGCAAGATGAGACATTTCCAAAATGTACTTCCTAGTGTTTCCCTTGCCTTTATACCTCATGGAAACAAGTTTACTCAAAAGAGTACTTGTCTCCGCCTTTTCGTTTTGTTCAAAACGCTTTTCAAGGTTTTCAAGGAAAACTTTGGCATTAGCTTCATCATTCATAATGCCCCTGAATGATACTGAAATTGCACGTTTCATGATCATTAGACTCATGCGATTCGAGCGTTCCCACTTCTCCATCTCCCTCCTTTCATCAGGAAAGGATGTATCCTCAAGAGAAGCAGATTGCTCATTCCGAAGTGCAAGGTCTAGATCCATGCAACCGAGAATGATCATGATGTTCTCTTTCCATTCCTTAAAGTTTGTGCCGTTAAGCACAGGGATGCTATTGATGTTGGCAGATATCGAAGCAGCAGAAGAATTAACTGAAAATAGAACAAAAGGATTACTTAATACATGCTTACAATTACTTGAACTTTAACTTTACTTTATAGATTCAAAATAGGCAAATCCCATTACAAGATACCTAGCACAACATTGATTTTAGTCTTTGGACAGAAAATCAACTTGTAAGTGGTACTTTTGGTGTAGTGATCAAATATAGACAATAAACTCCTGTCAAATATCAAGCCTTCCTTTGGGCCGACTTAATATTCACATGGAAAACCAAATAATTGTCTCATATTTATCACCACAAGCATGTTCGAATTCCTGCCAAATAACAACCTTCCTTTGGGCCGGTGTTAAACGCATGGAAGACTAACATCCACAGTCATCTTATATTTCAAGATCAATCAACCTACACAATAGAGGTTACTTTGGCAACATAATGCTTCAATTGACTAATTTAAAATATTAGATGCTAAAAACTTTAGTTCCTTAAGCCATATTATGAATCTTAACTTAATATGTTACATGTTTTGACATGCATCAACTGAATATTAATTGTTATATTCTTAGTTGGACAATTCCAAATCTGAAAATTGATGGACTAAAACAATTAATATTCAAAACTTAAATATTAATGTATAATACATTAATAATATTAAAAACTTAATGTTAATTGAAATATTATTGATATTCAATTAAAATCTGAAACATAAAAGACTTGAAACGTTTTATTAATTTAAAAAAAAACGTTTCAATCTTACTGGTCCAGGATATGGCATTAAAAAAAACTTTTCAACCTTACTGGTCCAGGATAATCGATTATCTTAAACAGCTAATCGATTATTCTGGCATTAAAAAAAACTTTTCAACCTTACTGGTCCAGGATAATCGATTATCTTAAACAGATAATCGATTATTCTGGCAGTCTTTCAACAAGAATCTTAAACAAGAAAACATGTTGTTCATCAACCAAAATCATGCTAAATTCAATGTTTTAAATCAAGTAAAGATAACATGATATTAAAACATCAAATTTCATCAAAAAACCATAACATTCATAAAATCATGCTACTTCATGGTACTAGAATTTCAAAAATAAAATTCTAACTTTACTTGAATATGAACCTAACATAACATGAATCTTATGAACATCCAAATTATCCAAATATGAAGGTGGCTCTGATACCAATTGTGAGAATTATAATTCCGACTAAAACACAATAGCCTTCATATCGAATAATGTGGAACAACAACAACATGAGCGGAAGCGTACCTGAATCCATATGTGAAAAACCTTAATCCTCTTGTTGAAGATTGTCCAAATGTCCTTATGAAGATTGCTCCTTGATCCTTCCTTCAAGATTGTCTTGAAGTTGATGTTTCCACAAGAATTCCTCATAAGACTAAAATATGTGAATGGTTTCACAACAACAATAATATGACAATAACCAAATTGGTGTATGGCTTTCCACAAGAATTTGCAAGACAACAATGGAGTTTTTCTCTTGATTCAATGGGAGGAAGAAGAGATTATGTCTTGCTATATTGTGGGAACCATAACCCCCCACTTATAACAAATGAGTTATGAAACTCAAGAGTCATAAGCATGTAACCATAGTTACATATATGTAACTTTAGTTAGCCCATCATTAACTAAGGTTTCCCTTTTGGGTATCTACACATTGGTCCTACACTTTATATGACAATACATTGGCCCCCTTAACATAACGTCCATAAGACCACAAAATTAGGCCAAACCAAAAGATAGCACATAACATATAATTTATCCATATATTGTTCATATGTATGTAGATATAAGTCCATATATCTTACACAATTGACTTACGAATACCTTCACGTACAAAAACATAGAATATAACAATTCCTTACCTTGGAGTCGCATTATTCTATTTCTTTTCTTTTGGTTGGGACATTATATAACTTACCCTTATTCTCATTGGCCTATGTTATTTATTTCAGCCTTTTTTCATAATTATCCTCCTATTTTATCTTTATACTAAATTGTCCTTCAGAAATTTTACCAAACATTTTGAAGAATTTAAAATATGATCTACAAAAAAGTCCTATATGTGTGTAAGCCATCTATTCGCCATTTGCAGCTAACCAATTAACTAACCATCCTTCATAATTTAATTAGTTTCTAACATATATCTATTATTTTAATGTGTGTGTACAGAGTGTGATGGAATGGAACATACTTGTTGAAGCAATTCAGTATAAGTATTGACTAATTGAGAGTGTTCACAAATGTTGAAATGTGGCCACTGATTATCTTTAATCTTAGGGGAAGAAACGGTTGTAACTCTAGTAGTAATGACCGTTGGATTATTTTTCATCACTGAAGGGACTTGACTTTTTGGACTTGTAATATAAATTGGAATGACAAATATTTGAGAGGAAAAAAAGGGAAAAAAGTTGTGGAAATTATAAAATCAATTCGTGATCAATGAGACTTACACTGGAAGATCCACAATTTATGCATATATATATAGATAGATGGATGGACTGATTTTTTTTGTTGTTATAAGTAAACTAAATATATATTAATCCTTGTCGCGTAGCTAAAAGATTTACACAAAAAAACTTTCTTTCTATTTATAACTAAAAGAAGGAGAAGTTACAAAGAAAAAGGACAATAAAAGGAAATATGAACAAAAGACTGGAAAAGGCCTCAATCTCATATTTACACAACACCACTTATAGTTTGAATAGATACGTTACATTCCTTCGGGGTTACATCCATTATTATGTCTTGTGGTGTAGCCAACCGTTTATTTATATTTTTTACCCTCTGATTTTGTAGAAAAATGATAGGAAAAGGCCAAAAATTGATAAAAAAGATAAATACCTTTTCAAGGCAAAGAGAAGTGCCAAGTCAGCACTTTCCCCCTATCTTTTATATGTATATATAAATACAGATAATAAATGCAGTCATGCAAGATGTTGGAGATCTCTTCTTTGGCTTTTTTGGGAAACCAGAATGTACTGCTTTTCATGCTCCCTACTTTCGTCACAGCTTTCTCTGTTCTGCTTCACTTATGAATAAAAAGTTCTTTGATTTTTTTCCGTTGTAAGCACCTTAGCTATATGTGTGTGTCCTTGAATATTTGAAATAATGTTCATCGCATATTATTTATATTATGTACGTATAATATACTTAATATATGTCATGAATATATGTTTTGCATTTGGAATACTATATATATATATATATATATATATATTATTAGTATATCTGTAGTATATATTAAATAAAATATATGTATATGTATAATATAGTATACATATAAATACGGTGGTGAAGTATATTTTGGATGGTTGTACAGTAGAAAAGGAGGAAAGAGACTTAGAACATTGGGATATATTGGAATATTGTTTAACGGAGAAATTAGAGGGAAAATTGATATTGATAGATACATTTTAGATGAGGAAAAATCTACAGAGAAATATTCTTTAGGTGAGAGAACCTCAACATAGCAATTTTAGGATATAAAAGTTGTACATAATTAAATTTAAAAAGTAAGCTTTTAAAATAAATTGTATGATATATAATCTTATGGAAGTAGTTGTAAAAAATTTAAATAGGCCTTAAAAAGATTGTATTCTATATAAATCCCTCCTATAATATTCAAGCTCATGTAAAATAAATTTCAGGAATTTTTAAAAATCACTATTATTTGGTGGCTATTACCTTCATATAGCTATTATATACATAATTACTTCCTATAGTTACTATTTAACTGTTACGTAACTGTATTCGATGTATTCGCGCTACTGTTTCATGAATACAGTAGCAGAATTCGCCTACAAAATAGGGGAGTTCAGGTATGCGATTATGTATTCACGCTACTGTAATCATGAATACGTAAAATTTTCAACAAAGAGGAATTTTTAAAATCACTATTGTTTAGTGGCTATTAACTCCCTATAATTGTCATATACGTAATTACTTCCTATAGCTACTATTTAATGATTATGTGATAGTATTTATTGTATTCACGCTACTGTATTTATGAATTTAGTAGCAGAATTGCCTAAGAAATAGGGGTCCAGCTGTACGATTGTATTTGTTGTATTCGCGCTACTGTATTCATGAATACAGTAGCGAAATTCGCCTAAAAACAGGAAAATCTAGCTGTTTAATAACGGAAAGAGAATCAATTAGTGTGTATCACTCCTAATTTAACTAAACAAAAATAATTCTACTTAAATTTCGCTGCTATGCGACTGTATTTGATGTATTCACACTACTGTATTCATGAATACAGTAATAGGGGAGTTCAATCGTGCGGATGTATTCACACTAATGTGTTCATGAATATAGTAGCGGAATTCGCCTAAAAATAGGTGAATCCAGCTGCTTAAGAAAGAGGATCAATTAGCGTGTATCACTCCCAATTTAATTTACAAAATCAATTCTGCATAAATTTCCAGTTACTGTGCTATATTTCATGTATTTGCGCTACTGCATTTATAAATACACTAAGGTAACCAAGAAATAGGGTATATATCGTACTATCCAATTTGATTATATACATTGTATTTAATCCAGAGAGATTTATTATTCACCATTATACATTGTATTCAAATTATTATATTCGATTTGATTGTATTCAAACAATACAAAATCACAAAATACAATGATATTCGGATGTATTAAAAAAATACAGACCTTTAGAATACATAAATACATGGAAAAAACTAATATATTTGTACAAAAGTACAATATATTTGAGTGTATATGTACATAATACAATATGTTTATGTCATTGTATGTGACTAAAATAGCAAATAAGAGAAAAAAGTTCGCCGGAGATGACTTTTTCCGACCAAGAAAAATAATGTATAGACTATATTAAAACTAAAAATGGAGGAGAACAAAACCCGCCGATCAAATCTTCTATGGCATAGCCATCGCAAGATATGTTCGCCCAAGAGGATAAGCCAATAGTGGACGACCGGTTGAGGTCACGGCAATGCCCTCTTGGTCACTTGCCATGATGTCTCGCCCAAGCACGTTACCCTCCTCGTAACTGTAATGACGTCGACGACAAAAAATTGATTGCTTTAGTGGGTATACTTCGTGTAACCCTCTTCGAAGTTGTTGAATTAGCCATTGAAGATGAAATTTAAAGTCTTTTCCTCAAAACATAAAAATGGAAAAAATATTTAAAAAAAGAGTGAAGAGAAAAAGAAGGATTGCAGAGTGTTTTGGCGTGAACAGGCCAAAAACTTTGCCAATTATCACGAACTTTTGGAGCAAAAATATTGATGATCAATTCTGAGAAATTTGTTCCTACAATCATGGTAAGAGAGAGAAAGAATCAAAATCTTGCTGTAATTGAGAGAGAACGTGTATTAACTGAAAGAAAGAGAAAAAAAATATAAATAGCATATTTCACGTCTCAATAGTAGTATATACAATAAATGCCTATTTTTGCTATAAAATATAAAAGATAACATATATACTAATATTTTTACATAATTTTAATTTATAATAAATAAGGTGTTATAGGAGGTAAAATTTCCAACATATTATTAGTAATTTCTTCTCTTGGTATTCACTATTCTCAAGCTACGATGTTGCAATAAAGATTGTAAGTCGCCGAGGTCCTTTTTGTATCTTTTGTTTAACACACTTCATACTCCTTACTATTATGGTCATGTGGTACATTATATGGTATTAGTCCATAGAACATGATATTATAACTCGGCCTGCACTTTATCTGAACATGCCAAACTTGGAAAAAAAATTCATTTTCTTTGACTTGCTTCCCCTCTTACCTTCACGAATTTACTTATCACTTGTTTGAACTAGCGTAATACTTTTAATCCCAAAATAATCTCATTTTCAAACTAACATCCATTATCTTATGATGAAACTTAAACGCACGAAAATGTAAGATATAACACCTCATTTCGAGCTTTCATCAATTTACTTATGGCGTATTTTCACGTAAGAAAACATGGGGTGTAACATCATTCCCCCCCCTTTGGAACATTCGTCCTCGAATGTTGGCTGATGCACTTATCGTTTTTATAACTTGTGTGTTCCAAATACTTTAATACTCTCCTTGCCATCTAAGCAATTGTTCTCTGGATAATTCGAAAGGCTAGGGCATTCCCCCTTTTAAGACTCTTTCTCATACCACAACTTGTGGTCGAAATTCTTCCAATCCCGTAACTGTTTCTACCTTCTATCATGCAACCTGTACAACTTTTTCCCTGTAAGTGTATTTATGAACTCTTCTTTCCCTTTTCCTCCAGTTTTAGCCCATCTCTAGGTCTCACTTTGTAAACATATACATTGTCTGTCAAGATGTCCCTCTGGGTATCTATAGGTCTACTGAAGTTCTTCGCTCGATACTTTATTGAACTTAAGAATATTGTTATATCTTATTTTATAGACTCGGTTATCCATCCGTATGACTTTACTACATCTAGATAGGTCATACTACACCATAACTCTTATTTCGATTTATCGTTACTGAGGTCTGTTACCAAATCAAGTTACTCTTGTTACTTATCCTATTCGTATAAATCTGAGTACTTTAATGCTTTTTTATTACTGTTCATCTTAAGAAGGATGGCTTAATCTCATCTCATACTTTATAACTTTTATCCATCCATTGTTGACTCACCTTAATACCGATAACTTGACCTCTTATGTAACATTGCCGCTAGGGATCACATTTCATCAGGAACATCTGAAATGATTTTCTTTGATCCACCTGGGGGCGATGCTATTGTACTTCCCTAATTGCATTTCAAAGCATCCCAATGTAATTTATCTTACGGGGGTAGTTTAATCCTGTACAATTTATCAAATCCTTTTCATCTTTGGCATCTTTTCACATCATTGATGGCCCTTACTTGCCTTGCAGTAATTCTTCCGTACCAAGGATAACAAAATTCCTTAGTCACGATGGTGACACCTAGTGTTACTAACACACATAGTTCCTTAAACTTAACTTTGCTTACACTGCTTGCTTTAAGGAATCATTTTCTTGAATTAACTTTAAGGGGTACTCTTCTCTCGTCCATTCTATTATTACTGGAACACAATCTCTGAAGTTCACATGATGACAAATATTATCGAATCGCTCAGTCCCTAATTCATGCTTAGTTCATCTTTTTCACCAGTCCACACTGATTTCTATTACATTAGCATTTAACTTTTCCTTTTGGTAATCACATTAGAGTCACAAACTTGTTTCTCGAAATGAAAATATAACTTTGTGGCCTATACTCTTTTGTTGTCTCAAGGCCCAACTTTTCGTCTTTTCCTTTCCTTGACTATAGACTCTGTAATATTGTCATTTTTTTATTTACCATTGTTATCCATGTATAACATCTTATCCTAATGCTTTATGAACTCTCTTCTTATCTCCCGCTAACCTTGATACTCCCACCGTCGAGTCAGTTTCGGTAGTGAGAGACTGTCCAGATGTATTTCTGATGGATCTTCAAGGCAAGACCCCCAATAGGGATATCGATTTTGGTATTCGATCTATTGCCAAACATTCAACCCATTTCTATTCTAATGTATCATATGGCCCCAGTAGAGTTGAAATATTTAATGGAGCAGTTACAGGAGTTGCGTGATAAGGATTTCATTCGGCCTAGTGTATCACCTTGGGGTGCTCCGGTCATGTTTGTAAAAAATAAGGATGGTTATATGCGCATGTGTATTGAATATGACTAGTTGAACAAGGTTACATTGAAGAACATGTATCCATCGCTATACATTGATGACCTATTTGATCAGCTACAGGGTGCCAGAGTGTTCTCAAAGATTAATTTATGGATAAGCCATCATCAGTTGAAGATTGGGGAGCCAGATATTCCGAAGACTGCCTTCAGGACTCGGTATGAACAGTACGAGTTTCTTGTGATGTCATTTGGGCTAACCAACGCCCCAACAACATTTATGCACTTGATGAACAATGTATTTCAACCCAATCTTGACTCATTCATCATTGTGTTTATTGACGATATTATGGTGTACTCACAGAGCTGGAAGGATCATGAGCATCACACGAGGACCATGCTTCAGACCTTGAGAAAAAAGAAGATGTATGCAAAATTTTCAAAATGTGAATTCTGGCTTGATTTGGTAGTATTTTTGGCCATATAGTGTCGAGTGAGGGGATCAAGGTAGATCCGAAGAAGATTGAAGCATTGGAAAGTTGGCAAAGGCTGTCTACAGATTTTGAGATTCGGAGTTATCTTGGATTGGTAGGGTATTACCGTTTATTTGTAAAGGGTTTCTCATCCATTGCTACACCTATGACCAGATTCACCCAAAAGGGTGCTGCGTTCAGGTGGACCGAGGAGTGTCAAGAGAGATTTCAAAAGCTTAAGACAGCTTTGATAACAAACCCAATTTTGGTATTGCCTACGAGTTCGTGGTCTTATACAATGTACCACACGCATCGTGTGTTGGCCTCGGCGCGGAATTGATGCAGGACAGTAGGGTAATTGCCTACGCGTCTTGACAATTGAAGGTGCATGAGAAGAATTATCATCTCCATGACCTTGAGTTAGCAGCTATCGTTCATGCCTTGAAGATTTGGCGGCACTATTTGAATAGTGTCCCTTATGAGGTCTATACCAACCACTAGATTCTGCAACATCGTTTCAAACAGAAGGATCTTAACTTGCGACATCGGAGATGGCTAGAGTTTCTTAAGGACTATGATACTACCACTCTATATCATCCCAGGAAGGAGAATGTGGTGGCCGATGCCTTGAGTCGCAATGCAAAGAGCTCGGGTAGTTTAGCATATTTACCGGCAGCGGAGAGGCCATTAGCTTTGGATGTTTAGGCCTTGACCGAAAAGTTTGTAAGATTGGATATTTTAGAGCCGATTTGAGTTTTGGATCGTGTGATTTCTCGATCTTTTCTAAGTGATTGTATCATAGAGAATCAGTATGACGACCCCCTTATGCTTGTCCTTAAGGACATGGTTCAACACAGTGATGCCAAGGAGGTCACTATTAGGGATGACGGTGTGTTTCAGATGCAAGGCAGGATATGAGTGCCCAACGTTGATAGTTTGAGGGAGTTGATTCTTCAGGAGGCTCACATTATGCAGTACTCCATTCATCCAGGTGCGACAAAGATGTATCAGGACTTGATGCAACACTATTTGTGGAGAAGAATGAAGAAAGACATAGTGGAGTATATAGCTCAGTGCCTAAACTATCAGTAGGTGATGTGTAAGCATCATCGGCCAGGTGGATTGCTTTAGAAGAGCATGGGAATGGGAGCGTTACTATGAATTTTGTTTTTGGGCTCTCACGGACTCAACGAAAGTTCGATGTAGTGTGGGTGATTGTGGATAGGTTGACCAAGACGGCTCATTTCACTCTAGTGTTGTTGGACACTAGTGGATTTTTGCTTTATGCGATCGCGTGGTTGAGGCAGAGATCGTGAAGTGAGCTGAGTTTGTTCATCACAAACGCATAGATAGGTCGCGTTAGCATAGAAGGAATGGCGGGGATAAGGGCTGAGGCAATTTGTGCTACGCGTTCGCGTGGCCTGAGCTGCGGTCGTGAAGGAGAGGCATCTTGTTCGTCGCGTTCGCGATTAGTTTCACGAGATCCTGAAGTGTAATTTTAAGCTGGACAGAATTTATGCTATGCGAACGCAAAGAAAATTTCGTGATCGCGATATATAAATCACTAGGCAGCAGAATAAATTTTAAAAATTGAGGGTTCATCTCATATTTCATATTTTGGACCTAAAGAGATCAGTGTGAGAGATTTTTCGAGGGATTTTCAAGAAATCATTAGGGTAAGTGATTCTAATCCGTATTGGTATATATTTCCTGAATCTATTGTTATTTTGCATCATCTAATTAGGCATTTAAGTTGGAAATTTTGGAAAAAATTGTGAAAATATCCTAAACTAAATCTTGAGTTTTTGAAAGGTGATTTGAGGTCAAATTTGAGTAATTCTTGTATGGTTGGACTCGTTATCAAATAAGTGTTCAGATTTTATCATTTTGGCTAGGTTTTGAGGCGCGAGCTCGTATTGAGTTTTTATTTCTTTGCAAAGATCGTAACTTCATTATTCAAATTAGCTTCATATAGTTTATATTTATGATATAAAGTTATTTTGGCTAGATTCGAGCCGTTCGGAGTTGGATAATCAAGGGAAAATCCCACTAATGGATTGAGTTAGCGTGATTTGAAGTATATTGCCTAACCTTGTATGGCATAATTATCCCTTAAGGTTGGTGTTGTTTGTGATAATTATGATATGTGATAGCCGTGTACGCAAGGTGACGAGTGTGTACACGGGCTAAATATGAAATTGATTGATTTTAGCTATATAGATTTCTTTCATGCCTTAATTGAGTTATCTTAACATGTTATATTCATCATTATTAGTCTATTTTCACATGTTTTACTTGTCATATCTCTTACATGTTATTTCCCCTACATGTTTAGTTGAAGTTCTTATTCCCTTTATTCTGTATTCATTATTTAATCGTTGAACTCTTTACTTGAAGTTGTTATTCTTGGATTATCTTATTTTTTAAATTGGTATTGAGCTATAAAGGCCTTAATTCACGTTGAGAAAAAGTGTTAAGTTGTGAAGTACTATTCTTGTTGAGTTGTTCACTATTGGTAATATTGTTGAGACTCTTGTGTACATTATGGTTGAGCTATGAGCTCTTTATTGTGAAATTACTATTGTTGTTGGTTTCTTTGGTAAGTTATGATATTGAGCACTTGAGGTGCAATTTGTGATACATTGTGATATTGATATGCACGCGGTGATATAAGATTTTAGGATTGAAATGCATGTAGTGAGATAAGGTGGGCTTGATACACTTAGTTAGTAGGAGAACTACTAGAAGCCATGTCGTGTGACAATGTGAGCTAAAACACGTGATGGTATTTCGAGAAAATAATTTTCAAAACTAAATACAAGGCTCCCGCGATGATATAAGGAAAGATTTTGAATTAGTATGTGGTTTGAGACTATAAGGTATACATCGGTAGTGACTCTTGTTGATACTTTTTATTTCTTTATTTGTGCTTTTGTTGTTCTGTTCCGTGTCATAGTATGATTTATTTTCTCATGTAAAGTATTATTTGCCTTAGTTTAGTGTAGCTATACTCGGTATGCTTCTTTAATTATCTTATTTCTATTGTTGCCATTATTTTTATAGTTATATACTTGTTCAGTTTCTTATTCAGTTCAATATGACTTTGACCTGGCCACGTCACTACTGTATTAAGGTTAGACTTGACATTTACTAGGTACCATTATGGTGTATTCATGTTACGCTTCTGCACATATTTTTGTAAAAATCCAGACACCTTTTACCAGATCAGGCACTAGCGAGAGCTCAGTTTCAGAGATTCCAAGGTATACTGGTCGGCGTTCACGGGCGTCAGAATCCCCCTCTACCTAGTTTATTTTATTTTCTTATCCCTTATTAGCCACTGATATATACAGATATTCAGTATCACTTCATAGAGCTTGTCACTTGAATTTTGTGGGGTTTTAGGCAATTATATATATATACTGAGTTGTGGAGATTTTATTATTATTACTTGTCGAGTTTTGAGACTCTAAACATTATATCAGATATTTCTGCATGAATTTTAGGCTTACCTAGTCTTAGAGATTAAATATAATCACGAAATCCCCCGGAAAAAATTGGGGTTGTGACATGGAATTAATATCCTGTTTGGCCAAGTTTTTTTTTTTGGGCCAAAAGTACTTTTTTTGGCCAAAAGCACTTTTGGCCAAAAATTGAATGGTTTGGCCAAGCTTTTGGAAGGAAAAAAGTACTTTTGAGGATAAACAAAAGCAGTTTTGGAGAAGCAGAAAAACAGCTTCTCTCCGAAGGTATTTTTTTGAGAAACACTTTTGAGAAAAATACACTTAAAAACAATTTTCAAAAACTTAGCCAAACACTAATTACTGCTCAAAAATACTTTCCTAATTAATTAGCTAAACCGAAATGACTTCTCACAAAAAATATTCATTTTAAAAATACTTTAAAAAGATACTTTTTAAAATAAATTAATTTTAAAAGCTTGACCGGACTATAAATCTTCCACCAAACATTTTGGTGAATATAAAAGAACTATCGTTTTCGGAAAACTCCTCGAAAATGGAATATACATTCCAACACTTCACATGATCACATTAAACGAAGCCTCCAACTTCGATGCATTATATATTTTTCATAGTACGTCTATAATTCTTAATAATAAATATACACATTGAGTGATTCAATGCTGAAATTTGCCGGTGCACCTTATCTGTCCTAGTAATTGCTGACTGATCTTTTTATTCCCATCCCCTTATTAAATTTCATAACATGCATAATTCCAACTCATAAGATACTACTCCATCTGAATATGAAAAAGAACCATTGTTAAAGTTATTGATCTTCAAGCACTTTGTGATTTGTTGGTCAATAATGTGGGATGAAAGATGACGGTTTAATCCTAACAATAATAGAAAAATACTAAGTAAATTCTCGTCATTCGTTCAAAATTATTTGATACATGTATTAATAGAAAATAATAAATATTTGATAAAATAATCGAAGTATGTGTAAGTTGGTCCGAAGGTTATTTGACCTTCAAATGCTAATAACATAAAATCAATATAATGGAGAATAATCAACCTCCTCGCCACCTATGATCTACACCAAATAAATCTATCTCATTAATCACTTTCCTTCTTTCTTCTTTTCTTATTGACTTCAAACAAAAGCTACAAGCAAATATTTGCTTAATTACACATTAATTTGCATGCCAATAATGTCACTAGTACGTTAAATTATGAAGTGTCGGCTACGTCCCTTCACGTACCCTTCTTCCTCCACGAGCTCTTCCCATACTTGTAGCAACACTACATGCTGTACTTTAATTGTTTTTTTTGAAAGTCGCCACGAACCCTCCTTTTCCATTATTCTAGTCAACTCTCCATCTCAATTAATCTGTCCATTTGATCACCAATTACCCCTTGATCTTCTAACACGTGTCCTCCCCTACATTTTTCCACTAACAACCGATATATATATTTAGCCAACTACTTTAACAATCTCATACACAAAACCTACAAAAAGTTGTTAACATAAATCCATACAAACACTTTTCTCTTTTTGTTCATATATACTTATATCTTGTATAGTTCCTAGATTTGATCTTTCCTTCTATTTTCTTTCTACCTTTTCTTGATCTTTTTATTTAACATCAATGATCAACAAGTCTAACGAATTCACTCGCCGGATTTTGAATTTTCCGGCCATTCGTCCAAGTGAAACAGTGTCTTTCTCCAGCCTCATTACTTCTTTGATTCAATTAGGCCAAACAATATGTGACTACAAGTCAAGAACTTTCTTTACCAATAAGAAGAATGCTAGAAACTCAATTCGTTTGGTTGAGGATATTCTCATTGTTCTTAAAGAAATCCCAAATGGGGTTTCAAGATTTGCATATTCCAGCATATTGACCTTATCTGAGATCCATTTTATCTTCCAAAAGTTTCAGTTCTTGTTAGAAGATTGTACCAGAGAAGGTACCAAGATATGGATTTTAGCCAAATCCGAGGTTGTCTCAAGCCAGTTTCAAATGCTGGCAAGAGCTATTGCAGTGGCATTAGATGTTCTTCCTTTGGAAGAAATGGATGTTTCTTTGGAAGTTAAAGAAGTGCTGGAATTTGTGAGAAATCAAGCTGTTAAGTTGAGGTTTGATGTGGAAGTTGATGATATGAGAATGCAAGTGAATGTTTTCAAGATTTTGGATCAGTTTAAAGATGGAATGATTCCAGAATCAAATGATCTGAAAAGGGTTCTTGAATATTTGGGGATTAAAAGTTGGGGTGAGTGCAACAGAGAAGTTAAGTTCTTGGATGCTGAGTTTGGCTTAGAGGGAAATACAATGGAGAAGAGAGATATGGGGCTTCTCAGTAGCTTAATGGGGTTCATGATTTACTGCGGGGGAACTCTGTTTGAAGTTTTGGATAATGCAGCCACAAGACAAAATGATGGAGGTAGCAATAATGGTGATCAGATCATCAAATTCTTGAATTTTGATGATTTTAGGTGTCCGATTACTCTGGAGATCATGAGTGATCCAGTTACAATAGCCTCAGGTCATACGTATGATCGGTCTTCGATCTTGAAATGGTTCAGCGCTGGAAATTCCACTTGTCCAAAGACGGGTGAGAGGATAATAAGCATTGAGTTGGTTCCTAATTTGGCTTTGAAGCTCTTAATCAAACAGTACTGCTCTTCAAATGGCCTTCCATTTGTGGAAACTGGAAGGCGTAATCGCGATAACATTAAGTTAGTTTCTACAAGCAGTGCGACTAATGAGAAGGCTATGAAGTTGCTTGCTAGTTTTCTAGTTGGCAGGCTAGTTGCTGGAACAATGGAACAGCAAAATAAGGCTGCTTTCGAGATTCGTTTGCTCACCAAAACAAGCATTTTTAACAGGTCTTGTTTGGTAGAAGCTGGTGCAATTCCACCTCTTCTGAATCTTGTTACTTCTAGAGATTCCTCTTGTCAAGAAAATGCAATGGCTGCCTTGTTGAATCTCGCAAAGAACTCTACGAGCAAAAGAATACTAGTGGAACATGGAGGTTTGTTCTTGATGCTTGATGTATTGAAAAAGGGACTAAAGATGGAAGCGAGACAGTACGCTGCTGGTACATTATTCTATCTTACATCAGTAGAAGAGTACCGTAAAATGATAGGGGAAAATCAACAGGCTATTCCATCACTTTTGGAGCTGCTCAGAACTGGCGCTGACCGTGGTAAAAAGAATGCCTTAGTTACCATTTTTGGCCTCCTAATGCGCCCCGAAAACCACTGGAGAGTAATTGCTGCTGGATTAGTCCCCTTGCTTGTAAATCTGTTGAAATCTTTCGAAAGGGAAGATCTCATTACAGATTCTTTAGCAGTTTTATCAAGTCTTTGTGAAAGGCTTGATGGAGCAATGGCTGTTCTTTATGCTGGAGCTTTACCTATTATTATCGATGTTTTGAATTCGTGCAATTCAAAGGCAGCAAAGGAGCATTGTGTCTCATTGTTGCTGGCTTTGTGCATAAATGGTGGAGCAGATGCAGTTCCCTTTTTAGTGAAGAACTCAACTCTTATGGGACCTTTGTATTCCCTCCTCGCCGAAGGCACCTCTAAGGCAAGCAAGAAAGCGAGTACACTCATCAGGATGTTGCATCAGTACAATGAGAAGACCTCTTCTGGTGGCTTGATCACTCCAGTTTTTATAGAGGATCAATTCATCAATGTGTGGTAATTATTTCTATTTCTTTTTACAAGCATCCATCATGTATATATACACACCATGGTGTAGGTTGCTTCACTTTTCTTTTTCCTTGGTTTTGTGATTTGGGCTCAACTTTTTAAGAGCTAGTCACTATACTTATGCAGCTTCTGTTTTTTGAATGAAGCGTTGTATATTTTACTTGTATCTCTATACTTTCTGATGTTAATGAGAAATTTTGTGAATTGATGTATATTAAACACTTATCGATGTACTCTTCAAGTGAATAAAATAGCTTGTACTCTTGGACTAAATCTCTTGGACTAAATAATGTCTTCTTTTTATCTGATTAAGTTGGTTTCAGTTGGTACAGTCAGCATACTTGTTTTATCTTGATTTTTCAGTTACATTCCTCATGAGCACCTAATTAACATCAAACTGTGTATAAGGGGAAAATTATGTAATTGGACAATCTTAGGCAGAGGTAGATCTTCAGTGAGTTCAACGGAAACCATTGCTTTCGGCTTGATCCATAAGTACTTACGAGAAAAATTTTATACTTGTGTATTGAACTCATTCTAGACTCATTGACTATAAATTTTAAATTCGCCTCTCATCTTGGGTAGGATTAAAACATGAGTAAATTATACGTGAGTTGTTATACTCGATCATGTTATTCAATCTGAACTAAACCAGATAAAGAGTATCTGAGCTAAGGTTCTGACATATTAATGTTGAAACAACTTCTACAAATGATGAAAATAGCTGGCTTACCAAGCTGCCCACTTGAGAAGCTAGTCAACTTGGTTAGGACGATTCACAATTTCTTTGTTGAAGACGTTGTTAAGCCCTACCGTAGATTCAAATTTCATTACCGTTATTCTGAAAGTCTAAAGTTCTTCAAATTGTCACCAATCTCATTATACGTACCTTCATTTCCCCGCACCTAAAACCTCTAGTTATGACCACTCGAAAGCAGGCTCTCCAGAGGCCTTATAACTGTCCTTTACCCTATTTCCACTTATGCAAATTTCATGGCTGATAACCCCCGTCTGCTTATCTCACACTACTAAATAAAATTTTGATTTCTTCTTCTCTTTTCCTTTCTCTTTCTCGCGTCATTGTTCTTTTTAACAACCACTTCTTTTACCAAACTTTCTATGAATATTAAAGAAAAAATATATAGTTTTAGCAGAACACCTCGAAGATGGAAGGTACATTTCAACACATCATATGATCACATTTAAGGAAGCCCTCCAACTTCGATGCATTGAACAATTTTCATAGGACATTATAATTTTAATAATATTACACATTGAGTGATCAGATGCTGAAATTTTGACGGTGCCTCGTATCTGTCCTAGTAATTGCTGACTTGTCTTTTTGTTCCCACCCCTATATTAAATATCATAACATGCATAAGGCCAACTCACAAAATACTACTACTTTATCTGATTAAAAAGAAGTTTAAAGACCACAAGTTATAGCCTCTAGTATGCTGATGCGTAACTTAATGGTCAATGAATTTGAATGAAAATCATGAAGATCAAGATTTAAATTTTAGTAAAGACAAAAGAATATAAGATAATTTTTTCTCAATCTACTTAAATTTTAATTGAGTTACTCGTGTTGGTGAGAAATAATAACTAGACGATGAAATAATTAATGACACTCATGAGCAGGAGTTGGAACTTGGAGTATGGGTATTATCCATTCTATAGACGAGAGACTCTATCTCTGACCCATTAGTAGTTTTAAGTTGGTAAAAAACGTGGGTGGGAACTTAGTGTTAGACCCTTGACAAAGTTGATCAGCAAGCGGCGCGACAGTAACGAGGATTTTGGCATGATGGCCTTTCCATTGGCTTATGTGTGGGGGAAAATCAACATGCAAGACAATGCGTGTGTTGTCGATGGCAACAAACTGTTGCAAGGGTAAGTGTGATGGACTACACTTCTATTTGAGCTATATGGTGTGACGGACTACACCAAAACAAGAGTGGGCTGTATGCACGTAAAGGCCAAGACCTTGACGGAAATAGGCGGGCTGGATGGAAGCTTGACAAAGCAACGGGAAAGACCTAGGCACTAAAGCGAGGCAGCTTAGTGCCAAGGCAGTGGCAGTGGCATTGGCAATGTGATGTTTCCATGACTTAGGTGAGCGGACTGGCACCTAAGGAACTTGTAGGCAAACGACTTGGCAAAGGGAATGGCATCATGGCTTGATGACTTGATGCCAAAATCAGCTTGGCATTGGCAAAGGGTGGACTTGATCAAGTAGGGGTGACTTGACAAGAACAAACAACTGTGGCAGCGGACATGGGCATGGCTAAGTCATGGTCAACGAGCTATGGTGATGGCATTGGATGGGATCAATGTCAAAGACCAAGGTTGGGCGCAACGCCAGTCTTGGGCGTGCAGCTGGTGTCCAGAAATGCGCATATGCAGTGCACATGGAGCAGTTAACGAGTGTGCTGTGCACATGCCATGCAGTTGGGTGGTTACAACTGCCCATGTCCAAGAGTTGCTGATTATAGGCTAAGTCAAGGCACATGTTTAGGCATGTTCTAGCATGTCCTACACGTTTTTGATCATGGAGATACTATCCTATCAGTTGGGGGATGTCAACTGAAAATAGGAAACAGTTTTAGGTTGACTACACCATATATATATATATATATATATATATATATATGTGTGTGTGTGTGTATGTATGTGTGTGTGTGTTAGCAACCTTAGAAACGAGGCTAAGTACCTAGGGAGGGAATAGTCTATGAAATAGGCATAGGGTTGTCTATATTAAGGCTTGAGTATGGAAAATATGTGCCATTGCCTTGCCAAACGAGTGGACAGCACGAGCGGCCTTAGGGGTGGGGACTTTTATAGGGCAGATTCGTGCAAGTGTCAGCAATTTTTGTGAGTTGGTGCCTGCCAAGGGTGGAAACACCTTACCAAATTCGAAAATTTCCTTTGTAATTGATTTAATAAAAGGTTGGGAAAGGATTCCTGGGAATCCTCTTGTGTCTTTCTATATTTTCATTGCCTTGAATTTATTCTTAGTCTTAAACCTAGAATGTGAAAGAAAATCAGGCAAGGCTGAAGTTAAGTGTGGACTTGACTGCTGCATAACGGTCAGTGTTCCGACAGACAGAAAATGCCAGTATGACAACTGGTATCAGAGCCGGGTTTGTGACGAGGTCGAGACGAACATGAACAAGACTACAAGACAAGAGGTCAATCTGCTTGTTCGTGAAGGGGACTGTCTTGGCTTAGAAATGCAGAAAGGGCAAGGAAGGCAGTGATGCAGATATTTCGAGTTTATGGGTGCTAAAAATAAGTGTGGGTTCTTTCAAATCAGTCAGTTAGCATGCTGGATTTGTTGTGGGAATGACAGACAAGAATTGCAATGAGAAAACAAAAATGTGGCATTTGAGGGCAAGGACAGCGTAATTCTCAAAAGGGTACTGAACTTGTGATGTCTTTGCAAATGGCAACATGTATTGGGATCTATTTGACGAGAGCATCGAATTCAATTAGTTGTGGTGGTTTGTTAGACCCTTGACAAAGCTGATCGGCAAGAGGCGTGGCCGTGGCAAGGATTTTGGCATGGTTGCCTTGCCATTGGCCTATGTGTGGGGGAAAATCAACATGCAAGACAATGCGGATGTTATCGATGACAACAAACTGTTGCAAGGGCAAGTGTGACGGACTACACTTCTATTTAAGGGCTTTGGTGTGATGGACTACACCAAAACAATAGTGGGATGTGTGCAAGCAACGGCCAAGACCTTGATGGAACTAGGCGTGCTGGATGAGAGCTTGACAAGGCAAAACGGGAAAGACCTAGGCACTAAAGTGAGGCAGCTTAGTGCCAAGGCAGTGGCATTAGCTATGTGATGTTTCCATAACTTAGGTGAGTGGACTGGCACCTAAGGAACTTGTAGGCAAATGACTTGGCAAAGGGAATGACATCATAGCTTGGTGACTTGATGCCAAAATCAGCTTGGCATTGGCAAGGGGTGGACTTGATCAAGTAGGGGCGACTTGACAGGAAGAAACAATTGTGGCAGCGGAGGTGCGTATGGCTAAGTCGGGGGCAACGAGCTATGGCGATCACATTGAGCGGGAGTAGTGTCAAAGACCAAGTTTGGGAGCAACGCCAGTCTTGGGCGTGTAGCTGATGCCCAGAAATGCACACATGTAGTGCACATGGAGCAGTTAACAAGTGTGTTGTGCACATACCATGCAGTTGGGCGGTTACAACTGCCCTTGTCCAAGAGTTGTTGATTATAGGCTAAGTGAAGGAACGTTTTTAGGCATGTTCTAGCATGTCCTACACGTTTTTTGATCATGGGAATCATGTCCTATCAATTGGAGGATGTCAACTGAAAATAAGAAACAGTTTTGGGCTGACTATACTATATATATATATGTATTAGCACCCTTAAAAACGGGGCTAAATATCTAGGGAGGAAAATAGTCTATGAAATATGCATAAGGTTGACTATATTAAGGAAAATATGTTCCATTGCCTAGCCAAAGGAGTGGGCATCACGAGCGGCCTAAGACGGGGGCTTTTATAGGGCAGATTCGTGCAAGTGTCAGCTATTTTTGTGAGTTGGTGCCTGCCAAGGGTGGCAGCAGCTTGCCAAACTTGAAAATTTACTTTGTAATTGATTTTATAAAAGGTTGGGAAAGGGTTCCGTAAATCTTCTTGTGTCCTTCTATATTTTCGTTGCCTTAAATTTATTCTAAGTGTTAAACCTCGAATGCGAAAGAAAATCGGGCAAGGGTGAAGTCAAGCAGGGACATGACTGCCGCACAACGAGCAATTTTTCGATGAACAAAAGTTGCCCATGTGACAATTGGTATTAGAGCCAGGTTTGTGACGAGGTCGAGACGGACATGAACAGGACTGCAAGACAAGAGGCCAATCTGCTTGTTCATGGAAGGGACTGTCATGGCTTAGAAATGCAGAAAAGGCAAGAAAGGTAGTGATGCAGAAATTTTGAGTTTGTGGGTACCAAAAATCAGTGTGGGTTATTTCAAATCAGTCAGTTGGTGTGCTGGATTTGTTTTGGGAATGACGAACAACTGTGCTTCCACCACCAATGAACAATGAACAAACCAGTAGAACAGCAAACTCCACTACCAATTCTCCAGCTTTAACTAGTTCAAAAGCTTTGATTGTATTACTACCCCATTTGCAAATAGGAAAACACAGATCTCTCTTGAATGTTTCTGAACAAACCAATAAATTTTTCTTTCTTGAACTAATACATAATGACTGACAAAAGAAACAAAACCAATCGATAGCTGCTTGTTTTCCACCATCTCTTCAGCAAGGAATATAGCCTTCTTTGGGTAATCCCAATGTGGATACACTTCTTTAACCAAGCCCTCCATTTGCACCCGCAGAATTGGTCCAGAATTGTCCTTAACTTCAATCTCAGGATAGGCCACCTCTGAAGATAAAAGTTCTTGGTTCCTGCAAGTAGCTTCAAAATGCATTTGATTGTCGAGATGCTGCACGATTTGGAGTAATTGCAACAACATAAGGTGCCTCTAGTATAAGCACTCCTTTATCAATGACAATCTTTTTTGAACACCTAAGGAACGCAGTACTGCCCATTGTGTAGCTCGCACACTAACAGGCCACCACACAAGAGCTCCACAAAGGTCTTTTGAACACATCCTCTAAGGAATAAACGGGTAGTAGTTCCTTCTTCATTGAAAATATTCCAATAAGCACCTGATTGCATATCTACTGTAGCAACATCTTCAACTATTAAGTTACTACTATAAGCAAATCCATGGCTCTCATATCTTATGTTCCGTCTTAAAAATTGGCCAACAATAGCATTCTCACTCAAAAGTCCATAGCATTTTCCAGGATCAAATGTGAAAACTCATTCCCTTTCGTGTCACCAGAAATCCTTTTTCGTTTATTGGGAGACTGAATGAAAAAGGCTTTGTCAAGCAGGCATGATTTTCACGTCGATCGACAGTTGAGAAGTACTATCTCCGGGTCCCTCACTTTAGGGCTATCTTTCACCGTTGACAGACATGGTTCAACGTGCCAGCTACGCTTCCTCTTCTAGAACAGTGACAGTCTAGTCTGATTCCCCCTTCCGAAAGTGCCACAGCTCCTTCTATCACAACCCCTGGAAACTGGGCATTCGAAGCATCAATCTATCTTCCGCTACTACCTTTCTGTGATCATCTTCACCAACAGCACATGACACCTCAATAGTTGTCAAGCAAACTGACATAACCTTAATTAGCTAGAAAGCATCTCTTAAACAACTAACTTTACCAAGGAGATAAAAACATGAAACCACAGTGAGCTACGTGAGGTTGAATACCACAATATATCTCACGCATAGCACTTCTGATTCTTAATACCCCTGCATAAATCATCAATATCACGAGCCGGGACATTAAAGTTAAGCTGCACCAGAGGATTCCTAGCCTAATGGAAGTAACGATCAGTAGTGTAGAAACATTGTCAAGTTGATAAACAAGTTCATGTATAATGTAAACATGTGATCTCATAACAAGTTCCCACGCAATCCTGACAAGCTTCATCCCGTCACTTCGAAGGCCTTTATGCACCAAAAAGATTTTGCCATTATAGTTAAGGCCATCAGGATATGAAGGATTCCAGTGTTCAACTAGGGCATACGACTGCCCCAAGATTGCTCCATTTTCAATATTTCTTGCAACTCCAACTTTGGCGTTCATTATGATTGAATACTTTACTTCAAACAACAGGTAAAGGATATCTCCCTAGACATGAAGGAAAAAGTCAATAACAAAATTACTTTGAGAACCAACCCCAGAAGTTGCAATATAGTTGATAACCAGATTTGACACTGGCAACGCCACAATATCATCCCTCCAAACATTCACCAGTGACTTTGTTTCTTGCACTGTGTCAAGCAAATCGCTATTCTACATTCACTGTATTATTATTTCCTGCCCTGTGTCAAGAAAAATTACATTTAAACATGTCGAAATCACGTTGGAGCCACCAAATGTATGGATTATCACTGGACACTTCTTCAAAGATTTCTCCCAGACTTGAATCCTTACCTATAGCTTCTTTTTGACTTACCACACTGTCACAAATCTCATAAACTAACTTCTCAGGAACCAGCTTAATTATCTCGAACCAACTTTTCAAATTGTTGTTGAAGTTCCTGTGAGTAATTACCTTGAGCCGTTTAATTTCGTTCAATTCCTCTCGCATGGATTTATCAACAATTGTTCCTCCATCGCTCTTTGAACCTTCCCTATCCTCATGAGCAGAACAAGAATCATACAACGGAGTCTTCCAATTCTTTTCGGGACCAACGTCAAACAACTTACCTGCTTCATTTCCTGCAAGTCCCTTTTCATTTTTCACTTCCATTGGCGAATCCTTTTGACTAGCTCGATCAGAAGATTCCTCAGCATCCTTTGATTGAATATCCATATTTTCGTGTATAGCGTTGGCTCCTTTTCCCGACTCTTGCTTCAAGTCACTACCGTCACCACAGACCCCATCAATAAGCAATCAGAACCTACCACATCCACCATTATCTCTTCTTCCTCGTTTGCTGACTGAAGATTAACCAGCGATTCTGTTTCGTTCTTTTGGGGCAATTTTTCAAACATCTGGTACTCACTATTTTCTGTATGTTCCTTTACTGAATCTTCATCTTCCATTGGAGGGTGATTAGTCTCCAAATGATCATAACCCAATTCATTTCCACCCATTGATCCTAGAGGTGCTTTAAATAGTTGAAAATCCGTCTGCGAGAAATTGTTCTCCACATACTTAGCACCAGAGTTCAACAAGTGATCCAACCCAGCGGCAGTCATAGACACCACGGCGCCATTGTAACGTTTGAAACGTGAAAGAGAAATTAAGAGAAAGAGAAAAGAAATCAACAACAACAACAACCCTTACCCCTGCCCTACGGCTATACAAGTTTGTTTTAAAATAGTGTTAGAGTTGTCCGATTTGAGGTCTCCTTATATGGCTTGGTCAATTCTCACCTCATAAGCTAGCTTTTGGTGTTGACTTAGGCCCAACGTCCATTCTTATCATGGTATTAGAGCCAGGCCCATTTCAATTATTGTTACCGATGTTGGGCCCCATCTGGACGTGAGGGGGTGTTGAGTTATCTCACACCGGAGGGATTTGAGGTCGTTGGTCTCCTTATATGGCTTGGGCAATACTCACCTCATAAGCGCTTTTGGGGTTGAGTTAGGCCCAATGTCCATTCTTATCAAATAGATCACCGGTATGCTTCCTCCAAAAACTTCTTAATTTGTTTTTGGGAGACTAAACTCATAACTTCTCGGTTGCAAGTGAATTGCTTACCATCACAGCAACCTTTTGTCAAACACAAAAGAAATCCAAAGATAAAAATTCAAATTTTACATGTGATAAAAATATAAAGCTATCAGAGGTAATAACGAAAATAGGTTCTAAACTAAGGCTAAACAAATAGTAAACTAAAGGAGGGTCAAACTACAAACGTAAAAGTTCACAACTACCTCTACATAATTGGAGTTGATACAATAATATCTTTCGTCTACCTATTTTGAAAAATTACCCTCATCGTTATCTTTTTGGTTCAAAAATTCTCTTACAACTAACGGTCATATTAGATAAAAAAAAATTAATTAATTTCCATGTGTCATAACGAAAAAAAGGTCAAAACTGCCCCTAGACTATTGAAGTTGGTACAATAATACTCTCATCTCAAAAAATCACTCCCTTCCCCTTCCCCCCTAGCGTGTGGGTTCATATTTCTCTTGTTTTCTGATCCTTTTTTTGACCTTGCACTCTATATGAATAATCACTACAAATATCATTAAGATTTTATTTTCAGACACCCAAAATTTTGTGTCGTCAATACTTTACGTCATACAACTTTCAAAAACCCTGTTAAGAAAAAAAACGTAATTAATTCCATGTATCATCGTCCCATTGATTGGTTGTCTGAAAATAAAACTTTAATGATATTTGTAGTGATTATTCAAATATAAAATCCTCGTAAATTAAGCTATTGTACGAGGATGTTCTTCAGGTTATAGCAATACCGCCAATTTTTTTTTTAAAAACCACAATTAAATCAAGAGAAATATTTGAGATTACATGCCTGAGAATATGAGAGAATACGACTTATTGGTAAATGTGACTGTAATAAACACTTGATTGAGCATATTGTATGAACCAGTAAAGTGTAGTAAGAAAAATTGATGATGAATGGTATTTTTGTGATGAAAAAAAATAGAAATATCGATGTGTACATTTACAAAGAAATAGGAAGAGGAAGGTGATTAACTATAAGAGAGAGTTTTGTTTGCTTAAAGAAAAAAATAGGTGTACGAGAGTTCTAGTTGGTGGAATAATTTTAAAAAGAAAGAGGAGAAAGTAGGAAAACGGTCTTAGAATGTAGGTGAGTTTATTTTAATTAGGTGAGTCTTAAGTTACGCCAATGGGACGATGATACATGGAAATTAATAACGTTTTTTTTTTTGCTTAACAGGGTTTTTGAAAGTTGTATGACGTAAAGTATTGGTGATATAAAATTTTGGTTGTCCGAAAATAAAACTTTAATGATATTTGTAGTAATTATTCAAATAGAGTGCAAGGTCAAAAAGAGGATGAGAAAAACAAGAGGAGGAAGGGATAGATTTTTTGAGATGGGGTATTATTGTACCAACTCCAATAGTCTAGGGGCAGTTTTAACCTTTTTTTGTTATGGCACATGAAAATTAATTAATTTTTTTATCTAACATGCCCGTTAGTCATAAGGACATTCTCGAGCCAAAAAAAATAACGATCAGGGCAATTTTTTCAAAATAAATGGACGGAGGATATTATTATACCAACTTCATTTATCTAGGGGTAGTTTTGACCATTTTCGGAACTACAAAGAATAAAACTTAGTCTATACTCCATCCATTACACAGTTTTACCCTTAAGGCCTTAACCCCCACCGCCGGAACCCCCCCCCCCCCCACCCCAAAAAAAGACCACCATTTTATTACCGACTGGAGGCAACTCCGAGATGACGGTGAGGTCATGGGCTCTTGCGGTGAATAAAAGAGCTTGCACTCTTTGACTAAATAATAAGTCTTGTTTTATCTGCTTCAGTTGGCACAATCAGTATGCTTGTTTTAACGTGATTGTTCAGTTACAATACCCATGTAGCTCCTACTTAAGATCAAAGTGTGTATTAGAAGAAAGTTATATCATTACACAATCTTAGACAGAGGCAGATCTTCAGTGAGTTCAATAGAAACCACAACTTTTCGCTTGATCCATAACTACATATGCAGAAAAAATATATACTCGTTTATTAAACTCATCTTGAATCAATTGGCCATAAAATCTTAATTCACCTTTAATCTTGGATAGGCTTTTAAAAAATATTGAATTGTAATTAAGCTATTATATTCATCAGACTCAATCTGGACTTAACCAGATAAATTGTGTGTGGCACTAAAGATGGACCGACTCAACTCTTGTTGATAAATCAAGAGTCTCTTCGAGTTTAACAAGTACTTGTTCCATGGATGGCCGTTGCTGCTTCAGCCCTATGCTAACCAAAGCTAACTTAAGTATAAGTTCAAAAGCCTCCATTGGGAATTTCCCCTCCATTTTGGGATCAGCAAATTCTTTGATGTTCCCACCTTTGGTCAAGTTTTTCGCCTAGATTCCAAACGATATATTTAATTAAGAACGTTTGGAAAAAAACCACAAGAGAAGAGTGAGTATTTATTTTTACCATTTTACTTAGAGGTATTGGATTCTGCAAATCCAAGTTGATAACCCTTTGTCCAGATAATAGTTGTAGCAGAACTATCCCAAAGCTATAGACATCACCATAAGAATTAACGTGTCGGTTCTTTTGGTACTCAGGATCAACATAACCAAAGGTTCCTCTCACTTCTGAGCTAGCATAAGAGTGACCAATGCTAATAATTTTGGACAAACCAAAATCTGAGAGTTTGGCTTCAAAGCTGGCAGATAGAAGAATGTTTGCTGGCTGCAAATTTCACCAAAAAAAAGAAAAATAACTGAGTATATTTAGAAAATGGAGAACAGATTATGGGTGTAAATTAGGATTTTACCTTGATATCCCGGTGAACAATTGAGCCTTGAGGATACGAGTGGAGAAACAGGAGACCGCGTGCACAATCAAGTGCAATTTCTAGTCTTCGTCTCCACGAGAGATATTTACTTTTACCTGCTCAATTAGTGTGTAGAAATCAGGACAACGTACAATTCAGGTCAAAAGTGAGCAGAAATGTCCAGAGTGTAAAAACATACCAAATAACCATTCAGAAAGATTTCCATTGTGGCATAGCTCATAAACTAGAAAACACTCATTTGGTCCATCATAGTGTCCTAGCAACGATACAAGGTTCGGATGTCTGATATGCGAGAGGCTTGTAACTTCTCTAACAAATGTTTCCATCTGTTCGTCCTTAATTATGTGCTTAATCGCCACATATTGTCCATCTCCCAAAATGCCTTTGTATACTTTTCCTGTAGAACATGATCATTTCAATATCCAACTTTCAAAAGGAATCGATCTATAAAGAGGCGCATGAATACAAGTGAGTGCCTTTAACAGATAAACGATAAGGAGACTAGGCGAAGTAGTACATGATTCGATTTTGTTCTTACCAGCTATGCCTTGACCTATGAAGTTAGACATGCTGAGATTGTCAGTCGCAGAATAAATTTCTTTAAGTGATAGTTTACGATAGCTTGATTCTTCAGAGTAAGATCCATCTGATACTGCTTATAAAAAACAGAATTAGTATAAGCTAAAACATTCAGAACAACGATCTTTCTAGGATTGTTGGTGTAGAGGGCTTACTATATCTTCCAGTTGACGGTTTAACTTCATTCTTCCTTTTCAATAAGATCCATACAGCAATGATCATTATTACTACAAGCCCTACTATACCACCAATTAGAATCCCAAGATCTGCATATTTAACCATAAGAACATTCTTTTGTCCAGAAACTCAGCTATAACAATAATAGTTGTGAATATGGATTTCAAGATTTTTACCTCTTTTAAACTTAGTTCGATGTCTAGTTTCACTTCCAATCTCATTTGCAGAAGATACTGCACATTACAGTGATAAGTCAAAATCAAATTTTAATATTCAAAAGTTGGAAGAGAAAAACATAAATCTGCTTATAACACAAAGTAGACAAGTATTACCTAAAGGGAGAGAGTTGTCTTCTAGGCAATGAAAGATTTCATCAATCCAACTATCATCAGATATTCTTTGGCTTGTTAACAAAATCAACATACTAAATCTACAAATGTCAGCCTCAAGTTTCAACGAATTATTTTTCGATTCTGAAGCTAATGCTCCCCATGTCCTCAAACACTGATTGCAGCCTTTAGTGATCAGTCCTCCTTTTGAATCCATTAGGATGCAATCATCTCTTAGACTTTTCAATCTGTTTCCAAACTCGTTCTCAACGTCGATCTCTGAATAATCAGAGCAGCCTCCTGCACCACTCGTCAACTTTTCAATGCCACAGCTAAAAGTATCAGACCTAGTGTTTTTCGTCGAAATTAAGCAGACCATCTGTTGTGTGGAATTAAGAAAGATATGTCCTGTTTGGTTTGTCCAACGTGCCAATGCTCGTAAATATCTATTGAAAGGTAATCCACAACAAGGTTGGGTCAAAAAACCATCCCAATTTCTGTGCAAAGTTATACAATTTTCCCCAGATGAAGAAATGTTAATATTCAGTACACACTTATTGGAGCTACTAGTCTGAGAAAAAACTAAGTCCAAAGATATGGAGAAAACCATGATATACATAATTAACACTGATATTTTGAAACAATTCATTTCTTTGAAATGCTAAAGGTTACTCTAAACTAAGGTTGAACCTTAAAACCTTCGCATATATAATGACACAATCAATGTAGGCTATATAACTTTTCTACATAAAGAAAAAAGTAGAAAAAAATCAAGCAGATGAAGTAACATAGAGAAGCCAAATGGCTGGCTAATAAGGGTCTTTTTCTTGTTCTAATTGTGGACCATAGCATTATATAATCTATCATTAGATGACATAAGACAGATTTTATTTTATTTTATTGGAAAAGTTCATTCAAAAGCTAAGATAATTTGTTGATTTAATATTTGTAGATTGGTAACTTAAGTAAGATTGTCATAAAAGACAAATGCCGGACATAGCAAAATCAAGAAAATATTGAAGGTTGATGTCACTTTGTGTTGTAGCGTTTGGTTGACGAAGGACTCAATCTTACACCAGTAAAAAGAAAGCAATTCTTCTAGCAACTAAACTACTTAAGCATTTATTAGATAGTTAGAATCAAAGCAATAATCATTTTGCATTTAATAAAAATAAAATAAAAAAGGGAAATGCTCCGGCCTCTGTGTGTGTTTGATAGAAAGCCATTTTCTGGTGATTGGTTACCATAATATATTTTTCAAGAAAAGCAATTTTTATAAAAGGGGAAAATGCACTTGTGACGGAAGTCATTTTCCTCAACTATCTAAATTGTAAATCTTATATTGTTTCCTCCAGTTAACACTTAGATATTATTATTAATAAATTCAAAATTTTCATTCAAACACTTTAATTTATTAATATATTTTTAATATTTAGATACTTTTTCCAGCAAAAACTTTTCACTGGCCAATCAAATATTTTCCCTAAAAAATCACTTGCGTCAGACCAAACACGCTGTTTAATTCATTTAAGTTGAAATTTAGAGGATCGAGCACCTTAATTCGATTAGAAATCACTATTACACTTTATTTTTTTGGATTGGGTTGAAAGATTAAAGTGAAACTCCATGGATAGTCATTGAAGCTTGCTTAAGCTTGAACTCAAAAATTTGGATTTTAGAAATTAAAATTTATTTCGAGTGGTCGTTGTTGGAATAGATTAGATACATATTAAGGAATTCGAATCTCGGTTTTGGGATGATTTAGCGGAGTTTTGAGATGATTTGGATTGAAAATTCAAAGCAACGGCTAAATATGAAAAAAGATATGTATATCAAATTATCACATATTTATACATGTATAAATTGAAATACATACATAATATATATTTGATACATGCGTCATAGAAGAATTTTTTTAATTAGATTTTAACTACGAATTTCTATACCAAACAAGTCCAAATCACCTACAATCTTGCTCAATTTTTATATATTGGTTCATCTATATATTTTCAATGAATTTTAACCATACCTATTGAAAAATTCTTTTTGCCTTTTCTTAATATTGTATATCATTGGTGATGAATTTTGACTCCAAACTAGTTTAACTTAAACGTGTTTAACGGTTCAACCGGTCCGGGCCGGATCGGATTTTGTTCGACCGGTCCGGTCCGAGCCGGGTTGAACAGTACCGGGTTTTTAAGGGGCCGGGTTGGTTCGGGTTAAAATTGAACCATATGGGTTACGGTTGAAAGGGACCGGGCCGGGTTTAGTATATTTTCAATTTTTTTTGAAATTAAGTATAACTATTAAGTTATAATTATATTAATACTTTGTAACCATTGAAGGAATACAAGTAAGATGGGAAAAATTTGCACTTATTGCAAGTGCTACTTTATTTCTCAATTTCAAATTAATAAGTAGAAAATAAAATCTTTACATTTTTTCTAACAAGTAAACTAGTGAAATAGTAATTTCAAATGTTTTGCATCGCCTTAGCAAGTTCATCATAATCAATATGAACCGATTGACCTTCTTCTGGGGAGTTAAATTCCGATGGGTTTCCATGGGTTAATATATCTCCAAGTTCTTCGTCTTCTGGGCTATCAACATCTTCCTTTCCTTAATTTTTTCGTTCCGATCTAATCCAATCTCTGAAACATACTAAAACTTCCAAAGCATTGCTTCCCAATGAGTGGCGGGTGTCTCCAAGTTGTTGTCTTGCTTGGCTAAATGCACTCTCCGATACAACGGTAGAAATTGGCACATTCATCACGTCACGAGCCATAGCGAAAAGAACAGGAAATTACTTTGCATTTTCATGCCACCATCCCAACAGTGAAAAGTCCTTTGTGCGAGGCTCCTTTTGCTTCTGCAAGTAGAATTGAAGCTCATCAATATTCCTGCTACTGGTTTGAGTGTTAGAAAATGTAGAAAAAATACTAAAACTATCAAGGCCTTCATCATCCACATTAGAAGAACTGCTACATTGCATAGCGGGATTAACATTGTCAGAAGCAGGAGCAGTATTATCACATTCATTTGCATAATAATTATATAGTTGTTGCAAATATTCATTTAGTTTGTTCATAGAATCATATAAATTTGGGGTTTCAGATTCTCCAATCTCCATATAAGTATATAAAGCATTCATTAATTGGTTACAATCAGACATTTTAATAGAAGGATTTAAAACTGCACCAATTAAGTAAATTGGAGGAATTGGAAAGAAATATTTTTTGAATTTCACTTGCATATTTACAACAACATCCATATATTTTTCTTTATTCTTAATTTCATATAGTAGCAAAGAAATTTCAGCTATATGTACTAAAGCCATAGTAACAGTTGGGTAATATGCGCCAGAAAACACAACAGTAGCAGTATAAAATTTATGTAAAAATTTAATAACATCATTATGACATCCCAAGTATCACTTGTTAACATACGCCTAGGATCAGTACAATGTGCATTAGCAACTTCAGTTATAGGAAATCTATATTTGTAGCAACATTTTAAAAATATATATGTATAATTCCATCTAGTAACAACTTCGTCTAGCATGAATCTAGGTGTAAGGTTATACTGCATACACTTTGTCTTAAATTCTTTTATTCTAGATTGTCTATTATTTCCCTTAATAACACCAACTGCTCTTCTAACATGAGTAATCTCAACTGAAAATAAATCAAGGCCACTTTTAACAATTAAATTATAAACATGACATGCACACCTAACATGAAAAATATCATCAAGAGGTGGTTGCAAATGCAATTTTAAAATTGAAACTGCAGCATCATTGTTTGAAGCATTATCAAAAGACATACAGAAAACTTTTTGGTGTAGATTATAAAATTCAACAACGTCAACAATTGTACTACTTATAAACGTAGCAGTATGACTCTGATCTTCATCATATTTAAAAGCGATAATACGTTTTTGCATACAAGTATTATCATCTATCCAATGGCATGTTATTGTCAAATAATCATTTCCATTAACAGCATGACCAATATCAGAAATTAGACATACTCTAGAAGGAAGGTGACTAAACAAATAACGTATGTATGTTTGATATTGTCCATGAAGTCTAAAGATATCTGCTCTACAAGTATTTCTAGGGATACCTTTAAATAATGGATTGTAAATCCTTTGAATATACATAATAAGATACGATGAAGAAGCAAAAGAAAAAGGTAAACAACCCAAAGTAATCATTTTTGCTAGTTCCTCCCGATCCCTCATTTTATCATATTTTAATAGACCTCCAGTAGTAGGGTTAATAGTTGTTTGACTTCCATCCCCATTAACTCCCCATTCTATGGGATGGATACCCGACATATGTCTAGTAAGTGTCCCAGTCCCCCCTAAATTACCTCCGGTCAAATGTTTAAAAGTTTCATTACAAATTTTGCACTTAACTCTATCAGTACCTTCTATTATTTCAAAGAATTTCCAAACCGGACTTCTTTTTTACGATTAGAAGTTAGAGCCACTGGTGGTCTTCTACCCCTTGTAGCGCTAGCAACTCCAACTCCAATACTACCAACATTTCCACTACTAGGTGTAGGTGGTATCTCATCTTCTATTCCAATTTCATTATCTTCTATTCCAAAATCTTCTTGTAATTGTTCTTAATCAATCTCTACATCTTGCAAATTAGGCGATGGTTCAGAAACATGTGTTATTGAGTCATTACTATTACTACCAGAAGCTACAGGACTACCTCTTTTTTTACTTCCACCCCTACCAGTAACTTTTCTATACGCTCTTTTAGCAGCATTAAACATATTGTAAAAATTAAAATATAAGCTAAAATCAAATATGCAATTAAAATATTAAATAAGAGAAAGAGTTGGAGGGAGTGCACCGAATTAGACAATAAATTGAGCACTTGATTACGCAAATCCGGTGTTACCACGAACAAACGTCAAGCAAGTATTTCAATTTTGAACTTCAAGCTTCAAATTCCGAATGACAAATTACGATAAATTAAATTCGGAAAAGAGTAACAAATAAAATGTGTAATCTTGCAAATTTAAGGGAAGAGATAGATTGATAATTTGAGAATTGAGATTGAGATAAGAATTTTGAGTGAAGAAATGAAGAAGAGATGAGGGGTATTTATAGATTTTAAGAAGGGTTAATATTGTAATTTAATAAATACAAAAAAATGACCATTTTTGCAAAAAAAATCCGTTGGCCAACGAATCTGTAGCCGTTGCCAATGGAAATGTGGGCCCCAGCAATTCAAAAATTGAAAAAAAAAATTCAAAAAAAAAATGTTACCGTTGAACCGGGTCGGTCCGGTCCGGGCTGTACCGGTTCACGGTACTGTTCACCATACCAGGCCGGTCCTGTCCGGTTCCGAAACAAAAATATTTTAACGGACCAACCCCCTACCCCCTTTGAACCCATCCCAGCCCGGCCCCCACCTACCGGTCCGGTCCGGCCCCGGGTTTTACCGGTCCGGTCCGGGCCGGTCCCGGGTCAACCGGCCCGGTTGACAGCTCTAGTTTAACTCACCTTCAAACTTCTTATATATTACCTTATTTATGTATTTTCAACGGATCGCAACAATAACCATTAAAGAAAAAATTGCCTATATTTTTTGAATGTTGTACATCGTTGACAATGTTTTTGGTTATTTTTGGTAATTGACTAAAATGGGTAGTTGTTGGTAAAAAGTGTTTTTTTCACGTACATTCCCTTAAGATTCCCAAATGAAAATATAGACCTGCAATAAGTGGGAGAAATTAAAAAATAGTCAGATTTACAATTGGTCGTTCAAAAATAGCCCAATTTTAAAATTAATCGAAATTTAGTTACTTTTTATATAAAGATAAATTTAAGCGAAATACTATTCAAAATTCAAAAAATACTCTAGTATATTATGCTGGAGTTCCAGCATAAGTATACTTGAACTCCAACATATTATGCTGGAGTTTCAGGATAAGTATGCTGGAACTCCAGCATAAAATGATGGAGTTCCAGCTTAAGTACACTAGAACTCAAGAATAATATACTGGAGTTCCAGTAAGTGTAGTGGTCCAGTATAATATACTGGAGTTTGGAGCACTGGTGCTCCAGTCTTCGGTATATTATACTGGAGCCAACAAAGTATATACCGGTTCAATATAATATGCTGGAGTTCATACACAGATACACCGAACTTCAATATATTATGCTAGACCGGTCTCTATTGCAATAAAATAGTGACTATTTTTTATTGACTTAATAAATATTGATTATTTTTAAATAATCAATCGGAAAACTAGTTATACCGTACTATTTTTACGCAACAAGGGGGTCTGGGGGTCTGGGCGCTATGATGCTCCAATGGCAGATCTCATATGTAACTTGAGGATTGGGAAACATTACATGGTATAGCCAAAGGCATGCCTTCAAAATATTAGCCACGATTTCAAAAATGTTACAAATATAGCCATTCTTCATTTTAAGCTGAACTTCGGAGTCCATGTTTGGCTGGAGATGCTTCGCTTTGAGAGCCATTCTGCTATATTTTTCTTTTTTCTTTTCACCCGATGTCTGGTATCTGCATTGGAGTCCGATTAAATTTAAAGATTCGTACCAGAAAATTTCATATTAGGATAAATTTTTCATATTTGGCTAGTCCTTTTTCTTGTAGGAAAAAAGTATACGGTAAAATCGGAGGGTCCAATTTTTCCTTGTTGAGTTGCCTCGAGAGAACACTTCACGGTTTCGAGACTATGGTCGAGGTTCACCATCGAGGGTTCGAGACTACAGTCGAGGTTCACCATCAAGGGCTATCGACGCTCGACCTCGTGGCAGTGCAAACCGACGTCTATGACGAGAAAGTGGGGAGTTCCCAAGGCATGTATCTAGAGCCGACAAATTCTGTCAGGCTAGCATCATAGCATCAGCTAGTTGTCTCAATAAATGCATATGTATTATGTTGGGATTTTCTCTCATATATAAAGGGGATCCTTGTCATTTTGTAAACATATGTTGCTCCATACTAAATATACGTGAAGATTCTCTTTGCTCTCTAACTTATTCTCTTGGTAGTATTGCCTCCATTTATTGTTAATATTTATGGCATTCTTTCCATTGTTCATCATTTATTGCTTATTATTGGCCATAAAGAGTTACCACAGATTTATTACTACTGTTAGTCACATATCGATTACCTTCGATAGTTCCAGCTAAGCTTCAGACTCGACCCTGAGGCCCTCGAATAGGCAAGCTCGAGGCTCTGATCGACAACCATTCGGTTTGGTTAACACCTCACTTTAAAGCTCGTATCTCGTTTGTTAGTCTTTCATATAGCATCAACTGCTTAACAACTAGCATAAAAATAGATCACGTATTTTTAGAACAACTAAATTAAATTTAATTGTTATTACCACTTTTACGGTAAACAAAAAGGTTTAGACTTTTATAAATTGAGATCCTTCCTTCCCATTCAGTAGCATGCACAATGTAGCCATATGGGGCTTGAAAGTCGTATTATAGGGAGAACTTTACGGGATAATTTTTAGTTTATCACTTGTATTTGCTTCTTCGTGAGGTTGTTCTCTCAATATTTTTGTACTCTCTTTTATATAGTGGATTGATCATCTTCGCCGTGAATGTAGGTCACTTGACCAAACCACATTAAATATTTTTGTCTCTT
Source organism: Nicotiana benthamiana (assembly GCA_034376525.1). Classification (NCBI taxonomy): domain Eukaryota; kingdom Viridiplantae; phylum Streptophyta; class Magnoliopsida; order Solanales; family Solanaceae; genus Nicotiana; species Nicotiana benthamiana. The sequence goes on from CM067330.1 coordinate 70,646,970, forward strand.
TTGATATATCTCTTTTTGTTATATGATTTATCATCGTTCAAGGTTTAGTTTGCCAGCTAGCTTCCGCATAACACATAATTTTATGGTCCTAACAATTTTTTATTAAAATTAGAAGTGATAATAGTTTGGACATTTAATTCGCAAGCATAATACATTGGAAAAGAAAATAAACAACAGTATGTTTAAGCATGTGATGGCCAAATGACTATTTCACAGGGACATTGTTGCCCTGAAAAGTTCATTAAGATGACAAGGTGGCGCAACATTGTGAAATAATATGATGGTAGGAATATGGATGACAAAGAATTGGCTCTAACCCTAGAAGCTAATTAATTCACCAAGATAATCAACCATTTGACCCATTCAAAGATTCTCAAAAGATGCTCTTATCCTATTCGTTAGAAGTTGATATTATAATGATATCTTAATCTTATTACAGGCGCTAGAGGTGACAAACGGGCGTGTCAAAAATAAATAATTTAAAAATCGAATAATTATCCAACTCAAGCGGTATTTGAGGTGGATAAAAAAGAGGTTATCTGACGGATAATATGAATATTCATATTATGCATGGCTCTTGAATATGATCACTTTTGGGATTATTTTTAGTCTCTCAAACTTGAGAAATCTCCAATTTGAGACTTTTCGAATATAAAAATTAAATACATTAGTTATCAATTGATTATTCATTTGATTAACTATTTTCAAAGTGGATAATATAGTTATTATCCATATTTGGTCCGTTTTTAAAAAAAATTATTATTCAACCTATTTTTTAATAACTAAATAAGGAGAAAGTAAGTACGTGGTCAGATACATATTGTAAGTTTGTAACCTTCCAAACGAAAGAGCATATATAAGATCGGACAAAAATTACAAGAGTCGTTAAATTACTTGTAGATAATAGTAACAAGACATTCATTATATGCTAAAGATCGTTATATGCTATCTACATAGTCACATACTACCATTTTTTGAGAAAGCATTCTATACATAGCCTTTATTTATTTTAAATATTTTCCTTTATATATCAATTTTGTAACACAGTATTAGTATATGTAGTGGGAGCGCGACACTCTGTGTGTTACTCGGACTCAAGTGGCATAGCTAATGATGATAAGAAAGATATGTGGCTACTGAAATGAAAGCTGCTTTCACTACATTTACATATAGGTGAGTGGAGCTCTTAGGAAGACAAAACATGGGGAAAAAAACAATCATCACTGTTATTAGAAAATGACAAATAAAATTAGTGATAAGAATAGACCTTGGGGCTAACTGAACCCCAAAAGTTAGCTTATGAAGTGAGGATTGTCCATGTCATATAAGGAGACCAAGAACCTCAAATTCCTCCGATGTGGGACAACTCAACACCCCCCCTCACGCCCAGATCTCTGGAGCGTGGACAACATAAATGGGGGCCCAACATCAGTATGAAGTGAGGATTGTCCAAGCCATATAAGGAGACCAAGAACCTCAAATTCCTCCGATGTGGGACAACTCAACACCCCCCTCACGCCCAGATCTCTGGAGCGTGGACAACATAAATGGGGGTCCAACATCAGTATAAAGTGAGGATTGTCCAAGCCATATAAGGAGACCAAGAACTTCAAATCCTTCCGATGTGGGACAACTCAACAACTAAGTACAATGTCTACGCACGAAAAGTCATGTGAAGAATATTTTGGTCTCTTGGGCAATATATACATGAGCGTAGTGGAGGAAGGAATGAAGCTTTGCCATGGGATCAAGATAGAATATTAATTTTACTTATTTTTATTAACAATATGTAAAAGTATTTAATTGTGAAGCCAGTTTAACTAACAATTTATATGTTCGATAATAAATTCAAAATATATAATTTTAATATTTGCCCTATTAATGGGACTTCCTAGTCAGCCCTTTTTGCGACAGTGCAATTAAAGATAAGACATGATTTGTGTTAATTGATGCAGAGTGGCATTATATTTGTGATATTATACTTTTTACATGTATGTATTATGCTACTCATACGATTGTGTTTTTTGGTAACTAAAATACTAGTGTTACCATTACAGATTATAATGAAATGGATAAAATCGTTTTATTCTTAATTAAAAATCTTAGATTTTAGCAGAATGAAAAGCTTATGTGCAAGAAATTAAATCCAAGAAAATCTTTTTAAGTGGTAAAAATATATACGTTCAGTTTGGCTCTAGGTATGAGAAAATATTATGTACAACGAAATTGACGATATGTTTTAATTGGAACATCAAATATTAATTTAGAATTTTAAATGTTGAACTTACGTATTTGCAAATGCTGGTTTGATCATAAGTATTTCTAGATATTGAATTTCAGTATTTAAAATACTAATTTGAGAAATATTTAAAACTAAATTAGAATGCTTACTCACAAAATTTTAGAGTACATGATTATTTTATGAGGTTCATATAGAGACATAATTTTAATTTTTCAAATGCTATTTTTCATATTAATTTTATCAAATATCATTGAAACATCATTTTAAAATTTTGAATTCATTACTAATGAAGGTTGTGAATGGGTGATGGAGTAGTGAAATATTTATTTAAAGTTTATTAGAGATTTCGAGTTTAAACCTATAAAATCGTATTTGTTATGAAGTAATTTATCCCGATTAAATATGAGACTTTTCCGAAATAAATTTAAATTTAAATCGAATTTGAATACACATACTAAAAATCGGGTGACAAAAAAAATTTGAATCCATGGTTAGAACAAACCCAGAGTTAGGGGCGTGCATTCGATTTATCGATTCGATTTTGACCCTTATCGATAATTACTTATCGATTATCGATTTGTAGATATGCTTATCGTTATCGTTTCAATAAGGTTTCGATTTTTCCGATTTCGATTTATCGATTTTGGGGGCTTATCGATTCGGTTATCGAGTACACCAATAAGAAAATTTGCGGGATTCCACAGAAAGTATATCGCTTTAAACGCGCCTAATTTATATGAACAAAAAGAAGCTAAAATAAGACGAACACCATTTATAACATTAAAATTGAATCAACAAGTACATGCAACAAAACTAAAGTAAGGGATCAAATGTATGCCACCAACACTCCAACAGTATAAAATAATAAAACAAAATAAAATACATCATCACAACCAATTTTGTTTTCCATTAATTTGAACTTCATTCCCTTGATCTTTATCTTTCCTTAAATGTGGTAGAGGAAATAGTTGGGTAAGGGACTTAGGGTAAAGGAAAGGGTATAGATTAGGGAAAATGATATTGTATAATCGCTTTCAAAATAGTAGCAGAATATATATACATTTTGTATGTTATATTAATCTACACAAATAGGTAATTACTTATTTTACAAATGTCTACAGTCTAGGGGTGTGCATTCGATTTATCGATTCGATTTTGACCCTTATCGATAATTACTTATCGATTATCGATTTGTACATATGCTTATCGTTATCGTTTCAATAAGGTTTCGATTTTTTCGATTTTGATTTTTTCGATTTCGATAACAAATAATCGATTCGATTTATCGATAAACCGATTCGAATGCACACCCCTACCCAGAGTGCACGGCGAGCGTGGGAAGAAGGTGCGGAAGCATCTTAAACTGCTAACTTTATAGTTCACGGGGAAAGAGAGCAAAGACACACACACTCTTCATTGATCATACGTGCTGCGGGACCCACATTACCCATTCCTATTGTCACTCTCACGCCTCCTTCATTTTTTAGCGGAACAACAAATCCACCCCCGACCAATATGGAACCCCAACCCCCCATCTCATTTTACTATTTTAACCCTTCACTAGCTTTTTGGTATATTTTTCTCCTTTTTCACTCGTTGCCAAAGTTGTTGCCTTCAAGCCACTTTCGTCCCCAAATATTTTACTATTGCAAATTTGGGAAAAGAAAGTGAATTTTTGTTTTATACAATAACAACAACAATTATCCAGTAAAATCTTATAGAGTAGGTCTGGGGAGGGTAATATGTACGCAGACCTTACCCCTACCCCAATAGGGCAAAGAGGTTGTTTCCGAAAGACCCTCGGCTCAGAAAAAAAAAGGAAAAGAGAAGAAGACAATTCATTAGTCACTCCAATAGAAACCATAATAGTAACAGAAGCATAACAACCAAAAGATAATAATGACATGCAATAACATTAATCAGTAACTAAGGCCTGGTGCTAAGATAAACAGCAAGAATAGTGTGAATTCAACATAAACTGCAAGCTATCTAAGATCAATCCTAATCCAACCCCGCCTCACCCCAAGAATGAAGTACACACAGCTCCACTACCCCTACCCTAAGCCCTAATGCTTGACCTCCAAACCCTCCTATCAAGGGCCATGTCCTCAGAAATCTGCAACTGGGTCATGTCCTGCCTGAATTTTTATTTTATGATAAAATTAAATCTAAATAATGTTTTATCATGTAGTGGACAATGAAAAAATCTATATATTGTGATATTTATCAAATTTCAACGTGCTCTCTGTCTGACTCAAAAGATTTTAAACTCTTTTAGAGCAAATCAATAGAAGATGAAGGGGTAAATCGTAGTCGAAAATAATAAACACTAGGATGACAATAGTGGAAGGGGATAATGGTAGAGAGATGATAATAGTAGAGAGAGATGATAATAGTTCTGTCACCCCTTGTACAAGACTTAAATCCTCCTTATATACCGAATCTAGTACCGATACGATAGTGCCTCTACTTCTACCTCAGGGTCGTAACCCTCTGTCAACTTGCAGGTTTTCGGTCATTTGTCATACTCATTATAGGCCGTGATCGATCAAATTCAGCCCCATACAGTTAGTCCCTCCGCTCGTCGAGCTCACAACGGGATGCGTCCTTGGTGAGCGGACTTAATGCCTCCCTTAGGAGGAATTTGACTCGCCGAGATATCACGAAGTGACTAGTAAGAGGTGGTAGTCATGTTTTGGTGGGATATATGAGAGTACACGCTAATCTGGGTGATGTCAGCTTTCACATGCGTCATCATTACGCAGATTTTTTAGGCAAAGACTGACGGTTTGGTGCTTGATTTCCTATGTTGATTTGAAATTTGCCGCCTCGATCCTGGTGCTACCCAATCTTACAAAAAGGTGAAGGGTTAGATTCATTTGAAAAACTTTTGTCCATTCTCGATAATTTTCTCGTCTCCTTCTTCTGATTTCATATTTCTCCATATCCATTCAGGGCCGAAATTTCTCTTCTCTTTCACGCCATTTGTGCAGCTTACTTCCTTTAAACAAAATCATGTTTAGATCTCGCCGCACTAATGAGGAGGTTCCTGAGGTTGCTCCGTCGAATGCAACACCTCTTTCTGACAGCGAAGAGGTGGATATAGAAGATAGTGATAGCCCTATCATAGTGGAGGCATTACTACCGAGGCATCCCCTATCTTGGAGTGATTTTCTCAATGACACGTCCCCTACTCTGAACCATGTACTTTCTGAGACGAATCAGACCCACCTCAATGTCCTCCGCATAAGATATGGTATTCTTGCCCACGTAGAGATTGTTAGTATTTATGCCGTTCACTAGAAGAGAGGTGAATAGTGAGGCACGAGAATATTGAAATATTGCGGAATTTAAAATTGCAGGAATAAGTAAATACGGTAATTGAAATAATCAAGAAAGAACACACCGTATTTTATCCTGGTTCACCACAACCCGTGGCTAGTCCAGTCCCCAAGAGACTCTCTCGAGATTCCACTATCTTCGTCAAGCTTACGGGTGCTTAACAAACCGTTACAGTTGCTCAAGGATACCGCACCTTAAGACTTCACTTGCTTGAGGATACCTCACCCCAAGACTTCAACCACTAAGACTTTGGGTACTTAGCAAACCCGACAAATGAGAAGATATGTTCTTCTCAAACAACTCTCTTTTACACAAGCACTCTCTCAAAGGAGTAGATAAAGAGATACAATTTTAGCTCTATGAACAACACAAAGTTGTCTATCAAATGGCTCAACAAAAGCTCTAAAATGATGCTTGAAAATGATCAATATGTATATCAACGTATGGAGGAGTTGTGTGTTTAAAAGCAGCTCAAAAGACCTCATTTTATAGGTGAAAAATGGTGCTGACCGTTGCTTAATTGACAAATAAAATCCCTGAATTTTTGCTCATACAATCGATTGTCTGACCTACACAATCGATTGTTTGAGGACCGTTCAAAAGACAGACTCCTGATTTTAAGGGAAACAATCGATTGTAAAACATGTATAATCGATTGTTCTTTAACGTTCAAAAATCAATTTAGGATTCTGTGGGAACGGTCTGAATATAATCGATTGTATAAAAATCATAATCGATTATTCTGATTATAATCGATTGTTAAAAACATATAGTCGATTATTTAGCTGATTGAAAAATTCAGTTTAAGTACTGTCTCAATACAATCGATTGTTAGAAGTATATAATCGATTGTTTGCTATTTTGAAAAACTTCAGATCACACTGTCTTAATACAATCGATTGTTAAAACTGTATAATCGATTGTTTGCTATTTTGAAAAACACAATCGATTGTAAGGAGCATATAATCGATTGTTTAGGTCCAGATTTAAAAGACATATTTAAAAACCATTTAAAATACAAATCAAAAGATGCATGTTTATGATAAATAAGATTTAATAAAATGTTTTATGCATGTTTATGATGACCTAATGTTGAGCCAAAAGATGAGATAACTTAAGCGTTGTTCTTACATTGGTTCTACCAAACAACCTACGTCTTGGGTCTTCGGTCTTGAACTCTTTGGCTCGACTTTGGCTTGTTCATGCAATTTCGTCATCAGTATGCTTCTCGCCATTTGATTGTTTGTCATATTATATCGTTGTTTGACGCTTGACTTCATTGTTTGTCATTCATCAAAACCTATACCTGAAAATCATGCTCATACAACCAAAGCGCACATATCATAGATAGAGTGATTTTCTACAATTTCCCCCTTTTTGATAATGACAAACAACGGAAGATATGCATATTGAATTCCCCCTAAATTCATGCTATATCTCAACATATAATTTATGCAACCAATTCAAAATAATCAATTCAATATAATTTCCCCTTAATTGAATATTCCCCCTCAATTAAGGCATGCATATCGCCTATATTCTTCCCCCTTTTGGCATTAGCAAAAAGACTATACCAAAAATTATTTAAACCATTGACGATACCAATCATTATAAACAAGATCATATCAAATGTTAGTAAATGGCATACTAATAATAACGGTCATTTTTCTCAACTATGCCAATTGTTATTCTAAACTAAGAATATCCATCAAAACATGAATCAATCATTTATTTTAAAACTAATTGATACTAATTGTTATTCAAAAAGAACTTACTAAGACATGCATCAAACAAAGATAATATTGATTATTAGCACATATCAACTATTACGTTTTTATTCAAAATATGATAACTAACCGACGTTCCCCCTTAATGCATTAAGGTTTCGTGCTTGGTGCATCCACTACAATATTGTATCTTCAAGCACACCTGCAAAAAGAACCTAAAAATAGGTTTTTGGTACCCAACTTCTTTTGGGTCCTTGGGGGTTAGGATAATAATAATCATAATCAACACATAAATCTCTATGTTTAGCAAAACAGACGGGTGCAATGTGTCCTACCCGATTACAATAGTGACATATAACATTAGGATTGTGCATATGTCTAGGTTGAGCCAAATGCGTTTTAGGTGATCTAAATTTGTTTTTCCTAAAATCGTTGAAATTCCTAGAATCATTTCTAGGTGGTCTAAAATTTTTCATTCTAGACTTATTAACAAAAGTCCTAGAGTTGTTTCTAGGTGGTCTAAAACAATTAATCTTAGACTCATTAGTGAGGTTCGTAGAATTCTTTTTAGATTGACCAACCTCATTACTTTCATCCTTTTTAACAACTTCAATTTTAAGACTATCAACACTACGTTTTTCTAGTGCGTTCCTAAGTTCTATGTTCTCTATTTTTAAAGAACTACAAGAAGAACAATTTGAGCAATTATCAATTGAAGAGGCTTCATTCAATTCCTTGATCTTATTTTAAAAAACAACAATGTCATTTTCCAAAAATTTATTTTCTTTTTTTAGAACTTCAATTTTATTTTTAAGAACACCATTTTCATTAGTCAATTTTTCAAAATCTATTTCTTGTAAAGAAAGTGTTTTCTGAAAATCTGTTTCTTGCAAAGAAAGTGTTTTCTGAAAATCTGTTTCTTGCAAAGAAAGTGTTTTCTTCAAATCTTTTATCATTTTGGAAGCATTAACAAATTCACCATACAATTCATCATAGGCATTTTGTAATTCTTCAAACGAGTGAGAGTTAGATGTACTTACCTCTTCTTCTTCGTTTGCCATGAGACACAATGCGGCGGTTTCATCGCCTGAGCTGTCCGAATCCCGTGATACGCGCCTATGGTGTTTCTTTTTTTCTTGTCCTTCTTCATAGACTTTTCAATTATATCATTTGAAATATTATCATCATCCCTTTCCGAATCACTTACCTCTTCTCGTTTAGAGGATGAGGCTTTGAAGGCAAAATTTGAATTGCTTCTAAGATAAGGATTAAGAATTGTGCTATCATAAGTTTCGAGGTTACCTCTTAGTCCATCAATTGTGATATCCGCGAATTCCATCGACTCTTGGATTGCATTGGCTTTGGAAGCCATTCGGGAGTGAGACTCCGTAGGACTTTTCGAACAAGATCTTTGTTCGTGTAAACTTTCCCGAGAGCATGGAGATCGTTGACGATTCTTAAAAATCGTTCAAACATAATACCAATGGGTTCCTTCTCCATTTTAAAGATTTCATATTTATGTGTTAGAAAATCAGTTTTGGATTCTCGGACTTGAGGCGTACCTTCATAAATGATCTCGAGTTTATCCCACATCTCCTTGGCGGTTGTGCAGCAAGAGATTTTTTGATAGTCATCCGGATTCACCACACAGTATAATACATAGATGGACCTTGCATTATTTTCAACTTTCTTGATGTCCTCGGCATCATATTCATCTTCCTTTTTTGGAACCGTGGTTTCTCCAACTTTCTTTGTCGGCATTGGTTCACCGTTTTTGATGATTTGCCACAAACGAAAACTGTTTGCTTTGAGGAAGATACTCATCCGCTCTTTCCAATATGTATAGTTTGTTCCGTCAAATAGTGGAGGGCAAGTGGGGGATTGTCCTTCGCTCATTATTCATGAGTTCAATATTCTCAAAAAAAATATATATCGCTCTCAACCGGTTAAGGCTTTCAGAGAGTTAGGCTCTGATACCAATTGTTAGAATTTATGCCGTTCACTAGAGGGGGGGTTAATAGTGAGGCACGAGAATATTGAAATATTGCGGAATTTAAAATTGCAGGAATAAGTAAATACGGTAATTGAAATAATCAAGAAAGAACACACCGTATTTTATCCTGGTTCACCACAACCCGTGGCTAACCCAGTCCCCGAGAGACTCTCTCGAGATTCCACTATCTTCGTCAAGCTTACAGGTGCTTAAAAAACCGTTACAGTTGCACAAGGATACCGCACCTTAAGACTTCACTTGCTTGAGGATACCTCACCCCAAGACTTCAACCACTAAGACTTTGGGTACTTAGCAAACCCGACAAATGAGAAGATATGTTCTTCTCAAACAACTCTCTTTTACACAAGCACTCTCTCAAAAGAGTAGATAAAGAGATACAATTTTAGCTCTATGAACAACACAAAGTTGTCTATCAAATGGCTCAACAAAAGCTCTAAAATGATGCTTGAAAATGATCAATATGTATATCAATGTATGGAGGAGTTGTGTGTTTAAAAGCAGCTCAAAAGACCTCATTTTATAGGTGAAAAATGGTGCTGACCGTTGCTTAATTGACAAATAAAATCCCTGAATTTTTGCTCATACAATCGATTGTTTGAGGACCGTTCAAAAGACAGACTCCTGATTTTAAGGGAAACAATCGATTGTAAAACCTGTATAATCGATTGTTCTTCAACGTTCAAAAATCAATTTAGGATTCCGTGGGAACGGTCTGAATATAATCGATTGTATAAAAACCATAATCGATTATTCTGATTATAATCGATTGTTAAAAATATATAGTCGATTATTTAGCTGATTGAAAAATTCAGTTTAAGTACTGTCTCAATACAATCGATTGTTAGAAGTATATAATCGATTGTTTGCTATTTTGAAAAACTTCAGATCACACTGTCTTAATACAATCGATTGTTAAAACTGTATAATCGATTGTTTGCTATTTTGAAAAACACAATCGATTGTAAGGAGCATATAATCGATTGTTTAGGTCCAGATTTAAAAGACATATTTAAAAACCATTTAAAATACAAATCAAAAGATGCATGTTTATGATAAATAAGATTTAATAAAATGTTTTATGCATGTTTATGATGACCTAATGTTGAGCCAAAAGATGAGATAACTTAAGCGTTGTTCTTACATTGGTTCTACCAAACAACCTACGTCTTGGGTCTTCGGTCTTGAACTCTTTGGCTCGACTTTGGCTTGTTCATGCAATTTCGTCATCAGTATGCTTCTCGCCATTTGATTGTTTATCATATTATATCGTTGTTTGACGCTTGACTTCATTGTTTGTCATTCATCAAAACCTATACCTGAAAATCATGCTCATACAACCAAAGCGCACATATCATAGATAGAGTGATTTTCTACAGAGATGACTTTAGCAGAGGGGGATTACATTGACTTTCACCGACCTGGATACTGTGCCTTCTACGAATATCCCTTCGTGACCGGCTACACCTTTCCCCTCTTCCCTCTAGCGGATGAATTCTGCAGGTTTTATCGTGTTTGTCTGGCTCAGCTTACGTCGTACACACTCAAGGTGCGTCTGCTGCTGGCTAAGTACGCGGAATTGGCAGAGTGCGACGTCTCCGTTCATCATCTCTTGCACTTATTTTCACATGGTTTCCTTAGGTAAAAAATGATGCACCTGAGGCTTCGTAGTACAAAAGAGCTGGTGGTCGGGATGGATGATCGGGCGAGCCGTAAGTTTTAGCATAAGTAGTTTTTCATCAAGACCGAGCATGTCCTCTTTGACCCCGCCAGATTTCCAGAGCGATGGAATAATTCTTGTAAGTATCGTAGTTCAATAGGTCCTCCCGTCTTCTGCAATCATTATAACTTTTGGTCACTTGTTGTGTTGGTTCTATGGGTTGTCCGCCCTAGCCCATTACAGGGGCCGGGAACTGGGTCACTGGTTTGCTTCTCCATGCTAAGGAGACTCGAACTTGGTCTCTGATGGCCTATGTTGGTGGGTCGGGGAGCTTCTAGGTGGAGGGCGTCAGTCCCTACTTTCCGGCGATCCGCTGCTATCACGGACACTCGATATATTTTATGTGAGTCTGTCTGTGAGGTTGCCCTTTACTTCTTCAATAGGGGGACGCATCTAAAACTACGGACATAAGAGAAACGACCTCATTAACACCGCCCCCACATCATGTTGATGAATCTTCTAATGGTGACGAGCCATTAGAGCAAAATTGGAGAAGGTTAGAGCTAAGAAAGTGTGTGACCGTTGAAGCTGATAGAAGTGGAGGGTCTAGGATGTCCCTGGTGCTCGTGTTTATGGCTGACGCCATTTTATCGAGGAGGTCACCCCGAGTGGAGAGAGTTGGCCCGGGAGCCAGTTTAGTATATTTTGCTAAAAAGGGCGCATCGTCCAATGTCGGAGGGCCTCGTGTGGAGAACGACGATCGGACTATGGTATCACCTCGGAGGATGTTGATGAGTTTTGGGATTCCATACCCGTGTGAAAGTGAGGTCGGAAGTGTCCAACCGTTACGTGGTAACTCCGAGGAGTTACAATTTGTTGCTAAATAGCGAGCAGGTTGCATCGGCCCTTGCTCTTTTATGTGACGCTCCTGAAAGCGAGACGTTTGGGGCGATGAGTGAGGCGGAGTTATCTCAGAAGGTCACCGGTATGGCCTTAAAGGTAGGTTTCGTTTTCTTCTTTGCATTGTGGGATTGATTTGTCGATGGCGTATTTTTTCTAACTTTAGTTTTCCTTTGTCAGACCGTCGTCCTGTAGGTGGAGAGAGATAGCCGTGAACGAAGAAGGACGGGCCTCTACAAGAAGATATCGTCAAAATACAATAAGTACCGTGCTAAGCGCCGGGCGATTTCTGACATCTCCGCAGGATCCCGAGTTCCAGATGTTCTGTGAGGGACTTACGCAGTGGGAGGACCATTTGGAGCGTAGGTAGGAGGAGCTGCAGGAGAGGGACGAGGATCTTATGAGGGCTATCGCTCGTAACAATGAATTAGAGGCCCTTCTTAAGGCGAAAGAGGATGATCTCGAGATGAGCTAATGGGTAACGATGGAGAACGCCGACTTACAGTTGAAGGTAGCCAGCTTGAACATTGAGCTAAGTGCTAAGGCAGTGGAGGTCGACGGACTTAAGGGCGAGTTGAATGCCAATGCCGATAATTTGGCCGATGTTATTTCTGAAATGGTTTCTTTGGAGGATGCCCTTTTCATATCCAGGTTGGAACTTGGGGAGAAAGGGAAGCCTACGATCGTCAAGTCGCAGGTTTTGAAAGGCATATTAGGGAGTTAGAGGCGGAGTTGGCCGCATTTCAAGGGAAAATGGCTTCGTTAAGGGCGGAGGAGGAAAATCATCATTCTCGGCCCTCAACATCTTGTCTTTCAACTGGTCATGGCTCGCCTCATCACTAGTACGATTTGTGGGTCTATTAGAGGCTCGGCTCGTATATAAAGCTTTTCATATGGAAGGTCGAGCGATAGAGGTAGAGGTTCAGGTAGTGCATGTTGAAGCACGTGGAGCTCACGAGTCATGTGGGTACAACCCTCTCACTCCTGATGGGGAGGGTGTCACTTCTGATGACGTGAATCGCCTTGACTTAGATTCACGGTATGAAGATGCCTACCCTGCTAGGGACGATGTGTAGTTTTGATTTGTACATTTATTTTTTGCTTAGGAATGTTTGGGCATGGGTCGTGCTAGGGCTTGTTCATAAGGACGAACGTAAATGATTTTTTGTTGTAATATAAACTTTACTTTTGTCAATTTGTCTATTCGTCGTTTTCTTTTTTTATTGTGTGATGTTTGTGTCACTATTGCGATGTTGTTTCGCATATTATTGAAATAATATCCCATTGTGATTCGAATGAGGTTGAACTAATGTTGATGGTCTTGACCATTAGGGTGTTGCTTCGACTATCGTCGAAGTAATATCACTTCATGGTTCGAACAAGGTCAAACTAATGTCGATGGACTTGTCCATTAAGATGTTGCTTCAACTATCATCAAAGTAATATTCTGTCGTGGTTCGAACTAGGTCGAACTAAAGTCAATGGACTTGGTCATTAGGATGTTGCTACGAGTGTCGTCGAAGTAATATCCCATAGTGGTTCGAACAATGTCAAACCAATGTCGATGGCCTTGGAAATTAGGATGTTGCTTCAACTGTCATCGAAGTAAGATGCAGTCGTAGTTTGAACGAGGTCAAACTAATGTCGATGGCCTTGGCCATTAGGATGTTTCTTCGAATGTCGTCGAAGTGGTATCTCGTCATGGTTCGAACGAGGTCGAACTAATGTCGATTGCCTTGGCAATTAGGATGTTTCTTCGACTGTTGTCGAAGTAATATCCCTTCATGGTTCGAATGAGATCGAACTAATGTTGATGGCTTTGGCCATTAGGATGCTGCTTTGACTATCTTCGAAGTAATATCTCGTCGTGGTTCGAACAAGGTCAAACTAATGTCGATGGCCTTTTCCATTAAGATATTTCTTCGACTGTCTTCAGAGTAATATCCTATCATGGTTTGATCAAGGTCGAACTAATGTCGACGGCCTTGGTCATTAAGATGTTGCTTCGACTATCGTCAAAGTGGTATCATGTCGTCATCGAACGAGGTCGAACTAATGTCGATGGCCTTGGCCATTAGGATGTTGCTTCAATTGTCGTTGAAGTATTATCACGTTTTGGTTCGAATGAGGTCAAACTAATGTCGATGGCCTTGGCCATTAGGATGTTGCTTCGACTGTTGTCGAAGTAATATCTCGTCTTAGTTCGAACAAGGTCAAACTAATGTTGGTGTCCTTTGCCATTAGGATGTTACTTCGACTATAATCGAAGTAATATCTCATCGTGGTTTGAACGAGGTTGAACTAATATCGACGGCCTTGGCCATTAGGATATTGTTTCGACTATTGTCGAAGTGGTATCCTGCCGTGGTTCGAATAAAGTGGAACTAATGTTGATGGCCTTGGCCATTAGGATGTTTTCATTCAATACAATGGAGATTGAATTATATTCATACAATGGAGATTGAATTTTGTTCATACAATGGAGACTGAATTATATTCATACAATGTAGACTGAATTCTTTGTGTAGTCCCTTCATTACTTAGACCCAGAAATTGTATCGACGGGCCGAAGTAATGAACAACGTTCCGATTCACAGGGCATCCCCTTCGTCGCCTTGTTAAAAGCCTTCCCGGGAAAACCCAATTGGGACAAAACCCGGTTGAGGGAAAAAGAATACGACTTAGGTGACGCCTTTCAGAAGTGAAAGTACTTGAGGTGGGCAACGTTCCAGTTATTTTGGAGTAGTTTTCCCTCCATCGTTCTAGTTGGAATGCTCCTTTGTTTTCTACTGCTATGATTTTATACGGTCCGTCCTAGTTTGTTCATAATTTTCCCTCATTAGGATCTTTTGATGCCTGTGTTTTGGCCTTGAGGACGTAGTCGTCGACTTTGAGTGATCGTACGTTGGCGTTTTTGTTGTAGTATCTTTCTACTTGTTGCTTTTGGGATACCATTCTTACATGAGCCATGTCTCTGCGTTCTTCAACTTCATCTAAGTCTTGCAATCCACTTTCGTTGCTATCTACCCCACTTACATTGGAATATCTCAAACTAGGTTCCCCGACCTCAATGGGTATGACTGCATCGGTCCTCTAGACCAGCGAGTATGGCGTTTCGCCCGTGCTGGATTTTGGCGTAGTGTGGTTTGCCCATAATACTTTGGGTAGTATTTCCAGCCATAGCGCTTTAGCTTTCTCGAGCTTCTTTTTCAATATGTTCAGTATTACTTTGTTGGAGGATACGTCTTGGTCGTTGGTGGCGAGATGATATGGCGTAGAGAGTATCTACTTGATGTGCCATTTTCCGAAGAACTCAGTTGTTCTCTATTCGATGAACTGAGATCCGTTATCACAGTTGATTTCCATGGGGATGCCAAAACGACATATAATATTTTTCCATATAAAGGGGATGACCTTTTGTTCGCGTACGTGAACGTACGCACCTGCTTCCACCCATTTAGAAAAATAGTCAGTTAAAACCAAAAGAAAACGTACCTTTCCTCGTCCTGCTTTAGAGGGCCGACTATATCCATCCCCCACTTTATGAAAGGCCATGGCGAGGTGACGGAATAGAGGAATTCTTCTGCTTGATGTATCATAGAGGCGTACTTTTGGCACTGCTCGCATCTTTGGACATAGTCTACGGCTTCTATTTTCATAGTAGGATAGTAATAGCCAGCGCAAATGAGGCATCGAACGAGGGTGCGGTTCCCTGTATGGGAACCTCGTGTACTTTCTCTAGCACTTGCCTTGTTTGGTAAAGTCCAATACATTTGGCTAAGGGGCCACCAAATGTTCTCTTGTAGAGGTCGTGATTTACTAAGCTGTATCGAGCTGCCTACACCCGGAGTTTCTTGGCTTCTTTTTTGTCTTGCGGGAGTGTTCTATCCTCTAAATAGTCTACAAGGCAGTTACTCCAGTCCAAGTTAGGTTCATAGAAAGTACCTTAACGTGGTATATAACTTAGTGAAGGAAGGTGATCATATTTTCCTTGTTAATATTCTTGGTGGCCGCGGCTAATTTGGCGAGACCATCTTCTTCAATGTTCTGTGCCCTAGGAATATGATCGAGGCGGCATTCGTCGAACTCTGGTAGTAGTTTATAGATTTTCGACTGATACCTTTGTACTATCTGCTTTTTGATTTGGAAAGTCCCGATATTTTGATTTGCAACGAGTTGAGAGTCGTAGTGGAGGATAAGTCACCAGGCGCCGTATTTGAGGGCTAACTTCAAACTTGCAATCACAGCCTGATACTCGGCCTCATTGTTAGTCATCTTGGGGCATCTTATGGACTGGCGAATTACTTTGTCCGTGGGGACTTCGAGGATGAGTCCCAATCTCGATCCCGAGGTATTTGAAGCACCATCAGTATAGAGGGTCTAGAGGTTGATACATGTGGAAGCGTGAGGCGCTTCTTGTTCTGCCTCAGGCAATATTTCTCTCCTGAAGTCATCAACAAAATCGGCAAACACATGCGACTTAATGGCAGTTCGTGATTGGTAAGTTATGTCGTGCTCACTTGTTTTATGGCCCATTTGGCGAGTCTGACCGAGAGCTCAAGTTTATGTAGAATACCTCTTAGGTGGAAGGTTGTTATTACTTTTATAGGGTGACATTGAAAATATGGTCTAAGCTTGCGTGAAGCTACGACCAGTGCCAGAGCTAGTTTTTCAAGGTGAGGGTACTTTGTCTCAGCATCTATTAAGGTTTTTCTGATATAATAAATAGGAGATTGCATACTTTTATTTTCGCGGACCAAGACTGCATTAACTGTGACTTTGCATACTGCCAAATATACGAGCAGACACTCACCCGGGTCCGCTTTGACAAGTAGTTGCAGCAAGGATAAATACACTTTTAGATTCCTCAGAGCATTGATGCATTCCTCATTTACGGTGGATCGTGAAATGAACTTAAACAAGGCGATTATTCACCCTGTTAGCTTCTGTACCTGTTTTTCGCTTTTCATTACCTCATGTATTATGTTGATGGCTTTGATTTGATCTGGTTTGACTTTCATCCCTTGTTATGATATGAGGAAACCTAGGAATTTCCCTGAGGCCACGCCGAAGGTGCATTTCTCGGATTCAACTTCATCCCGTACTGCCTCAATATCTCGAAAGCTTCTTTCAAATGGCTAATTTGGTCTTCCCATTTTGTCGAATTTACCAACATTTCATCGATATAGACCTCCATGGTCTTGACGAGTTGTTCCTTGAACATTTTGGTGACCAACCTCTGGTAAGTGGCCTCTGCGCTTTTGAGTTTTAACGGCATCACTTTATAGCAATAAGTCCCTTGGTGAGTGATGAAAGTCATCTTTTCTTGATTCTCTTTGGCCATTGGAATTTGGTTGTAACCGGAGTAGGCATCCTAGAAACTCAACTGTTTGTACCCCGCTGTCGCATCAATCAGTTGGTCGATGTGGGGTAACGTGAAGGAGTCTTTTGGGCATACTTTGTTTAGATCGGTGAAGCCCACACACATTCTCCATTTCCCATTCTTCTTTTTGACCATGACCACATTGGCAACCCATTGGGGGTATTTTGATTCCCTGATGGAACCATTGCCAAGTAATTTATCCACCTCTTCTCTAACCGCTTCATTGATTGCGGCATTGAATTTTCTCCTCATCTGTCGTACTAGTGGATAGAGTGGGTCGACATTCAACCTATGAGTGGCGATGTCTTTTGGGATCCTTGGCTTATCTGAGTGGGAAATGGCAAATCCATGTTATTAGTTAAAAATTCACGATACTTACCTGGCTTTGAGAGGATGTGCCCGATGTAGGCCTTTTTTATGTTGTCGGCGCCATCCAATTAGACTGGGTCGAGGTCCTCTATAGTTTCTTTGCAGGCTTCTATGATGTCTGGGTCTCTGATGGCCTATGTTGGTAGGTCGAGTTTAGTTCCCAACATGGCTGATTGCTATGCCTCCGCACTTACACCTTTCAGTTATTTGGTGTGCGTGCAATCTTAGGCGATCGGTCTGATAGTATTCCTAGGTGGTGTGTGGCTCGCCTCGAACTGAATATTCCCCATGGGTGGGAAATTTGATCACTTGATAGAAGCTTAAGGGTATGGCTCGCATGTCATGTATCCTTGGGCGTCCTATGATGGCGTTATAGGTTGTTTCATGGTTCATGACATGGAATGTTGTTTCCGGCATGACCCCTCATGCTAGGACTAGCAGGGCTTTTTCCATGGATGTTCACTTTACTGCATTTTTAATACCCATTAGTGTTACGCAACGCGATATTATCTTATCCTCGAGCCTCATTTGCATAAGAACCCTTGGGGTGAATAATACACGCGATGCTTCCATTTTCTACCATGATTTCTTTTACATCTGTACCAGCGATGCATAAAGTTATAACCAAAGCATCATAATGAGGGAAAGACAAACCACTGGCATCTGACATTTCGAAGATGACACTGTCTTCAAAGTCATTATACCGTTTGTGGGCGACCATCCATTTGAGTTTGTGCATGGCTTCACATACATACTTTCTATTCTTGTGATTCAGGCTAGTGAATGCATAATTGTGCTTAAAGAAGAAGCGCCAAGTTGTATATGGTTTCATGGCATTGCTTGATTTGGTCATGAAAAGTGTGTATTTGAAAGTCAAGTTTAGTGTATTAAAGTCCTTAGGAGGGTTATTCACTATAACAAAAATATATCCTACCCGTACCTTAGCCTACATTATAACCCGTAGCAATCTATTTGATGTTAGACTTTGCAAGCTTAGAATAGTGGAGAAATACACTGTGAGAAAGTCTATGGTACAACCATGGAATGCACATGAAATTCTTTGTGATGTCCTTAAATTATATTTAAATACATATTTGAATGTGCGGACAAAATACCCACTTATTCTTTGGTGCAACACATGATTTCATGACAGATAGATAATATTATTAAACATCTCTTGTTGGGTGAGTTACGAGTAGAGAGTGCTTATTAGCGACGAGTCTGTCTTTGGGGTCTGAGGTTATGGGCAGGTTGTTTGAGTGTTTTAAATTGGTCTATAATATTCAGGCTTGTGGAAGCTGGGAAATGTATGAATGTGAATACAAATGCTTAATTGTTGGTATCAACTATGGTCATATGTCTAGTGGGTTGAATTGCCAAATGTTCCTTCATGCTATGAGACTTTCATGTATTATTTGGTTAGCAAGGTTTTAGGTTGCTCGAGGACGATCAAGAGCTTAAGTGTGAGGTGGTGATGTTAGGCTAAAAGTCCATATATTTGCATGTAATTTGTCTTGCATTATGCCTCGGTCTTTGTTAACTTTGGGGTGAATATTTGTGATTCGAGCATAATAATGGTGTTTAAATGTGTAGGAGTGTAACAACCCGACCTGTCGTTTTGAGATTTTGCACTTTGCTCACCAGTTCTCGAACATGCCTAGCCATGTGTGACGTATTATGACTTATGTAAATCGTCAGTTTTGGTTTTTCAGGATAATCGGAAAAAATTGTAAAGAACAGTTCTCAGTTTGAAGCTTAAAATTCGAAAGGTTGACCAAGTTTTTACTTGTTAATATATGATCCCGGATTGGAATTTTTATGATTGGGTTAGCACCGTTAAGTGATTTGGAACTTAGAAGCATGATCGGAATGTGTTTTGGAGGTTCAGAGTAAATTTAGGCTTGAATTGGCGAAATTGAAATTTTGGTGATTCCAAATTGATATGTGAGATTTTGGTATAGGGGTCGGAATGGAATTCTGGAAGTTGCAGTAGCTTTGTTGTTTTATTTGTGACATGTGTGCGAAATTTCAGGTCATTCAGACGTGGTTTGGTTGGGTTTTTATCAAAAGCAGAATTTGGAAGTTCTTGAAATTCTTAGACTGGAATCCGATGTGAATTTGGTGTCTTGATGTTGTGTTGGGCATTCCGAAGGTTGGAACAAGTTTGAATGGTGTTATAGGATATGGTTGCATGGTTGGTTGAGGTTCCGAGGGCCTCGGTGAGTTTCGGGGTGGTTTCAGACCATTTTAAAGCTATTTTTAGCTGCTGATTTTTGGCTACTGCAGTGTTCTATGCGATCGTGGTGAGTAAAATGCGATAAAATATTAGTGCTTCGTGATCGCAGATAAACCATCGCGATCGCATAAAGTAAATAGTCTGGTGCACTAATCCTATTTAGAAGCTTATATCTCACAATATATAAGGAATTTGGAAATGATCCAAAAAAGAAAGTTGTTACCCTTTGTGTCTAGTTGTCAGAAATATAAATTAATTGGAATTTTTATTTGTGTGCAAAAAGTTATGGTAGTTACACTACAGGCTGTCCGGGGAGAGTTGGGAAATCTCTCCGCTGCATAGGGCTGATTTTCGTAAGCTTATATCTCGTAATATATAATGTCTCAAAAGATAAGTAACCTATAAAATTGTAGCCCTTGGTGTCTAGTTTTCAGAACATTAAATCATTTATCATTTCGAGTTGTGTGTAAAATGATATGACTATTATACTCGAGGCTATCCGGAAGATGTAACTTGTTCTTCGTGATCGGAAGCACTATCCGCGATCGCGAAGGGCAAATATGGGGCTGAAAAAAAGTTGTGCTTCGCGATTGCAAAGCACTTTCTACGATCGCGAAGAGTATATAGCTGGGCAGAAGCTTTATTTCGGGGTTTCGGCCATTTTAAACATTTTTTGACCAAGGGAGCTCGAGTGAGGCGATTTTTCGAGAGATTTTCAAGAAAAATTTTGGGGTAAGTGTTCTATATCCAAAAGTGATTATATTTAATGATTACATGGTTATTCTCATCAAGTATTAGTGAATCAAATGGAAGAAATTCGAGAAATTTTGTAAACTTTTCAAAAAAATGAAAATTCTAGATTTGGAGGCTGAATTGTTGTCAGATTTTTGGTATAATTTATTTGATTGGACTCGTGGTTGGATGGGGTTTCATATTTCGTAACCTTTTTCCAGGTTCCAATATGTGGGCCCCACGGGCAAGTTTTGAGTGCAATTTTGGATCCTGATGGAAAATATAGAATTTCATATGGAATTAATTCCTATAGTTTTTATCAACAGAATCGAATCATTGTGGCTAGATTTGAGGCATTCGAAGGTCTATTGAGAGACAAAGGCATTGTGGAGTAGGATTTTGCTCGGATTGAGGTGAGTAATGATTGTAAATGATATCCTGAGGGTTTGAAACCCCAGATTTACACACCGTAGTACTATATTGAGGTGACTTGCGGGGCGAAAAGCGAGCGTAGGGTAGAGCACCGTTGGGGATTGTGACTTGGTCCACCCCGATTGATAAATTCACCGTGTATTTGACTAAAACTTACTTGTTATCATCATGATTTGGGCTGATTTCCATATTTGGGCTCCATGCCAATTACTTGAACCCTTCAGGGAATGTTTATCACTATTTCCTCACCATCTTACTTATACTTGAACTCAATCCTTTTGATATTTTCTGTTTTACAAACTCAACAACCTACATTCCGGTTTGAAACTTAAATTATACTTCTAAATGATGTTTTGGGCTGAGAACTACTATTTTAATAATGCCCGAGAGGCTTGTGATGATTTTAAACTGACTGAGGCCGAGGGCCATATGTGAGGATATGCTGAGTGATATGAGGTCGGGGGCCTAAGATACATTTATATTCCACGAGGTTCCTAGAGTGATGTGAGGCTGAGTGTCAAGTGATGTGAGGCCAAATGCCTAGAGATTATGCCACGAGGTGTCTTGATATTGTGCTTGGGCCGTAAGGGGCCCCTCCCGGATTCTGCACACCCCCAATGAGCGTCGTCAACTATAAATGAATTGGGCTGCACACCGTAGCATTATATGGATGGGCCGCACACCGCAGCGATATATGGATCGGCTTGCACGCCACAACGGTTACTATATGATACCATTATGAGAGTCATCTGAGAGAGAGAGAGAGAGAGAGAGACCGAGGGGCTGAGAGTGTTCTAAGAATGAGCCCGAGGGGCTGGTATTGTTCTGAGATATTGCCTGAGGTGAAAACCTTTATGTATTCATCTTTCATAGTTACTTGTCATTTTACCTGTTATACGGTGGTATTTGTGCCCGAGGGGGCAGATTTTCTGTGCTTATCGGCAATAATTTTTTTTTTCAATCATTGCGTAACTATTGGAAAAGTTATTTTTAAAAGAGATTTAAACTGAGCTAAGATATTTTCTAAAGTCCCAGCCTCAATGTTTTTCTCAAAGGGTTTTACACTGCTTCTATACAACATAATAGTTTTCTTTACGTGATTTCTTGCTACTCAGTCGTTATTTACCTTTATTACTCACTGAGTTGGAGTACTCACTTTACTCCATGTACCTTGTGTGCAGATGTAGGTATTTATACACCCGGTAGCGGGTTTATAGCCGATAGTTTAGCAAGGTAGCTGTTAGCGTTCACAACACCGCTTTGCTCCCTTTTCGTTCATCAGTCATGTTTTATATATGTCAGACCTTGTAATTGCATTTCTACTCTAATAAATTCTCATGACTAGTGACACTCCAATGTCAGGCTGTGTTTGGGTTGTACTTCCGCATTGTTATGATATTATCTGTTGTTTAGCATTATTAAATCATGTTTTTTCATGTTTTATTATTGTTAGTCAGTTGGCCTTGTCTTCATGATAGGCGCCATCACGACCAGGTCTAGGATTAGGGTCGTGACAAGTTGGTATCAAAGCCTAGGTTACTTGGTCTCACGAGCCATGAGGAGGTTTAGTAGAGTCTCGCGGATCGATACGAAGATGTCTGTATTTATCCTCGAGAGGCTATAGAACATTTAGGAAAAAATTCACATTCTTGGAATCTTATCGTGCGTCCTTGATTCAGCTTGAAAAGTAACTCTATAAATTCCCTCCACATATTTGCATGCGCGCATGAGTGCTCAGTATCATATGTGCCTTTATGGCTTGTGATTCCTTAATCGAGGGGCGAGACGTGACCACTGTGTGTTGATGTTGGGCCAGTATGGAGGACTTGAGGCCGAATTTTTTCCTATGGCTTGAACACTGAAGTGCTGATTGTGTGAGCAAGTGTTTTTGAACTTATATGTTCGGTATTATCCCTATTAGTGGAAGTGACGGCTGGATGGCTATGTAATGAGAATGTTAGTGCTGCGAGATGTATTTGTATGATTTGAAGGCGATGAGAAGGGTCTGTTGGAGGCTAGAAGAACTATTAGGTGCTTGAATTCCATCTTGATTTGAGGTATAGCCCCGAGTTATGGGTGTGTGAAGAATCTTTTCATATTTTCCAGTTGTGAGTCAAGTAAATTTCATGTTGCTATATGAGTTCAGACTCAGGAAGACTAAGTGACTTCATAAAATTTGTGACGGTGGAAGGTATACAAAAATTTAGTTGGAGGCAAAGAAGGTGGGTTATCTCCTGCGGAGTGTTCTAAGGTTGTGTGATCCTTATGTTGTCTATTAGAAGATCTCATTTACAAGTGAAGAATATGTATTGAAATCTAAGTTGGGTCGCTTAGAGAGTGGGTGTAACTGTTGCAAGAGTGTATGAGAGATTTGTAGCAGATTTAAATTCTAGATGATTTATGTTTTCACAAACTTGTAAAGGATTTGATTTTAATCTCACTATGGTATTATGGCATCAACAAAGTACAACAGTTTTGAGTTATTGGGTGTATCTTGATCTATGGCTTTGAGCCAAGTGGGGGAGTCTGCTATTAGTTAGGCAATTGCATGGTTAGGTGCTACGTTAGTTCTAGTTTGAGGCGTGTTGGTAAGTCAATTATGGCTTACATAGATTGAGGTCGAGGGTGGATTGAGTGAAGGAAAATTTTGACAAAAGGTTACACTATGCTTCTTAGGTGTGTGAGAATCACTGGATGTCTTAAGTTTTTGTGCGTAAAGAATGCTCGGTGCATAGAGCAGGAAGTTGCTTGGTTGTATTGGGATGAGGTTACATTCTGCGGTGTTGGAGTGCCAATAAGTCACGAGTGGTTCTGTTCGTTTGATCAAGATAATTGTAGTTTGAATAGAGCGAAAGACTCTCGAGAATGGTTCTAATGTATTTGAGATTCTACAAGTAACAATTGGGTATTTTAAAGTTGTATATGTGGTTAGAAACTGAATTTTCATTGGAAGATGTCAAGACTTGTGGTATTTTCTATATTATGGGATTCTATGTATCCATATCAGGAAGGTAAGGGTAACAGACTTAGATTCACATGAAGTCTCTTCAGAGTAAAAGTATTTTGAATGTGGCGCTCTTAGGAATATCTGAGAAAGTATTTAATGGCTTTTGATCCTTAGATGGTGTGGTTTTACGTTAAAGTTTGTGGGGCAAGTTTTAGTTAAGGATAATGGTGTACTAGCAAGGAAATATGTAATTTGAAGGTAATTCGTAAGGAAACTGAATGGACTATGACAACTTGGTAGTAAGCTGGATCGGCATGGTAATGGATATGATCGGTTCTTGGGTGCTTATAAAGTGGTGGGTTTCCACAAGTGTTTTGTGGCAGTGCTCTTAGGTTTTGGATGGCTTGTATATCTTGGTCGAGTTAAAATGAGTCAGTATTGGTGGTTTGTTTTTATGAAAAAGGGATTTGTAGAGTTCTTAATAATTTCTACCACGATAGAGATGTATAATTTTGTTGGCATAAGGAGCATGGGATGAATAGTAATTTTCTCCTAGATGTGATCAAATGGAAAGTTTTTGACTAGTTGAGTATGTAGTTGATTGTGGATCCGAAGGGAATGAAGTTCTCAAATTTATCATAGGATGGCATGTTATATGTGGTATGTGTGTAGGGTTAAGATTGGCATAAATCAATGGCTTCCAAAGCCATTGAAAGCAAGTATCCACCTCCACGGGCTTCTATGTGTTCAAGTATTACGGTTTCAAGGCTGAATCCTCAAAAATCTTGGTCCAGACCTTGGTTGATCTCAGCTTTATGAATATCTCCGCTCATCTTTGACCTTGCTCCGGCCATTCATGGCTATTCGAGTCTATTTCTACATTCTCCCGCTTAGATTGATGGTTTTCAAAGCCTTTCTCACCATTTGAGGTTCTTCTGAAACCCTAACCTTTAAGGTTCTTCCGATTTCTTTTAGGTTTGTTTCAAACCTCTGCTTGCTTTAAACTTCTAAACATTTTTTCATAGTTTCTTTTAGAACTCTACCTTCAAAAACTCTTATTTTTCGATTTAGGTATTGTTAAGTTATTTCGAAGCTTTCTCTGATTTTTTTGACATGTTCTACTGTATTTCTTTATGTCGTTCTTCTACTTAAGCTTGCAAGTTAAGGGCCTTAATTTCTTTTGAGATTTCTGAATCTATTTTTTTAGTGTTTGTTTGATTTACTTGATTTTCATCTCTAGGCTCGAATGGTGTTGAAAACCCTAAAATTTTGGGTTCATTCGAGTTATGAGACTATTTACTGTATGATTTACTTGTTCATCATCTCTGAATTCGATTGGTTTCAAAACCCTAATTTATTTGGGCCTATTCGAGCTTCTGAAAACTGCTTCATCTATTTGAAGTTGCTCGATTGGATTCAAAGTCCTTTTTGTTTCAACTTCTATTTCTTTATGTGATTTGGTTTTTTGCAATCATTGAAACTAGACTATACTTTTTAGAAGGGCCTTTTTTCTTGACCTTTTGCATGTTTCTAATACTCTTTTTCTCTATTACTAAGTTGACCTATGTGACTACCATGTTACATTGCCTACTCACTTTGTGACTGCTATCGCATGTTGCTTCTCTTTGCCCATAGTTTAGCCTCACATGCCTCATGTTTGTGCATTCTATTTATATGCTAAAATAGGACTCATGGTTCTCTCTTTGATTGATTTTGAGCTTTTTGTTTCTGGGCCTGATTTGAAAACTTTCCTTAGACTTCTGATTCTCCTATTTTTTAACTTGGTTTATTTGCTTATTCTTGGGAATCCATGTGATTCTCCCTAAATCGGTAATTTCAAACCCTTGACTCCCTGATTTACTGGGAGCTGATTGTCTCCATATTTGACAAATTTCTTATGTTTCCTACCTTATTTGGTTACCCGAGTATTTTTATTTATTCTTCATTGGTTGTTTCCTTAATTGAACCCCAATGTACCTACCCCTAATTGTCTATTATATACATGATGCTCTACTATATTTCTTTCCTTAAATGTTTTCTGTCCATTACCGTTGGTTGATTTAACTCCTTAAGTAAAATAAGTAATTATACTGATTTGATTTTAATTGATATATAGTTTCATAGTTACTACTAAACTATGATTCTTGCCTTATTTTCTACTTGTTTTCAAACTGTGAGTACCTCACTTTTTCATTAGCATAAACTAACACTCTTAGTTCTAAAATCACTTATACTCAAAACATTCTCTCCTTCTTTACTACTTATATTGTGACCTATTTAGCTGGCTGAAAGCCAAAGCTATATTTCAAAATCCTGCTACTTTGCCTTTAATGTATTTTACTTTTTGAACTGGTATTTTATGATTAAAATTTTAGCATCACAATAATATGTTTAATTAATGCTTTTTCCTTCTTGTCTGCCTACTGCTTGTGTTTAATGCAGTATTTTATTCTAGCATGCTGTAATGTCTTTCTTCCTATTTTGAATCTATGTATTAAGTATCCTAAACCCCTACCGCAATGTGTTTGATATTGATGGTTTGTTTGAGGCATGACAATATTGAGCATTGTTATCCGTGGCTCAAACTTGATTCCCCTAGGATCATAACTTCTATGTATTCTCTAGTATTGTGTGTTCTGATGGGCATATGGGCATGCCAGCATCTTCTATTGTTGAGCATGCCTAAAGCTGACCCTTGCCTAAGTAGATAGGCTCCTTACAATTTCCCAACCCCTAATCCCATTTTGTATGAAATTATCAACTTGTTTATGGTTTTTTCCGAACACCCCTTTCTCTCTTCTTTATTCCCTCGGAACTCTGTTTCTTCACTTGCACTCTCTCTTAGACTTAAGTTTTGTCCCCCTCTTGTGAGCCTTGCCTTGGGACCCATGAGCTCCCTCTAAACTTAGACACTTTAGGGTTGGCACTTACATACCTCACTTGTCCCTATTCTGGTGATACAATTTGGGGTTGCCTAGTGAAAAGGGGTGGGAAACTATGTGTGGAAGGGTAGAAATCATGCCTATTGGGTGTTTAAACTTCTGCATATTCAAACATCACCTAGAATCCATGCCTATAGGGTTTTTAACTTCTGTATATTCAAACTTTACCTAGAAACCATGCCTATAGGGTGTTTTAACTTCTGTATATTCAAACTTCACCTAGAAACCATGCCTAAATGGTGTTTTATCTTTTGGCGTATTCAAACTTCACCTAGAAACCATGCCTATAGGAATATTTTAATAATTCAAACTGCATTTAGGTAACATGTCTATAAGGTTTAAAACAAGTTTTCTGCATTTAGATACTATGTCTATAAGGTTTAAAACAACTTTCTACGTTTAGATACCATATCTATAAGGTTTAAAACAAGTTTCTGCACTTAGACACCATGTCTATAAGGTTTCTACAAGTAGATACCACGTCTAAAATCAGTAATGCCTAGAAATCATACCTATAAGGACCCTCGAGCAATTTTGATTCATTTTCATTCACATTCAATATTAGATGTAAAAGCGGTAATAATATATGCTATCACCTGCAGAACTTGTAACCCATTTATTTAATTTTTGTACGTTCTGTATCTCTTTTAATAATGTGAGTCCCTCACTTAGCAAGTTCAACAAGTATGCATATAGGAATTCAAACAATTCATTTCAAGCCTTACTATCTCATCACCTTCTAAGTTCAGTAGATATCATGCCTATAGGACCCCGTCTAAACACTTAGGCAAGCCTTAGAGTAATAACTATAAATTTACTATGTTTCTATTAATCATTACAACCAGTAGGTAGGCCTGATTTGGACTTCTTATCTGAGTTATGTAATAAACCAATCTGCCTCAATATTTAAACTTCCTCGTCTTTGGTATTTTTAATCAGACCTAAAAAGTTTGTGCAAGTAATGCTAATTACACTCCTTCTTTGTGTCACGACCCCGGTTTGACCTCCGTGAACCATCATGACGGCACCTAGTCTCTACGAATAGGTAAGCCTAAATTACGGAAAGATAACCAAACTTGGGGAAATTAACTGATCTAAAAACATAAATAAAGCAATAATAGTGTTAAATATGCCCCTCGGCATACACCATATGTATATAATCTCAAAACCAACATCTAGATCCAAGACCCAGAACCCCACGAATCATAAGCTAAGATAAATGCTACATAGCTTTAACTCTGGAAATGTCAAACAAATAGAAGAGTGTAAGGCCCCGGAAAATTTCGCTAAGTAATTCAGGATTTCGTAGTGTCACGCAGGCTTGTTATAATGCTTTTATATACTATTAACATGCTGGACATAAATTATACTTTGTAAGTATGAGTATAATTCTTATGGTAAGTGATGTGAGGTCCAAAGGGAAGCCTAGGTGTATGCCAAATGGGAAAATTTTTGAAATAGGGCAAAATTCCAAATGGATTCGCACAAGGTTCCACTTTAAACTAGAATATATAATTATGTATAATATTTTATGTGGTTAATATCATACAAAACGAAAGCCCTTTGAGTCTAGTTTCCAACGCTTCCAACCGTTCGTTATTTGGACATTCCTACACAAAGTTATGATCAAATTACCAAAGGCTAGAAATTGATATCTTGAGTCAATTCTGCGATCACATTTTGGATCGCAGATAGCACTCTGCGGTCGCATTTTGGCCGCATTTTGAACCCGAGAAGCCCATTTTTGGGCGTCGATTCTGCGATGCATTATGCAGACCGTATGTCGATTCTGCAGTCCGTTCTGCTATAGTAGAATCAACATCGTGGGATATTTTTTTTATTTTATAAACCCGACCCCCTATCGTTATATTTGACCCCATAACTCATTTTAAGCATTTTTCTGAGTATTTTTAGAGTGAGAGAGAGGGGTTTTAGAGAGGGAAAGTTTCCCCCATCAAATTTCTCCACAATATCTTATTAATTCCTCGAAGATAATCAAGTGAAAGCCCTAGTTCTTCATTTAAGAGGTAAGATTCTATGCCCTAGGTTCTAATTCGAGTTTAGAGTATAAGATGGGTTATTGAGGTGTGATTCTTGGGTATTTTTGTATTGTGTATGCATGCATGTACAACTTAGGTTTATGGAATATTGTTTAACATAGATTAGTAAAGATTGGGTTAGGGAATGAAGGAAATCTTAAAAAGGGGATTCGAAGTCAAGATGCTCAACTAGTGTTTGATAAAATGCTCAAACGAGTCTCATAGAAGATTGGAATTGCTAGAGTTTTTGGAGTGTTGTAGTAACTTAAGGAAAGCTCAATCGAGGTATGTATGGCTAACTGTGATCCTTGTGAAATCGCCCTATGCTAGTTGTGAAATTGTTGATAGTTGATATTCATGTGAGAATCATCGTGAAGCTTCTGTGTTGTATGATTGTGTGGTAACATTTGGTAATGAATGTTGTGGAACTCGTAATTGGAACAATGGAAATGGAAATAATGTGGAATATTGGTAATGGAAACAATGTGAAGCAATGAAAATGGAAATAATGTGGAACAATGGTAATGGAAACAATGTAGAACAATGGAAATAAGAACAATGTGGAACAATGAAAATGGAAATATTGTGGAACAATGTGTGTGATTAGTTGTGAATAACTGTTGTGATGATCTAAATTGTGTATCAATTTTATGAACATGAGGAAATTGTTGTTGCTAGTTGTGGGATTTCAATACCCTTGTTGTGGAATCATTTTAACAATGTGCCATGGTTTATTCCATGTACTTGTTGTTGTGCTGTTTGTTGTTATGAATTGAAAACTGTCAGGCGGGGTCGGGTTGCGCGCCGCAACACGATGAAATAAGGTGTGGGTTGGGGTGATAAGGGTGTCCGAGGTGATAAGGGTGGACGAGGCAATAAGGGTGGAAAATGTGATCCAATATCACTATTGATATGAATATGAATCATGAAATGATAAATGTGGAATTGTGAAAGGAGACAGCAGGAGAGTTTGTAACCTGTGGGGCACTAATTGCCCCTTTGTTTGACTACTTGAATCATTTGTTGTGGAATGTTTGGTTGTTGCTTCCTGGTTGTACTTGCACTATTGTTGTTCAGTTCTATACTTGTTTATGAAATTTGGCTTGAGTTTACTTGGGACAGAGTTTGTTCATACATACCGGTAAAATTCAAATGTATTGACGTCCCTTTTGCCGGGGGCGCTACATTCGTGCTATGATTGTAGGTGGATACATAGCAGGCAATCCAGTCCACCGACCGTAGCTCCTCATCACTTTCCGTCAGCTGATTCGGCGAGCCCCTTTCCATTCAGAGCCCTATGTGGCTCATGCCACTTTCTGTTTTCTGATCTTGTTTTGATGTTGTATAAGGTATAGTCGGAGCCTTGTTGCCGGCATTTTCATAATATTCTTCAATTGTATTTAGAGGCTCTGTAGATAAGTTGTGGGTAGTGTCGGGCATGGTAATTTAAAAGATAAATATTGATGTGTGGCAATGTTTTATAAAAATTGGAATACCTTTATTATGGTGATGAAGTTTCTAATGAAAATTGTTATTATTATGTTTATAAAATTTGGTTAATGGAGTCCATATCCTATAAATGGCTATTTCACCTGGTTATTAGGTAATGAGAATGAGGGGTAACACGTGGGATAGGAAAGTCACCCAGGTCCGCTTGACTGGGGATGCCCGGTCGAGTGCGGTCATGTTCCTCGAATTTGGGACGCGACAAAAAGTACAGAAGGGGTAAGTGCTATGCAGGAAGGGAAAGGGACTCATTGGTCTGCGGACATGGCATATGTACCTCAGAGTCTCTAAGCGGTCGCCTCTCTCAATGATGATAGGCCTGATCAGCGGTATCTGGATCTGTACATGAAAACATGCGCAAAAGATGCATGAGTATACCACAACGGTACCCAGTAAGTTCCAAGCCTAATCTCGGTCAGGTAGTGATGAGGATTGTCAAGGCCCTACTGAGGTTAATAAATAATAAAAATGACAGGATAAGATAACAATTTAATTGAGAATCTACAGTAAGAGTCTATACAGGATAATAAGGGTACAATAATGGAAACAGAATATAAAGACAATTCACAAGGAAATACCACTCACAACAAGGATAATAACCGGTTATCTCTTGGTATCCTCAATATATACACTAGGGATCTCTTGGTATCCCGAGGATCTCTTGGTATCCTCAATATATGTCAGAGATCTCTTGGTATCCGGAGGATCTCTTGGTATCCTCAATATATGCCAGGGATCCCTTGGTATCCCGAGAATATCTTGGTACACTCAATATATGTCAGGGACCCCTTGGTATCCCGAGGATCTCTCGGTATCCTTAACATACATGTCCAAGATCTCTTGGTATCCCGCACCTCAGTCTGAATCATAATTTCATGTAGGGGATCTCCCGGGGCGCCGTCTCGTTGTCCCAAATTAAAACACACAGCAACAACAAAAGAATATCAAATTAAACACCAACTTCGTACAAGTAAATAGTTAATTCTAGCCTAGCATGCTTCACATCATGCAATTAAGGCAGTTTAAGAAAATAAGCAATTAAGTCAACTAGGCATACTTTCTAACTAACAATATGCTAAGTTTTCAAGCAGAATAGAACAAGAAAGAAAGGAAGGTTAAAATACCTAAAGTAAAATTGGATTCTCAACAATTAGCTCAAGTACGCGCTCGTCACCTCACGTACAAGGCATTTCAATTATAAAATATCGCATCCTAAGGAGAAGGTCCCCCACACAAGGTTAGACAAGCCACTTACCTCAAACCAGCTAAAAAACCAACTCGAAAACACACTCTTGCCACGAGTATCTGACTCCAAACAGTCCAAATCTATTCAATTCAATTGCATATTGTAAATAACACTTCAAGAAACTAATTCTACAATAAAATTCTAAGCTAATCATGTAAAATGACCAAAATTCCCATTGTTACCATGTTTCGGAATTATTTTTTTTTTTATTTACATTTTTAGACACCTGGTACTCTCACGAGTTCAACCATACTAAAATTATCTGAATCTGATGCCAAATGCCCAATCAAAACTCAATAATTCGGCTTACGAAGTTTTATCCAATTTCCATTCAAAATCCAAAAACTAAAGGAGTAATTCATGCTTAGATTCGTGGGTTACAAGCAAATGGGAGTTTAGAATCGCTACCCAATCGATATCTCTGAAAAATCCTTCAAAATCACGCTCAAATCTGAGCTCCCAAGCTTAAGTTTTGATAAAAATGGCTAAACCCTCGATTTTGAAATCTTATATCTGCCCAGGCGCGTTCTTCTTCACGAACGGGAGGCTACTATCATGAACGCAATTCACAAAAGCCCTTTATCTAAATTCCTCTTTCGCGAATGCGAGGCCACTCCGCGAATGTGTGGACCATAAAGCGATCGCCATGAACAATGAGCCCTTACCTTCGCGGACGCGGGATAGACTTCACGAACGCGTAGCACAATCCTCCCCCATCCCCATTTCCTCTTCGCGAACGCGATACCCCACTCACGAACAGGAAGAAGGATAACAGAACTGGGCTGCTGCAATATTTGTTGCTATTTCTTTAAGTTCTAAAAATGACCCGTTGAGCATCCGAAACACACCCGAGGCCTTCGGGACGTCAACCAAAAGAACCAACATGACCTAAAATATCATTCAAGCTTGTTCCAACATTCGGAATGCTACAAACAACACCCAAGCACCCATTTTTCATCAAATTCAAGCCTAAAATTTCAGAAACTCTATAAAGCACACTTTCGAGTAAAACGTCTATCAAACCTTTTCCAAATGACCTAAAATTTTGCACACATTCCAAGTGACATGAAAAAACCACTGCAACTCTCAGAATTCCATTCTGACCCTCATATCAAAATCTCACTGTCGAACCGAAAACTTCCAAAATTCAATCTTCGACATTTCAAGCCTAAATTAGCTACGGACCTCCAAAACACAGTCCGAACACACTTCTATCCTCAAAATCACCTAATGAAGCTAACAGAACCATTCTATTTCCATTCTAAGTCCGTCTTTACACTGTTCTAATTGTGGTCGATATTTCAAACACTTTGGCTCTCATTTAGAGTCTAAGTATCCAAAGCTCTCTGAAACTCAAAACTGAACATTTCGGCAAATTAAATTAGAAAAAATAAACTTGGGGAAAATAGTTAATAGGGGATCAGGGCTTTAATTCTTAAGACGACTGGCCAGGTCGTCACACTTTGCTTAAGGAGTTATACATGAGCCTTTGTTTGTTTATATGTTTTCCCCCGAATATGCAATATGTGTTTTTTATTCTCCTTAGAGTTTTTACCTTTGAAACTTCAAATAACCCTAATGTCACTCCATTTTAGGATTAGTTGATGACAGGCTATAATTGCATATTTTAGTCGATTATTGTACTCTAATTTACTGTACTTTAGTTGAGTTTTTGCTTTTTTCGCTAGTGTTTTACACTAACAGTGTGTTTTATGCTTTTAGGAGTGATTCCGAGCTATATAAATATTATGGAATGAATTCAAGTGATTTGGAGCTTTGATGTCTGAGTAAAAGCCCAAGGAATTAAGTCAGGAACGTATTCGGGGATCAACAGATGATAAAGCAACAAAACGAAGACTCGAGTAGGTATATTATGCATTATCTAGTAAAATATGCATAACGTTTTTCTTAGAACTCCATTTGGGCTTTAAAATATATAGTTGGAAATCTAACTCAAAGGGCTACAACTTTCATGTTTTATGTTTTTCCAAATTCCATACGAAATAAGGCTAGAAATTCACCGCGGTCGTCCTACGGTCCGTGCCGCGGTTTGAGGCAGTGTCTTCCGCGGTCCACGATGTGGCCGCGGCAGTCCAAACGTGAAATATTATCCTTTTTTGCTTTGGACCGGACCATACTTGGTATATATACATGAAAAATGGTATTTTTGGAGGGTTGGACATATTTTTGACACATATTTGACCTAAGAAAGCAGAGACACAAGAAGAGCAAGGCGAGAAATTCTTCAATAAGTTTTTCCTTTCTCTTCTTATTTTTCATTGTTGGTTATGACTTTTGTTATTGTAGTTTTAAATACTATTATGAATAGCTAATTTGTTATCTAAGGTTGGTGAAACCCGTTGGGGATGAATTGGTTGTTATATTAATATAGTTTTAAGTTGGTTGTTAATCTCTATTTGTTCAACTACGTTTTGATTTTGGTTAATTGAAAGGATCCTCAATTAGACGCTCATATTTATTATGCATCTGCTTGAGAGAGAGTGCATATTTAGTTAGTTGTTTGAACAACATCACTCCCGAAGTATAGACGAGAGTCATAACCGAGGGTTTAGAGGTTGTATGAGAGATAACGATACCTCGGGTGCAGTCTAAGTGAACTGTAATGTTAATATAGCTAGCGTAGCTTGAGAAAGTGCGTCTAGTAAATTATCATAATTGCTTGAGAGAGATTTATGGTAGCTGGAGAGTTCATGATTAATGGAGGCAACTAAGTCACAGCTACAAGAAATATATAACCAAGGAAATCAACAATGGGGGAAACCATTACCTTAGAACTTTATTCCAATTGTGTACAATTCAAGCATAGTTAGTTTTTAGCTTTTTTAATTATTTTCAATTTTATCTTCTTAGTGATATTAAACAGATACAACTAAGCCTTAGTTCTTTGTGGGTTTGACTCTTGGCATAAATACTCAGATTATATCTTTAACGACCGCTTATCCTTCTTAGGACTAGAGTTGGGCGTGATCAGTAGTCCTAAGTGCCTCCGGAACTTATAGTAGTAGGATGGAAAATAGCATGCAATAAGTAATCGAGACCAATTCACGCTATAAATACCTTAACGGGGTGGGAAGGGTAGATATGAATATGATGACCAATGTCACGTATAGCCCATCATTGAGGAGTGATTACCGAACGTTGTGTAGGGTGATCCATATTTTTAATAAACGTAAGACCCCCTTCCTTTTGTTCTTCATTTCTTTTATTTCAGCTTTCTAACTTCTTGTTTAAAAAAGTCAGCTTTTCTAATTGTTCTTTCAAACTTTGTTTACTCTCAAACCATTACGTGTTGAAATCTCCTTTTATTTGAGCCTTATCTGCCTATATGCTAATTACACCTTAATTTACAATAATTGTCTGCCCGGGAACCACATTAGTGGATTCTAAGGGGTGCCTAACACCTTCCCCTTAGAATAATTTCAAGCCCTTACCTATCTCTGGTTATTCAAATCAAACTCTTTTGGTGTCCTAATGCACCCTAATCATTAGGCGACGACTCTTCAAATGCAAAATCCAGTTCCCTAAAGGGATGAGTTGTCCCTCCAAATGTCATAAACCCGATTTTCGCAGAGAAAAAAGGGGCGGGACAGGAAGGAGAAAATCTTTTACTCCATTTATTATGCAAGCAAAACTCTTAATCTAGCACAAATGAATTACACTGTTACTGAAAAAGAGTTGCTTGCAGTAATATGGACATTTGATAAGTTCAGGTCCTATCTAGTGGGAACCAAAGTCATAGTTTACACAGTTCACTCAGCTATCAGGTATTTATTTGCAAAGGAAGATGCCAAGCCAAGGTTAATCTGACTGTTTCTTCTTTTGCAGGAATTTAATTTAGAGATACGAGATCGAAAAGGGACAGAGAATCAGGTTGCAAATCACTTGTCCAGATTGGAAAATCGAGGCCATGTAATTGAAGGAGAATCAATCAAAGAAACATTTCCTGATGAACAATTACTAGCCATCACTTCGGATGAAACCTCGTGGTATGCTGATTATGTTAATTTTATTGCAAGTAGGGTGACTCCACCAAAATTCACAGCTGATCATAGAAGAAGAATGTTATATGACGTGAGATTTTACGTGTGGGACAAGCATTTTCTATACAAACAATATGCAGATCAATTGGTAAGAAGGTGTGTCCCTGAGGATGAGATGCAATGTTGCATGACTGTCATGCTTCTCTTTATGGAGGTCACCATTTTTTTAAACAGAACTGCACAAAAGATTTTGCAATTAGGTTTTTATTGGCCAAAACTATTTAAAGATACACATGCTTTTGTTAAAAATTGTGACATGTGTCAAAGAACAGGTACAATCACGAAGAGGAATGAGATGCATTTGCAAAATATTTTGGCAGTAGAGCTTTTTGATGTATGGGAAATTGATTTTATGGGATCATTTTCATACTCTAATGGTCATAGATACATTTTGGTTGCAGTCGATTATGTGTCAAAGTGGGTTGAGGACATTTCTCTTCCTACTAATGATGCAAAGGTAGTGGTAAGTTTCGTAAAGAAACACATTTTCACACGCTGTGGAACTCCACGAGTGTTGATAAGTGATATAGGAACACACTTTTGTGACAAATTGTTGAAAAATATTCTAACAAAATATGGGGTAAGACACAAGGTTGCTACTTCATATCACCCTCAAACGAGTGGTCATGTTGAAGTGTCAAACATAGAGGTAAAATAGATTTTGGGGAAAACAGTGAGTGCAAATAGGAAGGGTTGGTCGGGTAAGTTAGAAGATGCATTGTAGGCTTACCGAACTGCATACAAGACACCAATAGGTACTTCTCCGTACAAGTTAGTTCATGGAAAGGCATGTCATTTACCTGTTGAGCTAGAACACAAAGCTCATTGGGAAATCAAAAAGCTATATATGAATATGGACTTAGTTGATGAAAAAAGACTACTACAACTGAATGAGTTTGATGAGTTCCGGTTGCATGAGTATGAAAATGATAAGCTGTATAAAGAAAAGATCAAGAGGTGGCATGAAAAACACATCCAACATCGTGAGTTTTTGCGGGCTCAAGAAGTTCTCTTATTTAATTCAAGGCTAAAGCTTTTTCCTGGAAAGCTTAAGTCTCATTGGACAGGTTCTTTCGTTGTGGTAAGTGTGACTCCTCATAGAACAATTGAATTGCGGGACATAAATTCAAGTGGTACATCCTTGGTGAATGGACAGCGAGTAAAACATTATTGTTGTGGTAATATTAAACGTCACAAGGCCTTGATAGATTTGGTTGATGTGTGATGAAATGTTGAGTCGTGTCCTAACGTTAAATTAGGCTCTTGTTGGGAGGCAACCCATTGAATAATATCACTAACTTTTAGTTGAAGTTTAGAAACATTAGATTTTAGTATTTAATAATTTTTAGTCAGGTGCAAGCATGAATTTGGCATAGAATCAACATACAATGAAGTAGGGGTGTAAATTGTGAGTAAAAAAAATCAAAAAATGGGCTAACTCTATAAAAAAAATTGGCTTACCGCATTGCATGGGGCATCTTTCCACACACCGCCCCAGGCAAAATTGCTCAGACGAGGCAAAATATAAAATTTCCGGAGCAGCTAAGACTTTTGCACTACCGCGTCGGGGGGCACGCCGCAGAGGGTGACGTGGTAGTGTTTTTTCTTTTAAAAAAGTTTAAACCCTTAATAACCGAGTTCTCCCCTTCCCCTTATTTCATTAACCTTCTCCCAAACTCCATGCCTCTCTAACTCTCAACCCAAAGAATTAAAAAAAAAAAAATTCACTCAAAATTCATCCCCAAATCCTTCTTCTTCTTGCAAGGTAAGTATTCTCTTTTCTTTTTTCTTTCAATCTAGTAGTATTTATGTTGTATTTCTTTCTTATTTCAATTGTATTTGTATAAACCCTAGCAAAAATTGTGTTTTTAATTTTCTTTTCGTTTATTTTGTTATTATTGTTGAAAATAGCATTAGAAACTCAGAATGTATATTATATTTGTGATTATGGAGGATTTTAGGGTGTGTTGAGGTGATGTGGGTTGGGTTCTTGTTGAAGATTGTTGAGGGGTATACTACGTCGAAAATACATGAAAGAAGATGGAAAAATTGTGCATTGAGTATTAGTGTGAAGGTGTGGTGATATTGTAGTTGTGATGTGTTGTTGATATGGTGAATTTGTCTCATTTCAAGTTAAAATTTAAAAGAAGGCAAGATATGCTTACAATGTGTTTGTTAAAATGTCTAAGTGACATGAAATTGAATAACGTCGCAAAGTGAGAAATAAATTACATTGTGAGATGTTATTTTTAATAACAACTATGACATTAGGCTACATCATGATTTTTCGCTTGCTAGACGTAAAATGATGTGTAGGATTCATGCTAATATGCCTATGTAGTATATCTTGTATAATAATTTCAAATTTTATAAAATACATAATTTATTTTTATTTTATTTTAAATATTTTTATGTTTTTGAATTTTTATTTTATTTACAATTGTAGTAATTATCTCTAATGTTGGGTAGGCCGATAAGCATTATGTCATTCCAATTGAAGAACAAGGTAGTCTAAATCTCTGTTATACATTCTAAGTGTCAACATGATAATAACATAAATGTGGGGTATTTACTCCGCTAGCTTTTAACTTATTTTTGTGTATTTTAGCTAATATTAATCACGTTGTGTAGGTATGTCTCGGCACCCAAGTAAAAGATCAAATACTGGGTCATCTGAGGTTGCATTTAGTAGTCGACGGGGATGAGGATGTGAACTCAATTCCCTCAGATTACGAGGAATATTTGCGCACATTTAAAGATGAAGATGCTTAGGCCAATGGCCTCAAGGAGTCTTTCTTTTCTGATCTATTTTGATCTTTTGCATTAGGGACAATGCAAGTATTTAAGTCTGGGGTGAATTACCCATATTGTAATGTACTTACTTTTGTATTTTTTGTATTTTTAGTTGTTTGATTTTGTTTAGATAGTTAATACCTTTTTTTGATTTGGTAGATTATGGCATTTGTAGATAGTAGGTGGTACTAATTTTATTTTTTTCCTAACGATGAATTTCCTTGAGGCAGGAAGATGAAGACGAAATTCAAAAAAAAATATTTGCCTTTTATTTCAGTTTAGTGTAAGCTAGTTTGGTTTAATTTGAAATTTCCCCTTGATTTTTTTTATGTTGTGGTTCTTTTCCAAGGGTGTATTTGAATTGGGTATAGTGTAATTTTTTTTAGTTCAGTTGAATAAAAAGTTCTTAACTTACAAAGTTAATCTCCTCAAAAGCACATGTTTTAGAAGTGGTATGTACTTTATTTGTGATGCTTAACTTCAGTTCTTGATTCAAAAGTAAGTGCCTTAAATTGTGTATTTATAACTATGCTTAGCTGTTTTGACTAGAGAGTCGAGAAAGATCCAAGCTTGAATGACTTATGTGCCAATGTGTGAGTGAGGTTTCTGAAATATTTTGTGCACATCAGTTGATATTTAGAACTTGCCCTCAAGTATTTTACAAAGCGAAATAGTAGCATTATTCAGTTTAGGAGATGATATAGACATTTCTTTGTTTAACTGGCTTTATAATTGTTCCCAACTAATTTTATATATCTTAGTCAAACTTGAGCCGTTAATTATATTTCTTTGACACCACGTTACAAACATTACCAATTTATGTAAATATATCAATTATTTGAACATCTATCTATCATGAACACTTAGTGTTGTTTTAATGTTGTTAAAGTTGAGAAAAGATATATATATATATATATATATATATATATATATATATATATATATATATATATATATATATGGGATAAATTTTCATTAGTAACATTCCCTAACTTACGGTGCTTAAAGAGAATGAGGTTTGTTGTTATTATATAAAGCCTCAAAAAGGTTGGAGATGGTTATCATAAGAGTGATGCTCAAATTGTGAAATAAAACAGTGTATGTATGGAAGTGCTCAAAGAGGTATAACTACTACATTCTATATTTATCACACCCTTTCTGCAGTCTGCATTAGAACAAATTAAAGTCTTATTTGATCCTTGATTGAATAAGCTCAATTAGCAAAGTATTACACTATAGGCAAACATA
Organism: Nicotiana benthamiana; assembly: GCA_034376525.1. NCBI lineage: Eukaryota > Viridiplantae > Streptophyta > Magnoliopsida > Solanales > Solanaceae > Nicotiana > Nicotiana benthamiana. Next base: position 70,686,786 of record CM067330.1, read on the forward strand.
TGGTATGTCATTTGTTGCACATGAATTTCAATTCTAAGAGTGAGTTAATTCTTCCTATTTTGAGTTCCTAATAATGTTGAATATTATTTTGAAAGGAACTAGTCAATATTAGTTTTGGGAGGGCACATGATTTGTAAAATTAAGGAAAAGTTTTGACCCTTATGTTAGAGTAGGTAAGCAAGTTATGAAAATACGTGGCACTTGTGAGTCATGTTTTGAGGTTGAAATATTATGAATTGGTACTTAAATGTCAACATATGTTGTTAGAGAAATTGTTTAATAAAAAGGTCGTCCTTATGTGAAGTATATGTTAATTGATCGAGGACGAGCAACGATTTAAGTTTTGGGTGTTGCTAAAAACTCGTGTTTTAATCATTGTAACAATAATTTAATTATTGAATTTTACAAGGGTTTGAGCTTAAATAATAATGAATTGTTCTAAATTCGTGATTTTATGCCTTGCAGGAAGCGGTTCCGACTTAATAATTAAATTTGGGATGAATTTGATTAACTTGGGGTTTGAAGTTTGAGTAAAAGCTAAATAAATCAAGTTGGGATCATGTTCGGGAGTCGCATAACAAACCCGGATAGAAAAATAAAAGAAAAATGAATGAGTGTAGAAAATTGTACAACCGCGCTGAGGGGGGGGGGGGGGGGACAATGCAAATTCCAACAAAAATTGTTCTGCTCCATTAAAATGTATTCTGCCTTTGACCAATCCATGTACGCGTCGCACGAGGCATCGCGCGAGGCGCCGCCGGCGTGTAAAAATTGCAGAACTATTTATTTTGGTCTTGAAAGGACATAATTATCAAAAGCCATCCTTACACGATTAAAAAGGGGGGAAAGCAGCCATTATTGACAGACCAAGCCTGATTTTCGAGAGAGAAAGAAGAGGAGATTCACCTTGAAGTATAAAAAAGTCAAGAGGAACAACATTTTGGAGCAAGGATTAAAAGAGTTTTTCTAAACTTTCTTCTAGTATTTATTTATGTTTAAGACTTATATTATTGATGTTTGTGTGAATACGAGTGGCTAAAAACCCAAATATTCTGGGGTCATGGGCGTTAGATGATTATGTTGTTTGAAGCTTAAACTGATGATCTTGAATTTATCGTTACGGGTTGTTTATTTGATTCTGCTATTAATTATTTTACTACGTAGCGAACAGTGAAATACTATTTATGAATCTTGAGTTAAAATTGAAAAAGAAAATTCTTGATTGCATATAGAATCAAATAGAACAAAATCTTGATTCTGGACATCAGGTGAACGATTCGTGATTAAGATAAAAATATACTTAATTTCCTTGTTTGGTTGAGAAATATGAATTGTAAATGCATTTTAGATAATATTAACGACATAGAAATATATGTATTAATTTAACTTGAATAAGCGCATAAGAATTTGACAGATTCTTGTAGGTATTATTAATCTTATAATCAATAACCCTGATAATGCAATAATCATTCATATGCTAATAGCGTAGCATGATCTCTAGCTTAATCTAGCAAGCTCATGACCTTGAAATATCGTTTTTATTAATTGGTAAAAGAAAATTGCATAAGTGGCGTAGTAAACATTGCGCTCTATTATTATTTGATTACTAGTTAAATTATAAATTAGTTATTTATGTATTTTGTGATGAATTAGCTTGAATTGATAATTGTTTGAGTTTTCATCAGTTGATAAATTGATTATAATTCCTCGAGGGAACGATACTTTACTTATTACTATATTACTTAACGATCGTGTACACTTTCGTGAGTGTTTTGGTCGCAACATGCACATAAGGTATCTGATGAAGTGCTTGAATTAGATTTTTAATAGGCTTTGTGAAATCTGAGTAGTTGGGTAACCCAAGTATGGAGAGTGTTGAAAAAAAGAAGAAAAATCAAAGAAAAATGATTTTTTTAGAAAATACACCTCCTATTACTCTTATGTAAGATATATGGATTTATATCTAGATATATGGATTTATATCTAGATATATGGACTTATATCTACACACATATGAACAATATATGAATAATTATATGTTATGTGCTATCTTTTGGTTTGGCCTAATTATGTGGTCTTATGGACATTATGTTAAGGGGGCCAATGTATTGTCATACTAAAGTGTAGGACTAATGTGTAGATACCCAAAAAGGTAAACTTAGTTTATGATGGGCTAACTAAGGTTACAAATGTAACTATGGTTACATGAATGCTTGTGACTCTTGAGTTTTGTAACTCTTGCAAGACATAACTCAAGACATAACTTTTGTCTTGTAACTCTTGTCTCTTGGGTTATGTAACTCCTAGAGTTATAAAGTAGGGTTATGGTTCCCATTCTAGTGCAAGACAAGTTCTTCTTCTTCCCATTGAATCAAGAACCATATTGTCCATTGTCTTGCAAATAGGGTGGAAAACCATAAGCCAAATTTTGATAATTGTCATAACACTGTTATTGTGAACCTTTTCATATATTGTTGATTATTGTGGATACATTCTTGTGGGGACAAATATACTTCAAGAAACTTGAAGGAAGGCTAAAGGAGTTCACAACAAAGGACAATCATCAAAAGGAGGCTCAACATTTCCACATATGGATTCAGGTTAGCTTCCGCTCATGTAGTTTATATATCCGAATTATTCAATATGAAGGTTGTTGTCTTTAGTAGGAATCATAATCCTAACAATTGGTATCAGAGCCACCCTTCATTTTGGATAATTTGGATGTTCATAAGAATCATGTTATGTTAGGATTCATGTTTTAGTTTTATAAGAATTTTGTTTATGAAATTCTACCATGAAATAGCATGATCTTATGAATGTTATGTTTTGATTTGATGTTTTAATATGATGTTAAAACATTGTAAATAGCATGACTTTAGTAGGTTAACAACATGTTTTTATGTTTAAGATTCATGTTGAAAATCATGTGTTATTCAGAAAAAATTTTGGTCACTCCCTTCAGACAATGGATTGTTGCCTTACACAATCCATTGTCTGTGACTTTTAGTATTCTGGCAGTTTTTTGGAACACCAGACAATCGATTGTCAGGTTCTGACAATCGATTGTCAGATTCTGATAATCGATTGTTTAAGGTCCAGTGAGTTGAAACTTCTCCAGTAACTGATTTTTTTTCATAAAACCAAACAATCGATTGTCTGGCTTTGACAATCGATTGTGGATGGTCCAGCAACTTAAAAATTTTTCATAAAACCAAACAATCGATTGTCTGGCTTTGACAATCGATTGTGGATGGTCCAGCAACTTAAAATTTTTTCATAAAACCAAACAATCGATTGTCTGGCTTTGACAATTGATTGTGGATGGTCCAGTAACAAATTTTTCATAAAACCAAACAATCGATTGTGGATGGTCCAGTAACATTTTTTTTCAGAAAACCAAACAATCGATTGTCTGGTTTTGATAATAGATTGTGTTGGTCCAGTAAGGTTAAAAACATTTCAACTCTCTTAAGTTTCAGTGAATGTAATTGTTTTAAAGTCCATCAATTCTTATAATATATAGAATTGTCCGATTCAGTAAAGAACGATTAATATTCAAGTGTACACATCAAAACATGTAACACATTAAGTTGAGATTCATAAAATGGCTTAAGGAACTAAAGTTTATAGCATCTAATATTTTAGTTATTCAATTGAAGCATTATGTTGCCAAAGTAACCTCTATTGTGTAGATTGATTAATATTAAACTATAAGATGACTGTGGATGTTAGTCTTCCATGCGTTTAACATCGGCCCAAAGGAAGGTGTTATTTGGCAGGAATTCGAACATGCTTGTGGTGGTAAATATGAGACGATTATTTGGTTTTCCATGTGAATATTAAGTCGGCCCAAAGGAAGGCTTAATGTTTGACAGGAGTTTATTGTCTATGTTTGATCACTACACCAAGAGTACCACTTACAAGTTGGTTTTCTGTCCAAAGACTAAAATCAATGTTGTGCTAGGTATCTTGTAATGGGAATTGCCTAATTTTGAATCTATAAATTTAAAGTTCAAGTTTTTGTAAGCATGTATTAAGTAATCCTTTTGTTCTATTTTCAGTAAATTCTTCTGCTTCTACGATCTCTGCCAACATCAATAGCATCCCTGTGCTTAACGGCACTAACTTTAAGGAATGGAAAGAGAACGTCATGATCGTTCTCGGTTGCATGGATCTTGACTTATCACTTCGGACCGAGCAACCTACTCCTCTTGAGGATACATCCTCTTATGATGACAGAAGGGTGATGGAGAAGTGGGAATGCTCGAATCACATGAGTCTCATGATCATGAAGCGTGCAATCCCAGAATCATTCAGGGGCACTATGAATGATGAACCTAATGCCAAAGTTTTCCTTGAAAACCTCGAATAGCGTTTTATTCAAAACGAAAAGGCGGAAACAAGTACACTATTGAGTAAACTTGTTTCCATGAGGTATAAGGGCAAGGGAAACATTAGGGAGTATATTATGGAACTGTCTCATCTTGCTTCGAAACTTAAGTCACTCAAGCTGGATTTAACTGAGGAACTGCTTGTGTACTTTGTTTTGATATCTCTTCCTACACACTTTAATCAGTTTAAGGTCAGTTACAACTGCCTGAAGGAGAAATGGTCTCTTAACGAGCTCATTTCACACTGTGTGCAAGAAGAGGAAAGGATAAAGCTAGATAAGACAGAAAGTGCTCATTTGGCATCCTCTTCTAAGGAAACTAAGAAGAGGAAGGTTAAGGAAGTTGCGGTTGCAAGGCCCAAGATTAAGCAACATAAGGAACCTAAGGTTGAAATTACTGGATTAGGTTGCTTTCTCTGTAATGGGACTGATCATGTAAAGAGAGATTGTACTAAGTACCATGCCTGGCGTGCGAAAAAAAGGTACATTTCTGTCTCTTGTTTGTTCTGAAGTTAATATAATTTCGGTACCTAAGGATATTTGGTGGGTAGGTTATGCTGCTCACATAAAGATATCTATGCAGGGTTGCCTGAACTGCCGAAAACCAAAAGATGGTGAAAGATACATCTATGAGAGTGACGGCAAGAAGGTGCCAGTTGAAGCTATTGGCAAATTTAGGCTGTTGTTTAAGACCGATTTTCATTTAGATTTGATTGAGACTTTTGTTGTACCGTCTTTTAGACGGAATTTAATTTCAGTTCCCCAATTGGACATATCCGGTTATAAATGTACATTTGGGGACAATAAAGTTAGTCTCTTTCGGAATTCAAATCTTATTGGTACTGGTGTTTTATCAACATTTGATAGCTTATATTTGGTTGATACAATAACTTCAAATAAAGAAACTTTGCATACAAGTTTAATGGTACCAAAAGTTAACTAATGAGAATTCTATTTCACTCTGGCATAAACGTTTGGGTCTCATATCCATTCAAAGAATTCAGAAACTCGTGTCAGATGGAATTCTTGATTCTCTTGATTCCTCAAATTCGGAAATTTTGTATTGAGTGTATCAAGGGGAAACAAACAAACAAGAACTAGATTAGGTGGTAAGAGATTCGGACGTCTTAGAATTGATACATACGGATATTTTTGTGGGCCATTTCCTACTCCTTGTCGGAATGGTCAACAATACTTTATCACATTCATAGACGATTACTCTCGTTATGGGTACCTATGTCTTATTCATGAAAAGTCCCAATCCATATTAAAAACCGCAGCTTATATTCTTAATAGAGTTCCAACTAAAGCTACAATCAAAACCCCATATGAACTTGGACTGGGCATAAACCCAGTATTCGGCATTTACATATTTGGGGTTGTCCAGCTGAGGCAAGGCCTTATAGGCCGAATGAAAAGAAACTGGATGCTAAGACGGTTAGTAGCTATTTTTTTGTTGGATACTCTGAAAAATCCAGGGGTTTTTAAGTTTTATGATCCCACATCACGAACTAAATTTTGAGACGGGTAATGCTAGGTTCTTTGAGGATATTGAGTTTGGGGGATGGGGAGATAAATAAAGTTGTTAGAGATTTTGTCTTTGAGGAAGAACATGTGTCTTTCCCTCAAGTTGTTGATGCAACTCCGGTTCAAGACAATCTCGAAAATCTCCCCCATTAGGACCCTGATATAACTAATGAAAATCAAACTCAACAACCTCAAGAAACTGAAATGCCATTAAGGAGATCCACTAGAGAGAGGAGAAATGCAATTTCGGATGATTATGTTGTATTTCTTCAAGAACAAGGAAGTGATATTGGACTTGAGGAAGATGATCCAATCAACTTCCGTCAAGTCATTAAGTGTTCTAACTCTCAAAAGTGGATTGATGCCATGAATGATGAGATGAAGTCTATGAGTGATAATGACGTTTGGGAGCTTGTTACGTTGCCCGAAGGTACGAAACCTATTGGTTGTAAATGGATTTTTAAAACCAAAAGGGATTCAGGGGGCAATGTTATTAAGTACAAAGCTCGTCTTGTCGCAAAAGGCTACACTCAGAAGGAAGGCATTGATTATAAAGAGACTTTCTCTCCAGTTTCATCGAAAGACTCTTTCAGGACTATAATGGCATTAGTAGCACATTTTGATCTTGAGCTTCATCAAATGGATGTTAAGACTGTTTTTCTCAATGGTGACATTGAGCAAACAATTTATATGGTGCAACCTGAAAACTTTGTTTCGGATGAATCAGAGAAGAAGGTTTGCAAATTAAAGAAATCCATCTATGGGCTCAAGCAAGCTTCTCGTCAATGGTATTATAAGTTTCATGCAGTCATTACATCTTTTGGTTTTGAATCGAATATTGCTGATGACTGTATATACCATGAGTTCAGTGGGAGTAAGTATATTTTTCTTGTTTTATATGTCGATGACATACTGCTTGCCTGTAACGATATAGCATTATTACTTGAAACTAAGAAATTTCTTTCAAAGAAATTTGAATTGAAAGATCTTGGTGAATCTTCTTTTGTATTAGGAATTCAGATACAACGAGATCGCTCTAAAGGTGTTCTCGGTCTGTCACAAAAGGGCTACATCGATAAGTTTCTGAAAAGATTTGGCATGCAGGATTGTAAATCAGGCAACACCCCTGTTACTAAGGGAGACAAGTTTAGTCTCAAACAGTGCCGAAATTATAATTATGAAATTTTGGAAATGCAGAAGACGCCTTATGCTTCAGCGGTAGGTAGTCTGATGTATGCTCAGGTATGTACACAACCTGATATAGCGTACATTGTTGGGATGTTAGGCAGATATTAAGCAATCCGGGTATGGACCATTGGTAGGCAGCCAAAAGGGTCATGAGGTACATACATAGAACAAAGGATTACATGCTTACATATCGGAGTTTGGACCAGTTTGAGATCATCAGGTATATCGACTCCGATTTTTGCCATTTATGCTAATAACATATGTAACCATGGTTGCATATGTTAATAATAACAGGAGTTTGACGAAAGCAAAACATAAGGACGTCAAATTTTGGGTTGTTAAAGAAAGAGTACAAAATGGACAATTGTGCATTAAGTACATAAGTACAAACTCCATGCTTGCGGATCCGCTCACTAAGGGATTGACACCAAAAGTATTTCTTGAGCATATTGCTTATATGGGTGTCAAATCAGATAAAGATTATGTATTTTAGTGGGAGTTTGTATTGCACATTTATGTATTGTTCATTATATTCAGAAATTCAGTAATTCAGTTATATCTGCGCAGATATTCAGTTTTAAAGTTTTTGTACTCTTACAGTTTAAGTATGATCTCAATAAAGAGAACCAGTTGGAAATAGACATTCTATTGGCCACACTTTATGTTATTTCCATGCTACATACCTACACTTGATCCATGTCGTTGGTTATATTGATATACGTGATCTATGATTGGTTCTAGTTACGAATGAGTAACGACGAGCTCTTAGGTCCTATGTTGGTATGATTGATGGACCGGATTGTTCATGACAATTTTATTGTGATAGAAATTTTGTGCACCTAAGGTTTGTAACATATAATATTAAGGTTTGTACATATGTTTGTATATCTCGTCCAAGTGGGAGATTGTAAGATATATGGATTTATATCTAGATATATGGACTTATATCTACACACATATGAATAATATATGGATAATTATATGTTATGTGCTATCTTTTGGTTTGGCCTAATTATGTGGTCTTATGGACATTATGTTAAGGGGGCCACTGTATTGTCATACTAAAGTGTAGGACTAATGTGTAGATACCCAAAAAGGTAACCTTAGTTTATGATGGGCTAACTAAGGTTACAAATGTAACTATGGTTACATGAATGCTTGTGACTCTTGAGTTTTGTAACTCTTGCAAGACATAACTCAAGACATAACTTTTGTCTTGTAACTCTTGTCTCTTGGGTTATGTAACTCCTAGAGTTATAAAGTGGGGTTATGGTTCCCATTCTAGTGCAAGACAAGTTCTTCTTCTTCCCATTGAATCAAGAACCATATTGTCCATTGTCTTGCAAATAGGGTGGAAAACCATAAGCCAAATTTTGATAATTGTCATAACACTATTATTGTGAACCTTTTCATATATTGTTGAGTATTGTGGATACATTCTTGTGGGGACAAATATACTTCAAGAAACTTGAAGGAAGGCTAAAGGAGTTCACAACAAAGGACAATCATCAAAAGGAGGCTCAACATTTCCACATATGGATTCAGGTTAGCTTCCGCTCATGTAGTTTATATATCCGAATTATTCAATATGAAGGTTGTTGTCTTTAGTAGGAATCATAATCCTAACATTTTAATCCAAGCTAGTGAATGCATAATTATCTTAAAGAAGAATGATCAAATTCATATGATTTCGTGGCTTTACATGAATTGGTCATGAAGAGTATGTATTTGAAAGATAAGTGTAGTGTATTAAAGTGCTTAGGAGGGTTATTCACTATAACCAAATATATCTTAACCATCCCTTAGCCTATATTACAACCAGGAAAGATCTAATTGATCCTAGACTTCGCAAGCTTAGATTAGTAGAGGCATACACTACAGAAAAGCCTATGGTACGACCTCGTGATGACATGAATTTCTTTGTGAGAGTGAGTGAATTCTTTCGATGCGTAAGTCCTTAAATTATACTTGAATGCATATTTGAGTGTCTGGACTAATTTCTCTCTTTAATTGTGGTGGGAGAACATGATTTACAAATGATTGGTAAAGTCCAAGCATTTTGAGTTGACACAAGAAGTGAGTAATAGTAAGGAATGTATTGGAGTCATCTCTTGAGGTTAGGATGTTAGAAGAAGTTGCAAAAATATTTTAAATAGTCTTGGCATGGGTCTACTTTTGAAGGAAGTCAATTACTCTTATGTTGAGTTCTAGGTGTTGGTATAAGTCATTGTCATTGGTATGACGCTTGAGTAGATTTTGAATATGTATCTTGCCATTGTGCTTAATTTAAAAAGTTGCTCGAGGACGAGAAAGAGTTTAAGTGTGGGGTATTGATAAACGGATAAAATATATATTATTTGGTGCATTTTCATCTCATAACGTGTATGGTCACGGGCAGTTATATGAGTTTTGTATTTAATTATGCTCATTACGTGCATTCTTATGTGTCGAAGCAAATTGGAGGAATAGTGAGAGAAGAAGTTAATTCAAGACCAAAAGACAAAAAAAGACCTTTCCCCATTCATTCTCGCGGCATACGAGAGAGTTAATGAGCTAGTTGAGGAAAAGCTTGAGAAATAAATAGCGAAGTATGGCAAAAAGGCATGGAAGTTCATGAAAGACTTGGAAGGAAAAGAAAAAGAGAAAAACTTCGCTCATTCACTCTTGCATGCGCACGAGAGGTTGAACGAGCTATCCCAAAAAAGTTGTTTCAAAGTGGGCTTGTATTATTTCGTCCCATGATAATGCTAACCATATAAATTGTCTCTAAACTCACATTTTGGGTGGATGGAACGAGAGGAGGCAAGAACACAAAGAAAAGAGCAAGGCGGAGAATTCTTCTATGAGTTTTTCACTTTCTTCTTCACATTTTCATTGTTGGTTATGACTTTTTATATTGTAAACTTACATAATATTATGAGTAGCTAAACCCGTCATCTAGGATTTAACGGACTCTATTGGAGGATGATTTTCTACTACGTCTAATATAGATTTGTCTTTGATTTTTCTCTACTTGTTCAACTATATTTTCATTGTTGTTGATTGAAGAGCTCGCAATTAACTATCCCTATTTAGTGTGTATATTGTTCGAGAGAGGATACACATTTAGGTAGGTTTTGAAAAATACCACTCCAAAAATATTTGAGAGATCAACACAGAGGGTTTAAAGGCGAGATTAGAGATAACAACATTGGTGTGATCATAGTGAGCGGTGGATTAGTGCTAGCTAGTATAGTTCGAGAAAATACACATAATAAATTATGGTAGTTAAGAGAGAGTGAGAGAGAGAGAGAGAGAGAGAGAGAGAGAGAGAGAGAGAGAGAGAGAGAGAGAGAGAGAGAGAGAGCTACGATATCTAAAGTACTCAGGATCCGTAGAGAATACTTAGAAAAATTTATAGGAAACATTTCGATAACGGGGGAAATCATTACCCTAGACTTTTTCTAGTCTTGTCAACATTATTTGCTCCATAGTTATACATTACTTCATCTTAATTACTTGCTATTAGTTAGTAACCATTCAAATCGTTATGTAATATTTCTAAAGATTGACTACTAGAATTCTTGCGAAACTAGTGATTGCAATTAGTAGGTTAATTCTATATGGGATTCGATTCAGGACTTATAAATTGAATTATATTTACAACGATCGTTAGACCTCTAAGAAAGCATAATTGGGCGTGATCAATTATGTTCATCGATTATGTGATCAATGTAGTTCTAAATAAATTAATTGAATAGTTTTACTCGTAGAAATAACAATATACCAATTCAAATTCTAGCCATAACAATTTATATATATAGGATGTTATGTATTTATCTCTGCAAAATGATTAGTAATCACCATTAATGTACTCCTATATACTTATCCCATTTCATGCGCATAATATTTTTTAAATTAGCGAAAATATAACTATCTTAGTTTGACTTGAAATCTTCTTGAACTTCTTTTGATATAATTTACAACAAGAACAATATCTGTGTAATCTCATAGTGTGAGATATGAAGAAGTTAAGTATACACAAACCTTACTTTTACATTTTGAAAATAGAAATATTATTTCCAAAATATCCACGATTCAAGAAAATAATTCTCTACGGATTTAAAAATAAGAACAGTAATAAAGAAGTCATGTCAGATATACTAAAAATAAGAATATTAACAACAAAAATAACACAACACTAAAATAAAAGAGCAAAGGGAATAACATATGCTACTTGACATCTACCAAGAATAAAAAAAAACTAAAATGATAATATTAGTACTGGTATGTAAAACCAAAAATAAATAAATATATTGCAGTAGATAAAGAGCTCTTAACTCGATGGCCTACTAACCCTCAATCCTTATCTTCGACCTTCCTATTTTTTATCTCGGGTCATATGTCCTCGTCAAGCTGGAGATATGTCATGTACTGTCTAGTCACTTCTTCCCAATACTTCTTCGGCCTACCTCTACCTCTTCTTAGATCCCACAAATAACCATCCTCTTGCACCTGCTGATGGTAAGCAACCTCCACTTCCAACCAAGAGGTTGTGAGTTCGAGTCTCCCCAAGAGCAAGGTATGAAGTTCTTGGAGGGAAGGATGCCGATGGTCTATTTGGAAACAGCCTCTCTACCCCCAGGGTAGGGGTAAGGTCTGCACACACACTACCCTCCCCAGACCATACTAGGTGGGATTATACCGGGTTGTTGTTGTTGTTGTCGTCACACCTTCTCATTGGGGCATCTGTGCATCTCTTCTTCACATATTCGTGCCACCTTAGCCTCGCTTTCCTCATCTTGTCATCTACAGAGGCCACTCCTACCTTGTCCAGATAAATTTATTCCTAATCATATCTTCCTAGTATGCTCACATATCCACCTCAATATCCTTATCTCCGCCACTTTTATCTTCCAAACAAGGGAGTTCTTGATTGGCTAACACCTTGCCTCATATAACATAGATGGTCTAACAACAACCCTATAGAACTTACCTTTAAGTCTTGATGGCACCTTTTTATCACCTAAGATATCGGATGCGATCTTCCATTTCATCCAGCTACTCCAATACAACGTGTGGCATCATCGTCAATCTTACCATTCCTTTAGATTATTGACCCTAGATACTTGAAATTCTCTTTCTTAGGGATGACTTTCATATCAATCTTCCATTTGCCTCATGCGTTATATTATTGAACTTTTGTTCCAAGTACTTCAATTTAGTCCTACTCAACATAAAGCCATTAGATTTCAGGGTCTCTCTCCACACCTCCAGCCTCGCTTTAGCTCCGATGCGTGTATCGTCTATCGATACTGTGTCATCTGCAAATAACATACACCATGATACCTCCCCTTGAATATGTCGCGTCAATATATCCACCACCAAAACAAAAAGAAATGGGCTAAGTGGTGATCCCTAGTGCAACTCCATAACTATAGGAAGTGCCCGAGTCTACTCCCACAACTTTTATCTGAGTTTTGGCCCCATCATATATGTGTTTAATCGCTCTAATATATTCCATATTTACCCGTCTTGCCTCTAAACATCCCCACATGATCTCCCTCGGATTTTGTCGTTGTTTTTTGTAGGTCAATAAGCACCATATGTAAGTCTTTCTATTTTTCTCTATATTGCTCCATCAATCTCCTAACTAGATGAAAGACTTATGTAATAGATCGCCCGACATGAATCCAAATTGATTTTGGATATTTTGATATAATTTAAAATAAAAAATTTATTGCAAGTTTTGTTAACTTTTCTTCATTACTTATTCTATCTTTTTGGTCTAATCAAAATGTTATCACACTATGAAATACTTGTTTGGCATATTATTTACTAATGTCCACTTTTTCTTAAATAAAAGTGAGTAAAATCCATCCAGTCCCATAGTTGGGATTCACCAAATCTGATGCGTGTCATCAGTCATGCATGTACGAGTTATATATGTCCTTGCTAGTGTCCATCCATGATCCATCTTACAAAAGTTTTTCTTATTTCTTATGTTACAGATTTTTGTAATCTCATATTCACAATAAATTCGTAACATATATATATATATATATATATATCGTCAAAAAGTTTAATGACCATCCAGCCAAAACATAATCAAGAACTTAAAGGGTTTTAAGTATTATAACTATTAAATATATTAATAATTCAAGTGGTGTACACTAATAAATACTTGTTTAGACAAGTAGTAAATCAGTTATCTATTTTATTTTTATTTAATATATACATATAATGGTGTGAATATACATTACTAATGCCTTATAATCATTTATAATATATTATTTACTATATTTTTAATGTTATTTTAGACTTAGTATGAACTTTTATATGTTATTAAATGTTATTTAATCTATTGGTATAAAAGTATGCTATAAATGTACATAAGTTAAACTCCTTATATTCAGTATATTTATTATTATAGACGTACCTTTCCTAGTACAAAAAAATGCACAGTTGTTTTAACTAAAGAAAAGGGTAATTTCGTCATAATGAAATGGCCAAACCAAGTACACCATCTCCAGCATCTCGTCGACCCCCTTTTCTGCATTCTCGAGAAAAAAGAAAACCCAAACCCACTCTTTTACTTTCGACTCTCTCTTTCTTTCTCCTTCTCATTCGCCTTTCTTTCTTCGGGCAACAAGTACACAACTCCTCTAATCCCATCTTTCAATTTTGGCCCTTTCTGCCCTTCTACCAATTTACGTTACAAAAACACACTGTTCGCCCCCTTCGATTCACAAAATCCAGTCGGTGGTCTAAAACCTCAACACCCCCTTTTCTCATATAAAAAGGCAAACACACACGCACACGCATATAATGCTTGTTGATGTCGTTGAAAAATTTCACTCTACACAAATTTATTTGTACTTGTTCTTCAAAAAATGGATGTGAATAGCAGGGCTTTGCCATTTCACATCGATCTTAACGAAGCTCCTCTTCCTTCACCAAGGGAAACCCAAAGAGGCCCCTTCTTGGAATATCCTGAACCGGCACGAGTCAAGAAGGAACCGGTTGAACCGGGTCAAAGAAATGTTGTTCGGCTTTGTTCTTCATGTGAGTTGGGTTCTAGTCGTAGAAGTAGTAGGGATGACCACCAAGAGGAGGAGTGGAAATGCTTTAAGTGTTTGCTAGGTAACAGCAGCGGCGGCCGCGGAGAAAGAGTGAGAGATGGCGGCGGCAGTAGAGGAGGAGGTGGCAGCGGAGTGGGGCTGTTGGATATTAATGCTTCCCCTCCGCGGGAACCGGAGGGGGAACAGGAAAGTGTGTTTGTGGACTTAAATGAAGATTTGGCTGTTGCAGGACGACAAGTTGAGGAGCAAAACCATGGGGCCAAGTATGAATTTTACTTCTTTATTTATCCTTTCTTTTCCGTTTAAAAACACAAATTATGGGTTTATTTTAGCAATGCATGTTATATATACACATGAAAGGTTCAAATTTTGTGATTTTGATTCGTGTATCATGATGTTAGATTTCTAGTATTTGATTGGATACGTTATTTAATTGTAAATGTTTGTTAGGTTTCTCAGTAGAATAGTTGCATACTGTGTGTTGCATTGATAAATAGTAATGTCTTGGAGTAGTCTTCTTTTTTAAACGACGGTGGTGTTCGGGCCAGCTTGTGTGCACCTCGCCTATTCTATCTGGGGAGAAATCACTTATGGGATTTGATAGTACAGGAGTAGTCTTTGGACATCCTTCCTATGAGCTTCTAAAGGAATTCGCTGAAACTGAAATTTGTGGTTACACTAGATTGAAGTGTGGATCAACGGTTCAATGAGTTGAAAGTCTTTACTTTCTGTTGATTCTTCTGTATTTTTAACTGGAATTTTAGAAAGTATGAACAAGGCTAACCTAAAGTAAAGGAAGAAAAACAGAAGATTTATATTAAGATCTAATGACCACATTAGAATTCAATCTTTTTTGGTTACAAAAGGTAAGTTCTTGTAGCTTTCTTAGCTAGGTTTTCATTGGTTTGAGTTTGTCTTATGAGTCTTATAGAAACAGGGAATAAGATTCCTCTGTCGATGCCCCTACTATATTTTTTTGTTGTTGATAAGAGTCCCTACTATATGTAAATTGTCATATGTTTAAGTTATTCGAGGGTGTCACCTTGACCAAAAAACATGTAGAGGGAAACCTATTACTTAACTGCCAATGTATTGACTTCTTCCGTACTAAATGCAAGATAAATGCCTTTGGAGCTTTGATATCAGACCAATTCATTGTGCCTTCAACGTAAGTTAGAAGATTCCTGATGGTGCCTCACATCTTTCAGACACCATCGTAGTCCCTTCGTCCTATTTTGTAGTTATATTTGACTGAATTAGGAGTTTAAGATGTTAATTCGGCTTATTATTATATATTAGTGGCAGTGGAATAAAATATGAAAGTAATGTTGGAAAGTTGGTTTGATAAAGTAAAAATTATATCTAAGTTTTTTTTTTTTTGATTTGCACCGGGTGTCCGAGTCTCTTCGAGTCCCGACTAATCCCGGGGGCGCACGAGCCCTTGGCAAGGAGTTTCACGCAAGTGCACCACGGTTAATTCAAGTTTTACCCAGTCCGATGGCCCTTAGAAATTGCTTGCACGCAGTGGGTTTCGAACTTGAGACCTTGAAAGGGAGCAAATCCCAAGGCTCAATTGCCACCATGCCAATCCCTGAGGGATTCTAAGTTTTAAATTTCAGTATTTACATGAATCTGAAATGTTGATAATAATGGAACTTTTATAGAGTGATATTATTAATAGAATGGTGCAAATGTTTTGGGACGTCTAGAATGGAGCTGTGGAAATTTGGATATTTATTCATAAATGTGTTTTTTCTTCTTTCTCACTTCCTAAATATTTAAGGGTCTCCCTACCTACATGTATGAGGTATCTTTCAGTTACTTGCAAAGGTAGTCAGAAAGCTAGATAAAAACAAGAGAAATTTCTTTTGGATGACTGTTATTAAATGTCATCGCCACATGATGCAAAGCGAGGGGCTATCACTTTATTTCGCAAGCCATACGCTTTAGAGATGTGTGCGCTTCAAACAATGTCGTGCAAAGTGATCCTGACACGAATCCTTATGAAAAAAGTGATCATGGCTTGAAGCGGTCTAGTCCTTGATTCTCAACTTTGAAGAGTTGGATTAACAACTATGCTATTTTATGTTAGATGATAACCAGAGTTATTTTAGTTGCACTTTTATCATTATATTGCTCAATTCATATGTTTGGTAGTTTTTAATTTTCCATAGCTTGTGTATTTCACTTTAACGAAACGTGCACTTCGTTTCTCGCTTTTTGGTTTTTGCTTGATAGACCTTGTCTCTTCTTTGTGTTAACTTTTAAAATCATTGTTGGATGGTAATAATGAAAGAAGTCATACCACTTGGAAGAATGAGATATAGTAGTATTAAGCATGAAGGACGATGAGGAACGTGGAACTTCTTTTTGGGATAAGTAACGGCGGATTTCAAACTTGACCCCGAAAGTTTTCTTATTAAATGGTTATGGATGTACAACAAAGAGGAAGAGATAATATGTGAAGAAGTTAATTAATTAAAGTATGGTAAATAAGTCCTTGTTGTACCAGAAAGTTCATACTTCCTATTTACACTTAATGGCATGCTTTTATAGCCACAACAATCTCATGGTTTGTTTTACACTGCAAGTTCCAAAAATCTTTCTTTCTTGAACTCTGGGCTAACTTCTAAGTTAAAAGTGTCAATAAAATGAGACAGGGGGAGTGGCTCACATGGGGTAGGGATCAGGGAACATATTAGTAAGAATGACATGTATTTTTTCATTATCGTGCATTTTGATGTTGTGGAAGGAAGGACAGTTGGTGGCATAATTCCTGGCTAGGCCATACCTCCTAAACAGCAAGTTATTAGGTTTACTTTGAACATCATGGAGGCGACCACTGTTCAGTGTAGTTCAGAAATGGGTGGGACTGGTGGGACTAATATTTTAGAAGGAATTGATTGTTTGTTTGACCCGGAAATTGAGATGCCGGCCTCTTTGAATTCAAGAGTTAGTTTATGTGGATTTTTATCGATGAATCATTGTCATAGATTGCACATTGTATTGGCACATTCTCAGTGCAGTCATGCTATAGAAATCTGGATTGGGGAACCAGCAATGTTCCACAATGGCCTTAGAAATGATTTGGTGAGCTAAAGCTTGAGAAGGTTGCATGTTTTTGATGGGTGTTGGCTCTTATGCACGTATTACTCAAACGATGCAGAAAAGGTGAATGTAGATGTAGATTTGTAGAAGATGCTTTTTCTGCACAGAAGAAATTGAGAAAAATAGCAAGCACCTTTTTTTGCGTTGTCCTAGGCAATTGTGGAACAATATCAAATATATTTTGGGCTGCAATGGGTAACGTGCCAATGACTATGCGGGAATATTTTGTCGCCGCATCCGATATAGAAAATAACTAAGGAAATTATGAGAACGGTCCCAGGTTTTGTATGCTAGGTGGCATGGATGGGAGGAACCATAGACAGTTGTTGCATGTAAGCAATGGACCATGAAGGTCAAGATATAAGATTTCATATTTTGTCAAGGGGAAGAAAGAACACGAGATCTATATTTTGTTCCAAGTATAGATTAGTAATTTAGCAACTAACCATGAATGTCAAGCTAGAAGATTTTACACATTGTCTAAGGGAAAAAACCTATTAGATCTATATTATGTTTCAAGTATGGATTAGTAGTTTAGCATCTGGGGTGCCACATAGTGATCTATGATGTTGGAATGAAGACTATGGAAGACCAAAGTTCAAAACCAAAACTAACATGATTTTCCCCCTATTGTCTAAGCATTAATGGGTAGGGTTACTTGATTCCTACACGGGCTGTACTGGTGGGAGGATGTAGGTACCTGATTGAATAGTCGTGGTGGCATAGGCTGGCCCAAACGTCACAGTGATTAAAAAAGTATGGTTAGTAGTTTAATCTATTTGCTGACCACTTATCCAAGATAAATTTAGTCTGTGTCCTATAAGAGGTAAATATATTTGTATCTATCGCCCCAAAAAGATGAAAAAAGAAGAAAAGAAAAGAAAAAAAAAGAAAAGAGGTCTCCTATTTGTCACATGAAAATTATTATTTGTTAGCTTTTGGTTCAACTCATATTGATCGAAATAAAAATGATTCATTAGTTTGGACCAGTGTTGTAAATAGCGCCGCCTCAGCGCTAATAGCGTGAGGCGAGGCGAGCTGCCATCGCTATTTTACAGTGTTGCGTGTCGTTTTCAAAAAGGCAAGCGCCTCTGCCTATGTGGCGACCTATAGCTTGAGGCGAGCTGTAGCGTCGCTTTTTGCAAAAAAGAAAGAAGAAGGCAGTAGCAGCAATCTGTTAAAACAAAAAATTAGGGCTCGCGATTTCTTTACTCTTTCTCCTTCAAGTCGACAGCAAACCTAGTAGCAGAGCATCAATTTTCTTTCTTCTTTCTTCATCAGGTATGCTTCTCTTCATCTCCTTTCTTCTTTCTTCTTCTCTTTTTCTTCGAGTTTCTGTTCTGTGACTGTCCAATTTTTTTTTCATTCTTTTTTCTTTCTTCTTTCTTCTCTCTTCTCTCTTTTCTCTTCTTTCTTATTGTTTTGGGCTCTGTTTTTAATCGCTGTTACTCCGTTTTTTCTTCTTCTTCATCTCTTCTTCTTTCTTTTGTTTTGGGCTCTGTTTTTTATCGTTGCTGCTGCAACATAACAGTCTCTGTCGCTCTGTTTTTTCTTCCTTTTTCTTCTTTTTTTTTTGATTTGCACCGGGTGTTCGAGTCTCTTCGAGCCCCGACTAATCCCGGGGGTGCACAAACCCTCGGCAAGGAGTTTCCCGCAAGTGCATCACGGTTAATTCAGGTTTTACCCAGTCCGATGACCCTCAGAAATTGTTTGCACCCAGTGGCTTTGAACTTGAGACCTTGAAAGGGAGCAAACTCAATGCTCAAGTCAATTGCCACTAGGCCAACCCCCGAGGGTTAACAAGTTTTTGCACCTTCTTTTTCTTTTTTCTTCTTCTTCTCTTTTTTTTTTTTGGCTCTGTTTTTATCACTGCTGCCGCACTCAACAGATTAGTTTTAGAAAAGCTCTGTCTTTTCTTCAGTTCAGAGAGCTTCTTCAGTTCTTCTTTTCTTCTTTTTTTCTTTTTTCTGCTATGGAATTTCCTCCCTTTTTTCAGTTAAAGAGTTAGAATTAATTGCATATTGACTTGATAATTTTTCGTATAAAACAATATTGAAATGGCGTTATCCGATGATAATAAAATAAATGATATAGCTGGGGATTAGCTTGAGGAAGAATAGATGTTGCTTGTTAGTATGAAACTACTATAGCTATATATTGAGTTTTTAATTTTTGAAAATTGATATTTTTATTAATATATTATTGCTATTTGAGTTTTTAGTTATATATAGAACATTTTATTTTTTTGTATAAATTGTCGCTTCACATAAAAAAGGCGAGCGCTTCGTTGCTCGCCTCTCGCCTCAGTGAAGCGGACCCTCGTCGCTATTTGTTGCCGCACGCTATCCAAAACACTGGTTTGGTCAGGCAACAAAGATAAGAAATTCTCAGCTAATAATATTACAACATGTTAATGAAGAGAACAAATCATTAGGAAACAAATTGGCCTTGGAAAGTGATTTTGAGAAACAAAGCTGCTATTAAAGTCTGCTCCTTAGTGAGAGAATAGTTTTTTGTGTATACGAGCAGACACCATCTCTCTTAATTGTAATCTTTTGCCTGCATCCGCTGGATGCTTTTAATGAATTCTCCTTATTTCATAAAAAAAAGCTGCTATTAAAGTTGCATATTTTGGGTGGACTGCTGCTTGAGAAGCTTGCCTCAAAAGCAGTCTTCAGAGGAGATGTTTTTCACTGTGTAATAGGCGCTATCTGTGTGAGGAAGAGATGGAGACTGTGAACCACCTTCTATTGCACTGCAGTTTTGCTAGACAATGTTGGGAGTTATTCTTCCGTATATGTGGGATCTCATAGATCATGCCTCAAAGTGTTGAAGACTTGAGGCTTTATTGGAGTGTTAGCAACATCAGAGAACACATAGAGCATTGAAGCAGATTTTGCAACTTGTCTATCTTCTGGACTATCTGGCTAGAGAGGAATAGAGCTTGTTTTGATGAGCAAAGAGATTAGATTGTTAGAGTGAAAAGAATATGCTTGCATAATTTGTTTCTTTGGTGTTGGAGTAGTCTAATTGATAATATTGATCACTACCTGGACTTTCTGGAGCAGTTAGAAACATGGTGTCACTAACGGCATGTATATTCCCAGTGGTGTTTCGTTACCATCTTGGTACTCAATCAATGAACCTTTACCTTATCAAAAAAGAAGTTACTTGTTAGTTTTTGGTAGCACCTCAAAATATTCTTATTTGGATAATATGGAGTGGCTCATCTCGGATGACTTAATTCTGGTTACTTCTAGGACCTATCCTTGACCATGTTTGCTTTGGTACTTTAGTGAAGGTGATTCTGGTAGTTCTTCTTATGGATGTTTGTCCATTATTTGTTGCTGCTTTGAGCAAGAAGGTCATGCCTTCAATGGAGAAAAGTGACCTTAACTGCGTGTTTGAGCTTTATCTTTGGTCATATATTGATGATCTAGATATCTTTATTAGCCTTCAGGACTATGCGAAGTTGTTGGGTTGTCTAGATACCTTCCCTTCACTTTGTATTAATTTGAATTATTTCAATTTCACTCAATGGGATTCTTCATCTTCCATTTACATGAAAATTCCTACTGCATCTTCTCCTCTTATTCCTATTCTTTTTTCTTAATTAACTTTTATTTGGTCGAGAATTACAAATCTAAGATGATGGATGATATTGTCCCTTTTTCATTGATGTCTGAAAAATCATATGGATAATATTTTAGCTTCAGATTGTTGATCATTTGACTTATTTGCAACTAGTTATTTTTATCTTCAGCCATGAAAGCCAAAATGTAAGTAAGCTTCGCAAGTAATTAAGCTTGGATTCAAGAAAGGCATCTTTTAGTGATAGATTCTGGACATGCGTACACACTACCCTTCCCAGACCCCACATGTGGGATTAAGTTGGATTTTTTGTTGTTGTTGCAGTAGTATTCTGGACATGGTAGCACAAAAGTTTCCATTCCCTTATTTACTAGAGAGAATTCCATTTGCTTAGGCTTAGTTACATTTCTTCTTTGGAGGAGATATTTTTTTGGATAGGCGCTCTTTTTCTCATCCATGAATTTGTCCACTAAGCAAGTTATTTATTAGAAGTATTGTAGGAGCTTTGGGAACTGGAAAAAGGAAAAAGGAGAGAAATAAGAATAGCTGGTTTCTTTATTTCCCATATGAAACTACTACATTTGCATCCGGTATAAACCAATTACCCAATGTTTCTGGAGTGGTTCAACTACACACCCTTTCTGCGTATATGGTTTATCTCAAAGAGAAGGAATTTTTCGGTTTATTGGTATTGGATTGCTGGAAAACATCTTTCATTGGAAGTGGTCCGATAATATTACATGCCATTACATAGCTTGTTACTCTTTGCGCGCAATTCGGCTATGGAATAATTTCGTGAGGAGAAACTTCGAGAAGAGAAATGAAGTTTATAATCTACCTCTGCGCCTGCTTAATTGATCTCATCACTAGTTAAATAGGGTTAAAATCATCCAAATATGAATCACTAGTAGACCATCAACATAGAGACACGATATATTCTACGGATCTTTTATCCGTACATGGACAATTGTATAGTTTAACGGGCTTTCCAGCTTTGGTCGTTGCAGAGTGTGTTGCAAAGATGAAGTTACTGCCCTTCATTTTCAAACAAAAAGGTGCAGTTACTGCCCTAGACTGAGGATCCAGGAAATGCAAATTTTGGATGCGCATATTGATTATGGTTGGCTGATGAGAATCAAATAGTTTAGTGCTTAGTTGAATAGGTTCATAATAGGGATGAAAATTTAAAGGATATAAGCTACTTCAATTTCTTTCAAGATAAATTAGCTAAATGTATATACTCCCTACATTCTTAACATCCATTCCTCTTTTGTGCTGTCCAAAATCTTGTCCATCTTTTAAAAGATAAAACTTTTCTTTTGACACTCATAAATGCTTGCTCGAAACTCGTGGAAAAAAATGGTATCTCCTTTTATACTATAGGACATACATGTATCAAACGTATCTTTGTCTCCACTTTTAATTCATTTCTATTTAAATCTAATAAATGATGTTATTACATAATCCCGAGATTAAGTGAATAGCAAATTGGATCGATTTGAACATAGAAATGTCTTTATTTTATGAAGGGGCTGCAATATTTTTCTCTTCCTAATTCTGTTTTTCTTATAGGTCATAGAAATACATGAATGAGACACCATCGTAGTGTCCAGCCCATTTACTAAGTTATTCAATGGGGTTGCAAAAGAAAGGCAGCGCCTTTGCTGCTTTTAAAATCAGTTTGAGATTGGCGGCCGTTTTTTCCTGTTTTCTTTTGTTCTTTTGAGGTAGAACTTCTTTCCCCCTCTTTTTCCCTAAGAAAAAGAACTCTTTCTTCCCCATCTCCTTTGCAAAATAGCAATGAACTTACTCTGACTAATATAGAGGAGGGAGCAATCATGCATATGAGCATCTTGCAAATCAGAATGTAGATCTTATAGATTTATCTACTTATTCTGCTTGACATAACATTTAGTTGTGTGTGTTAACTTATTTCTTTAAATCTAGTATTCTGTAAAATGGAAGTTATGCTTACAAATCCTTTAGCAGTAATTTATTTTAATCTCAATGAATTCGGTATAATATGGCTGTATATGTAATATTCCTTGACGGTTTTCAACAAGGTTTGAGGGTTTTATTCTTTCGTTATGATTGTGTAAAAGCTGTTATACAGAAATTTAACTCATTCTGTTGTTGTCTTCTTTGCTATTTTGCCATAAATCATATTAGCTCTTGCTGTATAAGGTATTCTATTTATTATCATTGGTGTAATGCTAATGATTGAACCATGGGTACTTTATTGTTGGTGGTTCAAATCTTAAGGCAAAGTCACTTTCACCTTGGACAGAGTCAACTTTGCTTATGAAAAATTGTTGATCAAAAAGAATTTGCTCATGAAAGAATGGATATAAAACATTTGTGTAGCCGATTAAAAAAAAGATATAAAACATTTCAGTAACACGAGACATAGATCTGAGACTTAGCTCTATGCCATACTTATCAAGAAAACGAGCAAGCTGTGTTTCTGGGTTTCATATTTTAAATCGTTGTCTTTTCTTTTTTCTTTTTTTTTGGGGGGGGGGGGTTGGAATTTTTACTGACTTCAATATTTATCATTTTATCACCGCTGTGGTGCTCCTGATCATCTCAACTTCTAAAATTCTACATTCCAAAAATACAAAGTTGATCAAATATTTACTAAGTTATTCTGCTCCTTCTTTTCCTTTGCCTCGAAGGGTTAAAGGGCACCCAAATGAATCTATATACTTTAAGTTTTATTTATTTCTATGTGTTCCTTTCGAGAGAAAAGTGAGCCTAATGTTGAATAAGGACTAGGCGTATCCATGTGGCAATGAGGACAAAAGCATGCTTTTATCAGTGAATCTTCCTATATAAAGTGCATGGAGTTTTTACTTGTTTTGCTTGCTTATTGGTTTAAGGCAATTGGCCCATAAAAGTGTCTCAATTGAAACACGAGTAAAAGGAATTAACATTTTATTTCCTTTTTGAAGAAGATAATTACTTGTATTGATTGATTCCTTCAAATTAACATTTTATTTCCTTTTTGAAGAAGAAAATTACTTGTATTGCTTGATTCCTTCACTTTCTTCCATTAAAAGCGGAACACAGACTTAGAAGTCCTATTAATTGGTAACTTACATTTATCAGAAACAGAAAAGGAAAAAAGAAGTATATGGTAATGGTGATATCATTCTTAAAGGCTTTTCCTTAGATTTCTAACAGACAAGGTGCACATTTGTGCTTTGGTTTAAGAAATTGTAGCTTAATCTGAAATACGTGGGTTGCTTAATTTACACAGCTCCATATCTTTTAATTTCTTTCCTTTTTTTGATAATCGAGAGTTCCCCGAGGACAAGTGGTGCACGTTTCGAAACTCGGTGCATAATGAGCATGCCCATCTACTTCTCCACTTATGTACCGGGCTTTTGTCTGCAACTCGGTTTGAACCTGTAATGAGTGCCTAATCAACTCATCACGCCCTATGATCTTACCATAATGTCGATTGTCGCACCTAAGATTTGAACCTGGGACCTAGAGCAATTTTATTACTATTTTGTTTGTGCATACTGTAGGGTAAGCAGGCAGTAGATGCTATACCTTCTCTTTCTCTTTTCTTTTATCTCCTCAACAGATCCTTTTGTCTTGCCTAGAGCTCATTGACATTCTCCCCCCTAGCATTTTTCTATTTGGTTGATTGAGTTACAATTGTGGAGAATGATATTGTTCTATAGCTCCTTTAGTCATGCGTACAAAGTACAATCCTGTATGCAAAGTTTTTCCCTTTTTTGTAAAATGGTAAGTTAATATACTTATCAAATGAGCTTTTTGTGGCTGATTGCAAAAAATCTGTACTTTTCTTCAAAATTTAGTTCTTTAGGTAGTGAAAATTGTCATCTCTTCTTATTCTTACATGGTCATTACTACATGGCTTTGAAATTGTTCAATGCTTTTATTTTGGATATGTATTTCTATGACCTTCAGATCAGAAACCTTTACCAAGTCATACCTTATATAAGTTGTACCTAAAGGTGTGGCTTAGCGGTCAATCAAGTGGGTTAAAACCATGAGACATCAGGGGTTTAAAGAGTCAAAAGTGCCGGCAATTTCTTGCCATCTGCCTAAGCCCTAAGCATACGAGCTCGGACATCACTGTTATAAAACAAAGTTATACCTTATATAGGTAGTGGTGGCGTTGGTGAAAGCACGAGTCCGTGACCAATATGCTTGCAGATTGATCTAGACTCTTCCTTTGTACATGCACATAATGCACCTTTCTTCGATATGTATACCACCTGTATTATCATGTTTATTGTAACTCTTTATATTTGTTGGAGTAATTCTTTGTTATGGTATCAATGGAATTCCTTCTTCTGCTTTTGGATGTGCGAAAATAGTATTTACTTCAGTTTGCTTATAGATGCAAAGTTTTTGTCAGATATTCTTTTTGGTTGGTTTCAGTAACTTTGGAGAATTACTAAATGTGAGATTGATCTAATTAAAAGAACATGGAACAAAATAAAGGTTCCTCAGTATGTTATTGTACAATAATCCACGTCATTAACATTTCCCAGATTTGCTGTATGGAGGCACAAGCAGGTCCATTCTTTTATTCTTACTACCAAGAGGTTCAGTTGTGTTTTAGAGAATATTGTTTTTTCCTGCACAGATATTTTTGCCAAACCATGAAGAAGTAAATGTCTTCCGTGACGCTACTCCTGTCTTTTTTTTTTTTTATTTATCATGTAAATGTACTCCTTCCAGACCCGACCTCTTGGGATCATACTGGGTGGTTTCTTGTTATGTAAATGTACTCCTTCGGTCTTCTTTCTCCAACTTTAATGATTTGGCTGCATAAATTAACGTTTGAATTCTGTTTGCATTAGTCTTCCTATCTTAAATCTAGTTGGATTTGTATATTTAAGTGCGATTTTCTTTCATAATATCGAAATGCGGTAGAGCAGGTTTATCTAATGCTTTGAATTCATTTTTTCCCTGGCGTGCTTTTTTAGGGGTAACTGGGACATTTTAATTGATATTATGAATGTTGTTGGTATTCACAGAATTCAAGCTATGAAAAGTTCCTTTTCTACTGGCTATTCCTTCAATGCCCCAACAAGCTCTTTTTTGGTATATAGGGAGAGTGGATTTAATTTTCAGAAGACTTCTCTTGTGGGGGATATTCATAAGTCACAAATAGAGGACACAGTACTCCATAGACCTCATTCTGACCAAATAAACCTAAGCATGACTGATCCAGTATTGATGTATGATTCAAGGTATCGCGCATGCCATTTTACTGCAAAGAACTGTGTTCCACAAAGTGCGAGTCAAGTTTATCTTCAAGGCCTTAGAGAATATATTGCTGGGATGGGAGGTTCTTTAGGTGATGGTTGGCATGTTGAGTTCAAGTATTGCGACAAAAGATGCAAGACATATGCAGTATATGTTGGACCAGATGGAAGTCCCTTTGAGTTACTTGATGATGTTGCTCGATATTTGGGGTTGGATCACTCCATGGAGGTTGAGAATGGAGGTAATGGATTTACGTCTGTTCATGGGGGATTATCAAATATCCCAAGGAGTAAAGAAGCTTCAGGTTCTGCTAAAGCTCGCAAGAGTGGACAGAGTCAGAGTTCTCCTGGGAGCAGCTTCTTCCGTAATGGTGGCTCTATCTTCAAGTGTATATATCCAAGTGTATGTTCCTCCTATTACTTATTTGGTTTATACTGCCCCTGCTAGTTTTTGCAATTCTTTTCTCCTTATAGTTGGAAGAATCAGTTAGTTTGTTCTGTCTTAAGTACTTGGCAGTATTACTGACTAACATTTGACTGTTCTTTCAGGATGTCTTTCCAGTTCAGTTTCAGGACTTCTTTCTTATTTCAGCTGGAAATATTGACCCCCGACCATCATACCACAGCACTAGCGAGATATGGCCTGTGGGTTACTCATCTAGCTGGCACGATAGAATTACAGGATCTTTTTTTGTTTGTGAGGTTGCAGATGGAGGTGATCCTGGCCCAGTTTTCAAGGTCAGGAGGTACCCATGCACCCTGCAGTCTATCCCAATTGGTTCGACGGTCATTTTAACATCTAAAGGGGATTCTCATATTGGTGAAGATAATGTGGAAAATGGTAATTCAGCAACTTCTAGGCTGGTTGATGAGGAGAGTATTTCTATCCAGGTGATGCTGGAAGAATGCAGCCCACCAGATCTGAATAATGACACTCATGCTGCTGAGAATCTGCAGAGGGTGAATTCATTACCTGAAAACTTCGGAAATATATGTCCTGGTATTATTGGTCAAGGGGATAGTGTAGGGGAATTTCTTGTGGAAGGGAGATCATCATCATCTGTGTGGGAAATGGTTTCCCAGACTCTTCTGCATGCATGCATGGATGCTTATAAGCAAAAAGGTGTAATTCAATTCTGCTGTAGTCATGATGTATATAAAATGGATGGAAAAGAGCCGAGCGAAATTGGTTCATTATCCAAGTTCTCTTACTTAGGTGGTCCCTTCAATTTCCCAAGATTAGTTCAGAGCAACTTTGAGTTTAAAATTGCTTGTGAAATGTTGGTGAAGTGGTTAGAGCAAGACAGATTTGGACTAGAGGCAGACTTTGTGCAAGAAATTATTGAACAGCTTCCTGGTGTATCTTCTTGCTCAAATTATAGAATTGTTACTAAAAGAAAGCACAACACAACTCTGCAGACAGTCGGAAGTGGGTTCCTGCAGGCTAAAAGAAAGAATCACATGCAGAATGAGATGGAAGCTGTTGAATCTTTCAGAATTTCTGGAACACGCAAAAAGCATCTGGAAGACTCGGACATCAGAGGTCCCTGTCCTTCAGGAAAGCCATTTAGCGCAAAGATTCCAAATTTTTTGATAGGTGACGCGCTCCAGGTATTTTGAGACTCTCGAGTTTGTTGTCTACAAAGGAATTGGATATTCCATATACTTACTATCTTTTTATTTGTTTTTTCAAAATCAAATGTGTTTAGGTTTGGGAATTCTTATTGAGGTTTTCAGAGGTCTTGGGGCTGGAAGCTCCATTTTCATTTGAAGAAATTGAGGAGGAATTAGTTAGTCCATGGGTAGACAAAACAAGTTCGATGGAAATGCCTGGATTTGAGATCCAGGATGTCAGAGAGATCACCTTATTAAGAGGTGAAATGGACTCTCTGTCTGGTAGATTGGGTTTTCATCAGTATACCCGATTTACTGGTCTTCTTTTGGCAAAACTTCATGGTCTACTGCTCAAAGCTCTTGTCACCGAGCTGCTCTCAAAAGTTGCTGTCTATGTAGATCCGAATTTCGGCTCAGGAGGATTCAAATCTAAAAGAGGCAGGAAAAAAGACGCTGACAATTTAGCTAGTCTTAAGAAAACTAGACTTGATATGCTTCCCATTAATGAAATTACATGGCCTGAAATTGCTCGGAGGTACATGTTAGCGTTGTTATCCATGGAAGTTAACCTTGAGTCTGCAGAAATTGCTTGCCGAGAGAGTGGGAAGGTTTTCCATTGCTTACAAGGTGATGGTGGGATACTTTGTGGCTCTCTTACGGGAGTTGCTGCATTAGAGGCTGATGCAATGGTAAGATCGATTCATGTGCTGTTTGTTATAGCACATGGTTCCTCTCTTGATTTGATGAGCTAAATTTTTTGACATATGAAATTTAAATAAGAACTTTTTGCTGTTTTTATCCTTGTTCTCATGTTATCAAAGTAAT
Source organism: Nicotiana benthamiana (assembly GCA_034376525.1). Classification (NCBI taxonomy): domain Eukaryota; kingdom Viridiplantae; phylum Streptophyta; class Magnoliopsida; order Solanales; family Solanaceae; genus Nicotiana; species Nicotiana benthamiana. The sequence continues at coordinate 70,715,342 of CM067330.1, forward strand.
TTATCTTCCATCACAATTCTTGTTGATGCTATGGCATGTGTTGCCAAAACCTCTAATTGATTTCACATGATAAGATTAAGGCTGGTATTTTGGACTTACCAGAATCTCAAGATGTAATTAACTTTTAAAAAAATGCAAATGAACTATTTTGTGAGGCAAAATCTTACATAAGTCAAGTCTTAAGTGTTTAGGGTGTCAGTTTTCTTTCTTGTGAAGGACACCAAGTAATTAACTTTTCAAAAATAAAAAACTTCTTAACTTGGAAACTTAATGAGAAATACTACTAATCACCAGTTTAGAATTACAAAATATTTCGAGTAATTAAAAAAGTCAAAGAAAAATCTGTTTGACTCGCTAAAGAGTAACCAAGTTCTCCCAAAAAAAGGAAGTATATAGTTGATTATGGTGCATTAAGAACATAGAAGTATGTTAGAAACGTCTACCATTTCATGTGCATTGCTATTACATGCTTAACAAGTTAATAACAAATATACGCTCATTCTGTGAAGTGGATACTTGATTATTTGGTGCAATCTCTGACGTGATGTAGTAACCTGTAACCGTAATATATGAGAATATGTCTCTTTTAAGCCGCAATGCTAAAGTTTACGCCTGTCGCATGTAAGCTGTAGCATTCTCATTCTCTATACTGAAAGTATTGTCTATGATAGTTTATTGAAGTGTGCTTATCAAAGAAAAATTGATAGTTGATTGAAGTGTTGGGCAGAATCACCCACATACAAGGTGCATACAGAAAATAGAGTTTTACAGAAAAAAAAGTCGTGGGAAAACATGATTCTCCGGATAGAGCATCCAATCATCAATATCAGTTATCATATTTGTTCCAAAGTGTATGGGAAACAGTAGTGTGCCAATAATATCCTCTACAAATATTTGTTTTTCGGTTGTGATCTGTAACTTGAACTGTTGCATACTATTGATTTATAAATCTTTTAGAAGTGTTGCTAGTACATATATCCTTTAGTTGAGATTTTTTCTACATTCTGTTGGTACTTTAATCCATATGGAAAAACTCTAAAAAGGAGATCTCTCAAAAGTTATTTCTGCTCTCCACTTTTACCTTGTCTTGAGTGTTTACTACAGTCAACTTAATTGTTTAAGCTTCTTGCCAATGTTAAATTGGTGCGTTTGTTCTTGTCATACCTGCTTTGTGTTTCATACCCTACTTGAAGAGTGCATTTGTTGTGTCCATTTTCGAGCCCATTTGGTTATGCTGTCTCTTCTTTACTAAATATACTTGCTTCTCCTGTTGTCTGAGATCTGTCAAAATTAAGATATTCTGAAGTGTGTGATTTCAGCTTCTTGCAGAGGCTACAAAGAAGATATTTGGATCACTTAAGAGTGGTAGCATTTTTGTTGCCATTGATGAGAAAGAGTCTGATGCCAAAGGAGCTGATGCTGATGATGGAAAAGTCCCAGAGTGGGCAAAGGCTCTGGAGCCAGTAAGGAAGCTACCTACAAATGTTGGGGCTCGAATTAGAAAATGTATCAATGAGGCTTTGGAAAAAGATCCACCTGAATGGGCAAGAAAAATATTGGTGCACTCTATCAGTAAGGAAGTTTACAAGGGAAATGCATCAGGACCAACCAAGGTGCTGCACGATGAATATCTTGAATATATACTGAATGTGTCAGCTTTGTTAAACGGCTTATTTTTTTAAATCAATATTAACTGAATGCAGAGAGCAGTAATTTCTGTCCTGGCTGATGTTAACCGTGAAAATACTTCGCCCAAACCTGAGAAGGAAGAGAAGGTAAAGAGTGCTAGCTCTGTGTCTGATATCATTATGAAACAATGTCGGATTATACTACGGCGAGCTGTTAAAGAAGATAAAGATAAAGTCTTCTGCAATCTTTTGGGTAGAACAGTTCTGAACCCTAATGATAATGACGATGAGGGGCTTCTTGGGCATCCAGCAATGGTATCTCGGCCTTTAGACTTCAGGACCATTGATCTAAAGTTGGCTGCTGGATCCTATGGGGGATCACATGAATCTTTCATCGAGGATGTGCGGGAGGTAATGCTTTTAACATGTATATGTGGTCTCAATGATGCATTAAGGAGAATATGAAGATCCAACTCTGGTTTCTTTAATAAGAGTTTTGTTGCAGTTTGAAATTGTGTAATACTTTTTTTTATTTGCGAAATTGTGTAATTTTTGGCATCTATGTTCTTTGATATCTGGGATTTGCTGGATCATTTTACTTAAGATGCATGATTAGCTCATGTGTTTCTGCAGATTTTCGTTCAATCCTTTTCGTTTTCCTTCAATATTTCAAAATTGCTTATTCTTTGCTTTTTTTAGGTTTGGCATAATATACGGACTGCATACTGCAACAAGTCCAATTTGCTTGAGTTAGCAGAATCCTTGTTGCAGAAATTCGAGGAAGATTATGAAAATGAGGTTTGTTGGTCTTCTAGCCTTTCCTTAGGCTTGTGTTATCCTATTATTTTAAGCCACAGTAAGGAATCGCTTTACCTTTAAACCTTTTTATAATGTTTGTTCCCTTTTAGATAAGCATGACGTTTGTTCCTATTAAGATAAGAAGCGAAATGATACTCCCTGAAGGTAATTCAAATATTTAGTTAAGGAAAGGAATATGCTCCAAGAGCTAGTCTTCTTTTATCATAAGAATCTGATGCAGTTAGAAAGTGTCGTATTAGTTCAGTTCGAAAGGAAAGGCAGTTGGGGCAGTCCCCTATATGTTAAGATCCTCTCGCTAGTCTTCTTTATATCCTAGCATGAATGATTAATGTTTCTTGAGACTGCTCAACAAGCTACAAAAGATGAGCCATATGGCACTAGAGTTGGTCCATTTGCTTTTTCTGTGCTTTGATTCAAAAACGTTTAGAATATGAGATTGTTTTTGGGGATATCTGATGTTGAAAGTTATCCAATGGACTGCAGTTTTTTGTATAACCTATGATTTTGGTTGAGCAGTTGAGCCTTGCTCCATTGAGTGTGTGATTCAACTTCTTTGGTTATACTAGTAGTCGTGTTGTCATTCTTGTTGTTTAACTAAGTTTTGGCTTGCTCATTTCTCCCCAGGTTCTTCCTTTAATCGAGAAAATTGAGTGTTCAAATGACGGTAGTTTAAGCAGTGAAGATGCAAAAGCGAGAGATGAACTCCTCGCTCATGTGAATGAGAGCTTACTTCCTAAAGCTCCTTGGGAAGAAGGACTCTGCAAAGTATGTGGCATGGATAAAGATGATGTCAATGTTCTTCTTTGTGATGGTTGTGATTCGGAGTACCATACATATTGCTTAGATCCTCCACTTATTAAAGTTCCTGATGGGGAGTGGTATTGCCCATCTTGTGAAACTAAGGAATCACAGTCCCGGAATGCTTCAGGTTTTCAGATTCTTCGTCAATGCGTTAAAAGGAGGCTGCACAGGAAACTAACTCACAAGTTTATGGAGGAACTTTCTCAATTATCGAGAACCATGGAGTTGAAGGAATATTGGGAGCTTTCGTTGGAGGATGTACGTTCTTCTATTTTCTTCTGTATTTCTATGTTGACATCATAATGTTAGGTTTATCTTAGCCTGTTTGCAGTTGAATCATGTATGAAATAATATTATTGCTTGATCCTTGAAAGGATTAGCATTTGTCTCACATCTCTTCCTTTTTGTTTCTGAAATGTCATCCAAGTTTAATTGATTCGTTGATTATATTGGTAGTGGTAATAGAATTTCTTAAAGTAATTATTGGAGTTTGTCTCAAAATGTATTTGACAGTTGACATGTCACTCGTTAAATTTGTATAACATGAGAAAATGCATGGAATTGTTAAACAAGTGCTGAAGGATTTGTAGATATCTGAAATTCATGTGTCATAAAAAAATTGTATGGGTTTGTCTACATAAGTCGAGTTTGCATTGGAACTTGTGCACATTTTACTTGGTTGCACTGTTTCTTGAATGTGTAGCATGCTGATAGAAGGCTTCAACCTAAATGATGTCTCTACCACAAAGCAAGTTAAGCTAATTTGTGAGAAGAGGTGATGGTGTCCATTTGAGAGGTCATAAGTGTAAGATCTGCGGAGTAAAAATCTTTGTTGCATAATGACATAATACTTTGGACAACTTTAAAGGCCTCCCTCAATCAATTTTAGGAACATGTTCCACTGCTATTCCTGTATGCTCAAAGCTTCTCCATTTGATCTTGCTGGCACTCGTGCATTCAGCTTTTGGGTTTTGGGGGAGGGGAGGGCTAAATAAATGATTTCCTTGCAGTCTTCATTTTCAATGTAAGTAATACCATATGCATGCTTGTCCTTCACCACTCCTGTTTTGTTCCCAGTTGCTTTAGGTTCTTCCCTAGCCTCTCTGATCTGCTCAGAGCACTGAGCTTTGTACGTACATACATTTTTAATGTTCAATTTTCATTTGATGGATTTATGTGCAAATGCTAGTCCTCTAAATTGTCTGTGTGATGAGAACTGTACCTCATGAATGAATATTTTGTTAAATTCAAGGATTGCGTACTAAGCCTAAGTCCTAACAACAAAGTAGTACATGAATTATGTGTATCTTTTCCTAACCTAATTTGACACGTACAATTTCTTTCTCAATGATGCAGAGAATTTTCCTTCTTAAATTCTTGTGTGATGAGGTGCTGAATTCAGCCATTCTTCGTGATCACATTGACCAAAGCGCCTCTCTGTCGGCTGAGTTGCACCAGAAACTGCGTAGCCTCAGTGCTGAACTAAACCTTCTAAAATGCAGGCAGGAAATTTTGACTGCAAGCCTTGCAAAACTGAGTAGTAATGCTCGGAACAGTGGAGACACAGGATCAGGCGCATTAGCGCCTCTACGGTCCAATGACTGTAAACTGAAGGTGCAGGAGCCTGACAGTGGCAGCCATAACTCGTCGATCTCTGGCGGTTGCAAACAGCTGGATAATGGCACTCAACAAAATGAATGTAATGATTACAGCAAACAACCCTGCTTGTACGGTTCAAAAAGTATTCAGGACAAAACTTGTGCAAGTGGCAGCAATCAAATTAGAAACTCTCCTGATTCGATCAACCATTTACATCAACAGCAGTCTTTGAAGGAGAATATTGGGTCTAGGAATATTTCATCCCATGCAAAATGTGGTGCCACTGAAGCTAGTTTGCAAAATGACTTGTTCATATCTACCCCCCAACAAGAAAATGACCAAATTCCTGGCAATTGTTTGGAGTCGGCACAAAATAGTTCAAATGGTCTGGTGCCGTCTGCTGCTCACTTTGTATCTGGTAATACTTTGTCAGGCTCCATCAGCAACCATATGGTTGAACACACACCTACCACAAAATATAGCCGTCAGTGTTCCATACAAACTGACCCAAATTTGGCCCAAGCGTACCTTCTTGAGATATCCGCTCTGAAGAATGAGATTCGTGCTTTGGAGGACTCAATTGCTGCCAAAGAATTAGAATTTGAGGAGGTTTCTGTGAGGAAGAAATACATGGGACAGGATTCTGAGGGCAGACTCTACTGGACTTTTGGCAGGTCTAGTTCTTCACGGTTAGTAGCTAATGCGAGTACAAGTACACAGCCAGAGTCCTCTCGACATTTGTGGTCTTATGGTGTAGAAAGTTCAAGACAAAGTGGTATTTTAGATTCATCTGCTCCTTGGGAGAACATGGGCATACCTAATCTTGGTCAGTGGACATCGTATCAATCTGATGCTGAGATTGAAAAACTTCTTGGATGGCTAAGAGATAATGATGTGAGAGAAAGAGAATTGAAAGAGTCTATTTTGCAGTGGCGGAGCAATAAAACGAAGGAATCCAGCTATTCGGAAAGTCATATGCATAACAAGGTAAGAGAGAGCACTTCTGTGCCCTCTGAAGATTCTGGTTCCTGTTTCAATTCTGATTCTCTCGTCAGTAGAGCCGTTGCTGCAATTAAATTGAAAATTAGTCGTTGCTTAGCAGAGGAGGAAACGGATATCTCTAAGGATATGGGTGTCAAAGTGAGAGTCTCCTGTGATGGTGGATTGTACAGGTGCGAGTGTCTAGAACCATTATGGCCATCTAGACCTCATTGTCTCTCATGCCACCAAACGTTTTCCACTTCTGAAGAACGCCTGAAGCATGCAAATGACAAGTGTAGGATTGGTTCAACTAGGGGGGAAACAAATGAACGACCCACCAAGCGGAAAAGAATAGCAAAAAATGAAATGCCGCAGGATGATTATTTAAGCAATATTGATGTTTCTCAAGCTTCTAAAAGCAAGAAGCATGGTAATGATGAAGCATCTAGGAGGGACAAGCATGTTAATGCACCGGCTCCTGCTGAGAATCAAACCAAACAAGATTGTCCATTTAAGTTTGAGGAGATCAAAGGACAGTTCATCGCTCAGAGGTCACTGAAGGAGCTGGTAAAGGACATAGGACTCATTGGATGTAATGGTACACCATCATTTGTTCCATGTGCATCCCCATATCTCAGTGATCCTGCCCTTGGATTGATCTCCCAAAGGGAAGATCAGGTATGTGCAGGAAATTCTGCAGATTTGCTGTCTTCAGAGCAGGAATCACAAAGTGGAGCCAATATTTCTCGCACTAATAACTTAAATATCTCAGACAATCCAAATTGTACTAGAAATGGCTTAGCTGAGGTGGGGCCATTGTCCGAGAGACTAAATTCTGCAACCAAGAGGGGAAGAGATCAGTTTTCTTTTACGAAGGATAAAATATTTGATTTTGGGGCTAATAAGTACTTTGCTTTTCCGGAATTCTCTCTACATCCTTTAGTAGGTCGGGGTTCTGAAATTTTACAGTGTCTTAAAATCAACTTGCTTGACATGGATGCAGCTTTACCTGAAGAAGCTTTGAGAGTGTCAAGGTCACAATCAGAGAGAAGACGTGCATGGCGTTCTTTTGTGAAATCTGCAGCTACAATTTATGAGGTAAATGTTTCACTCTTTCTACTGAAATTAGATTGTACGATAAGATTATGTGCATATTCTTTTTCTTTTACCTCAATCCCCCCCCCCCCCCCCCCCCCCCCGCTCTCTCCCCTTGTGCATCAAGGATGCTCTTGTGCTAAAATACTTTCTCGAGTTGTGAGCCTTTTGTATGTTCAGCTGTGCTAGTTCATGAGGTCATAATTCTGCAATCTGTGTGCATATACGGTTTATATTATCTTATATTGAGCAGTTCAACTCCCTCCCTCCTGCCTTTCTTAGGCTTTCTGAGGATTAAGTCTATGCTCTACATAGGGCCCCTGGACTTTGGTTCCATTCAATTGCAAAGGTAATACAGCACGGGATGTATGGTAGGCATATGTCACTAGTTTGGATTCTCTGTATTTAAAGGAAATGGGTAGAGAGAGAGCCATTATAAACCGTACTTCGACGCTGGAAGCAGAAGATTTCTTGATTATGAACCTCTCAGCGAATTTCTCTGTTTTCTTCTTTTTGATCCCAAAAATCTCATACTTACGATATAGCTCATTTATGTCCTTCAGATGGTCCAAGCCACAATAATTCTTGAGGACGCCATCAAAACTGAGTATTTGAGAAATGAATGGTGGTATTGGTCATCACCTTCAGCTGCAGCAAGAATTTCGACACTCTCGAGCCTCGCTCTCCGTGTGTATGTCTTGGACTCGGCTGTTTTGTATGAGAAACTTCCATGTCAAGATGCTTCGGAGACAGATTGCAAAGAAGAAAGAGAACCTCATAATTCTGTCCCCACAAGCACAGGCAGCCCTTCAACGCAAAAGCTGCTCGACTCAGAGCCTGCTGAGACTTCGAGACCCAAGGGCACCAGGACAAGCAAGAGGAGAAAAGATTCAGGTGGGTAAAACTGGAAACAGGCTTTCAGGTTTGCAGTAAATGAAGCAGAACATTGTGATCTGCAGTTTTACCAAGGAATTCACTGTAACCTTATCTATACCAGCCAGGCCAATGCCTGTAGAGCGGTTGAAACAATTTAAGCAGAAAGGACTTGCATAAGGGGTGTAGCAATTCTATCCAAAACTGCTGGAGCAGCTGTACACTAACTCTATGTATTGTTTGGCAGCTCGAAAGATGCTGTTTTGTTCTTGATTTGGGAGACCAAATTCTTGCTTTGAAGGAGGAACAGAGACTTCTTTTGACACACAGCCTCTCTCCGCGTATACGTGTAAAAGGCCATTATGCTGATAAAATTGTGCATTTGGGCTTTCATCATACTCTTGAGATACAGAATGTTGGGGGGGGGGGGGGGGGGTTCACCTGATGTACATAGAAAAGCAAGTTTGAGCAGTTGTTAGTCCATATTGTAAATAAGTTTTTATATAGACTAGTCATGTTGTTAATCAGATATCTTCCTGATAAATGAAAAGGCAGCAAGTCTTCTAATATCATGCTATCAGCTTTATGTAGACTTAGCAAAAAAGAGAGGAAGTTTAACGGAAGTGTTATTCTGCAAATGGGTGTTTGTTACTTTTCGAAGGTCCAAAGTCCAATTTGATTTTATTTTAGATAACTGTCTTCTACAGTAATGTTAAGTGATTTAAAAACTAGATAAACAGATACACGGGTGTATATAATGTCGTCTTAGATTCAAAAAGAATTTTTACGTGCTTAATATTTTATGAAAAAAACCAGATTTGCACGTGAGTAAGTGCGTCAAAGATATAATCAAATAAGTAAAAATATACCCTCTTTTAACAACTCAAGTTTTAAATTTGATGAGAAGGTCATATTCAATAGGATAAGCTTAAACCCTAGCTAGGAACTCTATAATCAATATTAGCTAATTAACTCTCCGTGCTATATATTCCATCGAGCAGTTTTTTCAATTTGGTATTCGTCTGATAGTTGCTCCATCTTCCGATTTCGAACGCCACAATGCAACGTGCATCTAATATATATGTTGACCCTTTTCATATTTGATTTTTCACTTCTGACATATTGTTCTTTTTGCCCCCCAAGAGCTGATTTTATTTTTCTTTATTATAGAAAGGGAAATCCAGAAAAGTTACATAAATATTTAGCACACAACGTATTCTTTAATTAGTACAAAAAATATAATCAATCCTTTGCCTTTGGTTTTTCTTCTTTTGAATGTCACTGGCTAATTACTACATATACCCCAACTAAATCTATAGAAGTTTAAAAAAATAAATAAAAATCTATATAAGTATCAAGGGGCGAGCTTTGATCGTCGTGTTATACAAAGTGAAATACTTACAATATTACTAAGTTAAACGTTTCAAGAAAATACTAAGCCTTTCAAGAAATTAAATTTCTAACACTTCACGTTTTTAGAACAAAATTCAGGCAGCCCGGATCAACATCAAGAGCTCTCTTTCTGCATTCAATCCGTCGTCAAAATTCACCGTTCTTTTTATACTTTCTATGGATATACGAGCAGCTTCTCTTTCTCTTTTCAACTCGGCTTTCTTGATTTCTTCACGCAATTGCACTTTTTGCTTCATCAGTAGTTGTTCGTCAAACTCTTTGCCGAGTAGTTGTTGTTCGGACTTGAAGATTATGTTAGCAAAACGGTTCTTCAACATCATTGCTCGGAGTTGTTTGTCATCTTTCTCCAACAGCATATCGTCAAAGTCAGAAAGTTGAGAGATATTCCTCTTCCGGCAGCAAGCCATCTTTGTGGCAACGGCAAACTTTGGCTGAGAAGAAAGCATCGTGTTTACTAAAACTTTTGGAAGAAAACCTCTAAGCATTGCGTATGAAAGGTGAGTAGCAAAATTTAGTGAGTGCATTGTGAAATATATATATAGGGAACATTGAGTTTTCATATCTCCTATAGGAATAAGGAGAGAGTTTCCTAAACTATCGAAGCCAGCTATGGGATCAAATATGGAAACTTTCGGAAGTAACAAAATACGCTAACCCTATTTAATGCAACCTAGTTTCCTAAATTTAATTTCCTAAATGTTTAATGCCTTAAAATTAGTGTTTCTTGTAATTTAAGTAATTATACTAATGATTGAAAGTTAGCTTTACCTTTTAGTTTCTGATATTATTGTCTTTTTTAAATTTTTAGTAGGGAAACGCACATAAAAATTAAACCCATTATAGGAGATACTTATTCCAAATCAAATGATATTATAAAATATAAAAAATGTTGGGAGCAAATATGAAAAAGAGGCGAGAAACCATCACAACGTACAAAACATTTGTCAGTCAGTTTTTTGACCTCATTTATTTTATGAGCAGAACTTTAAGTTTAATAAGTGTTGCTTTTTGCTTGTCCCATAGGATACACTTTTAATTTTTGACCTTAAACGTTTGTCCATGGGACAAGAGGCGGCCAAAAAATTAAAATCATCCATTTTAAAGGTTATTAGGTGTAATTTCTTGTTCTAGAATCTCCATAAAGTACATTAACTGCAATTGTATTTATTCTCATTTTATTAGGGTACTTCTAATACTCGCGGTATTTTGTTAGACTTGCGATCATATGATTTTGATTTGAGTTTGGTTATCTCTAATATTAGATTTTCTATATGTGCATTGCTCCACCAAGAAATAAAAAAGGACAAGAACCTTGGGTAGCATATTTGAGCGACAATATTAATGTCACAGACAATAAGGTAAAGTAAAATAAAAAATTGAAAATCAGCAATATAATTACCTGAATTGCAAGAAATAATCTATCGGCTAAAAACCAGCCAAATATGTTAAAAATATACATGAATTTATTAAAATTCATGGCGTCTTATTAAATCCTGGCTTTAAGCTACCGATTTTATTGAGCCGGCTTGATTAATGTAAATTTTAATGATAGTTGTAATCCTTATTTGATGTGCGATCCAACAGAGTCGCCATACTATCGCGCCCCCTTTTTCTCATGAAATCGAGTTTGTGACATCCAGTTGGGACAACTCTTTTCTTTGGGGAAATGTGTTTGCAATTTTGAAGAGTCCCCACCTAAAGATTTTAAGGTGCATTAGGGCACCTATATTGTTCAACTACAAATATATTTTGATAACTAGAGGTAGGGTAAGGGCTTGAAATTATCCCAAGGGGAAGGTGTTAGCACCCCTCAGGTTCCCGGCCAGATAGTTCTTTGTGAATTCGTGCAATTAACAAGTAAGCAAATAGGCTCAAACAAGAGGGAATTTTAATACACAGGTGTTTAACAAATGATGAAATAAAGCAAAGTTTTGAAAGAGTTATAAATAAACATTCTGAAGAATATAAAGGGGGTCCTAGGTTTATTTGTAATATGGATCACATCCATGCAATACCAGGTAATCACTCCTCAATAGAGGGGCTACACGTGGTATTAGCACGCCGGTCATCATATCCATATCTACCCTTCCCACCACGTTAAGGTTTTAAAGCGCGGATTGGCCTCGACCTCTATTGCATGCTATTACCCGTCTCATTCCTATTAGTCCTGGGGAATTTAGGACTATTATTCCTATGAGAGGGAGGATTTTAGGCTGACTCTTGGGTTTTAAAGGTAAAAGACTAGGGCAACATTTAAAACACATAACACTGCATATTAGGGGAGACATGTAAAACAAATAAGAGGCTCAGGTATACCTCATCAAGTAAAGCATATAAATAGCATGACTTAAAACACATTTAGGGCCAGAATTTAAATTACTAAGACAAGGGAGTGTTAGTTGTTGAAACAGACCAATTACATAACTCAGATAAGAATTCTGAATCAGGCATGCCTGGTGGTTGTAGCGGTTGCTAATTGAACAAAGATGGATTAAATTTTATCATTATTACCTAAGGCTTGCCTAAGTGTGTATTGATGATACCCTATATACATGATGCCTATTAATGATTAGGGATGTAACAAAGCAGTGACAATTTTTAAACAAGCGATTTGGGATCCTATATGTATGCTTTCTAAACTGTATTAATAAAAGGAGAGTAAGTTACTTAAAAATGGTTCAGAACAGTGTGAGTTATACTGATTTTTTATTAGACGAGTTTCAGATCCTATGGGCATGATATTTATTATTGCTAAGTTCTAATTCATACAGACATGGTATCTAGCGGAACGTGGGTAGGATTTACTTGAGATTCCTATAGGCATGATTTCTATGAAAAATACTGATTTTAACCTTATGAACATGATTTCTGATTATAGCCGTTTAGATTCAAAAGCATGGTGTTTAGGTAGTAAACCATGCAGAATTTAAAACAAGTCCTATATGCATGTTATCTAAATGTAGAGTTAAACATGAAGAATTTAAAACTAGTCATTTAGGCATATTATCTAAATGGTGATTTAAACATGAAAAATTTAAAACAAGTCCTATAGGCATGTTACTAAATGGAGGGTTAATCATGCAAAATTTAGCAAGTACTATAGGCATGTTCTCTACCCTTCTAATAGCTAAACATGCATAATTACCCATCCCTTTTTACTAACCAGCCCCAATGTTCATTACAAATTATTACATACCAAATACTGAATTACAAGAGCAGTACAAAAATGAGAATACAACCAAAAGAAGCCTGATCCTGACTTCCTGTTTGATTTATATAACAAAACACCTCAAATGTCACTTGTTTCAATGCCTTTCTCAGACCTAGGTGTGTCAAGGTTCCCTAAGGGTCTCAAGGGACCCCGGGTAGTGTTTACACCTCGGTTACATAACCAGGTAGAGGATAAGTGCAGTATAGAAGGGGCCAACCCTTATGTGTCCAAGTTCAGAGGGAGCTCAAGGGTCCCAAGGTAAGGCTCACACAAGAGAGGCAGAACCTAAGTTCTAAGAGTATAGTGGAAGTGCAGAAACAAAGATTTTATTTAAAACTGGGTTGAGAATTAAAAAAAGCGTAAGGGTAATTTGAAAGCAGTAGTAGTAAAGTTAAATTACACAAGATCAGCAGCAGCACAAAGGGGTTAGGGGTTTTGGAATACATTTCATGAAGCACCTGACCCTAGGAAGGGTTAGGGTTGGACATGCACAACAATAGATAATGTTGGCATGCCCATAAACCAACCAAAGAACACAACATATAAGGGGATATGGGGTTTGAGATTCATAAGTCAGTAAACGACATAATCAAGTGATTGACAAAGTACATACATAAGGGAACACATTAATTCAGAGAGGGGAGGGAGCAGATTACAACATGCTTAGCAATGAAACTCGATTGAAGAAATATAAGTAGAAGCAGGCAAGAGTGAAGGAAACAGCTAATGAAACATGTTGTTCTTTATGCTTGAAGATTACTTAGGACATACCAGTAAGAAGCAAATGCAGAAAGGAAAAGCAAGAAAATTTCCCCAGCCTAGCTGTGGCCTTCAACCGGCAAGGAAAAACAGTAACACAAGTAGTAACAAAGAAAAGAGAAAGTGCTTTGAGTGAAGTTTGTGTGTTCTGAACTCAGATGATTCGTTCGTGTCTTTTATTTTTTTTTAAAAAAGAAGAAGAAGGTGGTATTTATAGTTTTGAAAACAGGTGATGAATGAGGTAATAAGTAAAGTCTTGATACAAACATGGAAACAATCACAAGTCAAAATGATTTACCCATGTTATTCCCCTTTAATTATGGAATACTTTCTAACTGATAGCAACAGGTCTAATTAAGGAAAGAAAATCAGTTCAGAAGTAGCCTGATTATTACCATATAAGGCGTAGTAAAAGCATGCAGCGAACAATCGAGTCTAAGTACAAAAATTTGCCTATTTTGGGAAGAAAATCAGCAAGATAGAACATCATAGTAAAGGGAAAGAAATTAATTAATTTTAAATAGGCGAGTGAAATTAGGATTCATAAAAGGAAAGTTTTTGAAATTATTCACAAGATTAAGATCAATCAAGGAAGAATATGCTTCTAAACTTCAGTATATAAACAGAGTGAATAGAAACATCAGACATGCAAGGCGAAGCACATTGGCAAAAGAAACAACAAGAAATAGTGGCTAAAATAAGCATAGGATTCCGTAATGAACAAAGTTAGATAGTCAGGGCTCACACATATAGCCAAAGTAAAGAAGAGAGTCAAAACAAGTAAATGTCTCATAGTAATAGGTGAGAAAACCCTTTTAAGAAATCAGGGTTTCAACCATAGTCGAGTTGAAAGATAGTAAAAATCAAATAAATCACATAAAGAAAAAAGAGTCTAAAACAAGAACTTTAAATCGAGTCAAGTATACTTTCAAACAAACAATTTCAGACCAAGAAGACCTAGGGTTTTCAAAAATAATCGAGTTTAAAAGATGATAAACAAATAAGTCAAACAAGAACTTAACCAACAAGTACACATCTAACAAACAACTTCAGAACTCTAATGAGACCCAAAAGAAATTAAGGTTTTCAACATGCTAACTCAGATAGAAGAACAACATGAGCAAAACATGACAGAATCAAAATCACGTTAAAATCAGAGAAGAGATTTTGAAGAAAAACCCTAATTGGAGAAGATGAAGGATCATTTTGAAATAAAGTTGAAAAACGTTCAAGAAAACACTTAAAACACTCATAGCAAGTACAGATCTAAAGCATATTTAAGAGGAAGTTGGAAGATATTAAAGGTTAGGGTTTCAAAAAACCCAAAAAAAGTGAGAAATGCCTTGAAAGTTACCGATCTAACCAGGAGAGTCAAAGATCTGACTCAAACAGTCATGGCTAGCCGAAGAAAGATTAGGGATGACCGGAGAAGGGCCATAAAATGAAATCGAGCAAGGACTGGACCAGACTCTCTCAAGGTCAGGCCATGAAACTGCATGAACCAACACCCTAAAGCCATGGGAGGCTGATACATGTCTCAAATGACCACGAGGGGCCATGGATTAGGAAGGTATCAAGGTGGGGTGATAGGGCGGCGACTAGGGTTCATGAGAGTTTCAGAGAGAGTTGAGAAAGAAGAGGGATTCAAAGGCAGCAGTAAGTGAATAACGAAGTAGGGTAAGGGGTCATTTGGAATTAAAAAGGAAAGGGCAGCCGGTGGCTGTCGATCTAAATGATCAACGGTTGGGATTAAATGGGTTAGGTGGGGATCCGGGTTTGGTTCGTTTAAACGGGTTAGGGGTCAAGTTTAAGTGAAATTGGGCTGTGGGAAATTAGGTCTGATTTCGGATTCAAATTATGCTACCATTGAAATGAAATTGGGCTATTATTTGAATAGCCAAATTTCTCCCTTTTTAAAATTATAAAATAGTAAATTACATTTTGGAAATAAATTGAAAGTACTAAAATAATTAATAACATATAAATTATCAATTAAAAAATATTGGACTTATGTTTTATGAATATATATGCAATTATTCCAAAAGAGGCTAATATTGTAATTATGTGCAATTTAACTTTGAAAATATTAAATAAATTTGTAAAAATATGAAAAAATTATATTTGCTATATTGCAGAATAAATGTGAAAATTCAATAAATTAATTACCAAAAATAATAATATTAGAAATCATTATTGGGTTTTTATGGATAAAATAGGGAAATAAATTGATTTAAAAATCTTTAAAAATTAAGAAAAAATAATAAAGCATTTGATCATACTTATATGTGCATACATATACTATTTTGAAGGTATTTTGGCATATTAAAAATATATAGGAAAAAATTGGGTGTCAACACCTGCCATGTCATATTTGTGCAAGCAACGAGATACGAGATTTTGCAAAGTTTTGTGCATTTTGTGCAATGTTTAGATATTGAAAAATACTAAAACTTTTAACTAAAAAATCCCCACAGACGGGCGTCAACAAATTATTTGACCAAAAAGTATTAAGCCTTTGTGTTAAACTAATTAAATAAATGATAATAGATAAATTCTAGCTAAATATAATAAATTCTAGATCCAGAATTGATGGATAGTGATAATTTAGAAATCGCATTTAAAGCTATTAAAAGCAAAAAAAATATTTAATGATATTGTTGTGAATGAATGAGGGGATAAGGACAAGTAATAAATATGATATGTTATAACTGTAAATAGAGAGAATAATTCACCCAAATGTATAACGAAGAGGATTATTCTCCCTCTAACAATGATGTAAGATAACCAAGACGTGGGAATATCAAATACTTTATCGAATCTGATGGGGGAAAGCTTGGAATAAAACATCCAGTCGAATGTTGTGTAAAGATAATGTTTGTAGTTACTTGATAGTCAACTTTTCTATAGAGAGCTTATCAAGATAGAAAATTAGATGCGCACTCTTTATCTCTCTGTTTTTTCTTATATCACTACTAGAAATGCAGTCTTTTACTAGGGAAGAATCGGTGGAAATTTGTGTGAAATTTTAACATTCCCACGACATTCCCAAGAAAGATGCTTGGTGGGAAAATGGCTGGTGGAAAATTAGTTTCCCACGATGTTCGTGGGTAATTCCCAGCTAATTTCCCAATGATGGTTTGGTACGATCACCATGTACAACTTCCCACGAATGTCGTGGAAAAAATAAGAAAATAATTTTATTTAATTTTCTTAAGTTTCCCACCAAATCCGTGGGAAATACTAACAATAATTTAGATATTTTTTTATTTTAACCATGGAAGTTGTGGGAAAGATGCATAAGCTGGATATAAAAGTATGAGCATTCCCATAAAAATCAGTGGGAAATGCTTGAATTTCGGGAAAAATAAGAACATAGGTCTTTGAAAATAAGCTTATCTCTGTGATGGGTTTCCATGTTCTCTCAGGTAATGCGCTAAATGCAATAGGAAGTAATGATTCCAGGAAAATGTGATAATCATGGCTTTTCATATACATCATCATTCCTTCTTTCATGTCAACACAATTGGATAAGTTTAAAGCATACCCATCGGGCATTCTCAAATTTCGAACCCAATCACAGATATTTCATTTGTCATCCATGTTGAATGGATAACTGCCTTAGGCTTCACTATCCTATTATTTTCTTGCCTTAGTTCTAATTCTCTTCGCCTACAGTATTCATGTAAGTCTATCCCGGGCTTCAAATTATCTTTTGTCCTGTTCTTGTCATCCACTAAAGTATGAAATAGAATATCAAATAAGTTCTTTTCAATATGCATGCCATCCAAGTTATGTCGAAGAAGATTATGCTTCCAAAAAAGATTATGTCGAATAAAATATGCTCTGGTTAGTTCAATTATGCTCAACACCATAACCATGTAATTTAAGTAATGGAGACTCAGTTACCTTAGGAAAATTCTTAACCCTCTCCAAAGTTTCTCCCCCAACAAGGTTGCTGGTGGTTCATCATAATCAGTTTGATTCTTCATAAATGCACTAGTATTTTTCCTGAACTCATGATCCATTGGAAAAAACCGACGGTGACAGTCAAACCATGTGGTCTTACCTCCATGTTTTAAAGTGAATGTTTTTGTGTCTTCCATACAACAAGGACAAGCTAACTTTCCTGCACTCGACCATCCAGATAACATTCCATATACAGAAAAGTCATTAATAGTCCACATTAAAGCAACACTAATTTAAAATTTTGTTTAATTGATATGTCGTATATTTCAACACATTCATGCCACAATAACTTTAGCTCATCAATCAAAGGTTGCAAATATACATCAATCAAACTTTTTGGATTACTTGGACCTGGAACTATGCCAGTTAGGAACAAATATAGACTTGTCATACACATCTCTGGCGAACGATTATACAGTATAATAAAAAAAGTAGGCCAACAAGAATATAGTGCAGCAGAGATAGAAAAAAAGAGTGAATCCATCTGCACACAAACCTAACCTAACATTTATTGGTTCATTAGCGAAGTCAGGATACATCCTATCAAAATTCTTCCACGCTTCTCCATCTGAAGGATGATATAAAACACCAGACGCCCTTCTATTTTTATGGTGCCATATCATATGAGGAGCTGAACTCATTCATGCATACAATCTCTTTAGCCTAGGTTTAATAGGTAAATAAGGCATCCTTTTAGTTGGAACTTTCTTTGCTTTGACAGTTGTGACTTTCTTAAAACGAGACGATCCACAAATTTGCACTCTTCTAGAGCCGCATCATCTTTATAATATAACATACAACCTTTTTCACAACAATCAATTTTATTGGGGAAAGTCCTAACTTGGAAACTAACTTCTTAGCCTTATAGTAATCACCGGGTTAGTTAATGTTCGGGCTGACTTCACATATAAGCCCAATTATAGCATTTATCTGATTTGATAGTTAGTAATCTAACTGTAACTAACAACTCCGAGTGTATTGAGTCATTATAGAGTGGACGACTAGTCGCCTCTAATAATTCATAAAAATGCTTTGCCTCATCATTGGGAGACTCGTCAATAATATTTTGGGATTGAACTCCTGGGTGTATCTCGAAAGCATTCGACACCATTTCATGCATTTGAGAATTATTATAATTTTTCTTAAAGAATGTACTACTCTCACAACCAGTAAGATTCTGAAAGTCAACGTCAGTTAAATTACTGTAGTTCTCTCCATGAACGGTCCACACATAATAATTTTTTCTAAACCCGTTTCTGTAAAGATGAACTTTAACATCCTCCGGTATCAATAACTTTATACATTTGCACTTAGCATAAGGACGTCTAATTGTTCCTTACAGAATTCAGAAAGTTTTTTTGCATAAGCAATAAATCCTTCAAAACCTTCTACAAATTCTTCCTTCAACCCCCTACGATTAGGGTAATTTCTATCATACATCCATCTGCGATCTTGTTCCATCTATTACACAATACAAGATAAAATAATTAGATAAATAAATGAATAAAGAAAAGGAGAACTTTATCATAATAGTTTGACATTTATACTCTTAGGAAAAAAAGATTCATTTTTAGGAAATTCTAATGTTTGGTTGATATGAAAGAGTGTTTTTCAACTACGCATTTACCATCACATGGTGGAAAGTAACTTCTTTCACGTTGTTTGCCTTATAACTATCTAAATCTTAACCTTCATATTGTTCTTTATGCTTCAACTAATATTTAGATATAATTATTAGTAATATTTCAAGTTGTTTTATGTTGCTCAATCTTGTTATTTTGTTAAGTTTTTGGCAATCAAATAGATTTGAAGACAAGTCTGAACTTCAATTCCAATGACAGAAGGCCTTTTGACAAATGCAAACTCATTAAATTTGTGAATACATAAATATGAATAGAGTTCATATTATCCACTATTTTCTATTGGATAAGAGAAACAAAAATCACTACATATGAACTACCATATTGATAAAAAGAAGCCCGTTAGGATTATAGGAAATTTTTTAGAGGACTAAGGTAATATGGGATCTGTTTGTGACTGTGAATTTTTCTATAAAGTAAATTGATTCAATTCCTTATAAAAAGGGGTGAATTGGTACTCATCATGTGATCTAATTCAGTTATCCATTCTAGATTATATTTTTTATTTTTAGGTTTGTATAAGAAGTATAGCAAGGATAATGGTGACTGAATGAGATAATTCTAATGTTGTATTTAAAACAGTTATCCTGATAGCTTATTTATACTATTCACTTCTTAAAATTTGAACCACAGTTAAGCAAGTAAAGAGGGCTTTAACTATCTATGATATGTTGTGATAGGAAAGGAAAGTACTCCATGCTAACCTGTAGATAGGTAATCTCGAGGTGTCTACTTGGTTCAACGTGAAATTGGTATTCACGTACACTTTTGAAGATTCATGTATTTCTTTAATATATGTTTTCTTAAGCAATGTAGTTAGCTTAGCAGATCATGTAGCTAGAGCTTCCTAAAAACTGTACAGAAATAAGAAATTTATTATGCCTAAATAGTTGATGATTGTGGTCTTTTGATATTTATATATATATGTGTTTGAAATTACATTAGTTTATATTTTTCAGAAGGTTACTAAGATTAACTATTGATCCCATCCTCTATTTTCCTCCAATGATATCACCAATAACCTGTGATTATATTAAAGTTGGTATAATCAGTAACTTAAAAAACAAAACAAAAAAGTTAGGTCCCTATAATGAATAAGTTAGTCTTTTGGCCTATAGTAAAAATCTTCTGTAATATAATAGTATATTAAGTATTGTACCAACCTTAAGTCTCAATCTCTAGACGATTGAAGAAACAAGTTAAGACTGTTAGTTAGATAATCATATTCTCTTTTATGTTTGAAGTATCATGCAGATTCTCTTCTCTAAGTTCAGTAATTTGGTTTGATGTAATATGTATAACCAAAAACCTTTATTATCTTTCAATACCTGTTCACCTTGGGCATTGAAGATGGATATATGTGGAGAAATCATTACATTCGAGAAACAAATTTTTTTCACTGTTACTCGTACATAATCACTCATGGCAGTTCCAACTTCACTGAGTTTACTCTTTACTTTCTATGTTTATTTGCTCAATTTAAAGCTCTTAAAGACCATAGAAGCAACATAACAGTGTAAAGAAGATAGAAATGAGGCAGCTTATGCAAGCTCAAGCTTATTAAGACACTACAGGCGTATCATGTCAGAGTTTCAATATTAATTTCATGATTTTATGATCTTCTTCAAATAAATTTTCCTTAAGGAACATCTTTTATTGGAGCTCTTAAGTTAAGAATAATGTTACAAATATATGTCAATTATTTTATCTGAATAGAGACATATGTGGAGGGTGATTTGTGGTCTTTGAGAAAGGCAGTAATATTGATGGTTTCAGTTTCGTCCTTTCAAATTATTTAATATCCTTTATCTTGAGCTATCATTTATGCAATTTGATTGATATCTTACTTTTATATTTTGAAAAGGATGTAGTTGAAGTGTATATGTAATTACATACTTTACTACGTAAAGTTAGCTTTTATATATATTTACTCCTATCCAACTTTTTCTTAAATTTGACACCCTCATTACATAAAAAAAAAATCTTTCAGTTACCTATAAAAAAGAAATTACATTCTTTATAGGAGGGGAAATATAAAATATGTGAGCATTCCTCTCCATTGTTATAATTTTTTGAAATAGAGAAAATTGTTATTTTGTCATGACTTCTGTGATATTAAAGTTAGTAAACAAGCTTTATACCTCAATTATATAAATGAATAATTGAAAAGGGAAGTATTTGAGCTGTGCTAAAAAAGAAATATTTTTGTCTGTTTGAGCTGCTATGCAATTGTGTACACTGTCTTGATTTCATGTAACATGATTTGGATTTATTTCCTGATTGTATTGGCTAATATGTGGTGTTAAGATGTGCAGGCACAAGATAAAGGTCCAAATATATCCAAATAGCAAAATGTTGAATACAAAATACGGAAGTTTACCACCATAATGGAGATATGAAAAATACCTACGGCAGTAATTTACTTCGACTAACAAATACCACATGAAGATGCTACATCAACAATATTTTTGAAATTATTAGATAAACTTTATAGCGAGGATATTTAGATGGTTGCGGTATGTAAAATGTAAATGTTAAGATATATGAAGGCATATGTCCTCCTCTTTGTATTGGACATTTTATTAAAATCTGCATCAAGGTCTTAGTGATTTAACCTTAATATGTGTTTATATATATAAAACCTTGATGTTATTGATAATTATAGTGTATTGAGATGGTTATCTTTGTTGACAATTATATAATATTATGGTGATAAATTGGATATGAGAGGTTCGACAATCAGACTTTGGTCGTTAAAAACTTTATAGGACCAGTACAAGTTGGTTGCTAAAAATATATAAGCACCAGATGTGTCTTAGTCTAGCACCAGAAATGTGGTCGGTAAAAGTATTTTTAGGACCAGAAGTATACGGGTCGAAAACACACTTTAAGGACCAACTACTCAACTCGTCGTTATTGACTTTCAGCGGTGGAATCTTTAACGACTGGTGGCGACCAGATTTTCCTGGTCACTATTGACCTTTAAAGAACAGAATTGGACTATTAGAAACCAATTTATTGTCCATAAAGACTTTTTTTGTAGTGTCCCCTGACCCAATATTCTGGTATTAATAGATTTGTTGTATTTTTTGTAGTTCCACTTCTCTCTTTCCACTTTATAGCTGGTAATAATCCTTATATAATGAACATACCAAATTCAAAATATCTCACCGTTTGACACTCTAATCTCCATCCAATCAAGAAATTAATTCAAAATATAGTGCCTTAAGAAGCATGATTTAACTTACCAAATTCTCAGCACCAGAAAGGTTTTTGTTTTTGGCAAGATTGACAGCAAGCTCAAGATTATTCAACTGCAACAAATTTATACAAAATTTTATGTCATTCATATTCATAGATTACCAAATTTTACAATACTGCAAATGCATCTACAGAAATATACGTGACACCAGAAACCGAGAAAGAGGGCAACTTGATTTACTTCACATTGATTATTTTAAACATAGGGTTTGAAATAGTATAAAATCCCTAAGTTTCAACGTACTTTGGGAGAAATCAACAACGAAAAAAAATATAGTAAGTGTGAGGGAGAGATAGAGAGAGAGAGGAGAAGAGGAATGCATCGGATTACATGGTAATGGAGTAAAGATATATAGGGGAAAATACCAATTGAAGGGAGGCGTCTTGAGGGAGGGAAGATACAGAGGGAAAATACTATGTGGATAGAATGAGGAAATTATATGAATAATAATTACTTTCCCACTACTACCATGGTAAATCTCTATGGAAAAATATCCGTTCATATTAAGTCTATAGAAATAGAAATATGTAAAAAAGTTTTTTATTTATTATTTAAGTTCCCACGGTCTTCATTAGGAAATTTTTTTAATTATATATAATTATTTTTTAATGATTTTTGCACAAAATTAGAGGGAACTAATTTACCGCGCATTTTTGCGCCAAAATGTTCCCACCAATAGTCACTGACAAATGCTATTGTTAAAGAAATTTTAATTTTTCCACTGTATATCAGTGGGAATTGCCACAAAAAAATTTCCTTAGGAAAATAATGTGTTTCTAGTATTGTATGGGACATACCTCTTACCTAATGAAATTACAAATACAGAAAATATTCTTTTCTAAACTACCCATTTTGACCGATTTGAGTGCTTGACCTCGACATTGGTTGCGCGGCTCACTAGTGTTGCTTCTTAAGCACAACCTCGGCCTAATTGATTCTTAATTTTCTTATCAAGCGAGGTCTCTTTGATAAGATTTTGACCCATACAATCATGCCTTATTAAATTCTATCTTTCAGCTACCGATTTTATTGGTCTGGCTTTGATTAATGTTAATTGTCATGATAGTTTTATTCCTTATTTGATGTTCATCTTGGTATTATATTCACGTTTATAATAGAATTATGCATTTTGATTTCTGAAGTCAAAAATATAAAATTTACATGTGAAATTAATTAGGATATAATTTGAAGTAATCGAGAGATTTCATTTACGTATTCATGAGCATTAATATTTCCAAAGTTAGTAGCAACATATTAGTATATTCGTCTCACAAATTAACGTTTAAGTATGTATCCTTCTTCTCTAATTTCATTGTGGACACTAATATATATCACTTAAGCTCAGGCGAATCTAGAATTTTTATAATATGAGTGCACCATTAAAAGAAGAAGAAAAAAAGAAAGTATTAAATGGAAATTAATTATTTGGGTAAATAATTCAGCATTCAACAAAGTGCACCATTTAGCTTCTTTGGAATATGGATAACAGTAAATGATATTAGATCAATTTTAGAAAATATGTACATTAAATACCTAGTTTGGCGAAAACACCATGAGTTCATGTGCTCCATGAATTAGGCTATACATTCGGCCATGCACTTAAGTAATTATAATGAAATGTACATCAAAGAGTTCAGAATGGGACACCGATAAAAGATGGATATTTCATTACATAGAATGGCTTAATTTACACAATATATGTTATGCGACGCCTCCCTGAAAATTCCTTGGAATGGCAACGTAAGGCTAAGCAACTGATGTCAGTGCAGTAGCTGTCTGCCAACTGAGGTCCCCCTCCGTACTCTAGACTAGATTGTAGTGCCGTACGGAAAAAATAATGTCATAAGTAATTGAGACAACAAAATTGAGAATTGAGAATGAAAGAAAGCTTGATTGCATTAATTGAAAGCTATTACAGAAAAAAACGCGGTGTCGAGGGGAGAGACACCAGTACGGAGAACTTCTTGCTTGCTAGAATGTTTGATTGCTTGATCCCCCCTAATAATACTTAAAAAAAATAATCCAAAGCTACAAGACTAAACTCAACTACGCTAGACAAACATAATGGAAATACATGAAATAAAACTACTCTATTTACAATGAAAACGACTTAGTTTTCTATGAGGCAGTAATGGGTCCGTTGTCAACAGCAGCGTCTCTGGCATCACGGTATGCGCGTGCGGCGTTGTCAGCGCGCGCGTCGCTTTTGGAATCTGCCTGCGGCTTGGCGCTGGCGAGGGATGTCGGTGGGGCGATAGAGGCACATGTGCGCTTGTCACTTGGCGCGGCCAAGATCACGGGGCCGTCCGTGGCGCTAGGCATTGAGAGGTTTGCTAGGACGCCACGGGGAGCACCCAAGGGGTCATGGGGCATGGCTGGAAAGTCGCCCATGAAATTCTCTCCCACCTGAGTTGGCGGCTTCCTCGATGCCTTGCTTGCAAAATAATCTTCAATCAGGTGCTTGTAGGGTTTGAGGTTTGTTCCCCTCTCCCAAGTATTCTCATCTGCATCACAGCCCTTCCATTTTACCAAGAATTCTTGGTGATCTTTCCATGAGGCATGAATTACTCCGTCGTCAAGGGTAGCTTCAACACGCCTTTTCCCAGTTGAATTGGGGTCTCGAATGCTGGGTATTGTAAGCTGGCTCCTTGAAGGATCCTCCGGGTCTTCCCGAAAAGGTTTCAAGAGACTGACATGGAAGATAGGATGAATTTTCCACCAGGCTGGGGTATCCGCCCGATATGCAACTTTCCCAATACGCCTTTGAATGGACAAGGGTCAAATATATTTTTGTAACAGGTGAGGATCGTGGACCCCCGCAAATAAGTACTGCTTTGGGATTTTGACCATCACTTTGTCTCCTACTTGATATTCAACAAAGCGACGATTTTGATCAGCATGTCTCTTCATCTGCATTTGAGCTTTAACAAGATAACTCCGCACTATCTCCAGATTCTGCTTCCACTCCTCTGAGAAGCTAGTAGCTCGAGGAGACTTAGCCATGTTTGGGGCATTCATAGTGTGTGGGAGTAGCATTTATTACCCGGTAACAATTTCGAAGGCACTTTTTTCGTACTAGAGCTCTTTTGTGAATTGAAACACAGTTGAGCAGCATCCAGAAGCTTCACCCAATTCTTTTGCGATCCTGTTACAAAGTGGCAGAGATATTCCTCCAACATACCATTGAACCACTCCGTCTCTCCATCAGATTGTGGATGAAAACTTGAGTCGTGACTCAATTTTGACCCCAGACACTTAAAAAAGTTGGGTCCAAAAATTGCTAGTGAAGCGTGAGTCGCGATCACTAACAATGTCCTTGGAAAGGCCCCAATATTTGACGACATGAGAGAAGAAGAGTTGAGCTGTATCTTCTGCTAATATATATTGTGGGGATGCAACAAAGGTGGCATATTTAGAAAACCGGTCCACCACAACCAGGATAGTTGTGAGATCTCCAACCTTGGGTTACCGGTGATGAAATCCAGGGAAACGCTTTCCCAAGGTCTTTTTGGAACAACAAGTGGTTCCAAGAGTCCTGCTTGTGTCAAGCGGTCCGACTTGTCCTTCTAGCACACTAGGCAAGTCTTCACATATTGAGCGACATTGTCGGCCATTTGAGGCCAACAATAAGCACGGAGAAGTAATGCCATGGTGCATTCTTCACCGGGGTGGCCGGCCCACAGGGTGTCGTGAAATTCCTCTAGAAGAGTCCTCCGTAGATCCCCTCCTTTTGGAACATACAGTTGGTTCCCTTTGATTTTCAGAAAACCGTCTTCCATGTAGAACTGGCGAGTCTTGCCCTATCCTACCAAATCGACCAAATATTGAGCAGCAGGGTCCCTGGTGTGTAGATCCTGTATCTGGCCCTTGATGGAGGTGGCTACTTTGCTCCCCCTTAGGGTGGCGAGTAGGCACATCGATGCTAGATCAGCTCTCCTACTGAGTGCATCAGCAACATGATTAGTCTTTCCACTACGATACTCCAGGTTGAAGTGGAAATCAGCTAGGAGTTCCTGCCACCTCGCTCGTCGGCCATTTAACTTTGGCTGGGTCATGAAATGGCTAACAACTGTGTTGTCTGTCTTGACCACGAAGGGGTTCCCAGCAAATAGTGCCTCCAAAGGTGTAAGCAGTGGACGACGACCAATAATTCTTTCTCATGGGCGGCATAGCGCCGCTCTGCATCCTTTAGCTTCCGACTCTCGTAAGCTACAGGGTGCCCTTCTTGTAGCAAGACTTTTCCTAGAGCATAGTCAGATGCATCTGTTTGTACCTCGAACGGCTTGGCCAGATTAGGGAGAGCCAAGACGGGGCTACTAGACATAGCCATTTTTAATGCGTTGAATGCCTCCGCTTTCCTTGGTTCCTAGTCTCTAGGTGTGACCTTCTTGAGGAGTTCTATCAATGGCACTGCGATAAAGGAGTAGTTCTTCACAAACCGCCGATAGAAGTTGCACAGGCCAAGGAATGCTCTTAGGGTATGGACATCCTTAGGCGGTAGCCAATCTGTGAAGGCCTGAATCTTTTGTTGGTCTATCTTGATGCGTCCTTCCTCGATGACATGCCCGAGGAAGTCAATTTGCTTTTGAGCAAATGAGCACTTGGATAGCTTCGCATATAGTTCATGCTCCCGCAAACGAGCTAGGACCTTCTGCAAATGCACTAGATGCTCTTCCAATGTTTGGCTATATACCACAATGTCATCCAAGTAGACCACCACGAATTTATCAATGTATTCTCGGAAGACTTGGTTCATTAGAGTGCAAAATGTTGCCGGAGCATTAGTCAAGCCGAACAACATAACAAGGAAGTCGTACGACCCATATCTTGTTGCACAAGTCGTTTTGTGTTCATCACCCTCTGCGATCCGAACTTGCCAGTAACTTGTCTTGAGGTCTATCTTGGTGAACACCTTTGCACCACCCAGTCTATCGAACAAGTCTGCCATTAAAGGAATATGGTAATTGTTCTTCACATTGATTTTATTTAGAGCTCGATAATCCACACAGAGTCGCAGGCTGCCATCATGTTTCTTTTGGAATAGAACAGGGGACCCATATGGGGACTTGGAGGGTACAATGATCCTTGTATCTAGCATTTCCGTCTATTGTCTCCGAAGCTCGGTAAGTTCAGGTTGTGACATTTTGTAAGGTGCCCGGGCAGGTGGCTTCGCACCCGGCACTAACTCAATCTCATGGTCCACAGTGCGCCTAGGCGGGAGCCGCTTTGGCATGTCTTGGGGCATGACATCTTCAAACTCTAGTAATAACTCCTTAACGGGTTCAAGAATGGGACCCGAGGAGCGTTCCACATCTTCAATGCAGAGGGTTTCCAGGAACGTAGGTTTGTTCCTTTTGACCCCCTTCTTCAACTGCAAGGCCGAGATGTTCTCAATGGCCATCTTCATGGTCAGGCACGGGATAATGCAGGGCTTGGCTTTATTGGTTCCCATCATCAGTAGCATGCCTGCAAATGGTACCGGCATGGTGTTGGTTTGTCTTAGGAATTCCAGCCCAACTATCAACTCAAAGTCATCTATGATCACTACTCGCAGGTTAAATTTTCCCTCATAAGGGACGAGCTTCACCGGTACCTCTTTGGCTATTCCACCCACTGGCTGGGGAAGTGAGTAGATAGCTTTGACACTTCCTCTACCTTTCCCTATAACTAGACCAAGGCGCTCCACCTGAGTCGAGGCTAAGTAGTTGTGGGTAGCGCTTGTGTCTATCATAGCCCGAATAGGCTTGCTAGTCACCTCCATCTCAACGAACATTAAGGTCTTCTCCTGCTTAGGAGAAGTCTCCTCGTTCGCCTTCTTCTTTCCTTTCTTGGTGACTGGACCTGGTTCCTTCTTCTTACGAATACCCACACTGGTCTTCGCTAATGCTTGAGAAATGGAGCCAACAATTGCATTGAAGGCCCCTACTGGCTCAGTCTGGTCCGCATCACCGGATTCATCATCTGTTCCATCGTCACACACATGATGGGTGTTCATCTGTGCATGTGGGCACTCATTATTCCAATGTGGTCCGCCATATGATGGCAAGCTGAAGGAGGCTTCCTCCGTCGGTCATCATAGTTTTACGTATCATTGTTGCTGCCTGAGGAGGGAGCCTTGGATTTTTTTGAGTTCCGGTCTCCCCCACTTCTACTAGGTCACACCATTGCTAGGCTGGACCCCTTTGAATCCCGCTCGAGTAGGCGATGAAGGCCTTTCTTTCCGAGATTCTATTTGGTAGTCTCTAAGGCATTCAGCTGCTCGGATCACCTTGGGCAAGGTATCTACCCTCTGTCTTTGTAGCTCCATGCGGGCATAAGGTTTCAACCCTTCTAGGAATGTGAAGAGCTTGTCTTTGTCCCCTATGTCCCGTATGCTTAACATAAGCGCGGAGAATTCCCACACGTAGTCCCCCACTGATTTGGTTTGGCAGAGCTCCCGTAACTTTCTCCTATCATTGTGTTCAACATTTTCTGGGAAGAACTGCAGGCATATAGCTGCCTTTAGTTCCGCCCATGTCTGGAGAGTATCTTCACCGGCCTTGATGGCTTCATATTTTACCCGCCACCAAATTTTAGCATCACCCTGAAGATATATGGAAGCAGTTTCTACCTTCTTAGCTTCTTCCAGGCCCCAACATCATCGAAATACTGTTCGACGTCAAAGATGAAGTTCTCCACTTCCTTGGCATTCCTATCTCTACTGTATGGCTTTGGCTCATGAATTTTCAATTTTGTGTTGCGGGATCAAGGTTCGCAGTGCCTACACTTTGGTTTCCACCGCCTCGCAGTAGGCCCTACAAAGCAGCATTGACAATATTGAGCTTGTCTATCAAGTAGGCAATAGTTTGTTGCATGGCAGTCACCTTGTCTGCCTCTTGTGCCCTGTAAGCTAAATCCTCGGCACGCTCATGTTGGAGTTCTTCAAATTTGCCAAAAATTTTAGCTGCCTCTGTGGTTGCCGTTTGTCGATCTCCCTTGGAGTCGTGACTGATATTTCCTATGTCAACTTCAGCCTGGCTCACCTTGCGGTCCAGGTCGTCCAACCTTTGTCCTAGACTGGTTCTTAGTTCAGGCACCGTGTCCACGATGGGTCGTAAACCGTCAATCGTTTGTTCAAGGACCATAATGTGGTCCCCATAATTCACCATGGTCAGAAATGGTGGTAATGGCAATGCGTTCCCTCGTCCGATGTCGAGCCTAGGCTCTGATACAAACTGTTACACGGCGCTTCCCTGAAATTCCTTGGAAGGGCAACGTAAGGCTAAGTAACTGATGTCAGTGCATTGTTGTCCACCGACTAGATTGTCAGTCCCGTACGGGAAAAACAATGTCAAAAGTAATTGAGAGAACATAATTGAGAATGAAAGAAAGCTTGATTGCATTAATTGAAAGCTATTACAGAAAAACAACGCAGTGACGAGGGGGAGAGACACCAGTACAGAGAATTGCTTGCTTGCTAGAATGTTTGATTGCTTGATCCCCCCTAATAATACTTAAAAAAAATAATCCAAAGCTACAAGATTAGACTCGACTACGCTAGACAAACATAATGGAAGTACATGAAATAAAACTACTCTATTTACAATGAAAATGACTTATTTTTCTATGAGACAGCAATGGGTCCGTTGTCAACAGCAGCGTCTCTGGTATCACGGTATGCGCGCGCGGCGCATTTGGAATCTGCCTGCGGCTTGGCGCTGGCGAGGGATGTCGGTGGGGAGATAGAGGCACATGCGCGCTTGTCACTTGGCGCGGCCAAGACGACGGGGCCATCCGTGGCGCTAAGCATTGAGAGGTTTGCTAGGACGCCACGGGGAGCGCCCAAGGGGTCATGGGGCATGGCTGAAAAGCCGCCCATGACATATATCATGTATTGTGACAGAATTCTTGGTATAGAAATACAAAATTATAAAAACATTTTCGTGTATTTCATAATATTAATTAGACACAACAAAAATATGAATTTCGGCAAATTCAAAACGCAGCCTTAGATAGATCAAGCTTATTATGATAGCAAATAGGTCGTTTTAGATTCGCTTCAAGTCGCATCACCACCACCCATTATAAAAAGAATTTTCTACGTGATTAATGTTATGAAAAAATCAAACTTGAATGTAACTGAGTGTATCGAAGATATAATTAAGTAAATTCAAATACCCCTCTTTATCAACTTAAGTATTTAATTAAATGAGAACGTCATACTCAATACCAATTGTACCCCAGCGGCCATCTCAATAGGTAGTTACTTGAAATCTTTTGGTTACTTTTATTCAGCACTTTCATATCTATGTAAGATAGTAGTTTGGATTGTTCAATGGAAGGTAAAATTTGTTTCTTTATTTATTTTTTGCTTTTAAATCAAACTTAATTTTGTTTTTGAATAAAGAATTAGGTTAATTTTCTTTGGTGACGAATATTATTAAGTTTTTCCTCCAAATAAATTCACATGATTGATTGCTCTGTTGTAGGTCAATTCCAATGTAAAAGATAATTTATGTTGTCAACCGTGATTTTAGATACGAATGCTTCTTTTTTTTTTTTCAATACATAAGCAATGTGGAGATAATTTGTCATACTAAATTGGGAGGAGATTGAGATTCATAGATAATTTGTAATCCACGCAGGCCACTCAAAAGGACCATCTTCTTCATTTAGGATAAGTAATATATAGTCTCCATTACTCACGACTCAAAACAGTAGTATCATGAATGATTAACACTGAAATGTACTACTAGCAACATTAAAGAGTTTCTTCTGGAACATACTCCAAGTTCTCATCCATGTCAAAGGTTCATCAATTTTATAATTTAATTGCTTAATATCATACAAAAAGGACATGATTACATAAAGAGCGAGACAAAAATAGTGCAGTAATATGCTTTATTTGCGATAGCATAATGATAATTAACCTTGTGAAAGCTATTTTTGAAAACGAAAATTCAAAAACTTGCTACACACTACACAAACACTCCTCTAACTTGTATTCTATAGAATAAAAAAATGTCCGGTGTACATGTAGAACTTGACAAAGTGAACTTTTCCTTGCTGTTGCATTTATTTTTACTAAAAAAATATGTGTTCAAGCATCTTTAATTTGCCATTTTCTAATTATGGAACAGGTACAAATTTGTGGCTCGTTTATCCCAGAAAACTTGAATTACATTGCCCCAATCTCACTCATTTTTTTTTCCTTTTTGCCTTTATGATGGAAGCCCTTAAGCTACACAAATTGTAACATTGCATGGCTATGGAGATTTCAGTTGCCTCTTTGTATGAAGCCTCCCTAAGTGACCAACAATATAATGTGATCAGTGTTCTTGTAGTCAGCATTGGAGTTTTTAATAGTTACCATTCTCAGCTTGTTCTAAAGCTGCATTAGGAAAAATATTGTATTGCTTGAGAAACAATATTATTTAATGGTGTTATGAGATTTCAAAGAATAAAGTATGTATGTGACTCTTTTGTTTTTATACAAAATTCTTTTTTGGTGTTCTGACTTGTGGTATCAAAATCAATTATATGAATGATTATGGTATTAGATGAGAATTTATTATTTTGTTTAGCATCTAAAAGGATGGGAAAAGCTATTGATTAATTAGAGATAATTTCTCGACATTTTTACGTATGTGTGTAATAAGGATAAGTATGATTTTCCGGCATTCTTTTTAGGGATTTTTACCTATACATCCCATATAACAAATCTTACTACCATTATTGTGCATTGTTTGTTTATTACCCTCATATCTCATGTTTTTGTTACACAATATGTACCAAACGGAATCTTTCCAGATGTTGCCTCCTAAAATAACGCCTTTATTAATGCTCAAATCTATGTTAAATGAATTGTATCCTAAAATAACTCATGTATTTATGGCTCCTAATTACTCTTTGATTTTGTACCAAATAAATGCTAAATGATATTAGGAATAATTATTCCTTATATACAATTTCTTCGTCATATTCTTTTCCTTTGTACATTGAAAGACCAAGGAAAATTCTTTAAAAAACTCATAAGCCACAGGTTCAAATTTTACGGATGAAGAAACTTGATTTTCTTTAGCGCATATTCCTAGATTATCAGATTTTCTTCGTATATGTGATCTTCATTCGCCAGAAAGTCTGCATATTGGTTCGTCCCCTTAAAATATGGGAATTTTTACCTATACATCCTATATAACAAACCTTACTATCATTATTGTGCATTGTTTGTTTATTACCCTCATATCCCATGTTTTTGTTACACAATATGTACCAAACGGAATCTTTCCCGATGTTGCCTCCTAAAATAACGCCTTTTATTAAGGCTCAAATCTATGTTAAATGAATTGTATCCTAAAATAACTCATGTATTTATGGCTCCTAATTACTCTTTGATTTTGTACCAAATATATGTGATTTTGTCCATGATTAACTACAATTGACTACATTTACCTACATTTGACTACATTTTAAAAATTCACTGGAAACACTTCATATAACCTTAACTACATTTAACTACAATTGACTACATTTGACTACATTTTAAAAACTCACTGGAAACACTGCATATAACCTTAACTACATTTACCTACATTTGACTACATTTTAAAAATTCACTGGAAACACTTCATATAACCTTAACTACATTTAACTACAATTGACTACATTTGACTACGTTTGACTACATTTGTGCTGAGGAACCAAGGATTAATTGATAAGACTCTCCTGTTTGACATTGAGCTCCTCAAAATCGTACCAAAATGAAGTTGCTTGTTCAATGTTTTAATATATAAGTGGCGTACCTTTGTGTGAGCAAATTTTGTTTCGTTGTTTCATCTTATGTAACAAAATTCATTTTTTATTTTATTGTATCATGAATTTGATCTTCATGTACCATGCCACTCATATGCTCCTAATAACTTTGGATTAAAAAGGAGAAGATAAAATGACTATATAGATAGACAAAGTTGATCTAAGAAGAGAACCAACTGGGAAACATAAAGCAAGTTTTCTTGAACAGAACGGATAAACTACAGCTTTTGTACGAGGACAAATATAGGGTAGCTCTTGGCAGGAAGGTAGTAAAAAAGTTTGGAGAGAAAGAGAGAAATTGATAGGGTATCAATTATTATCTATTTAACTGTCTATAATTAAGGGATAATCATTTATAATTAATAAGTATATAATTGGGGAAAGAAGATATGGAAATATTTTGTTCCACAAATCAAGCCCCTAATAAATCATTGATAATTAAATCTTAAAAGTAAATTTTGGTACATAAATCGAAACATGGTATACTTAAATGTAATAAATACTAACCTTAAACATGAGTGGTTATAAGGTTTGTTATATGGGATGTATATGTAAAAATCCCTTCTTTTTATATGTCGCAACTAGAATGAGTTAAAACCCAAAATCGGTGACATTTGTAAGAATCATAAATAAATGTCATTATTTATTTGCATATATTAATTTTAATATCGGAAATTCCCGACTTTAAAAGTTACGATATTTGATTTAAATGTCAAATAAATATGGTAATTCATTTTATGACATTTATGTGATTTAAAATAACGTTTAAAAAATGTTGCCGTATAAGAGTTCCAAAGCAATGTATAGGATTGGAGTCTGAAGGACCTAAATCTAAGTAGCAACATATCAGTAGATTCACCTCATATTTTTCCTACATGCAAAACCTCACAAATTAATGTTTAATTACGTGCCCTTCTTCTCTAGTTTCGTTCGGGACACTAATACATATCCCTCAAGTAATTATAATGAAATGTCAAAGAGGTCAGAATGGGACACTGATAAACGATGGATATTTCATTACATAGAACGGCTTAATTTAACAATATATTAGTTATTACGATAGAAGTTTTAGTATGAAAATACAAAATTTTAAAAACTTGAATAGAAGATAACCTAGATTATTCTCCTTTGTTATAAGAATTTTTACTTGCTTAATGTTCTAAAAAATCAGGCTTTCTCGTGAGTGATGTGTCGAATATATAATTAAATAAATAAAAATATACTTTCTTTAACAACTTAAGTTTTTAATTAGATGAGAAGGTCATATTTATTGTTTTGAAAAAAAATATATTCCATTTCGCAGTTCTTCAATTTGAATATATTCATCGTATTCGTCTTATAGAAGTTCAACACACGCTCCATCATCTTCTGATTTCTTTACCTTATTTTTAAAAAGGATAAGTGATTGTTCAAGTTGATGCAAGAAAGACACAACAAAAAATAACATGACAGCCATTTATAAGCTACTCAACGCGCATTTGAGGACAAATTAACATTACAAATACGTTAGCACAACATAACAAAAATAAAAACATTTAAGTACACAACGTAATTCTTTGGTACACAAAAAATCATCAATTCTTTGCCTTTGGTTTTTCTTCTTGGCTAACTACTGTAAATCCATGGAAGTAAAAAAGTTTTTTAAAAAAATCTATAGAAATGCACAACGTTTAACTATACTCTAAAAAGTTATAGGGATATCTATGTAAGTAGCCATTCCACTAAGTTGGTTAGATAGAAAGTTAGCCGGTTAATCATTGATATATATATATATATATATGTTATGAAATCTCCTATTTAAGGTGAATGTCTATAATTAAAGAGATTCTAGAGTTCTATTCTTGGTAGATAAATCATCCCCCTCCCTATAAATAAAGGGGTCTTCTACCATTGTAAACCACTCCTAACATTCTCTAAGTATCAATAAGGAGAACTCTCTCTACTCTTCTCTCTATTGCTCTTGTTCTTGCATTATTGTTCTTGTCTTTTATATTATTTCATAACACGTTATCAGCACGAGACTCTACCGTCTGAAGAATCTCTTTGAGAAAATTAAGGGATATTTTTCAAGACATCACACTTCACTGTCTTGTAACATCCTCTGACAAAGATTGCAAATAGAAATCAATGGTTTCCTCTTTTTCATGATCGATTCCAAAAATCTCC
The DNA here is from genome assembly GCA_034376525.1 of Nicotiana benthamiana. NCBI lineage: Eukaryota > Viridiplantae > Streptophyta > Magnoliopsida > Solanales > Solanaceae > Nicotiana > Nicotiana benthamiana. The sequence continues at coordinate 70,750,346 of CM067330.1, forward strand.
ATGGCTCTCCCTCTCGGCAAGTTCACTATCCTCGTTGGTGCTGGGTTTCACATGAGGTTCTGCCGCAACCAAATCCCAAAATCTTCTATACGGAAAATAGAAGAGAAAACATTGAAAATATAATTGGTATACCTTAAAGGTAAGTAATTTACTTTTCCCTTTCAAATTCTTGGAATTCTATAATTTGATTTTATATACAAACATAGACAACAAAGTTTGATTATAACTGTAATGGAGTTTGTAAGAAATTGTAACCACATGAAGTGGTAAAATCTCTATGTCCTGCCATAATTAAATTCATGTATAATTGTGGGCAAAGAATTGAAAATCCGTCCCATTGAATTTGCTCCATTCCCTTTAGAGAATGTGGAAGCAGTATGTGATAAGTCTGAAAGAAGACAAAATTATTACTGTGAAGGTATCAATGAATGTGGACGTGGCAAAGAATTCCGTCCAATTGAATTTGCTCCATTCCCTTTAGAGAATGTGGTAGCAGAATTTGATAAGTCTGAAAGAAGATAAAATTATTACCATAAAGGTATCAATGGATGTGGACGTGGCAATAGACGAAATTATAATCGTCATTATTGTGATAATGAGAATAATAAAGATTCTCAAAATAATCTTTCACTTTATGAAAGTAATATTTGACATGAGATTGTGTAAAGCACATGATTATGATCCATTCCCTGAAGTGAATGTGATAATTGTAATAGAGCCCGTAAGTATGAACACGCTCTTGATGTAAATTTGTTTTATGTCTGACATTATGAAAAGAAAGTTCGTTGCCCTTGAAATTTCGGGCAAGAACTATATGACATGGGTGTTGGATGCTGAAATCCACTTAGATGCTATGGGTCTCGGAGACACCATTAAAGATAGAGAAAAAGCATCCACCCAAGACTGTGCGAAGGCCTTGATTTACTTGCGCCATCACCTTGATGAAGGTTTGAAAATTGAATATATCACAGTCAAAGATCCACCTATCTTGTGAGATGGCTTAAAGAAGAGATATGACAACCTGAAGTTGGTCACTCTGCCACAAGCACGATACGATAAGAATCCAAAAGCAAATAGTTTATAAACTATACATTATCGTTGCGGTGGAAACGGGCACTGGTCAAAGGCTTGCCGTATACCATGACATTTGGTTGACCTTTATCAAGCATCTCGAAAGAGTAAACACCCTGAAACGAATTTTGTCTCTGACGACAACTTTGACATCACCCACTTGGATATGGCAGACTTCTTTGAGCACCCTGAGGGGAAAATAGACCACTTAATCAGTAATGGATCTGTGATTAAGGAAGATTGAGTTGTTTGATTTTATTTTACTTAAAAATCAATACCTTACTTTGGTTGACAAACATCTGTTTATTATTATGCATGTATTTCTGTGCAATAATCGGTTGTTTGACTAGAATATGTATGTCAATGTGATTCCAATACACATTCACGCTACATGGACACACGCGTGTTTTGTGCAGTGTAAATTCTGCAGATACAACAAAATAGACTGTATCCGTATCTAAAACTATGTTTTCAAAGAACATACTTTCATTCCTGTAGTGTGTCAATGTATTAGTAAAATCCTTTAAAACTCATGTGTTGTGATATTTTATAGGTGTTATGTGTATATAGAAAAACCGTTGTCTAACACTTCTATTATTTTATAACAGTATGTGGACAATATGATTTTGATACGTAGGTTAGTACTGTATTTTAACAAAAGAAAATTTTAATACAAAAAAAAAATTACTCATTTTTATATTGTTCACTCAGCTATGCATTTCATTTTTATATTGTTTTATGAAAATGCTTAAACTGAAATTTTCAAACTGCATAGTAATCGATTATGGAAAACATATAATCGACTATCTGATTTATTTTAGTCAACTGACATCAGCAGATTTTGAAAATATTATGTGACACAAACGGATTGAAGTTGTTTATTCTCATGTTCGTATATTTTCTTTTATATGTCAAACCATGGGAAGTAAATTGATTGAAGGCTCCGAAAGAGCAACTGTAACTCTGCCCAAAGGCACGACGTTTATCTTAGAGAATGCAATATTCTCCTCCAAGTCTAAGAAGGAACTTGTTGAGTTTTAAAGATATCATTCAAAATGGATATCATATTGAGACAATAGATGAGAATAATCTTGAATTCTTCATGAAAACGAGGCTGCCCATTTCGGTTTGGGTTCACGCCATTTTGCATGCAGCAATGCTAGTTCGTCGGCTGCCCACTTTGGTTTGGGTTCATGCCATTTTGCATGCAGCATTTTAGTTTATCGGCTGCCCAATTCGGTTTGGGGACATGCCATTTTACATACAGCAATGCTAGTTCGTCTCTGACTGACGAATTGACACAAATATTCCTCGTTGCAATTGGTTTTGGGTCATGGACCCAATATATCCCATTTACGAATTTTTGGATGCGCAGTATATGTGCCTTTAGCACCGCCATCCCGCACCAAAATGGGTCTGCAAAGAAGGTTAGGAATATATGTTGAGGTTGAATCGCCCTCCATTATTCGCTACCTCGAAACATTGACAGGAGATTTGTTCACTGCACGATTTGCAGACTGTCAATTTGATGAGATTCTTTTCCCAAAATTAGGGGGAGAAGTTGGTGAAACCAAACGGGAAATTTTGTGGAAAAATGCATCATTATCTCATCTTGATCCACATACCTCTATTTGTGAAAGAGGCATAAAAGATTATCCATTTGCAAAGAATAGCAAATCAAATGCCTGACGCATTTATAGATTTTAAAAGGATAACAAAATCACATATCCCCGAAGTAAATGTGACAACATCTGATTCACGAATACATATTCATTATTGGAAGAATATGAACATGAAATTGGTATTAAATATACCACACTCACCCCTAGAAGGAGGTTTGAGATGATATATGGCATGAATGATCGTTGGTCACGTACCCATTGTACGCCAAAGTATTTTGGAAATATGACTATTAAAGGACAACGATAATGCAAGAAACATATCTTGCATATAAGTTTGACATGACCATAATGGTATAACTTTCTCTTTAAGAAAGATATTCACCACATGGATGTTGATGAATCTGTGTTAGTACAAAATTAATTGAGAGCTCTAGAAGAGCCAATTATTACTATGTTGGAGAAACACAATTGAGTATTGTGCTGTAGTAAGTCTCAAAGAAACTTATTCAGTTTCCAAAGTACACGCGAAAGCGATTGATTATATTGAGACTATAAATAAAGGAAGGCTTTGATATCTCCTATTACTACAACTTGTAGCGGGGTAATTTGCATATGAAAAGCTACCCGCTTTGTTCTCCAGTTTGTACTACACAAAAGAAAGAATGCCACAATAAAGTGGATATCTATTGGTATAAAAACCCATGTCATAATAAACCTGAAGTTTATTGATAAGTGCACATGTCATGGTGTAAATTTGAAGTTTACCAATATTGATAATTTGTTCAGTTAGCATTCGTATTTGCCATCTCATTTTAAGTATGATGTGCAAATTCACACAGGTGAATATCAAAGAACTAGAAAGTTCTTTACGAATTCTCTTGTATCACTTGTTCTCATTAATGAACTGACCAACTAAAGAGTTCGGGTTGAAGCCCATAAATTCTGGAAATATCAAAGGTGAATATGGGCCCATTCACCTGCCATGTATACCACATATGATGCATCTATGATATGGTTACATGCGCAATTGTTATTAACCCGCAGCCTGGCCGGTGCTTGCAAGGTAAATTGCTCAGTAATCTAACTTCGAGCATAATTTCCAGATTCTCTACTCAAGATAGTTCATCTTGATAAGTTGGTTTATATCAAAGTTGGTTTAGCAAGATAATTATTGAGTGCTTCCACTTAATAGCTAAACTGTTTCTTATGAGAACAAAGTTATATATATCAGTTTGATATACGTTGTATACGAGAGTATATTATATTCTCCCCTCACAAGTGGTTCAAGGTCAGGAACCAAATAATTTCATCTTATTATTAATGTACTGTGTATATTGACATGATAATGCACAAAGATGATTTCCCAAAGTTGAGGAAACAAGTTAGCTTTTCTAACATGAGGGGGAGACATGATAAACAATTGAGAAAAGGTTACATGGGAAGAATTATCATTTGTATATGTAAATCCCCGAATATCATGATATGAACCTGAAGTTCATAAAATGGATAATTCAATTGCAACATATTGCAAAGCATGCTATACGCATTTGCTGACCCAAAGAAAGTAACTAAATGGAAGAGATACAATTCAAGAAGAATTGATTCCATATGAAAGACATGTAGTTTTGAACCTATAGTTCAAATGCTTGAAAGTATAAAGTCAAAGGTATGTATAATCAGTTTTCAATATCTTATTTGTCTAGCATGACATGAAAAACTTGATATGCATCTAAAGTCTATTATATGGCTTATATGACTTAACTTGAAAGATTTAAGTTTCTTGAAGCATATGCAATTCTTGGTCCTGAACTACCACATCCTTACTACAATTTGTGTACATATGTATCTTGCTATAACTATAAGCATGATGGCATTGAGAATGCATCTATGGAGATATTAAAGAGTTATTCCACGACATTATATGAAGATGTTCATATCTATCAAGAATGATGATTTCAAGGTACGGAATATTTATTCAAGTCAATATGGTTGATTTATCAAATCTCTACCAAAGATCGTTTTGAAGATGATGCACAAGATTGGAATGCAAATGCTCAAGGATATAAATTGATGTACTCATTAGGGGGAGTTAATGCGCGTTGCACTCTTTTTCCCTTACAAGGTTTTGTCCCACTGGGTTTTCCTTGCGAGGTTTTTAACGAGGCAACCAATAGGCGCATATTCAAACATGTGTACTCTTTTTCCTTTCTTTAATTTTTCCCATTGGGTTTTGGTTTTAAGGTTTTAACGAGGCACATTGTTGAATAGACATTCAACGGGGAGTGTTATGAAATCTCCTATTTAAGGTGAATGTCTATAATTAGAGAGATTCTAGAGTTCTATTCTTGGTAGATAAATCATCCCCCTCCCTATAAATAAAGGGGTCTTCTACCATTGTAAACCACTCCTAACATTCTCTAAGTATCAATAAGAAGAACTCTCTCTACTCTTCTCTCTATTGCTCTTGTTCTTGCATTATTGTTCTTGTCTTTTATATTATTTCATAACAATATATATATATATATATATATATATATATATACATATATACATACATACATACATACATACATTGTACTGTTGTATTGAGACGCAGAAGAAAGAAAAAAGCACCAAAATTCCAAAAATGCATTTTGTTTATTCCAAATTCTCGAATCTAAACATTTTGCCCCCAAAGAGCTGATTTTATTTTTTTTTATTATAGAAAGAGAAATCCAGAACAGTTACGTAACTATTTTGGCTATGACTAGCACTGAAAATACGCTGACAAATTTTGAAATGGACAAGCGATTGTTCAGGTTGATGCAAGAAAAAAACAACAAAAAATAATATGGCATCCATTTATAAGGTACCGGCAGTTCAATACGCGCATTTTGAGGACAAATTAAAATTACACATATTGTTAAGATCAACATAAAAACACGTTTAGCATACAACCTATTCTTTAGTACACAAAATATCATCAATCCTTTACCTTTGATTTTTCTTCTTTTAAATGTCACTGCTAACTACATATACTCAAGTAAATCAATAGAAGTATTAAAAAAAAACTCTATAGAAGTATCAAGGGGCGGCTTCCAGCTTGATGAATACATTGATCGTCGTATTATGCAAAGTAAAATACTTACAATATTACTAAGAATTAAACGTTTCAAGTAAATACTAAGCCTTTCAAGAAATTAAATTTCTAACACTTCACGTTTTTAGAACAAAATTCAGGCAGCCCGGATCAACATCAAGAGCTCTCTTTCTGCATCCAATCCGTCGTCAAAATTCACCGTTCTTTTTATACTTTTTATGGATATACGAGCAGCTTCTCTTTCTCTTTTCAACTCGGCTTTCTTGATTTCTTCAAGCAACTGCACTTTTTGCTTCATCAGTAGTTGTTCGTCAAACTCTTTGCCGAGTAGTTGTTGTTCGGACTTGAAGATTATGTTAGCGAAACGGTTCTTCAACATCATTGCTCGGAGTTGTTTGTCATCTTTCTCCAACAGCATATCGTCAAAGTCAGAAAGTTGAGAGATATTCCTCTTCCGGCAGCAAGCCATCTTTGTGGCAACGGCAAACTTTGGCTGAGAAGAAAGCATCGTGTTTACTAAAACTTTTAGAAGAAAACCTCTAAGCATTGCGTATGAAAGGTGAGTAGCAAAATTTAGTGAGTGCATTGTGAAATATATATATAGGGAACATTAACTTTTCATATCTCCTATAGGAATAAGGAGAGAGTTTCCTAAACTATCGAAGCCAGCTATGGGATCAAATATGGAAACTTTCGGAAGTAACAAAATACGCTAACCCTATTTAATGCAACCTAGTTTCCTAAATTTAATTTCCTAAATGTTTAATGCCTTAAAATTAGTGTTTCTTGTAATTTAAGTAATTATACTAATGATTGAAAGTTAGCTTTACCTTTTAGTTTCTGATATTATTGTCCTCTTTAAATTTTTAGTAGGGAAACGCACATAAAAATTAAACCCATTATAGGAGATACTTATTCCAAATCAAATGATATTATAAAGAATCAACACTGTTGGGATGCAAATACGAAAAAGATGCCAGAGGCTATAACAATGTACAAATCACTTGCCATCAATTATCAGGTTGCGGATTGTCTTGCTATATTGGCTACAACCACAAATCAGAGAAGGTTGTATCACTCACTCCAACAATTGCCTAGCAATGCAAAAAGACTCTTTCTCCTTGATAAATGACAACTGCCTAGTGTAAGGACAAAGTATGAAAAATCTAATTTCTTTGTTAGTTAATTTTGTTCATAGATCTAAGGAAGGAGGGTGTATATATATGAACCTCTTGTCCTTTTGAGGTGATTGCATCACCATTGTTGTAATTTTGTTAAGTCAGGTCTCGCCCCCCTCTTGCACTTTTTTTGAATATAACACAACCTAGACGTCAGTTTGGGCAACTTAAAAAAGAAAGAAAGAAATGGTTGTGCTCATCTAGGGCCACTTTGTTTGATTCAAACTCTTAATCTCTTGGACTGGATAAAATTCACACTCAAGAGGTTTTAGCTAGTATCATAGTTGCACTTGCAGGTTATAGGGATTTAGTCGCTTTTAGTTTAGCATATTGTAGAATGTATACGGTGGTTCTCATTTAACTATAAATGGGTAATTAGTTTGCATAAGTATATACCAAAATGAGATCATGCTGCATCAAAAAACACATATAACTTTGATCTTTCATCTTATTATAAGGAAATCATTTACATGAACGGTATAAGCTCCAGGAAGGGAACAAATTCGCCCAACTTCCTCAACTACACCCAAACAGAAGGGCAGGCAAAAAAGAATGTTGATCAGCAGAAATATCCTAGGAATGTACTTGTTGCAGCTTCTTTTTTCGAAAGAAAATAGTCAGATAATACAAAATTCTCCGACATCTTCTAATTCCTGTAAGATAGCTTCCACCAAAGGGATCTCTACAACTATCTCTTATGCTATACAGTGTTTGGTGACAAACTTTTGCTAAACAGAGGATGGAGAGAGAACCTCCAGAATCTCTATTGAATCCGGCATGTGAGCAACAACAATATCTAACAGTTAAGCTATACAGAGTCGGGCACTTCAGGAGTAGTGGTAATAAGCAGTTGCTCCATTGATGCCTCCGGTCAAGAAATGCTTGTCAAGGGCAGCAGTTATCTACAGATGATAGGTGACCAAGAAACTTCATTTGTCACTAGAATTCTTGAATTTTTCCTTAAGTAGGTTACGAATTTTCCGCCTCATACTAGATGCTTCTTCAGGTTCAAACAACTTCCTTCCAAACTGAAAATGGGATAAAACATCAAAAACAAAGAAACCGATGCATTACTGGAGAGAAAGATGGAAAATTCTATAATTGGAAAAGAAATTATACCATAGCCAGATCCTTCTCTTTAAGCCTTTCATGAATTTTAACTATGAAGCGTTCGATAAAGAAGAGCACAAAGAGTCCACAGTCATACTCATTTCTTTGTTGTGGAACCTGTCAGATAGGTTCGACAGAACAAGCAGGTTAGCATGAAGAGACGTGATCATGAAGTATTTACAAGTTTACTTATTTCTATTGCAGAAAATACCCAGGTAGAATTTGACGAAATGAGCCAACCCCCCGCGATCTAGTATGTGTTTGGAGCAGACAACAAAAAAGAAAGGCAATAAAAATTAATAAGGGGAATAAAAGCAAAACAACAACAACAAAAAACCAGTATAATCCCACATAATGGGGTCTGGGGAGGGTAGTATGTACGTAGACCTTACCTCTACCCTGGGGTAAAGAGGCTGTTTCCAAATAGACCCCCGGCATCCTTCCCTCCAAGAACTTCCCACCTTGCTCTTGGGGAAACTCGAACTCACAACCACTCGGTTGGAAGTGGGGGTTGCTTACCATCGGAGCAACCCCCCTTGTCTAAAAAAGCTGGACTGAGCCCATCTAGCAGAGAATTTCACAAGTCTTAAGACAACACAAAACTGGAGGTCATTGCAATGGAACATAACCAATTGCACTTTCAGTGTAGCGTGAAAACTGCTCTCTTTGTAGCAATATCAGTTTGAAAAATGGTTTGTATACATCGAATGCTGCTGAAAAAGTTTAACCTACCAAATAAACGGTAACATGGTGCTTCTTGAGTGCAATGTTGTATGAAATTTTTATTTAAGCCTGCATATATTCACTGCTAAAGCTCTCGAAAATATAGGACAAATGAATCCTTGTTTTATAAGACAGATGAATTCTTAGAGAGTATGTCCAGCTGTGCAGCTGAATGGCCTTGCCACAATAAAAGGGCAACCCAGTGCATTAAGCTCCCGCTATGTGCGAGGTCCAGAAGAGACAAGAGGGGTTGTTCTGATGGTAAGCAACCCCCACTTCCAACCGAGAGGTTGTGAGTTCGAGTCTCCCCAAGAGCAAGGTGGGAAGTTCTTGGAGGGAAGGATGCCGAGGGTCTATTTGGAAACAGCCTCTCTACCCAAGGGTAGGGGTAAGGTCTGCGTACACACTACCTCCCCAGACCCCACTAAGTGGGATTATACTGGGTTGTTGTTGTTGTTGTTATGTGCGAGGTCCATAGAAGGGCCAGATCATAATGGTCTATTATACGCAGTCTTACCCTGCATTTCTACAAGAAGCTATTTCCACAGCTCGAACCCGTGACCTCTTGGTCACATGGCAACAACTTTACCAGTTACGCCAAGGCTCTCCTTCCCACCTTGCCACAATGAATCAGAAAAAAAATTTCGCATTCCATCTGATGCCAAAACCAATTCCGCTACCTCACAAGTTATTGACTGCATATATATATATATATATACATATATATATATATATATATATATATATATATATATATATATATATGAAAAAAGTTCATAAAATTTCTCAGAAATAAGAGACAAGAAAACTCTAAAAAAAGGATACCTGAATAATAATATCATCTATTCTCCATGGAAGATTATCCCATATTTCATCGGCAATAGGAAGATCTGCCACTTCTCCTTGTCTCAAGAATTTCCATTCTTCCACCAAAAATCTGGTCCAAAATTAAAACTTTGAATTAAAATTAACCTCCTGAGTAAAGAAGCTCTCCATTTCAGAAATGATGTAACATTCATGATCAAGTTACACCAGGACTTGAGAATGTTTTCTACAAAGTAATAATTTACTAATGTGGGAGAACCTCCCCATATATAAGTAGTATATAAAAAGTAGAGAAACAAGGGCGCGCACCAACTGCCCAGAAGTTATTTAAACCAAAACAAATGGTTTTCATTACAGATGGGTAATTTTGGTCTTGAATTCTAAAAGACCACTATATATGGTTTTAACTTGATTTTTATTTAAATCTGCCAAAATTTGCTCATATACACCCCTAATAGTTGCAGTCCCGAACAACCTAATAATAATTAAGCAAAGACTACAACTTCAGAAGAAGTAAATCGTGTAGCATGCATGCATGCCTATTATTTAACAGCCGATGACAGAGCTAAGCTTACTTTTTCATGGTATCAAAAAGAGACCTGCTGCAGTGGAGCCCCAATGAATCCAAGTGAAGTAAAATTGGCCCCAATTGGTCTTCCTTATCTGGTATGCAAATTATCACCAAGCTCCAGTGCAGCCTACAGAAAAGAAAAAGATACAACAAGCAGATTTGAACAGCAAGCTCCAGGAAACTTAGTGGGAAAGAATAAATAGCTATCTCCGATGAGAGAGAGAGAGAGAGAGAACTAAAATAAAAAGAATCTGCGCAAAGCCAGTGAGGCTATTAAAAACTCAAATCTTTTCAATTACTTAGCAAAATGCGGAAAAAGTAAACAAGTCAATATATGATCCACATTGAACAAGCATCAAATTTGACCAAAATAATCTAGTTTCATAAATTGATTAAAACTGCAAAACTAGGCCAAGTATAAAAGCTCGGTGGATAGCATAATCGACCCAAGTACTGAATCCTCATGAACCAGTGAAATGGCAAATGCAACCTCGAAAACTTACTTTTCATGTATGGGAAGAAATATATAGGCTTTCTCAAATATATTCACCCCCTTCCACCACCTCCTTAATTTAACAAATGAAGCTTCCTTGTCATTCTTCTGTAAAAAAATTAGGAAACCAAAAATTATTCAGATTTACATGTATAACATGGATGCTAAAAGAATTTCTTATTTACCGATAAAAAAAGGATGGATGTAAAATGGAAGTTAAGATGGGTCTGATGTCATACAAGATTAGACAAAATTAGAAACGAACACATCTAACAAGGAGTGAACATAGCACACACGAAGGATGAAATAAGAGGCCGCTTGAGATGATAATGCCATATCTAATATAGACCTCAAGACAGCAGGTGTGCCGATGATTGAAAGTGATAAAAAGTGACGAGGTAAACCTAAAATCACACATTATAAACTTCTCTTGAGAAGCTTACAATCTCTTGTAATCACTGCAAACTTAGCTAAGCACACAACACAATGAAATCAAAGGATCCATCCAAGCAATGGCAATTAGGCAGGATAAAGGCTTAGTAGTTGTTTGTTACACTAACATTAGGGTGTATTAGTCAGTGGTCTTTTAATTTTGATTAGAGAACTATATGTGTGACTAGGCTAAGCGCAAGATTTAGAGAACCACAGGTTTTGGAGTACCCCTATTTTGCCTTAAGGAGAAACTTTAAGATTTTTGAATGAAAGGAACCTGAATAGAGCAAAATGATACGGAGAATTACTAATTTAGAATTAAGATTTAGTTGATTAAGTCGTTGATATAGTTGAATACGTGCAAGAGCAAGGAAAAGAAGAGAGAGAGAAGCAATCCTCAGAATTCATTTTAGTTTCTATAAATGAACATTACTCCCTCTATCCCATTTTATGTGACACTTTCTTGTTTAGTCTGTCCCCAAAAGAATGATGCCTTCTACATTTTGGAAACATTTTAATTTTAAAATTTCCATTTTACCCTTAATGACATGATTTTATAACCATACAAAAGTTTATGGCCTGTCTTAGACCATAAGTTTCAAAAGTCTTTCTTTCTTAAATTCCGTACCCAATCAAATACTGTCATATAAAATGAGGGAGTATTTGGTATATTTTATTTGCAAGATCATAATACAAGTACACATAGTTATCCTGCACCACCCATCTCATAGCAACTCTATATTTGTTTCTCATAAGGGTATTCAAACCGACGATAGAATCACACAAGTAAGACAAGAGAGAAACAACATATACCTGAGAATCAAATGGAGTCTACAAGCAATTACAGGTGCTTCTTAACTTAAATCATCCATGCACGTGTATATCAATTTAAGTTAAAAAATGTAAATTCCAACTCCATATTTGTCCAATAAGTAAAAGAGCTGCTAAGGAGATTAACTTTTCAATTTTTCTTCTCCTTGTGATCCATTCTACCAGGATCCAGTATATTAAAAAAACCAGTTTGTTAAGTTTACAGTAAGGATTTAGCAGAGAAGAAAAATTACCTTACTGAAAACAGCCTCTTTGAGCTTGTTGTAAAAATATGTATTGAAAAAGTGATATGCGCACCTTTCACCATCTGCAAGAGACTTTGTCTGTTGGAGGTACCTATCCAACAAGAGAAGGCAATTAGAGAAGAACAGATTTAATAAGTCATTGTCAAGCATCCTCTATCTCTATTCTCTACCAGATGACTTCGGTATCAATTGACAAAAATATCTAACTTAGGTTACTAAAAACAAGGTTGTCCGGTCACACAAACTCAGGGAGTATGTCTCATAGGAAAAACGGTCCAGTTCTCACACTCCCAAGATATCAAGCTACGATGATCATTCTAAAGACAATAAATTTTAAAAAAACTTTTTTTTTTGATACGGTTTAATCCAAAAATTATCACTTGAGTGATTGTTTCATGATGCTAACAAATTGAAGAAGCATAAGTAGTCAATGGGAAGCCACCAATACATCGCGTAGGAAGGATTAGTAAAGAACTTTTATACATACATAAGTAATTATGTATAGTCACTTGATAGAAAATATTATCATTCTTTTCCACAGAGTCAACATTCATCAAGGTTAAAAGAGTATCGCATACCTGCATCAGCATCAGTGCCACTGCCATTGAGGACTAAAAAGTTTCAAGAAAAGATATTTTTTGTATTTAGTGGTTTTCGTGATATTAAAATGTTGTGGAAGATAAAAATATAAACAACGATAACATAACATTTGATCAAGTTCATGCATTCAGAAGGCATCATTACTTTAATTGCAGAAAGACAAACAGAGGAAACAATCTAAAAGAAGCTGCTAAAAATTAAGCTTGACATCCAACCAACTCTGTTTAGTAGGTTAGTAAGAAGGTATGTTTCATTCACGGATTAATTGTGCAAGAATTATAATACACGAATAGTTATGCAGTGAAAAATAATGGATGGAGGATTATGCGGTGAACAATAATACTAGAACGATTAAGCATGGATTGCCTTCTTTAGGGGCATTTTTTTCTTGAGATACTCATATTCATGTTGTTAAGAACCGAGAAATTTCCCAGGGGCCAACTGGCACATGGCTCAAAAGTCTGTGGATATTGGACCCACCACTCTACCTTTCCCCACTTGAATACCAGGCTTTTTGTTTGCGGGCAGAAAAAGGTCTTACCACTTAGATCTAAGTCTGGGCTTGATGCCTTTTTTTTATAAGTTGGTGTGATACCTTTATTCATGTTGCTAATACGTTTATCTGTGTTTCACATTTCTTTTTCCTGTATAAATAGTAGTTAATTGCTGCATATTATGCCAAAATTTGCAATACAATGTTAAATATCACAAACCAAAGTTGCATTGATTAAACAGAGTTTCATATCAGAAACTGAACATTGCATTAGTTGTGCAAAGATTAAATTTGTAATGCAGAGTTTTATCTTGTAGGCCAAATGTTGTATTAGTAAGCAGAATTTTGTGCCTGTACTATTTTCTTATGTAACCAACCAAACGACCCCTTAGTTTGTTTTTCAGGTAGCTGAGTAGAATAACATGCGATCTGCTTGTCTGGGAAGGATATAGAGTACAAAAATATCTGAGATACCCACAGAACATTAACATAGTAATATCTAACATAAGAATCTGTTACAACAAATTATTCAATCAGCTACAGTTCGTATTTTATATATTATGGTAGATATTGCTGAAAAAGAATAAGTTTGAAGACCACCTTTGTATTCAAAAATGGATCTGTACTTTGTAACTGACAGCTAGATGTGCTTATTATCTATCTGTGCCAGACATATAACTTCTATGTTTTCTGATCAATTCAGTAACTAGTCGATCAGAATCTCTCACTTACCGGATGTAAAAGTTCATTATAGTAGACGACAGATATGCTGCAGGAGCAAGAGATTCCATGTCTGAATAACAGATTTCGACTGATTCAGGATCATCCCTAACCAATGTAAAAGATGGTACAGATATCATAATAAAAAATGAGAGATAGTGCCCAAGGTAATAAGCGATGCTGATAAAAAATGCTCATTCAGGACATACCTCGACGGATAGTATATCTTGGTTGCCATTGTGCTGAATGAGGTATAAGAGTAATCAACAATTGCGACCAGAACTAAAACTAGGTGCTTACGTATCGCAAGAAAAGACAAATATATCAGTTCAATACCTTTCCACCACATGAACTTGCTCCCTTATCTCAGCAACATCAGGTTCCTCCTCATCCACTAGAACAACAGCCTCGTCCTAAGAAAATAAAGAACGTCATAGTGAGACCTGGGACCATATTAAGGGTAAATGCAGACTGACACTTCTATCCTCGAACATAATTCACTGTGAAGTCTTGTTACTGTTTATTGACAAGAGGGTGTACCAGATTTATCATAGTGCTTGGTAGCAGTTGTGGAATTCTAAGGCTCCAACAAAGCTAATGTGTTTTGTATGGCTGGTAATCGGAGAAGTGTGCATAACTAGAGACAATTTATAAAGAAGGGGCTTCAAACTTGTCAGCAGATGTTGTGTGGAAAAGTCTAAAAGAGACTGAATCCAGCAATCACCTTTTTTGCATTGTCTTTACAGTGCAGAACTTTTGGCAGATGTTACTGAATATTTTGGGTCAAAAATGGACCATGCCAAGGTCAGCTGCAGGTATCATTCTATGCTGTTACAGTAAGGGACTGCCTAAAGGAAAGAAAAAAATTGGAAATGCCGTACCTGCTTGTATTTGGTGGTGTATATGGTAAGAGAGAAACTGAAGAGGCTTTGAAGACTACAACAACCTCATACTGAAGACCTATGATTGTATACCTTTGGCTTTCGGTGTAAATTGGAATGCGTAAATGAGGCTGAGCCCTTGCTACAGTTCGTAGAATCTTTTGCATAGCATAGACTGGGCACTCCTCCCTTTTGTTACTAGCTCTTTTTGCTAGTTCTTTTTTGTTTTTTGCCTGTACTTTCGGATGTAATCAGCACTTTCTTTGTGCTGTTTCTTTACATCAATAATACTTACCTCTTCAAATAAAGTAGAAGTTCTAATAAGCTAATAAATCCATGCATACAGGATGCTACTAACCAAAGGGAGAAAAGAAAAGAGGCAGTGGAAATGACTAATAATTGTTTCCTTTATCAAGGATAAAGTAGCCATTATCATCCCTTAATCCATACATAGGAACAAAAACGCATGCAATTTTTCTACCCAATGAAGAATGTACATGAGGAAACTGATAAGAATGGACCTTGGGCCTAACTCAACCCCAAAAGCTAGCTTATGAGGTGAGGATTGCCCAAGCCATATAAGGGGACCAAGGACCTCAAATCCCTCGATGTGGGACAACTCAACACCCCCCTCACGCCCAGACTTTGGAGCGTGGACAACATAAATGGGGGCCCAACATCGGTAACAATAATTGGGATGGGTCTGACTCTGATACCATGATAAGAATGGACCTTGGGCCTAACTCAACCCCAAAAGCTAGCTTATGAGGTGAGGATTGCCCAAGCCATATAAGGAGACCAAGGACCTCAAATCCCTCCGATGTGGGACAACTCAACACCCTCCCTCACGCCCAGACTTTGGAGCGTGGACAACATAAATGGGGGCCCAACATCGGTAACAATAATTGGGATGGGTCTGGCTCTGATACCATGATAAGAATGGACCTTGGGCCTAACTCAACCCCAAAAGCTAGCTTATGAGGTGAGAATTGCCCAAGCCATATAAGGAGACCAAGGACCTCAAATCCCTCCGATGTGGGACAACTCAACAGAAACCAAGAGGAAAGAGAGAGATACAGGGAAATCTTACATTCACAGTCCCCAAAGTACATGAAGATTGGGCTTGAGAAGCTTTCCACCTGAGAAAGTAGAGCAGCAAATCATAATCAAACACATTTTCCTTTTGTTACTTTATTTCATAACAAAGCTCCAACAGCAAGTTGCAAGTTAGACTAAGGGGATTCGGGAGAAGCAAATGAATGGTCAGCAAATTCAAATTCATGGCTCATTTGCACAAAGATAGGTTTTGGTTGAACATATAATGATGCAATCTTCCTACTTTTTACCCAAATGAACACACAAAGATACATTGTGGGTAAATAAGTGCTGTTTTCGAGCATGAAAACTGATTTTCCGCATAGTTTGAAACTAGAATGTGGAATTTGAGGGTAAAAAGGAGAAGAAGAATGACTGGATCTTCAAAATGCCATCACCGGAACCGCACTTCTCTCACCGTGGGTGGTTGCCACATAAGGAATAGAATATTGTGGGGATTATAAATCCTCCTTCAAACCCGTAGTTTGGTTCAATTTGTTAGGGAGAGATTATAATCAGATACATATCCAGCATCGGTAGCTCAACCTAACAAGGAGGGGATTAATAATTATAATCGTGTATATGTTGGGGCCCCCTTACACACCCATCCTCATAGCAGCACATCTTCCCCAATCAAGCCCTCCATATATTTTTATTACTTTATCCTTTATACAGTTAGTCGTAGATACAGAAATGTGATTTAAAAAGGTAAAGGTAATCCCACGTAAATTTCCGCACCCAATCCACAAAAAAAATTTGCCGCAAAAATTTACCAATCATATTCCCAACCCCCCCCCCCCCCAACCCAAGTATTATCCCATTCACAATCACCTTACTAACTGACAAGTGACAACACAACACTCCCTCTAATGAAGTAGGTAATATATAATCCATCTTTGTCTTGGCCATGAAAGCATTGACAGAACAAAACAACCCCACAGAATTGTCCGTTTGACAATTTAATTCTAGTTCTCGAGTAATATCTTTGAAGTATGAACATGTTCATAAAATCACACTTGGAACTAGAAGGTGCATAGTCCAAAAAGATAGTAGCTGAAAGAAATATACGCACGGAAATGATTGGGAAGATCAGCTAGAACAGGGTTAATGGGAATGCATGATATTTCTTACTTTTCATATTGCTTGACCATCAATTAGAAAGAAATTAATGTGCTTCATCATAAAAGAGGTCTCAGTTTTCAGTGTATCTAAAAAAATTCATCCTACAAAATATCCTTTTTTTAGTAAAATGCACACTAGATCTGCATGCACACTACCCTTCCCGGCCCCACTTTTGGGATTATACTGGTTGTTGTTGTTGCACACCAGATATAGTTTAACTCCATTAATCAAGAAAATAAGAGCAACAGTACAGTACTCCAGTGGTATCAAAAAAACAACAGCAACAATAAAGTGCTATAGAATAAAATTTCTGGGAGCGTTGGGTAAAATAAGGAGGAAGACATACTTCTCTGGGAAACAGATAGAGAAACTTTCTTCAGAATAACGAGTAGAAATGTCTCCTCTCTTTCGGTCAGCATAAAAATCTTGTTCATCTATGTTTACACGGAATTTAAAAGGTTCTTCTCGTGAAGACAATGCTATCTTATGTCTTTTTCTTGTAGGAAACTGCTTGTTTAATGTCCTTTTTCGGCCACATGGATTTAGAGCATGTAATTCATTTTGGAAAGCATTTTCTGGCTTAGTGTCTGCCTGTTAATCAGTAAGGAAAAAAAATACATATATGTTGCGGTAAGTGCAGAATAACATTTACTATTTTCAGATAAGATTTATTAAAGTAAAGCTATACTTTTTCCTCCAGCTTGTTTGAAAAGCACGCAGCAAACGCGGATTGCAAAGGGGATGCTGACTGTGTTGACCGTAGCCCAAGGCCATCAAGTGCACCTACAAAATTCAATCCACCTTTACTTACTGTTCAAAAAAATATTTTGTAAAGCAACTCAAATCTTTTGCCCATCTAATTCCCATGTAGCTGCATGCATAGATGTACAAAAAATTAGAGTCGCACTCAAGCTTGTGCAATGAACCTAAGTCAGCAGTAGACCTCTCCAAGCTGGATCATGGGTACAGTTGGTATGCTAGAAGTTCTTTTGCATATATCTGCTCTTCCCCCCCCCCCCCCCCCCCCCAAAGGAACTTCCCTTAATTCGTATAGACGCGAACTCGTAACAAAAGAAAAGCTTAAATTGTTCTTTTAAAACAGAGAAAGGCTTAACATAGTCCGAAAAAATGCATAAAGAAAATATTGACTTACCAATACAACCAGACCTGTGCCTCCCCCATGAGGCACATCCATTTTCCTGTCAAAATGGTGTAAGCAATAATGCTCAATTACATAACCAATCAAAGAGGAAAAGGACACATTTGTTCGAGGGACCATATTCCAAACATGGATCTGTCATTATGCATGATTGACAGCATCATTATGATTATATATCAAAACCACTAAAGTTATTGAAAAAAGTTTTTCTTTCTTTTATTCGTGATAGATTTTCATTAGAGTGATGTAAGCCCTCTCTTAAATATTGACATTGATGCCATATTAGTTAAAACATATTTATAAGCAGCTTTCACGTATCAACCAATACCAGAGTAACATAAAGCCTACCATTTGCTATGCAAATATGGGCCAACAATTTTTACCTTTTCATAAAAGACTTGTGGGTCAACATAACTCACAATAAGGTTTATTTGGGAAAAGCAAATCACACTATCTTAAGTTGATAATGCGGTAGTGGCCGATGAAGTGGGAGGAGACCTGTGAGGTCTCAGGTTCAAATCCCAGTGACGGCAAAAAATACTAGGTGATTTTTTCTTATGATGGTGATCCGGGGCCAACTTGTGCACGCACCTTGACTATTTCGTCGGGTACCTACTGCCTCCCACTAGCATACAACATGTTAATGGTGCAAGGACTCTTTTTAATAAAGTTTATAGATAGTCACCTACTCACCAAAAATCCACAAAATGCAGCAAATGCATGAGCCAAAGTACACGTGAAAAACAAATGCACACATTTCCCACTACATTTTTGTACTAGTTCTAAACCAAATTTAATTTAGAAATTAGTCCATAATTCAACTACTCCGCAACAATCTTATATGTAGGGTTCTTCAAAATTTTACTCTCTTCTTCGAAAATCTATAAATGAATGTACGACCAACAGTAATAGTCCCAAACTAGTTAGAACTCAGAGCCTCACCTTATCGGAGCGGAGAAATTTTCGCCGCTCCAATTCATCCTCGTGCTTTTTAATATTTGCCTTCAACTTCTCACCGCCATCAGGTAACATAGCGCCTCTGGAGCCAAGCAGCTTCTTGAGTCTGGCTATTTTGTCGGTTAGTTCAGCATTCGTTAGTACCGAAAGCTCGTCACTTTGCTCTTCTCCATCCACGGCAATCGTCGATTGGAGTATATCCGCCGCTGGCGACGGCGGTGCTTTGGTGGTGACCACGAGGTCTGCCGACGGCTCGTCATCGGCGTCGTTGATCAGCTTATTCCAGTCAATAACTAACCCTTTTGTCATGATGCATGTGATAAATGTGACACATTTACAACCTTAAATGAGTGTGTGCCTCTATGTTGATTAATAGGTTTGATACCTAACATGACACTTCAACTTAGTATGTTTATTTTTGATATGTGAAATTAGAAATAATATGGTATTTGGTGTAATTTTAAAATTTAAGATTATTAATCTAGAGAATAGTTAATCCTCCAATTGGATATTGTTCATCCCATATTAAAAATAGAATAAAGTACAGGATAAATATTAAAATAACAAATATGCCATCTTCAAGGTTGTTTCCCAAAGTCTTTTAGATAATTTAAGGTTAAAATTAAAACTAATCTATTATACGTTAACACATATTTATACTATACCGTGTACTTTTCATTTCTAGTTTAATGAATCAAGCATCTTTTAATAAATTAAAATTTTATTATTATAATTTCGGAATAACTTATTCCCTATGAAACGATCCATCGACTCTTTTAAGAAAATTAGATTGGGGCATGTGGTTGCTAATATGCACCAAATGCTAAGCAAAAAATATTGAAGTCATCATAACTTTTAATACCTCAAGTACAGTTGTCGTAATTCTTAATTCTTTATTTCTTTCTATCCCCATTTATATTGTACTTTTGCTTTATCAATAACCAATGAAGGTAAATTTGATCAAATTAACTCAATATGTTAACATCAAAATTCAAACTTATAGAACTATACAAAAAGTTATTAGATATGTATGAACAAAGTCTCACGGAAAGAAAGAAAAAAAAAGCTATTTATAAAAAGTTGGATACTCTTAGTAGTGTGAGCCTTTTTGGAAAAAGCCATGCGGGTTAAGTCCAAAGCAAACAATAACACAAAATGTTAAGAGTTCCTTTGCGCCGTTTTAGCCCAATAACGGGTATTGGAGCCAACAGTTTGGCGGCATAACTACGGAGATGACAGAGTGCGACGTGGGGGCCTTGCTTAATGCCTTTCTCGTCTAGGGGGTTTATAACCTTTACCCGTAAGTTTGAAGATGCATACACAATTTTAAGCACATACTTTTTGGTCTATCTAAAATTACTCCTAAAAATACTCTACATTAGTCATTTAGTTATTTTAGTTTATGAAATTTTTATGAATTTTTATTCATCTGTTATGCATGATTAATAATATTTTTGGCATTCAGTGGTATTAGTTGCATTTAAGTGCATTATAAATCATAAAATTACCAAAAAATATAGTAATCTTTCATTTTGCATTTTGAGAATTGTTAATTGCATTATAAGATAGCTTGTTAGGTTAATTAATGATTTAATCATTAACTAGGTAGTCTATTAGGTAAATAGGCTAAAAATGCAAAAAATGTATTAATTGGAATGCAAGTTGAAATGTGAATTGGTAAAAAAAAAGAGACAGAGAAAGAGGTATGCTTTCGCTCAAAGACTGGGCCTATTTCATTTCAGCCCAGTTCAATTTAGAACTCGTTCTGCTAAGGACTACTTTCACATGACTAAAACGATGTAGGTCACTTATAAACAACAACAACAACAACAACAACAACTACCCAGTATATTTCTACCAAGTGGGGTTTGGGGAGGGTAATATGTAGACGAGCCTTACCCCTGCCCGAAAGGGCAGAGAGGCTGTTTCCAGTCGACCCTCGGCGTATAGGATATAGGATAAAAAGCTGCATTAAGAAACAAAGGTAAAATTAGAAACACAAGCAAGACAAAACAAAATAATAAAGCACAAGTACTCCCGCAGAAATAACGTAAATAATTATGGAAACATAAGCAACATAAATACAGTCGCATGCAATAATAACAAGCAATAACTACCATACTAACAACCCTCTGGGGACATAAGCTAAAACACTAATCACCTATGGGTAACCCTACTATCCCACACCCAACCCCAGGAAAGGCGTACGGAGAACTCTATGAGCCCCTAGCCTACAATCCTGATTCTAGACCTCCAGACTCCCCTATCAAGGGTCATGTCCTCGGTAACCTGCATTCTGGTCATGTCCTGTCTAATCACCTCTCCCCAATGCTTCTTAGGCCTCCCTCTCCCTCGCCGACCACCAACAATCTCCAGCCGCTCGCAGCTCCTCACCGGGGCATCGGGGCCCCTCCTCCGAACATGCCCGAACCACCTCAGCCTCGCTTCCCGCATCTTCTCGTCCACCGGGGCCACCCCTACCTTCTGTCGAATAACTTCATTCTTGATCTTATCCAGCCTGGTGTGCCCACACATCCACCTAAGCATCCTCATCTCCGCAACCTTCATTCTCTGAACATGCGAGTTCTTCACGGGCCAGCACTCCGCCCCATACAACATCGCAGGTCTAACCACGGCTCTGAAGAATTTCCCCTTGAGTTTGTGTGAAATTTTCTTATCACACAGGACCCCTGAAGCGAGCCTCCACTTTGACCACCCCGCTCCTATCCGATGGGTGACGTCCCCGTCAATCTCTCCATCCCCCTGAATCACAGACCCCAGATATCTTACACTGTCCCTCTTGGCGATGGCCTGAGAACCAAGCATCACTTCCCTGCCTACCCCACTCGGCTCGTCGCCAAACTTGCACTCCAGATATTCTGTCTTAGATCTGCTTATTTTGAAACCCTTAGACTCGAGGGTCTGTCTCCATATCTCTAACCTTTCACTAACACCGGCCCTAGTCTCGTCTATCAATATTATATCATCAGCAAAGAGCATACACCAAGGCACATCCCCTTGGATATGTCGGGTTAGAGCATCCATCACTAAGGCGAACAACAGAGGGCTCAGCGCCGATCTTTGGTGGAGCCCCATTACCACAGGAAAATGGTCTGATTCGCCCCCCACCGTCCTAACCCTAGTCTTAGCTCCATTGTACATGTCCTTGATTACTCTGATGTAGGCTTCTGGCACACCCTTCGCCTCCAAGCACCTCCATAGCACCTCCCTCGGGACCTTATCATATGCCTTTTCCAAGTCGATAAGCACCATATGAAGGTCCTTCTTCTTATCCCTGAATTGTTCCGCCATCCGCCTGACTAGGTGAATCGCCTATGTGGTGGAGCGTCCCGGCATGAAACCGAACTAGTTCCTAGATATAGTTGTCGCCTCCCTCACCCGCGCCTCAATCACCCTCTCCCAAACCTTCATCGTGTGGCTTATTAATTTGATGCACCTATATTCATCACTTATAAACTACCATTTTAGTCTACACCTCTATTTAATAAAAGAACAGTTTAAAGATCATATTTTTACACCTTCAACCCTAATTTTCTTTCGTCTCTCCGAATTTGAGAGGAGGTTGAGCGATCAGAGCCCCCTTTCCGCCACACTTTCTATCACATACCACCTTTGTTCGACTCTTTCCCCTCTCTTCTACCCTACCCTATGAGATCAAGCTTTAATTTTTGCCTTTTTTACACCAAATCAAACCCCAAATGAAAACCTAGCATGTCTTCTCCATTTTTGATTTTGAATAAAGTCGACCACTGATTGACCTTGAAACCTACGTCAATCGATAGATCACTTTGAGATCTAGCTATTGAAGAAGGATTCATGTTATTTCGCAGTGGCTGGAGCTCGGTCAAACCTCCGTTGACTAGTCAGGAGTCGCCTGAATTTCTCTTTCTTCTATACATCCGCTTGGAGTAGTTATCATGAATTATACCACCGGCTAAATCGTAAAGATTCAAAGCCTGTTGTCATGTAATGATAACCACTGTTGGCCAAAATTTTCTTTATCGGTCAGTTTGAACATCCACATGTAGCACTTAGGTCATTTTCCCCTTTAATTTTGTCGGCCCTTATTTATTTTTGCATGTCAACCTTGGTCCTCCAATTTTGTTTTATTAGGGTTTATGTGTTATCGTACGAATTCATGTTAGAATGATTAAGATATTTAGTTGCTTAAAATTGATTGCATGATTCAATTCGACATTATTATTAAAGTAGTTGATTTCTCTTTATTGTTTAAAATATGGTTAATTACAAACATTTTATGTTTTGATATCTTTTATCTTGTTAATAGGCAGGTTTGAGTCTGTTTAATTAGTTGAGATTTAACTTTTTGGTTCGGTTATTTGAGGTATACAGGCATGTCAGTTGGGTTACTGACATGCCCTTAGTATTTTTCTAGGCTTTGACCTTGTAGGTGGTCTATTGGATTTGACCCAAGCCCTTGAACCACTCTCTTAAAGAGACAAAATTGAGTTGAAAGGGGGTAAATACCTAGAGCAAGAGGGGATTATAGGAATTTGAGCTGGGGGGAATCTCATATGCCAAGCAACTACTAGGAATGTGGGGACATATCTGTAATGATCCTATAGATTGTTTTGCGGTTTTGCATCCAATTCAATGGTTTGAGAGTAGTTTCATATCGTGTATTATGACTTGCGTGTACTGTCAATTTTGATTATTGGATAATTCAAGATTGATTTGGAAGAATGATTCTTATTTTGAAAGCTTTAAGTTGGATGAGTTGACCAAGTTTGACTTTGGTATATTTGATCTCGGATCAAAATTTTGATGATTCTATTAGGTCTGTATGGTGATTTTAGACTTGGGTGTATGCTCGAATTTTTATTTGGAGACTTCTAAAAGGTTTTGGCCATAATTGACAAAAATGGCATTTGAAGGTTTAGAATGTTCATAAGTTTTACCAGGAGTTGACTTCAATGTTTATCGGGCTTGGATTGTTGTTACAAGATTGGGATAGGTTTGTTATACCATTTGGAACTTTTGTGCAAAATGTTTATCGAGTTGATTTGATGAGGTTCGGCACGAGGTTTAGAAGTTAAAAGTTCATCAAGTTTGTTTGAGGTGTAATGCGTAGTTTTGATGTTGTTATGTATAATCTGAGTCCTCGTGTAGGTCCATGTTATGTTTTGTACTTATTTATATGTTCGGACGGGGTCTTGAAGGGCTCGGGTGAGTTTTGAACGGGTTTCAAACTATTTTGGGCCATGTTAGTTTTGCTGGTTTCTGGTTCTTCATTTCTCCTTTGAGTTTGCGTCCCTATCTTCATGTTCGCATAGTGTTAGAGGTGGTCTTCTTCGCGTTTGCGTCCTTTTCTTCGTGTTTGTGTAGTTTTGATTTGGGCTAGGTAGGTCATGATGGATTCCTCTTCGCATTCGGCTGGTGTCTATGCGTTCGTGCTGGTTGTTCTGCGAGTTTAGCGTTATTTTGTGACAGTGTATTTTGGGCATTGTGATTGCAAGGGTACAAATGTGATCGCGTAGGGTACCATTGGGAAGAGTATATAAGTACTCTATTTCGAACTTTGAGCTTATTTTATCACATTTTGAGTTATGTAGCTCGGATTTGGGCGATTTGGAGAGAATTTTTACTACATGAATTGGGGCAAGTATTTTCTACTCGATTTGTATTATATTCCATGATTCCATTTTTGATTTTGATATTAGACTGATGAATTTAAAAGAGAAATTGGGATTTTTGTCTAAACTTCTCTAAAATGATTAATTGACTTTTAAAAATCGATTTGGAGTGGCATTTGAGTGAAATTAGTATGGTTGGACTTGTAATTTAATGGGTTATCTAAATGTGTGAGTTTATCGATTTTGGGATGCGGGACCAGATTAACTTTGAGTATCTGCTTAATGATTCGACCTTTTTCATTTGAGTTTATTTTCTTTGGCATTAATTGATGAATTTGAGATGCTTTTGGCTAGTTTCGAACCATTCAGAGGTCGATTCACACGGGATGACATTTCTAGAGTATTGTTTGACTTGCTCTATATTTGATTTAGCTTGTTCGAGGTAAATAACATATTTAAACTTGGATTTGAGGATAATTATCTTCGAGAACCATGATATCTGAGATGGGTTGGTTTTGACGCACGTGCTAGGTGATGAGCGTGTGTGCATGCAACGAAGTATTCATGATCCGGGTAGTTTTGGCTATTATATGCCTTATTTTGCTATCATGCTATCTTTATTGATACGACTACGTGAGATATTATTCATGATAGAAATTTTGTTTATGCCACCTGCTTAATTGTTGAGACATGATAGGGTTATTTTTCCATGTTGAGCTCATTGCCTTAGCCGTAGTCATAGTGTTTCAGTCATGATAATTATATCTACATGTTATATATCTACCTCTATACATTTTTTATACTCTATCTCGCTTATTATTGGTGTCTTTGTACATGACACGAGTTGAGATATAATTGAGACACATGGTGGTATTCCATGTTGTATGATTTGATTATGTTTGTGTGATATACTGACATATGGAGACTTGAGCGAATGGATTAATGATGTGGGACGTAGAGCCGTGTTGTAAGTTATGTTGGGACAGGTTGCACATCACAACGCTTATATTGATACTGTGGTGATACGTACGCTAGTGATGACTAGGAATTTTACAGTCCTTCATGCTTGAGTTTTGATTAGAAATATGTACAAAATAGTCCCAAAAGGCTCACAAGCTGTGTTTGATTGCAGGTTTGACTAACAAGGTGACAAGATGTCAAAACCCAGCTCAAAAAGAAGTGAAAGTTGCACAAGTACCCAAACAAGGCAAAGCTCAGTCAAATAAGACCAGTGGGGTCGCACACCATTCTGTGCAGTCCGCACAAGTAAAGTTCAGAGAGTGTGAATCTCAGGCCAAAAGGGCAATGCAGTCGCAAAGGATTTTATGCGGTCCACATTGGAGTCAATGTAGACGCACTCGGCTTAGTGCGGTCCGCAGAGCCAAGGTTCAGAGAGATATCAGTTTGAACATTGAATCCCAATGTGGTCCGCGCTCCATTTCATGTGTACCGCACTAGAAGCCACCTCGGCGGCACTCTATTTTGTGCGGTCCGCATTTGCCAAGTTCAGAGAGCTAGATATTCAAGTCAAGAGCCGTAGTGCGACCGTACTTGATTTCGCGCGGTCCGTACAAGCCCCGTAGGGGTATTTTTGTCCAAGGTTTTTAGCCTAGTATAAATATACTCTTTTCCTATTTTTAGGTAATCTGATAGTTTGTACTCAAAGCTGCGCTCGTGAATTCATTTATTTTGCCTATTTTGAGCAATTTTAGCTTTATTTCTACATTGAATCTTCAAGTTTAATTTAATATTTCTTCATCTATTTCTTTGATTTCTTCTCGAATTATGAGTAGTTAGACCTATATACTAGGGTTGTGGCTCAACCATAGAGTGGGTAATTGATTGATCTTGTGTTATAGGGCTTGATTGACTATGTGTATTTGATATTTGAACTAATTTCGTATTTAGTTACTGAATTAATGGTTGCAATCACTAGTTTGTTTTTAGTTGACTTTGGATCTTCTTGAGAAAGAGGGCCTAAGTCTCTGAAATTGGTCAAACAACGGATTGGGGCGTACTCAAGAGATTGATAGCCCCAATTAAAGGGTTTAACCTAGAGATAGTAATACCCAATTTGAACCTTGATTGCTTGTGCAAATTTGCATACCCAATTGGTCCTGAGAATGTCAATCGAGTGAGTAAAATCGTGCAATGGTTATATCATACTCCCCAAGTGTAACAATCTAGCTTTAGACTCAAGAATCCATCAATTGACCACCTAGGTGAAAGTCACTACCCTAGTGCCTTTTATCCATTTGAACAACTGGCAATAGTTTAATCTTAGCTTATCTTTGTTTAGTTGAGCAATGTAGTTTTATACAATTAGAATCAAAACCAAAACCAAAAATGCGTAGAGGTGTAATTTGGAGCAAATACACAACTCCACTTTAGATAGACACCCGACTCCAATATCTAGCTCCCTGTGAAAATCAATCCTGGCCTTAATCGAGTAAAAGCCGCTTCAACATCTCTCGCTACTCAATAGTAGTGCAGGGTTGGCCTCGATCACGTTTTGGCGCAGTTACCGGGGAGCTAATAGTTTTGACTATCTATCTAAATAGTTTTGTGTATTGTTTTTTTCCTTCTGTGTTACTGATTTGTTTGTGTCACAACTACATGTACAAAATGGCAGCGAATGTTAATGACCCTCTTGGAAATGTGATTGAAAGGGAGGAGGTAGATGATGTTGGTGATGATGGGGTGCCTCTTGTACCTTAAGGACAACGTAGAGCTTGCTAGGCCAATGCTAATGTTAATGACAATATTCCAAACCCTCCCCCGCCATCTCTAAGAGTGGGTCCTAGAGTGCTTCCAAACCAAGTCTATGCAAGTGTTATTGTCCTACCCCAAATCCGGACAAGAAATTTTCAAATAGCCAATGTGATGCTGACATTGCTGGAGCAGCGTCGGTATTTCACGGGCGCTGCCAATCAAAATGCTTACAAACATCTCAAGGGGTTCGTGGATACATGTTGGGGAGCAAGAAAACTAATGTGCCTGAAGATGCGCTACGGTTGTGACTCTTCCCATTCTCACTTAGAGAGAAGGCACTGGATTGGCTTGAGCGACTTCCCAGCCATTCTATCATTACTTGGAGTGAGTTGGCGGACAAGTTCATTGCAAAAATTTTCTCACTGGGGCATATAGTTGCATTGAAAGATGAGATATTTTCCTTCAAGCAAGAGCTCACGGAGTCTTTGCATGAGATTTGGGAGCGTTATAGAACAATGATGAAGGAATTCCCCAACAATGATATGACCGAGGCGATGATCCAACAAACCTTATACCAGGGTTTTAATACAACAAATCAATGCATTGTGAACCCAACTTACTAGGGGCAATTTTATGAAGTTGTCTTATGATCAGGCTTGTGACATTCTAAATGAGATGGCTGCACTTCGTCTTCTTGGCAAAGTAGAGCCGATGTGCCCCAGGGTGACCCCATGGTTACTCATTTGCACAAGGAGTTACATGATCATGGGAAGGCTATAGATGAGCTGACAACTACGATGAACCAGCTAGCAAAAGCGCAGTTGAAACAATTTCAAAATCCTTGCCAAGTGAATTCCATAGAGGGTTTCAACATGCTTGTCAACAAAAGAAGACAAAGAGGTCAACAGAATCGAGGGAATTCAGAGCAATTTGACAATGATTGTGGTGGTTTTCAAAATAATAGTTATTGTAGGAAAAATGAAGAGGTGCAATACATGAATAATTATCAAGGCCGAAAGGACAATTCTTCCAACCAACAATAATGGAGACCCCAAAGAAACTGGGAAAATCAACAACAAGGCAATGGTAATTAGGGGAATACCAATTAACACAATAATTGGGGCAATCAGAACAACAATCAAGGAAATTGGAATGCTTACAATAACAATTGGGGTGATAATAACAATCAAGGTGGATGGAACAACTGAAACTAAGGAAACTGGGGGAAAGGCTTTCAAAGGCCCCCAATGTACCAACAACCGAACAATTTGCCCCCATTTCCATCCCAAGGTCCTAGTTCTTCTACCAATGATATGGGTAGAATTGAAATGATGTTCGAACAAATGATGAAGAAAAGTGTGGATTCGGATGCTCTGTTGTCTGCTCTCAAAATTTAAAGGTGCAACTTAGCAAAATCTTTTAGTCATTAAATACTCTCCCTAAGGGTGCTATACCAAGTGATAATGTAGTGAACCCGATGGGTGGGAACTATCATGTGATGGTGGTAACTACAAGGAGTGGATGAGGCAATGATGAGAATGTCTCCAAACAAAAGCAGATTTTGAGTGATGATGTTGAGTTGTAAGAAGATAAAGTTCCTTTAGAAGTTGAAAATGTGATTGATGAAAATGTAAATGAAGAAGTAAGGATTGATATTCAAGATGTCGATGTGGAAACTCAAAATGATGTGCACTCATCTAGGGAACACATAATAGACATGCCGGATCCGGTTGTGCCTAAAGCAAAGACTCCTTCGCCAAGGCCACCTTCACCTTATCCTCAAAGGATCGCGTAGCAGAAAAATGAGAATTAGTTTAAAAAGTTCATTGACATGATGAAGATCTTAGCCATAAATGTGCGTTTGGGTGAGGCTCTTAAACAAATGCCGAGCTATGCTAAATTCATGAGGGACTTGGTGACAAAGAAGCGCTCTATGGATTTTGAAAATATAAAGATGACTCACCAAGTTAGTGCAACAGTGCATTCAATGGCCCCAAAGCTTGAAGATCCCGGTGCTTTTACCATTCCTTGCGCCATTAAGAGTGCGGATTTTACTAAGGCTCTATATGATTTGGGGGCTAGTATCAATTTGATGCCCTACTAAGTTTTTAAGACTTTGGGGATTAGGCAACCGAGACCGACTTCCATGAGATTATAAATGGCGGATAGAACGATGAAGAGACAATTGGGTATTATTGATGATATGCTTGTCCGGTGGACATATTTGTCTTGCCAGCTGACTTTGTGATCTTGGATTGTGAGGTGGATTATGAAGTTCATATCATATTGGGAAGACCTTTCCTTGCTACGTGGAAGGCCTTAGTCGATGTGGAAACATGGGAACTCACTTTCCGGGTGGGTGATGAAAAAGTGGTCTTTCATGTATGCAAGCCAATGAAGCAGCCCAACAGTATCGAGGTGTGCTCGTTTAGGAACCTTGTCACAGTAGTGATAGTTGATGACACCAGTGCAATAATCAATATGGAAGACCCATTGGAGGCCGTATTGTTGAATCTTGATGTCAATGATGATGAGGGCTGAGTGGAGTGCGTGAATGCTTTACATAGGATGGGCTCTTACTCATGAAGCTGGGAAATTATCTTTGGACCTTGAAAATAGGAAAACTCCACCAACAAAACCTTCAATTGAGGAGCCTCCGCTGTTAGAGTTTAAACTGCTGCCTCCACACCTTAGGTAAGAGTTCTTAGGCCCTAGTTCTACTTTACCAGTTATTCTTTCCTTTTATCTTACTAACATGCAGGTTGATTCCATATTAACGGTGCTTCAAAAGCGGAAAAATGCAATTCTGTGGACTTTAGGTGATATTCGGGGGATAAGCCTGCATTCTGTATGCACAGGATTATTTTGGAATATGATGCAAAGTCCTCCTTGGAGCATCAAAGGAGGTTGAACGAGGTAATGCAAGAAGTTTTGAAAAAGGAGGTGGTCAAGTGGTTGGATGTCAGGGTTGTGTACCCCATCTCCGATAGCTCTTGAACTTCACTGGTACAATGGTACTAAAGAAAGGTGGCATGACCATGGTTGCAAATTCACAAAATGAGTTGATTCCTACTAGAACCGTCACCGGTTGGAGGGTATGCATGGACTATCGCAAGTTGAATAAAGTGACCTGCAAGGATCACTTTCCTTTGCCTTTTCTTGATCAGATGTTAGACCGACTTATTGGGCATGCCTTCTACTATTTCTTGGATGGGTATTCTTGGTACAACCAAATCTTGATTGCTCTGGAAGATCATGAGAAGACCACATTCACTTGTCCATATGGCACCTTTGCTTTTTCTAATATGCCTTTTGGGTAGTATAATGTACCGGCTACATTTCAGCGGTGTATGATGGCCATTTTTACCGGTATGGTGGAAGACATTTTGGAGGTATTCATGGATGACTTCAGTATTGTGGGAGATTCATTTGATGAGTTCTTGAAGAATCTTGATAGAGTTTTGACCTGTTGTGAAGAAACCAGTCTTGTTCTCAACTGGTAGAAAGGACACTTTTATGGTGGAAGAGGGCATAATTCCTGGGCATAAGAAATCAAACCATGGTATTGAGGTAGACAAAGCAAAAATTGATGTGATTTCAAGGCTCCCTCCCCTACCTCTATCAAGTGAGTTAGAAGTTTTCTAGGGCATGCAGGGTTATATCATAGATTTATCAAAGAGTTTTCGAAGTGGAGTATAGTATCATCCTCAATCAAGTGGTCAAGTTGAAGTATCCAATAAGGAAATCATGAGAATATTGTCAAAGACGGTCAATGCTAATAGGATCGATTGGTTAAAGTAGTTGGATAACGCGCTATAGGCTTATAGAACTACTTACAAGACTCTGATTGGTATATCTTAGTATCAGTTGGTGTTTGGGAAAGCTCTCCATTTAAAGGTTGAGTTAGAGCACAAGGACATGTG
The DNA here is from genome assembly GCA_034376525.1 of Nicotiana benthamiana. Taxonomy (NCBI): domain Eukaryota; kingdom Viridiplantae; phylum Streptophyta; class Magnoliopsida; order Solanales; family Solanaceae; genus Nicotiana; species Nicotiana benthamiana. Next base: position 70,781,803 of record CM067330.1, read on the forward strand.
GGCTTTGATGAAGCTAAATCTTTAATGGGATGTTGCAGCCAATCTTCGTGTAGAGCAGCTTAATGAACTTGATTAATTCTGATTCCATGCCTACTCTAGTTCTTCCTTGTACAAGGACAAGATGAAGTACCTTCATGATAAATATGCTCGTAGCAAGGATTTCAAAGTGGGAGATTTGGTTCTCTTGTTTAACTCTCGGTTACGTCTGTTTCCGAGAAAGCTTAAGTCAAAATGGAGTGGACCCTTTGAAGTGGTATGTGTGTGACCCCATTTGGTGCACTTGATTTAAAGAACAAAAATGGGGAAGTTTTCAGAGTGAATGTGCATAGGGTCAAGCACTACTTGGGAAAGATTGATGACATCCACGTGGTGGCACTTCTTCATCTCAAATGATTTGATGGTAACCTGCATCGCGCCGTGACGTTAAATCAGGTGCTTCTTTGAGGCAACCCAGCTTTTTTTCTTCTTGTTTTTCTTTGACTTTGATATTAGTATAGGATTTATTTTTGGACTGACTGGTTGTGAGATGCTACAGGATTGTATTGATGCAGTGCAGGACAAAGTGGAAAAAATAATCAAGTCTCTGAAGTTTGCAATGCGGACCGCACTACATTCTATGCAGTCGTAAAGAACTTAGTGTGGGGAACAAGATTAATGTGGACTACACTGATGCATGAGCAAAAGTAGATGCTCTCTAAAGTTTACCACAGTGGCCGCATTGCATTTTGTGTAGTCCGCGGTGGTCCATTGCGGTCGCAGCACATTTTGTGCGGACCGTAGTGGCTGCCTTGTCTGAATCCTATGACTTTGAGCAGTGCGGACCGCATTGCCATTTTGTGCGGTACGCATTGGGTTGGTAAGCTGGGCCCCAATACCTTTTCTATAAATAGGGCCTAATGCCCCCCTTTTACACTTTTTGAACTTTTCACTCTAAGAATTCAAAATTTCACTGCTCATCTTCCTTCTTGCTCGTAATTCATCTGCCTAGTCTCGATTAATCTTCAGTACTTCTCATATATGGTAACTTTAACTTCTTTTTAATTGTTTGATTTTGTTATTTTCTTCTAATTTTGGTTTTTCCTGTTTCTTCTTTTTGTCCTACTCGTATTTTTTTCAGTAATGTAGATTGGGTTAGTTAATATTTGTTTAAAGTTAGATTAGGTAGTTAATACATTGGGCAAAAACTTAAGGACCCTTTATTAGGTGTAAAATGGGACTTAAAGTCAAAATATCGTGAACCCTAAGTTAGTGCTACTACTGGCCACTCAGTGCGGACCGCAGTGCCCCTATGCAGTCCGCGATGACTTTTTGTGCGGATTACATTGAAGAACGTTATGAAACCTAATCATCGAGGACCTCTGCCACATTGCATTTTTTGCGGTCTACGATGCCTCAATGTGGACCGCATTTCATTTTTGTGCGGAGCACTTATTCAGTGAGTAGGTAGTCTGAACCCTACCTATGCGCGGACCGCATTAGCATTTTGTTGGTCTGCACAGGCCTCTATGCGGTCACACCGCATTTTTGTGGTCCGCACTCTACAACATTTTGAACTTTCTGCAACATTTTTCTACAACTGCGATTCACAATGCTTTTCTGGATACTAAAAAGTCTAATGAATATTGTTTGCAGACAATGGTGAAACAAAAAGGCAAGGGTGCTAAACAAGCAGGTAGAGAAGAATCTTCCCAGGGAGGGAAATAGAAGATGATAAGATTGACTCCCCAAGCCCGACAAAACATTAAAAATACAAAGAAGATCGTTAGAATTGCTGATAGGGCTATTGATCAGTCGGGGACAGAATACGATCCCTCCCGAGAGGCATCTTCAGACTCCGTGCCAGAGTTTGTTACTGACTGGCCGAGAGAAACAGAATGGCAAACACACCTCCAACATCCTCCACTACTCAGGCTTCAGTAAATGTATCTCCTGGGTCGTGTGAGGGCTCAGCTCAAAGTAGTGGGGATGAGTACTCAACCTCTCCCACAACTTCATTATCTGGAGAAGGTGCAGTAGGAGAAGCTGAGGCAGTAGGAGAAAAAGAGATAGTAGGAGAAGGGGTGAACCTCAAGTGGGAGGAGTTGCTAGAACTAGAAAACTAGAGGTGTGACAAGACCGCTTTGTGAGTGAGGTGGACTACCATAAGTTTAGAGAATGGTGACATATGAGGAAATGGATTCTGAAGTGGAGTTTTGTAGATAGAGACTTCTTGCATCACAACCCCAATGTGAGAAGACAGTTTAAAGAGAGTGGGCTGGGAGTACTTCTTGGGCGATTGTGTGGATGCAAATGAGCACCTGGTCAAGGAATTCTACACCAATGCTGCCCACCTAAAGAAGGGCACCAAAGTGACCAAGGTGCGGAATTTGAAAGTGTTGTTTGATAGGACAACAACAAATGACTACTTGGGTTTTGATAAGGAGGGTGAATCACTATATTCGGCAAAGATGGAATTAGGTAAGGAGGTCCGTGGATTCTCACTACTACAGTAGCTGCTCAGTCAGCACCTCCGCCTCCACAGGTCCCATAGTCTATTGAGGACGCCCTCAAAGATATTCTGGACAACCAAAATAAAATCCTTAACACCCAGAAAGTTCTTACAGACAGTGTGGATTCTCATGGGAAGCTCTCAAGGAGCTTGCTAGGGAGGCCAAGAAAATGAGAAAGAAGCGCGCTTCTAAGGAGTCAGTGAAGGAGTTGAAGGTTGAGGTTGACAGGTTGAAGGCAGATCGTCTGCCTTTGGACTTATTGCTACATGACTCGATGCCAGCAGCCCATCCCCAGCTAGTGCAGTCAAAGAGGCCTCCCAAGAGGAAGAGGATGATTCCCCATGCAGATGACACACTCATACAGTTGGAGGACCTGTAGGGAAATTCCTCCAGCCAGCTCCAGGAGTTAGTCAAGGCCTCGGTCCGGGCCCAGGTCCCAGTAGTAGAGCCAGAGGTCTTAAGGAGCTAGTTTGACGTTCTCGAGCATATTGCGGACCTAGGGACCACTCAGGACCCCATGTAGACAGACGACCAATATGGAGTTTCTATGTACTTTTCCCTTTATTTTTGGTGCTTATTTTGCTTACTTGGCATTGAGGACAATGCCAACTTTCATTTGGGGGTAGGCCCTACTTTTACTAATTTGGATGACTGTATATATTTGACTGATTTTGTGATTTCTTTATTTCTTAATCTTTGGTATGTATATAATTTTAGTACGTCATTACATTTTCATACTTTTCACTTTGGGTCTGTATATAAAAGTTATGTTACATTTTATATTTTCATCCTCGTATCGTATATTCTATTAAATACCTTATTGTACATATTCATTCTACTTTCCGCATTTTCTTTTCCGTAGCTTCTTATTTATGTTCATAGCTTCTTGTTTTGACTGTTCCCAATAAGCCTTTGATTTTCTTAATGCCACGGTTCTTTCCAAAGGTGGAGTTTGTGTGAACCGGGTGGCTCTTCCCAATGATGGATGGTATAAGAACCTTCTTAAGGGTTTGAGTCCATTTTTATTTTTTACTTTTAGTAGTTAGTGGTAAGGGTACCTCAAGCAAAGCTTCATTTCGGCCTAGCACATTTGCCTTTGATCTTATGGTAAAAACAATTGTTGTGTATAGGATGGTGAAAGTTGTGACCTTGAGACTCTTGTGTTGGCCAATAATCATCAAGTGGTTTTTCGAGACCATTATGTGCTCAAATATTATCTAAGGTCATTGTGGGCCCCCGACTCTATGTCTTTAGTGATCCCATAGCTTGTGTGGTGAGAAATTGCATTACAAATCCAAGTCCCAGGCCATTGGTCTAGAACTTGCCCTGAATATTTGTTGAGGCAAAATCCTAAGTGAATTTTGACTTGATACATGGTATAGGCTCTCCTTGATCCAAATGATAGTTTGAACACCTCCATAGCCTAACAATAAAATCCCTAGTCAACCCTTTTGAGCCTTAGAACTTTTTCCTTCAAGAACCATAATACAAGCCTTTACCCATTCTAAAAGATACCCTCTTTCGGCACTTGATCTTTCCTTAGCACATGGCAAAGCATAAGTTTGGGAAAGAAACGACGATGGCAATAAAGTGGTGAAAAGGTAAAAAATAAAGAAAAGAAAAGGCAATGTAAAAGAAAGAAGAGCAAAAAGACAAAAAGAATGTTAAATATAGAAATGAAAGAAAAAGATTCGAGAAAAGTAAAGAATGAAAGGTGTGAAAATTGAGAAAGGAGAAAAGATTTTAAATGTATAAGAAAGAGTGACAGTGTGTCTCTCTAACCCCCTAGAAAGAAGTAAAAATACTCAAGAAGTCAAGTGAATGTGTGCCAAAATGAAACAAAATAAGTTCTTAAGGGAAGATGGAACCTACTTAGACCATACATTGCTTACCCCAAGCCAAAAGCCTTCGCTATGTCTCCACAAAAGCCATATATGATCTCTAGTTAAATGAAGCTTATATTAGTGGCGACTCATACAAGAGGCAAGCATATGGTACTTAGAGATGAAATTGTGACTTTTCCTTGAGAGAGATGAGTGAATTTCTATTAACCTAGTTTTGAGTGCCACTATTCTAAAGGTGAGGTTTTCTTAGAGAGAGCTGAGGATGTCTGAGTTTGGGTTCCACAACGACCAAAGTAATAGAAAGAGTTCTTTGATGTGTTGAGTCAACTCTTGATGCTCTTGTGTCACACTTAATCCATGGTGTTTAAAAGAATGAATGTTGGGAAAAATTCATTTGTATTGAGGGAAGTTGTTAGTCCCCACTGGTGCTAGATGAGGTCACTTTAAGACAACTGAATTTTTTTGGATTTCTCTTAAGGGATGGGTCCTATTTTGTTTGCTTGAGGACAAGCAAAAGCTTAAGTTTGGGGGAATTGATAACTAGGAATTTTACACTCCTTCATGCTTCAGTTTTGATTAGAAATGTGTACAAAATAGTCCCAAAAGGCTCACAAGTTGTGCTTGATTGTGGGTTTGATCAACAAGGTGACAAGATATAAAAAACCAACTCAAAAATGAGTGAAACTTGCACAAGTACCAAAACAAGGCAAAGCTCAGTCAAACTGGTCCAGTGCAGCCGCACACCATTTTGTGCGGTCCGCACAAGTGAAGTTCATAGAGTGTGCATCTTAGGCCAAAAGGGCAATGCGGTCGCAAAGGATTTTATGCAGTCCGCATTGGAGTCAGTGCGGCTGCACTCGACTTAGTGCAGTCTACAGAGCCAAGGTTCATAGAGCTTCCAGTTTGAAGATAGAAGCCCATGCTCTATTTCATTCGGACCGCACTAGAAGCCACCGGGACTGCACTTGATTTTGTATGGTTCGCATTGCCCAAGTTCAGAGAGCTAGATATTCAAGTCAAGAGTCTTAGTGCGGATGCACTTGATTTTGTACGGTCGCACTAGCCCCACAGGGGTATTTTTGTTCAAGATTTTTAGCCTAGTATAAATAGATTCTTTTCCCATTTTTAGGTCATCAGATAGTTTGTATTCAGATTTGCGCTTGTGACTTCATTTATTTTGCCTATTTTGAGTAATTTTAGCTTTATTTCAACATTTAATTTTCAAGTTTAATTTAGCAATTAATTAATATTTCTTCATCTATTTCTTTAATTTCTTCTATAATTATGAGTAGTTAGACCCATAAACTAGGGTTGCAGCTCAACCCTAGTGTGGGTAATTGATGGGTCTTGTGTTTTAGGGCTTGATTGACTATGGATATTTGATATTTGGACTAATTTTATGTTTAATTACTGAATTAGTGGTTGCAAGCACTAGTTTGTGTTTAGTTGACTTTGGCTCTTCTTGGGAAAGAGAGCCTAAGTCTTAGAAATTGGTCCAACAATGAATTGGGTCCTACTCAAGAGATTGATAGCCCTAATTAAAGGGTTAAATCTAGAGATAGTAATACCCGACTTGAACCTTGATTGCTTGTGCAAATTTGCATAGTTAATTGGTCTTGAGAAAGTCAATTTGGGCCAAATTACTCAAACTATAGAGAGGTATAGAGTGAGTAGAATCGCGCTATAGTTATATCATACTCCCCAAATGTGACAATTTAGCTTTAGATTCAAGAATCCATCAATTGACCACCTAGGCGAAAGTCACTACCCTAGTCCTTTTATCCATTGAACAACTCGTAGTAGTTTAATCTTAGCTTATTTTAGTTTATTTTGAGTATTGTAGTTTTACATAATTAGAATCATATTCAAAACCAAAAATGTGTAGAAGTGAAATTTGGAGCAAATACACTACGCCGCTTTAGATAGACACCCGACTGCAATATCTAGCTCCATGTGGAAATCAATCCTGACCTTAATCGGGAAAAAGCTTCTTCGACCTCTTTCGCAACTCAATAGTATTGCAGGGTTGGCTTCGATCAGCTAGCCACCCATTAGGCTAAGTATTAGTGATTTTGAGGCTACCCATGCGCCATGAAATATTGGCTTATGAATAGATCTTAGGCAGGATCCACACCTACGGAGTCTGACATGCCAGCAGTGGACGCAAGCACAATGTTTTATATACGTGCTTTAGTGATGGTCATTTATGCTAAGCACCCGTATAGTGCTAAGTGTTGCGGTGTGTGATGGTGAGGGCCTTGGACCGGGCACCGTATATGTACTAAGTGTGGTTATTCCTGGTTGTTTCACTATGATGATATTTAGTTGACATGTATATTTGACATGTAGGCATAGAGATATATTTTCGTCATACTAGACAATTTATGACATTTGATGATTTGCAATGCATATTACATGTTGGTATAAAGATGTAGTTTCCTCGTGCTAGATTGTCCTTGGTATTTTATGATTAGAGCCACGTGAGTGTATGAAGTGATTTTTTTGAATTACAGTGCGGAATTACCACATTAATAGAGTAAGGGTATTGTGGGTTATTGGATGTTGTGTTCTATGGCATTGAGACAAGTGGGGGAGTATGTTATCGATGATCAGGTTGCATGGTTTTATGGTACATTAGTTTCTGCTCGAGGCAAGTTGTGGATCAATTATCACTTGAAGAGATTGGTTTTGAGGATTACTTAGGAAATTTCTGGATACATGATGTGTTACACTTTATTGATATATGGAGATCTTGAAATGGTTTAGGTTTATTATTCATGATAGATGTAATGTGATAAGAAAAAGGGAGTCACTCAGTTACGTTAAGGTGGGGTTATTTCTTTGGGTGGTTGTGTGCTAATGTGGCACTGGTTGTTCGGCTTGTTTAGATGGTGCATTTAAGATTTGGAGAGGGTGGATGACTTTCGAGAAGGTTCTAATAAATTCAAAAATCTTATGTGGTAATTGACGAATCCGAATTTCTAAATGGCTAAGATCTGAGATTTGCATTGGATGGTGGCAGAACTTGCGGTATTTCCGTGTCTTTTGTGATTCTACATTTCAATTTCAGAGAGGTTAGAGAAAAACATTAGTTTTATAGAAGTTCTCTTCAGAGTGGGCATTTCAGTTGTGGTACAATTGGGTGTTTAAGAGTGAGTACCGAGGCTTATGGAGTTAGGACGAAATTGTTTCATGCTAGGATCTCTCGTGGTGAGCGTTGGGTTGGGGATTGTAGTGTACTGACAACTAGAATAGCTAACTTGAAGGCATTTCGGAAAGAACTCAGAGAAATAAGATATCTTAGTAGTAGGTTAGATCAGCATGGTGATATAAATGATCTGTCCTTTTGGTTCTTTTGATGTGGTGAGTCTCTATCAGTATTTTGTTGTGCTCTTGGGTTTGGCGAATCGTGTTACTTGGTTGAGTTAAGAGGTATTCATTTATGATAGTCTGGTTATGTGCATATAGTTTTGAAGAGTTCTTGATAGTGTGGACCACAGATTGGTATGTATATTTCTATTAGCATGGGGAGTTTGTCTTGTGTTGTGATTTTCTCCTGGATGAGATCCAGTGGAAGATTTCTGGCTAAGTAAGTATGTATTCTATATGTGACTCAGAGTTGATAATGGGATTCCCATGCTTTCATATGATTGTATGTTGGAGGTTTTACAATTGTGTGGGATTGAGATTTGTATGTGCAAGTTTGCAGTTCAATTTCGAAGGGATGGTCATGTGTTCTAAACAGTATGGACGGTTTGATGTATAGAAGAATGCTGGCACTATCTGGTATCACCTGAGAAAAGCGTGTATTTTGGGAAGGCGCATTGTACTTTAACTTGCCGATACTTGATTGGTGTTACAGTAATCGCTTGGTCGATCGACTACTAATGTTCAGATTTCGCTATGTGGTACGAAAGAATTACGGAAGTAATTCTCGTGGGATGCATGCGTATCACATATGTGTCTATCATTTGAGTGATCGAGTTGTTGATACTTAATTTTTTCACATATTTTTAATACATATATATACTTTTAAAACAGTATGTATGCAGTTATAAACACGCATAAGCATTTTTTAAAATTTTTCTATAGTTTTTAAAGGCTCCAAATCAATTTGTTTCTTCTATTTTATTATATAAATATCCAATAATTATCCTCCCTACTACTTTTGCAATGATTTAACCATCTAGATTCAGTATTTATGCCAACGTAGTGTTTAAATATTTCTGTGTATTTTTTGTAATTACATTTATAATTTTCAAACTAAATTGCACATCTTTGCAATAATAGCCCATACTAATGAATAATTATATTATTTATGCATGAAATGATTTTTAATATTTTTAAAATGTCAAATAAATATTTTAAATTATTTTAATGCACAAAGATATTTTTGTTACTCATTTATTATTTTTTATAAATTATTTAGTTGTTAAAATTGGCTATTTAAAATCTCGCCCCATTTGCTATTCAATTCTGACCCTAAAATTGACCTAATACTCAATTAAATTCAACTTAAAATCCTACCCAGCCCAAACCTTAATGCTCGACATAGCCCCAAACTCTTTCAATCTCGACCGTTGATCATAGAGATCAACGGTCATAATTAACCCTTTCCACTTTTAATCAAACGACACCCCTAAACCTGACCATTTCTCACCAACAGCTGCCCTGAAACCCCTTTCCTTTCCAATGCTCTAAAAACCTAACCGTAATTGAACCTCATTGTCATTTATCTATGGCCATCTATGGTGGTTTTTCACCATCTCGAGGCATCTAATGGCCTCTCCTATGCTGGTATCACCATCTCCAGGGTCCTCAGGGGACCAGGGTTAGTTGCTTGCATCTATGGCCCTTTCTCTCCTATTTCAGGTTGTACCGGTTTGATTTCGAGTAAGATCTTCCTATTTCGCCTTAGATCGATGGGTATCTAAACTTACTTCTTCACCTCTGTGTTGTTTTTCTCGAAGCCCTAATTTTTATCCTTTGAACTTCTCAGATCTGGATAAGATCTGAGATAGATCAAACCTATTTCGTATATGTTTTGCTATAACCTTCTCATTTTTACAAGAACCCTCTAATTCTCGAATATTTTTCCATTTTTCTAAACCAGGGAGAAATTTCTTTTTCCAAAACATTCGGTAGTTTGAGTGTTCAATAATATGTCTATTATACTTTCTAACTGATTTCGTAAGGTTTGCTCTAACCTTAACTCATTTATACTTAAAGCCTTAATTATGCGACATTTTTCTGTTTGGTTTCTGAGTTACTTGTGTACTAACTTTGTCCTTGCTGTGGTTCTTGTGATTTTTCTTCAGCCAATTAGATGTCTTGTGATTTTTTAGCCTAATATGCCTCTACTAATTTTCTTGGTTCAACTTTTCTACTAATTTTATATGTCTATGCTCATCCTGGATATTCATGGTAAACCTACATATAGTTTGTTAAAACCTCTGTGTTGAATCCCGACTACTCTTTTCTTGCCTATTTGAATTGTCTGCGATATCTGCTGACTCTTTACATAATTTTCTCTTTTGATTAAACCCTTGACTATTCTGAAGTTCTTATTTTTGGTTTGATTTGAACTCTTCTCCTTAACAAAACCTTTGCTTTTTACTTCTCTACTCGGGTTGATTGAACTTCTTGCCTTAATTAGTTTTCTCTTGCCTTATTTGAATCATTGATGTTATTTGTTGTTTCTTACTAATTGTTTCCTTATTTGAATCATTGATGGTAATTAGGTAATTCACCCCTAATTACCTAATATGTACCCAAGTCTTACTTGATTTTCTTCCTTATATATCAGTCCTGCTTTTACCGTGATTGATTATCCCTTGATTAAGGGGAAGACTTTACTGATTTCATGTGTGTGACCGATTCTGTGAATTTTCCTAATTGCTACATGATTTATTCTTTACCGTATTTTGTTTAACTTTTGATTACTATATATGTCGTTACCCATTGTCACTTCAAAAGCACGAAAAACAGTTCAAAAACTACCACTTTTACACTCTAAAAAAAGGCTCTCTCTGCTCTCTTTGCTACTTGTGATCTCTGTTATTCTAGCCAACTGCAAGCCAAGGCTGGAAATTTCACATCATCTTTCTCACATCTTGTATTTTCTTTAACTAAGTGTGCTTCTGATTAACTGTATTAGACCTATGTGTTTATTTACTGTATTAGTTCATATGGCCTAAGTCCATCCTTGCTTCTGTTTACTGCTTGCCCATCATGAAAATTACTGTCTATTCAAAGCTTACGACACACCGGAATGGCCCTTCTTGCAGCAGATTCTAATAGCTTATAGATTCCCAGCCAAATTTATTGACTGGATTATGGCATGTACCTCTACTGTATCCTTTTCCTTAGTAATGAATGGAGGACTCACTAAACCATTCAATGCCAAGAGAGGGATAAGAATGTCTCCATATCTATTTGTGCTAGCTGTGGAGTATTCGAACAGAAGCATGGGACAATTCCACAAAAATGGCAACTTCAATTTTCATCCAAAGTGCAGGCAGCTAAATTGTACACATATTTGTTTTGTAGATGATCCACTTATGTTCTGTCGTGCAGACACCATCTCCATCCAGATCTTACACCAAACTTTCCTTAAGTTTTCTAAGGCTTCTGGTCTGGAAGCAAATGCTAGCAAGAGTGCCATCTACCTCGCTGGGTACCACAAGAGGTTAAAACAGAATTGAGAGAACTCTTGGGCTTCAGTGAAGGCAAACTACCCTTTAGATCCTGGGCATTCCCCTGGATTCTAAGAAACTCTCTATACATCAGTACCTACCTCTCATTGAGAGAATCACAGCCAGGATCACCGGCTGGTCTGCAAAGCTACTATCCTATGCTGGAAGATGTCACTTAATTAAGGCTGTCATCTTTGGCATACAAGCCTATTGGTCCCAAGTCTTCCTCTTGCCGAAGAAAGTATTAAAGGCCATTGACACAATATGTAGGACTTTCCTTTGGACAGGAGCTGCTGGTGTATCAAAGAGAGCCCTAGTGGCTTGGGATAGAGTATGCAGACCCTTAACTGCTGGAGGCCTAAATATATTGAATATAACCATCTGGAACAAAGCAGCAATTACAAAACTACTTTGGGACCTTGGTAGGAAGAAGGACTGCCTATGGGTCCGCTGGGTTCACTGCTACTACATCAAAAAAACTGATATTGGCACAGTCAATGTACCCAAGCAAGCAGCATGGGTCATCAGGAAGATCATACAATGCAGAGATGATCTTATGGCCAACCAGCAGCTACAAGGCACCCTTGATGACAGATTCAAGACTGTGTGCTGCCTTGATAAACTTCAAATCCAGAAATTGTATATCAGTATGCTCCCTAGATTTGATAGAGTCGACTGGAGGAATTTACTCCTGGTTCAAAATGTCCTGCCTCGACACAAGTTCATTGCTTGGCTGGCTTCCCAAAGAAGGTTACCTACTGTGGATAGATTAGCAAACTATGGTATTCAAATCCCTTCACTATGTGTGTTTTGCAAACAACAGGTGGAAACCTTCCTGCACCTCTATTTTGGATGTTCTGTTACTAAGAGTCTATGGTCCAGAATTGGTTGCCGGTTGGGCTATTCGAGACAAATCCTTGACTGGGACAGGGAACTGCAATGGATCTGCAGTAAAGCTCGTAGTCGTGCATGGAGGAATGCCATCACTGCCACTGCCTTTGTACATGTCGTAGCTTTAATATGGTCAGTCTAGAAATAAAATACGATTGCAAAAATCGGTATATAATGAAGATAGAACCACTAGAGAGATAGCATTACTCCTTCACATTCGTGGGAGACATAGCAGAACCTGGCAGATTGGTCTACGACAACTCAACTACTTTCCATAACTATTTTTGTGTCGTTACTTGTGGAACTCAAATACATATGAGTTTGCGCTTCTTTTGGTAGTTTTGTAGAAATTGAAATGTAAATAGCATCAATAGCTGACTGTCCAATCAGCTACTAGTAGGAACACTTGTACATCTTTTTTTGCTATATATGAATACCAAGCTTTAACTGGAAAAAAAAATTGTGATTTGTATGTTTCCACTATGCTTGCTTGTTTTCTATCTTGTTTAACATATCTATATATGTAACTAAACCTTTTTGACTAACTATTGTTTATCTAGCATTCCTGAACTCTTTTGTTGTATAATTAGCATGCCTTCACTTGTTAATACTTGCCTAGCATAAGTCCTTGCTTGTTCTACCTCATTCTTGCTAAGTTATTTAATCTCCCTAGAGTGACTTTAGCTGTGGCTTAGATCTCTTCAACATGTTTCTGCTGTGAACTTTGCTGCATGACCTGCATTTTATCAAACCTACTAGTTCTTTAGAACCCCGTAAGAGCTCTATGCTTCCTGTTGTTTATGTGCTCTATTAAGGAGTATTCTCTGTATTCCCAACCCTCGTTATTTGTGTGAAAGATGTTTGCCAGAGTACTTCGTAAAGCTTGTTTGTTCTACGACTTGTGTTCTGATTGCAGATTGTTTTTCATACTTTCCTCAAACTGTTTTATTACTAAATCAATAATGGTTTTCAGAAATTCTTTTCATTCCTAAGAACTTTCTTTATACTGTCTACTAAACTCTTTCACTTTCACTCACTCCTATTTATTAAGTCCTGCCCCTTTGGTATGTGTACTACTTAGAGACCCTTGAGATCTTTTTGAACTCTGGCATATCAGGGTTAGCACTTCCACACTTCACATAAATTAGTTATTATTTGAGAAACGTCTAGGTGTGAGCACTATCCGGGATCCTTGCGGTCATTAGGGAACTTTGACACACCTAGACATGAAACTTGTTATGGAACTTTAGGCATTTGAGGCTACTGAAGGCTTGGAAACTGCTTTGGACCTACTTCAGTCTCCCTATAGATTAATGTGTATTTATATTTAAGTAATTTATTCAATTCTTTGCATGTAATCATTTTTTGTAAATAAAGATTAGGGAGATTAGTGAAAATAGTGGGTAGTCACATATTGTGGGTAAAATTAGGTAGATAACATGCCTAAGGAGTTCATTTTCATTCGCGTGTTTTGTTAGATAACATGCTTATAGATGCTCGTTTGATTTAAATATGTTGGTTAGATAAAATACTTATAGGATCTACGTTGGCTTCAATGAATTCTGCTTGCTTTACTTTCATATAATTAGACATCATTCTCATAAGAAAAAATTAAGCTTTTAATAATTACATAATATGCCTATATGAGTTAAATAAGCTTTAACATAAATCATGCCTATAGGGATTTCACTTTGGTCAAATAAATTCTATTTACTTCACCTTATGTTTAATTAGAAATCATGTCTATAGGACCTAAAACTAGTTTAGTTAGATTTAAAAAATCAGCTTAACTCATGTTTATAGATTCTGAATCAGTTTAATTAATTAACATGTCCGTTTCTCTAAAAGTTTTCAACTCTGCCTTAATTAATACTACTAGGGAGCATGCCTATATCATCCAAATTGTCGTTTAAAATTGCTAACTGTCTCATTGAATTCCTAATCAATAATAGATATTATGCTCATAGACATCACCGTCATACGCCTAGGCAAGTTTGTAGGGCGACTAAAACCCTGTAAACTATAAAACTGGACCTTGTTATTTGATACAACTTACATTTAACTGGTTTAAAAGAATCAGAAGGTATGTATGATTCAGTTCTTTGACACTTTGGTCCTAATTCAATACTGTACACTCTTTGCTCAGCTAGATATCATGTTCTAAGGTTTTCTGTTAAATCCCTGAAACCGTTATTTGAGACATGCACTTATTTGTTCTGCTTATTGAGGTAAAGTGCAAGCCTTTAATTGTTCTCTCTTTAATGCAGTACTAATTGTTTTTGATTGACGCCTAGAATTTTCTCCTTTAAGTACCTTAGGATGGTCTAGAACTACCTAAATTAGAGGTCCTAAATACCTCCAGGGGCATGAGGAAGGGAATGGTAGTGTGCGGATATGATATCTTTCAAGATTGATAGAACGCTTTAGGCTATGACAAAGGGGATGTGATTGGGTAGCAAGGATAAGATGACAATGCCCTATTGTTACGTGTAGCCCCTCATTGAGGAGTGATTACCAGGCATTGTGTGGGTATGATCCTGTAGGCTAACCAACCTAGGACCCCTCTTTCCCAACTTCCATTGTTTAAATGAATTTACTTTTCTTTACATATGTGCAAATTGTTCAAACCTTTTCCCTTGTTTTCATTCCTTTAATCATACATGCACCAAGAATGTCAAGACATGTCTTTATTTGCGAGTAATGTGTTAAAACTATTTATTTGTTAAAATGACTAATTCACATCAGTTTAAGTTTGGTCTGAACCTACCATTGTGGACCGCGAGGGGTGCCTAACACCTTACCCTTAAGTTTATCTCGATCCCTTACCCTAATATCTAGTAATACAAACTAGTCCATGAGTTAATCACTCAAGGTGCCTTAATGCACTATAATTCGTTAGGTGGTGTCTGTTCAAATACCTAGATCCCAAAAGGAAACGAGGTATTCCAATTGAATGTCAAAACCCGAACTCCACACAGAGGAAAAAAGGGGGCGTGACACGAGTTGGGTCGGATGTGGTGATTTTGGTATTCTAAGGTTTTGGAGATTGGGAGTTATTAAAGGCAGACTGTTTCTTGGTAGCGGAATGTTAGACAACGAATAGTATGTGTTATGGTTAAGTTATTGTGGAAATTTGAAGGGTTATTATCTATTTGTGGATGACCGGAGTTGATTTTGGGGAACATGGGTAGGCATAATAAGGATGTGTATTCTACACCAGGCCGGATTTGTTGACCCAACACTCCTATTATCGAGGAATGTGGCATTCGGTTAGAGTTGATCTTGTTCGTCTTTTGATATATTCTACGTATTACTCTTTTATGCTATGATGGGTTGTCATCTATTGGTTAGTTACACATAAGATGTAGTTTTGTTTGTGCCTTGTGGCAGAAATTAGGTGAGATGGCTCTTGGGGTGTTAAATGCGCTTGGGTTATGGCCTTCCTTTTATGATATATTGTGTTGTCCGTTTCTCCATGATCATAGTCGTGCACTTCACGTGTTTTTTGTTATGTATATGGTTGTTGATTATGAGAATTATGGCTTGAGGTATTTCATGTGGACGATTGTTTAGAATGGGTCACGTATCACAACGGAGTTATGTTCGTATTTAACCCTCTGCATTTATCTCGTGCGGTTTGGTTCCCCTTTTTATGATGGGTTTATAGCAGTGCGCTTGTGGTAGTATAAATTGAGTTTGTGGGACGGTTATCTCATTTGATTCTCTTTCCATCATTGGGTATATTCGAGTTGTTGCTTATCTAGTGCACAAATTGCATAGTATGGGGGCTATAGATGGTATTGGTATGGTATGTCGATTAAGCAGCTCGTACCGGATGAGGTAAGGTCATTGGATCTGAAATTATTACTATAGGATTTGGTTAAGGCATGTTTGGAAGAATTGTATCAGAACTTAGTTTATACTTTGGCAATGGTTCTTATAGGGAGAGAAAGCTCCATGACTGGCCGATCTGATATGTGGTTACGAGATTCTTCGTGTTTCATTCATCATTGAAAGTGTACAAAGGTTCAAAACAAGGTTTTACTTAATACGAGCTTTGTTACTGGTACCAGATTTGTTATTGTACCTAAGTTATGCAGTATAATAAGTGATTATATCTTGGGTTATGGTTATGGCTTGATACATCTTGATCACATTTGCACAGTATATAGATGCAAAAATCGGGTCTTATAGTGAGTTCCGGATGTTGAGGTTTTGATTCAAAGTTTTATGGACTAAGGTCATAGTTAGGATCTTCAATTAGTTTGTGTTGTCATACTTATATTGATCGAAATAATATGGGATCACCTATGTGTTAGATAATACGCTTAACGCGAGAGGGGGGGGGGCGTGAATAGCGTTATAATAAAAATTAGCGTAAACTTGCGGAATTTAAAAATTGCAGGAAATAAATAAGTGCGATAAGTAAATAATTTAGAACAAACGCACCGATGTATCTTGGTTCACCACAACCCGTGGCTAGTCCAGTCCCCGAGAGACTCTCTCGAGATTTCCACTAACTTGTTAAGCTTACGGGTGCTCAACAAACCGTTACAACTTGAGGGCACAAGCCTCACCAACCTTTGCTCGGAGATACAACACTCCAAGACTTCAACCAAGGAAACACAAGTTCCTTCTTACAACACAAGGGACTAACACTTCCCTTCAAGTGTACAAAAACACTTAGCACTCAAACAAGACACTCCTTTAAGAGTAGATATGAGTAAAAAGAATACGCTCAAGATCGCAACAACTTTCGACAAGAATTTGGCTCTCAAAAGCTTATGTAATGAATATAAAATGATAAGCAATAAAGTATGCAAGCTTTAGCAATTGTATGATCAGTTGTTGTGTTTAGAAGACTGAATTGAAGCTGTATTTATAGTTGAAAACCTTGTATTACCGTTGCCTAATTGCCAATTAAGAATTGCTGATTTTACTCTGTGACAATCGATTGTCAAATTACCACAATCGATTGTTTGCCAGTTCTTCCAAAAATCAATCCCAGATTTTACGCATAACAATCGATTATCTAAGATCAATAATCGATTACTGGCAACGTTCAAAAAATCATTTCCAGATTTTACTTAAAACATTCGATTGTCAGAAATCTACAATCGATTACTCAGCAACGTTCAAAAAATCCTTTCCAGATTTTAATTAAAACAATCGATTATAGGAAATCAATAATCGATTACCTGACGGTATTTGAAAATATTTTGGGAACGGTCAGTCATACAATTGATTATATTAAGTTAACAATCAATTATATATCAGTCTTGAAAAATCAATTTAGTCACTGCCTCTTGACAATCGATTGTTATAGGTTCACAATCGATTATTTAATAACTTTGAAAAAGTCTGGAAGACACTGCCTCAACACAATCGATTGTCATAAGTTCACAATCGATTATTTTGTGACTTTGAAAAATCTGATGGATACTGTCTCTTCACAATCGATTGTCATTAGCTTCACAATCGATTATTTTGAGCTTTGAAAAACTTTGATGGACACTACCTCATCACAATCGATTGTCATAAGGTTGACAATCGATTGTCATGCAGATTTGAAAAATCTGATGCTCACTGCCTTAACACAATCGATTGTCATAAGTTCACAATCGATTGTCAAGCAGCTGACTTAAACATATCGATTATCATAAGTACATAATCGATTATCTTAGTCCAGATTTTAGAGGCATGTTTAAAAATCATTTTGACTAAAGTAAATATGCATTATTTAAAATCATTTTGCTCTAATTTAAATATGCATGATTTGTTTAAAATATTTTTACGAGAGAAGCCAAGTCTTGAGTTTAAGTTGTCGGATCAAGATCACAATTAAATACCGACTCATATAAAACTTAATCTCGATCTTTGTCTTGTGCTTGAATCTTGTTATATATCAATTTTGCGCTTGTGCTTGGACCTCGTCATATGTCAATTTGCGCATAGTTTGTCATTCATCAAAACCTACAAATATGAACACACGTTTAGTATGGCAAACTTTAAGCGGATATGCATACGATTCAAGACAAGTAAAGATATGCAGCAAGTATATAGATATGCAAATTGTTCCCCCTCAATATATGAATTCCCCCTCAATTTATGCCGATAAGTATTGAGAGTGCATACCCGTTATCTTCCCCCTTTTGTCATTAGCAAAAAATAATAAAAAAACTTGTTTATTAAATAAATCTGCAATTTCAGACATAATAACGCAAATAATGTCAAGACAATCGATTATTGATACTAGATAATCGATTATATAAAAGAGAAATCGATTGTTCTTTGCGTCAAGCTTTATAATTCCCCCTGCCTTTAGGGCGATACCTGCAAAAATACGTTAGACGTCTCCAACGCTCAAGTTAGAAAACATGTGAAAGGGAAAATGCAATGCATGACTTAGATCAACGTGGAGTCAAGGATCCCGAGTTCACTACGAATTCGGAAGAAGGACTCTTTCTCTAAAGGCTTTGTAAAGATGTCGGCCAGTTGATCTTTGGTTTCAACAAATTCAATTTTGACATCGCCCTTGAGAACGTGATCTCTTTTAAAATGATGTCTAATTTCAATGTGTTTTGTTCGCGAATGAAGAACGTGGTTCTTCGTCAAGCATATGGCACTAGTATTATCACATCTAAGAGGGATATGATCAAGACTTAGGCCATAGTCCAAGAGTTGTTGTTTCATCCAAATGATTTGAGCGCAACAACTCCCCGCGGCTACATATTCAGCCTCGGTTGTGGACAACGCAACACTTACTTGTTTCTTGCTAAACCAAGAACGAGAGAGCTACCGAGCAAATGGCAAGTGCCACTAGTGCTCTTGCGGTCCAATTTGCATCCAGCAAAATCAGAATCGGAATAGCCAACAAGTTGGCATGAAGAACCTTTGGGGTACCATAGACCCACATTTACAGTACCAACAAGATACTTCAATATCCGTTTCACCGCAGTTAGGTGAGACTCCTTCGGACACGATTGATAACGAGCGCATAAGCACACGCTAAACATGATGTCCGGACGACTAGCAGTAAGATAAAGGAGAGAGCCAATCATACCTTGATACTTTTTGATGTCGACTTCCTTACCTTTCTCATCTTTGTCTAGATGATCGGATGTGCTCATGGGGGTTGCCATTGCTTTTGCATTGGTCATTTCAAATCGTTTCAGCAATTCTTTGCAATATTTCGCTTGGCAAATAAACGTACCTTCTTTCATTTGCTTTACTTGTAATCCCAAAAAGAATGTTAACTCACCCATCATAGACATCTCAAATTCGCTTGTCATTAAATCGGAAAATTCCTTGCACAAAACATTGTTAGTAGCACCAAATATAATATCATCCACATAGATTTGAACTAATAAAATATCATTGTTTTTATGCTTAACAAAAAGAGTGGTGTCAACTTTCCCCCTAATGAAATCATTTTCCAATAGAAATTTACTCAATCTTTCATACCAAGCTCGGGGAGCTTGTTTTAAACCATAAAGAGCCTTTTTGAGTTTGAAAACATGATCGGGAGATTTAAAATCTTCAAAATCGGGGGGTTGTTCAACATAAACTTCTTCTTGAATAACACCATTTAGAAAAGCACTTTTCACATCCATTTGATATAAATTGAAATTCATAGAAGAGGCAAAAGCAAGCAATAAACGAATAGCTTCTAATCTAGCTACGGGAGCATATGTTTCTTCATAGTCAATACCCTCTTCTTGATTATAGCCTTTTGCTACAAGCCTAGCTTTGTTTCTAGTGATTACACCATTTTCATCTAGTTTGTTTCGAAAAACCCATTTCGTACTTTATGGTATGATTTTCGGGTCTTGGCACCAAATCCCAAACGTCATTCCGTTTGAATTGGTTAAGCTCCTCTTGCATTGCCATGGTCCAAAATTCATCCCCAATTGCTTCGGAGATGGTTGTTGGTTCAATTTGAGAAACAAAAGCAGTATGTCCTAAGGTGTTCTTAAGGGAGTTTCGGGTACTTACCTTTTCTCCGACGTCGCCAATTACCTGTTCGAGAGGGTGATCGATCTTTGATTGTCCTCCACTCGTTAGGCATTTTCGTTTCTTTCTCCAATTGTGGCGTTTCCTCCGTTGATTGTTCCAAGATTTCATCTTGAATTTCCTTAGGAGTTTCTTCTTGTACTTTGTCTTTTAAACTATTTAAAATACCTGCAAGATCAGAACAAGAATCCTTTCTCGCCAAGCGAGCATTATTTTCGGAAAACACAATATGAGGGGATTCCTCCACAGTTTGGGTTCTATTATTAAGTACCCTATATGCTCTGCTACGTGAAGAATACCCAATAAAAATTCCTTCATCGGATTTGGCATCAAATTTTCCCAATTGATCTTTTCCATTGTTATGAATAAAACATTTACAACCGAATACTATAAAATGGGAGATATTTGGTTTCCTTCCCTTGTAGAGTTCATAAGGGGTTTTCATGAGTATTGGCCTTATGACTACTCTATTTAAAATGTAGCATGCGGTACTCACGGCATCCGCCCAAAAATGTTTGGGAATCTTAGCCTCTTCGAGCATGGTTCTAGCCATCTCTTCGAGACACCTATTTTTCCTTTCCACCACCCCATTTTGTTGTGGTGTTCGTGGAGCGGAAAAGGTATGCTCGATACCGAGTTCGTCACAAAAGTCCGCAAAGAGATTGTGATCAAACTCTCCCCCATGATCACTTCTAATTGAAGTGACGGTTGTTTCCTTTTCGTTTTGAACACGTTTAAGGAAATATTTAAAAATCCGAAAAGCATCACTTTTATGGGCAAGAAATAAAGTCCATGTAAATCTGGAATAATCATCAACAATAACAAAAGCATAACGATTTCTACCTAGACTTTCAATGCGAGATGGTCCAAATAAATCCATGTGAAGCAATTGCAATGGTCTAGTAGTTGAAACAATATTTTTCGATTTAAAGGATGCTTTTGTTGCTTCCTTTTTTGACAAGAATCACAAATAGAGTCATTTTCAAATTTCAAATTTGGAAGATCAACAACTAAATTTTGTGAAACCAATTTGTTCAAAAGATGCATGTTGATGTGAGCTACTCTACGATGCCATAACCAAGAATCATCCTCTTTGCTCATTAAACAATTCACATATTCGGGTGAAGAATTTGCAAGATCAACCATATAAATGTTATCCATTCTAAAACCACGAAGGATAATTTTAAAATCGCTACGTCTAAAAACTAAGCATTCATCCGAATCAAATAAAATAAGATTTCCCTTGTCACATAATTGACTTATGCTCAAGAGATTATGTTTTAAACCTTTCACAAGTAATATATGCTTAATGGAAGAAATTTCATCCTTACCGACCGATCCGATGCCGATAATCTTTCCTTTGTTGTTATCACCAAAAATAACACTTCCCCCTTCCTTGTGTTCTAGTTGAAGGAATTTGGATTCGTCTCCCGTCATGTGCTTGGAGCATCCACTATCAAGGTACCATAGTACACTTGATCCCTTCAAACATACCTACAAAACAGATTAATGAGTTTTAGGTACCCATGCCATTTTGGGTCCTTGGGGGTTAGGCAAATCATAGTGATGTGATTGAGTGTTATGTCTATGTCGTGTAAAACAAGCAGGAGCAATATGTCCAATTCGTCTACCATAATGACAAGTCACGTTAGGATTATGCATCCTTCTAGGTTGATAGTAATTGGACGGACGAAATTCATTTACTCTATTCTTGACAATATAATTATTGTGCAAATCATGAAAATCATTTCTCCTACCATTTGTTCTAGTATATTCATCATTTCTAGAATTGTTGTTTCTAGGTTGGAAGTCATTTCTAGGTGTTCTAAAAGGTTCAAAATTCCTTCTAGTGTTTGGCCTAGAATGTGCATTATTTCTAGCATGATTATTTCTAGGTTGCGATTGATGAAAACCATTTCTAAGTTTGTTGTATCTAGGATGAACATTTGTTTTATTTATCCTAGGTTGAGCCTTAGGTGGTTGGGGGTTGGCTTCAACTTTCTCTTTAGGCTCGTTTCTAAAACCTATGCCATGCTTGGTCGACTTCAAATTAACAAGCACTTCATTCAAATTTTTATGAGAAGAGTTAAACTTATCTAAGGTGCCCTTAAGCCTTTCTACTTAATTTTTGAGATGCATGCAAGAAGTACAATTTCTAGAACTCTCGGGCTTGTCGGCGCTTCTCTTGCCAAAAATTTTGTTTTCCTCTTTCAACTTCTCATTTTCTAAAATCAGTTTTTCCAATTCCTTTTCTTTAAAAGAGAGTTTTTGAAAATCTTTTTCTTTTAAAGAAGCATTTTCTTTTATACTCTTAACAGTTTTTTAAGCTTTAATAAATTCGCTATACAACTCATCAAAAGCATTTTGCATTTCTACAAGGGAAAAGAATTTTTTGGAAGAAATTTGACATACCTCTTCTTTGTTGTCTTCTTGTGCCATAAGACAAAGATTTGCGGCTTCGTCTTCTTCTTCCTCACTTGACTCGTCACCGGAGTTGCCTCCCCAAGATATGTATGCTCGTTGCTTCTTGAAGGGTTTCTTCTCCTTTTTAGCATTTGGGCAATTTGATTTAATGTGCCCGGTTTCTCCGCACTCATAGCACTTTATTTGATCTCCTTGCTTTTTGCCCTTTCGTTCATACTCTTTTCGCATGAACTTTTGAAATCTCTTGATAACGAGTCCGAACTCGTTGTCTCCGTCCTCATCATTTTGAGGTTGGCTTGTGCTTGCCTTGAGAGCGATTCTTTGCTTCCTTTGATCATCAACAAGAGGGTTAAGTATAGTAGATTCATAAGTTTTAAGATTACCTCTTAGTGCATCGATGGTGACATTTGAAATGCCAATGGATTCTTGAATCGCGTCGGCCTTGGATCGCCATTCCGGAGTGAGACTTCAGAGAATTTTTCGGACAAGTTCCTTATCCGTGAAGGTCTTCTTAAGAGCATGTAAATCATTTACGATTTTTGAAAATCGTTCAAACATCTCATCGACCTTTTCGCCTTCCTTCATGTAAAACAATTCATATGCATGGGTTAGGAAATCAATTTTGGCTTCCCTTACCTGGTCCATACCTTCGTACGTAATTTACAGCTTGTCCCACATTTGCTTCGCCGTTATGCAACAAGATATCTTCCTGTAATCATCAGCATTTACAACACAATATAATAAATTAATAGCTTTAGCATTATTTTGCACCTTTCGGATATCATCCACATCGTATTCATCTTCGGACTTTGGGACCCATTCATTTTCAACCTTCTTGGTTGGAATTTGTTCTCCATTCATTATGACCTTCCAAAGATGAAATCTATTTGATTGTACAAATATTCTCATCCTCTCCTTCCAGTATGTATAATTTGTACCATCGAATAGCAGTGGTCGGGTGGAGCATTGTCCTTCACCTATTCCTGCAAAAGAATCACGAGTAGAAGCCATGGATGTTTCTCTCAAACGGTTAAGTCTTCAGAGAGTTGGGCTCTGATACCAATTGTTAGATAATACGCTTAACGCTAGAGGGGGGGGGGGGTGAATAGCGTTATAATAAAAATTAGCGTAAACTTGCGGAATTTAAAAATTGCAGGAAATAAATAAGTGAGATAAGTAAATAATTTAGAACAAACGCACCGATGTATCCTGGTTCACCACAACCCGTGGCTAGTCCAGTCCGCGAGAGACTCTCTCGAGATTTCCACTAACTTGTTAAGCTTACGGGTGCTCAACAAACCGTTACAACTTGAGGACACAAGCCTCAACAACCTTTGCTCGGAGATACAACACTCCAAGACTTCAACCAAGGAAACACAAGTTCCTTCTTACAACACAAGGGACTAACACTTCCCTTCAAGTGTACAAAAATACTTAGCACTCAAACAAGACACTCCTTTAAGAGTAGATATGAGTAAAAAGAATACGCTCAAGATCGCAACAACTTTCGACAAGAATTTGGCTCTCAAAAGCTTATGTAATTAATATAAAATAATAAGCAATAAAGTATGCAAGCTTTAGCAATTGTATGATCAGTTGTTGTGTTTAGAAGACTGAATTGAAGCTGTATTTATAGTTGAAAACCTTGTATTACCGTTGCCTAATTGCCAATTAAGAATTGCTGATTTTACTCTGTGACAATCGATTGTCAAATTACCACAATCGATTGTTTGCCAGTTCTTCCAAAAATCAATTCCAGATTTTACGCATAACAATCGATTATCTAAGATCAATAATCGATTACTGGCAATGTTCAAAAAATTATTTCCAGATTTTACTTAAAACAATCGATTGTCAGAAATCTACAATCGATTACTCAGCAACGTTCAAAAAATCCTTTCCAGATTTTAATTAAAACAATCGATTATAGGAAATCAATAATCGATTACCTGACGGTATTTGAAAATATTTTGGCAACGGTCAGTCATACAATCGATTATATTAAGTTAACAATCGATTATATATCAGTCTTGAAAAATCAATTTAGACACTGCCTCTTGACAATCGATTGTTATAGGTTCACAATCGATTATTTAATAACTTTGAAAAAGTCTGGAAGACACTGCCTCAACACAATCGATTGTCATAAGTTCACAATCGATTATTTTGTGACTTTGAAAAATCTGATGGATACTGTCTCTTCACAATCGATTGTCATTAGCTTCACAATCGATTATTTTGAGCTTTGAAAAAGTTTGATGGACACTGCCTCATCACAATCGATTGTCATAAGGTTCACAATCGATTGTCATGCAGATTTGAAAAATCTGATGCTCACTGCCTTAACACAATCGATTGTCATAAGTCACAATCGATTGTCAAGCAGCTGACTTAAACATAATCGATTATCATAAGTACATAATCGATTATCTTAGTCCAGATTTTAGAGGCATGTTTAAAAATCATTTTGACTAAAGTAAATATGCATTATTTAAAATCATTTTGCTCTAAATTAAATATGCATGATTTGTTAAAAATGTTTTTACGAGAGAAGCCAAGTCTTGAGTTTAAGTTGTCGGATCAAGATCACAATTAAATACCGACTCATATAAAACTTAATCGCGATCTTTTTTTTGTGCTTGAATCTTGTTATATATCAATTTTGCGCTTGTGCTTGGACCTCGTCATATGTCAATTTGCGCATAGTTTGTCATTCATCAAAACCTACAAATATGAACACACGTTTAGCATAATGCCTTGAGAACGTGTTTCCAACACTGTGGTTATGCACATGGTAAGTTCATGGAGTGATTTGATGCCTTTGTAACGACTCTTGGCACGTTTGAGGATGAAAATATATTTAAGTGGGGGTGAATGTAATGACTGGGCCAGTAGTTTTGAGCTTTTGCATTATGTTCGATAGTTTGAGGTTATGAATAGCTTAATATGGTATATTATTACTTGCAGGTTTCGTCGGTTTGGTTTTCGAGTGATTCAGGAATAATTTTGAAGAATGATTCTTATTTTGGAGGCTTGAAGTTAGAAGAGTTGACCAAGTTTGACCTTGGTGTATTTGACCTTGGATTGAAGTTTTAATGATTTTGTTAGGTCCGGATGGTCATTTTAGACTTGGGCGTTTGCCCATATTTGTATTTCGAGACTTCTAGAAGGTTTTATCCATAATTGGCGAAAGTTGGAACTTTGAAGTTTTGGAATGTTCATAAGTTTGATCATGAGTTTACTTCGATATTATCACGCTCAAATTACTGTTCCGATAGTTGGGCTAGGTTCGTTATGTCATTTGAAACTTGTGTGAAAAATTAGAGGCTATTCCGAATTGATTTGATGAGGTTTAGCATGAGTTTTGGAAGCATTCTTAGAATTTCTAGGGGTATTTCAAAGGACAAAAGACTTTTGCTTTTCACTATTTGAGTTCTTATCTTTTGGGTATTTGAAGGTGTTAAAATTCCTGAATATCTCAGATGTTTCATAGGCTAATGTTGATTTTCAAGTTTACTGTTAGTGTTGTTTGTTTGTTGAGCTCCATTCTTTGGTTTATCTAACCTTTATTGGGAGAAAAAGGTATTTATTTTCTCGAGTTTAGGTATTTTCTAAACCCACATGTAACTCTTATCAAGAAATATGGGTGAAATTTGAGTTTTCTTGTGTTTAATTTCACTGTTTACCCGCTTGATATTCTGATTTTGTTATCACTCGAGCATGATTGAATTTAAAGACGTTGTATCAAGTTCTTAGCGTCTCCAACGTGTTAG
Source organism: Nicotiana benthamiana (assembly GCA_034376525.1). Lineage (NCBI taxonomy): Eukaryota > Viridiplantae > Streptophyta > Magnoliopsida > Solanales > Solanaceae > Nicotiana > Nicotiana benthamiana. The sequence continues at coordinate 70,807,932 of CM067330.1, forward strand.
TATGGCTGTGATTACGATGTTGTACTAACATAGTTTGATAGTTGGTACCTAGTTCTTTTCCTTTAGTCACATTAAATTACATTAAATCAAAATTTGAAATTGTATACGTTGGAGAGGAGTTTGTTTACAAAAATTTTAATCATTAATAGTGTCACATTGCAAGAAGTTAAAGATTTATTGGCCACTTTGCAAGGCAATTTTTTAGATGCATATTGGGAATTCTAGCATGTTAATAATGCAGCCTCGAATTTCTTTGACATGTAATTTGGTTGATTTTATAAATTGTTACATGTTCTTGATTTATGTGTGTATTAAATTTGATATGGATATCTATGTGGAAGGGTTGGTAATGCAAGTAACCTTGAAATTGTATTTTTCTTTAACAATAGTGGTTATGCATGTAATTGATTAATTGAGTGAAGTAGGGTATGGTGAAAGTCTTGATTCTGCAAGTAATTTATAATTTAAGGACTATACATATAATAAGCAAGTCTTTAATAAATACATTTATTTAATGGGTGTAAATGGATTGTGTTTAAATATGCAAAAATCTTGATTTTGTAAGAATATTGGGCCAAACGCCATATATAGATCCAAAAGATTAAATTTGCAAGTAAAAACTATAAGGCCGAATGAGTGTCTCGATCTTGAATAACATTTTACAGGCCTACGAACCATTGGCCGAAGCATAATTCAATGAGCAGGCCGCGCCTCCTGGCTCAAAAGATTATCGTTGATGCTCTTTCCTTTAATATATTAAATGAATATTTTCTCGGTAATTTCATTATTAAAGTTTACTTGAATGATTGTTATGCTTCTAAGGGAAATAAGATGCTAAGTCGTCAAAGTCGCCTAAGATGAATTAATGTGAAATACTCAACAGGCTTAGCAAATTTATTTAAACATCTTTAATTTAATAATCTAGTTTATTCTCAAATAACTTGCTATTTGTTTGGTGAAATCCTAGTAAATTAAGAAACCCTTCTAATAACTTAGATTTATATAAGTGGTTTTGTTGAGTACCTTGATTAAAATCCAACATCTCATCCCCAAATGATTTTCATAACTTCATGGCCTCACAACCCACTCAAAGTTAGGAAAAAACTCATAAATCATTAGTATGCTTTTAGACACATTCTAAATCAGTTAATTATCGTAATTGTGTACATGTTAGTTACGATTTAAATTAAGCGAAAAAGTATGTGTTCGTGCGACTTTGGAAAAATAGTCTTCTAAAATAATATAAAAAAATTTGATTGTGTACAAATACGCGTGATATGATTCTTGACACGCAAAAAAATAATACACGTACGCGTGACTCGTATCAAGATAATTCCATAATTTCCTCAATAAGAAAATATAAGCAGTTTTTAAAAGTGAAAAAAGGAAAAAATGCATAAAACTTTTCACATACAAATTCCAGAACTAAATAAGCCAAATACAATTACTAAGTGATCGTGCTAAAATCGCTTAACTCTGGAGTGCCTTGTACCTTTTTCCGAATTAACAAAATTTCTTACCACGTACTATGTGTTCGAGGATCATAATTTGGAGTCAAAAAATTTTCTTGATTAGGTATTAAATAAAATATTCTGACATGGAACACGAAAAATCTAATTATTCGAAGTGACAGCTCCTTAAATCAAAATAATCCCTTATCAAGTACTATCAGTTAAATATGGAAACTCTTTTATCCATCCATGAAAATGGAAGGTGTGACAACAACCTTTAAATTTTGATGACCGTAAATACGCAAGATCATGTGAGTGGCACACAATCAACCTGCAAATTAGCCCATGAATGATAATGTGTCATGAGGTTTAGAAGGAGATATTTTTGGAGGTGTGTGAATAAAGTCTCACATGAAAAGTAAAAAAATATATATAAGGAATTGGATACTCTTAATAGTGTGAGGTCTTTTGTAGGAAACCAAGTAGACTTGACCCAAAGTAGACAAGAGTACATATGTTAAGAATATTTTCAGGTCATTTTAGCCCAACAACTTTGATGGTTTTTGGGCTTTCCCGTTTTATGTGGATTAAAAGATGTCTTTTTGACCTAGCCCACTTTTCTCTATAGTCCACTAATATCAAGACTTGTAAATATGACATATTTTTTAGATCTTAATCACAACAAGAGATAAAATAAAAGGAGAGAAATCATTTTTGAAACTTGGGGGGGAGGGGGGGTAGGGGAGTAAATTGTGCTCTTTTGCTCCAAAAAGTATTTTACTCAGGCAACCACTTCAAATAGTATTTTTTGACTCTTTAACTGTTGGATCATACTCAAATGTGATCGAGAGTTATCAACATTTGGTTCTTAGATTTAAATGGAGTAAATGGATTTAGAAGCCTGTAGCTTTGATTTTAGAGGCATAAATAATAGCTTTTTTTGGGAATTATTTCTCTCCTTGCATCAAATGTTTTGGCATAATCTTATTTCTATTATTGCTCTTGGTTTTGGAACTTGATTTGTGGCTAATTTATAGAGTTTTTATATTGATTGAGTTAGTGGAACTTTAAGTATTACACCCTATATTTTTGTACGTGAGAGTATGTCGTAAGTCAACTGATGGAAGCCTAGAAATGAGATCATCTTTAAAAACACATAAAGTAAGTTAATCATGTTACAATAGAGGTTACAATATTTAATATCACTAATACCAATTACAAAGAGGGTTTGAAGGATTAGAAGCTAAAAAAATTTAAGAAAATAAGTTTCGTCAAAAGTCGACAAGCTAGAATATTATAATATGTACTTTTGGGCTGATTCTATGATGCTTAATACTATAAGGAGATTATTTTATGAGTTATTTAGTATGATAATAATATGTTATGTTTTGAAGTCAAGCGAGTTGTAGAACAAAAGTTGGTAAAAATCATCACAAGTTACATTCATACATGTGTTGAAACTTAGGTCAAATGTAGCTGATATTTTCTATCAATATGATTAGAATTAGGGAATGATCTACCTACCAATTTGAATATATATAAGTCTAGTTTCTAACAAATTAAACAGTTCATTGATATAACATCAAAGTAGAGAGATATTTGCAGTTTTGTAAGATTGCACAAATTGCATAGATGACAAATAGGCGTGTCAGTAATGCTTTTTGAGCAATACAATTTTATATATTATATGAGGTACTTTGGGACATATTATGTACCAAATTGAAGGACTTGAAATATAGTTTCTAACTCTCTTAATCTTTCATTCATACGACATCCGGATAAAAAGATATAAGTGTCAGAAGCAGGGCCAATGCTAGGTGCCAAGCTAGCACCTCTTTGACTTTTCAAAAGTTGATACATATAGGTTTAGAATCGTCTTTCTCTTAATTTTTTTCATAGAACACGAATAGAGAAACCTCCCCCCATAAACTTACTCTTAAGCTCTCTACAAGGGTTTCAAAGAAGATTAACATACGGGTATGAAATCAAGAAGCGATAAAATTAGAATGATACCTACACCTACAACGTAAGTATCACTATCGCCTCTCTTTTTATTTGTAGTTTAGTTTTGGAAGGTACTTTATTGTTAAAAAACACCTAATTTATATATTTAAGATTTAAATATCAAGGAAGGTTGATAATTTTTTTTCTAATAGGTAGAACTCACGGGATGGTAATCGGAAGTCGTGAGTTCGATTTATTTTACTTTTGGTGGGCTATTTTAAAGTCCACTATGTTGGCCTCTATTGCTGATGGTTTATGGAGGTTTGGAGGAGAAACGGTGTGTACAAACACCATATAATGACGGAATGGTGGACTGGTCCTTCGTCATTACATTTTTAGGTTGTTTAATACTACCTTGGTTGTCGTTTTATGTATGAAGTGATTAGGGTGTGTGGGCTATTTTGTAGTATATTGTGATGAAGATAAGGTTGGAAGATAATGAAAACATGTGTTGTTGTTGTTTTGTTCTAATTTTTGTTGGCGTATGATATTTGAGGAGGGCCTTGTTACAGAGGGATGCTGCCCAAAATTACATAAACGAGCTATTAGTTTAAGTTGCGGACTTCGCCTTTATCTATCACTAATTTTGAATCTCCTCATATTGTAGTAGATTGCATTGAGTTATTTGAAGAATTGCTTGGAAGGTATTAAGGACTCAATAGAGTTATGGTATATTAAGGCGAAACCTTTTTTTCATTCTGGCATGATCTAGTAACTACATGTATTTGATAACAAGACATAAAGTGAAGTTCATATTTCTAAATTTATGTACATGTACAAGTCACATAAGTTACATCATTCTCCCTTATAGCGACTTCATATACAGTTTAGTTTTGTGTTCTTTCAGCCTAGAGAACAAAGTGTCTATATATATACACACACACACACATACCACCATCGAGCTATAATCGATGGGCAGGCCCTATTGGGAAACCTCTGATCAGATGGTGGGTTATATACCGATCCTATTATGACCGAACGCCTATGAACAAGCCTAGAATGCCCGAGATATAGGGCCTAGTATGACCGAGTGCCTATGAGAGAGCATACTATGGTAGAGCAGTTACATATACCGAACCTGATAGGGCCAGACAACTATTTTACTTACTATATTGAGATAGATGAGTCAATATCAGCAGGTAAGCATATATTCAATTATATTTAACTCTAGGTTACCTTTAGTTATTATATTATCATTTTAGTTTTAGCTTTCAGTTATTCTATTGCCTTACATACTCTGTACATTATTTCGTACTGACGTCCCTTTTGTTGGAGATGCTGTATTTCATGCCTGCAGGTCCTGATAGATAGTTGGATAGACCTTCCTAGTAGATAAAGTCAAACATCATCTTGGTTGGTAAGCTCTACTCATCTGAATTTCCAGGTCTATACCCTGGAGTCCATTTTATATATATAGGTTTGATGGGTACGTCACGACGCTGTCCTTACCATAATACAGTTCAGTTATACCTAGAGCCGTGTAGATGAGTCTTGTATATATTTTTTATATTAGTATTGTGGCGTTGCCAGCCCTATGTAGATACTTAGTTTGGTATTGCTGGTTGTAGATGTTATTTTCAGATGATTCAGAATATGGCCTCATCGGCCTAAGTTGAGAGTTACCCCTCCAGAGTTCATAGTTACAGAGTGCTACGCTCGGGCCGAGTATGGCACCGGGTGTCAGCCAGGCCTCTTTAGGTTTAGGGCATGAGAAACTAGGTATCGGAGCAGTTCTATCCTAGAGAATCTACAAGCCGTGTCTAATAGAGCCTTGTTTATGGGTGTGTTGTGCACCATACTTATAAGCAGGAGGCTACAAGGCATTTAGGATTTTCACTCTTTCTTCTTACTCTAGATCATGTGGTAAAGCTTAGTAGTAAGATTCAAACTCCTAACTTTTATTTTATTCATAATACAACGATACCTACATCTAGAAAGAGAGTTGGTAAGAGATTAAATAGGATGTAGAAGGTTGAGTAAGAAGGACTCGATTGTGCATCATACTTACGATGAGTAAATTTGAGGTCTTCAACAGATCATACGTGTACTAAGACGTGTAAAATTCTTGATAAAGAACCCATAGTATGAATATCTATCCACCTATATGGTAAAAAGCAATAAGAGAATTAGAAGGTAGATACAACTTTCAATAAGTAAAAGAAGCAAGGTGAAGAAGGGTACGTGCTACCTAATTAGCGAATATTATCAATATTTACAATTCCGACAAAGAAATATAACTATTCTGAGTTGCTTTTCACAGTAACAGAGATATATACAATTGGCCACTTCCATCTCAGTTATGCTCTATGGGATCTAACATTTATTGTTTAAGAGAAAGATAGGAAATTAGGATCTAGCTAGGGTTACAGTAACCCGAAATGGTGGATGGATTATTATCATTAGCTAAAATTTTCAAAGGATAGCGAAAACGAGGTAATAGATATCCTTGTGAGACACCAAGATGGTGCAGTCTATAATAGAACAGTCAGATATGAATACTAGAATGTTTAGAAATTTCAGAAGACAGGCAGTGGAATCCTAGAAGGGATAAATATTTACCTTAGTATGGCTCCCTTCCCTAGACAAGAGAGAATGTTAGGCGACCCGAAGAGCCAGTAGATGGAGCAAGGGGAGCTAAAAGAGAAATAATATTCTGTTAAAGTTTTTAAAATAAAGTAATAAACAGAGACACTAGCAGGAAAATAAGAAGAGAGTAAATGAATATTTAAAGTAAGATGTGATAAATTGGTGATAACGATAATTCAAAATAGGACAGGATGACAGAGTCTATAGTCAAGTGAAGGAAAAGACAACATGTGACATGCCTTGAGACCATAAAGTGTATAAGCCATAAAATCATATCCTTATTTCTAGAAATGATTTCTTGGTGACTCCAACATGATTACTAAAAGGCTAAGTGAGACCTCCAGAGTAATAGAATTTAGTATGGGCTAGTAAACAAGAAAAAAAATTCGAACATGGTTTAGGGACGAAAGGATTCGATAATAGTCGGCGTTGTAAGAATTTCAAAATCATGTTCCGGAAGTGATAGAATGGATAACGGAAGAATAACCTTTGAAGATCATTCAGGAAAATATCTCCCTAAAGCAAGCAATATGAGCAGAGTTATGCTTAAGGGACTAAGTGTGCTAGTTACACTAGGTGTCACCATCGTGCGTAAGAAATTCAATTATCCTTGGTATAGAAATATTACCGCAAGGCGAGTAAGAGTTAGTTAAGATGTGAAAAGGTGCAAAAGATGGAGAGTTAAGTATGGACTAGTAAAGGAAGAATGCGGTAAAAAGGCGAACGGGGTGAGATTGCATTTATTGAGATCCTACAATTATGTTATGACTTCAGAACATTATACAAGCACGATGGTAGGGAGATGTTGTAAGGCTTACATCCTAGGATGTTTTTGATAAATAAGTGTGAATGAACAATTTATACATAAGGATCCAGCGAGAGGTAAGTTAAGACAAAAGGAACAACCCAAGAGAGATTACGCAGAATATAGATATGAGAATGGATCAATAAGTAGTTAGTAGTTGATTAAATAAGATCTTAGTTATGGTTAGATAAGAGGTCTCAGATAAATCAGTAGATCATGCAAGATAAACATAGTGAAATCTAACATAAAAAATTTAGTCTTGCAGAGACGACATCGTAATCCTTGAGAAATATTTAGATAGGATTTTGAGTAGTAAAAGGTACCGTATATGTGTTATGGAACTGAAAGAGAGAATCACTAGGGAGACAATCAAAATTTTAGTTCAGAAGTAAGCCTACGAGCATAAGTTCGCAGATATAATTAAGTAACGATAATTATTGGCGAATAAGTACATAAAACATTTTGTTAGGTATATGATGTAAAAAGCTCCTCGCTTTACAAAAGTCAAAGGGTCTTCCCTAAGTGCAACAACTAAATTCTAGTTGTCGAAATAAGGAAGAAAGCTTCAACATAAGCATAGTGACCTAAAGAAGGAATGACCTTGTAACAACAGTCTCACTAAGACATTGTATGCACTCTATAACAAACTGGCACCTGTCATGACTAAGTAAGGAGAAGTAAAATCAAAAGCAATATTTGAGATCATATGAGTTGTACGAAATTCCAATAGGTGTGGGCACTAAGATAAGCCAAGTATGCATGCAACAAGTGGCAGCACGACCATGAGAAGTAACTGCTTACTTTTAAAGAAAGTTGAGAAGGCACTAAAAGAATTATTCGATCTACAACCCGGAGTTAGTTTCATTATGACCGCACTCAAGATTTAGGAGTACTATCAATACAACATATATGTTTACGTTCATACAGTAATGGGAGACTTCGACATAGGTTAAAAGAAATAATTTAGTCCTCGTTACAGACAAGGGCTTGAATTGTTAGAAGGTTATATCATGAATGTTCCATAACATCTACAAAAGGCTAAAGTAATAAATAATACCCCAAGTCATATATCGGAAGATAGCTTAAGCCTATATAAAGGCTTAGAAAGAAGAGGAATCTAAAGAGTTAATTGGCTAAGTAAATCAGCAGTCTGATTACTAGACCAAGATAATCATCAAATTGTGATTGAGAACATTGCAGAATCACCCTTAATATTAGAGGTACAAGAAAGACAGCACAACAACCATATTCTATAACGACCCTATGATAAAGCCAGTTAGAAAAGTACCAACCTCATAAGGAGTAAGTATGAAGCTTTCACGAAATTGTATATGCACTAGATCGTGCAAGTACTATAGTAGAGCTTCAAGTTGTAGATGTGAATTCCACCTAAGTTAAAGGGTGGTTATGAAAGAGATAGAAAATACGATATGAGATTTAAAGGTAAATAAGGTAAAGGTGAAGAAGGTATGATATATACTCAAGCGCAGAAGGCTATGAATAGTCTAGATTTTAGATAGAGGGCTAGAAGGACAGTGATTCAATATCCATAGATAATAGTGGTATCTTTAGTGGCATATCTTCCAGCCTATAGTTTTTAGGTACAGAGAGGTCTAGTTAAGATAGTAAAGAAGAGTTAGAGACGACATAATGTCTCGCTTGAGGTTCCAGAATAATATGAGGAAATCTGTGGTGCTAGCAAGTTAAAGGAAGGTTGCAAGTAGTATAAATAGATATGTGTAGGCTGCAAGATAAAGTACAATAGAGTGAAAAGGTTTTATGTAGACATGAATAAGGATAAGAAAAGGTGAGTGAGAATGTGACGAGAATAAATAATTCATCGAGATTAAACCTATCAAAACAAGAGAGCTGATGGTTTCTGTAAGTTATAAAAAGCTCAGTATAGCTTGAATAAATTCAGAGGAGTTTAAGATTATGGGAATTTAGAAGAGATGGAATTCTGTCCTGGTAGGAGAATAAGGGTGTAATTGTGATAAATGTTAAGATGATGATATTTAGGCTTTTAGTTGAGTAATTATTCAAAGAGAAGGGATTTCATGAATTGTATAAGATTAGAATACCCCCATAAGATGAATCATGTTGGGATGCAATGAAATATAATTATTGAAGTATAGTATCATTCTTAGGTGGATCATGCAAACAACTTCAGATATTTCCTTATGAGATATGAGCCCTAGTGACAATATATTATGTGTGAAGTTTTAAGTTATTAGTGATAGATTATAGATCAACATTAATGTGAATCAACAATAGATTGATAAAAGTTCCAAAATATGAGATGATATTTGGTTGGCATTCTTAAAATGAATAGTAATGAGGAAGCGTTAAAGTACTTATATTTATACATATAGGATGAGGAGCGAGAGAGTAACTTGGTGTTTGGCAGAAGAACTCAGTAGTAATAAATCAAAGAAAGCGTTATGGTATAGTATGACCTACCTAGATGCAGTAATGCCATGAGGATAGATATCTGAGACTGTGAAATAAGATATAGCAATAGTCGTAAATTCGACAAAGTACCAAGCGAAGGACTTCAGTACATATGTAAATGCCTAAAGGGACAACTTGCCATAGTTCTGTATATATTAATAAAGTGAGGCCTAGAGTATCACGACCCGGATTTCACATCCTCGGGAGTCGTGATGACGTATAATAATACGAGCCAGGAAAGCCAATTAATTGTACAATTTACCCTTTTTACTCATTTTAAATTCATTAACAATTGCGAAGTAATAGCAATTAAACATAGAAATTTAACATAAACGGAAGAAAAAGCAGTAAGTTATCAGAACATGAATCTAATACAACTGTTGGAATCTCGACTACCTAGAGCTGGTGTAATAGTTTCGCAGACGGTCTAATAACACTACAAATAAAGGTCTGAAGAAATAAATACAACACTATCTCTGGAAATGCATGAAAGAAACATGAATAGTATATGGAAGGAGATGACAAGGCCTACAGATGTCTGTAGGACTATTTGGGGTTGCCTGATGAACAAGAATCGGCAATCTCACCGCGGTTCGAAGTCTACACACTGGGTTTTCACAAAAGAGTGCAGAATGTAGTATCAGCACAACCGACCTTATGGGCTGGTAAGTCTAGCCTAACCTCAACGAAGTAGTGACGAGGCTAGAACCCGACTACCAAAATAAATTGGTGCAGCATATAATTGTGATAAGTAAGAATGGGAGGGGGTACATGCTACGAGGATATACCAGTATTTAAAGTAAATCAAGAATAAAAGTCTAAGGGCAACTTAGAATTCATAGCAAAACAAAAGAAACTAATATCCAAGCTAAACACACTTGTATCAATAATTGTTGCGGCGCGCAACCCGATCCCAATATATAACAACACTGTTGTGGTGTCCAACCCAATCCATATCATTTATCATTGTTGTGGCGTGTAACCCGATCCATATATATCATTGTCGCGGCGTGCAACCCGATCCACATATGTCATTTTCACGGCGTGCAACCCGATCCATATATATCATTGTTATGGCGTGCAACCCGATCTATATATATTGTTGTTGTGGCGTGCAACCCGATCCACATATAATATCTACAATCATGACGAGATCGCGCCAAGGGATCAATAAGGTCTACACTATCCCCGAAAGGGATTCGACAACATAAGTAATTACGTCCCAGCAAGGGAGAAACAACTATAACCAAACTTGTTACAACATCTAACTACCTTAGCTATAACCCAACTTGTTCTAACATCTAACTACCTCAGCTATAATCAAACTTGTTCCCCGAGAATAACCATAATCCTTACCCAACGTAAAGAATCATCAATCTAAGCATCTATAATATCAATTAAGAACACAATGCAAGGGAACAACAACTCAACACTCAAGTCCCGGCAAGGGAATAACATAATGATATCTTCTCTTTCTCGCATTTACTTCACAATTCTCTTCACAAATTGAGCCAATGCTCTAGAGGTTTAATTATCACTTATACTTTCACAATTTGTTAAACAACTTGATACAACATTCCTCAATGTTCATAGGTCACAATTCTTTCCACAAACTTTATACAACAATTAGAAACCTTCATCAAGGCATGAATATTACAATGAAGTCACAAAAATCACAATATAAGACTCAACATCATGCTCAACACCAATGTATAGATACTCGTCACAATCACTATGCGTCGTACTCAACAAGAAACAAAAAGAAAATAGGACACAACTCCTAATCTCTCAAACTAAGGTTAGACCAAACACTTACCTCAAACTTCTACGGCCAACTCAAGCCTCAAACACCGCTTTCCTTTTGAATTTGGCTCGAAATCAATTGTATCTAGACATAATCGACTTAATAACATCAATAAACGCAAAAAATTTCCGATTCCAATGCTTAATTATAGCTTTCTAATCATTCTTCTCAAAAAGTCAAAAATTGACCCCAGGCCCGCTTGGTCAAAATTCAAGGTTCGGACCAAAATACGATCACCCATTCACCCATGAGCCCGAATATATAATATTTTTTGAAATACGACCGCGAAACGAGGTCAAATTTCCAAATAATAAAAAAGCCCTAACTCTACCCAAATTCCTAATTTCCTACCCTTAATCTCATGTTTTGCGCCTAGAAATCTAGTAGGTGTTGATAAAAATGGAAGAAAACAAGTCAAAAATTACATACCCAAGAGGTTATGGTGAAGAAGTTCTTCAAAAATCGCCCATGACGTGTGGAGAAGATGAAGTTTGTGAAAAAAGGTGAAAATCTCGTATTGCATTCTGTTTTTGAAATTTAAAATAACTGGGCAAAATTGGTCATCATGTTCACGATGAGTCAGGCCTGGAAGACCTTCGCGTTCACGTAAGTAGGCTCGCGTTCGCGGAGCAATAACTCCTCGAGCCCTCGTGTTCGCATCCAGGTGGTCGTGTTCGCGTAGGAATAATACCCCTCTCCCTACCCAGGCTCATAAGCCTTCGCGTTCGCATTTCCAGGCATGCATTCGAGAAGGGAAGAATCCCCAAAGCTTCGCATTCGTGACCTGTGTTACGCGTTTGCCTAGAAGGAATTTTCCTTCAACATAAATAACACATCGCGTTTGCGAGGGTCCTCTCGCGAACGTGAAGAAGAAAGTATCAGCACACCAGAAATTAGAAAAACCTGCAATTTTTTATAAGTCCATATCCTTCCGAAACACATCTGAAACACACCCGAGCCCTCTGGGCTCCAAACCAAACATACGTACCAACTCAAAAATATCATATGACTTATTCGTGTGACCAAATCTCCAAAATAACATAATTAACATCGAAATAAACCTCAAAACCAATGAATTATTTCAAACTTCTTAAAACATCAAAGCAATTAACGTCCGAGTCATGTCAAACAGATTCCTTTTCTTACCAAACTTCATAGCATTATCTTAAACCACATATAAGACCTATATCGGGCGTCGAAACCAAAATACGGACTCGATACCAACATGTTCTGATAAAAATTTATTTCCAAATCCTTTAGCCAATTTCAAAAAATATTTTCTTTAAAATATTTATTTCTCCGGCTTGGGACCTCTGAATTCGATTTCGGGCATACGCCCAAGTCCCATATTTACTATGGATCCTATCGGACCGTCACATTACAGGTCGGTCCATTTACCCAAAACGTTGATCAAGTTAAATTAATTTATTTTATAGTCAAACTTTATCATTTTCACAGATTTTCTCATTTATGCTTTCCGCCTACTCGTCCGGACTGTGCATGCAAATTGAGGGAATGCTAAAAGAAGGTTTAAAGGCATCAGAACACAGAATTTATTTTAAAAGCAAGTGATGACCTTTTGGATATCACATTTTCCACCTCTAAAATAATCGTTCGTCCTCGAACGAACATAAGAAGGAAGTACCCAAGTCGAGGAAAAAATGAGGATAATGGCTTCGCATATTGTACCTGGACTACTAGGTTATCTCCTTCGTAATTCTGATTTTCATTCAGCTCCACATTAGCGGACTGAATCCTATTGATAACATCACGAATATATTATCTTTTTAATTTAACCTCATGACTCTTCTTGTAGGGAAAATTCCTCAGAGTACTTTTCACCTTTTATGAACTCTGGATCACTTATTTTTATAGCATTTTTATCTGCTTTTTGCGGTTTGAAGTCCTTCTCATATCACTATAACTTTCTCCAAAGCTTTCCAAAACAAATTTGGACTCAATAGTTGTGATTTTCCAAGTTTCAACCTACCATCTGTAAAGACACATGTGTCCATTTAAAGCCTCAAATAGTAAAATTTACTTAGCAGTTTAATAACTAATATCATATGCAAACTCGATTAAAAATAACTGATCATGAACCACTTGCTATGTAATATCCACCGAGTTAGCGTTGGAACTACATATGCATCATGCTTTATACCTCCCTCGTGCTAGAACACATCCAAGTACCTCGATCATTATCCTACAGGGAAACACATTCTTACGTACAACAGTGTCGGAACACATCGAAATGCTCCTACATAACGCTGGTATGTACGTCAGCACTGGAATGCATCCATGCACCCCTACATAATAACCTCACGTAGGATTGCACTAGAACACATCCATACATCCTTAAGCAAACATTTCATACGCTGTTACTCTTATCACACATGATGATACAAGCATCTCGTGCTATTACGCTATCTCTCTAACATATGACTTCATAGGATAGTATGACTTATAAGTAATACATACTAAATTTGGCAGTAAAAATCACAACTTTCTCAATAAATATGATAGACTAACCGCTAAGTTTACAATGGTGCATTTTCACTTTCTTTTGGAGCTAACCGTTGTTACAATAATTTCTTGAGTCTCTAACTCTCGCATTTAATATATGAACAATTTAAATAATGAAGAACAATATTATTTTTTATATCTTGTATCCCCATTGTCATTGTTATCTTTCATTGTCCAATTTCAAGCTATATTTGTGGATCTAAAATTTATAAATATTGCATCTCTTTGAATATAAATCTCCTCAAGTCAACCCCCACTTTTATATACACATTCAACTTTTTAACTATAGTGCTCTATAGTCATTCACTATCAAATAGGTTCCGTCTCTAAGTGCTGATTACTAACCCCTCCAATAAGGTTAAGACTCTCACACTGTTAAACTTTGCTTCCTCAAACAAAAAATAACTGTGTCACATGTGCTCTAGCATTAGCAAGAGTAATACCATCGACCTATCACCCTTTTACTAGACATCATAAGTCTCACAATATCACAAGATAAGAATAAAGATTTGCAAATGTGATGTTGGCATTTAATTAATTTTATCTCGATGTTTATAAGAACCTCCTCAACCATTATATATTTTTCTATCAAATATGAAAATATTCTCATATATCGTTAATAAACTAATAATTAGAAGACTTAAGAACAATTTTGAATACTCGATAAATCTAGTCCGCGACGATAACAAGCGCATTCGACCATGTAAAAGACATCACCAAATGTTCGCACCAACCATGACAAGTTTTTTGGTACCAACCATGGGAAATTTTGGTATTTGTTCTTCCGCGTATCTAACTCTTTTATCTTTAACTCATGATGCTCAGATCACAACTTCTATTTTGAATATAAGATAACATAATATAAAAGAGGGCACAAATCACCTAATCATATAGGGAAAAAATTTTGTGATTTAGCGCAGTTCAAGTCTTCAATTAATTATTGATTAATGCATATATGGATCTACCAATTATTTTTTCTCAACTAATTGAACTCTATCACTTCAAAAGTAATATATTTTGTTTAGCGACCTCTTAATCCCAAAATCTTGTAACTTTTCTTTTAGTTCCTTTGATCCACAAAGCTATTCTATAACATAAAATAAGTATAGACTAGGTTTCTAGAAATATTTTAGTATCCAAGTCTATCTCATTAATAAGGGTGCACTCAACAAGTCTTCTGAAAATACACTTGAAAATTCACTAACACAAAAACTAATTCAATTGTCGGTTACTCAACTCTGGTACCCTAAATTATAGTTAATACAACAAATACTAATATCTAGAACTTTTATTTAAGGAAGTAGCTTTGCCTAGAGACATACAAGCGAATCCTCTATAATAAGCTCAATCGAAATAGGAAATTCGACAGTCTTTCATAGCAAACAAGTGTAAAAAATACGAAGTCGATTAATCCAAACCCAAGATAACCTCAATTAACCATGCTAAGTTATAGCAAATTCATTAGTTATCACAATTTTGAACTATGTCTACACATATCTGATAAATTGGCCCAATAGTAAAACTTTCCTACTTAGGTTAAAACCAAATGGTAGATCTAAGTAGTCGATTTTTTTTATCCTCATATACCCAATCATCTCATAACATGTTGCTATTAACAAAATTGTATAAGTTGATTACTTTTCTCAGAAATAATCTCGATTCTTTCTTCTTCTTTTTTTTTGCACAAAATTTCTTTATAATTACTCTATTTTTATTACGATGCATGATAATCCTAATACTCTGCATCTTACCCTTACTTTAACAGCTAATAATAATATGGTGTGCTAAGTTTATACTCAACCTTTTCTTTTTTGGTGCATTAGATCATATACTTAAGTCTTATTCTCTTCCACGAATAAACATTTATCCAAGGACACTTACCATTAATAGGTTTTGCATTATGTGGTGCCAATATCATAATTATATTTAATGCACTTGATTCTTCATTCGTATGCTACAGTCACACGTATAACATCACTATCAGGATATTACTAATACTATAAAATTGCTTCAAGAGGTATTAAGCTAAGAAGTATATAAGCACGTTCCTCAGATATATTTTACCATCATGTCCAACAATCTAGACGTGGCTAATTTATTACACATCTTATGTTACCGCTCAAATCTTTTCTCTCCTTTCCAAACTCATAATGGAGGATTGTATCCATAAACTCGAGTATTGAATGATTTGCTCTTAGGCAAAAGTCGTATCCTAGATCACTTTAACATTCAAATAGAGTCTTGACATTCAAACAGTGTACTAATTCTTTACGTAAATATTTTGCGAGCTTTCCTTTGTAATCAAGATATCCCAAAATTTATAACCAATCAATTCTCAAATAATATCAATACATACAACGGCCCATGAATTCAAGGCCACTCTCAATCTCATATATTTTATTCAAAACTTCAAAATAAAGTGCGTCGTCGAATAGAGGCGAATGCGCGTGTCCAAACCATGTGTGAAAGGGATAATTCAAGGTCAAACTTAAGTTATCTCACGATCAAGGAATGAAAAAAGGAAAAATATCCTAAATGCTTAGTAGCTTCAAGGTCATAAGTATGAGCGCCTACATACCCATGAACAAGACTCTACTAAATACCGCTCCATAACCCATGACTTAAAGCCTACGCTCTGATACCAATTTTATCACATCTCAAACTACCCCTTAGACGTGACTGGCACCCAGCTAACATCACCTGCCAAGCGAATTCATTTCTATAATATTTAACCATTTACACAAATACTAAGAGAAAAAGTGTAGGACTAAATGTGTTATTAATAATTAAAGAGGAAATGATTATCACCCAATACCATAGTCAACTGATAGAAAACTAACAATCACTCTGATAATACACTCTAGCCCAAACCCTACACTAAGATCATGGGGCGTCTAACAGAGTAATATGAGTTTTATTGATGGGTATGCAACCCCTACCCCTTCCCAAAAAAAGAGAAATAACTAACACGAACTAAGTCTGAAATGAAAGCTAGCTTATGAGGTGAGGATTGCCCAAGCCATATAAGGAGACCAAGGACCTCAAATCCCTCCGATGTGGGACAACTCAACAGAATCCCCGGAGCGAGGACCGCTAACTACACTCTTTGAATCGATCTCCTTACCGCTCTGTGGGGGTCTTCATTCACTCTTCTCTTACTTTCCCTACTTCTAGAAAAAAAAAAGAAATGTTGAACAAAAACGATCTTTCTAAAGTTAAGGCAGCAGATCGGTCGGCTGCGAGACGGGCCCGGGAGCAGCAGTAGGAGAAACGATAAGCCCTTCAATCTACTCCTCAAAGCAGGAATGCCACTAGCGTTATCTCCAACAACGGTATCTGCAAAGAGATTGAGGTAAGGAATGAGTTATACGTAAATATAACCCAGTAAGATCCTCGACCCCCCACTTTAAATTCCTCTGGAATAAGTGTTAGAAAATACAAATGTACTAAAACACGAATGATATAGTAACTCAATATATGTTAAACAACAGAGATAATAAAAATTAACCAACAAGGATATCCACTAAGGACTTATCATAACTGTAGTGAAAGAATTTTGCTAATACACCTACGAGTCCACAACGGCATCATAATTCCTCAAACAAGTAACAGAGCATACACAATGCTCGAGTGATGTACAAAGGCATACACAATGACCCAACATCATGGCGTACAGCCGTATCAAACTCAACATCATGGCGTATGGCTATATCAAACTCAACATCATGGCGCACAGTAGTATCAAATATAATATCATAGCACACAGCTGTATCAAACTCAAAATCATGGCGCACAGCCGTATAGAACACAACATCATAGCGCACAACCATATCAAACTCAATACCATGGCTCACAGCCGAATAAAACTATAAAACTCCAACTCATGGCGCACAGCCGTATCAAACTATCAAACAACTTATAAAATAATTATTTTTTCATAAAATAATATATTTGAGACTAGTCTAAAACCACTGACTCTGCCAAGCGCACGCTTGTCCCAACACATGGATTGGGCAAAAAAAATTTATTTTTTTAAAACGAATTTAAAAAAGCAAGTACCAAAATTTAAAGTCTCACTTACCTTGTTAACAACAAATTCCTCTATCTTGCGACATTCCGAAGGCCTCCAAATGACCTCAATCTAATTATATAGTTCTTTTCTTCCGCAATATTTCACTAAAAAGTAACCAAAATAAAGATTAGTACATCCCTGCCATTCTCCACAATGTCGCCACAGTTCCTTTATTCTTTTCCATATCTATTGTTATCTAACCAAGGAATTAATATTCCCCTATTTACCTTTCTAAATCTTGAAACGTGTGGTAAAAGAAGATGTGAGCTTAGGCTCACTTCTTTTATCCCGATTATTATCCAAAAACTACTACAATGGTCATTGTCACGTGTAATTTATAAATTAGGCTCACTAATCATTTATACAGTATATTATATTGTTGTATATACAATTCTCTTTTACAAACTTAAAATCATCGCTATAATAAAATAAATTCCTAAGTCTCAAACTTTAAGAAGTATATAAATATATTTCGTGTTATTGCACCTAACATTAGTGAAATAATGGCGAGGCTAATACAAAACACACACTTTATAAACCCGTGCAAGTAATAAACAGAAAGCAAAATAAGAAGACGAATAAAAATAAAAATATCAAATAAGAGAACAAACAAGCAAGTTTAGTGAAAATAACAACAGAAACATAACTTACGAACCAAATTCCACAAAGGAGAAGAAAAACGTATAAATAGTCACAAGTCATTGTGTATGTTACAACGAGAAATCCGTCCACATGGAAATACCCATTGACAAATAATTCTCATACTTATCCAATACATGTGTATCAATAACAACCATGGCAAAGTACATAAAGGTAACTATGAGAGATAAGCATAATACATTATGGAAAAAAATAAGCATGACCAAGGTACACTTAGCAAATCAATATTTTAAAAATTATCTCGCTCATATCACACAACAAGGCCTAAACATTGTTACTAATATGTGAGTAATTAAGTAGTCTCACAATCCATTATAGTATAAGTAAATAATACATAAAATAAACAAATACATAAATACGACTAACTCTATCCAAGCATGCTATAATCACAGAAAATACATATATACTCGTCACTATACATATACGTCACCCCAACACACTAAGCACATAGCAAGAAAATTTTCGCAAGTGAAAGTTAACAAAGATACTTACCTCTTTCCGATAAAAGTTCAATAATCAAATTCTGCTTTTTCTTTAAGATAAGTGTCCAAACAACTCGAATCTAACCTAATAAAAGTTACATAAGTCAAATTAACTTTATAAATTATCCTCATATCAAAAAGTTTGATCTTCATCCAATTGGGAAAAGTCAACAAAAAGTTAACCTGGGCCTACGCGATCGAAATTCAAAATCAAGATTACATTTCGATTACCCATGCTTTTTAGAGTCTAATTATTTAACTTATATAAAAAAGCGGATCCCAAATCTCTAAATCTTCAAAAATTACTTTCTTAAATTTTATCCCAAACCCCAATTTAGAATTTTAAAGTTAAGGATAAAATCTTTGGAAAATCATGATAACTAGTCAATAATAAGTTACAATCACAAATCTCTGAAGTTGGCATGAAAATCCTCTCAAACATCATCTCCTTACAAATGCTAGCTCTTAAAAATGGAGAAAAATAAGCTAATATCGAAACCCTTGTTTCTCTTAAAGCTTTAAAAATGACGGCTCTCTTACAGCAGACTAGCTCAGAAATGGAGCAAAACTTTTGCTCAGCCAGTCTGCTTCAAGTAGCATTTTTCAATGTGTTAATCATTGGAGCATGCTCAAATTTAAACCAAGAGTTCTCAATATCTTGCTCATAGATTTCAGCGGTGAAGATTGAATTTGGAGGCTCGTAGCTTTGATTTTGGAGGCGTGAATAATAGCTTCTTTTTTGGGTGATCTCTCTCCTTTCTTTGACTGTTTTGTTGCGATCTTTTTGTACTTTCTTTGTGGCCAGTTAAATTTTTTTTGTAATTCTTGTTGATTAATTTAGTGGAGATGAAGGCCTTTGGCCTTGTAGATTTTACTCTTCATATTGAGATGTTTTCCACGTAAATCTTGGTATCTCTTTTGTTTAATTGTTTTCATCTTATTGTATTTATTATAAGTCGATATACTTAGTGCTCGAATACATTTATGCTTAAATTTGTTTGTCTTCTCCTAGTTCAGATAGATTGGAGAAGTTGGACTTGGATATTTTTCCGTTGCTACCTTGTCGTGCACGTTGTTTATGCTTGTTTTCGCCAGTAAATTATTGTAAGTTGCAATTTTTCATATGTTAATATGATCAAAAAATACATCTTAAAATATTGGTAGAAGTTCACATTGTTCAAATTTCATAAACAAAAAGACATGCCACATAAATTGGGACTGAATCAAGAAAAAGTTATTTAGAATCTAGTTATCAACAAGTATTTTATACTAAATATACAACATATGAGCAATCGAAAGTGATGAGATACCAATTTTGAGACATTTGATCTTTTCTCTTGTTTTTACGAGGTTATATTATGCAACATCATTTATGAGTCGTTTATAGAAAACATCCATGAAGCTCCCGAGAAAATCATAAAAGTTTGTCTGATTTATATTTTTTCTGCGCTCCAAAAAGATAAAATAAAAAACCTTGCAATCAAGATTCACTCTTTGCATTAGGTGCTAGTTTTGACACTATTACACAAAAATATGGATTGGGAGGTATTTTCAAGGATGTCAAAGGATACTAGATCGTGGAATTTGGTAAACCATCATATGCAAGTGGATCACTAGAAGCGGAGATAAAGACTGTACTAGAGGGGCTCAAATGACTAAGGAATGGAAATTATATCCTCTTGCAATAGAGTCAGATTCTATGGAGGCTATCCAATCCATCCTACAGGGTAATAGATTATATGATGATATTGTTAATGAATGCACAGGTGATTAATGTACCAGCAGAAGGAGATAATCCTCCAGTACACATTCAAGCAAGGGAATAATGCAGCTCATGGCATGGCAAGAAAGGCTAAGGATCAATTGGAAGGCAAGAAGACTTTTGTTGAAGCTCCACCTTACGTAAAATATTTTGTGGAAAAGAAACTACTAGAACGTTGTATTTTTATTAAACGTCTATCTTATGATGCTTGTAATACTCTAGCAAACCTAGGTAATCAAAGTGTCTTTAGAGACACCAAGTATGCGAACAATGTACTAAGGCAAGCAGACTTTTGTTGAAGCTCCACCTTATGTAAAATATTTTGCGGAAAAGGAACTACTAGAACGTTGTATTTTTGTTAAACGTCTATCGTATGATGCTTGTAATACTTTAGCAATCCTAGGTAATCAATGTTTCTTTAGAGACACCAAGTATGCGAACAATGTACTAAACCCTCCTTAATTACGACTATATATATATATATATATATATATATATATATATATATATATATATATATATATATATATATATATTCCTGTTTACGGTTTCACTCTTTGCATAGCAATAACGAGTGTTCAAATTCCTCTTGTTTCTCCATAGCAGTTTGCCCATATTATGAAAAAGAAAAGTTATGTCACACATTCGACTATATTCATATCTTCTCGTCTTGGTATAGCCAACATTCTTGTGCTTCTCATGGCATTACTCATTACATTCTTAATAACGATAACAATGTGTTCTACTTCTCTTAGCTATTTTTAGTAAGAAATAGTTGAGTGAATTTTTATTTTTGTTTATGTTCACACATAAGTGAAAATTATGGAAAGCTAGAGTTACTTCATAGGCTAATTCATCCGAAGAAAAATGCTTTTAATGTATGTTTTTCTATATATTTGCTTCAAGGGATCTACGAGGATCATTTTCTAAACGAGGACATAGCGCAAACAACAACAACAACTACATTGATAATTTAATTGTGTAATTTTCTATAGAATGCAAAAGTATCCCGATTAATACTGAGACATTAGGGGCAATAAAAATTGTCGTATTGTCATAACTCCCTCGTACCAAATCCAACAACGAATACCGTACAAAAATGCTAGAAATTTTAACATTTCATAAAAAAATTAATTCTAAAATAATGAAATATTGTAATTCTCACCCGGATCTATTCCATGCTTCTTCCTTTGTCCAAATGAAAATGAATGTTGTAATTTCAGTCGTAATTTGCTCTTTTTCTCTACCTTGCATGGTCAAGTTTTATGCAATGACTCGGTCGGTCATTTTGAGTATTTTACCCTCGTTCTCTTATTTATTGCCTTTTCTATATTCATTCGTTGTTATGTGACTTGCCAAGATGATTGAATTGGTTTCCAGGAGCTTTTGGAATATATTAGGACACTTACTCCCAAGGTTGGAAGTGTAACTTGTAAGAGTTAACCCCAGAATAGTGTTTTGATGGTTCTGATACATTCATATGATGATTTCGGACTTAGGCATGTAGATTTGGGGCTGGAAGTTGACTTTGATGATATCGGATTCGGATTTTTGTTTCGGAAGTTAGAACAGGTCCATTGTGCCATTGATACTTGCATGAAAGATTTGAGATCATTTCAAGTTGTTTAAGCTTGTTCGACATAAGTTTTGAATTTGAAAAATGTATTAGTCTTCTTGGGGTTGAATTGAGGTGCAATTCATGGTATTGATATTTTTTTGTCTAAATTAAGGCCTCAAGTAGGTCTATATTATGCCTTGGGATTGGATTGTATGTTTGGACAAGATCCCGAGGACCCCGGGTGTGTTTGGGATGAGTTGTGGATCATTTGAATTTGTTGAATTGCTGAAGATTCTGGGTGTTGATGCTTTTGCACCTATGGATAAAGGGTCGGAGAAGTAGCCAGTCGAGCCTAGATGCGGAATTTTTTTGGAGAAGGCAGGGACGGCAGATGCGGTTAGCTACGCATAGAAGTGGGAGCACGTCTATAGTGAAGGACCATAAATGCGGCTGCACAAATGTGCAATGTTAATCGCTAATGCGGTTAGACGGCTGATGTTAGGAGGTCGCAGATGCGATGGGGTAACTGTAGAAGCGGCATCATAGATGTGATTTAGTGATTCTACATCACTGCTGTTGGGAAGTCGTAGATGCGATGGACTAACCGCAGAAGAGACACCACAAATGGGTTTAGTGATCCGCAGATGCAAAATCACTGATAGTTAATATGTCGAAGGGCTTGATTTTTTTCTCATTTTGGGAGTTGTGAAGCTCGGATGGGGGCAATTTTTAGGAGACTTTTCGCTAAAGTTGAAGAGATAATTGAAGTTTATTCAATTTTGATGTTAGATATTGATTATCCATGGATAATTTCATCTAGTTTATGTGAATTTAAAGTAAACTTTGGTGATTTTTAGCTATGATTTTGGAGAAGGAGAATTGATAACTTGAGGGTCGATTCGATATCAAATTGGATGTTATTGGTATGGTGATATGGTCGGACTCGTTTTTTAATGAGAGTTTTGAATTTGTGAGTTTTGACTAGTTTCGGGGTGCGAGCTCGGAGTTGACTTTTGCGATTGACTTTTTTATTTGAGTTAATTATCTTAGATTTATCTTTTGAAATTGTTTCATATGGCTTTTGTTGATGAAATTAAGTTATTTTGGCTAAATTCGAGTCTTCTGGAGATTGTTTCATGCGGGAAGGGCTTATTAGAGATTGAGTTGGCTTGCTTGAGATAAGTATATTACTTAAACTTAGTTGAGGAACTAGTTGCTTGGATTATTTGTGGTAGTTACGTGCTATGGGTAGCGCGCATGTTTGGGATTTGAGCCTATGAACGTGCACTGGGGTGTTATTCATCGGGGTAGTGTTTAGCCTATGATATGCCTTGATATAATTGATAAGCGTCATGTTGTAATGTCCATCCTATTTGTACCCCTTAGTGAGCGATTTGTACCATCTTTGAGGTTACGTTGAGGTTATCTCATGATTGAACTTGATAATTACTACTTTTGTGATGTAATTGCCGGATTGTGCTATGGTAGCACACTTGCACATGCATATACTTTAGCATGGCATTTATACAAGTCCAGGGGTATGAAATTTGATATTCATTGATCATGTACATGTATTCTTGTATATTTATTTTTTGCGTGATATGATCTGGACCGATAGTTTGTGACTATCCCGAGCGGATTGTGATATTGATCCTATGACCACACAAGGTAGATTATGATATTTCCTTTGACCACGTTGGTTGGGTTGTGAGTATTAGCACATGAGTTATCTTTGCGATCAATACTATTGGCACATGAGTTGTCCGTGCAACACTTGAGTTGTCCGTGCGGATCCAAATATTGATATTATTTACAGGTCTGTTGCCGGTGAGATTAATATTATTAGCATGTAAGTTATCCGTGCAGCACATTAGTTGTCCATGCAGCATGCGGATATGGATGCATTGTAATGACTAGATCGGCCATTTTGAGCTCTAGAACGTTGTTCAACAGTTTGAGGCCTTGAGTAGATTCACTTTATGTTATGACTTTCATGTGTGGTTGGTTTCGATTTTCAAGAAGTTCGGAGTTGATTTGGAAGAATAATTATCAATTCGAAAGCTTTAGGTTGAAAGAGTTACAAGGTTTGACCTTTGAGTAAACGACTGTGGAACTGGAATTTAAAGGTTCCAATAGGTTTGTATGATGATTTTTGACTTTGGCATAAGTTCGAGCTTCGAGTGGACCGTGAGCATTTCGACGCTTATTGTGAAAAGTAGGCAATTTGAAGGTTTTATTATTTCCTATGTTTGATTTGAATTGGAAATTGGTGCTATCGATGTTCATTTGGGATTCCAGGCCTTAGAATAGGTTAGTATTGTAATTTGTGACTTGTACATAACATTTGACATCATTCTGGAATGTTTAAGCGTAATTCGGATGCGTCGTCGAAATTGGAAGCTTTTGAAGTTAAAAGAAGGATTTTGATCATCTATTCATAGTTTTGATCTTATTTTTGGCATTTTGAGACTTTGGATAAGTTTGGATGAGGCGTTGGGACTTGTTAGTGTGATCAACGATCCGTAGTTTCAGATCATTTTGCTATCTTTTGCAGATGTTGGTTTCTAGTGTGTTTTGTGTGCATCGCGATTGCGGAAGTACGGTTGCGATTGCATAGGGTTAATGTGACCGGTGGATATTATTTTCCTTCACGGTCGCAAAAGGGGTGTCATGATCGTAGAGCTTGATCTGGTTGTTCTTCGCGTTCATATGGTAATAGTCACGAATGCATTGAGTTAATGATGTTGGTCTGGGTTTGGAAGGTTGTAGGATTTTATGATGTTCAAGGTTTTGATCGCCGCATTCGTGGAGATGGGATCGTGTTCAAGAAGGCTTGGGTAGGCTAATCTTCGTGATCACGATTCCCTAGCATTCATGTAGTATGATTCCATGGGAGGGGATGGTTGCCTTTGCAATCACGAGGAGGTTTTCGGGATTGCGAAGAAGGGTTATTGTGCAGAATATAAGGTTGCAAATGGGACTTGGCTCATTTCGTTTCGTTTCTCACATTGGATCCTGTTTTGGGGCGATTTTGAAGGAGATTTTTCATCATCCATCACAAGGTAAGTAATTTCTACACATTGTGAGTTAAATACATGAATTATACATGGATTTGAACATGGAAATTGATAGAAATTGTGGTATTTTTGAAGAAAAATTAGAAATGGTAATCTTGGATTTTGGCCACAAAATTGGACATGGAATAAAGAATAAATTATATATTTGAGTTCCTGGTGTTATGGGTAGTATTTATCCTAGAAATGTTTTGGAATTCGGGTGTGTGGGCTCAGGGTTGACTTTGTTATCTTTTCGTAAAGAGTTGAGAATTATTTCTAATTGTTGAACTATGAATCTTGGAGTACGTTTTGATCGGTTTGCACGTTATTTGACTAGCTTCGAATCGTTTGTTACAGATTTAAGGAGTTAGAGATGCGTTGAAGCCGATTATCATATTTCGAAGCGAGGTAACTCTCCTGTCTAACCTTTTGAGAGGAAAATTATCTTGTAGGTTTTATAATTGTTATGTGCTACATGTTATGGGAGCTACACATATATGAGGTGGCGAGTGTCCGTGCGTACGCAAGAAATCCTGATAAGATCTGAGTAGATTTAGACTGACGTCATGCTTTAATTGTAATATCTGATTTATTCATGCTTGTTTAAATGTTTTAATTTACATTGTTTCTTGAGACTATACTTGCATAGAGTATCGCACTTGTTATTTTAGATACCTGGCGAATTACTTGACTAGGAGTAGAAATTATACTTTCCTTTTACGGATTTTTCTTGAGTTGTACAAAATTATTTGAAGAGTCTCTTAAACTGCATAACTCACACAGATATTCATTAGTGGGGCTAGTGACCCATCAAATTTCACTATTCATATGGGATCGGGGTGAACGCCTTAGCAGTACTATTATGATCGGGTCGCATGACCTCGACAGTATTATAAGATTAATATATGGTTCGTATAGGTTGACGCTCAATAGTGTACACGCTTATGGGATCGGGTTAAACGACCTTAGTGGTACTATTATGAAATCTGGACGTTAGCCTCGACGAAATTGTGAGTGATATTTGACAAGAAGTCAGTGTATCTATGAGACTTGAGATTTTATATTTTATCTAGTGTTGACCATTACGTATCCTATTCGAGGTATTGTCCGTCTATTAAGGACCTCATGCTTGTTCTTCTGTTGAGGATTTCTTACATCTACCTCGTTGTTTTTACCTGCTATATCTCATATCTGTTTACTTTCATTATACATGATTTATTGAACCATTAGTAAGTGTCAATATTGACCCCTCGTTACTACTTCGTCGGGGTTAGGCTAGATACATACTGGGTACGTGTTGGTTTATGTACTCATGCTACACTTCTGCACTAATTATGCAGATACTAAGGTAGGTTCATTTGATGGTCATCTTACCGCATATGCGCAGCTGCTGGAGGGACTATTTGGTGAGATTCTTTCCATGTTACGATTCGCAGCACATGGTGTCTGCATCATATTCATTTATTTTATCCAGTCTATTATATATCCAAAACGATGTTGTATTAGTGTTGTACTTCCTAGTAGATGCTCATACACTTGCAACACCAGATTTTGAGAATTTCGATTCTGTTATTGGTTTATATTTTGACCATGTTTGAACAATTAAATTAATAACATCAGTACTTTCTTATGAAAATGAACGACTTCAGTTATTTACTTCGAGATACATGTAAATTATCCATTAGTGTGTTGATTTCATGGTTGTCTTGCTTAACAATAGAGTTGGGCGCCATCACGACCAATAGTGGGATTTGGGTTGCAACAATTTGGTGTTAGAGCACTAGGTTTAGTTAGGTCCTATGAGTCATGAGCAAGTATAGTAGATTCTTAAGGATCGGTACGGAGACGTCTATATTGATCTTTGAGAGGCTACAAGACTATTAAGAGAACTTACTTTTCTTGTATCCTTGTCATATGATTTGATTTGTTTGAGGCTTATCCTTTCAGTTCCTTCCTACTCATTCGTGTGAGATATCGAGTATCCAATATCAGTTGGGCACTAACGAGTTGTGAAGCTGCTAAAAATATGGTGCAGGATGTTTTTCCATGCGTATGCAGGCAGACTATTATCGACTCTTTATGGAAGGGTGTTCCGTCGTTTCAACCTAGTGTTAGTATTGCCTATGGTTTTGAGTCTATGTATTGTGATGTTCTTGTGTTTTTATCGCGCAATACTGGTATAAATGGTGAATGAGTTGAGA
This sequence comes from Nicotiana benthamiana, assembly GCA_034376525.1. NCBI lineage: Eukaryota > Viridiplantae > Streptophyta > Magnoliopsida > Solanales > Solanaceae > Nicotiana > Nicotiana benthamiana. The sequence continues at coordinate 70,835,347 of CM067330.1, forward strand.
GGATTATTATTCAGTTCATGGTTTAGAGATTTAGCATTTAATTCCAGCAAAGGAGAGCCAATTGGACTACGGATGTTTAGGCTTTCGTTGACAGACTAGTGAGATTGGTTATTTTCTAATATGGTGGAATTCTTGTTTTTGATATGGTATTGTCATCCTTGTTCGAACGCATTAAGGCTCATGGGTATGATGGTCATCATTGGTTTGACTTTGGGGCGAGGTGCTGAAAATGATACCTAAGAAACAGTTATCAAAGATGGCAATGTGTGGCAGCTTCAAGGTCTTATCAATGTTTCTAGTGTTGATGGATTGAGAAAGATGATCTTATGGAAGCTTAGAGTTCATGTAAATCTATTTGTTTGGGTTCTATGAATATGGATCATGATTTGGAGCGGCATAATCAGCGGTAGAAAATGAGAATAGATGTGGTAGGATATGTCTCGCGGTTGTTGGATTGCTGGCAGGTCAATTACGAGCAATAGAGATCGAGTTGCTTACTTAGGAAGAGGGTTTAACCGGAGAGGGAGTGGAAGTGTATTGTGTGGATTCTGTGGTAAGATAGCCACATGCTTTAAGAAAGTTTAAACCAATTGGGATCATGATGGACAAATAACTAAGCCTGGTATCTTTTTTTTTAGGTGGTGGCTTCTTACTCAGGAAGTTTGAATGTGACAAAAAAGTTTGATTGGAAAGTGGTGGAATGTGAATGCCTGATAATTATTCTAGGATGCCATAGCTTCGAGTTTCAAACATAATGTTGGACCTTCAGTTGATGCTAATCGGATATAAACAGATTCTTATGGATAGAGAATGAGTGTGGACCTAGGAGAATTAAATGATTTCATAATAGATGCTCTTATGGCAAAGTCGTTAGAGGATGTCGATATAAGGTTATCAGGTGGACAATCTCCTATGACAAGGTTGAGGGTTGGATGACTTTTGATGAAGTCTTATGAAGAGGTCTGCCCTCTATACAATGGGATTATGTACTACGTTACGAGTTTGGATCACTTGAAGAAGATAGTGCGACAATTATGAGGTTGACTGCAAGCTTATGGTTGATAATTTGCAGCGTGTTATGACTAGTGAAATAAGAACTTGCGAGAAATTCTGCTGAATAACGGTGTGAGATCATGGTATCCAAAATGAGAAGGCATTATTGGTCCTTGGATTTTGCAATTGTCTTAAATCTAAGTGAGGGGGCCTACCGTCAGTGACTGGGTTATGTGGTCACGTCTTTGCAGTTTTTGGTTATCGATATTTTGGTGATTTGGTTATTACTTAAGAGGAACACATTTGGGGGCAATTCGAGCTGGGAATTTGATGGATGGGTGCTATATTCTTTCCCTATGGGTTTATGTGAAGGTTGTGGAATGACTCCGATTTGATATTTCTTTGAGAATATGATGTGCACAGAAAAGGATATGTTCAGTTACTTCTTTTGCAGGGTTCATCTGCTAAAGGCCACTTGTTTGGTTTTATATTCATGGATATCTTAGAGTAGGGGGACTCTTAATAATGGTTCTAAAGGATTCGAGAATTAAGGTGGTGCCTACAGATACGGGTTCATTATATGGGTGGAGATTGAGTTTTGCAGGAAAGGGTGAAGGCTACTTGGAGTATTTCTATGTAATCATCGGGTCCAAAGTACAATGTTAGAGAGATAGAAGAAATAATTTCGAGTTCGCAAAAGGGTTTATTGGAACGGGTGTGGCAATTGGAAGTACTATTAAGCGCATGGAACGGTATAGAATGGCTTATGGATATTAGATGACATGGTCGTGTGATTTGGGATCACATGAGATAAGTGTCGATTGAGGTTCATTGTGTGCTAGAAAGGAGAGGCATTAATTCTGAAGGTAAGTTAAGAGAAATCTGAGAAGTCGAGTGAGTTTGGTAGTGCTTTGGATTGGCATAGTGAAGTAAATGATCAGCTCCTTCTACGATAAGTCTATACTGGTATGTCGTGTCTATTCTTGAAGGCTTGACAGTCTCTGTAATTTGGTTGGTTTAGAGGGATTCTATCCTGATGATTTGGGTATGTACAAATAGGTCCCGAAGAGATTATGATAATTTTGACCACATTTTGATGTTTTTGTGTCTTCTACAGATATGGGAAGTTGGTTGTGTGATGCGATTCTTTCTCCTAAAATAAGATAAGTCTTAGGCTTCTAGCTGCTGAAGTGTTTATTGTACTAGTGGGTCAGGAGTCATGATGGAATTCGTGTATTCTTGTGTAATATCATAATTGGTGCAGTGAGCGGTGTGGAATTTCAATTAAAGGGTCAATGTTGAAGTTCAGTTTTGACAGAAATGTGACGAGCTTGGAGGAGCGGGGGGGGGGAGATTTAAGATGTTCAGAGTAGGCTGGTGCTATTTTAGTGTCGCCTGAGAATGGTGTTCTGTGGAAGATGCATTATGTATTGATTTATGGACTCTTGATTCGCATTGCAATAATAGTATGGAAGGTGGCCATTGATGTTCTGATTTTTGTTACCCGGTGCAGGAGGTTTTAGGAATACCTCCCATGGGATGATCACCTAAGTGTGATGCATTAGTCATTTAAGATGTAGGGATTGAAATTAGGTACGAATGTGTATTGTTGCTGATTGGAGAGTTTATGTTTGAGAGACTCTCTATTCCCATGGTTGAGGATTGTGAAAGTTTGTTCCACATTTGACGGTTGATCGTATGAGCCACATATCGGGTCATTATGGATCTTTGGAAGGTTATTAACCTATTTTGGGATTATTGGAACTGGCTTTATGTTCGGTTGGTGGACCTAATGTGAATGTATATTTTACACCAAATCAGGTATGCTTATTCATCACAATATTTCTTATGGATGAGTCTTTGGGCGTGGTGGATGTTATTCCTGTCCTCATCTATTTCGTGCTTTACTTTATTATGCCATGTGGGTTGTGAGATGACTTGATTATTCACATGTTTGTTGTGATACTATGTAACTTGTTGTGTTATATGAGCGAGATGGCTCTCGAGATGTTTATTTGCTTATTGTACCTTAGTCGTGCTTGGGCCTTTGTAGCACATAGTGTTATCTGTCTCCCTGAAGTTATGTTTATGCATGTGCTTGTAGTTGATGTACGTGTGTCGAGCGAGTATGAGCATGTTGGCTTGGTGGATATTCCCTTGCTGATTGTTATGTGTAGATCAGGTGGCATGCCACCACAGGTATGATATTTAGATCAGGTTCCGCTGCAATGGTATAATGTTTGGATTGGGTTGTATGCCGCAACAGTGAGATGTTAGGTATGGTTCCTTGTACACATATTATGTGTTTTGTTTCTCATCCTTGAGATATGTTTATAGCATTTGATTGGGTGTTTTAGTCGTTACACGGGTTGGATAGTTCGGTACTCGAGTTCGCTTTTCCTTATTGGTCATATTCAAGTTGTGGCTTATTGGTGCATTGAAGAAGTCGTATGAGATTTTAGATGGATTTGATGTGGCTTGTTGATCGATCAACTTGTACTGTGTGAGATGTGGTTATTGAGCTTGGAATTAGTGTAATCGGATTGGTATTATGTACGTTGGAGGGAAAATATCACTAATCAGTTCGGAAAGCGGCAATGGTTCTTGTTGGACGGTGGAACTCCATGAGTTATTGATTTGACCTGTGGTGATAAAAGATTTTGAATGGCTCTCTCATTATCGCAGTGTTACTAGTGTTGGAACTTGTCTTGTGTGTATCATGAGACTTATTACAGGTATCGGCTTCGCGAATTTGCTGCTATTGTGGTTGGAGCATGTTATTATGGGCATATAAATTATGTGATGCATTGTGTGATTACAACATGGGTAAATGATCGTGTCTTGGTATGGCTTGTTTGAGGTTGATACAGTGTACATATGCTAAAAACAGACTTTGTAGAGAATTTCGGATGTTGGAATTTGGTTCTAAGGCTTGCGATCCAAGGTAGCAAGAAGTCTTCAGCTTGGTTTGAGATAATGTGCTCATATGGATTATGATGGCACGGGCAGGTTCACGAGGGTTATACAGTGATTATTGGCAACTTTGGAACAGTTCTTGGCACATTCGAGGATGAATGTATGTTTAAGTAGGGGAGAATGTAACAACCCAACCAACTGTTTTGAGCTCTAGCATGTCGTTTGGCAGTTTGAAGCCTTGAGTAGCTTCACTTTATGTATTATGACTTGCACGCGTGGTTGATTTTTATTTTCGAGAAATTCGGAGTTGAATTGGAAGAATAATTATAAACTTAAAAGATTTAAGTCGGAAGATTTTATCAACGTTTGAACTTTGTGTAAACGACCTTGGAATTGGGGTTTGAAGGTTCCAATGGCTTCATATGATGACTTCGGATTTGAGGGAATGTTAGGATCGAGTTTCGGGTAGACCAAAAGCATTTGGGTTCTTATTGTGGAAAGTTAGCATTTTGAAGGTTTTAGAATTTTCTAAGTTGATTTTAAGTGGACTTTGGTATTATCAATATTCTTTTGGGATTCCGAGCCTTGGAATATGTTGTATTGTATTTTGTGACTTGTACGTAGAATTGAGCGACATTTCAGATTGTTTAAATGTGATATAGACGTGTTCGTTGAAGTTTGAAGCTTTTGAACTTAAAAGAAGAATTTTGATCGTCAATTCATGATTTTGATTTATTCGTGGCATTTCGAGCCTCTGGATAAGTTTGAATGAGGTATTAAGACTTGTTGGTCGCATTTGCGGATCCTCTGGTCACATTTGTGAACCTATACTCCCAAATGCAAGATCTACGGTAGAACATATAGCTGGGATTTCTTAACTTAGCTTCATTTATCACATATTTTATCCCTAGACTTTGTGGGAGGTGATTTTAGGAGGGAATTTTCATACAAAGTTATTAGGTAAGTGATTTTAACTCAGTTTTGATTATATAATATGATTATTTATGAGATTTAACATCTGAATCATGAGATTTGAAGAGAAATTTTGGGGATCTTTTACTATATTTTAGAAAAAATAAAAAATTAAAATCGGAGAGTCGAATTAGACTCGAATTTGAAAACCAAATGCATATTTGAACCCGTAAGGCTATAGGCAGTCAAGTTATACCCTTCGACTCGGGTTTTGACTGGGAGAGCCCGGGGTTGACTTTTGGAAAATTTTGCAAATATCTTAACTTTATCAATCAAAATTGGTTTCTCCTAAATTATTTGATGTTATTAAGTCAATTTTGCTTAGATTTGAACCGAGCGGAAGTGAATTTTAAAAGAAAAACATTTTTGTAGTATCGGTTGTGGACTTTTGAGGTAAGTATTTTGCCTAACCTTGTGTATGGGAAATTACTTGTTAGGATTTGGCCTAATATCTTGTCTTCTATGTGTAAATGATGTGTACAGGAGGTGATGAGTGTATACACGATCGTGATTTATGACCTGATATGACCCAAAGTTGCTCTTATTACCTTGATTTGATTGTGAGATCTCTACACTACGTGTTTTTCTCTTTTGATGATTACCTGAGTTCATATCTCATGCTATAGATCATGTTTTAGGAAGTGCATTCCTTAATTAGCCAAGTTGGTCGATTATGAGATTGTTGCTAAATTGAGTTATCTGAATTCATGCTTATATGTTGGACGCCCATCCGCATTCCCTTTATTTGGTTTCTCTCTATGCATTTTGATGGTAAATTGAGAGTTTATGTCTTCATAACACTTGTTGGCATGATGTGTTGTTGTGATTGTGGCACATTTGGACTTGTTGAGTGGATTTCTCGAGTGTTTGCACGACGTTTTTGCTATGCTAATTTTATTATTTATACACATGGGGCGAGACAAGGCGGGCTCTATATATATATATATATATATATATATATATATATATATATATATATATATATATATCGAGTTTTCACATATGGCGAGACAAGGTGGGATAATTGTTGAAGCGCAAGTGGCGAGACAAGGTGAGCCTTTACTTTACTGTTGCGCACCCGGCAAGACAAGCGTAGGTATGTGGGAATGATTTACACCCTGCAGTATTACATTGATGTTATGCTCCATAGTATTATGATTACACCTTGTAGTATTGTATGTTGGATTGTCGTTACATAATTGACATCAATTCAAGGACAAGATTATTTTTAGGTTATCCGTGTTATGCTATTTCAAACAGGTGATAAGTAAATTTGTGAAGGTGATAGGGTAATCTAATTGAAAAAAAAATAATTTTCATCGAAGTTTGACATTTTGAGATAAAATACGATACAAGCTATAATAGGTCATATTTATGAACTAGTGCCATACCATATAACCATGACAGTAAGGTCTACAAAATAGGTTAAAAGTGATTAGTATTTTTAGGACCATGATAGTAAGGTGTATAGAATAGGTTAAAAGTGATTAGTATTTTAAGTAAACTAAGATATTGCCTAATTATGTTGGTAAGGGGTTAATTATTACTTTTTAGTGGGAGATTAACAATGTAATTAGAAATTTCTTAATAAATATAGGAGGAAACACTGCCCCCAATTGAAAGATGGATCAGAAACCTCAATGGTGACTCTTGACTTATATGGCTATGTGGCATATTTAGGGGATTTTTGGAAAATTAATCCCTATCAAGTGAGGCCCGCAACCACTAAGATAAGAGACCTTCCTAATTCGTTAAAGGGAGATGGATATCTCTACAAAGAAAGATATGTAGCTTCAACAAGAATTCTTATGAGCCCATACAAGGTGCAACGTGACTTATAATTCTAAGGGAGTCCGATATAACCTTTCTTAAGAATATCATATGGATTTTTCTCTACTTTGATCTCGTCGTTACGTGTTTTGTCGCGATTGATGTATGTTAAAGGGATTGTCAAGAGAATCAGCTTTAGGTATATTAAGGCTATCCCTTCTTTCCTTTTGGCATGATCCATATGATATAAATGAAACAAGCAAACGCACAACTTTCATAAATGACACTATTCTTATTGTACTTGCGCAAGTGGCGAGACAAGGTGAGCCTTTACTTTACTGTTGCGCACCCGGCAAGACAAGCGTAGGTATGTGGGAATGATTTACACCCTGCAGTATTACATTGATGTTATGCTCCATAGTATTATGATTACACCTCGTAGTATTGTATGTTGGATTGTCGTTACATAATTGACATCAATTCAAGGACAAGATTATTTTTAGGTTATCCGTGTTATGCTATTTCAAACAGGTGATAAGTAAATTTGTGAAGGTGAGAGGGTAATCTAATTGAAAAAAAATGATTTTCATCGAAGTTTGACATTTTGAGATAAAATACGATACAAGCTATAATAGGTCATATTTATGAACTAGTGCCATACCATATAACCATGACAATAAGGTCTACAAAATAGGTTAAAAGTGATTAGTATTTTTAGGACCATGATAGTAAGGTGTATACAATAGGTTAAAAGTGATTAGTATTTTAAGTAAACTAAGATATTGCCTAATTATGTTGGTAAGGGGTTAATTATTACTTTTTAGTGGGAGATTAACAATGTAATTAGAAATTTCTTAATAAATATAGGAGGAAACACTGCCCCCAATTGAAAGATGGATCAGAAACCTCAATGGTGACTCTTGACTTATATGGCTATGTGGCATATTTAGGGGATTTTTGGAAAATTAATCCCTATCAAGTGAGGCCCGCAACCACTAAGATAAGAGACCTTCCTAATTCGTTAAAGGGAGATGGATATCTCTACAAAGAAAGATATGTAGCTTCAACAAGAATTCTTATGAGTCCATACAAGGTGCAACGTGACTTATAATTCTAAGGGAGTCCGATATAACCTTTCTCAAGAATATTATACGGATTTTTCTCTACTTTGATCTCGTCGTTACGTGTTTTGTCGCGATTGATGTATGTTAAAGGGATTGCCAAGAGAATTAGCTTTAGGTATATTAAGGCTATACCTTCTTTCCTTTTGGCATGATCCATATGATATAAATGAAACAAGCAAACGCACAACTTTCATAAATGACACTATTCTTATTGTACTTGGGGTTCCTATGTTCCTGATTCCCCATGTATACTATTATTCGATCATCTGTTCATGGGTCTCAGAAAATACGTAAGCTGATAAAGTTTATTTCAAGATATCAATCGAAGACCTATTGACTTACTTCATTATGCATTTCATTCATTTATACCTATACATTGACCCATGACCAGATGGCCTTATATACGTGTATATTATATCTATATGGGATATGGGAAAAGGTTATGGCGTTATATATGAACCATCACTTGATCAGCTGGTATTTGTTAATGATTTTGCCCACAGTGGCCGAGATGATATAACGGGATGCCCTCAGAGGCTTGGTGATGTTATGTACGTATACACCTATGCATGATATGACCATTATGCGTATATTCGTGACATTATAAATGTTTCATGATTCACAGTGCTATTCAGACTTACAAGTTGAGTCTTTCCCTCCATGTTTCTTTCATGTTTACTATATACTGCTTTCATGTCTTACATACTTAATACTTTATTTGTACTGACGTCCCTTTTGCCTAGGGACACCACATTTCATGCCCACGAGTTCCGATAGACAAGTTGAGTGCTCCAAGTAGGCTATCAGCCTAGTGGAAGGTGTTAATGCACTCCAATTGCTCCGGGGTTCCTATTGGTCAGTATGATTTGGACATATATTGACTAGCATGGCGGCCCTGTCCTGATATTTAAGATATTTATGCACTCTTAGAGGCTTGTAGAAAAATGTTTGGTATATGGATACTTGTATGCCGTGTCGGCCTATGTTTTGAGTACACAAAGGATCACGTCGGCCTTATAAGCCCGTATATTATGTGTATAAGTTGGCATGTCATGTAGGAGTCATTCTATATTGAGTATTCCCTTATGTTCTATTCTAGTTATCTCATGACAGCCTTTCCGGCTCATTTACCTAGGATCGTATGATACTAAAGCTATGTTACTTGGTACTCGTTTGAGTAAGGCACCGGGTGCCCGTCGCGGCCCATTAGTTTGGGTCATGACATATGTGGTATTAGAGCAGTTCAATCCTAGGGCGTCTAAAAGCCGTATCTAGTAGAGTCTTGTTTATCGGTATGTTGTGCACCACACTTATAAGTAGGAGGCTACAGGGCAATTAGGAGTGTCACTCTTTCTTCTTACTCTAGATCGTCTGGTAGAGCTCACTTATAAGACTTCAAACTCCTAAATTCCATCTTATTCGTAATAACATGATACCTACATCCAAAATACAGTTGGTACGAGATTGCATGTGGTTGCTAAAGAGTTGAGTTAGAGAAACTCAATTTTGCATCATTCTTATAATGGATAAATGTGAGGTCTTCAGCATAACATGTGCACTAAGACGTGTAAGATTCTTAATAAGGATCCTTAAGGCAAGAATATCTATTCCCCTAAATGGTGAAAAGCAATGAGAGATTCAGAAGGTAGATACAACAAGTAAAAGAAGCAAGGTGAAGAAAGGTACAAGGCGACCAGTTAATGAAGATTATCAGTATTTATAATTCAGGCCGAGAAATACAAGCATTTTTAGTTACCTTCAACAATTAGATGTATGTACGAGCGTTTATGACCTATAGGAGCTAACATATATGGTTTAAGAGAAGGACGGGATATCAGGATCTGTATGGGGTTAGAATAACCCAAAATGGTGGATGGATTATTTGCAGTAGTTGACATTTCCAAAGGATATTACAAATGTGCTAAAAAGTTCCTTGTGAGACACCTAGATGGTGCACTTAGAATAGTACAGCTAGATATGAATACTAGAATGTTCAAGAAAAACCAATTAGAAAGACAGGCACTAGAATCTTGGAAGGGATAAATATTACTTGAGTATGGCTCCTGTCCGTAGTAGAGAGAGAATATTAGGCAACATAAAGATCCAATGGATGGAGCAAGGGGAGCTAAAAGCGAAAGAATGTTTGTTTAAGTTTTCAAAATAAAATGATAGATAGAAATATTAGCAGGAAAATAAGAAGATAGTTAATGAAACATCCTGAGAAAGATGTGATACATGGATGACAATGGTAGATACAAAAAAATGACGATATTACAAAGTCTATAGTCAAGGCAAGGAAAATATGAGAGGTGACAGGCCTTGAGAAAACAAAAGAGTATAGGCCATAAAGTCATATCCTCATTTCAAAAAGTAAGTTCGTGACTATAACTTGATTACCAGAAGGAAAACTTAGACCCTATAATAATAGAAATCAGTATGGGCTGGTGAACGAGATAAACAAAACATGAATAGGGCTGAGTGATTTGATAATTGTCGGCATCATGAGAATTTTAGATTGCGTTCCAGTGAAAATAGAATGGACGATGGAAGAATAACCTTTAATGGTCATTCAGGAACACGCTTTCCTAAATCAAGCAATGTGAGCAAAGTTAAGCTTAAGGGACTATGTGTGCCAGTTACCCTAGGTGTCACCCTCGTGAATAAGGAATTTTGTTATACTTGGTATAGAAGGATTATCGCAAGGCAAGTAAGGGTCATCGATGATGTGAAAAGATGCCTAAGATGAAGAGGTAAAACATCTATAGGTAGATCATCATAGGTTTAAATCTTAGTACTTCTCTAAAGGGCGGAATATGGAGTGATGTGGCATTAAGTCAGAATTAAGTGATTTAGGTAACTATGGAATGGTGTAGGAAGAATGCGATTAAAAATGAGAAAGGGATGAGATTGCACTTATTCAAATCCTACAGATATGTTACGATTCCATAACATTATACAAATACGACGTCAGGGAGAGGAAGTAAGGGTTCATGCCCCAAAATGTTATTGATAAATAAAGAGCTAGTGCAAGACATAAGTTAAGACAAATGAAATAACTCAAGAACGATTATGCGAAATATTGATATGAGAATGGGCCAAAGAGTAGTTAGTAGTTGATTCAGGAAGAGCCTGGCTATGGCTAGACAAAAGGATACAGACAAATCAATAGATCGTGCAAGATAAATGTAGTAAACCCCAACATAGGGAATTCAGTCTCGCAGATATGACATCGTGAACCTTGAGAAATATTCAGATAGGAGTTGGGTTAGTTAAAGGTATCATATGAGTATTACGGAAATAAAAGAGAGTCCCACTAGGAAGACAGTCAAAATTTTATTTCAGAAGCAACCCTACAAGCATATAAGCGTGGAGGTAAGTAACTAAGAATAATTATAAGCAAGGAAGGACATCAAAAGAGTTCGTTTGGTAAATGATTTAATAAGCTCGCAACTTTACTAGAGTCAGAGGGTGTCCCCAAGTACTACAACAAAAGATTATCTATGAAATAAGGAAGAAGGCTTCAACCGAAGCATAATAACTTGAAGAAGTAATCTTACTACAACATTATATGCACTCCATATGAAAGTGGCACCTATCGTGGCTAATAAGTGGAAAGTGAAACCAAAAGTAATATTCGAGATCATATGAGTTGCACAAAAATTCTGGCATGTATGGGAACTAAGATAAAGCCAACTAGAAGAGTACCAGCCTCATAAGAAGTCAGTATGGAGCTTCTACCAGATTGTGTATGCACTAGAGGTGCAAGTATTATAAGAGAGCATCAAGTCATGGACGTGAATTATACTTATATGGAAGGGGAATTATGAAAGAGATAGAAGATACAATGTGAGATTTAAGGTAAGTAAGGTAGAGGTGAACAACATACGAGATACTCAGGTGCAGAAGGTTATGAATAATCCATACTTTAGATAGAGGTCTAGAAGTGCTGGAATTTAGTATCTAGGAATGATAGCGGTGTAATTAGTAGCATATCTTCCAGCCTATGATTACTAGGTACCGAGAGGTTGAGTTAAGATAGTAAAGAAGAGTTAGAGACGATGTAATGTCTCGCTATAAGGAAATTTATGGTGCAAGAAAGTTGAAGGAAGGTTGCGAGTAGTATAAATAGATATGTGCAGTTCGCAAGCTAAGGTATGGTAAAGCGTTAAGGTTTTAGGAAGACAGGAGTAAGGATAAGAAAAAACAAGCGAGAAGGTGACGAAAATGGATAAGTCCTCAAGATTAAGCCCATGAAAATAACAGAGCTGATGGTTTCTATAAGTTATAGATAGCTTAGTATAGCCTAAATGAACTCAACGGAGTCTAAGACTAGTGGCATTTAGGAGAGACAAAATGCTGGCCTAATAGTAGAATGAGGGTGTAATTGTGATAGATAAAAGATGACGTTTGAACCTTCGATTGAGTAATGATTTGAAGAAAAAAGGGATTTCATGAATTGTACATGATTAAAATACCCATATAAGGTGAATCACATTCGGATGCTATAAAATATAGTTATGGAAGTATAGTATTGCCCCTAGGTGGATCAGTCTAATCACTTAAAATGTTCCCCGATAAGACGTAAGCCCTAGAGGCAGTGTTACATAAGAGGTAAAGTTATTAATGGTAGTGTATGGATCAACATTAAGGTAAATCAAAAATGGATGGATAAAAGTTCAACAATATGAGATGAGATCGGGCTATCATTTTTAAAATGAATAGTAATAAGGAAGCCTTTATGGACTTCGATTTATACATATATGATAATCAGCTATAGAATAAGCTAAAGTTAGGTTACAGATCTCAGTAATAATAAATATAAGTAAGATTTAGGATATAGTATGACCTACCAAGATATAGTAAAGTTATAAGGATAGATAATCAAAGCTATGAAACAAGATATATCAATAGTCATAAGTTCGACAAAGTGCTGAATGAAGATATTTCAGTATACCTAGAGATGCCTAGAGGGACATATTATAAAGTTCTATATATGTTCCCAAAGTGTGGTCTGGAGATTGGCTAAAAGCTGGAGGGAAGAGTCACATAAGCGCACATACAAGGAAATTGTCGTACAGGCTGCATAATAAAAGGTAGCAACAGTTACGAGATTGGAAGAAGTCCGACCACATGCCGTGGTGTAGAAAGTAGGTTAAAATATATTTGTATTTTAATTAAATTAGGATATTATCTAATTAAGTTGATAAGGGGTTAATTATTAATTTTTAGTGGGAGATTAATAAGGTAATTGGAAATTTGTGGATAAATATTGGGTGAAAACACTGCCCCATGTGGCAGCAATTGAAAGATGGATCAAAAACCTAAATGGTGACTCTTGACTTATGTGGATAGGTGGCATATTTAGAAGATTTTTGGAAAATTAATCTTTATCAAGTGCAGCCCATAAACACTAAGATAAAAGACCTCCCTAATTCATTAAAGGGAGATGGATATCTCTACGAAGAAAGGGATGTAGCTTCAACAAGAATTTTTATGAACCCCTACAATGTGCAACATGACTTACAAGTCCAAGGGAGCCCAATATAACCTTTCTCAAGAATAGCATACGGATTTTTTCCTACTTCGATCTCGCCATTACATGTTTTGTCGAGATTGACCTGTGTTTGAGGGATTGTCAAGAAAATCAACTCAAGTATGCTAAGGCTATCCCTTCTTTCCCTTTTCATGATCCATATAATACAAATGAAACGAGCAAACATACAACTTTCATAAATAATATAGTTCTTAGAAGTACTAGGGATTCCTATGTTCTTGATTCCACATATGTCCTATTATTCTATCATCTGTTCATGGGTCTCAGAACATACGTAAATTGACAAAGTTTATTTCATGATATTAATGGAAGTCATATTGGCTTTGTTCATTATGCATTGCATTCATTCATACATATGCATTGACCCATAAACAGATAGTGTTATATATATGTATATTATATATATATATATATATATATATATGGAGTATGGGAAAGGTTATGGCGTTATATATGCACCATCACCTAATCAGCTGGTATATGTTGATGATTTTGCCTACATCGGCCGAGATGATATGGTGAGATGCCCTCAGAGGTTTGATGATGTTATGTACGTATATACATATGCATGATATGAAATTTATATGCATATTCATGAAATTATAGATGTTTCATGATTCACAAATCTATTTAGATTTACAAGTTGAGTCTTTCCCTCCATGTTTCTTTCATGTTTACCATATACTGCTTTCATGCCTTACATACTTAGTACTTTATTTGTACTGATGTCCTTTTTGCTTGGGGAAGAAGTGATTCATGTATGTAGGTTCCGATAGACAAGTTGAGAGTCCTCTAAGTAGGATATTAGCTCAGTGAAAGGTGTTAATGCACTCTAATTGCTCCGGAGTTTCCTATTTGGTCAATATCATTTGGACATGTATTGATTGGCATGGCGGCCCTGTTCCAATCTTTATGATATTTATGTACTCTTAGAGGCTTTTCATGGATGTTAAGTATATGGATTGTCACACATCCTTTTTTCACTACAGCACCTGAAGAATAGTGTATAAGGGAGTTTTTTTAATTTAAGTGACATTATTCGAAATGAATTATTTATTTAATTTTCAGAGTTGCCACTAGATAGGTTTGTTTTCTGGTGACCCAAGTCACCGGTTTATTTTAAATCCCAAATCGAGAAAAATTCGACTTTCCTTGTGAAGTTTGCGAACAAGAAATCCAGAATAAGGAATTCTTTTAATCCGGGGGAAGGTCTTAGGCACCCCCGGGTTCTGTGGTTCTAGCATGGTCGCTTAAACTATTAAAATTGACATATTATCTGATGTTAATACATGTTCTAGTTAATGGTGTATTTTAAACTTATTAACCGCATTTAATTAATTTTAAAAATATTTCAATGTCATCCAAAAAAATATCTTTGGTCCACGCCACATGAAATATACCCGCATTCCGAGACATATTTTATTCAACGTTGTGAGATATGAAGTTGGATCACATGAAATGCGCACCCGAATTTTGGAAGGTAAAATATTAAAATAACGCGCCTAAAGCAACTACGTGTTGTTAACTTTACGAGGGCCATGAAAAATTTGCTAAATGGCACGCCTCACATTCTAAGGATTTTAAAAGGAATAATTAAATGAGGGCCATGCATTTAGAATTTTTATTTGGCGCAGCGCACCTCAATTCCAATTTTAAAGGGATTCAAGGCTAATTAATTAAAGAGCGTGAGGAGTTCTGATTTGTTCTAGGACAAACTTATGTTAATGATCAAATAAATACTAAGCTTAACACGTGAAAATACTAGGCTCCAAATGAATCCCAGCTAGTAGCCTAATCATGGAAGAAGACTACAATTCACGATTGGGCCAAGAATGACAGCCCAGAACACGATCCATCAAATTCACTAGAAGCAAAATGCAATGTTTAAGCAAATCTAGAATGGGGAAATCATTTAATTCAAATGCATTTAAAACCTTGCATTTCACACATAAATTCTAAGACAGCCTTATATGCAATAATACCTCTTTCACACACATTTTCGTCAACTACAAAACTCAAAGGCATCCACCACTTGTATGAAAATCTGATGCAACATTGCCCTTGAACAAACTTGAATTTCAAATCACTTCTAGAGAAAAACATGATGCACAAGAACTGAAATTGGATATGAAAATTCACTAATTCCGAAACCTACAACCATTTGATAGCCCGATGGATTCACATGACAATCATTTACACGCTAGAAATTGAAAGTCACTGAACACTAACTAGATAGCCATTACTTATTTAAACTTTCACACTTTAAACCAACTGACTAAGTATCCCCATTTACATATGGATTCATTGTCCTTTCTCTCAAAACTTCAGCTTATAAAAAACTCAACTATGCTGGTGAATGCAACGAACCAGCCATTGCATAAATTTATAACCCTTTGCCCAAAACTGCATACAAGCAAACTATTGGGAAAACTCTTAACCAAAATAAGATGATTCAGACCTCTAGTACGTTTAACACTAAGTCACAGCATACTCACAGAAACATAAGTAGCCTATGTAGCTACAGACCAAACCATTATTTATCCATCTGAACTTTTAAAGACCAAAACACCTAATTAATCCACATAAGGGCATAATCTCGAATCATTTAACACCATAAATACAGTTTCAGTCCAGATTTATAACTAAACTCAAACTGAGTCATAACTAAATGCATGAACACATCCAAGGAAACTAAACTAACTCAAAATACAACTTGCTGACTTAAAGATGAAGGTCAAAAATAATAATACTAACAACATATCACCTCTAATAGCTTACAACATGCTTACTTAAAGCTGACTTGGACAATGTAATCACATTAAATAAGAAGAAAAATCAGAGTAATGTTATGGATTCAACAAAATAAACTAATTTCTCTACTTCAAATTCTTCATTTCATTTCATATCCAACTTCAAAATCGATAGGGCCTAAAATCTGTACCTTAAAATTAAAATATAAACAAAAGGGTGAGGGATCAGCCAAGTAGCAACAGCAAAGTGCACATATTCACACAACCAAAGAGTGAAATTGACTTAGAATGACCAATAAAAGAGTAAAACAAATAGCAACCTTCAAGCCAAGCCTTCAAAAACCAAACTCAACCTATTCCAAGCCTCAGATGAGTCTAAATTAGTTTCAGAATATAAAAACTTCAGTCACAGAAGAAAGTTCAATGAAATAGTGATATTGGTGCTCTTTTTGTATTTTTCTCCTGATTTTTAATATTTATCAATGATTCATATTTTAATCATGTGCTCACAGTTGCCCCTCATTACTCGGAGGCACGAACGATTTTGGGGCAAAGGTAAAATAAACAACAATGAGGGATTTTTGCCTGCTTGTCACTCCATGAGAAGCATTTTTGAAAAGTGTCTAACCGAACCTTGCTTCAAAGGTTGCCTACATATCCTTGGCTATAAATCAATCATGTCAGTGTAGTTCTAGAAGTTTCGGTAGCTGGACTATCGGGAGCTGTGATTTCACTACTGCTACTGCTTGCTGACCCCTTTGTTACACCAAAAGGAAAATCAAAATCTAAGCTAGCTAGGCCTATCAGCTACGAGTTACAAGATTCCTATCTATAAATTTCTTGAAGCTTGATCTTGAGCCTTATCTGATTCTTGCTCTGGATTCTGATCCAAATCTTGATGCTCGTCAGCTGCATATGCTGGTTCTTTCTTCAGCTTTTGGATCAAAGCGGTACATGCAAAGCTTATGACTTTAATCGCATTCATGAGTAGTCCGCATCTTTGTCTGCTTCAGCATTTTGAATTCACTTCTTTTTGTTCTTTTTCTTCTTTTCTTACTTCTGGACTAAAGCTCATTTTTTCGGCCACTACGGATCCTGTGCCTCGAAGTAAAACCTACTCAGATTCCAAAAAGAACAAACGAACGAAATTTTTCTGCCCCAGTTTTCACTAGGAAAATTTCGTGAGTTATTTGGTGACGAAACTCTGAACTTTTTTTCTTCTCTCTTGTCTCTTTTTTTTCTTTTCGAGAGTAGATAAATAAGGATTGAGCCTATCTAGAAGGTAAAATATCAGGGGATGGGGCCCTTCTAAAATGTCAACTCGAGGATTAGAGCCCTAATGTTGGCGAAAAGGTAGCTAAGGAATGGAGGCCATATGTCTAAAATTTCAACTCAGGGATTGGAGCTCTAATGTTGATAAAAGGTGACTAGGGAATGGAGGACCATTTTCTAAAAACAACTCAACTCAAGAATTGGAGCCCTAATGTTGGTCAAAAGACGACTAGGGAATGGAGGCCCTATCTCTAAAACTCAACTCAAGGATTGGAGCCCTAATGTCGGTAAAAAGGCGACTAGGGAATGAAGGCCCTATGTGTGAAAACTCAACTTAGGGATTGGAGCCCTAATGTTGGTAAAAGTCGACTAGGAAATGGAGGCTCCGTGTCTAAAAGTTCAACTTAGGGATTGAAGCCCTAATGTTGGTAAAATGCGACTAGGGAATGGAGGCCTTATGTCTAAAATCGCAACTCAAGGATTGGAGCCCTAATGCTGGTGAAAAAGGCGAGTATGGAATGGAGGTCCTATGTCTAAAACTCAACTCAGGGATTAGAGCTCTAATATTGGTGAAAAGATGATTAGGGAATGGAGACCCTATGTCTAAAACTCAAATCACGGATTGTGGCCCTAATGTTGGTGAAAAAGGCGATTAGCGAACAGAGGCCTATGTCTAAAAACTCAACTCGTGGATTGGAGCCCTAATGTTGGTAAAAAGGGCTAGGGAATGGAGGCCCTATATCTAAAAATTAAACTCAAATATTGGAGCCCTAATGTTGGTGAAAAGGCGACTAGGGAATGGAGGCCCTATGTCAAAAAACTCAACTCAGGGATCAGAGCCCTAATGTTGGTAAAAAGGTGACTAGGGAATGGAGGCCCTATGTATAAAATCTCAACTCAAGGCTTGGAGTCCTAATGTTGGTAATAAAGGTGACTAGTGAATGGAGGCCCTATATCTAAAATCTCAATTCACGGAATTGGAGCCCTAATGTTGTTTAAAAAGGCGACTAGGGAATGGAGGCCCTATGTCTAAAACTCAACTCAGGGATTGGAGCCCTAATGTTGGTAAAAAGGCGACTAGGGAATGGAGGCCCTATGTCTAAAAACTTAACTTAGGGATTGGAGCCCTAATGTTGGTAAAAAGGCGACTAGAGGATGGAGTCCCTATGTCTAAAAACTCAACTAGGGGATTGGAGCCCTAATGTTGATAAGAAAGACGACTAGGTAATGGAGGCCATATGTCTATAAAGTCAACTCAGGAATTGGAGCCTTAATGTTGGTAAAAATTCAAAAGATTGAGGTTTGGAATCCTAAGCTATCATTTTTTGGATTTTTTTTATTATTCTTTTCCTTTCTCTCTTCCTTTTTTTCATTTTATTTTATTTCAATAAAATGCAGGAAAGAATTTTGGAGGAAAAACTTCCCTGTTGGATTGATTATCGCTACGAAGCTATTTTTAGCTTCTGCGCATCTTTTCCTTTTGATTGCACTTACTTTTGCACGATTCCTTTGGACCGTACATGTTTCAATTTTCAAACAAAGAACAATTTTTAACTTGAACTGGTGCTTGATTTTGTGGACTTGATTATCTCGATCACTTCCCCAGACCCCACTTTGTGGGACTATACTGGGTAGTTGTTGTTGTTGATTATCTTGATCACTTGATCTCGGCTCGACTCTTTGGTGAGAACCTCTGCTACTTGCTAGTTTTTCTGAAGATCGATCTGTCTTTCAAACCGAGGGACTCAACCTCCACAATTTCATGACGGCTCACCCATGTGGGAGTTTTGGTCCTTTCACTTTATTCCGCCTTTAGGGTTTTTTCCTTTGGCTTTCTTTTCCTTTCAATAGCTTTGATTTCAGAGCATCATCCAACATGGCCAGTCGGGGATCGACTTGATGCGCCTGCTCGGGTTGGGTATTTTCGTTGGCTCTTGTTAGGCAGAACCCTGTAAAACCAATATTGCAACCTTTTCTTTGTATTAGTTTCGAATCAGAGTTAGATAAAAAAGGATTAAAGGAGAAGTAAGCAAATGGCAAGAAAAATGAATTTAAAGAGAAGTGTCTCTTTCGGTGAGGAAAGGACTTATCTGGACTGCATATCGACTTCAATAAACATGACAGGCTTTTTGGACTGGATTCCCGATCCGCACAACCTCTCCAACTTCTCATAAACTCATTGTGATCCACATTTCCTAATCAAGAAACCTCTCTAGGATTCCAATGGTAGTGACGGGTGCCTTCTTTTCGATCGACAACACCCTTTGCGTGTTTTCGCCAATGGACCTCTCTCATTTCTCTTCTCAACGTCGCCTGATAGTGCTCTTTACGAGTTTTCACTAACCAGACTCTCTCATTTTCAATTTCTCTGTTCACCGTCACCTTATAGTGCCCGTAGGTTTTATCGATAAGACTCTCTCATTTTATATCTCTCCATTTGATTGCATTGGATCCAAACAACTGTGTTCTTTAATTTCAAAACCTTTTATCAATTGATGGGAAGTACTTGGACAAGGTTTAGGTAAAAAGAATTAGATCCAATTACAACCTTGGAACCTTTCGGGCAGGATCGCCGCCGGACCATTATAAAATCTGCCCCAGTTTCACTTTTAGAGAAAATTGGATTTTTATTTGGCTGTGACTAAACCCCAGATAGAGGCTGCCTATGTATCCTTTCGGAATTAAGTCGAACGTAGTTCAGGAAAAATATTTTATTTTTGTTTTTTCTTTTGTTTTTTCTATTTTGCTTTGTCTTCTTTTTCTTACTTTTGTTTTAATTGATTTTTTCCATTCTTTTTTCTTTTTTATTTACTTTTTATTTTTTGTCATTTTTCTTTCTTCTTCTTTTTTTTTTCTTTTTCTTTTCTCCAATAGCATTTTCGGGCTCCAAAATGGGTGGTCAAAGAAGAGTAACCGGCTCAAAGTCTTTGCCAAAGGTTGATAGTATTTGGATAGCAGGAATGAAAACCTTCGTCATCCCAATCATATAATGTCATTGCTGCAGAAAGCCTAAACATAGTACCTTTTCACAGTTGCTTTGGGATCATTTCCTTTGACATCTCCCAAGTACAATGCTTCGCTTGGCAATATTTTTCTGATGGTATATGGGCCTTTCCATTAGGAGAAAATTTTCCTTTCGCTTCCTAGTGATGGAGAAGAATGCGCCATAACACGAGTTGCCCCACTTCGAAATTTATGGGCCGCACTTTCTTGTTGTAAGAACAGGCCATTCTTTGTTGGTACAACTGCCCGTGGCAGACCACAGCCATTCGTTTTTCATCAATCGGGGTCAACTGTTCCAAATGGGTCTTGACCTACTCACTGTCTTTAATTTCAGCTTCGACAATGATCCGGAGAGAGGGGATTTCAACTTCTACGGGTATCACAACTTCAGTGCCATAGACCATAAGGTATGGGGTTGCTCCTACCAATGTGAGCACCATAGTGCGACATAGCAGTAATGCAAAAGGCAACTTTTCATGCCACTAACTGAAATCTGAACCATTTTTCTCAAAATCTTCTTGATGTTCTTGTTTGCTGCTTTGACAACACCATTGGCTTTGGGCTGATAAGGTGTAGAGTTTCTATGCATTATTCTAAATCGTTCGCATATCTCCTTCATCAAATGACTATTCACTTTTGCAACATTATTTGTGATGATAGTTGCAGGAATACCAAATCGACATATAAGATTGGAGTGTACGAGATCTACCACAACTTTCTTGGTGATAGATTTGAGAGTGATGGCTTCAACCCATTTCGTGAAGTAGTCAATGGCAACCAATATGAATATGTTCCCATTTGAGGTTTTCGGCTCAATTGGCCCAATGATGTTCATGCCCCAAGCAACAAATAGCCAAGGCGCTGACATGGGATGCAATTCTATGGGCGGTGCATGAATAAAATCACCGTGCACCTAACACTGATGACGCTTCCGGACAAAGCTAAAATAGTTCTTTTCCATGGTTATCCAATAGTAGCCCGCTCGAAGGATTTTCTTTTCTAAGACATATCCTTTTATGTGGGGTCCGCATACTCCCGCGTGCACTTTGTGCGTGATTCTTCCAGCCTCTTCTACGTCAACAAATCTCAACGAGTTAAGGTCCAAAGTTTTTTTATACAAGTCATCATCACTCAGAAAGAAACCACTCGTGTGCCGTCTAAAGGTTCTCTTTTGGTCCCCGCTGGCTTGCTCTGGGTAGTCTTGCATTTAAAAAAATCTTTTGATGTTATGGTACCGGGATTGGGTATTTGGTTCTGCTTCAACTGTATTACAGTAACCATAGATTTCCAAGGGATCTATGTGAGTGTCGAGGTACGACAATATTGAGGCCAAAGTAGCAAGTGCATCGGCCAATTCATTGTGACAACGAGGGATGTACCTGAACTCGATTGACTTAAATCGCTTGCTAAGGTCTTCCACATGCTGCCTGTAAGGGATGAGCTTGAGATCATGGGTTTCCCATTCTCCCTAAGCTTGTCGGATAACCAGATCTAAGTCTCTCATGATCAACAACTCTTCGATGTCTTAATCGATTGCCATGTTTATACCCATGATGCAAGCTTCATACTCGGCAGTGTTGTTTGTGCAGAAAAATCGAAGTCAGGCTATGGCTGGGTAATGCTGACCAGTAGGTGAGATCAAGATTGCGCCAATTCACATAACTTTTGCATTTACTGCTCCATCAAAGAACATCTTCCAAGCAGTAGTATCCTCAGATATTGCCTCGACTAAGCTTACCTCTTCATCAGGGAAGTAAGTGCTCAAAGGTTGGTATTCCTCATCAACCGAGTTTTCAACCAAATGATCCACAAAACGCCTGGGCTTTCATCGTTGTACGAGTGACATAGACTATGTCAAATTCAGTGAGCAGGATCTGCCATTTTGCTAATCTTCCCATGAGCATTGGTTTCTGGAATATGTATTTCAAAGGATCCAACCTGGTAATGAGGTAAGTGGTGTAGTCTTGCAGATAATGTCTCAACTTCTGAAAGACCCAGGTTAAAGCACAATAAGTTCTCTCCAGCAAAGTACACTTAGCTTTATAACAGGTGAACTTTTTACTCAGATAGTAGATCGCTTGCTCTTTCTTTCCGGTCACATCGTGTTGCCTGAGGACACAACCAAAAGAGTTCTCCAAGACTGTCAGGTACAAGAACATAGGCCTCCCTGGTTCAACTGGGACCAGGACTGGTGGGTTAGAAAGATACTCCTTGATTTTATCAAAAGCTTTTTGACATTTATCCACTCACTTGGTTGCCACATCTTTCTTTAGCAATTTGAATATAGGTTCACACGTGGATGTCAATTGAGTAATGAACCGGCTGATATAGTTCAACCTAATAGACTCACCATATCTTTCTTGGTTCTCGGAGGGGGAAAATCCCAAATAGACTTTATCTTTGTTGGATCCAATTCAATACCTCTCCGGCTTACTATAAATCCCAAAAGTTTACCCGATCGGACCCCAAGCGCAATTTGGATGGGTTCAGCTTCGAATCATATTTGAGAAACCGCTCAAAGAATTTTCTCAGATCTCGAACATGGTAATCTTGGGTTTTGGACTTGATGATTACGTCATCCACATACGCCTCTATTTCTTGGTGCATCATATTATTGGAAAATGGCGGTCATGGCCCTCATATAGGTCGCCCAAGCATTCTTCAAACCAAATGGCATGACTCTATAACAGTATGTACCCTAAGTTGTGGCAATAGTTGTCTTCTCTACATCTTCTTCATCCATCAACACCTGGTGATATCTTGCGTAACAATCCACGAAAGACTGTATCTCATGTTTGGCGCAGTTATCAATAAGGATGTGGATGTTGGGTGGAGGGAAGTTATATTTGGTACATGCCTTATTTAGATCTCTATAATCCACACACACTCGGGTCTTCCCATCTTTCTTCGCCACTGAAACTACATTGGCTAGCCATGTGGTGTATCGGACCACTCGGATCACCCTGCTTTAAACTGTTTCGTGACTTCTTCTTTGATCTTGTCACTAACATAAGGATTTAAATTTCCTTTGATTTTGTTGGATAGGGGATAGTCGGGATAAGTTTGTAACTTGTGAACCACCAAATTCGACACTCAGTCTCGGCTTATCATCACATGACCAAGCAAACACATCTTTGAACTCAAACAAGAGTTGGATTAATGCATCCCGAGTTTTTTCATCTGTGTGAATGATTATCTTGGTTTCCATGATTTCTTCAGAACTACCCAAATTAACCGGCTCAGTGTCATCTAAGTTCGGCTTAGGTTCTCAAATTGTTCCAGTTCTCGATTTGTTTCCCTAAAAGCCTCTTCTTCATCATATTCCAGCTCTTGGTTCATTATTTCACAGTTAGATAGCGTGTTTGGATCTAGGCATGAAGTCTGCAAGCATGTCATGTTATTTATAGTCGCATTATTACAATTAAAAGAAGAAATAAAAAGAAAGGGTTGAGGCAAAGTTTTTCCTTCTTTCAAAGGCCTGATAGACTATGTGCTCAATCCCCTCTCTTGATTCAATACATTGGACTGATGAGTCCCGATAAATTGATTGTTCATCTTCCCCGTGGACCACAATCTCTTGATCCCCATGTTCGAACTTGACTATTTGGTGAAGGGTAAAAGGTACAACTCTAGCTGCATGAATCCACGACCTCCCTAAAAGAAAGTTGTAAGAGTTATCCATGTCCAAAACATGGAAGGTTACTTTAAAGTCTACTGGGCTGATGGTTAGGATCAGATTAATCTCTCCAATTGTGTCCCTTTTTATGCTGTCAAAAATGTCGTCAAAAGCATGTACGCAAACGTTGATGGGTCGGATCCTCTAGATACCAATTTCCATGCATTGTAGAGTGGAGAGTGGGCAAATATCTACTCTAGACCCCGGTCCAACATAACCCTTTTCACATAGTACCCTTCGCATTTAACTATCAGGTACAGGGCTTTGTTTTGCGCGGCCCCTTCTGGGGTTAAGTCATTTTTGCTGAAGGAGATCTGGTTGACTGTAAAAAATCTTTCTGCCATTCTCACCAGCTACTCTACAGAGGTCTCAACAGGCACATATGCTTTGTTAAGGGTCTTAATCAATACCTTTGGATGTTTGGTGGAGTTCATCAACAGAAATAACAAGGAGACTTTCGAAGCTAGTCGATCACCTAATAATCTGCCATTTTCATCTTTTGAAAGAAAGCATCCGCTTCTTCGGCGCTCACCGGCTTCTTATAGGGGAAACGATTTCTAGTGGCATTATTTATCTCTCCCAAATTGAAATACTTTTCAGTCGGGTTATTTTTTCTGGCACTTCTCCTGAGATTTCTTTACCTTTATAGGTCACCACTAATTTGGTGTAATTCCAGGGCACAACGACAGGATCTGTCATGGGCTTATGTGGCGTGCAGCCAATAACCACAGGATCACTTAGCCTTGGTGGATTAATTGCCCCCCTCATCACATAAGCTCCCTTGGGCACATACATTTGGGTTTTCTTGTTCAACTAAAATCTTATGGGGGGAATCAATGTCATTTGCTTTTCTTTGTGGTCTTGAGGGACATATAGAACAACATCTTTGGGGGGGCATTGCCCCACTTTCAATTTCAATTTTATTCTCCAACCTCGGAGGGGTGTTTTGTTATTTTTCTTTCCTTTGGCTTGCTTCGAGGCAGCTTTTGGTTTCTTTTCTACATCACTGATGGCAATGATGGCCTTCAACCCTGGGTCAACTTCCTTATCCTCACAAATCATTTTGATTACCTACCCATTGTTATGGGCAGGCAATGGGTTGATGGTCAAATTGGGAATATCTTCATCCCTTAGCACTATCTTCCTTTGTTCAATCAAGTCTCCACGGCTCTCTTCAGAGTCTAGCAATTATCTGTGTCATGCCCTTCTACCCCTGAGTGATAGGCACATTGGGCACTAGCTTTGTATGCGATGATGTCGGGTTTTGCCTGGTTTGGGGAACAGGCTGTAGCAGACCCATTTGAACAAGTTTTGGTAACAGGCTGGAATATGATTCACATATATGAGTGAAATTTGGCCTCTTGGGCGGCTCACAAGGGTGGAAATTATTTTGTGGAGGCCGAGGGTTGTAGTAAATTTGGTAAGAAGGCTTATTTCTAGGAAATTGAGCTTGGTTTCAGTTGGCATATTGTTGTGGCCGGACATAAGGTTGAGCATTCATGACCGTGTATGGCTGAGGAGCATAGGCCAAGTCTTGGTGGGGGTAATAGTGTTGCGGGGTTCTTTCTAGAAAGAGGGATCCAGGAGTACGGTGTTTTCTTGCACCCGATGTTGCCATTTATGTTTCATCCTTTTTCTTGCTCTTTTCTACTCCTCGAGACCCACTCTGGATGGCTTGGTAAATAGCTCTTATAACGGATTGGCTCAAAATTCAACCTGTCTTTAACCCATTTTCAACCATTTTGCAAATCTTGATGGCTTCAGCGAACGGTTTACCCATTGCGGACATCACATTTTGGAAGTAGTCAGCCTCTTGGGCTTGGAGGAAAACTGTGACCATTTCAATTTCATCCATCGAAGGCTTTACCTTAGAGGCCTGCTCATTCCATTTAACTGCATACTCTCAAAAGCCCTCCAAGGATTTCTTCTTCAAGTTTGTCAAGGAGTTCCTATATGGAGCAATATCAATGTTGTATTGGAACTGCCTGACAAAATCTCTAGCAAGAAAATCCCAAATGTGCCAGTGGGATATATCTTGGTCTATGTACCACTCAGATACGATGCCAACCAGACTTCCTCCGGAATAGGCCATGAGGAGTTCTTCCATTCCACCAGCTGCGAGCAGCTGGTTGCAATATCTTTTGAGATGCGCAATAGGACCACCATGACCATCATACTTCTCAAATTTTGGGGTTTTGAATCACAGTGTTGATGCACGTGAGGGAACATGCATAAGTCTGCATAGGATACACTTTTCTGTCCACTCAAGCCTTGTATTCTTTTAAGACTATGTTCCATACTCCTCATTTTTCTCGCAATCTCTTCTTGCTCACAAGTTTTGGTGGTCTTTTCTTGCCCCGCAGTGAAATTATATTGTGGTGGTAGGGAGTAAGTATGATTGGAAATTGAGGAGGTTCCATTAGGAATGAGGATGTTTGGAAGGTGAAAGTTGATGGGTCAATACTGGGCCTGGCCAATGTAGGTTATGCCGTGGCCGAGCAAGGTAGAGTGGTAAAGATATTTGAAGCTATACCGGACATTAACACCTGGGGGAAAACCTTAGAAGGTGTCCCACAAAATGAGCTGAGATGGTACAGTGTCCTAGTAGTGAATATGGGTGGCTTATAGGGATGGTGGAGGTGCCGCTTGCTCTAAGAAAGAGTTCAGGGAATCCCGGGTTGCGCTTGGCGGCTCTCTTCTATTTGATCAAGCATCCAACATTTCCATAACCCAGAGATGCAAGATTCTGTTTTCTTCAGCAGTTGTCGATTCTGAAATCGGGATGGATGTGATGGGACTATCATCCATAATATGAATTGTTGGCGGAGTCATTTCTGAAGACATTTCAATGCTCCGTTTCAATCTCGCAAAGTATGAGTGGGAAGCCAGATTACCACAAAAACAAACCACCGTTCTGTAAAACCTAGACTTGATGAACAACAACAAAAGGTTAGTTTAAAACAAATAACACATAGGTAATCGCATGTTGGGGGTGTGATTCACCTATACAGTTAAATATATTTCTATATGTTTTACAATGGTTGCATGCTTACATGCTTCATCGCGGCTTTACTTATTCTTTCCTATTTTTCTCCTTTCCACTTCCACTCTTTTCCATTTCATCTCTCTTTTTATTTTCTTTTCTTTTCTTCTCTTGCCCTTTTTCTCTCATTTCTCTTTTTTTTTTTTTGGTTTTTTTCTCTCATTTTTTTTTCTTATTAGAATTACTCACAAAATTATGACTGGATCCGATGAGGATTGCCTACGTATCACGACACCGCGTGAATCAGATCATTACGTAGTTCAAGTAAAATAAATGCGAAAAATAAAGGAACAATTTTTGGGATTTTTTTATTTTTAGTTAATAAAAACTTCTCAACATCTATTACAAAAGGTTTCAAACTACTCATTTTCTTGGAATGCAAGAGTACAAACAGACTCGAAATCAACCAAAATACAAACTCGATAAATGAAAAATCGGGAATACATTAAAGCTTCAACTCCTAGGGCCCGCGGGGCATTATTCGGCCTCGCCACGGGCCTGTGTGCGAGATCCCCTTGTAGCCGCTCCAAGTCACTCATTATCTGGCGGACGAATGTTATCACTGCAGCGAAGAAAGTGGTTCAGGTCATATCCTCACATGCTTGGCATTTTGCAGGCAATAGCTCTAATCCTTTCTCGAATCCTACCCTTTTTTTGCAGTAGCTTGATAATTTCTAGCTTCTAACACCTGAAAGTCGGTTTTAGTTTTGCAGCTATTTCATTTCATCCTCCATCCGAGCCATTAAAGCATAATTGTCCTTGGCTTGCATAGCCACCCAATTCTCTAGGGTGGTTAACTTTCTTCGCAGGTCGGTAATTGTCCCTTCATACTTTCTTTTCATTTGTTGCACAAATTGTGCCCCCCCCCCCCTGCCCTGTATTCTTTGCCAATTAGGCCCGTACCTTTTCTAGATAGGCTTCAGACTTTTCTAGGTCATCTTGACTCTTAAGTACTTTCTTTCTTAGACTGTTTATAAGCCTTTCATCTGCTCGACTTCTTTCGGGTTTCTAGCTGTTATCGTCAATTTCTGGATATGAGCCTTGAGGACTTCATTTTCATAAGTAGCTTTTTATTTTCCCCTTCATCTGCGGCAACTTGGATACTTTTGGAAAATTTGAGATCCCTAATTTGTCCGTCCAACTTACCTATTCTAGCCCTGTAGCTTTCTTCTTTTGCCAGCCAGCCCCATTGCTCTTGCGAGTCGTCGGTGAATTGTTGAACATGGGCTATCTTAGCAGTTCTTTCAGGAATCTGGAATCTTTCACCGAACCAGACAATGTACTTAGGGTCCACTTCACCTCTAGCTAGATCTCGCACCATGGTCTTAGGTTCAAGAAATCTACATTCATTCCACACATGGCGAATTCTTCCCTTTGGAAATACGGCATTTAGGCCAAATTCAATGACATATTTACTCAAATCATCATCGTGGGGGACGGTTTGAAATCTTCCTAGTTGGCGCAAAAACCCTATGGGGAGCATACGACTAGATGCTCCGGATGCCCATCAGGATTAGATAACACACTTTGGCTGACGTGTATACTACTTCGGTAACATGAAGCCATTCGAACGCCCACTCAAGTTTATCGGCAGTCAAAGAGCTCAAATGTGCAAACCAAGCTTCAGTACTCTGGGGCAATTCAATACCTACTACAAGGCTTTCAAATTCTTCAATGCAACTCAAATCGGTTATACCATAATTCATATACCCAACCCGGTGGCAGAGATGCTCTTATATCCATAACAGTAGTAGCAAATTGCAACCTTAGAAGAACTTTCCCCCTTCTCGGCTGATAGTCAAGGCTCGGTAGATTTCAAATAGGATCAGAGGAACCACAGTGCCATTGGATTTCTTGATTGAAACATCGACCAATCCTACGAGAGCCACTTCTCTATTACCATCTTCTCGCGGATAAACTACAATACCCAAGAATTCTGCAGTAAAGGCCAAACCCCGCCTTGCTCCCATTTATCCTTACTTTCGGCGTGGATCAAACCAGTGTTTGGTGCTTCAAAACCTTGAGGGTTGCTGTAGTATTGATACAGAAATTATAAAGTGCAATACCCTTCAGATAAGTTTCCATGTTGAATATCTCGACTAATACTCAACAAATCCAAAAATTAATGGGGAGATATCGGTCTTGGCGATACTAGATATCGACTTCTAAGGTATACATTTAGGACAACATAACCCGCAATCTCCTCTAGGGTGGGTGTGAGCTCAAAGTCAAAAAAGCCGAATACGTTGCGAGTTGGATCCCAAAACGATATTAAAGCTTCAATTACGTCCAATCTTGGCTTGATGTTCAATAGTCCAATGAGACCTCCCAGGACCTTTACAACAGTTGCTCTACTGCCTTTTCCTAGATCATTCCATCACACGTGGAGCTGTAAGGGGATCTATTTAAGGGATGTGAAGGATTCAATTTCATTTGTGTTCATCCTGCACATTTATTAAGTTTATTTAATAACTCATTTTGACTCAAAAATAGTGACACCACTTTTCAAAATTTTATTTTAAAATAAAATCCAACTTTGCAAATACGGCCTTTCAGCACTTCGGGAAAGAAGATTTTAAGGTTGTGCCTTCCAAATGGGCTAAAACTTAAATGGAAATGACTAAAGGTGGTTGATCTTGCGAAAACGGCCTTCCGGCTCCCTTTTGGAGACATTCGGCTAATTTTAGACAAGAATGGCATCACTATGCTTATTTGTGATAAAAATAAAATTTTGTTATTTTTGGGCTATTTTTGCAAAAAGGAAGTTGGACCCAACGGGGGTTGCCTGTGTATCCCACATCCGGTGGGAATCAAACTGGCGTAGTTCGAGCAAAATAACTATTTTTTGAAAATTCTCTTTTTCACCCTTTTTTATTCAAAAATCAGACAGAGTTTAAGTACTTTTTGGACATTGGTTTTTCTCAAAACAGATAATTATCTTCTTAACCCTCATACTGTTATTTTCTTTTCTCAATTTTCTTCTATTATTCACAAGCCGGTCAACATGCAAATCTGAAGCAAATAAATGCACAAATAGCTAGTCGGATACATCAGGATGATCTTTTCATTTCAGGTACATTTCTCCTAGCTAGACCCAATCCCTCTGTTGAATTTCCTAAGTCAAAAGCATGTGATACAAACAAACGTTGCTACTAGGTATCCGGCATGAGATTTTGTTATACTAGGTTTAGATCTTGGGTTTCTTGTTCTAGAACTGCTTACCTGAGCGGAATAGGTCAAGCCGGGGGGAGGGGGTGGGCAACGTACCAGGAATACAAAAGCTTCACCGGCTTTGCAACTTGTCCGAACCACGTTCTAAAATTTGGGATAAGACTCAAACAGAAAAGAAGTTACACGAAGTGCACACTTCCTAGATGATTTAGAAGACTCAGAGCGACGAAGAGTTTCGCAACAGTTTATATATACAATTGACATAATATCAAAGCAGCAAAAGCACTTAGCACATTAAGCTCAACATGTAGGAAAATCAGATAATAAATAAAGCCAATCATAACAGCTATTCTAAGCTCAAATTCTTAAACCATGAACCACAGTTCTGGGTTTTTATCCCCAGCAGAGTCGCTAGAGCTATCACACCTCCTTTCTTCACTACAGCACCCGGATGATAGTGTATAAGGGAGTTTTTCCAAGTTAAGTGACATTATTCGAAATGAGATTATTTATTTAATTTTCAGAGTCTCCACTTGGAATAGGTTTGTTTTCTGGTGTTCCAAATCACCGGTTTATTATAAATCCCAAATCGAGCAAAATTCGTCTTTTCATATGAAGTCTGCGAACCACAAATTCTGAATAAGAAATTCTACTAACCCGTTGGAAGGTGCTAGGCATCCCCGGATTCTGTGTTTCTAGCACGGTCGCTTAAACTATTACGATTGGCCTATTATCTGATTTTAATACATATTTTAGCCTATGATGCATTTTAAACTTATTAACCGCTTTTATTTGATTTTAGAACATTTCAATGTCATCTAAAATACGTCTTTGGTCCAAACGACACATGAAATGCACCCGAAGTCCAATAAATATTTTATTTAACATTTTGAGATTTGGAGTTGGGTCACATGAAATGTGCACCTGAATTTAGGAAGGTAAATTATTAAAATAACGCGCCTAAAGCAACTATGCGTTGTTAACTTTGCGAGGGCCATGAAAAATTTGCCAAATGGCACGCCTCGAATTCTAAGGATTTTAAAAGGATTAACTAAATGAGGGCCACCTACTTGGAATTTTTATTTGGCGCGGCGCACCTCAATTCCAATTTGAAAGGGATTCGAGGCTAATTAATTAAAGGGTGTGAGGAGTTCTGATTTATTCTAGGCCAAATTTATGTTGATGATTCAAATAAATACTAGGTTTAACACGTGAAAATACTAGGCTCCATATGAAGCCCATCTCAGCAGGCTAAGAGGACTGAAATTCACGATTGAGCCAAGAATGACAACCCAGAACACGATCCATCAAATGCACTTGAAGCAAAATGCAACGTATAAGCAAATCTTGAATGGGGTAGTCATTTAATTCAAATGCATTTTAAACCTTCCATTTCACACATGAATTCTAAGACACCCTTATATGCAATAATACCTCGTTCACAGACATTTTCGTCAACTACAAAACTCTAAGGCATCCACCACGTACTAAAATTTGATGCAACTATTGCCCTTGAACAAACTTGAATTTAAAATCACTTCTAGAGAAAAAGAAGATGCACAAGAACTGAAACTAGATATGAAAATTTACTAATTCCAATATCAAACACCTACAACCATTTGACAGCCGGATGGATTCACATGACAATTATTTACATGCTAGAAATAGAAAATCACTGAACACTAACTAGATGGCCATTACTTATTTAAACTTTCACTTTAAACCAAGTGACTAAGCATCCCCATTTCCATATGGATTCATTGTCCTTCCTCTCAAAACTTCAGCTTATAAAAAAACTCAACTATACTGGCAAATGCAATGAATCAACCATTACTTGAATTTACAACCCTTTGCCCAAAACTGCATACAAGCAAACTATTAGGAAGACACTTAATAAGATCATTGAGACCTCTAGCATGTTTAACACTAAGTCACATGCATACTCACAGAAAAATAAGTAGCCTATGTAGCTTCAAACCAAACCATTATTCATCCATCTGAACTTTTAAAGACCAAAATACGTAATCAATCCACATAAGGGTAGAATCTAAAACCATTTAACACCATAACAACAGTTTCAGTCCAGATTTATAACTAAACTCAAACTGAGTCATAACTAAATACATGAACACATCCAAGGAAACTAAACTAACACAAAATACAACATGCTTACTTAAAGCAAAAGGTCAAAAATAATAATACTAACAACATATCACCTCTAATAGCTTACACAATGCTTACTTAAAGCTGATTTGACAATATAATCACATTAAATCAGAACAAAAATAAGAGTAATGTTATGGATTCAACAAAATAAACTAATTTCTCTGCTTCAAATTCTTTATTTCATTTCATATCCAACTTCAGAATCGATATGGCCTAAGATGTGTACCTGAAAATTGAAATATAAAAAATAGGGTGAGGGATCAGCCAAGCAGCAACAGCAAAGTGCCCATATTCACATAACCAAAGAGTAAAATTGACTCATAAGGACCAATAAAACAGTAAACCAAATAGCAAATTTCAAGCCAAGCCTTCGAAAACCAAACTCAACCCATTCCAAGCCTCATATGAGTCTAAATTTGTTTCAGAATTTAAAAACTTCAAAGTCACAGAAGAAAGTTCAATGAAATAGTGATTTTGGTGCTCTTTTTGTATTTTTCTCCTGATTTTTCAGACTTTATCAATGTTTTATATTTTTCTATATGTTTTCTCTTCTGATCTCTCTAGGTCTCTCAGTTCTAGCTTAAAATGCAAGGAGATGTGCCTTTATAGGCAAGAAAGTAGGGCAGCACTAATGAATTAACTTTTGCATTTTTCCCCTTTTTAATTTTTTTTTGCTTAGCAGTCCTTAAATTACTGTATTTCTTGCCAAGTAAGGCCATTTTGCAGCTTCTAAGAAGCATCCCCAGGCAGTTAATCAAAAGATTCTTTGCCTAGACTACCTAAATTACCCTTTTAGCTTCTGTTATTTACCCCTTACATGCCAGATAGAATCCGAGTCAAATTGACTCAAATTAATGGGTTTGAATATACCCAAATTCATTCCTTCTTGGGCCTTTTGGTTTTCAGAACCCAATCTTGACATTAAAAGTTCAAAAACTTTCATATGCTAATTCACTGGGTCTTAGAGACTCGTGGAATTTGGGTCCAAGAGGAACAATGATCAAAACATATTCAAACCACAACCAAAAAATAAATATTAACAACACCAATCCGAAACTAATCATACAGTCAAGAGATTAATAGAAAACCAAAAAGAAAATTAGAAAAAAGAAAAGGGATGAGGTAGAAGATGATGAAAAGTAATTCATAAGAAAATAAAACTAACCACATAATATGAAGAAAAAAAAAATACCTAAAAGTGGCCGTGGACAGTCTTGAATTCACATTTTGAAACTTCGATTCTGGCTGAAATGGGCCTCAATCGTGAGTTCTCAAGCAAAAACACACAATTGAAGCCAATTTCGACCTCAAATCTTTGGATTTTTGAAATTTTAGGGTTTCTCTTGTGATTTTATATTTGAGTGGTTCCAATGGTGTTCGAGGGAATCTAAGTGAGGGTTTAGAACGAGAGAGGGAAGGAGGTCCCCGAGTGTAATTTTGGGGTTGAACAGAGGTGGCGCAGCCACCGGAGAAACTGTGGCGATGCTAGGGTTCCAAGTTTTGATCAGATATTTGAGGGAATCTGACCGGATTTAAGGGAAGATGGTTGGATATATGGAAAGAGGGAGTGGGGAGATTATTTGGTGTGATTTTGGATGTATTTGGCCGCTGGTCACCGCTGTGGACGATTTCCGGCGGGCGGTGGACAGTGGTTTAGGGCGGAGCATGGTTGGAGTGTTTGGGGTTCTGAGGGTGTTGTGTGAGAGACAGTTTTGGAGGGGGGTAGGACTGTTAGGACAATTATATACCAAATAATCCCCACTTCTCAGTTGTTTGATCACATAACCTCGACGGCTTAGATCAAAACTTAACTAAACGGGGTCGCTTGTGTAGTGAAGGGTGCTAGACCGGGTTACAACTAGGTTTTGGGATGGGTTTTAAGGTGGTTTTGGCGGGTTTATGGGATTTTTGGCCCAAAAATGGCCTCTTTATTAAAAGCTCCTTTTTCTTCCTTTTTTTTTAAATTTTCATATTTCTTAATTATAATTTTAAAAAATTAAAATTAATTTAAATATAAAACTAAATTAACAAGCTAATTGTTGTTCAAAAATTAAATAAGCCCAAAATTAAAACAAAACTATAACAAATTCGAAAAATTATAAAGTTAAAATGCAAAATGAACTATTTTTGTTATTTTTTTATTTTATAACATTAATTATCTAATTAGCCTAAAAATATAAAATTGGAACCTAAATGCAAAATGCAATGCTTTGTATTTTTTTTATGAATTAAATAAATTAAATATGCACATAGCAAACAGACACTAAAATTATGCAATAATTCCTAAAAACTAAATAATTAAGAGAACAATCATAATTTTTGGAATTCTGTAGGAGTAATTCATGTGAGGCATAAATCACGTGCTCACATGGATACTTTTATGGCCTTATCAGCCTATGTTTTGAGTATATAAATGATCATGTCGGCCTTATAGGCATGTATATTATGTGTATAAGTCGGAATGTTATGTTGGGGTCATCCTATGTCGAGTATTCTCTCATGTTTTATTCTAGTTATCTCATGACATCCCTTTTCTCTAATTTTACCTATGATAGTGTGATAAGAAAGATACATTACGTTGATACTTAGTTGAATAAGGCACCGGGTTCCCGTCGCAGCCTATTGGTTTGGTTCATGACATATGTAATAGAATGGATGTGTGTTATTAGTGATGTTTGTGTGGTGGTATGACTTCTTCGTATGTATAATGTATTTTTATGTGATTTTTTCTATTTTTTCCAATATGCTAATTTGTGTCCCTATCATTACTTGATGATTTAGTTGCCAAGGTAAATTCACCTATGTGGATTTGTTATCTCATATCATATTGAGAGTTGGAAACATAACAGATTTAAATAAAAAGGAAGTTGTGATCATGCATTACCTTATTTTATTCTTGATAAATTTCTCTCGAACGTGATATTGGTAACTAAGACGGGTACGATATACACCATGACACAAGGTCTTTATTATGCAGTTGTAGTATAATGTGGAATGAGTTCTTTGTCACACGAGTGTGACTTATATTGTGGCATAAGGACTTTGTAGTGCGGTTGTGATATATATTGTGGCACGGGGTCTTTGCCGTGCAGACGTTACATATTATGGCATGAAGTCTTTTTCGTGTGGGGTATGTCTTATGTTGTGGCATGAGGTCTTTGTCGTGCTATGGTGATTGATAGTGTGAGAACGAGGTGCCGTGTGTGTATGATTTTATTGATGACTTATTATCAGAACGAGACTTTGATTTATTCTAAATGGTTATTGTTTAATTTGAGAAGACTCCAGTTATTGCTTTGTTATTCCTTTTGCTAGTTATGATATTCATCACAAGTTATTTGATTAGTGAGTGTCTTGAACTGAACCTCGTTACCACTCCACCGAGATTAGTCTTGGTATACTTACTAGGTACCAACCGTGGTGTACACATACTACATTTCACATATTTTGTGCAGATCAGGTGGTGGAGATAGTAGATCCAGGCAGTAAGAGTTTCTTGATCGTGAGGATTCACGGTAGAGCTACTTTGATCATCGCTGTCCCTTGGAGTCCTTTCCTTAATTTTATAGTGCCAATTCTTTATCCAAATAGTATTGTGTTTTGAGTTATTTTTATGTATTTAGTTAGAGTTCATGACTTTGTACTACCTAGCCTTGGGGATTTATTGTGATTATCGACGTGTGGGATTGTATCACCTTTATTTCAGCATCTATATTAAACTTTGCTTTTTAATATCATGTTTTATTATTTTAATTGTTGTAAGAGATCGGCTTACCTAGTTTTAGAGACTAGGTGCTATCATAATCCTTAAGGTGAGATTTTGGGTCGTGACAAGTTGGTATCAAAGATCTAGGTTCATAGGTTTTACGAGTCACAAACAAGTTTAGTAGAGTCTTGCGAATCGGTATGAAGATGTCTGTACTTATCTTCGAGAGGCTATAAAACTATTAGGAAATTTCACTTCTTACATTCCTTTTATGCAGATTTATTAATTTCGGGTTTGAGCCGTTGTCCTTCTATTCTCTCACAAATGGTGAGGAAACGAGCTACAGATACTGATGATGCTGCCCCCAAGGCCGATGTTGATATGGTCCATTGCATAGGTAGAGGTCGATGAGGGACTCGTGCTATTGTTAGAGCACCTACCAAAGCAACAACTAAGGAGCTACCAGTAGCTCCGGTCGGGGAGCAGGCACCCAAGGTGCCTATTGCTACCCTTGGACTTCAAGAGATAGCGCACTTTAAAATCCGAGCATGTTTGGTATATTGGCTCGGGAAGATTTTATTCCATTTACATAAGCTATTTCTTAGGCTGGGGGAGGAATCCAGACTCTTGCTATGCATATTCTAGAGTAGGTGGCTCATGTTGATCAGAATTCGTGTGCCATGCTGGTATAGCCCGTGATTGCGGTTCAGCCTGAGGTCAGGCAACCAATGTTAGAGTAGGAGTAGAAGAGGTTGAAGAGGTTCAGGAAGTATTATCCTCCTACTTTCAGCGACACAACTTCTGATGATGCACATGGTTTTTTAGACTAGTGTCGCAGTATTTTGCGTACCATGGGCATAGTGGAGTTGGGTGGGGTTGTTCTTAATACTTTCCAACTGATGGGGCCGGCATATAGATGATAGTAGGCTTATTAGGAGAGTAGTCTAGATGGCACAACCCCACCTACTTGAGCTCAGTTCCCTAGTCTATTTTTGAGAGAGTTCGTTCCACAGACCCTCTGAAATGCGTTGTGCATGAAGTTTCAGCAGTTGTGCCGGGGGACTTGACTGTG
Organism: Nicotiana benthamiana; assembly: GCA_034376525.1. Taxonomy (NCBI): domain Eukaryota; kingdom Viridiplantae; phylum Streptophyta; class Magnoliopsida; order Solanales; family Solanaceae; genus Nicotiana; species Nicotiana benthamiana. Next base: position 70,872,535 of record CM067330.1, read on the forward strand.
TCTAAGTATTCTATAAGGTTTGTAGAGCTAACTTGTCATGCGCCTACTTTGGTTTCACTGTTAGAGAGACGATCCACAAAATTTATTGAGGGACTCAGTTATGGTCTCAAACTTGGGATGACGCAGGAATTTGAAATTGATACTCCGTTTTATTAGGTTGTGGAGATCACTGGGAGGATAGAGCGCATCCACGGTCTAGAGATGGAGGATAGTGAGGCTAATATGCCTCGTGGACTTGGAGGATCTATTGATCCCTATTTTAGGAGTAGGGCATTTCATGGTAGAGATTTTGTTGGTCATCTAATCTAGTCCGCACTTCAGGTTTCGCTTGGCTGTCTAGTTATCCATGGGTCCTAGAGCACTCATCTCGGACAGCTTCCATAGCCACATTAGTAGAGGGGTTGCTTTGAGTGTGGGGGATATCAGGCACATGGTGAAAGATTGTCCTATACACTAAGCAAGTGTGCCTTAGCGAGGTACTCAGGATATGGGTTCTGCTCTAGTTGCTACTACAGATGCACAACCACTTAGAGATGGGGGAAAAACGGGTAGAGGGCGTCCTAGAAGAGAGGCCACGCCCATTATTATGCTTTCCCTAGTATGGATGATGCCACTTTACCAGATAATCTTATTATAAGTATGGTTTTAACTTGACGTGGAGATGGATCAGTTTTATTTGATTCGGGTTACTTAATTGTATGTGTCATCCTATTCTGCTTCATGTTTGGAAATGCCTCATGATTCATGAGTACCATTGTTTTTGTATCTATTCCCATTGGGAGTGTTGTGGTAGCATGTACTATTGAGAGTCTTGAGACTAGGATTGACCTTCTATTACGTAATATGGTGAATTTCGGATGTGAGTTTTGGATGAGTTGGGCATGACTTGTGGTTAAGGTGCTCTACAAGCATGGGGAGTCCGTTGCATATTGTGATTTTTTTCTATGAGATTGAGTTAGTGAAAGGTCTTCGGTTAGGCCGAATGTTTACCCTACTTATGATTTGGAGTTGAGGGTTATAACCTCGTGTTCTTTGTGGATCATTATGTTTGGACTGGATTATGTGCCGCGGTAGAGTTTTGTTATGATGAAATTCTTCGTGGTTGTTGCATGTGATTTGCTTATTCCTTGTGGGATGGATTCGTTATATGGTACCAATGGGGAGTTGTACCTGTTGGACTTGTTGGATAGTTTCTTATGTGTATCTCTTTCCATCTTCAGTTATATTCTTTGCTTATCGGGTTTGGATTGTGATATATGTGTTTAGGTGGCGTTTGATGTGGCTTTTTGGTCGGGCGAGTGATTATGAGTTTTCACATATTTCTTACATCATTATCAGTGTGGTGAAGGTTTGGAACAAAGTCCTATTTTGACATGAGGTTATATACCAGTACTGGATTTTGTTACTAGCAGCTATTGTGATCAGAGGTGCTGCTATAGGCATATGACCAATGCGTTATGCTGAAATAGTTGATCAAGGTTTGACTTATTAGTACATGACACAAATTTGTATTTTCATGGTTCCAATAGATTCGTATGGTGATTTAGAATGAGGCATATTTCTGGATTTGGATTTGAATATCCTAGGATGATTTGGCTATTTTTATCAAAGTTGGCATTTTGAAGGTTTAGAATTTCATAAGTTTGACTATGAGTTGACTTTGAGGCTACCAGGTCCGATTGTTATTTCGAAATTTGGAATATCTCTGTTTTATCATTTAGAACACTTGTGTGAAGTTTGGTTTCATTCCGATTTGATTTGGTATGAATCAGACATGTGGTTGTGGATATTTGAAGGTTTTATGATAAGTTTTGTGTTTTATTTTTGGGTTTGATGTTAGTGATGATGTTTTGAGCCTTTGGATAAGTTTGAATTATGTTTATGGACTTATTGGTATGTTTGAACGGGGTATCGGGAGGCCCAGGTGCGATTCAGGGAGGTTTTAGATTATTTCAGTTGGTTTTGTGTTGATGATTCATGTTCTTTGCATTTGTGATGACTAGGTCAAATGCGACTACTACATTTGCCAGATTATTATTGCTTTTGCGAAGATTGAGATGGGGGACCTCGTATTTGCAAGATTGGGAGTCGCATTTGCACCAATAGAGTAGTTCGCAATTACAAGCTCATACTTCACTTCTGCACCTTGCATGCAGATTCTAAAGCTGAGCAGATGTAGGAGATGAAGCCCTACATTGGAGACGCACTAGCGTGCCAGATCATGCTACCTTTCTTTCATGGTAGTTTAACATTTCATTTCTGTTTTTGTAAACTTCAAATAAATGTTGTAAACATTCTTCATAACCATTTTGTAAATATAGTCTTAGTGACTCATGGCTTGTACTACAGTCCTTGGGATAGTTATATTGTCTTCTTTTGTAGTTTTCATTAATAATAATGATGGATTTTCCCCCATTATCGCTGTAATTTTATAGTCTAGCTTACAAAGCGGGTTGGGATCCATCAGGACTTGTGAAGTGTTGGTTTTGACAGAAGAAACGTGATCAGTATCTTGTCACATGGGAAAGTGAACCACCCCATAGGGGCATCAAGGCTAATGGACAATGATATCCAACGACACCAAGGTGAGGTGTGTACATGTTGATGATTTATGCCGAGGACGAGACAAAATTGGGTAGGGCTGAATGTCACCCACCATGTCATTATGCAATAAAGGATCCATTTGACATATATTTTTGTCATGTGGAACCTTACATAGGAAGTATACTAGCACATGTGCGAAAGTTCTAGAGAAATACGAAGATTTTCCATGAAAGATTTTAGAACATTATGAAATTGCTACGAAAGTCCTTGGAATTTTTTCGTTTTATAGATAAATTCTAGAGAAAACCCTTATCTTGTAAATACTAAGGACTTGTACAATAATTAATATTTACATACTAGCTCCTAGGAGACTAGTATAAATAGGAGGCCATCCATTTGTATCACCAAGCAAAAACAATCAAGTTCTATACAGTATAAAAATCATCTTTTGGCAAATTTTTTTTTTAGCATTCCATTAGCGCTTCCTAGTGTCTTAGGCTGATTTCGCATAGCAAGACCGTAAGCAAGCCGTGCAAGAACGTGAGCGAGTTGCCAAGTGTCGCACGTGCGCTTAGTTGAAGACTATAGACGTAACATTAAACAAAGAAAGTCTAGCCCACATAGAGGACTTGCCCGAGAACTTACCGAAGGTGCAAAAGGTGATTAAGAATGCTAGCTCTACTGAAAAAAAAAAAACTTTTCTCTTCAGTTTCTAAATTCGAAGCGGGCAGATTGAATTGGAAATCTTGTTAAATCTATTAAAAACTCAACTGACAGTCATTCAAAAGCTTTGAAGCTTGTTGGAAAATTAAATTTTGCGAAATTATTATTTATTTGGATTGGATGTTGAAAATAATTGGGAATATCTTTTGAAGTTTACATCTCAATTTTGGGAAAATTGATAAAGATTCGAGGTGGTTTAAGTTAAAATTTTAGATTGAAACTCGAAAAAGACGACATAAATAAATTGTGTATATTTTGTATTTTGGTTTAGTATTGACATACAAAATATATACATCTAACATAATTGTATTACAAGTCATATACATTGTATGTAAAATATAGTTTTTAACCTAATTCTATACAAAAAAATTTCATTGAAGTTGCGCGCGCGCGCGCGCGCACACACACACATATATATATATATATATATATATATATATATAATAAAAAACGTTAATTAATTTGTAAATAAGAATATTTAGATAAGCTGGATAAATAAATTTAAAATTTCGTATATATATAAAATGAAGTTCCTAAGCAAGTCTCACTTTCAGAAAAAATGACATAGTAGTTGCTCATAAGTTGGCATCTCTTAGACATGTCCATAAGCAGCTGTTGATCTGCAGAAGCTTTGACATATTATGTTTTAGAGGTTTGATTGTGCTTGATAAATCAGAATCTTTTTCAGTCAAAATCAGGCAACTCAAACCTATGGAAATTTTAGAATATTTTCATTCAAAATCAGGCAACTCAAACCTATTGGAATTCAGTTTGAACTGTATAGGTATAGATTCTTTTCGTTTCTCCAAATCGATAGACAAAAAAAAGAAATGATCACCCTCTATTTTATTTTATTCTTTGCTAAAAAAAATAGAGAGGAGATAGGTGCCTTTGACTAAAAAAAAATAAAAAAATGACATAATTATTACTCAACCAATTAACAATTCTTTTCTGATAAAAATCCTTTTACAAAAGTAACTGAATACTTTTGTGGACATGATTTTATTAATGAATTAAATAAATTCATTTATAATTCACATAAAAATATTATTTACTTTGTCGCATTTTATGCCATACTTTCTGTTTTTCGATATTTAAACTTTTTAAATATTAACCGGGTATTTTGGTATAAATTTTTGAGTTTTTCGAAATAAAATTTATATATTAAAAAGTTACGTAATAAATACTATAAATTACAAGAATTAATAATTTAAAATATTTTAAAAGTATACACATGATAAAAAATAATTTACTTAACTCTTAAATTTTGAGTACTATTACATAAATTAGGACAAAAAGAGTATGTCGGTTACACGGCGCTTTCCTGAGATTCCTTAGAAGGACGTCGTAAGGCTAAGCAACTGATGTTAGTACAGTCACTGCCCGTCAACTAAGATCTTCTCTATACGCTAGACTAGATTGTTAGTGCCGTACAGGAAAATCAATGTCAACAGCAATTGAGAGAACATAAATGAGAATTGAGAATAAAAGAAAGCTTGATTGCATTAATGAAAGCTATTACAGAAAAGCAAGGCAGTATTGAGGGGGAGAGACACCAGTTCCGAGAATTGTTGCTTGCTAAAAAGTTTGATTGCTTGATCCTCTCGACACCGCGTTACTTTTCTGTAATAGCTTTCATTAATGCAATCAAAATTTCTTTCATTCTCAATTCTCATTTCTGTTCTCTCAATTGCTCTTGACATTGATTTTTCCGTACAATACTGATAATCTAGTCTAGCATACGGAGGGGACATCAGTTGACGGACAATGACTGCACTAAAATCATGTGCTTAGCCTTACGTCGCCCTTCCAAGGAATCTCAGGAAGGCGCTGCGTAATAGTTGGTACCAGAGCTTAGTGTCACGCCCCGCCATTTTCTAAGAGGTTATGCCATGCGGGCGATGACTGGGCGACACGCAGGCGATCATTAGGCGCACGTATGGCAGCATTTCTCTAGCTAAGTCTAGATCCTTCCAATGGAAGACTCTAGACCCTTCTAGTCCCATCTTGTATATTCTACTAGGTGTAGAGATTTGTAGAACTCTCTAGAGCTTTGATCTTAGCCATTGATTAGAATAGATCTTAGCCGTTGATTTGGGACTCTAGCAATTATAAATAGGCTAGAGGCATTTGGCATTGGCATCCAAGAAACATTCAAGCAATCCAACACTTGTATAAAGCATCCTCTTGTTTAATACAAAGCATTCTTGCAAGCTTCTCTTCTTAGCTTCTCTTAGCTTTGTTGTGGCCATATTTCGGGGAAAGGCTGACTTAGCACATCGCAGGGGCGGATTGTGACTAAGGCCGCACGGAAGATAGCTAGGGAGTTATCCGGTCCGTGACAGTTGGTATCAGAGCAACGCTACGAAAGGGATTCGTGGGTTAGCTGGGCACATTCACGACATGGCTAGCGGCGGTGAGGAGCAAGTTCGCAAGGGTCGCGAGGAGGAGCGCACCGTCCCACCACCACATAAGGGAGGTAAATCTCGTGACTATCTTGCTAGTTTTGAAGCTCGGTTAGCTAAATTTGAGATAGCTATGGCGGATACAAAAGAGAGGTTGGATCGCACGGAGCAAACCGTAGAAGAATACGTCGAGAAGGTCGATACCTCGTTGGACACTTTCCAAGAGAGGATTTATGCTGCAGGGGCAGAGTTAGCCAACGAGAACAGCTTGTTTCAAGCCAAGGTGTATCAAGCCTTGTCAGATTTGAGGCAGGACGTTGATGAAGCCAAGTCAAGCCTAGAGGCGTCCAAGGCTGCCATAGAAGAAACCAAGGCCGACTGGGCAATGTGCAGGAGTGCTTTCATGGTGAAAGAAGCTGCCTCGACATCAACCGTGCAAGTCCGAGACACTGCCCGTGCCATGGACTTGCCAAAGCCAAAGGAATACAACGGAGCTCGAGACATTGTAACCATAGACAACTACCTTTGGCACATGGAGTGCTACTTCGAGGTGCTCAACTTAACAGGGTTGGCCCAGGTACATACTGCCACTCTACATTTCACCGACATGGCTACACTTTGGTGGCGAAGAAAACGAGTCGGCATGGACAAAGGGTTGGTCGTCATTGACAGTTGGGATTCCCTAAAGAAAGAACTCAAGGCGGAGTTCTACCCGGTGCACGTAAGCCGCGAAGCAAGGGCGAAAATGAGGGACCTCAAGCAGGGCCATTCGATCAAGGAGTACGTCAAGGCATTCTCCAACTTGATGCTACAAATTGACAACATGAGCGACGAGGATCTCTTGTTCAACTTCTTATCCGGGCTTAAACCATGGGCGGTTCAAGAGTTAAGACGGTCCAAGGCCGATGACATCTCGACGGCACTCAAGGTTGCTGCCACATTGGAGGAATACTCTAGTGCTGACAAAGGGCATGTCAAGCACCAAGGCGAGTCATCCAAGTCCAAGACTCAAAGGACTTGGACGGTTACAGGTGGGGGAGCCAAGTACGGAACCCACAAGCCAACAACCCATGGTGACAAAGGGAAACAGGTCAGGGACAACAAAAAGGAGGCCAAACCAAGGGAGGGTTGCTTCCTATGTCAAGGACCACACTGGGCGAGGGACTGGCCACAGCGTAAAGCCATGAGCGCAATGTTGGAGCAACAGGAGCATGGCAACGAAGCTTCCATGGGATGTCTTAAGCTGCTTAGCGCATTGAACGTTAAGCCCACTCCTCACCAGGCGGGTGATAGGAGTCTCATGTACGTGCAGGGGCACGTCAACAACAAGGTCGTCCACATAATGATTGATACGGGCACCACTCACAATTTCATGACTCCAACCGAGGCGGAACGGTTGGGACTTAAGGTAACATACTCCAAGGGTTGGCTCAAGACCGTAAATGCCGAGGCCAGACCCATAGATGGCGTAGCAAGAGGGACCGAGTTGAAGCTTGGAAACTGGTCTGGCAAGGTGGACTTCTTGGTGGAACCAATAGATGATTTCTCTATTGTTCTAGGGATGGAGTTCCTGCGACAGTACAACGCTGTCCCCTTCCCTAGATTCAACATGTTGATGATCTTGGAAGGGGAACCATGCATGGTTCCAGCTGTTGCCCCTCCCAAGACATCCAAATCTCCTCAACTTAGTGCCATGCAACTGGCAAAGGGAATCAAACGTGGGGAGGAGACATGGTTAGCCGTCCTTCAGCAAGAAGAAGAAGGGGGAGTTGATAGCGATATCCCCGCTTGCATCCAGAACGTGCTGGAAGAATTCAAGGACGTAATGCCACCGGAGTTGCCCTATAAGCTGCCACCCAGGCGTGGGGTGGATCACAAGATCGAGTTGGAACCAGGAGCAAAACCACCAGCCAAAGCACCCTACCGGATGGCGCCACCAGAATTAGAGGAGCTGCGAAAACAGTTGGCGGAATTGTTGAAGATGGGCTTCATCCAACCTTCCAAGGCACCGTATGGTTCACCGGTGCTATTCCAACGCAAGGCGGACGGATCGCAGCGTCTTTGCATAGACTATCGGGCTCTCAACAAGGTAACCATCAAAAACAAGTATCCAATTCCTCTCATTGCCGACCTTTTTGATCAATTGGGGAAGGCCAAGTTTAATACAAAGCTTGACCTAAGATCGGGATACTATCAAGTACGCATAGCCGAAGGGGACGAGGGCAAGACAACTTGCGTCACTAGATATGGGGCGTTTGAATTCTTGGTGATGCCCTTCGGCCTCACAAATGCGCTAGCAACATTTTTCACTCTCATGAACGAAATCCTACATCCCTACTTGGACCGGTTCGTGGTGGTCTACTTGGACGACATAGTCATATATAGTAACACCTTGGAGGAGCATGTAGAACACGTACGAACCGTTCTCAAAACTTTGCGGGACAATGAGCTTTATGTCAAGAAGGAGAAGTGCTTGTTTTGCCAAGGAAGAGGTGCACTTCCTAGGCCATGCGATCAAAGGCGACAAACTCATGATGGATACCAAGAAGATCCGGGCGATCGAGGAATGGGAGCCACCGACCAAGGTACCAGAGCTTAGATCTTTCCTTGGTCTTGTGAATTACTATCGGCGCTTCATTCCTGGCTATTCAGCCAAGGCGGCACCACTCACTGACCTACTCAAGAAGAAGAAGGCTTGGGAGTGGGATGACAAGTGCCAACGTGCCTTCGACATACTGAAGAAGGCTGTAACGGAGGAACCAGTGTTGGCACTACCGGATTGCACCAAGGCATATGAGGTGCATACGGATGCCTCCGACTTTGCCATAGGGGGCGTGCTTATGCAAGAGGGGAATCCAATTGCGTATGAAAGTCGCAAGCTTAATGACACCGAGAGGCGTTATACAGTGCAAGAGAAAGAGATGACGGCAGTGGTGCATTGCTTGCGAGTTTGGCGACATTACTTGCTCGGGGCCAAGTTCGTGGTACGCACGGACAATGTGGCGACAAGTTATTTTCAAACACAGAAGAAACTCAGCCCCAAGCAAGCAAGATGGCAAGATTTCTTGGCCGAGTTCGACTACGTGTTGGAACACAAACCGGGCAAGGCCAACTTTGTGGCGGATGCGCTTAGCCGAAAAGCAGAACTGGCAGCAATGTCAAGAGTCCAGGTGGAGCTCTTAGATCTTATTAAGGAAGGCATGTCGCATGATCCTTTAGCCAAGCAACTCATGCATATGGCTAAAGAAGGCAAAACCAAACAATTCTGGGTAGAAGGCGACTTGTTGCGCACCAAGGGGCAGCGAATTTATGTACCCAAATGGGAGAGGTTGCGCAAAAGTATCATTAAGGAGTGCCATGACACCCGCTGGGTGGGTCATCCAGGTCAAAAACGCACTCAAGCATTGATAGAGGCTAACTACTATTGGCCTCGCATGCGGGATGACATTGAGTTATACTTCAAGACTTGTCTTGTATGCCAGCAAGAAAAGGTGGAACAACGGGCACCCGCAGGACTTCTAGAGCCTTTACCCATTCCGCAACGTCCATGGGAAAGCGTCAGCATGGACTTTATCTATGCTTTGCCCACATCCGATGGCAAAGGTAGCATCATGGTTGTGGTGGATCGGTTCTCGAAGTATGCATCCTTCATGGCTGCTACGAAGGATTGCACAGCATAGGAGGCAGCTCAACTATTTTTCCAAGGCGTAGTGAAGTACTGGGGCTTGCCTCAAGTTATCATAAGTGATCGAGACCCCCGCTTCACTGGCAAGTTTTGGACTGAGTTATTTCGCTTGATGGGGTCTGATCTACACTTTTCAACCAGTTTCCACCCACAGACGGACGGACAAACGGAGCGGGCAAATGCACTTCTAGAACTATATTTGAGGCACTGTGTGAGTGCTAACCAGCGAGATTGGGCCAAGCTGCTTGATGTTGCCCAATTCTCTTATAATTTGCAACTGAGTGAGGCTACTGGCAAGAGCCCATTCAAGCTTGCAACTGGACAACAACCCTTGACACCGCATGGGCTTGTCAACAAGTATACTGGGAAGAGTCCAGCGGCGTTCAAGACGGCGAAAACTTGGCACGAGCAAACGGACTTAGCTCGTGCATATCTTGACAAGGCCTCCAAGAAAATGAAGAAATGGGCCGACAAGAAGAGGAGGCACTTGGAGTTCAACGTAGGGGACTTGGTCATGCTAAAACTCAACGCCGAACAGCAAAAGAGGCTACGCAAGTTGCATAAGGGACTAATTCGGCGCTACGAGGGATCACTCCCCGTCCTTGCCAAGGTGGGCAAGGCTTCTTATCGGGTGTAGCTGCCACCCAAACTTAAGCTACATCTAGTCTTCCATGTGAGTTGTCTGAAGCTGTACCATGTAGACATGGAAGACCCTTCACGAAACGAGTCACATCAGGCACCTCCAGCCATTACCACATCGTTTGACAAGGAAATTGAAAGCATCATGGCTGACCGAGTGATTCGGCGACGGTTCAAGGAACCATTGCATGAATATCTTATCAAATGGAAGGGGCTACCAGAAAGCGAGGCAAGCTGGGAGCCAAAGGAGGCGCTTAGGCAATTTGAAGATCAGATCCGGGCCTTCCACGAAGAGTCGACGAGGGCGTCGACGCAATAGGTGGGGGAGGTTGTCACGCCTCGCCATTTTCTAAGAGGTTATGCCATGCGGGCGATGACTGGGCGACACGCAAGCGATGATTTGGCGCACGTATGGCAGCATTTCTCTAGCTAAGTCTAGATCCGTCCAATGGAAGACTCTAGACCCTTCTAGTCCCATCTTGTATATTCTACTAGGTGTAGAGATTTGTAGAGATTTGTAGAACTCTCTAGAGCTTTGATCTTAGCCATTGATTAGAGTAGATCTTAGCCGTTGATTTGGGACTCTAGCAACTATAAATAGGCTAGAGGCATTTGGCATTGGCATCCAAGAAACATTCAAGCAATCCAACACTTGTATAAAGCATCCTCTTGTTTAATATAAAGCATTCTTGCAAGATTCTCTTCTTAGCTTCTCTTTACTTCTCTTAGCTTTGTTGTGGCCATATTTCGGGGAAAGGCTGATTTAGCACATCGCAGGGGCGGATTGTGACTAAGGCCGCACGGAAGATAGCTAGGGAGTTATCCGGTCCGCGACACCAGGCTCGACATCGGAAGAGGGAATTTTTTGCCTTTACCACCATTTCTAACCATGTTGAATCATGGGGACTACTTTGCGGCCCTTGAACATACGGTTGACGGAATACGACTTATTGTGGATGCGGTGCCTGAACTAAGAACCAGCCTAGGGCAAAAGTTGGACGACCTGGAACGCAGGGTGATCCGTGCCGAAGTCGATATAAAAATATCAGTTGCGATTCCGAGGGAGACCAAAAAACGGCAGCCACGGAGGCAGCCAATTTTTTTGACAAATTCAAGGAATTTCAGGAAGGCACTACATAACATGTTAATATATTTCTTTGTATTCTTAAAAACGAGTAAAGTAGCAATAAGCAATTCATCCATACCGGTGGTGTGGGTCAAATAGAACATAAGCAAACAAGATTACGAAATAAGAGCACGATAGATATTTTATGTAGCAGAGAATTTTCTCTTTAAAATTGAAATAAATAATCCTCCGTTCTAATTTATGTGAACTTATTTGATGGTACAAAGTTTAACAAAAAATAAGATTTTTTAAATTTATGGTTCTAAATAAGTTAAAAAAAACCTAGAATATTGTTTTATTATAAAAATTTATCATTAAAAGTAAAATTGTAACATTAAGTTAAATTATTACCAAATTTAAAAAATATTTCGTACTTTAAAACGGAACACAAAAGAAATGCATCTACGTGACACGGAGGGACTACTATATATTTGTAAAAACCAACATTCTTTTTCCCTAGAAATAAATCTAGGGCTCACTCTCAAAACCCCCAATCTTTTTCCGCTACCCCAATTTCCACATCTATGGCGGACTCAGCTCCTTTGCCGGAAAATTCCACCGCCGTCGCTAATTCTCAACAACCGCCAGAATCTGATAACAAAACCTCCCAATCAGATCCATCTCCGGCACCTTCGTTATCAGCTCTGCCACCACCACCTCCGCCATCGATCCAGCCTTACTCTACCGTACCTCCTTCCTTTCGACCGGAGACGCCGCCAGCACCTGTACCTGGTGGTGTAACTCCTCTATTCTCGCCTCTTCCTAATCCTAATTTGCTGCAGCAGCAGCAGCAGCAAACTTCAAATTTTCCGAATCCTGCTGTTCATCCACCCGGAGTGAGTTCTGTACCGCCCGCGATGAATGCGGCACCTACCGGAGCTGTTCCTATGACTTCCACGCAGCAAATTATGCCGCCTTATGCTATGCATGGACAACTGATGAGACCGTACGCTCCTATGCCTAATGGTTACCCTGCTATGCATCAACAGGGCGCCATGCCTCCTCCCGGTGGGTTTTTGTTCTCTCTAATATGTACAGTTACTTGGATATTTATGCCTATTTAATAGATGTTGCCCTACTGAGTGAAATGATAGACTGGCATAATGTATAGTTTAAAAATTATCAGAGATAGTCCTGCATTTATATCCTTTAGTTGCAGTTAATGCAGTGATATTGAACGGAAAAGTCTCTGCTTTTACTAATAATTAACCTCTGAGGAATGTTTTTTCATAAGGGATCTCTTAGGAAAGTTAGTATCTTTAGCGCTAGATGCTGCAATACTGGTGGCTTAAATATTAGCTTTTGATAATATTTGTGATTTAGAAATTAATCTGTTGAGCTGAACCATTGCAAAATGTTATCCATAAGTATACTTTTCAAGGGCATTAGTAGAATTACTGAAGGCATATCTCTGATTACCATTTGAACCTTGCATTGTTTAATAGTGAGTAACAATGGTCAGCGTACTTTATCTGTTGCTTTATTGCGTTGATATTGAGAGGGGAATAATATGGATGAGAGGAGTTTGCCTGTAGAATTGTATTAAAAACGGATAAGGGGTATCGATGACCGGATGTTTTCTCCTACAGTTTCTTGAATGATTTCCGTGAGAAAGGTGGGAAGGCTTCATATTGCAGTTCATTAGAGACTACTGAGTACTCCAACTGCTTTTTTGGTATGAGCACGTCTGTTTGGTTTTGTTTTCATTTCATTTATCATTACAAGGCCATTTGATTTTATGCACATCTATTTTGTGTAAAATACTGGAAGTGAAGCTTTCTCAACACGGGCATATAACTTTTCTACGTTATGTTATGTTATGTCTGGATATGCATGTCCTACTGTAGACTTACTTTTAGTAATAAGGGTACAACCCCTTTGTTGGGATCTTGATTCTTGAAATGCTGGCAGCAGAACTTGTTAACAACTGAATTCAAGTTGCCTATACGGCATACGCCAAGGTATCACAATCTTTTCATTTTATCTGCATGTGCTGTATTTCTGGCTATTTTATTTTTTGCTGTACATGATGATGTTAATGGTTATAACATGTGGAAAGATTGTCTAAAAATATGTTATCATGCTATCAATTGCGTTATTGATGATGAGACGCTGGAAGTCTCATCTCAATGTATTCAAACCTCGCAAATCGTTCTTGGGAATTTGGACATTTTGAGCAGATTTCTTTGCAAGTGGATGCGTAAGGTAAGCCCTATTCGTATGTTAGTGATTTATGAAATGGATGTTATCTTGATCCTTCAGGTTATCTGTTCAGCTGGTGAGTGTTGTCATGCTTATGGTGCCATCATAATGCTTGTAATGTTTGGTAATAACATTTTGTTCAGCCTTACAGTTATCTTTCATGATTGAGACGTAGGCGTTGATTGTTAAATTTGTCTCTGCTTTGTAAGCTTGACCTAATAAATATTCCTAGACTTCTTTTTGCGTTTATGCAGGAATTCCACGTTATGCATCACCATACACTCCAATGATGAGACCAATGTTTCCTCCACGTCCACCAGGTGCAATTGGCATCATTCCTTCCTTGATGCGCCCTCCAATCCCTATAATACGTCCTCCAATTATTCCTCCTGCTGCTAGGCCAGCTGCCATCCCAAGCATTGCTCAAACAGAGAAACCACAAACAACAGTTTATGTTGGCAAGATATCGTCCACTGCAGAAAATGAGTTTATGCTTTCTCTTTTGCAGGTGAGTGAATTTACATATTGACATTTCAATTACTTTTTGGGCTTTGTTCGTTTTTGCGTTTCTCACTTGTTTGTGTTCACAATGAATCCTTTTCCTGTCTTGCAAATCCCAGTATATATAGGGGTGTTTATGATCTCTAAATTTAACTGATCTTTCTGCTGTATGATTTGTAAAGCTCTGCGGGCCTGTTAGGAGTTGGAAGCGTGCTCAAGATCCAACAAATGGATCTCTGAAAGGTTTTGGATTTTGTGAGTTTGAGTCTGCTGAAGGGGTTCTCCGTGCATTGAGATTGCTCAACAAATTAAACATTGATGGGCAGGAGCTGATGGTATAATTGTGGCTTTTCCCTCTCTCTCTCTCAATCAATCAATCAATCAACTGTCCAAAATAAATAAATAGGTTTTTCATTTTTAACTATGCATTTTAGTACAATTATAATTTGCAGCATGAACATGTCATGAATGATGAAACTAATTTATGATTAGTTATCATTCCATCTGACAGTGAGTGCCTTTGCAGCTCATCTGTCTACTAAATATTTTCAGCATCTTTCCCCAATGTTTGGCAAATATGAACATTTGTTCTCTGTGCATGTTTTATGACCAAGTCATGTTATAGCCTACAGGCTTAGATGGGCTCTCCTCCAATTCATGTTACATCCTTAGCTTATTAAGGGGGAAGTTAAATTTCAACTTCTAATCCTGGTTATACTTGGTATCATTGCAGTTAAATGTCAATCAAGCTACTCGTGATTACCTTGAACGTTATGTTGAGAAGAAAGTAGTAGAAACCTCAAAGAAGCCCAAAGAATCTGAAACTGAAGGCGCTGAGAAAGAAGAAGAAAGTGCATCAGGTGGGGAAAAGCGTGAAAGTGCAAAGACTTCTATAGAACCTCCAGAGTCTACTACAGAAGAATCAAAGAAAGATAGTGGTGAGAAAGGAAACTTTGATGCTGCTAATTTCGGTCTGGTCAATGATGAAGATAGGCAAGCTGACGAGGAGGCCCTGGAGAAGCTCAAGGATGTGCTAGAGGAAAGGCTGAAGAATAAACCATTACCACCTCCACCTCCACCTCCACAAACGACTAAAGATGGTTCTGATAACCCGAATATGGAAAACCCCAAAGATGGGGAAGCAGATAGAGATACAGCAAAAATTGGTTAGTTTATCGGACCGCTAAAATGCCATCTTTTTTTTCTTACTTTCGCATATTTCCTTTATTGCCTAGATGTTATAAAAAAAATATTAGTGCTTTAGTCTTAATGCTTTTCTGACACGTTTAAATATAATTTTGGAAACACTGCAGAAGACAAAAATGATGACGAATATATCAGTCAAAGTAAAACTACAAGTGGGCATGACAAGGCTGATATTAGCTCACCTGACCATCGCAGGCATGATAGGAGAAGTAGGGATCGAGAGAGGGATTTGAAGAGGGAAAAGGAAAGGGAACTCGAAAGGTATGAGAGAGAACGTGAACAAGAACGAGCCAAGAGAGAGAAGGAGAGAGATTACAAGATCCGCGAAGATGAGCGTAGGTACAAGGTCCGTGAAAAGGAGTGGGAATCTAAAGAAAGGGAGAGGGAATATTGGCGGAAAAAAGAGAGAGAAAGGGAGAAAGAAAGGGCTCAAGAGCGCAAATGGGATATAAATGAGCAAGAACGTGAAAGTGAAGATGGTTATAGGAAAAGGAAACACAGGACTAGTGACGAGGAGAGGAAACGACGGCAGAGGGAGAAGGAAGATGACTTGGCCGATAGGCTTAAAGAAGAAGAAGAGATTGCTGAGGCCAAGAGAAGAGCAGATGAGGAACAGCAGAAAAAAGAGCAGGAGGAGGCATTGAAAATCCTTTCTGGTCATCTGGCTAATGGACGCGAGAAAGCTGTTTCCTATGAGGAGAACAATCTAGAAAGCCAAGATAAGAATATTGAGACAGCTCATGATAATTTAAGTCAGGGTAACTATTTTAGTTTATTCTTTTTAAGATTTTATTCTTATGACTTGTGCTCTATCTTTCTATTTGGTTTTGACATTCAAATAACAGGTGAAGGAGTTGTGCAAAATGGGACCGATGAAGAATCCGTATTGGCAGCTACTGCTTCATCAGATATGAAGCATAATAGCAATGCCCCAGCGAAAAGATTGGGATTTGGCCTCCTAGGGTCGGGGAAAAGAGCTGCTGTCCCTTCTGTTTTCAACGCAGATGAGGATGAGGACACTCAAAAAGAAAAGAAGATGAGGCCATTGGTTCCAATTGACTATTCCATTGACGAGCGACATATGGTCCAACCTTCCATCTCTGAATCACCACAGGCTGTGGGTGCAGAACCTAAGCGATTTTCGAATGTCAATCCTAAAGAAGAGAGGCCTGATGGAGAGGACAGACACAGAAGAACTCATGACAGGTCCAGCCAGAGGGATCGGGACAAGCTTGATGAAGATACTAAACGAGCCAGGGATGAGAGCAGAAACCTTGATCATGACAGAGTTCGGGAACCCAGGCCTGATAAGGTTAAGACGCTTGATAATCAGAAGCTTTTAGATGCAAAACAATTGATTGACATGATTCCAAAGACCAAAGACGAGTTGTTCTCATATGAGATAAACTGGACTATTTATGACAAGGTGAGAACTGGTACCTCAGTTTCAATCTCCTCCTTTAATACATGAGAAGGTTTCACTGGATTGTAGCAAATACTATCAAGTTAAATTCATTGCTAGACCTTTGACATGATTTTATCTTAGAGTTGTATGATACCTTCAACTTCTAGCCTGTTAGTGGCCCTTTGCATATACTTGGTAATGGCTCATCTTATGTACGGAGATCATGGTAAGAGGAACATAGTTTTGTATTTTCATATTGATGTGTTCCTGCAAGTTACATAAAGCAGAGGGGGAGGAGATAGTATACCCACCCACCTTCTAGGATTTGGTGGGCTTTTTTATGCTACAAGGGTTGATAGTTGGGTAAAGTATCAAAAGTTTCCTCTAGTAGAGCTTGTCCATATGTCAATGAAAATCTATTTTTTATGGCAATTAGTAGGGACTAGAGAAGGCATGAGTGGTTACATTGATTCATGGTAATTAGGAGGGACTAGAGAAGGCACGAGTGGTTACTAATATAGGTTTTTATTTGTTATATTTTATTAGTCATCTGCTTTACCTTTGTGTAACCACCTGAAATCCACGTCGGATACAAAACATTTGATTAGGATTTGACCTATTGCAGCCACCTGAAAGTCCACGTTTCCTCTAGTAGAGCTTGTCCATATGTCAATGAAAATCTAGTTTAGCTGATAGAATTTGACCTATTGCAGCCAAACGTTTGATATAGGCTCTGCCCCAGAAATAGTCAGTCCTTTCCAATCACATGTTTCTGTTGTCACTATTTTTATGTTTGAGCATAATACTAGTAAGATCAACCTGATGTTTGCTTTATTACTATAATTTCACAAGAAAGGGAGCTGATGAATGTGTTCCTCAAGTATTTCTTGTGGGTAGATGCCACTGAACTCCTAAGGCATTGTGTATCTGTTGACATTTGCCCGAGATGTATGCTAGTTCTAAAACTTGGGTTACTGCTGTGTGATAAATGAGGATAGGCTTTTTATTAGATCGTATATGGTGTTCTTAGCTTTAGCGCTTTAGATCGATTCATGGTAATTAGTAGGGACTAGAGAAGGCATGAGTGGTTACTATAATAGGTTTTTATTTGTTATATTTTATAAGGCATCTGCTTTACCTGTGTGTGGCCACCTGAAAGTCCACGTTGGATACAAAACATTTGATTAGGATGGAGACGAAGTCATTTGTCAAAAGGAGGTAAACTTGGCGTGGAAAATTCCTATTTCATTCTTGATAAAAGTAGATTAATGCATGGACTCACCTATGAGGAGTCTAGCTTATGTGTTCATAATTGTTCTCCACTGTATGAATTTGGAAGATGCTGTGGATCTACTAGTGATTACTTTGCAGTAGTTACACTTAGCTTTTTGAAAGATGTTTTAGCTGCACTGTATGTGATTTCTGAGTGTCAATAGTTGTTTGGTTGAGGTGTGCGTGTAAGTGCTGCTTTCCACATTATGATATCTTTTATCAGCTATGTAGGATAATTTTGGAGGGGGGAATTGGTTTTGCGTTAAAGAGACTCCATGTTCTGGCTTTTTGTGTTATAATATTGAGCTGTGGAAAAGCATCTTACCAGTTATAAATGGTAACAAGAACAGAATGTTGATCTTTAGGAAGGAGAAGGTATTTAGATGCATCTCCCGATGATATGTTAATATATTAAGGAAACAACTTTGCTGCACAAGGTCCATCAGCTAAGAAGTTTAAACAGCAATTCTAACTGGTCTTATTTTCTTTTCTCTATCAAGCACCAATATAGTTTAGCTTCATTTCTCTATTGAGCACCACATAGTTGCTTTCTTGCTGAACCATGTATTCAGCAATTAGATAAACTTTGTTCAGGAATTATCTAGCTTTCTGAAATATGATTCAACTCATCACCAGTGTAATCAGATGCGAAAAGCGTAGAAAAGTGTGAAGTGTCTGTTGGTGCGTTAAGTGTGAAGTGCAATTGAACTTTGAGTTTTTGTATGCAAGGAAACATTACTGCAAACCCTAATGAAATAATTATATGAATCAAAGAATTGAAAACTGTTAATTAAGTATAATATATGAAGTAAAAAACCATATTTATCAAGTTCAAATGTTTTTTTTTAAATTTCAGATATCAGATTCAGATGCAAGCTGCTTAAGTTGGCTAGTTTTCTATTGTTAAATTCCATTTTTCTGTTCCTAATCATGAACATATTTATCCATGAATTTTGATGATTATTATGTTACTTTGTCATTACTCTTATTATCTTGAGCCGAGGGTCTTCCGGAAACAGCCTATCTACTCCTCCGGGGTAGGGGTAAGGTCTACATACATACTACCCTCCCCAGACCCCACTTGTGGGATTTTACTGGGTTGTTGTTGTTGTTGTTGTTGTTGTTTGTCATTACCCATTAGTGCTATCCTCTTTACTAAAGAGCCTATAGATATTGAGGCCCACCCCGCGGCCTGCACTAAAATGACGGTTATGTGAGGTGAAGCGCCTAAATGTGCAATGCACCAAAATTCTGGACGCAAGGCTTAAGCATACCTTAAGAGGGCATTTAACACTGCTGCTCATTAGCTTCTAGCCGGATCAGATTCTTGAGTGAAAAGAATATTAAGCTTGACTTGGATAGTTGACAGAAAATAATATTTGAACTTCCTGACAAAGTGGTGAGGGTCAAATAGTAATATAGGCGTCCAAAGTTTTGTGGTAAGATTTCATCGCTAGAGAGTACTGTGACTTGAAAGAATTGTTTGCAGCAAGGACCACTGCTGATAGGTGGATAGAAAATTGGATGCTTTCCAGCTGTCCTTGATATTAGATACTCCTTGCAAGTTGCAGCATTGTGAATTAAACATCCTATGAAATTTTCACAGTTTTGCCTACTGTGAGCTCTTCAACTTGATATTAGATCCTCCTTGCAAGTTACAGCATTAGGAACGCTAACATCCTATGAAATTTTCTCAGTATTGCCTAGTGTGTGAGCTCTGCATCTAGCACTTTGGTTCCTGTTGGAGCCCCAAGCTTAGATCACACTTTGTTTCATTTGAAGCTAAATCCCTAGGATATAATAACTTGAAGTTGGTGTTCTGAGCTTTTTCCAAGTTACCTCGCTCTTCGTGGCTTCTATTTGGTTTGCTGGAAGCGTGAATATTTGTAGTTTATATCTGCTTTTCGCTTTCCACAGAATGCACTACATGAAAGGATGAGACCGTGGATCAGTAAGAAGATCACTGATTTTCTAGGCGAGGAGGAACCAACGCTGGTAGACTACATTGTCTCCAGCACTCAAGAACATGTCAAGGCAACTGAGATGCTGGAAAGGCTCCAAAGTATATTAGATGAAGAAGCTGAAATGTTTGTTCTGAAGATGTGGAGGATGCTTATATTTGAAATTAAGAAAGTTGAAACAGGTTTGGCTTTGAAGCCCAAGTCCTAGTTTTATCTCCTCCCCATAACTTGGAAGTATATTCATAATGCACTTACTCTGAGATCATTGTAGACTGTTTACTTTCAAGCAGAAAGTGATGAATAGTTTAGGTCAAAGTTGGTTATTTTGGAATTCTCTTAATTCATTCCAGCTTCAAGGTTACTTTGCTTCCATATTTGTGGTGTTTTCTCTTACATAGGAGAAACGTCCCACATTTTTGACGTGAGGAAATATCCGAGAAGACAAAGGCGTTAATAGTGTTTTCTTTTCTATTTTAAGAATTCCAAGTTGTGTTTCAGCAGTTTCTGATGGTACAGACGTAATTTGATCCGCCTAGATTGGGTACCCATTTTTTTTTTCTTTTTCTTCTAATCGTTGATTCTAGAGAGCCATTTGATATTTTTTATTAAACTAGTTACTGTCCTTTTTAAAAAACATAGCTAATGTATTATAAAGATATAGCATACAAGCTTGTTGCATTTGCCATGTCCTCCAAAGCAATCATGAAAAAAGTTGCACATTTCATCCAAGAATGGTACGACCGGTCAAACTATTGACCGAACTGGATCAATGATTTAAAAGCTGTGATGTACCTCTTGATAATACAGATCTGAAATTTGTTCTTTGAATTTCTATAAAACATATAACGAGTGAACGGTTGTTTAGCATTTACCAGAAGATGCGGGTAAGAAAAACTAACATCAATAGGAACACCAGAAAAGCCTTTTTCTACGGCAATATAGACGAACAGATATCTGATAGCAATATAGCATGCCAGATTTACCGTCTTGGTCATAGTTATCTTTCTTGGAATGTGCCTGGGATCATCTATCATATTCGATGTTTGATAAAGTATATTTTCTCTCTACTACCAATAGCTTCTAACTCTGCTATATGCCTATTGAGCTCTTCTATAGTGTATGCTCTTGCTAATGCAAAATATACTTTTTAAATTTATTTTGGCTCTTCTTGAAGTTTGTCTTTATGTTGTTCAATGTATGGAACATGATACACAACAAGGGACTTCCGGATAAACAATAGAATTTTTTCTTCATATGCTATCATGCCAGTCAGATATGATGCGTATCCCATTCCTTTCTCCATAGGTTTCTTTGAACCGCTCAAAGAATTATTCCCATGGTGCATAGTTTTCTGACTCAACAATTGTGTATGCAAAGAGTAAAATTTGTCCTGCATAGCCAAATAAAACAATATTGGTGAGAAATAAAATATTAGTATACCATTTGGTACAGTAGTATAGTTATAAGTAGTTGCATAAATGGATCATAACAACTGTATACTCTATTTGTATGTCATATTGGTATTATATGGTTACTAGAACCTTTATTATGCTCAACTGAATGCTATTCGATTGTATTTTTGAACCACTAAAGTATAAGAATTATTTAATAATTTTGAAACTATTGCTCACATGCCATAAGTATGACCCCTATATGTGTTGACTTTAAAAAACTTCCATCAACTATAACTATAAACCTACAATAGATCCAATTTTTAACTGATACATTTATGGCTATGAAGGCATATAATAAGCATCCATCTACTTTAGTGTGTAGTTATGTCACTTGTCCCATGTTAGTTTACTCTGATATATAAAGATACATTGGTATTTTTATGTATAAGTCTGTTAGGTTCCTCAATAATTATATTGCTTTTTCCTTTTATCACCATGCTGGCATGTAGCTTAAGTTCATATCATATACTTTTTGTATGTCTCTTTGGATATCTATTAGTGGTGTATATAGTTTTTGGATCAACAAACTTGTCTTGTAATATAGCAACAATAAAACCCGAGGCGGCTTACTTGCTTTTGTGAACATAATCTCTTATTGTCTCAAGAATATTGCACATAATTGAAATTCACTTTAACAGGTTTTGATGTTTGTAGACTCGATGCTTCAAGGCTCCAATTGCATCTTTCGTCCACACAAACAAGGATATATACCCGCTTATAATGCAAGTATAGTTATAGACAGGCAAACGAATGATCTAATATAATATACATATATACTATTGTATTACTAACAACCTGTTTTTGACAGAAGATAACTATAACAATATTTTAGAATATTTTAGTGTGATTACATACCACTTAATATGATATAGCAACTACAACAACAAAAAGAAGCATACAGACTTATAGTAAAAATACACATGAATCTTTTTGTACATGATTTATCAACCAAATATTGATATTTTTATTAACAACATAGTATTTTATTATAACAACCAGGAGGTTTTTGTCTTTGTACCCTTGCTTTTTTTTCCTTTTTGATGGAATGGATTAGTTATGATGTTTGCATCATAAAGTATTGTACTGGTGTCATCTTCCTTTCTCACATTACTTATCATATTACTGGTATCAGACTCATTTATGGATGATAACTTTAAGAAGTGTATACTTTCTAATAAAGCTGCAGCAACACCGACACATGAGAAGTTTGCAGCTATAGTACTTAACAACACACAGTGGGAGTCTTTTTATTCCTGTATTTAACTTCTTCAATGTCATATAAAGGCTAACACTCAAATCATTACAACTTAAAATTAATGGATATCCCTGAGCAATAACATATTGAATAAGTATTATGCTACTGTCCTTCTGCAGCTGCTTTGTAATCTCTGTGATCAGTTGTTCAAAACTACAATAATTTTTATTAAAATTGCATAAACATGAAGATTTATGAAATTATGATTATTGTCTCGTTCTTCATTGTGCTGCAGTAAAATCGGCATATTTTTCATGGTTACACAAAGTTTCAACTTAGGTAATCAAATTAAACAGCTTTGATCTCCAAAATCGAATTTGAACCGTGCAAATTTCATCGGAGTTAATGTCAATTTTGGTAATTTAAGTAGCATAAATTTCAACATTAACATATGAATTTCGAACACATAACATAAAATTTTGATCTGTAGATGAAGAATAGCATTTCAGTTGAATATTCAGATTTCAACTTTTGTGATTTGCCGTGTACAAATTTCGAACTTAAATCAGATAAAACTTTAATCTCTGAATCAAAAATAGAATATGAGTTTAAAGTTTGTTTTTCCGCTGCTGTGTTTTACCATTGGTATACGAGTTTTGTGCTCAATTCAAAGTAAATTTGATCTCCATATTGATAACAAAATTTGAAACGCAAAGTTAAATTTCTGCAGTAAGATTCAACACCAGTATATGACTTTGTACTCACTTCAAACAAAGCTTTAATTTTCAAATTGAAAATAATTTTTGGACACGAATTGTATGAATTTCAGCAATGTTGATTTTCAATTCGAATTTTTCGTAGTGTGAATTTCAGCATTGTTATGCAAAGTTTAATGCTTTGATATAAAAATCAAATAACAATTCAGCTTTGATCTCTAGTTTTGCTGCGTTGCTCTGCTTAAATTATTAGTGGGTTTGAGCGTTTTCCAGCATTAAAGGTACTGCATGTTAGGGTTGTGTTTGATTCGCTAAAATCTAGCGATGGTTTCAACGTCCTTACGCATAAATAGGTAGTAACCGTAGTAGTGGGTAGGACTCTTAATGGGTAGATGAGCGATAACTATTATGACTTCTATAGGTATCCCTTTTCTTTTCCTAAAATTATGCGGTATACATATAAACAGTTAAAAAAAGAGAAACTAATTAAGAAGAAAAATAGTATCTACTGTTGTAACAATTCAATCGGTCGTCTAAGAGTTGTAGCCCCATCCCCTCCCTTCCCCCCCCACCATTTCTTGCTTCTTTTTGTATTCTGCAACTACATTATGAGTTACCAGGTTATTTAGTTCAGGTCCGGAGTGATTTTTAATTGAACTGAGACATCTAGTCTCATTTGAAAGCTTAAGTTGAAAAAGTTGTCCTAATATTGACTTATACATAAAAGAATCTCGGATTTGAATTTTGATAGTTCTGTAAGCTCCATTAGGCGATTTCGAACTTAGGAGCGCGTCCAAATTATATGTTGGAGGTCCGCAGTAGAATTAGGCTTGAATTGGCGAAAGCTAAAATTTTGAAAGATTTGGCTGGGAGTGAACTTTTTGGTATCTGGGTCAGATTGGATGTCAGAAAGTTGGAGTAGGCTTGTAAGGTCATTTATGACTTGCGTGCAAAATTTGAGGTCAATCAGACGTGATTTGACAGGTTTCGACGTCGTTTGTAAAATTCAAAAATTTCAAAGTTCATTAGGCTTGAAACTGTGAGCAATTCACGCTTTTGATGTTTTTTGAGGTGATTTAAGGATTCGACTGTGTTCATATGGTGTTTTGGGACTAAATGGTATGTTTGGTTGAGGTCCAGGGAGCCTCGGGTTGATTTCGCGTGGTTAACGGACCAAGTTTTAAAGTTGGAAGAGTGCTGAAGTTTGGATTCAACTAGTGTAATAGCACATGCAGAAGTTTCATCGCAGGTGCCAACCCGCATAACCGAAGAGAATGTCTGCAGAAGTGGGCAAGGACAGGAAAGGCAGGGAGCGCATGTGCGAGAAGAGATGCACATCTGCGAGCCCGTAGATGATGAGAATGGCCCGCATATGCAAAGATGGAAGGTTTGGACATTTCTGCAGAAGTGGACAAAGGGCCACATGAGTGACTCTGCCGATGCGAGAACTGGAGCACGTGTGCAGGCCCAATGGATTAAGTGGTTTCTGCCCGAATGGCCTGGGCAAAACATATAAATACGAGACATTGAAAATTTTAACCATTTTCATCATCTTGAGCTCAAATTTTGGAGTTTTAAGAGGGATTTTGAAGTTATTATTGAGATAAGCTCCTTGTGCCCATTTATCTTCAATAATAATGTTTTCCCACTGATTTTACACCTAGTTGATGAGTTTTTGAGGCAAAATTTTGGAGTTTAGGGCTAGAGAATTGGAAAGTGAATTTTGGAGATTTGGACGAACAAATAGTGTCGGCTTTTGATAAATTTGATATGGTTAGACTCGTGAGTGAATGAATTTTCAAGTTTTGTGACAATTGTTAACTTTTGATATGTGGGCCCAG
The DNA here is from genome assembly GCA_034376525.1 of Nicotiana benthamiana. NCBI lineage: Eukaryota > Viridiplantae > Streptophyta > Magnoliopsida > Solanales > Solanaceae > Nicotiana > Nicotiana benthamiana. Next base: position 70,897,410 of record CM067330.1, read on the forward strand.
GGGCCGGATTTGAGTCAATTTTGGATTTTGCTTATAATTTTGTTTTTTCTTACGAACTTGATAGCTTTAGCTTATATTAATTATATCGTACTGCTTGTGGCTAGATTCAGGGGATTAGGCAAATGCACTTTGAAGTAGAGTTTTGCGCGATTTTGAGGTAAGTAACAGGTTTAAATATGGTCTTGAGGATATGAAACCTCAAATTTTGGTATGATGTGATTATTTTGGGGGTGACGCACATGCTAGGTGACATGCGTATGGGCGTGCACCGTGGGGGATTGTGACTTTGGTCCGTCCCTTGAAGGTGCAAAGTCGAATAGCTTACTGTTAAGCTACACGTTCCCTTTATTTTATGGAAATCTGACCGCAATTCATGTCATAAATCATGTTTAGGCCATATGATATCACTGTTGGAACTCGCATCGATCGTATACTTGTTGAACTAGCTGCTATTTTCTGTCTTATACCCAGCCACAATTTTACTTGCATATCATATCTCTTTGTCCTCTTGTTTTCTTGATCGATACCCGTTATTATCTCTTTTAGGGCTAATTTTTACGATTTTTGAGAGCCCAAAAGACTGGAATGGTTGGTGAATAAGCTGTGAGCTATGTGAGTGTATATGGATCGGATGACATACCACAATGAGTCTTACATCTATTTATATATTATGGATAGGGTTGCACAACACGACGATCCTTATGGCTAATTATATATTGGATCAGGTTGTACACCGTAACGATATAGTGTTGGGCATAAGGAGGCCCTCCGAAGTCTGCACACCCTAAGTTAGTGCAAGTACCTATTGAGTGTAAGTATTGAGGGCTGAAAGTTGAGTGTTGAGCTATTGGGTGCCTAAGTGACTATGGCCCTAAGAGGTTGCATTTGTTTCCTTTGTTGCTGCATTTAGTTGATTTATGTCATGGTTTTGAAACTTCTAGAAAATATAGTATCTGGCTTTACTTGAACTTTGTAATGTGAAACTAACTTGACTTAAACTACCGAAATTGAATCATCTACTTTCATTGCTGAAATTTATGAAATGAACTATAATTGTGTAGCTCGTCACTACCTTTTAGTTCCTTATTTATTATTGTTAATTACTGAGTTGGTTGTACTCACACTACACCCTGCACTTCATGTGCAGATTCAGGTATTTTCGGTCATGGAGGATGTCGATCTCGTGCGTGGTTGAGTATCATAGATTCACGAGGTAGCTATCGGCGTTCGCAGTCCTTATCTCTGCTTCCTTGTTATCTTTTCTTTTCCATAGTGGTATTTTGACACAGACTCGTGTAGAAACTGTTTCTATACTAGTTGTTTAGATGCTCATGACTTGGTAACACCCCGCGTTTGGGGATATTCTTTTGCATTGTATTTTGAGTTTAAATCCTGTTTTTTCGAAAACTCTATCAAATAAAATATTTTGGTTTAATTTTTGTGAAAAAATTAAAGTATTCTGAAAAATCGGCTTGCTTAATACCATCGATAGGTGCCATCCTAACGGGTTAGGATTATTGGGTCGTGAAAAGTTGGTATCAGAGCCTAGGTTACATAGATATCACGAGTCATGAGCAAGTTTAGTAGTCTTGCAGATCAATACGGAGACATGTGTACTTATCTTCAAGAGATTGTTGAACCCTTATGAAAATTCACATTCTTTAATTCTTGTCATGCGAATAGGTTTACACTAGTGACTAAACTTCTGTTATTTTATTCTCTCAAAGTGAGGATAAGTACTACTGGGCAGGACATACAGTCACTGCTATCACCAGCCAGGTCCAGAAGGGGTCGAGGTTGCGGTAGAGACTGCGGTAGGGGAAGGTGTACAGCTAGCACAACAACTAGGGTAACACCTACAGATCAACCAGTTGCCCTAGTTTCGAATCAGGTCCCAGTTGTGGATGCGCCAGCGGAACCAGCTCAGGCACCAGTCGCGCCCATTGTTATTATAGGCCTTTAGGAAGCCTTAGCTTAGATTCTGACCTTGTGCACCAGTCTTGCTCTTTGTTTCAACCGCAATAGCCACTTCTCAGGCTGTGGGAAGCACTCAGACTCCCGCCACCCGCACACTAGAGCAGGTGATGCAGGGACTCCAGCTACCAGGGGAACCACCTGCCCAGCCGGTTGCACCTGCTCAAGACTACGTGGTTCCTTTCATGGCTGATGATGAGCTACATAGATTGGAGAGGTTTGGGAGACTCCAACCTCCATCTTTCATTGGTACATAGGGAGAGGATGCACAAGGCTTCTTGTATAAGTGATAGGATTTATAACATGTATTCTGGAGACCAGTCTCGCATTAGTTCTCTGGATCTACTTTCACATGGTGGGAGGATTATAAGAGGCGTAGGCTGGTCGATGCAACACCTCTTATATGGCATGAGTTCTCCATTATCTTCTTAGGGAAATATGTGCCACAGTCTCGCAGAGAGGAGCTGCGCAGACAGTTTGAGCAGCTGCGTTAGGATGATATAACTGTGATGCAGTATGCGATGAGGTCCCATTGATAGGGAGAGGATCAGAAGGTTCATTGACGACGTCGCATTTCAGCTCCTGGTGCTTATGGCTAGAGAGAAAGTGTGTCGGGTGCTATGTTTGAGGAGCTTGTTGACATTGTTCGGCAGATAGAGTTGGTCCGCAACCAGGAGCGGGCTGAGAAGGAGGCCAAGAGGTCTCATGGATCAGGTAGTTTTGGTGGTACTTCTTCTCGAGGTCAGTTCCACCACGACAGGGGTCGTCTCTATAGGCATGCTTGGACGGCTCGCCGAGTTAACCGTGGAGCATTATGTGGCCATGGTTCACATAGTTCTCATCATGTTCACTCATCTCTTAGTACCTTCTAGCTTAGAGTTCGTCTCGTGCTCTATCGATTCAGGGATCATCTATGCCAGGTCCTTTAACCAGTCATCATGGTGATCAAGGCTCTTTTTAGTACCACCATCACTGGGAGTTACTACGAGTGTGAAGATTTTGGCATATCAGGATGCAGTGTCCCCATCTAGTGGGAGGTCCAGCTGAGTAGAGGAGCAAGCCTACGACTTCAGCACTAGTTACTTCACCACTTGCCCAGCCTGCTCGGGGTGGATCTCAGTCAGCTAGGGGTCGCCCTAGAGGGGGAGGCTGATCAGGTGTAGGTCAGGCTAGGGGCTGTCTTAGAGGGGGTGGGCGATTAGGTGTTAGTATGACCCATTTCTATGCTCCTTGCTAGACAAGATGCAATTGCTTAAGACACAGTGATCACAAGTATTGTCTCAGTATGCCACCGAGTTACTTTTGTATTATTTGAGCAAATATGTCATTGTATTTTTCTCATTATCTGGTTATGCCCCATGAGTCTTTAGCTTCATCTATTCATGTATCTACGTAGGTGGGAGATACTATTATTGTAGATCATGTATATCAGTAGTGCATAGTGACTATTAGGGGAACAAATACTAGAGTTGATCTTTTGCTATTGAGTATGGTTGATTTTGACATGATATTGGATATGGATTGGTTGTCTCCATGTCATACTATTTTGGAATACCATGCTAAGACTATGACGTTCGCTATGCCGGGGTTGCCACATATTGAGTGGTGAGGTTCCTTAGACTATGTTCCTAGTAGAGTGATTTCATAATTGAAGGCGCAATAGATGGTTGGGAAATGTTGCCTTTCTTATTTGTCCTTTGTGAGGGATGTCAATATAAAGACTACTACTACTGAATTTTTTTTCGCTGGTGCGAGATTTTTCGGATATGTTTCCTGTAGGCCTGTCGGGCATGTTGCCTGATATGGATATTGATTTTGGTATTGATCTGGTATCGAGCACTCATCCCACTTCTATTCCTCCATACCGCATGAAACCGGCTGAGTTGAAAGAGCAGCTTCAGGAACTCATTGAGAAGGGGTTTATTAGGCCTAATTTGTCCCCTGGAGGTGCACCATTTCTGTTTGTGAAGAAAAAAGATGACATTATCAGAATGTGCACTGACTAAAGGCAGTTGAACAAAGTCACAATCAAGAACAAGTATCCTTAATAGTGTATTGATGATCTGTTTGACCAGCTTCAGGGAGCAATGGTGTTCTCCAAGATTGATATGAGGTCTAGGTATATTCAATTGAAGATTTGGGACTCTAATTTCTTAAGACAACTTTCAGGACCTGCTATGGTCATTTTGAGTTCTTTGTGATGTCTTTTGGGCTGACCAACGTCCCAACGACATTCATGCATATGATAAACAATGTGTTTCGGCCTTATCTCGACTTATTTGTTATTGTGCTCATTAATGATATCCTGGTGAACTTTCGTAGCCAGAAGGAGTTGCCCGGCATTTGGGGGTTGTGTTACAGTGGTTGAGTGAGGAGAAACTTTATGCCAAGTTCTCCCACTGTGAGTTTTCGCTCAGTTCACTGAGTTCTTATGGCACGTGCTGTCTAGTGAGGGTATTCAGGTAGATCTGAAGAAGATAGAGGCGGTTCAGAGTTGGCCTGGACCGTCCTTAACTACAGAGCTTTAGAGCTTTCTTAGTTTGGCTTGTTATTACCGTCAGTTCGTGCAGGGTTTCTCGTCCATTGAATCTCCCTTGACCAAATTGACCCAAAAAGGCACTACTTTCAGGTGGTCAAATGAGTGTGAGGCGATCTTTCAGAAGCTCAAGACTACATTGACCATAACTCTAGTTCTATTTCTACCATTTGATCTGGTTCTTACACGGTATATGGTGATGCTTCTCGGATTGGTATTATGTGTTTTTTGATGTAGGAAGGTAGAGTGATTGCTTATGCTTTGCGTTAGTTGAATCCCCCATGAGAATAACTACCCTGTTCATGATTTGGAGTTGGCTGCCATTGTTCATACGTTGAAGATTTGGAGGCACTTCTCTATGGTATGTCTTATGAGGTATTTAGGATCATCGTAGCCTCTAGAATTTGTTCAAACAAAATGATCTCAATTTGAGGCAGCGGATATGGTTGGAGCTGCTAAAGGACTATGATATTACCATTCTGTATCATCCGGGAAAGGCTAATATGATGGACGATTCCTTGAGTTGGAAGGTAGTGAACATGGGTAGTCTTGCATTCATTCCTATTGGTGAGAGACCTCTTGCATTTTATGTTCAGGCCATGGCCAACCGGTTCGTGATATTGGATATTTCGGATCCTAGTCAGGTTCTAGCTTTTATGGTTTTTTGGTCTTCCTTATTTGATCAGTTCAGAGAGCGCCAATATGATGATCCATATTTTCTTGTCCTCAAGGACATGGTTCAACACGGTGATGCCAGAGATATGACTATTGGTGATGATGGGGTATTAAGGATGCATGGCTGAATATATGAACCCAATATAGATGGGCTACAAGAGTTGATTCTTGAGGAGGCCCACAACTCGCGGTATTCATCCATCCGAGTTCCATAAAGATGTATCAGGATTTTAGGAAGCACTATTGGTGGAGGAGAATGAAGAAGGATATAGTTGGGTTTGTAGCTCGGTGTCTCAATTGTCAGCAGGTAAAATATGAGCATCAGAGACCGGGTGGATTTCTTCGGAGGTTACACATTCCAAAGTGAAAGTGGGAGCATATCACCATGGATTTCGTAGTTGGGCTCCCATGGACTTTGAGAAAGTTCAATGCTGTTTGGGTGATTGTGGATCGACTTACCAAGTCTGAGCACTTCATTCCAGGTGGTACTACTTATTCTTCAAAAAGCTGGCCTAGATTTACATCCGAGAGGTTTTTTGCCTTCATGGTGTGCCAGCTTCCTTCATTTTAGATAGAGGCACGCAGTTCATATTGCAGTTTTGGAGAGCCATGCAGCGAGAGTTGGGCACTCAGGTTGAGTTGAGTACAATATTTCAACCTCAGATGGACAGGCAGTCTGAGCGCACTATTTAGATATTGGAGGACATGATTCGCAATTATGTCATTGATATGGGGGGTTCATGGGACCAATTTCTAACACTCGTGGAGTTTTCTTACAACAACAGTCACTAATCGAGCATTCAGATGGCTCTTTATGAGTCTTTATGTGGGAGGAGGTATAGATCTCTGGTGGGTTAGTTTGAGTCGGGTAAGGGCTTATGGGTACAGATTTGGCTCAAGATATATTGTACAAATTGAAATTAATCCAAAGCGGCTTCGCGCGGCACAATCGAGACAGAAGAGTTATGCTGACAGGAAGGTCCGTGATGTGTCTTTCATGGTTGGGGAGAAAATACTGCTAAAGTTTCACCCATGAAGGGTGTTATGAGATTTTGGAAGAAGAGCAAGTTGATCCCTCGATTTATTGGGCCATTTGAGGTGCTTCATACGATTGGGGATGTGGCCTACGAGCTTGCCTTGCTTCCTAGATTGTCGAGTGTGCATCCAATAGTTCATGTTTCTATGCTATGGAAGTATATCGGTGATCCGTCTCATGTTTTGGATTTCAGCATGCTTTAGTTGGATGGTGATTTTACTAATGATGTAGAGCCAATGGCCATTTTAGAGCAAAAAGTTTGAAAGTTGAGGTCAAAGGATATATCTTCAGTAAAGGTGAAGTGGAGAGGTCAGCTAGTAGAAAAGACTACTTGGGAGACCGAGTGGGAGATTTGGAGCAGATATCCACACATATTTGATACTCCAGGTATGTTTCTAGACCCGTTCGAGGACAAATATTTATTTAAGAGGGGATGATGTAACGACTCGATCGGTCATTTGAAGAGTTGTAGCCCTGTTCCCCCATTTCCTGGCTCTTTTGTGTTCTACAACTGTATTATGACTTACTGGGTTAGTTGGTTCTGGTCTGGAGTGATTTCGGAGTGCATTGAGACACTTAATCTCTTAATTGAAAGCTTAACTTGGAAAATTTGAACGGATGTCTACTTATGGGTAGACGACCTCAGATTTGAATTTTGATGGCTTCGTAATCTCAATTAGGTGATTTTGGACATAGGAGCACATACAGATTGTGTTTTGGAAGTCCATAGTAGAATTAGGCTTGAATTGACGAAAGTCAGAATTTTGAAAGGTTTGACCGGGAGTGGACTTTATGACATCGGGGTCGGATTGTATTTCTTGAAGTTGGAGTAGCGTTTTAGGGTCATTTATGACTTGTGCGGAAAATTTGAGGTCAATCGGGTATGATTTGACACGTTTCGGTGTCGTTTGTAGAATTCGGAAATTTCAAAGTTCATTAAGCTTGAATCCATGAGTAATTCATATTTTTATGCTGTTTGAGTTAATTTGAGGGCTCGACTAAGTTCATATTTTGTTTCAGGACTTGATGGTATGATTGGTTGAGGTCTCGAGGGCCCCGAGTTGATTTTGGGGAGTTAAAGGACCAAGTTTTGAAGTTGGAGTACTGCTGATATTTGGACTCAACTGGTATAACCATACATGCTGAAGTTTTATTGCAGGTGCGAGCCTGTAAAAGCGAAGAGAAAGCCCGCAGAAGCGGGTAAGGCTAGGAAGGTCAGGGGGAACAAGTGCGAGAAAGAATGTGCATCGGTAAGCCCGCAGATGGGAGAATGGCCCGCAGATGCAAAGATGGAAGGTTTGGACATTTACACAGAAGCACACAAAGGACTGCAGGAGTGACTCTGCAGGTGGGAGACCTCGAGCGCAAGTGCGATCCCAGTGGCTTAAGTGGTTTCCATAGAAGTGGTTCCGCAAGTGCAAAAGGCCTGGGCAGAACAAATAAATATGAGACTTTGAGATCTTTCACCATTTTCATCACCTTGAGGTCGGATTTTGGAGGGGTTTGAGAGGGATTTCAAAGTGATTACCGAGGTAAGATCCTTATGCCCATTTATCTTCAATAATGATGTTTCCCCACTGATTTTACACCTTGTTGATGAGCTTTTGAGGTGAAATTTGAGGGTTGAGGACTAGAGAATTGGAGAGTGAATTTTGGGTATTTGGATGACCAAATGGTGTCAGATTTTGATAAAATTTCATGGTTAGACTCGTGAGTGAATGGGATTTCGGGTTTTGTGACTTTTGTCGGATTTTGATACATGGGCTCGGGGGCCGGGTTTTAGCCAATTCGAATTTGGCTTATAATTTTGTGTTTTCTGATGGAATTGATTTCTTTCGATTATATTAATTATATCGTACTGCTTGTGGATAGATTCGGGGCATTTGGAGACCGATTCGAGAGGCAAAGGCACGATGGGGTAGAGTTTTGTGCGGTTTTGAGCTAAGTAACGATTCTAGTTCTAGTCCTAAGAGTATGAAACCTAAGATTTTTGCATGATGTGATTATTTTGAAGGTGACACACATGCTAGATGACGGGCGGGTGGGCATCCACTGTGGGGGATTTTGACTTGGTCCGTCCCGTGAAGCTGTAAAGTTGAATAGATTACTGTTAACTACATGTTTCCTCTGTTTTGTGGAAATATGACTGCAATTCATGTTAGAAATCATGATTAGTCCATATGATATCATTGTTGGGACCCGTAGAGGGCGTATACTTGTTGAACTAGCTACTATTTGTTGTATTATACTCAGTCACAGTTTTACTTGCGTATCGTATCTTTGTCTACACTTGTTTTCTTGATCGATACCTTTTATTATCTCTTTTGGGGCTGATTTGTATGGTTCCTGAGAGCTCGAGAGACTGGAGCGGTTAGTGATTGAGATAGAGCCAGAGTGCTGAGTTATGAACTATATGAGTGTATATGGATTAGGTTGCATGCCATAACGAGCCTGGGAGACGAATGTATATGGATCGGGTTGCACACCGCAACTAGCCTGAGGGCTAAATGTATATGGATCTGGTTTCACACCACAACGAGCCTTACAACTATTTATATATTATGGATCCGGTTTCACGCCGCAACGAGCCTTATAGATAATTATACATTGGACCGGGCTTCACGCCACAATGGTATAGCACTTGGACTGAAGTAGCCCCTTCGGAGTTTGTACAACCCCAGTGAGCGCATGTACCTATTGAGTATGGGTGTTGAGGGGTGAGAGCCGAGTGTTGTGATATTGAGAGCCTGAGTGACTATGGCCCTGAGAGGTTGGACTTGTTTCCTTTGTTGCTGCATTTAACTAATTTATGTCATAGTTTTGAAACTTCTGGAAAATATTGTATCCGGTTTTAGCTGAACTTGGCAATATGAAACTAACTTGACTTAAACTACCGAAATTGAATCATATCTACTTTTATTGCTGAAATTTATGAAATGAACTATGATTGTTTAGCTCGTCACTAACTTTCAGTTCCTTATTATTATTGTTAATTATCGAGTTGGTTGTACTCACATTAGATGCTGAGTGGTGATTTTACCACTCATTTTTGCCTCTTTGCATTAGATGTTGCATCTTTTAATGTAACATGAGGTTGTTTATAGTGTGTATTGTTCGACTTTTAGAAAATGATTCCATAAAGTGACTTGCATTGAATTGAGCAAAAATTTTTGATAGAGTACAAAACTCTCTAAGGATACCGCATCTGCGGAACACAGATCGTAGAAGCAATCTCGCACTTGCAAGGAGAAGTACGCATCTGTGGAACTAAATAATTTTTTCTGGGATCGCACATGCGAGTCAAGAACCGCAGAAGTGGTTCTGCATCTATGATTGGAAGATCGCATTTGTAGATCCAGCACTCAGCTTCACATTCCACATCTGCGATGGGTTTTCTGCATCCGAGGAGATGCACATACGAGTATTCTTCCGCAGGTGTGGTCAACAAGCATCAGAACTAGGTAGTTTTGAATATGGAGCCTTGAAGAAAATGAGAGAGGTATTTAAGGTAGTTCTATGTTGATAACTAGATGCCAATGAGTCTATGTGGTTTGAAAAGAAACAAAGTGCAAAAATAAAGAAACATGTGAGTAGTATTTAAGGAGGGTGTAGTCACTTGTATCCCAAATGCTTATCTAACCCTTCCCTAAACCCACAATACAAGCTTAAAAGTCCATATGCGATCTCCAACCAAATGTTCTTGAATAGGCGATGAATTAAAATAAGAGCAAGCTTATGGCATGAGATGCTGTAACACATGAAATTCTTTGTGAGAGTGAGTGTCTTTGTCAATTTATCCCTTATGTTATATTGTAAATATAGTGATTTTATGGCTTCCTTTCTTGTAAGGGCACATGAATTAGGATGGATTGGTGAAATTGATACACCCGGAAATGAGTAAGTTGAGCACATGTAGTGGACTAGTGCTTTTGAGTTACTTCTTAAGGCTTATTCTTGTCATTGATTATTTTTAAACTCCCTTTCACTTCTTGAAGTTGTTTTTAAATAAGGGAGTTATTCGGGAAAGATGCCCATACTTGAGACTAATTATTAGTACCAGCCAAATGCATAAGTATAATGCTTATTGGAGGAGGTGATTTGTAAATGCTAGCAATATGACTTGTGCTTTAAATGGTAGAACCTCATTGAATTGTTGGTTTTGATTTGCTTGAGGACAAGCAAAAGCTTTAAGTTGGATATGTTGATGAGTGGTGATTTTACCACTCATTTTAGCCTCTTTTCATTAGATTTTGCATCCTTTAATGATAGCATGAGGTCATTTATAGTGTGTATTGTTTGACTTTCAGGAAAATGATGCCATGAAGTGATTTGTGTTGAATTGAAGTGGAATTGAACAAAAATTAGTTGAAATATTATAAAAGTGTCCATGTATACCACATCTGCATAACACAGATAGCAGAAGCGATCTCGCACCTGCGGGGAGAAGTTTGCATCTACGGAACTGAACAACTTTTCTTGGGATTGCACCTGCAATTCAAGAACCGCAGAAGTGGTTCCCCATATGTGCTTGGAAGACTGCATCTACTGATCCAGCACTCAGCTTCATATTTCGCATCTGCAATGGGCTATCCACATCTGTGGAGATGCACCCGTGAGTATTATTTTGGTGTTGCAGTCAACGGGCATCAAACCTAGGTATTTTAGGCATTTCATATGTTCTTAATTCCCACACCCAAAAATACTCGACCTAGCAGATATTTTCAGGATATTTTGGCTTAATTTCGACTTGGATCCAATCTAGATCTCCACTCTCCAGTTCTTGTTTTCATGTCATTTGTAATTTTATGACTGCATAGCTTTGTGCACTACTTCTTAGAATGATCCTTTCTCCCCCTTCAATGCTTCCAAATTCTCTTGGTTTATTATTCTTTTTTTTGATTGTTCTAACCTAGTCTGGAAAATTTAACTTTTAGTATATGCAAAGTTTCTTCAAGGTCTTTCTTTTCTAAAAATAATACAAACTTCTCTATAACAATATCATTATATAATATCTGTTCACTATAAAAGCCAAGTTCTTTATGGAACCAATTTTTATGTTATTTATAATATATGTTCTCTATCAAGTGCTCTATTTTTCAATAAGGTTGTAAATTACTGACAGTGATATGCATTCCTGTTCCAAGATTGAACTAACTACACACATAGATGCTATATCTTTTCTCTCTCTTCGATAAGCCTATAAGCCTAACGGTAACATCTTTATCCCCTCCGGCAAACCCACCGGCAAATCCACAGCGTCTCCAACACTTGTCCAAGCAAACCAGGTAAGTACTCAGCCATCTCTTTCCCTCTCCTTTCTTGCCCTTTCTTTTAACCCTAGCAGCAACTAGGCCACGATCGATAGTCCACAGGTGCCATCTCGTCTTCCTTCTACTTTTTCGACTCCTCCACTATATTTCCCTTCCTTCAAACCTTTCCTCGTCGTACCATTGTTTCTGGACAGACACTGTTTTCTACGACCGTTTCGATGATAGTCCTCTCCCTTTCGTAGTCCTACGGTGTGTTGTGTGTGTGTTTTAGGTAACACGTTTGGTGGCTGTTTGTTGACGGGTGGGAGGTGCACGGGCAAAGAAGAGCGGTCCATTTGGAAGTCAAAAAGGGCTAGACGTCGGGTTCCAAAGCACCCAAGTTATATCCGTGGGAATTGTTGCGATTATGCATGCAGGCGTGAGGCATACAGGCGAGTAGAGTAGAGCATCACCGGGTGCATCAAGTCATATTTCCAGGTTCTTTCCATTGGGAGTTGGTACCTCCTGTTTTATAGTCTCTTTCTCTATGTTAATTAATTTCATGGCTATGTAGCATCACTTTAAGCATATTATTAGAATACTTGTAGTTGCAACCGATTATTTTCTTGTTTGGGTCTGTGTTAATGTTTTCCGGAGTTTGCCGTAGTATAGTGACTGTGCTGTGGGGTGGTAGTGTAAAGTCATGTCCTTGAGGGGTTCTGGGGGTGAGTAGGGGGTGGGGAGGGGGTGAGGAGGGGGTCAGGGGTTGGGACGAGAGGAAAGGAGGGTAAGGGGAAAGGGGGAGCTTGTAAATTGAGGATCAGGTCATGGAACATAGGCACACTGGCGGGTAAGTCTATTGAGTCGACAAAGATTATCCAGAAGAGAAAGTTAAATATAGCTTGTGTCCAGGAGACTAGGTGGGCAGGGACGAAGACGAGGAATGCGGATGGGTATAAGTTATGGTACTCTGGAGTCGTGAGGGGTAAGAATAGAGTGGGTATCTTGGTGGATATGGATCTTAGAGAGTCTGTGGTTAAGGTTAGGTGAGTGAATGATAGACTAATGTTTATTAGGTTGGTGATCGGTGAGTGCACCCTCAATGTCGGTAGCGCTTAGACGCCGCAATCGGGCTTGGATGAGGAGGTTAAGAGGCGCTTTTGGGAGGGCTTGGACGAGATTGTGCATAGTATTCCACCTTTTGAAAGGTTATTTATTGGAGGGGATTTTAATAGCAAAATTGGGGCGGTTGCTGGTAGTTATTGCAGGGTGCATGATTTATTTGGCCTTAGGGATAGGAATGGAGAAGGTACTTTGTTGTTGGACTTCGCTAAGGATTTTGAGTTGGTGATTGCGAACTCGACTTTTTCAAAGAGGGAGGAGCAACTAGTTACTTCCCGAAGTTCGACGGTGAAGTCTCAGATCGATTACCTTCTCCTCAGAAGGTGCGATGGAGCGTTGTGCAAGGATTGCAATATTTTCCTGGGAGAGACCCTCGCGACTCAGCATAGGCTCTTAGTGATGGACATAAGAATTATGATGAAGAGGAAGAAGAGGTATGCTTGTTTTTTCTGGTAGGCACCATGGAGAGTGGTGGTGGAATGACTCAATCCAAGGTAAAGTGGAGGGGAAGAAGGCAACGTACGCGAAGTTAGCAGGGAGCACAAGTGAGGGGGAGAGGAAACTGAATAGAGAGAGGTACAAAGTGGCTAGCAAGGAGGCAAAGCTGGCGTTCATAGAGTCTAAGAATGCAACAATTAGCCGTCTATACGAGGAATTAGGGGAGAAATATGGGGAAAGCAAGTTTTTTTGGCTGGCTAAAGCGAGGTAAAGGAAGGCCCATGATCTGGACCAAGTAAGGTGGATTAAAGACGAGGATGGTAGGGTATTGATGGGAGAGTCCCAGATTAAGCAGAGATGACAGGCATAGTTTTATGGTTTTCTAAATGAGGAGGGAGATCGGGATATAGTTCTAGGGGACTTGGGGAATTTGGAGAGTCTCCGAGATTTTAGGTATTGCAAGCGCATTAAGGTGGAGGAGGTCGTGGGGGCTTTGCGTAATATGAGTAGGGGTAGAGCAACCGGGCTAGATGAGATTTCGGTTGAGTTTTAGAAGTGTGTGGGTAGAGCAGGATTAGAATGGCTGACTGGGTTATTCAATGTAATTTTTAGGACGAAGAAGATTCCGGAGGAATGGAGGTCGAGTACACTGGTACCATTGTACAAGAACAAAGGTGATATCCGGCGTTGTAACAATTATAAGAGTATCAAGTTGCTTAGACATACCATGAAAGTTTGGGAGAGAGTGGTCGAGGTGAGGGTGAGGAAGACGATGTCTATATTCAACAATCAATTTGGGTTCATGCCAGTCCACTCCAGTACGGGGGTTATCCACCTTATTAGGAGGTTGGTGGAACAATACAGGGATAAGAAGAAGGATCTACACCTGGTGTTTATTGACTGGGATAAAGCCTATGATAAGGTTCCTAAGGAGGTGCTCTAGAGATGTCTTGAGGTGAAGGGCATGCTGGTAGCCTACATACGAGCGATCAAAGACATGTATGGTGGATCTAAAACTAAGGTTAGGGCTGTGAGAAGTGACTCAGAGCATCCAGGTTGTTATGGGATCTGCGCTTAGCTCGTTCTTATTTGCCTTAGTGATGGATGCTTTGACACACCATATTCAAGGGGAGGAACCATGGTGTATGTTATTTGCTGATGACATAGTTCTATTTGACGAGATGAGGGCTGGTGTTTACAAGAGATTGGAGGTTTGGAGTCAGACTCTCGAGTCTAAGGGTTTCAAATTAGGCAAGTCTAAGACAGAGTACCCGGAGTGCAAGTTTAGCGTTGAGTCGGGGGAAGTAGGCGGGGTCATGAGACTTGGGTCACAGGTCATCCCCAAGAGATAGATTTAAATACCTTGGGTCGATGATTCAGGGGGACGGAAAGATTGACGAGGATGTCACTCACCGCATATGAGCGGGCTGGATGAAATGGAGGCTTACATCTAGAGTCTTGAGTGACAAGAAAGTGCCATCGATACTCAAAGGCAAGTTATATAGAGCTGTGGTTAGACCAACCATGTTGTATGGGGTAGAGTGTTGGCCAGTTAAGAACTCCCATATTCAGAGGATGAAAGTAGCAGAGATGCAGGCACACTAGGATAGACAAGATTAGAAATGAAGATATTTGGAAGAAGGCGGGCATCACCCTTGTGGATGACAAGATGTAGGAAGTGAGGCTCAAATGGTTCAAGAACATATAAAGGATAAGCCTTGATGCACCGTTGAGGAGGTTTGAGCGGTTGGCCGTGGTGGGTATGATAATAGGTAGAGGAGACCTAAGAAGTGTTGGAGAGAGGTGATCATGCAGGACATTGTACGACTGCAGATTTCCAAGGATATGGCCCTTGATAGTAAGGCCTGGAGGTCAAGCATTACGGTTGTGGGATAGGGGTAATAAAGCTTTCCTTACTTTATACCGGGGGTGAGGCGGGATTGGACTACGGTTGATCTTAGATGTCTTGCAGTTTATGTTGAACCCACACTATTCTTGTTGTTTATCTTAGCCCAGGGCCTTAGATTTTGGTTACTGCTATTACATGTCATTCATCTTTTGGTTTTTATGCTTATGTTACTATTACGATTTCTTCTACAGTTTCTAATGAATTCTCTTTTTTATTTTATTTTATTTTCGTCATTCTTAGCCGAAGGTCTATCAAAAATAGCCTCTTTGCCCCTATCGGGACAGGGGTAAGGTCTGCACGCATATTACCCTCCCCAGACCCCACTATATGGGATTTTACTGGGTAATTGTTGTTGTTTGGCTTAATTTCAGTTCCAAAACACTATAGAGAACAAGGTTGGAAGCTATGGTTTTCATACACTCTTTGATCTTGAAGATTTGCAGCTTTTGGTTGAGAATTTCTTACCCATTTATGTTCATTTCTTTTTCCTTGCTTTGTATTGTATATCTAACTGAGTGATATTTTATTCAACACTTGAATCTTATTTATGGATATAATCATATTTAAAGTATCGATTAAATACCTTGTTGTGCTATGTATTGAATTATTTTTGTTCTTTTATGAAGCGAGTTATTGTTCCTTTAATTACTCATGTTCTTTAATGTTTCCAAAGGGATTAGCTAACCCTAGGACTCACCCATTAACTTCAAATTAATTTTGGGAAAGGTTATTCGGGGTTGGGAAAGATTAATTAACAAGAACTTGAGGCTTTAACCCTCATTTTATGGATCTACCTAAGGATATGATTGAACTACTTGTAACCATATCTTTGTTTGCTTAATCTATTAATTGTTTTAGGGATAATTTCACTTAGGAAGTCTTGTTAGTCTTTGGAAGAAGCTAATATAGAATTATTACCTACGGCTAATTAACATAAACTCGCTCATAATTATAAAATTGTGAAATAAATTGGATCGTTACTTGAGTGTAATTCCCGATGCATCCATACTTGTAGCCATTTTAATTTCTTTCTAGGTAAGTTTACATTTCCGCATTTGGGTATGAATATTTTCTCAAAAAAATTATTAGTGTTTGGCATTGTATAACAAGTGATAACTCTCTTACATTCCTAACTGCCTACATATTGTTCTCTGTATGATTCGACCCCGACTCATAGTTGGATAAATTATATTGCATGCGACCATGTCCATTTATTTTTTAGTAGTGGATTTTGACGTTATGAATAAACCGTGCACTTCATGTGCAAATCCAGGTGTTTCCATTCACGGAGGACATTAATCTCATTGATCTCGTGTGTTGTTGAGTATCGAAAATTCACGAGGTAGCTGCCGGCATTTGTAGTCCTTGTCTCTCCTTCCTTTCTTGTATTGGTATTTTGACACAGACTCTTGTAGACACTGTATCTAGACTGGTTGTTAAATGCTTATGAATTGGTGCAACCCCGATGTTTGGTCTTCCGCATTGTATTTTGAGTTTAACTACTGTTTTGAAAAATAGGCTTTCCTAATACCATCGATAAGCGTCATCATGACGGGATAGGATTTTTGGGTTTTGAAAACTTCATGTTTTCATAACAACCCGACTGGTTATTTTGAGTACTACCTACCTTTTTTGTGTTTCGAGACTTTTCGTAGCTCTATTTGATGATTTATGACTTGCGTGTGTGATATGTTGTAACAATCCGACCGGTCATTTTGTATATATGAGCCTTGTTTCCCATTTTGAAGCTTTTCGTATGCGTATTTGTGGTTATGTGATCAACGAGGATGATTAGTTTTGATTCGGATAGGTTTTGGGTTGATTTGGAACACTTGGTTCTTAGTTTGGAAGCTTAAGTTGGAAATATTGATCAAGTTTGACTTTTGTACAAAATGACCCTGGTGCAATTTTGATGGTTCCAATAGGTTTCTATGGTGGTTTTGGACATCAACGCATGCCCAAAATTGAATTCGGAGGTTCCTAGGATGAATTGGCTATTTTTGCTAAAAGTTAGCACTTTGAAGTTTTAGAAATTTCTCTAGTTTGGCCATGGTTGATTTTGTGGCTATGGGGTTTTGATTTTGGTTTCGGGACTTGGAATATGTCCATTTTGTCATTTGGAACTTGTGTGCAAAGTTTGTTATCATTCTGAGTTGGTTTGATTGGAATCAGATGCTTGGTTGTGATTTTAGAAGTTCTTGAGTTTCATTGTGAATTCGATATGTTTTGGTGTTCTATTCATGGTTCCGAATGTTCTTTTATGTTTGAGCTTGCAAATGAGTTTGTGTGTTATTTTTTGGTTTGTGTGGATGCTTGGTGTGGAGCCCAAGGGGCTCGGGTGAGTTTCAGTGTGTGTTGGATTGAGGTTCAGTTTAGCTACTTTCTCTAGGCTTAGCAGTCTTCGCATTAGTGATAAGTATTTATGGAGGCCATATTTGCGAACCTTTGATTGCAAATGTGACATTTGCAGCTAGGTTACTAAGTGGGATTTCAGTATTTAGACTCATTAATTCATATTTTGAGATTGGGAGCAATGTTTTTGGCATTTTTCATCCATCTGGATTGGGTAAGTGTTTTTTACTTATTTGATTATTTTTCAGTAATTTCATGTTTGATATAGCATTTAAACTTGAATCCATGAGTGAAATTTGAGGGGTTTTCCAAATATTTTCTAAAAATAAAAATATAATATTTGAGAGCTGATTTGGACTCGGTTTTAAAAATCAATTACATATTTTGTTTCGCGGGGTTATGGATAGTCGATATCTACCCCTCTACTATGTTTTTGACTAAGGAAGACCAGGGTTGACTTTTGTTGATTATTTTTGAAATTGGGTAAATATTACAACTCTATTAGTGGAAATTTATTTCTCTTGCATTGCTTGATATTATGAAGTCGTCATTGGCAAAATTTGAGCCGAGCGGAGTGAATTTTAAAGGTAAAACAAAGGAAAAGTAATTTTAGAGTATTTATTGGGGCTATTTGAGGTAAGTTTATTGCCTAACCTTGTGTGGGAAATACCTTTTAGTATTTGGTCTAAATTATATAATTGTGTTATGTGAAATGACGTGTATACGAGGTGACAAGCATGTACACATGGATATGTGTGCTATATGACCAGATTAGACCTTACACTATTGATATGACTTTTAAGCATGGTTGTTTGCTATATGAAACATGCTTTATTATTGAATACTCTAAGCACTCTTGTGATATTATCATGTTCTTGTGCACCTAGTTTTTGAGCCATAAGCTATATCTTAATGTGACTTTGCATATTGTTATTTTTGTAATATTGTGGCACACTTGGGCATATATGCGGATTGATTGTTGTTGTGTGGAGTATAATGATGGAAGTATGTGCATGCGATGACATAAGGGAGAAATTTCATCATGATATGCATGCAAAATGAGATAAGAGTGGCTATATATGTGCATGCGGCAACATAAGGGAGGGATTCCATTGATTATGTGCATGCTGAGACATAAGGGTGGATTTGTTGGTGATGTTATGAGATATAACGAGATGTTCCTTTTATATGGCTCATATATTGGAATCGGGGTTGATATTTTGATTGCACACTTGATTCTTAAACATTTCCACCTTCTGCTTTAAAAGTTGTTGGTTGATTTATGATATGCTATCTCATGCCCCGTTTCATTGATATGTTGCACAGGTTATTTGAATAGTGTGTCTCATGACTTGAACCTCTTCACTACTCCAGTGAGTTTAGTCTTGATTTATCGAGTACCGACTATGGTATACTCATACTATGCTTCTGCACATTCTTTGTGAAGATGTAGGTACTTTGAATCAAGTTGATCGTTAGGCGTTGTGCTAGATCTTGTTGGAGACTTCAAGGTATTCATGTTGTTCCATTCACAGGCCTCAGATTCACTCTCTTACTTCATTTTCTATTGTTTATGTATCCTAAACGGTGTTGTACTTGTGAGGTTTGTTATGTATTCCATGTAGAGCTTATGACTCAATATTATCGAGTATTTAGAAGTTGTTTATTCTACTAATGTTTGGAAATATTATTATATTTCACAGTATTTTGTTAATTTTAATGTTGTTATATGTTGATTAAGATCGTGTATGATAAGCTTACCTAGTCTTAGGGCCTACCAAATGTAACTCTAATGGTGGGATTTTGGGTAGTGACAAGTTGGTATTAGAGCTCTAGGTTCATAGGTTCTACGAGTCTAAGAATGATTAGGAGAGTTTTGCGGATTGATACAAAGACGTTTCAGTTAGGAAAATTTCATTTCTTTCATTCCTTATCATGCATATTATTTATTTTAGAGTTTGAGCCTTTGTCTTCTATTCACTGGTAGATGGTGAGAACACGAGCTTCAGTTACTAATGATGCTGCTCCTAGGGCCGGTATTGCTAGAGGCTGAGGCTGAGGAAAAGCACGAGACGCAGTGGGGGACAATGCTAAAGCCTTGAATCAGGAGGCACCAGTAGCTCAAGTCGGAGAGCAGGCACCCAAGGGTGCATGTTTCTACCCCTGGACTTTAGGAGACTTTGGCGCACTTTCTGCGTGTGTTTCGAACTTTGGCTCAGGTGAGGTTGATCCTTGGAGGGGTCCAGACCTCTACTACTCATAATATTGAGAAGTGAGCTTATGTTGATCAGAATACAAGTGTTATATCGGTACAAACCATGATTGCGATTTAGCCTGAGGTCGGGCCAATTGTGTCCGTTGAGGAGCATAAAAGGTTAGAGAGGTTTTAAAAAAATCATCCTCCCCATTTTAGCGGTGGGGATTCTAAGTATTCAAGGGGTTTCTTAGACTAGTATCACTGTATTATGCGTGGTATAGGCTTGGTGGAGTTAAATGGGTCTTACCTTACTACTTTCCAACTGAATGGTCCGGCATATAGATGGTGGAAAATTTATGAGGCTAGTAGGACAGCTGGCATATTAACACTTACTTGGTCTCAATTCAGTGATATCTTCTTAAAGGAGTTTATTCTACAGACCTGTGAGGATGAGTTTGTGTACCGAGTTCGACCAATTGCTCCAGAGGAGTATGATTATGTCAAAGTATGCTATGAGGTTTCTTGAGTTATCTCATCATGTACCTACTTTGGTTTGCACTATTCAAGAGAGAGTTTGTAGATTTAGTGAGGGACTCGCTTATAGCCTAATATTTGGGATGGCACAAGATTTTGAGACTAAGACTCTATTCCTTCAGGTTATGGAGACCGCTAGCTGGTTGGAGCGTGTCTGCAAGGAGGAGAGAGGGGATAGGGAGGCCAAGAGGTCTATTGGTTTTGGAGGATTCAACGGTCCCACTATCTGGTTACATCTCATTATGGCAGAGGCTTTGTCAATCGACCAGATCAATTTGCACTTCTAGTTACTCGTCGTTCTCCAACTTGACAAGGAGCCCCGGGGACACATATGGGACAACCATCTTTCTGTGCACGTTCTGCATGGGTTTCCTACAATGGTTATTCCATTCCTCTAGGGCATACTTAGTAACAGTATCCATACTTGCATATAGGTTGTTTTGAGTGTGTTGATATTAAACACGTTGTCAAGGATTGTCCCAAACTTCAGAAGGGTGGACTTCTGTAGGGTACTCAGGCTATGGTTTTCGCTCAAGTTGCTACTCCACATGCAAAACCAGATAGAGTTGATGATATAGAGGTAGAGGGCGTCCTAGAGGTAGAGGCCAAGCCCATTGTTATGCTTTCCCTGGTAGGATTGAGGCAGTTGCATCAGATGTTGTCATCACAGGTATTGTTTTAGCTTGTGATAGGGATGCATCCATTTTATTTGATCTGGGTTCTACTTATTTGTATGTGTCATCATATTTTTCTTTATATTTGTATATGTCTCGTGATTTTCTAGATACTCTTGCCTATGTGTCTAAACATGTTGAGGATTCTATTTTGGTGGGTTGTGTCTATCGTTCTTGTTTGGTTACTACTGCGAGCGATGATGCTAGGGTTGACCTTCTGTTACTTAATATGGTGGACTTTGATATGATTTTGGTCATGGATTGGTTGTCACTAAGATCTTGACATTGTCTATTCAAGGGTTGTTATGGTTGGAGTGGAGGGGTTCATTGGGTCATGTTCCTAGAAGGGAGGTGCTTTTTCTAAGGCATAATAGATGGTTCAGAGGGGTGCTTGACATACTTAGCCTTTGTGAGAGTATTATTGATGAAACTCCTACCATGAGTTGGTTCTGTTAGTAAGAGAGCTTTTAGATATATTTCTAGCAAATTCACCGGTCATGCAACCCAATCGAGATATTAATTTTGGTATTGACTGAGCACTCAGCCCATATCTGTTCCACCATACCATATGGCTACAGTAGATTTGAAAGAGTTAAAGGAAAAAATTTAGGAGTTTCTTGATAAAGGTTTTATCAGACTGACTGTCTTTCCTTGGGGGGCTCCAATTCTATTTGTGAAGAAGAAAGACAACTCTATGAGGAAAAGTATTGACTAGAGGCAGTGAACAAGGTTATCGTCAAGAAAAAGTACTCACTACCATATATTGATGATTTATTTGATCAATTTAGGGTGCTAGTTTATTCTCAAAGATTGATCTGAGATCGGGATACCATTAATTGAATATCACGGCTTCAAATATTCCTAAGACGATCTTGAGGACCCGTTATGGGCACAATGAGTTCTTTGTGATGTCTTTTGGGCTGAACAATGCCCTAACAACTTTCATACACTTGGTGTACATCGTGTTTCAGTCGTATTTGTATTCCTTCTTCATTCTGTTTATTGATTATATACTGGTGTATTCTTGTAGTCAAGAGGAACATAAGTAGCACATGAGGATCATACTCCAGACTTTGAGGGAGAAAAAGCTATGTGCTTTATCAAAGTGCGAGGTTTGGTCAGACTCGATCGAATTCTTGGGTCACGTTGTGTCAAATAAGGGGATTAATGTGGATCCAAAGAAGATTGAGACAGTTCTTAGTTAGCCCGCTCCTTCTACCGCTACAGAGATATGGAGTTTTCTACGTTTAGCTGAGTATTATCGCCTCTTTATGGAGGGTTTCTTGTCTATTGCAGCTCCCTTGACTAGATTAATTGATAAGGGTGCCCCATTCCAGTGGTCTAACGAGTGTGAGGAGAGATTTCAGATGCTCAAGACTGCCCTGCCTACAGCTCCAGTTCTAGTTTTGCCTTCAGCAACGGGTTCATATATTGTGATGCTTCACGAGTTGGCATTGGATGTGTGTTGATATTGGAGTGTTGAGTTATTGCTTATGCTTCACGTTAGTTAAAGCCCTAGAGAAGAACTACCCAGTGCATGATTCGGAGTTAGCATCCATTTTCATGCTCAAGATTTGGAGGTACTAGCTTTAAGGCGTGTATTGTGAGGTGTTAATGGATCATTAGAGTATTCAACACCTATCCAAACAAAAGGACTTAAACTTGAGGCAACAGAGGTGGTTAGAGCTACTAAATGACTATGATATCACCATTCTTTATCATCCTGGGAAGGCTAATGTGGTAGTTGACGCTTTGATTAGGAATGCTTAGAGCTTGGGGAGTATTGCTTATATCTTAACTGGGTAGAGACTATTACCTTTGGATGTTCAGGATCGGCCAATAGGTTTGTGAGATTGGATGTCTCAGAGCCTAGAAGGGTCCATGCTTGTGTTATATCACTGTCATCTTTGTTTGAGTGCATCAAGGCGCATCAGTATGATGATCATCAATTACTTGTCTTTAAGGATAGTGCAGCAGGGTGATGCTAAGGAGGTGACTATTGGTAGTGATGGTGTATTGAATCTTTAGGGCCAGATTTGTGTAGCAAATTTGGATGGGTTGTCAGAGTTGATTCTTGAAGAGGCCCATAGTTCACGGTACTCTATTCATCTGGGTGCCGCGATGATGTACCATGTTTCAAAGCAACGCTATTGGTGGAGAAGGATGAAGAGAGATATTGTTGAGTATATGGAACCGTGTCTCACCTGTCATCATGTTAAGTATAAGCACTATAGGCCGGGTAGGTTGCTTCAGACGCTTGATATTCTGGAGTTGAAGTGGGAGCGTATCACTATAGATTTTATGGTTGGGCTACCATAGACCTTGAGTAGATTTGGCATTGTGTGGGTCATTGTGGATAGACTAACCAAGTTTACACACTTCACTCCAGTCATGATTATCTGCTCCTCATAGCAACTAGCTTAGATTTATCTTAGAGAGATTGTTTGCCTACATGGTATGCCTATGTCTATTATCCCAAATCGAGGCACGCCATTCACATCACATTTTTGGATATCTGTGCATCATGAGTTGAGCACAAGGGTCTAGCTGAGTACGAGCTGGTGGGAAAGAGCTGGAGATCATGAAAAGCATTTCCACACAAGGAGGCAAGTGACCGGGAAGATGGTATTTCATCCACAAATAGATGGATAGTCAGAGCTTACTTTGTATATATAATATGACATGTTACGAATCATTGTCATCGATTTCAGGGGTCAGTAGGATCAGTTCCTATCGCTAGCAAAGTTCACTATAAAAACATCTACCAATGGAGTGTCCATATGGCTCTATATGAGGCCTTATATGGGAGGCAAAGTCATTCTCCAGGTTGTTAGTTTGAACCTAAGGAGGCTAGGTTCTTCGGCACTTATTTGGTTTATGATGCTTTGGAGAAAATGAAATTTATTTAGGAGCAGCTCCACCATTTAATTCTTGGGCACTTATTTGGTTCATGATACTTTGGAGAAAATGAAATTTATTCAGGAGCGGCTCCGCCTAGTGCAGTCTAGGCAGAATAGTTATGCTAATAAAAGGGCTAGTGATGTGGCCTTCATCGTGGGTGAGAGGTATCTACTTAGAGTTTCGCTCATGAAGGGTATGATAAGGTTTAGGAAGTAGGGAAAATTGATCCCTCAGTATATTGGTCCTTTTGAGATTATAGAGAGCGAGCAGTTGAGGTGGCTTGTAGACTTGCTTTGCCACCCAACTTATCAAAAGTTCATATAGTATTTCATATTTTCATGCTCCAAAAATACAATGGGGATCTGTCATATGTGTTAAATTTTAGCTCGGCGTAGTTGCATAATGATTTGACCTAAATTGAAGAGTCAGTGGCTATTTTGGATAGGCATGTCAGAAAGTTGAGGTCGAAAAGCACGCAACAGTGAGGGTTCAATGGAGAGGTCAATGTTTAAGGAGGCGATTTAGTACACCGAGTATGATATTAAGAGCCGATATCCCCCACATTTTTGTCACTTTAGGTATGTCTCTATACTCGTTCAAACACGAACTTTCATTTAAGAGGGGGAAATATAACGAACTGACCGGTCACTTTTTTATTTGAGCCTTTTTCCCCTTTTGAAGCTACCCATATGTGTATTTGCGGATATGTGAATTGTGAGGATGGTTGGTTTGGTATCGGGAAGGTTTTGAGTTGATTTAGGACACTTGGTTCTTAGGTTTGAAGCTTAAGTTTTAAATATTGGCAAAGTTTAAATTTTATGGATGGTGTTTTGATGGTCCGAATAGGTTCGTATGATGATTTTGTACTTAGGCATAAGCCCGAAATTGTATTAGGATGTTCCTAGGTTGAATTGGCTCTTTTTGCCGAAAGTTGGCAATTTGAAGGTTTAGAAATTTTGTAAGTATAACCATGGGTTGACTTTATGGCTATCAGGTTGGGGTTTAGGTTTCGGGACTTGGAATAGGTATTTTTTTTCATATGGAATTTGTGTGCAAATTTTTGTGTCATTCTGAGATGGTTTGATTGTAATTTGACGTTTGGTTGTGGTTTTACAAGTTCTTGAGTTTCATTTTGAATTTGATGCAATTTAATGTTCGATTCATAGTTTCAGAGGTTATTTTGGTGTTTTGAGCTCATGAGAGTGTTTGTATGATGTTTCTTGACTTATGTGGATGTTTGGTGTGAAGCCCTGGGGATTGAGTGAGTGCCAGACGTGTTTTAGAGTGTTTTGGATTAAGGCTCAGTTTTGCAGGTGCTGCAGGTCTCACATATGTGAACACCAGTTTTCTTTTACGATGGACATGGTTGCAATTGCCAAGGTGGGATGTGTATGGCAATCTTCACATTTGCGAAGTCATCATTGCTATTGCGTAGGGGGGCCTGGGAAGAGGAGGCTGCATTGCAATCATATAGTTGCTTTTGTGATGGAAGCTGACTTTGTATTTGCGGCTTTCTCTAGGCTTGGCCCTCTTCTCATTTGCGTTCAGTTGTTCACATTTTGGAGGTCACATTTGCAAACCTTTGGTCGCAAATACGACATATGCAGTTGGGTTAATAGGTTGGGTTCCGGGGCTTATACTCATTATTTCATATGTTGACATTGGATGCTCGGTTTGAGGCAATATTTGAGTCGTTTTCACCCACTTGGATTGGGTAAGTATTTTTCACTCGGATTTGATTATTTTTTTTGATTTCATCTTTCATTTAGCATTTAATTAATGAATCCATGAGTGAAATTAGCAGTTTTTGACGAAACATTTCTAAAAATGAAAATTTGAAATTTGAGAGTCGATTTGTACTCGGTTTGAAAACCAATCACATATTTGGACTCGTAGAGTTAAGGGTAGTTGAGATCTACCCCAAGAATCGAGTTTTGATAGGCTAGGCCCTGGGTTGACTTTTGTTTACTTTTTGGGGATTGAATAAAGATTACAACTTTATTAATTAAAATTGGGTTCTCTTGTATTTGTTTGATATAATTATGCCGTTTTGAGCCGAGCGGAGGTGAATTTTAAGGAAAAACATTTTTATTATATTGATTGGGAAAATTTAAGTTAAATATCTTGCCTAACCTTGTGTTGAAGAAATACCCTTAAGATTTGGTCTAAATTGTATAATTGTATTATATGAAATGACGTGTACACGAGATGACAAGTGTATACACGGGCGTATGTGTGATGTATCACCGGATTAGACTTTAGGCTATTAATATTCTTTGAATTGGGGGCTGTTTGCAATATGATATATGCTTTATTGTTGTATACTTCCTGTACTCTTATGTTATTGTCATGTTTTTGTGCACCTTGTTGTTGAGATATGGGCTATATCTTGATATGACTTTGTGTATTGTTGTTTTTGTGATATTGTGTAAAATTTGGTCATGTTATGCAGGTTGATTATTGTTGTTTATAGTATAAAGGTGGCAAGATGCACATGCAGCAACATAAGGGAGACATTTCATTGTGTTCTACATGCGGTGAGATAAGGGTAGATATATATGTGCATGCAGGGACATAAGGGAGGCATTCTATTTATTATTTGCATGCATTGACATAAGGGTGGCCTTTTTGGCGATGTTATGAGATATGTGGGGGTGTTCCTTTGATATGACTTGTGTGTTGGAATCGAGGTTGCTATTTTGATCAGTCACGTGCTTCATAAATGTTTCCGCCTTGTGCTTTATGAGTTATTGGTTGATTTATTATATGCTATCTCATGCCTCGTTCCCATGGATATTTTTTTGGAGAAAACGAATTATTCTACATTAGGTTGTTGTCACACTATTCGAGGTTGTTGATATTTATTATGTTATGCATTTCATTATCAGTTTTATTTGATATTTTTATAGGTTATTTGACTAGTGAATGTCATGACTTGAACCTCATCACTATTCCACCAAAGTTAGTCTTGATACTTACTGGGTACCGATTATGGTGTACTTATACTACGCTTTTGCACATTCGTTTTGTAGATTCAGGTATTTCGGATCTAGTTGATCGTTCATCGGTGTGCTGGAGCTTGTTGGAGACTTCAAGGAATTCCTATTATTCCATTCACAGGCCTCGATGTCACCCTCTTACATAATTTCTGTTGTTTATGTGTTCTAATAGTGTTATATTCTTGAGATTTATTATGTTTTCCATTAAGACTTGTTACTCAGTATTACCAAATCTTGGGAAGTTATCTATTGTACTCATGTTTGGCAATATTAATATATTAATAGTGTTTTGTTAATTTTGAAGTTGTTATATGTTGATTGAGATCGTATGTGATAGACTTACATAGTCTTAGGGACTGATGCCATCACGATTCTTATGGTGGAATTTTTGGTCGTGACATCCATATTAATCACCAAAAAAGTTATGTGTAAATTTTAAAAGAAAATATGATTTTTGACTTTGAAAATGACTAGATTTGACCAGTATCAACGTTTTCGGTAAACTACCTTGGGTCGGTATTTTGATGATTTTGGTAGATTCGTATTATAATTTCAGACATGTACTTATGTTTGATTCGGGTATCGAGTAACCCGAGGCCATTTCAGTGCATTATGTGAAAAGTTGGAAAATTAGTTTTATTGAGTTTTACTAGGAGACTAGCCAGATTGGGTACTTTTATATTGGTTGTGTATTTACGCTTTGTGGAAGCCTTGTCATTATATATGAAAGACTAGCTCTTGGTTACTAGGCTGGCCATCTTACTTTGTTTGAGTTTGTATTTCCTAGTTGAATTTCGCGTGTTCATTTTCTTGAGTTACCTTATTCTATGTTTAGCTTACCTAGTATTAGGGTTAGGTTCCATCAAGATTGGGTAGATTTTGGGTCATGAGAAGTTGGTATCAAAGCTCTAGGTTCATAAGTCCTACGAGTCATAAGCAAGTATCTAGTAGAGTCTTGCGGATCGGTATGATGACGTCCATACCTATCTGCGAGAGGATACAAGGTATCTAAGAAACTTTCCTTCTTTCTTTATCGTGCGACCTTATTTCATATTGAAGCCTATAACTTTAATTTGTTCCCATTTGTCCGTTTGTGATGCTAAGAACCAAGTATCAGTATGCACTGATCGCTTGTGATGCTATAGATGGATTGCAAAGCGATGTGGATTCTTGTTACCACCGTAATGTGCTTTCTAGGATAGATGCGAATGTGTTGGTAGATCTTTCAGTTCTTCATTTGTAGGATGAAGAGGATTTTTGTATTTGGTTGATGAGTACGAACTTTGGAGGATTGATTGCATAGAGGTTGTAATTGTAGTAGGGGATATAGAGATGTCGGTTGGATGCTAAATAGGTTGGTTATCTCCTACAAGAAGATTTGAAGTTGTATGATTCGTATGAAACTTATATTCAATGGGATGCATATACTACTGTTTCGGAGGACATGAGGAAATTGGCTTGACTGTTATATGGCTAAGTATGCACTTGGCCGAGTCTTAAGTGTTTTATGATTACTATTACATACGTTTATGAAGTATTTAGCTAATTAATACTACAGGCTCAGGGCAGCTATGAAGGAAGGTATTGTGGGTTACAGACGATATATTCTATGGCTTTGAGCTAAGTGGGGAGTCCGCTATCGACAATCAGAATGTATTTTCATTCGTTATATTAGTTCCTGGACTAAGGAACTCTTGTGGATGAATTATGAATTGGAGAGAATGACTTGAAGGATAGTTCGAGAAAGGGATTTGCGGAGTGCAATGTGTACTATACCTTAGTGGTATATAGAGATCGTGGGATGATTAAGATTTGATATTCATTGGAGATGTAGTGTGCAAGGAAAAGAAACTGCTAGGGAGCTTCTTTTGGATATTCAAGTGCTAGTGGAGCACAGGTTGTTCGGTGCATATTGGTTGGGCATAGAATATTAGAGTGAAATGGATGAGTATTGAGAAGGTTATACTGAGATTTTTTGGATTTGTTTATGTCTAGGACTTAAAATCGGTAGTGGATTTTGTCTAGACTTGTGGTACTTCTATGTAAATATTGACTCTACATGACAGTGCTAGAGATATGCAAGAAACAACTTCAAACCCGCAGAAGGTCCCTTTAGAGCGAGCATCTCGGATTGAGTTACTTTTGGGTTAGGCAGTATGCCCGACTCGATTGAGCAAGAGGAAAGTCTGATAAGATGATTTGGTCATATGCAAATGGGTTGCGAATAGTTCGTGACTGTTCTAACCATGGATTAAGGTTGATATTTTCTATGGGTATAGAAGGTTTATTGCGTGTGGTGATGTCCTCTCGGATTGAGTTAGACAGAAGGTTCTCGGTTGATGAGATTTTTATCCTACTTGTGATTCAAGATTATGAAATTTTTGTATTTTCACAAGTTAGGATGACAATTGCAGTGCTCCGTGTGGAATTGAGAGTTGCAAGTACAAGGTTGTTATCTAGTTTCGAAGGGTCATGAGTTCTAGAAGGCATGGACGACTTTCGAACATTTAAGACAATGCTAGCACTATTTGGTATCGTTTGAGAAAGATATGCATTTTAGGAGACGGACTGTGATTTAACTTGGGGATGCTTGTGTTTACCGTAAAAATGATAATAACAATTAATTTAATGATGGGACTCTAAAAATACGTGATCTATTTTTACGCTAGTTGTTAAGCAGTTGGTGGTATGTTTTGAGACTTAGAAACGAAATAAGAGTTAGGGATAAGGTGATAATCAAACTGATAGGCTGTCAATCGAGGCCTCGAGCTTGTCGATTCGGGGGCCTCGAGGTCGATTCCGGGGATCATCTGTAAGCTATCGAGGGTGATCGAAGAATTGCTAATAGTTATAATAAAGTTAACGAAGGCTCTTTATGGCCAATGATAAGAAATAAATGATGAACAAATGAAAAGATAGTAAATAAAAGCAATAATATCAAGGGAGTATGTTAGAGAGAAAAGACAATACTGTTGTATATTTTGTATATAGTAAATGAAGCAACAGACCTTTACAAAGTGAAAAGGATTCCCTTTATATAGGAGAGAAATCCTAATATAGTATAAATACATTAATGACAAAGATATGGAGATGGGACAACTAAATATGGCATCCTGATTCGGGTTTAGAGTAGACCAGCAGGCTCTATCAGTCCTAGCCGTGTACCTTGGGAACGTCCCATTTTTCAATATAGCCATTGGGCTACACTGCCCCGAGGTCGAGTCGTGACAACCCTCGAAGGTGAGACTCGACCTTGGTCCCAAACCTCAAGAAGTATATACGCGGGGCATCATAATGACGGGGAAATTAGACACTCCAATTTTACCGTACATAGATAGTCTTCGCGTTTCTTAAGGTGCCAAGATATGATACCAAAAGACGATGCACACGTAGCTCGTGAAGATCTTCACATTGACTATGGCAGTTAGCTGTCATTTGCCCCTTCCAATGCACACGCTGGGCCTCTATAAATATTTACCTTCTTGCTTTCTATAACTCATTGTATATCCAAACCCCAGTAAAAGGTTCACTCTTCCTTTGCTTTTTTTTTTCTTAGGAATGCAACTATTCTTCTTCTCCTGGAATTTTCTAGGGATGGCAACAACTTCCGCCTCTGCTTCTTAGGAGAATATGGCCTCATCCTCTTCGCTTTTATCTCAAGGTGAAGCGTAAGTACCTCATCATGCTGAGGAGTGTGTCCAAGGAGTTTTTGCGATGACTTCTGATTTCAAGGTTGGGAGGCCTTCCTCGAAGCCAGAATGTTGTGAGGCCGTGACTTAGTATATTAGCTTGCTAATAGAGGTCGAAAGAGTGAGAGATAATTGTTGCTAAGGGTCGTTGTGCTCGTGGAGGTCCCTGCTTGGGAGGAAGATATTACGACATACAAAGCTGGTTTTCTCAATGTGTATACTTATCTGTTTACCTTAGGGTTGGTGGGGCCATCTTTTCCCCCGATCAATCCCGTGATCCCCGACTTCTGCTAACAGTATCAAGTGACCCTTAGCCAAATTCATCATTCACTCTAGAGTGTTGTCTATATGATTAAGTACTATGTTAATATGATTGAGGAGATGCCTTTAACCATTGATCCTCTTATCCGGATGTACAACCCCCGTCTTTTCTGCGGGGGTCTAATCAAGCTCCACTGTCAGGCCCCGAGGGCCCTCTTTGCCTATACCGAGGATGGATGAGCCGATTTGTCCGAGTAAGGACCTGATACTAGAGGAAAGGTAGGCGTTACCTGAGAGATGGAATGTGGAACATAAGTAGACACGTTATTTAGCATTCCCTCACTTTCCTTTGACTAAGCTCTTCCAGGTGCTCAAATTTTCTTGTTAATGTAGCCCCAACAATTTATCCTGGAGCAGTTTTCGGCCTCCCGGGTTGGGTCTGCTGTCTGCATTTGATTTGCTCGTATGCTGGGCGAGTATGGCATGATCTATCCCAAGTTCGATGGGAAGCTAAGGAATATGGTGAGCCTGTGCCCTTACTGTAGTCACATTTTTCAATTTAATATCGCCACTAACAGCGTTCTCGTTCCCTGTGCTTACCTAGTGCATTTTTGTATGTCTGGGGAAGTCCCTTTGATGAAGGGAGCATTACCTAGGGGTAAATGTGCTTTGGTACTCAATAAAGGGAAGAAAAGGCAAAAGGATTCATCGAACGGACCTTTGGAATCCAAGAAGATTAAGGCAGAAGAAACTAAGGCTGACTCAGCAGCCCTGACTTTGGAAATGACGCGAAACCTTCTAATTGAAAGTTAGGGGGGAAAATAGCTTCTCGATAGAATTCGAGGGAGGGATAAAACCTGGTCGATCCTTGGGCCATAGAGATGGTGGCTTCTGAGCCAACGTCTGATGTCACTGTGGTCCAGCTTTATGGTGGAGAAGCAACTGAGAGAGTATCGGGTGTTGACCCCAAGCTAGCTGGTGGCCATGATTCCCCTGAGACTGGGGTACACTCAGTAGGTGGTTCAGAGGGGCCTAGTTATGGGGCGCTGAACAGTCAAGGAATGGTCCCGATTGATCCTGCTAGTGTCGTGGTTGTGATTGATTCCCCTCAAGGAAAGACCTTTTTTACTAAGAGAGTACATGATGCTCCATTCGAGGAACCTTCTAATGAGGGGATACCTATTAAAGGAGGAGATATGCTTGAGAGGCTTCCAATTGTTCCCGAGGGATTCCTTGAGCTTGATGACTCACTCGTCTTTGGTGAGATGAGCAAGCTCTATGAGCAGGTGATTTGTATGAATCCCCTCTGTCGCTTTGGACTTGGTTGCCTTGCCTGTGTCTTTCTAACTTTCTTTTTTCGTGGCTTCAAGCCAAGGCGCTTTATAGTCAGACTTTCACCCGGTATCAGGATGAGGTGACCCTTCATGAGCGCGAGAAGGCTTACCTTACTGAACCGGTTACCTAGTCCTTGTTTACCATTATCTGAATTTTTGCTAGATCCTAGTGTTTTAACATCTTGGATCTGATTCGTATAGTTTAACAAGGAAGGTGCCTTGCTGAGGAGGAGCTCCAGGCTAGAGATTCCGATGTCTCAAAACTTAAATGGCATGTTAAGGAGATAAATTTCGAGAGGGATGCCCTGAAGGAGAAGGTGACCTTAGTCGGGCGTCAGCTTAATGACGCGAATGAGGATAGTGACAAGTACAGAGGTCTCTATTCTGAGATGGTAGCTACAATCCAGGACCAAAATTGAAGCTAAGGTGCCTAAATATTTGCACGGAGAGGATGATATTGTGACAAGAGCTCGCTCTGAGAAGTCTTCTGAAGAGGTCTGTCCAAAATCAAGTCGAGTTGTGGAATGTGGTCGGTTGGGATCTCGAAGGCAGACTTTTGGAGGTGTGTTGGATGGTGATAAAAATGAGGGCAGAGCCCCGGGAAAAGAAGATACCATCGAAAGGGGCCACTGGAGGACCTGTATTTGTTGGGATACAACCTTTGGTAGAGCCATCGAGAACGTAGGCTCGGTGACAGATTAGGATTCTGTATGTTTCTTCTTTGTATATGGTGCTTTCATAGTATGGTCTAAATGGATATTGCACTTTTTTTGCATATGTATATAAACAAAACCTTGTGGCTTCACTTCGTCTGTATCCCTTTTTATCTCAAATTTCGATAGGCATACTGGCCTCTGAGTTGGTAGGAATCCTTAGATTCGTGATATAGCCTTGTGGCTCATCGGACTGGCGGTAATGGTTCTTATGCCTTGGGTCGAATCGACCTTTTATGTTTTTGGCCCTGAGGCTCATTAGGCTAGCGACAATGGCTCTTACGATTTTCCCTTAGGAATATGTAATTAATTATTTTAGGTTCAGTCTCCGAGTTGGGTTTCGACTCGAGCTCATTCAACCCTTATGTTTTCGTATTTGTGCGGGCTGGCGAGAATAGATCTTACGCCTTGGGTCGAAGCAAACTTTACTGTGTGTGGACTTGAGGCTCATTAGGCTGGCGACAGTGGCTCTCACACTTTTTCCTTAGGCATATGTAGTTAACTATTTTGGGTTTAGTCTTTTTGTCGGGTTCTGACTTGAGCTCATTTGACCCTTAAGTTTTCGTATTTGTGCGGGTTGGAAACAATGGCTCTTACGCCTTGGGTCGAAGAGGCCTTTATTGGCTTTATGTTTCTCTCGTTAAGGAATTTTGGTGATAATTTTTGTCAAACTCTTCGACGGTTCTGGAAGAACCTCGATTACGAGTCGTCTTGTGGCGATGATCGAGCACCTCTAGAGGTTTGGCTCGGAGGCCGAGTAACTCGAAGCTTATGATTTGAAGCTGGCAAGGTCAAAGCTCTTTTGCCTATGCTGAGGATATCCTATTTAACCGGTTCTTTTCAAAGTAGATGAACTAATTGAAGGCCTGTGATTTTATAGCGACGTTCGGGCATCCCCGAGTCGCGTTAGTTTGGCTGGTACAACCTTATGACCATAGTCATTTGTGCTTGGCCAGAGCCATTTTGATCGCGAGTGAAGTAGTTTAGGCATCTATATCGAGGTAATGCCTTTTAGAGGTCTTACAAGTTCGATATATAGCCTTAACGTCAGGGTTGAGTTTACGCCTGTAGTAAGTTCTTAAAAAATTTTCATGCCTTTGAGGTCTTACAGTGTTTAAATACTTGGTACATGTATAGTTCTTGCCTTGCTTGAGGTTTTACAAATTTGCTTATACTTGGTACAAGTATGATTCATGCCTTGCTTGAGGTCATATAGATTAGCTGATAGTTGATACAAGTATGATTCATGCCTTTCTTGAGGTCTTATAGATTTGCTGATACTTGGTACAAGTATGATTCATGCCTTGCATTAGGTCCTACAGATTTGCTGATGCTACCTTATGTAGGTCTTATGATCCGAGTCTGTCCGCTCGGGGTCTTATGGCCTCGATTTTTTTAATGAATGGAGACTGGTGACATTCCCCAAGTCATCAAGGGTATTCTAGCTTTGAGTCGTTACTCGTAAACTTGATATTTCCTCCTTGAGGGCTTACGATATTTGAGATTCCAACCCTGAGGTCATGCAATTTTTGTAATATCGGCGCTAATTTCCGAGTGTCCGAGAAACCTTCAGTTTTGGAGATATTTTACGACTTTGATGTTGCCTTGTTAAGGTCTTATAAGTTTGGAGTTCCGACCTGGGGGTTTTTCAGGTGTTGAACAGTTGGGGCCAGTGTTCGAGTGTCTGGGACCTTTTTGACAAAGGAGTCCGTGTTGCTAGAATGTTAAGTTTCCTTTAAAACGCGAAATGCTTTGATGAAAAAATATTCTCAGATTACTTGGTACAAGTGTACATGTTTTTCTACTAAGGGCTCAATTTCTCTATACTGGCGCAATTCATGCGTCCGTTTGGCCCAATACATTCTTTCCTATTGAGGTCTTATTTAAGATATCTCGGCTTTCTCGAGCAGGTGACCTTTCGGGGGGGGGGGGGGGGAGATGCCCCCCAGTATTCGAGGTGGACTACAAAAGAAATCTTCAATACTTGTTGATTCTACTTAGTAGCATATGGTCGTTTCCTCATTAAAAACCTCGCCGGTAAAACCATTCTAGGGACAAAGTCCGGTCAAAGGAAAAGAGTGCAATGCCTGTTGAAGGGAGTTTTCGGAGTTTTCAATTCGATTCCCTAACAATAATATTGTTTTCGCATTGACATGTTCTAGTTGCTTGAAAGTTGTTCGCCTTCCATGGTACTGAGCTTGTAAGACCCTTTGCCGACTTCTCCGAGGACGCACTACGATCCTTCCAGTTTTCTCTTAGCTTCCTTTACTAGGATTTTGGGTGTTAGGAGTGACTTTCCTTAGGACCAAGTCCCGAACTTGGAAATATCGGAGGTTCATTCTCCGGTTATAATACCTCTCGATCTTTTGCTTTTGGGTTGCTATCCGAACCAAACGAGGCTTCTCGATTTTCATCTAGCAGTTTGAGGGTCGTTGTCATGGCCTCGTTGTTCGAGCTCTTAGTGGTGTGTTAGAATCTAGCACTCGGCTCCCCAACCTCCACTGGTATAAAAGCCTCAGTGTCGTAGACTAGAGAGAAAGGTGTTTCCCTTGTTCTTGATTTCGAAATTATCTGGTATGCCCATAGCACTTTGGGAAATGTTTCTCTCCACTCTCTTTTGGAGCTTTCCAGCTTCTTATTTAAGTTTTGAATGATAGTTTTATTCGTGGACTCATCCTGGCCGTTTGCACACGGGTCGTAAGGCGTTGACACGATTCTCTTGATCTGTTATCTTCAAGGAATTGTGTTACCTTGCTTCTGATGCACTGCCTCCCATTATCACATCTTATTTCGGAGGGAATCTCAAATCGGCACATAATGTGGTCCTAGATGAAGTTAATGACTTCTTTTTCTCTTATTTCCTTGAAGGCATGCACTTCCACCCACTTGGAGAAATAGTCAGTCATAAATAAAATAAATTTGTCTTTACCTTGTGCCGTCGACAGGGGCCCGACATATCCATTCTCCATTTCATGAATGGCCATGGCGACAAGACCTAAAGTTGTTGTTCGCCGGGTTGGTGAATCATAGGGGCAAATCTCTGGCATTTATCGCATTTTCGGATGAATTCCCTGGTGTCGTTTTCCATTTACTCCCAATAATAACCTGCACTCATTACCTTTTGGACTAAGGAATCGGTGCTGGAATGGTTTCCGCAAGTACCCTCATGAATATCTTGGAGTACATAATCTGTATCCCATGGTCCAAGCCATATTGCCAGATGACCATCGAAAGTTTGTCTGTACAAACTCTTATTTTATCGAGTGAGAATCAGGCTGCTTTGGTTCGCAGGGCCCTTGATTCTTTTGGTCCGCGGGAAACTTTTCATCTTTTAAATAATCAATATATTTATTTCTCTAGTCCCATGTTATGCTGGTGGAATTAATATCAGCATGTTCTTCCTCAACCACTTATTTAGATAGCTGAATAACAGCCCCAAGGAGTAGGTCATCCTCATTAACGGATGATCCCAGGTTCGCGAGGGCATCATCCTCGCTATTCTGCTCTCAAGGTACCTAGACTAAGGTTCACTCTTTGAAACGATGCAATGCGACTTGGATTTTATCCAAATATCTCTACATCCTATCTTCCTCAGCTTCATAGCTCCCATTCACCTGGCTTACTACCGCGAGTGAATAGCATTTTGCTTCGATGTTCTTGGCTCCCTATCTTTTGGCTAGTTCTAAACCTGTAATCATAGCCTCATATTTGGCTTCATTGTTAGTAAATTTTGAAATTTTTATAGATTGTTTGATTACGCTGCCGGTAGGCAGCTTCAGGACTGTACCGAGCCCGGATCCTCTCACGTTTGTGGCCCAGTCAGTGAATAGGGTCAATGCCCTGAAAGATGTGCTTGATTTTAGTAAACTCTCAATTTCTACCTCAGACATGAGGGAGGGCAAAAAATCAGCCACGAAGTTTGCTAGAATTTGGGACTTTATGGTTGTTGGAGGTTGATATTCGATATCGTACCCTCCGAGTTCAATGGCCCATGTGGCCAACTGACTCGATAGTTCGGGTTTGTGCAATATGCTTTAGAGAGGATACGTCGTTAGAACATAAAAACAGTAGCACTAAAAATAGGGATTTAATTTTCATGCGGCGGTAATTAAGGCGAGAACCAATATTTCTAGGTGCGGGTACCTAGTCTCGGCGTCTCCTAGGGTCCGGCTTACGTAATAAACAAGAAATTATGTACCTTTCGTCTTGGACCAGCATGCTGCTTATTACTATTTTGGATATGGCCAATTATAGATACAATGTTTCATCCTCCTTTGGCGTATGGAGCAGAGGTGGGCTAGTCAGATATCATTTCAGCTCCTCTAAGGCACGTTGGCATTCTGGAGTCCATTCGAAGCTGTTTTTCCTTTATAGTAAAAAGAAGAAATGATGGATCTTGTCGGATGACCTTGATATGAATCTGCCAGGGCCGCTATTCTCCCTGTCAGCCGTTGCATGACCTTAACGTTATTTACCATCGTGATTTCTTCAATGGCCTTGATTTTGTCGGGGTTAATCTCAATACCCCTGTTTGATATAATGAAGCCTAGGAATTTGCCCGAACCCACTCCGAAGGTACATTCTCGGGGTTGAGCTTCATGTTGTAACTTCTGAGAATGTCGAATGTTTCCTACAAATGAGTTAAATGGTCCAGTGCGTGCATGGACTTAACTAGAATGTCATCAATATAAATTCCATGGATTTTCCTATTTGATGCTTGAACATTTTATTAACTAGACGCCGGTACGTAGCCCCTGTATTTTTAAGTTCGAAGGGCATTACGTTGTTACAATATGTACCATATTTTGTGATGAATGAAGTTTTCTTCCTATCCTCGGGGTCTTGAATTTGATAATACCTTGAGTAGACATCGAGGAAGGTAAGGGTCTTGTGGCCGATCATAGCATCGATCAGACGATCAATGTTAGGCAATGGGAACAAATCCTTGGGGCATGCCTTATTTTAGTCTTTATAATCTACGCACATTCTTAGCTTATGTCCCTTTTTAGGTACCACTATAACGTTGACCAGCCACTCGAGGTATTTTACCTCTCTAATGGACCTTATTTTAAGAAGTTTAATTACCTCTTCCTTAATGAATGCGTATTTTACCTCGTACATGGCCTTCTGTTCTGCTTCACCGTTTTGAACCTTGGGTTGACACTTAGTCTGTGGTAGGTTATTTCCGGCGGAATTCCTATCATATCTAGGTGGGACCAAGCAAAATTTTCCATATTGTTAATAAGAAATTGAGCGAATTCTTTCCTGCATTTGGGGGTTAATCCTGTTCCCAGGTATACCTTACGATCCGGGAGGTGTTTGATCAAACCGGCTAGCTCCAGATCTTCGGTTGTGGATTTTGTTACGTCCAACTCTTTGGGGGCAACGAAAGTTCGTTGAGCGAAGAAATCTTCTTCGTTCTCCTCGAAGGTCCATATGCGCTTAGACTCATCCGACTTCCGATATGTGGGGGTCGGCGCCTCCTGGTAAACGGCGAACATTTCTTTTGCCACATGGTGTTATCCATATATTGTCGTGCCATCCTTTGTCGGAAATTTTATTATCTTGTGCAGAAATGTCACTACTACCCTCATGTTGTGCATCCACGGCCTGCCAAGTAATGCATTATACCTTATGTCACCACTGATGACATGGAACTCGGTGTTTCGAGCCGTGCCGGGCTGTCGACCGGGAGGGTGATTTCCCTTTTTGTTACTTTTTCGGCCATGTTAAAATTGTGGAGGACCGGGGAGCTGGGTATGATCCGATCGAGTAGTCCGAGTTGTGCTACTACCTCTGACATTATTATGTTGGCCGAGCTGCCTAGTCCACTAGCTCACATTTAACTCAAATGTTGCCTAAAAGAAATGAGATTACCAGAGCATCATTGTGTGATTCATTCAAGGTCTCAAGATCCACTTTGCTAAATGTGAGGGTGTCTTTGACCACACGGTTTCTGGTTGGCCTTTTCTCTGCGATGGATATTTTTGTCTGTTTTACCATGGGTCCTCGGGGAATGTCGGTCACTCTGATAATCATATGAACGATTATGCATTGGGTGTCGTGTGAGGTCGTACCCTTGGAGGTAGGCTCTAGTCCATTCACAGGTTTTTGTGGTGGTACCGACACCTGGAACAACCACACCCTTCTCTCTGTGGTTCTCGGGGTAGCCGTTTTTACCTTATTTACTGAGTTAGTCATTCCAACCTGAAATTTGAAGAATCTTAGACAAGACGGGTGTGAAAGACAACTTGTGTTGTGATGAAACCAGCAAGAAAATAATCACTATTATTTTTAGCCCCACGATGGGTGCCAAACTGTTTACCATGAAAATGATAA
Source organism: Nicotiana benthamiana (assembly GCA_034376525.1). Taxonomy (NCBI): domain Eukaryota; kingdom Viridiplantae; phylum Streptophyta; class Magnoliopsida; order Solanales; family Solanaceae; genus Nicotiana; species Nicotiana benthamiana. Next base: position 70,936,342 of record CM067330.1, read on the forward strand.
TAACAATTAAATTTGATGATGAGACTCTAAGAATACATGATCTATTTTTATGATAGTTGTTGAGCAGTTGGTGTAATGTGTATGAGACCTGGAAACGAAATAAAAGTTAGGGATAAGGTGATAATCAAACCGATAGGTTGTCGAGCTTGTTGATTTGGGGGCCTTGAGGTCGATTCTTAGGCTCAACTTAGAGCTATTGAGGTGATTGAAGTACGAATAACACTTATAATAAAATCAATGAAGGCTCTTTATGGACAATGATAAGCAATAAATGATGAATAAATGGAAAGATAGTAAATAAAAGCAATAATATCAAGGGAGTATGTTAGATAGCAAAGAGAAAGTTCTTGTATATTTCGTGTAGAGAAACAAAAGCAACATGCCTTTACAAAGTGACAAGGATCCCCTTTATATAGGAGCGGAATTACAAAATACATTAATGACAAAGATATAGAGATGAAGTAGCTAGATATGACACACTGATTCGGGTTTAGAGTAGACCGGCAGGCTCTATCAGTCCTAGCCGTGTACCTTGGGAACTCCTCATTTTTCCAATGTAGTCGTTGGTCTGCACTGCCCCGAGGTCGAGCCCCGATAGACCTCGAAGGTGAGCCTCGACCTCGATCTCGAACTTTGAGAAGTATGTTCGTGGGGAACCATAATGACAAGGAAATTGGATCCTTCGATTTCACTGTACAAAGTTTGACTAGTATTACAATGATTGCGTGGTTTTTTTGCTGCTGAGGTTCAAGTTTTTCTATATGGAGTATAAAATTTATGTGAGTATTTTTTGTAAGATGATAGTGTATGAGTTGTGTATCAGCCATTTGGGTAGGAGTTGGGATGGATACAGAAATTTTGGTATTCCTGAGGTTTAGGGACTCGATGTTCACATAGGCGGACAATTCCTTGGTTAGAGACTGTGAATATATGATAAGAATTAGACAACTGATGGTATGTATTATGGATAAATTACTATAGACTTTGGACGGCTAGTTACCTATGAGGATGATCGGAATTGGTTGTGGGGTTTATCAGGCCTAATTATAATGTATCAATATACGATCGACTTTGCTTACTTTAATGCAACTTTTATCGTAGGTATATCACCTGGTAGAATGGATGTTATTCATGCCCTAGTTTATGTCATGTGTTTCTCTCTTATGTTATGACGGGTTGTGACGCTACTTGATTATTCACACACATGTTGGAATCCTGTATAGGACTTGTGGCGATATATAAGAGAAATGACTCTGTGATGTTGATTTGCTTGTTGCACCTTAGTCGTGCTTGCCTTTTGATACCTAATTTTTCCCTCATATTTTTTTAAAATATACACATGCCTTCAAAATAGCATTTTATGCATCATTATTTAGTTTACAAATCTTTACAAGCATTTCCTATAATTTTCCATATTATAAGAGCTCTTAAATTAATTTTATTGAATTTAAATTAAAATAAATATTTAGTAATTATCCATTTAAATTATTTTGAAATGACTTAATCAAACAAATTACTATTTTTTCATCCTCATATATGTTTCATAATATTTTTTATTTCATTTCATATAATTACGTTTACATTTTAAGCTTTTTATTTAAATTTGCAATAGTAGCCTATAGTTTACTTTCTTATTGCAAGTGATATTTCATTTAGGGTCTAAATAGTATTTTATAATTTTTATATTCTTCTATCAATGTTTAAAGTATTAATTTGCATAAGTAGCATTTTAGTTATTTTATTTAATTATCTCCTTTAAAATTTCTATTTAAGAAAGTTGGCCCAATTTTGAGTTATTTTCGGATCAGACAAACCCAAATCCCTGGCCCAAAACCTCAAGTCCAATGCTACGCAACATGACCGGTCCAAAACTGATCCAGACCCCCTTACATGACAACCATTTTTTGATCAACGACTCACAACTCTTAACCCCTCTTCTCTTATAACCCAATCCCTAACCCTAGAGACCATTGTCTTTGTCTAGCCTCCCTCAAATGCTCTCCCCCCACCAAAAACCCTAATCGCCGCCTTCTCCAAATCTTCTCCTAATCCTAGCTATGATAGAATTTTCCTCTTATTTACTTATCATATTTGTGTGTTTCCGCTACTGGTTGATTCTCCATAATATCACCCAGTGTGTGCCAAAACATGGCAAGTACCACCTCTCCGATTCTGTTCGACTGAGTCCTATTTTTTTGAATCTGGACCGTATTTTTGATGACCCAATGGGTTCATCACTTATTTATTTTCCGTTCTGTACTTCCAAGGCCATAAAAACTCCTCTCGGATTTCCTCAATTTGTGTGCGCAGTCCGGACGCGTAACCGGAAAACTTAAATATGAATTCTGTGAGAAAAATGCTAAATTTTGATACTAAATTGAATAAATTTGACTTCGGTCAATGTTTTTTGTAACCGGATCCGGACCCGTGATTCGATGGTCCCGGAGGGTCTGTGAAAAAATATGGGGCTTGTGCGTATTCCCGAAATCAAATTCTGAGGTCTCAAGTCCGAGAAAAGAATTTTTATGTGAAATTGTTTTCTGGAAATAACATAGGAAAATGGAAACGAAATTTGATCAGAAGACTAGGGTATCGGGCCCGTATTTTGGTTTCTGCGCATGGTACAAGTCTTATATATGATTTAAGAATTTTCTGTAAAGTTTGATTGAGAATGAACGTCGTTTGACATGTTTGGAACCGAAATGGGAATATTATGTCATATGAAAAAATTGAGAAGGAATCATGAGCTTTGAGGCTTGATTCGATGTATATGATATTATTTGGCGATCTGATCGCGGATGAGTTCATAGGGTGTACTCAAGTTTGTGCGTACGTTTGGTTTGGATCCCTGAGGGCTTGGGTGAGTTTTGAGTAGGTTCCGGGGGGCCTTAGACTTAAAAACACCATATATTACAGGTCAGGAAAAGTTGCAGGCTCCACCGCGCCCGCGGTCGCCTTAGCGCGATCTGCGGTATGTGCTATGCGGCGGCGGTCATTATTGCGTAGTCCGCATGGCAAACTTCAGAGAGCCAGCAGGCGTCAGTTCTACAAGCACGGCCGCGGTCCTTTTTGCGCGGTCCGTGCTGGGCGCGTCAGAGAGTATAAATACACGAGATTTTTAGTTATTTCTCACTTTTCAAAAACCCAAAACATAAGAGGCGATTTTCTAAGAAATTCTTCTTCTTCAAAACGATTGGCAAGTGATTTCTAACTTATTTCTTTCATTCCTTAACACCTTTTAACATAATTTCAATGTCAATTGAAGATTTTAATTGGGGAAATTTTGGTATATTGGGTAGGACCTAGGGTTTTGCTAAAATTGGGGGTTGGACCTCAATTCGAGGTCCGATTACAAAACTAATCACATAATTGGATTCGTAGGGGAATGGGCAACCGGATTTTAGTTCGAACTTCGGGTTTTGACCATGTTGGCTCGAGGGGAATTTTGTTTATTTTATCTAAATTTGTGTCTTAGCTTTAAATTGAATAAAAGAATCGGTTGCTTGAGATGTTATTTACGAGATGCAATTGAAATTAACTAATTTGGGCCATTTGGAGTTGGATACTCGAGGCACAAGTTTGGTTTCTAGTTGATATTGAGCTGGTTCGGGGTAAGTGGCATATCTAACCTTGTGGGAGACCTTTCCCCTTAGGATATGTTATTTGGTAATTGAGTGCCTTGTACGTGAAGTGACGAGCTCGTACTTGAGCTAATTGTTGAAAATCCGATTTTTACTTAAGATATTGAAATTGAGTTTTCTTTCGTATTTGCTTTATTTTTACTTGCAATTATAACCTGTGTGAGATTAGAAAAGCACGTCGAGTTGATTTAACTTGCCTACTTTCTTAAGTTGCCTTGACTGTATTACATGAAGCATGTTATGCTAGTACTACCTGTTGTTTGCCTTTTTGTACTTTCCTTATGAATATCTTCTGGTTGTGGTTACGCATTTACATTGGGAATACGGATGTGGGGTTCCAGTATCCCCCCTTGTTTGTTTACTTTAGGACTATGGTTTAGATTCCCGGTAGATCCCCTTGCACATTTACTTTGGGACTACGGGTTATATTCCCGGTAGATCCCTCTTGACATTTGCTTTGGGACTACGGGTTAGATTCCTAGTAGATCCCACTGCTTATTGACATGAAAATGGACTACATGATGGTATTCTGGGAGATCCTCGTAATTGATACTGATATTAAGCTGTTTTACTCTGTGTTATCTTATTCTCGGTGTGTTGATTGTTGTTTGTGTAACATGGCTTACTTCATAGTTGTATTCCATTATTTCTGCTTATTTCATATTGTTGTTTACCTTATTATTATATTTTATCTCAATAGGGACCTGACCTTCCTCGTCACTACCCAACTGAGGTTAGGCTTCGCACTTACTGAGTACGATTGTGGTCTACTCATGCCTCTTCTGTGCATGTTTTTCATATGTAGACCCAGGTACTTCATCTCAGGTGCACTACCTTTGAGGCTAGGAGATCCACGGAGACTTTGAGGTACTTTTACAACATCCGCAGACCAAGGAGTCTCCTTCTTTACTCTATTTATAGTATTTAGACTTCTTCCTTACTTATGCTTTAGATATTCTTGAATTAGAGCCATGTATTACTTTTCGTTAGCTTGTGTTCCCATGAGTTTCCGGGTTTTGGGGTGATATTTTACACTTCCGCATTATTGAGTTGTATATGCCGAGCGGCATTTATATACAGTTTTAATTAATTATTCCGCAAGTAAGGTTGTTTTTCCGCATTTTTAGGCTTACCTAGTCATAGGGACTAGGTGCCATCATGACATGTTCACGGAGGGCGAACTAGGGTCATGATAAGTTGGTATCAGATCTCTAGGTTCATAGGAGTCACAGGACACTGTCACACCTCCTTTTTACCGCTTACACGTGGTTACCCCGAAGGGCGACACGTGTATAGGAGTTTTTTCAATTAAAGTGACATTATTCAAAATGGGATTAATTTTTTATTTCAAGAGTCGCCACTTGGGATAGGCTTGGCGTTTGGTGTCCTAAGTCACCGGTTTATTTAAAATCCCAAATCGAGGAAATTTTGACTACCCAATTGGAGTCTGCGAACCAGAAATTCGTGAGTAAGGAATTCTGTTGACCCGAGGGAAGGTGTTAGGCACCCTCGGATCCCGTGGTTCTAGCACGGTCGCATAAACTTGATATAAGTGGCTAAAACATGATTTTGTATACCTGTTAACTTGCAATTTTGGATTATTAACCGCTTTTAACATCTTTCAGGGACATTTGCAATGTCACTAAAACACATCACGAATCGTGTCACATAAATGCACCTGCAATTTCAGACATATTTTATTCCATTGAGAATAGGATTTCGGTCACATAAATGCGCATCCGAATTTTAAGAAGGTATTTTATTAACGCACACCTATAGCAACTACGTCTTTGAAATTTATAGAGAGGCCATGAAATTTGCTAAACAGTACCTCCTATTCTTTCTATGTGTTCTAATGAATTAAGGAGCCTACGCATGGTATTTGTTTGAATTAACACGGCTTGTTTTATTTTTATAAAGGTATTCTAACATATGGTAAATTTGTTAAAGTTGTATTTAAATCCACTAATTATTTCATGTATGAACTAGGTGATTGGGAAAATTTTATGTGTCTTGGCCTCGTTCGTGACCAATTGACACATAAATAAATTGTATTTTGGACAGCCCTAGAGCACATAGTGCTCAGGCTGTAATTAATAACCATTATGACTGGTTTGGGCTGTTAACCACTCAACCCAGCAAAACGTAATAGATTTCAGCGTTCTGGTGCTTACTGGGCCTTACTAATCAGCCAGTATTGGTTTGGACAAAAGAGTCCAGTTCATAGCAGCTATTCCAATTCAGAATTATATATACAGATCGAATCACTACACATTCACGAAGTTTCTATATCAATTTCTATATTAGTTTTGAATCAGACGATTCATATACTCATCAGCCAGAGTATATGAACCTAACACTCAAAAATTTGAGAACGACTTATATTTACAGCCTAGAGATCAGGAAAACAGTGCTAATACGCTGATACTTAAATTAGCCAACAAAATACATGATATTGGGGTTTTAAGCGATTACTAAGCTATCATTTTCAGAATCCTCATTTTAAACACAACAAGACATATACGTTTGAGTGAGAAGCATTACCTAGTTGATTACACAATCAGTTACTCGTGTGAACCAACCAGACTAAGATTGCAATTAGCTACTAATTATACACATGGAAAGGGAAAATTCAATCAAACGTTCACATTATTACATATTAAAACAGTCCCAAATGCCCATTTAGTACAAATGTGGATCAGTCTAAAATTGAACTCTAACATGATTATTATCCTATCATACACCTATATCCAATCTAAATAGGGGAAAATGGGAAAGGGTTTAGAATTATACAATGGAACTCCAAATCTGCATATTTATGAATTTTCATGCTTGAACTTCTATGTATCAGATGAACAGGGGAACGTACCTGTAATTTAAGTGTAACAGGAGCCTACGAGTGAAGACAAGAGACCAATTAAGCAAATCAACAACCAATGCAAAATATGCCCAGAGTTTTAACAGAATTGTGAGAGAATTAAGCTCAAACAGTATCAAATTCAACTACTGATAGTATTTTAGATATGAAATGAGTATTTTAGCTCTAGTATTAAAGAGAAGAGTTCCGGGTCCCTATCTAATGCCCCAAAGGGTTCATTTTATAGTAGAATTGTTAGGGCATCAGATTTTTCCTTGTTTCTTTTTTAGTCCCTAACTCAAGTTGTAATTTTGCCTAAGTAATCCTCCAATTCCTAACTTGTGCCTCAAGCTAAAGGGCTGGAATTATGTATTAGTCCCTACTAGAAATTTCTAAAGGATTCTTATCAGATTTTTATTAGTTAAAATACCTTTTGTACACTCACTAGCTTTCCTAAATTACTCTACCCCTGAACTTTACCTTGGTCAGTTCTTTTAACCCTAGTTCGGTTGAATTAACCTTGGTTAGTCGAATTCAGGTCACATTTAGATCAACAGGCTCATAAAGATTAGATTTAGCCCATGAATTAACAAGGTTCAGCATATGCAGACTTCAACAAACATTATACAGACTATCAAAACAAAGGACTAGAAGAATCAATACATTTATCAACACCTTATTTTCAGAAATAGCTTAATCAAAGGCTTCAGAAACTCATACGATAATTTAATTCAGGGATCACCTTAGGAGGCAAGTGAAGGCTAAAAATGAACATTTGAGGATCCCAACCCCCAAATCAACTTAAAACCAACATCAATTCTGAAGAACTAAAGTCATCATGACAATCAAATACTTAGGGGCAAATAACAAATCCTAGAATCAAACGGTATATGTCAAATAAGCCTAAAAATCACATTACAGTAGAATTAACTAGCTTTCAAAATCAAATGCTGATATTAGCAGGAAATTATTCAAAAGATAAAAGACTTCCAAACAAAGCATATGAACACTTGAAGAACTTGTGGATCACCAGACAAACAATCAAAAGGTGTTTGGACCTTTGTTCTTCTACAGGGGTTCTGAAACTCCCAGGATGGTGTTTAATCAACTTCAAAGCTCAAAGGAGGGTTCTTGAAGTCTTGCGACCTCAGTGAGGTCTCAGACTTGAAATTCTTCAGCGGCTGGGGTTATCTGGGACTCAATGGTGGCATGGTTGGGGTCAAAGGGGGTCAGGGACTGTATATGAGGGTTACCGTTTCTAGCAAGTTTGGTATTTGGGGTTAATATTCGGATTAAGATTCGAGGAGTTTCGGGGCGATTTGAGAGTGGTGGTATGCATGGTTAAAACGAGAAGGGTAAGGTGACTTAGTGGTGTGAATATGGAAGGTTTGGGATAGGGGTTGCCGGAGGTAGGGTTTCCGGCAACCTTTGAAGGGATATTCGAGACAGAGGGGTGGTATTCGAGGGTAACTGGCTATGTGAAGGGGTAGAGGAGGTCGTGCTAATTAAGGGGTTTAATTTTGGGGACATTTGATTGTCGGCCGCCGCCGTGAGGCGATTTTTGGCGTGGTCAGTCGGTGGTCAACGGTGGCGATGGGGTGGTCGACGTGTGTTTGTTATAATCAGAGAAGGAGATACGAGGAGGGTGAGCTTTGGTCGTGTATGTATTGAAGGGGTTTGGACATATATGTATGATTTAGGGTGGGGGTTTAGGATCCATTGGGTTGGGGCGAGATCAACGGCTGTGATGATGTGGGGTGAACAGTGTCGTTTGGTTTAGTGGATGTATGGACTAGGTTGAGGCTATCTTTTGGGCTGGATTGTATAGTAATTTGGAGGAGGAAATGAATTGGGCCACTCAGGTTTGGTCCAATTGTGGCCAGCCTGAGTGGCTGACTATATATATGTATTGTATTATATTTTTTTGAATTTTATTTTAATTAAAATTAATTACTAAATTTATTTAAAACCCACAAATCAAAAATAAAATTAAAACAAATCAAAATTGAACAAACATAATTTCAAGTGTTGGCACATATATATTTTTTGTATTTTAATTTATAAAACAAGTTTATTGAACAATTAAATCCTAATTAATCCTATGCACACAGTAATGAACATGCATATACAATTAAATCAAAAAATCAAAATTCAAATAATTTAAAAGAAAAAATCCTAAACTTTAAAAGTCCTGTAGGAGTTTGTTTCGACCAGTCAAAAATCATATGCTCACAGCTTCCCCTCTTTGCGCGGGAACACGAAGGGTTTACGTGCAAAGACAAGTGAGCAAATATGAGTGATTTTCGTCCGATTGAATACTCCATGTGAAGCATTTTGAAAATTTTCTGACCGAACCTTGCTTCAAAGGTTGCCTACATATCCTCAGCAATAGAGGAATCAGGTCAGTGTAGTTCTGGAAGTTTTTGTAGCTAGGACTACCGAGAGACTGTGATTGGTTGTTGTTGTTGCTGTTTCTGCTCACTAAGCTCCTTATTACACCGAAAGAAAATTAAAAACTAAGCTAGCTAAACCTATCAACAACAAGTTACAAGATTCCTATCTATGATTCTCTCGAAGCTTGACCTTGAGTCTCGACTATCTTTTGTGGCAGGCTCCGATCCGAATCTTGATGCTCGTTAATTGCAGCTGCTAACTCAATCTTTGACCTTGAAACAAAATAGGATATGCTAAGCTTGTGGCTTCCATTAATTTTGAGCAGTCCGCGTCTTTATCCGCCTTATTACTTTGAGTTCACCTTTTGTCTCTTTTCTTTTGTTCTGTTCTGAATTGACACTCATGCTTTCAATCATGCCAGATCTTGTGCCTTAACGTGATACCTGCTTAGACAGCAAATCAAACAAACGAACAAAATTTTCTGCCCCAGTTTTCACTGGAAAATTTTGTGAGTCCTTTATAGCACATATCTATGCTGCTCTATTCTTAGAACAAAAGGAACGAAATTGTGTATCACTTGGAAAGATCACCAGGTTATGCTGGAGAGGAGAAATGGTTCCTGCTGGGGAATAAGATGAGAGTCCTCGGGTTATGCCGGGATAAGAATGGAAAAGTCTCTGTGGGGCAAGGAAAGAAAAGATCCGCAGGTTATGCCGGGATGAAAATGAGGGGTCCCTGCTGGGGATGAAAGGAAATCCTGAGTTATGTCAATGGGATCTACGGGTTATGCCGGCGTGAATCAAAAATCCTAGGTTATGCTAGGGGAATCCACGGGTTATGCCGGGATGAAATGAAAAATCCTAGTTTATGCTAGGGGAATCCGCGGGTTATGCCGGGATGAAAGGAGATCCTGAGTTATGTCAGGGGAATCCACGGGTTATGCCGAGATGAATGAAAAATCCTAGGTTATGCAAGGGAAATCCACAGGTTATGCTGGGATGAATGAAAAATTCTAGGTTATGCTAGGGGGATCCGCGGGTTATGCCGGGATGAAAGGAGATCCTGAGTTATGTCAGGGGAATCTACGAGTTATGCCGGGATGAAGAGAGATCCTGAGTTATGTTAGGGGAATCCACGGGATATGTCGGGATGAAACTGAGGTCCTGAGTTATGTTAGGGGAAATCCACGAGTTATGCCGAGATGAATGAAGAGTCCCGGCTGGGGATGGAAGGGAACATCCACGGTTTATGCCGGGAGATTTGCAGGGCAGTGGAGGACCTTGGGGGTCATTTTGACTGTGCTGGGGATAGAGGAGGAAAGGAATAACTCTTAGGTTATGCTAAGGGTAGGGAAGTATTAATTCCTAGACTACACTTGGGAATAGGAAGTGTAGAGAGAAGATCCTCAGGTTATGCTGAGGATTTGGAGGGAAACTTCCTTAGTTTATGCTGGAGGGGGTGGAATGCGATCCTTAGGTAATGCCTAGGAAGTCCACAAGATACACTGGGGAAACTAGGGATTGGGAACTCGTGCTGTCATGCTCATTTACGAGTTTTTAGAAAAATGAAAAGGAAACTTATCTTTGGTCATTGACGCATCATCACCCTCGGCTCTTGTGCCTATCCTTTGGTTGTTTTTGACTCCATGTTCCTTTTGTTTTTCTAAGTTGCACCTGCATCTATTTTAATTCAGCAGCAAAAACAAACTGTTAGTTTGAACTGTGATTGATTTTGCGGCCTTGTGACGCTTGATTTCGGCTTCCTTTGTGTTAAAAAATGAACCCTCGGATTTCCTTCCTTGCTTAGTTGGCCAGGGAGTCTTCATTTCGGATTGGGTTTTACTTCTCGGGCGTTGGTTTATGAGTTTTGTCCCGCTTTTGCATTTGCTTTTAAGACTTTTGATAAGAATCGTAACCCTGTTTGGCTTAAAACCCTTCAATTTTGCTTCAATTTCATGCTTTTGACTTTGAATTTCCTTTCCTTTATTTGTTCATTTTGGGATATTAACTGTCATGGTCAATCGGGATTGGACAAGCGTACTTGACGATGTCGGTCATTTCCCTAATTCTTGCCAGGAGGAAACCGCGAAGCCGGCACTGCTACCTTTCTTTCAGGAATGGTGAGGAAGTTAATGTGAAAATGAGTGAAATATGAATTTAAAGAAGTTTGCACTTTGAAGGAAAAAGAGAACTTATCTGGGAATATGAGCCGGCTTTAAATGGTGACGACATGCTTCTTGGACTGGATATCCGGCCCAAATCAATTTCTGCTTTCTGATTTCCACTTTCCGAACACCAAAGAAACTTTTTCGGACCTGGGTAGCAATATTTCCTCTATTTGGCCGACGGCGCCCTTTGCGGGTTTTCGCCAAACGGCCTGTCTCATTTCTCTTCTCTCGTTTCCCGATAGCGCTCTTTGCGAGTTTTCGCTAAATGGACTCTCTCATTTTTATTTTTCTCTGGTCACTGTCGCCTTATGGTGCGCGGAGGGTTTCACCAGTAAGACTCTCTCATTTTATTTCTTTCACAACTTTGATTGGTGCTGAACTCCGACGAATGGTATTCTCTTCCCAGGGGCTTATAACCTTGTAATCATTTGGATGGAAACGAACCGATACATTTCTGCCCCAGTTTTAATTTTCTTGGGTATATTGGGTTTTTATTTTGATGTGACTGAACCTAAGGGAGAGGCTGCCTACGTATCCTTTCAGAATCAAGTCAGACGTAGTTAAGGATGTGTTTCCTAAACTAATTTTTTTTTTGTATTCTTCTTTTCTTTTCTTTTTTTTTTTGAATTTTCTTTCTCTATTTTTTTTTGGAATTTTCTTTTTCTTTTCTTCTTTTTTATTTTATTTTGAACTTTGTTTTCTTTTTTTTTTTGAATTTGTTTTTTGAGTTACAAAAGGACGGTGATAGATCCGTTGGGATGATTGTTGCAGGGGATTCTAGACATGATACCTTTTTAGTGCGTCGGCGTTTACAGCTGCTTCGGGCTCATCTCCTTCAATGTCGTCCAGGTATAATGCTCCTCTAGGCAATATCTTTCTGATGATGTATGGGCCTTTCCAATTTGGAGCGAATTTTCCTTTGGCCTCTTGATGGTGTGGAAGTATCCGTCTCAACACTAGCTGCCCGACTTCAAAATTCCTAGGGCGCACTTTCTTGTTGTAGGCGCGGGCCATTCTTTGTTGGTACAATTGCTCGTGGCACACTGCGGCCGTTCGTTTTTCGTCAATTAATGCCAGATGCTCCAATCGGGTTTTAACCCATTCGCTTCTTTCGATTTCTGCTTCGACAATCACTCGGAGGGAAGGGATTTCCACCTCGACGGGTATAGCAGCCTCAGTTCCATATAACAACAAGTAAGTAGTGGCTCTTAAAGATGTACGTAGTAAGTAGTGGCTCTTAAAGATGTACGTACCGCGGTACGATATCCTATTAATGCGAAAGGCATATTTTCGTGTCATTGCCTCGAGCTTTGAATCATTTTCCTCAAGATTTTCTTAATGTTCTTGTTGGCTGATTTGACCGCACCATTAGCTTTAGGTCAGTAGAGAGTGGATTTTCTATGTGTTATTTTGAATTTTTCACATATCTCCCCCATCAGCCGACTGCTTAGATTAGCTGCATTGTCAGTAATTATGGTAGCCGGGACCCCAAAGCAAAAAATGATGTTGGAATGCACAAAATCCACCAGCACGTTCTTGGTAACATACTTGAGGGTAACGGCTTCAACCCATTTTATGAAATAATCAATGGCGACCAATATAAATCTGTGCCCATTTGAGGCCTTCGGCTCGATCGGCACAATGACGTTCATTCCCCAGGCAACAAATGGCCAGGGTGCTGTCATAGGAAGCAACTCATTTGGTGGTGCATGAATCAGATTCCTGTGCACCTGGCATTGGTGAAATTTCCGCACAAAGATGAAGCAGTCTTTTTCCATGGTCATCCAATAATAACCAGCTCGGAGTATCTTCTTCGCCAATACATAGCCATTCATATGGGACCCACATACGCCCGCATGTACTACGTGCATAATTCTCCCAGCTTTTTCGGCATCTACACATCTCAACAAATTAAGATCTGGAGTCCTTTTGTACAGAGTGTCACCACTTAAGAAGAAATTGCTCGCATACCGTCGGATGGTCTTCTTTTGGGTACTCCTATGTCTTTAAGAACCTCAAGATGTCGTAATACCAAGGCTGCGCGCTAGGCTCTGCTTTAGTTGCATTACAATATCCATGTCTTTCTTTGATTTGGATTTGTAGAGGATCCACATAGGCATTCCCAGGGTATGGCAGCATGGAGGCCAAAGTTGCAAGTGCATCTGCTAGCTCATTGTGGCAACGGAGAATGTACCTGAACCGTATCGACCAGAAATGCTTGCTGAGGTCTTCGACATGCTGTCTATAGGGGAAGAGCTTAATGTCCCTTGTCTCCCGTTCTCCTTGAGTTTGTCGGAGGATTAAATCAGAATCCCCCATGATTAGCAACTCTTTGACATCTTGGTTAATGGCCATGTTCATGCCCATAATGCAAGCCACATATTCAGCTGTATTATTGGTGCAAAAGAACCGAAGTCTAGCTGTAGCTTGATAATGTTGGCATGTGGGTGAGATTAAGATTGCTTCGATTCCTACGTCCTGCGTTTGCCACTCCGTCAAAAAACATTTTCCAGACGAGGGTATCCTCAGCTGCTATTTCAAATGAGTTTACTTCTTTGTCAGGGAAATAAGTGTTTAAAGGCTGATACTCGTCATCAACGAGGTTTTCTACGAGATGATCCGCCAGCGCCTGAGCTTTCATCACCGTATGAGTGACATAGCCGATGTCGAACTCAAAAAGCAGGAACTGCCATTTGGCCAGTCGCCCTGTGGGCATTGATTTTTGAAATATGTACCTTAGTGGATCCAGCCTTGTTATGAGGTATGTGGCATGAGCCTGCAGATAGTGCCTTAGTTTTTTATCTAACCATGTCAAGGCGCAACATGTTCTCTCCAATAATGTGTACTTGGCCTCGTAGCCAGTGAACTTTTTGCTTAGATAATAGATGGCCTGCTCTTTATTTCCCGTGGTGTCATGCTGCCAGAGAATACAACCGAAAGAGCCTTCCAAGACCGTCAGGTAGAGAAAAAATGGCCTTCCTGGTTCTGGCGGAACTAACACTGGTGGATTGGACAAGTATTGTTTGATTTTGTCAAAAGCTTCCTGACACTCGACCGTCCATTTAATTGCCACATCCTTCTTCAGCAGTTTAAATAGAGGCTCACATGTTGAGGTAAATTGGGCGATGAACCGGCTGATGTATTTTAATCTCCCCAATAGACTCATCACATACTTTTTGGTCCTTGGAGGGGTCAGCTCCCGAATGGATTTGATCTTGGTTGGATCTAATTCAATGCCTCTACGAAGGACGATGAACCCCAAAAGTTTTCCCGAAGGAACTCCAAATGCGCATTTTGCTGGATTTAATTTCAAATTATATTTGCGGAGCCTTTCGAAGAATTTCCTCAAATCCTTTACATGCTCGCTCTGAGTTTTAGATTTGATAATCAAGTCATCCACGTACACCTCTATTTCTTTATGCATCATGTTGTGGAAGATGGTGTTCATAGCCCTCATGTGGGAGGCCCCAGCGTTTTTCAATCCAAAAGGCATAACTCTAAACAATATGTTCCCCAAGGTGTGGTGAAAGCGGTTTTTTCAGCATCTTCTTCGTCCATCTGCACTTGGTGATACCCTGTGTAGCAGTCTACAAAAGATTGAATCTCATTCTTGGCACAATTATCAACCAGGATGTTGATGTTCGGCAGAGGGAAACTATCCTTGGGACTCACCTTGTTTAGATCTCTATAATACACACACACTCGGGTTTTCCCGTCCTTTTTCAGCACTGGGACCATATTTGCCAGCCCTGTGGTGTACCGCACTACCCGGATTACCCCTGCTTCAAGCTGTTTTGTAATTTCCTATTTGATTTTATCATTGATATCAGGCTTGAATTTCCTTTGCTTTTGTGGTACTTGAGGGCATTCTGGGTATGTAGGAAATTTATGAACCACCAAATCCATACTCAGGCTGGGCATATCATCACAGGACCATGCAAATACGTCTTTGAATTCCAACATGAGTTGAACCAATGAATTCCATATCTCTTTATTTACGTGGATGCTTATTTTAGTTTCTTTGATCTCATCAAGATCACCCAGGTTGACCGATTCAGTATCATTTATGTTAGGCTTAGGTTTGTTCTCAAAGTGTTCCAATTCTCGACTGATTTCCCTAAAAGCCTCTTCTTCATTGTATTCTGGTTCCTGGTTCATTATTTCACAGACAAGCAGCGAATTTGGGTCGTGGCAAGAAGTCTGCGAGCATGTCATTTTATTAAAAGCCGCATTATTGGGACTGAAAGAAAAGATGAAAGATAAAGAAAGACAAAAATCAGAGAAAACTGGAGAAAGGAAAAATATTGATTTTATTTCTTTGAACTTGAAAGATAAACAGGGTTTGCAATTTGAGATTTTAAGTGCTAAAAAGGAAAACAAACAACGAGCTACACCCCGAAATAGCTCGTGATGTGGGAAGAGGTAGCAAGGCAAGACTACTGGGCGGCCTTCCAATTTTGAAGTTTGGCATCTGGCCCCATATACAGCACTTCAGCGGCGCTTGACCCTTCCCCTGGCTGGACCATGTTTACATCATAAAGCAGCTCTTTCATAGCCTCGCAGATTTCATCAATTTCTTCTTGCGTGAAAGTTTCTTCTTCCTCCTTTTCACGGTACTTTTATTTTACAAAGGTTTTGTACAAGTGAGGCATGGGTCGTGGTAAGGTCCATCCTTGGCACTTTCTGCAATTAGCCCAGGTGATATCTTCTGAGGTTGGATGAAATCCTAGTCCAAAGAACTTTGCCGTGGCAGGCATGGCGACTGGCTCGGTTATGCCTTGTAGGGAGCTTGCGAGTCCCTTGCCTGGCTTGAAGCCTTGACGCGTGATTTCCTTTGCTACCATGATTGAAGCATTTGAAAGAAAAGGCTTAGGAAACGACTTCCCCTCTTCATGCTGGTCGGCTACTACATCTTCAAAAGCTTGATAAACTATGTGTTTACTGCCTTCCTTGGCTCTAGACAGGGGACAGATGGGTTCTGATAAATTGATTGCTCGTCCTCCCTATGAACGACAATCTCCTGATTTTCATACTCAAATTTCAGCATTTGGTGCAAGGTTGAAGGCACTGCCCATGCCGCATGAATCCAAGGCCGTCCTAGGAGGTAGTTGTAAGAGGTTTCCATGTCCAACACCTGGAAGGTTACATTGAAGTCGACTGGACCAATGGTGAGCACCAGATCGATTTCACATATGGTATCACTTTCTATTCCATTGAAGGCCCGAACACATACGTTGTTGGGACGGATCCTCCCTGTCTCGATCTCCATTCTCTGTAGGGTAGATAGTGGGCATATGTCTACTCCGGAACCCCCATCAACCATCACTCTCTTAACGTTATACCAATCATATTTGACAGTGAGATGCAAAGCCTTGTTATGAGAAGCTCCCTCTGGGGGTAGGTCATTCTTACTGAACAATATTTGATTGATGGTGAAGAATCTCTCTGCCATTTTCTCCAACTATTCTACCGAGGTCTCAGCTGGCACATAAGCTTCGTTTAATGTTTTGGCCAACACTTGTTGATGCTCAGGAGATTTCATTTGGAGTGACAGTAGAGACATCTATTCAGGGGATTTATGGAGTTGATCTACCACTTCATACTCTGGCATCTTCATTTTCTGAAAAAGGCTTCTGCTTCCTCATGTTCACTGGCTTCTTTGGCGGGAATCACCGTTTGGCAGCGGCATTTACTTCTTCCACGTTCAAGTATTTCTTCGTGGGACATCCCTTTGGGGCTTATCCAAGGACTTCTCTTCCCTTGTGCGTAACAATGGTTTCCTGATAATCCCAGGGAACAGCTGAAGGTTTGGTCATGGGCTTTTGTTGCGCGCGACCAATAGCCACGGGCTCGTTCGGCACGGGTGGTTTGATTGATCCCCATAACACATAGGCCTTATTTGGTATGTTCAGATCTCTGTTTAGATCAAATCTTTTGGGAGGGCTTAAAGTGGGCCGCTTTTCTTTGCTTCCCCGGGGAATATAGAGTATTGTTTCTTTGGCGAGAGTGATTTCAGCTTTGACCTCAGCCTTCTTCTCTTCTTCAGGGCTTTTGGCTTCATTTGTTTTCTCTTTATCCACCTTCTTTGGGGTGATCTTTGACTTCCTATCGGCCTCGGTGATGGCTATGATGGCCTTGAGAGTGGGATTGAATTCTCTGTCCTCGTAGATCATTTCGATGACCGGCCTGCTGTTGTGAGCCGGTAACGGGTTGTCAGTTACATTCGGGACTTATTCATCTCTGAGAACTATTTTCTTTTGATCAATCAAGTCTTCCACCGCTCGCTTTAAGGTCCAACAATTTTCAGTATCGTGGCCCTCTGCCCCTGAGTGGTAGGTACAGCGTACACCCCTTTGGTAAGATGGTGATTCAAGATTCTGTCTATTTGGGGGTACAGGTTGGAGGAGTCCAATGTGGACTAGCTTTGGAAACATGGTGGCATAGGACTCTCCAATTGGGGTGAAGTTTTGTCTCCGGGGTGGCTCCCGGGGACGATAGTTGTTTTGCTGATGGCGAGGATTGTAATGATTATGCGGGAGTTGATTCCTCGAAGCTTGATTTCTGCTATTCTGCTGTTGAGGTCGGGGAATGGTTGAGCATTCATGACCGCGTAGGGTTGAGAGACATAATGCATGTCTCCGTGAGGATAGTAGTGTTAAGGCGCACTGTCAGAGAATGCATTTATGTGGTTATGTTGTTTCTTTGCCCCCGAGGCTGCCATGGATGCCTCTTCTCTTTTCTTGTTCCTGGGAATTCCTCCCGCCCCTCCTTGTATGGCTTCGGAGGTGGCTCTGATGGCAGATTGGCTTAGAATCCTCCCTGTTTAGAGGCCAGGTTCCACCATTTCTCCAATCTTTATTGCTTCAGCGAATGGTATGCCCATTGCGGACATCATGTTCTGAAAATAGTCTGTCTCATGTGCCTGCAAAAAGACGGTGACCATTTCCGTATCATCCATAGGAGGCTTCACCCTTGATTCTTGCTCTCGCCATTTGATAACGTACTCCCTGAAGCTTTCAGCCGGTTTCTTCTTCAGATTGGCTAGGGAGTTCCTATCCGGGGCAATGTCAACATTGTACTAAAATTGTTTCACAAAGTCCCGGGCAAGGTCATCCCATATATGCCACCGGTTGATGTCTTGGTCTATATACCATTCGGAAGCAATCCCTACTAAGCTTTCCCTAAAGTATGCCATCAGGAGCTCTTCCTTTCCGCTTGCTCGACGTAACTGATTACAATATTTTTTCAGATAGGCGATAGGGTCGCCATGGACATCGTATTTTTCAAATTTTGGCACTTTAAACCCCAAAGGAAAATGGATATGGGGGAACATGCACAGGCCTGAATAGGCTACACTTTTCTGTCCGCTCAGTTTTTGCAAATTGTTCAGGCTTTGCTCAAGAATCCTCATTCTCCTTGTGATATCATCCTGCTCGGGTGCTTTGGAAGTTTTGTTCTTCACAGGGGTAAGTTCATATGTTGGCTGAGGGTAGCTATATGTAGGGTACGGGGGAGGCTCATTTTGGTAATTTGGAGTTTGGAAGGTAAAGGCTGCAGGGTCAAATACAGGCCTCGATACTGTAGGCTGTGTTGTAGCTGCGCACGAAGGGGCTGTAAAGATATTGGGAAGCCTTTAGAGGGTGCCCCAACAAAATTAGTAGAAATGGTGGGCTGCCCCAAGAGAATGATCGGGTGACTGATAGGAATAGTAGAGGTACCTCCTGACCATGGAAATATCTTGGGAAATCCAGGGATGGAACTGGGAGGTTCCTTTCCATTGGTCCATGTGTCCCACATTTCCATGACATGAAGCCGCACGATCCTGTTTTCTTCGGCCGCTGCAGTATTAGAAGTCAGTACTCCCGTGATTGGACTATCTTCTGGAATAGGGAGGGTGACTTGAGTCATCTCAGTTGACATTTCTATATTTCCCTTTGAACGAGTGAAGTATCCGTGTGAAGCCAGTTTACCACAAAACCAACCACTTTTCTAAACACCTGAACTGTAATTCAAGAAAACGTAGTTAGTTTCAGGATAGATGACAAACAGGAAATCACACGTTGAGCATGATGCACCTATGCATATAATGCTTGCCCCAGTCGAATGTGTCCTCTCGGCCTTTATTTCAATTTCCTTTTGTTCCCTTTTATTTCCTCTCTTTTTGTTGTTTTTATTTTATTTTAAAGAATACAGTCAAATCCTATAGAGATTGCCTACGTACCATGACTTGCATGAATCATACCGAGCGTAGTTAATGGAAAACAACAAGTTAAGCAAAATATTTTTGGGATTTTCAATTTGATAATGATATAAACTTTGATTACAATGGCTAAAGGCAACTAATAGACAAGGACTTTATACCCTTACAGACTCGAAAAGACAACAATCAGATTCTTTTAGAAAACACAAATCTATGAGTATACTTCTAGTGCTTTTGGAACTTCCGGGGCATCAGTCGGCCTTGTTGTGGATTTGCGTGCTAGACTTTCTTGAAGATTGTGGAGATCTTCAATTACTTGCCGGACGAAGGTCATAGCAGCGGAGAAAAATATGGATTTTTTCATGTCTTCATAGTGACTGCATTTAATGGTAATGTAGTCTGCAATTGCTCGCACCTTTTCTCGGATTACCCCTTTTTTCTTGTAGCAAACGCCTATTTGTTCAGCCCGTTCTTCTAAAGGCCAATCAGCTGTCTGATTTAGCTTTTGAAATTGCTTCAAATCTCTTTCCAACCCCGCTATTACCGCATAGCAATGTTCCCTCTCAACCTTGAAGTCCTTGGCCTGCTTGGCCATTTTGCTTTCATCTGTGATAACTCTCCGTTTTAGACAAGTGCTTTCATTGCTCCTCCCTTCTTTTAACTGCTCCAGTATGCGGGCCCTTTCTTCAGCACTCTTAGATAATTGTCTCCAAGCTCTGGACAATTCATCATCTGCCTTATTCAGGTCAAAACCGTATTTGGTTACTTTTCGTCGCAGGTTCTCTAGGAGCTTTTCATCCCTTATACTCCTCAGAGGGTTTTCTGCGGCTGTTTTCATTTCTGAATCTGAACTCGCAGGGCTTCATTTTCTTTAACCAATACCTTCTTTTCTCCTTCACTACCAGCAATTTGCAAGCTGATTTCGAATTGTAGTTCTTGAATTATTTTTTCTAGTCTTCCATGGTAGCACGCTATTCATGTTCTTTTGCTTACCAATCCCTATGCTCTTGTGATGTACCGACGAATTCTCGGAGGTGAGGCCTTTTGGATGGTCTTTCATGCTCAATTTCTCTCTTACACCAAGCGAGGTACCCTGGAGACACTTCGCCTTTGGCAGGGTCTTGCAAACAAGTGTCAGCGGTTAGGTATTGGCATTCGTTCCAGATTTTGCGAACCATGACTTCGGAGAACTGACTACTAGGCCCAGTTTCGACTACCCGGATGCTGAGATCTTCTTCTTTTTGCACTATCTGGCATCTTTCGAGTTGTCTCAAGACCCGATGCAGGGCGTATGGATGGATGCTTCTAAGACCCATTTAAAGAAAATGTGGTTATGTTGCGAACATATGTACAACTTCATCCACGGAGAGCCAACGGAGCGTCCATTGTATTTGGATTGCAGAAATAGACCGGAGATGAGATACCCACTCTACGACACCCTTTGGTAATTTAAACCCATTCACCCTTTTGTCAACTTCTTCTATGCAACCTTTCATCGGCAACCCGCCATTCAGGAACCGAGGCCTGTGACAGAGATGCTCAATCATCCAGATTTGTAATAGCAAGTTACAACCTTCGAAGAAATCCCCTCCCGCTTTACAAAATGAAAGGGCTCGGAAAATATCAGACAGGATCATCGGAGCAAGAGTGCTCTTTGCCCGAGTCATCAGTGTACTAACAACCCCCGCAATACGTATATCAATGTTTCTGTCCTTTCGAGGGAATACTAAAAGACCCAAAAGGGATACCATAAACGCGAAGCATCGGTGCTCCTCCCATTTAATTCGATTGCCCTTGCTACAGATGAGGTTTTCAGGGTTGTTGAATCCTCCGATGTGGTCATATCTTTGGTATATAAACTGGAGAGTGCAAAATCCAACCGACAGGTCAAGGTTGTGAATTTTTCATCTAATTTTCAAGACATCTAGAAATTTGTGCACCGCGAGAGCCCTGGGTGCGATCAAGTATTGATGTCTCAGTGGGATTGTGTGAGTCCCAATGTATCCGGTCATTTCCTCCAGAGTCGGGGTCCGCCCAAAATCTGAGAAGTGGAAGACGTTATAGGCAGGTTCCAAGAAGGTGATTAGGGCCTTTATGATATCTCCCCTAGGTTTGATTTTCAGCAAACTAGTGAGGCCCCCCAGATTCGCATTGACCTTTTTCTGTCCGGCTTCTCCGAGGTCATCCCACCACAGCCGCAGCTCCAACGGAATTTTGTTCATTATTGTGCTCATTATGCATATTTATTAGGGCGGATTACCATTCTCAAAACATAAAAACTGACATTTATGAAATTTATTTAAAACAGGGACCTTCAACACTTCGGCTAGAAGGTTTTTAGGCTATGCTTGCTTACCGGCCTGAATAAAATCCCGAGGCATCCATTTGCGTAAGATCAAAATTCCGGCGTCCCCTCTAGCGTCATTTATTTATTGCTTCAATAAAGTCACTGTCTGACTCATTTTCAAGTAAGAAAAATTATCTCGGGCATTTCTTGATGTTTTTTTGAGAAAGGGGTTGGACCGGCCAAAATGATTTATCAAAAACCCGCAGATATTTTAGAAAAATTCCAGAATTTGGTGCCCTTTTTGTGGTTTTTGTACTTTTGTGCTTTGTTTTCCTTTGTTCACTGGCCGGTCAACATGCGAATCCAATGCAAGTAAATGCGCAAGTAGCACGTAAAAATGCATCAGGATGGTCTTTTATTATTTAAGGGCACCTGTCCTAGACAGAACCAACCCCTGTGTTGAGTCCCCAAAGTCAAAATGCATGATGCCAATAAACATTCCGACTAGGGATCCGGCATGAAGTTTTGTTATACTAGGTTGAGAACCTCGGTATAAGGTCTAGACTGTGTATGTGAGCGGACATCTCGAGGCGAGGAGGGGGCTACGTACTGGGGACCCGCGAGATCGTCCGGATTTGTAACTTGTCCGGCCTCTTTCTTAATTTTAGGTATGACACTAATAGAATAGGGAGTCTCAACCAGTAAGCACATCCCCGGAGGTGAGAAGTGAAGGGTTTTCGTAACAATTTATATATACAATTTAGATAATATCAAAGCGGTAAAGCATGCGGCATTTAGCACATAACAAGTAAGCCAATCAGAAGAATCCAAATATAACAGTTATTCTAAGCTCGAATTCTTGAACCTTGAACCAGAGATTCTGGGCCTCAATCCCCAGCAGAGTCGCCAAAGCTGTCACACCTCCTTTTTACCGCTTACACGTGGTTACCCCGAAGGGCGACACATGAATAGGAGTTTTTCCAATTAAAGTGACATTATTTGAAATGGGATTAATTGTTTATATCAAGAGCCTCCACTTGGGATTGCCTTGGCTTTTGGTGTCCCAAGTCACCGGTTTATTTAAAATCCCAAATCGAGGAAATTTTGACTACCCAATTGGAGTCTGCGAACCAAAAATTCGTGAGTAAGGAATTCTGTTGACCCGAGGAAGGTGTTAGGCACCCTCGGATCCCGTGGTTCTAGCACGGTCGCATAAACTTGTTATAAGTGGCTAAAACATGATTTGCTATACCTGTTAAATGTAATTTTGGATTATTAACTGCTTTTAACATCTTTCAGGGAAATTTGCAATGTCATTAAAACATGTCACGAATTGCGTCACATAAATGCATCCGCAATTTCAGACATATTTTAATTCCATTGAGAATAGGATTTGGGTCACATAAATGCGCATCCAAATTTTAAGAAGGTATTTTATTAACACGTACCTATAGAAATTACGTCTTTGACATTTATGGAAAGGTCATGAAATTTGCTAAATGGCACGTCCTATTCTTTCTATGTGTTCTAATGAATTAAGGAGCCTACGCATGGTATTTTTCTTGAATTAACACGGCTTGTTTTATTTTTATAAAGGTATTCTAACTTATGCTAAATTAGTTAAAACTATGTTTAAATCCACTAATTATTTCATGTATGAACTAGGTGTTTGGGAAAATTATATGTGCCTTGGCCTCGTTCGTGACCAATTGAAACATAAATAAATTGAGTTTTGGACAGCCCTGGAGCACATAGGACTGGTTTGGGCTGTTAACCACTCAACCCAGCACAACGTATTAGATTTCGGCGTTCTAGTGCTTACTGGGCCTTACTAATGAGCCCGGTGTTGGTTTGGACAAAAGAGTCTAGTTCTTAGCAGCTATTGTTCAGAATTATATATACAGATCGAATCACTACACATTCACGAAGGAAATACTCACAACCATTTTTATATCAATTTCTATATTAGTTTTGAATCAGACGATTCATATACTCATCAGCCAGAGTATATGAACCTAACTCTCAAAAATTTGAGCACGACTTATATTTACAGCCTAGAGATCAGGAAAAAAGTACTAATATGCTGACACTTAAATTAGCCAACAAAATACATGATATCGGGGTTTTAAGCAATTACTAAGCTATCATTTTCAGAATCCTCATTTTAAACACAATGGGACCTATTCATTTAAGTGAGCAGCATTACCTAGTTGATTACACAATCAGTTACTCGTGTGAACCAACCAGACTAAGATTGCAACTAGCTACTAATTACACACATGAAAAGGGAATATTCAATCAAATGTTCACATTCTTACATATTGAAACAGTCCCAAATGTCCATTTAGTACAGATGAAGATCATTCTAAAATTGAACTCTAACATGATTATTATCCTATCATACACCTATATCATAACTAAATAGGGGAAAATAGGAAAGGGTTTAGAATTATACAATGGAACTCCAAATATGCATATTTATGAATTTTTCATGCTTGAACTTCAATGTATCAGATGAACAGGGGAATGTACCTGTAATTTAAGTGAAACAGGAGCCTATGAGTGAAGACAAGAGAGCAATTAAGCAAATCAACAGTCAATGCACAATATGCCCAGAGTTTCAACAGACTTGTGAGAGATTAAGCTCAAACAGGATCAAATTCAACCACTAATAGTATTTTAGATATGAAATGAGTATTTTAGCTCTAGTATTGAAGAGAAGAGTTCTGGATCGCTATCTAATGCCCCAAAGGGTCCATTTTATAGTAGAATTGTTAGGACATCATATTTTTCCTTGTTTCTTTTTTAGTACCTAACTCAAATTGTATTTTTGCCTAAGTATTCCTCCAATTCCTGACTCGTGCCTCAAGTTTGAGGCTGGAATTATGTGTTAGTCCCTGCTAGAAAGTTCTAAATGATTCTTATCAGATTTTTATAAGTTCAAATCCCTTTTATACCCTAACTAGCTTTCCTAAATTACTCTACCCCTGAACTTGACCTTGGTCAGTTCTTTTAACCCTATTTCAGTCCAATTAACCTTGGTTAGTCGAGTTCAGGTCACATTTAGATCAACATGCTCATAAATATCACATTTGGCCAAAGAATTAACAAGGTTCAACATATGCAGACTTCCACAAACATTATACAGACTATCAAAACAAAGGACTAGAAGAATTAATACATTTATCAACACCTTATTTTTAGAAATAACTTAATGAATGGCTTCAGAAACTCACACTATAATTTAATTAAGGGATCACCTTAGGAGGCAAGTGAAGGCTAACAATGAACAATTGAGGATCCCAACCCCCAAATCAACTTAAAACCAACATCAATTCAGAAGAACTAAAGTTATCATGACAATCAAATACTTAGGGGCTAACCAGAAATCCTAGAATCAAATGGTATATGTCAAATAAGCCTAAAAATCACATTATAGTAGGATTAACTAGCTTTCAAAATCAAAGGCTTATATTAGCAGGAAATTATTCAAAAGATAAAAGACTTCCAAACAAAGCATATGAACACTTGAAGAACATGTGGATCACCAGACAAACAATCAAAAGCAAATCTCATAAAAGAAACTTAAATTGTTAAACATGCAATTACTAATCAATCATTAAAGAAATCCAACATTAAAAGCTAAAGAAAAAATGAAAATAAGCAGGAAAACTTAGCTTTTATTCCTGTTGTCATTTGAACTGATTCAATTGGACCTTTGTTCTTCTACAGGGATTCTGAAACTCCCGGGATGTTGTTTAATCAACTTCAAAGATCAAGGGAGGGTTCTTGAAGTCTTGAGACCTCAGTGAGGTCTCAGATTTGAAATTCTTCAATAGCCGGGTTTATCTGGGACTCAATGGTGGCATGGTTGGGGTCAAGTGGGGTTAGGGACTTTCTAGGATGGTTTTGAACCATTTCTAGCAAGTTTGGGATTTAGGGTTAATCTTCGGATTAAGATTCGATGAGTTTCAGGGCGATTTGAGAGTGGTGGTATGCATGGTTAAAACGAGGAAGGTGAGGTGACTTAGTGGTGTGAATATGGAAGGCTTTGGGATGGGTGTCACCGAAGGTAGGATTTCTGGCCACCTTTGAAGGGATATTCGAGACGGAGGGGTGGTATTCGAGGGTAACTGGCTATGGGACGGGGTAGAGGAGGTCGTTCTGGTTAAGGGGTGTAATTTTGGGGCCATTTGGTTGCCGGCCACCACCGCGAGGCGATTTCTGGCGGCGGCAGTAGGGTGGTCAGCCGGTGGCCAACGGTGGTGATGGGGTGGTTGATGGGTGTTTGTTA
Organism: Nicotiana benthamiana; assembly: GCA_034376525.1. Taxonomy (NCBI): domain Eukaryota; kingdom Viridiplantae; phylum Streptophyta; class Magnoliopsida; order Solanales; family Solanaceae; genus Nicotiana; species Nicotiana benthamiana. The sequence goes on from CM067330.1 coordinate 70,962,182, forward strand.
TAACCGGAGAAAGAGATACGAGGAGGGTGAGATTTGGTCGTGTATGTGTTGAAGGGGTTTAGACATATATGTATGATTTAGGATGGGGTTTAGGAACCGTTGGATTGGGGTGAGATCAACGGTTGTGATGTTGAGGGGGGGGGGGGGGTGAACGGTGTTGTTTTGTTTAGTGGATGTATGGACTAGGTTGAGGTTGTCGTTTGGGCTGGATTGTATAGTGATTTAGAGGAGGAAACAAATTGGGCCACTTAGTTCTGGCCCAATTGTGGCCAGCCTGAATTGCTGACTATATATATGTATTGTATTACATTTTTTATTGACTTTTATTTTAATTAAAATTAATTACTAAATTTTTTTTAAAACTACAGATCACAAATAAAATTAAAACAAATCCAAATTGAATAAATATAATTTCAAGTGCTGGCACATATATTTTTTGTATTTTAGTTTATAAAACATGTTTATTTAACAATTAAATCCTAATTAATCCTTATCACGCAGTAATGAACATGCACATGCAATTAAATCCAAACATCAAAATCCTAATATTTTAAAGAAAAAATCCTAAACTTTTAAAGTCCTGTAGAAGTTTGTTTCGACCGGTAAAAAATCATATGCTCACAGGTACATGCCGGTTTATTAGAGTCTCGCTCTTCTGTACTGAGACGTCTGTACTTATCTAAGAGAGACTATGTAACTTCTAGGAACAATTGCACTTAATTTGATTTCCTTGTCGTGCGATATTTTGAAATCACAAAATTCTAGACTTCTGTTTTCTATTCTCTAACAGATTGTGAGGACACGTACTACTCGGGATGATTAGGCACCCAAGCCCCCTACTGTAGCCGTCAGAGGCTGGGGTCGGGATAGAGGTCGAGGATTTTCACGTGGTACTGCCAGAGCACCTGCACGAGCTGCCGCCGAGGCACCACCAACAGATCCAGCTAGAGTCCAAGCATCTTGCACGCCTATTACTTCCACTACTACTCCAGCTCTCCAGGAGAATTTGCCTCAGTTCATGAGCATATACACCACCTTGGCTCTGGTAGGGTTGCTTCCCCTTGCTGCAGCCACATTACAGGTCGGGAGAGGAGCACAGACTCCTACTGTCCGCACTCCTGAGCAGCGAGTGTAGGTTGAGCAGGCTCCCGAGATTATTCCTGCACCGCCTGCAGTGCCAGTTTAGCCCGAGGGCGGGTCAGCTGCTTCAGTGGATGAGCACTGGAGACTTGAGAGGTTCAAGAAGTATGATCCCCCAGTGTTCAGTGGATTAGCATCAGACAATGCCTTGGTATTTCTAGAGGAGTGTTATTGTATTCTTCACACTATGGGCATAGTAGAGTCCAGCGGGGTTTCCTTTACTGCTTTTCAGCTTCGGGGAGCCGCCTATGATTGGTGGAGCACTTATGAGATAGACAGTCCAGTCGAGGCTGCTTCACTGACTTGTACCTAATTCTCAGATATTTTTATGAGTGTGTTTGTCCCCAGAGTCTCAAGGACGCATCGTGCACAGAGTTTGAGAATTTGCGCCTGGGTGCTATGATCGTTTCGGATAAGCTATCCGTTATACTAGATTGGCCAGGCATGCACCGGCCTTGGTTGCTGCAGTCCGTGAGAGAGTTCGCAGGTTCATCAAGGGTCTTATCCCACCTATCAGATCTAGCATGGCTCGAGAGTTGAAGATGGACATTTCTTATTAGCAGGTAATGAGCATTGCTAGGAGGATCGAGAGTATGCTCGCCAGGGAGCAAGTGGAGAGAGAGTCCAAGAGGTCTCGAGAGTCGGGCCACTACTCTGGTGCCCGTACCCCTGCAGCAGGTCGACATGGTAGGGGTTTGTTGGTCACCCCGTTCATTCAGCTCTTCCAGCAGCCAGCAGTGCTCCAGCTCCGCCTATGTCTTAGGAGCCTTACTATGCACCTCCAATTTCTAGCGCGCCTCCTGCGCGGAGTGTTTCCAGAGGTAAGTTCAGTGGACCTAGCCCTTGCCAGTCATAGCCACCATACCCTCCCAGGGCTTGTTCGAGTGTGGTGATACATGCCATGTGGTTAGGGACTTCCCCAGATTTGGTGGGGGTGCATCTTCACAGACTGCTCACCCACATCGTGCCCCACAGAGTTCCCAGGCTATGGTTACAACTCCATTAGCCACCCCAGCCGCTCAGCCAGCTAGAGGTGGAGGCTGAGGAGGTAGAGGTCGCCCTCGAGGGGGAGGCCATGCAGTATATTATGCCCTTCCAGATATTATGCCCTTCCCACTCGTGCCGAGGGTGTTGCCTCCGACTCTGTTATCACAGGTATTATACTGGTTTGTCACAGAGAGGCATCGGTTTTATTCAATCCAGGCTCTACTTATTTTTATGTGTCTTCTAATATTGTTTCGCATTTGGGTGTGACTCGGGATTCTTTGAGTTCCCCTATTTATATTTATACTCTCGTGGGAGATTCTCTTGTTGTGGACCGCGTCTATCGGTCATGTTTAGTTACTATTCGTGGTTTCAAGACCAGAGAGGATTTATTGTAACTTGGTATGGTTGATTTTGACATTATTTTGGGCATGGACTGGTTGTCGCCCCATTTTTCTATTCTTGATTGTCATGCCAAGGCCGTGACACTGGCTATGCTAGGTATTCCGTGTGTTGAGTGGTGTGGTACTTTAGATCAAACTCCCAGTAGAGTTATCTCTTTTCTTAAATCTCAGTATATGGTTGAGAGGGGGTGTGTCGTGTATTTAGCTTATGTGAGAGATGTTAGAGCTGATACCCATTTTGGTTATTCAGTTCCAGTGGTACAGGATTATCCCGATATGTTTCCAACTGATCTTCCGGGCATGCCACCCGATAGAAACATTGATTTTGGCATTAACCTGTTACTGGCACTCAGCCCATTTCTATTCCTCCGCATCGTATGGCTTCTCTTGAGTTGAAGGAATTGAAGGATTAGTTGCAGGAATTGCTTGATAAGAGTTTTATTCGACCCAGTGTTTCACCGAGGGGTGCTCCTTTTTTGTTTATGAAGAAGAAGGATGGTTCAATGCGTATGTGTATTGATTATCGCCAGTTGAACGAGGTTACAGTGAAGAACCGTTATCCTTTTCCTCGTATTGATGAGCTATTTTGACCAGCTTTAGGGCACGCATGTGTTTTCTAAGATTGACTTGCGCTCAGGTTACCATCAGTTGAAGATTCGGGAGCCAGATATCCCGAAGACTGCCTTCAGGACTCTGTATGGTCATTACGAGTTCCTTGTTATGTCATCTGGGCTAACCAATGCCCCAGCAGATTATATGCACTTGATGCACAGTGTGTTCAGGCCATATCTCGACTCGTTCATTATTATTTTTATTGATGATATTCTGGTGTATTCCCGGAGTTGGGAAGATCATGAGAAGCACCTAAGGACCGTGCTTCGGGTCCAGAGAGAGAAGTTATATGCAGAGTTCTCAAAATGTGATTTTTGGTTGGATTAAGTGGCATTCTTAGGCCACGTGATTTCGAGCGAGGGCATCAGGGTAGATCCGAGGAAGATAGAGGCTGTGCAGAGTTGGCCCAGACCATCCTCACCTATAGAGATTCGTAGTTTCCTTGGCTGGGCAGGCTACTACTGTTGCTTTGTGGATGGGTTTTAATCGATTGTGGCCCGTATGACTAGATTGACCTAGCATGGTGCCCCATTTCAGTGGACAGAGGAGTGTGAGGCGAGCGTTCATAAGCTCAAGACAACTTTGACTACATCCCCAATTTTGATATTGCCTATGGGTTCAGGGTCTTATACTGTCTACTGTGATGCCTCGAGAGTTGGCCTTAGAGCGGTGTTGACGCAGGACGGTAGGGTGATCCTACGCGTCCAGACAGTTGAAGATACATGAGAAAAACTACCCTGTCCACGACCTTGAGTTAACTGCTATTGTTCATGCCTTAAAGATCCAGTGTCATTATTTGTATGGTGTGCCTTGTGAGATTTATACTGACCATCAGAGTTTATAGCGCTTGTTCAAGCAAAAGGATATAAATTTATGCCAGAGGAGGTAGTTAGAGTTGCTGAAAGATTATTATATCATTATCCTGTATCACCCGAGCAAGGCCAATGTAGTGGCAGATGCCTTGAGTCGCCGGGCAGATAGCTTAGGGAGTTTGTCATATTTACTAACTTCATAGAGGCCTATGGCGATGGATGTTCAGGCCTTAGCCAGCCAGTTTGTGTGATTGGACCTTTCGGAGCCTAGTCGGGTTCTAGCTTGTGTGGTTTCCCAGTCTTACTTATTTGACCGTATCAGGAGGCAGTAGTATGAAGACCCTCATTTTCTTGTCCTTAAGGACAAGGTTCAGCGTAGAGATGCCAGATATTTGACCATCGGAGATGACGGGGTAATGAGGATGCAGGGCCAAATTTGTGTGCCCAATGTTGATGGGCTTCGAGAGTTCATTCTAGCAGAGGCCCATAGCTCGCGGTATTCCATCCATCCGGGTGCTGCGAAGATGTATCAAGATCTGAGGCAGCACTATTAGTGGAGGCAAATGAAGAAGGATATAGTTGGGTATGTGTCTAGATGCCTCAACTGCCAGGAGGTGAACTATGAGCACCAACGACCGGGTGGGTTGCTTTAATAGATAGAGATTTCGGAGTGGAAATGGGAGCGCATCACCGTCGATTTTGTATCTGGACTCCCATGGACCTTGAAAAAGTTTGATGCCATTTGGGTAATTGTGGATCGGCTGACAAAGTCCGCTCACTCATATGTGTACCACTTATTCATCGGAGTGGCTGGCAGAGATTTATATCTAGGAGATTGTCCGTCTTCATGGGATTCCAGTTTCTATTATTTCAGACAGAGGTACTTAGTTTACATCGCGGTTCTGGAAGGCCGTGCAACAGGAGTTGGGTACTCGGGTAGAGTTGAGTACAGCATTTCACCCCCAGAAGGACAGATACTCCGAGCAAACTATCCAGATCCTTAAGGACATGCTCCGTGCGTGTGTGATTGATTTTAGAGGGTCTTAGGATCAGTTCTTGCCATTACGGAGTTTTCCTACAACAACAGATACCAGGCGAGCATCCAGATGGCGCCTTACGAGGCTTTATATGGTAGACGGTGTCGATCACTAGTTGGATGGTTTCAGCCGGGGGAGACTCGGTTGTTAGGTATGAATTTGGTTCGGGAGGCCTTGGACATGGTCAAGATCATTCAGGATAAGCTTCGTTCAACTCACTCTAGGCAGAAAAGTTATGTAGACCGCAAGGCTCGAGATGTAGCATTTATGGTGGGTAAGCGGGTATTGCTCCAAGTATCGCCTATGAAGGGCGTGACGAGATTTGGGAAGAAGGGCAAGCTTAGCCCTAGGTACATTGGTCCGTTTGAGATTCTTGATCGAGTGGGAGAGGTGGCTTATAGACTCGCATTTTCGTCTAACTAATCAACCGTGCATCCAGTCTTTCATGTATCAATTCTTCGAAGGTATCACGGCAATCCAGCCCACGTGTTAGATTTTAGCACTGTCCAATTGGATAAGGACTTGTCCTATGAGGAGGAGCCAGTAGCCATTCTAGGCCAGTAGGTTCGTCAGTTGAAGTCCAAGAGATTTCCTTCTGTTCGTATCCAATGGAGAGGTCAGCCTCTTGAGGCATCGACCTGAGAGTCCGAGTCTGATATGCGGGGCCATTATCCTTACCTTTTTCCCAACTTAGGTACTTCTTTCTTTTGTTCGTTCGAGGACGAACGGTTGTTTTTGGTGGTGTAGGATGTGACGAACCAATGGGGTCATCACTTATTTATTTCCGTTCTATACTTTTGAGGCCTTAAAACCTCCTCTCGGGTTGCCTCGATTTGCATGCGCATTCCAGACACATAATCGGAAAACTTAAATATGAATTCTATGAGAAAAATACTAAATTTTGATACCAAATTGAATAAATTTGACTTCGGTCAATATTTATGGTAAACGGACCCGGACCCATGATTCGATGGTCCTGGAGGGTCCGTGGATAAATATGGGACTTGTGCGTTTGCCCGAAATTGAATTTCGATATATCAAGTCTGAGAATGAATTTTTATGTGAAATTGTTTTCTAGAATTATGAGTTGTGAGGCTTGGTTCGATGTATATGATATTATTTGATTATTTGATCGCGCGGATGAGTTTGTAGGATGTACTTGAGGTTGTGCATACATTTTGTTTAGAGCCCCGAGGGCTCGGGTGAGTTTTGAGTAGGTTTCGGGAGGTCTTAGACTTAAAAACACCAGATATTGTAGGTCAGGAAAAATTACATGCTCCAGCGCGCCTGCGGTCGCCTTAGCACGGTTTACGGTATGTGCTGCACGACCGCAATCATCATTATGCGGTCCACGTGGAAAACTTCAGAGAGCAGCAGTATTCAGTTCCACCAGTGCAGCCGTGGTCCTTTATGCGCGGTCCATGCTGGGCGCGTCAGAAAGTATAAATACACAAGATTTTCAATTATTTCTCACTTTTGAAAAACCCAAAACTTAAAATGGCCATTTTCTAAGCAATTCTTCTTTTTCAAAACGATCGATAAGTGATTTCTAGCTCATTTCCTTCACTCCTTAACACCTTTTAACATAATTTCAACGTCAAATCAAAGATCTTAATGGGCAAATTTGGGTATATTGGGTAGAACCTAGGGTTTTGCTTAAATTGGGGGTTGGACCTCAATTCGAAGTCCGATTTCAAAACTAATCACATGATTGGATTCATGGGGGAATGGGTAACCGAATTTTAGTTCGAACATCAGGTTTTGACCATGTTGGCCTGAGGGGCATTTTGATCATTTTTTCTAAATTTGTGTCTTAGCTTTAAATGAATAGTATAATAGGTTACTTGAGATGTTATATACGAGATGTAATTGAAATGGATAGATTTGAGCCATTTGGAGTCGGATACTCGTGGCAAAGGCGTGTTTTCTTGTTGATATTGAGCTAGTTCGAGATAAGTGGCTTGTCTAACCTTGTGTGAGGGACCCTTCCCCTTAGGATATGTTATTTGGTAATTGAGTGCCTTGTACGTGAGGTGACGAGCGTACTTAAGCTAATTGTTGAAAATCCGATTTTTACATAAGATATTGAAACTAAGTTTTCTTTCGTACTTGTTTTATTTTTACTTGCAATTATAACCTGTGTGAGATTAGAAAAGCATGTCTAGTTGATTTAACTCGCCTACTTTCTTAAGTTGCCTTGACTGTATTACATGAAGCATGTTATTCTAGTACTACCTGTTGCTTGTCTTTTTGTACTTTCCTTCCAAATATCTTCTGGTTGTGGTTGCACATTTACATTTGGACTACGGGTGTGGGATTCCGGGAGCTCCCCCCTTGTTTGTTTACTTTGGGACTATGGGTTAGATTTCCGGTAGATCCCCTTGCACATTTACTTTGGGACTACGGGTTAGACTCCCGGTTGATCCCCCTGCATATTTACTTTGGGACTACGGGTTAGATTCCCGGTAGATCCCCCTTCTTATTGACATGGAAATAAACTACAAGACGATATTTTGGGAGATCCTCGTAATTGGTATTGATATTGAGCTGTTTTACTCTGTGTTATCTTATCCTCGGTGTGTTGATTGTTTTTTGTGTAACTTGACTTACTTCACAATTATATTCCATTATTTGTGCTTATTTCATACTGTTGTCAACCTTATTATTATATTGTATCTCAGTAGGGCCCTGACCTTCCTCGTCACTACCCAACTGAGGTTAGGCTCAACACTTAATAAGTACTACTGTGGTGTACTCATGCCTCTTCTACGCATATTTTTCATGTTTAGACCCAGGTACTTCATCTCAGGCGCACTACCCTTGAGGCCAGGAGAGCCATGAAGACTATGAGGTACTTCTGCAGCATCCGCAGATCAAGGAGTCTCCTTCTATACTCTATCTATAGTATTTAGACTTCTTTTGTACTTTTGCAATAGATATTCTAGAGTTAGAGCCATGTATTACTTTTCGTTAGCTTATGTTCTCGTGAGTTTCCGGGTTTTGAGGTGATATTGTAGACTTCTGCATTATTGAGTTTTATATGCCGAGTGGCATTTATATATAGTTTTAATTAATTATTCTGCAAGTTACATTGTTTTTCCGCATTGTTAGGCTTACCTAGTTATAGGGACTAGGTGTCATCACGACATGTTCACGGAGGGAGAACTTGGGTCATGACAATATTTTTTCTACATATATTTGATTTTGCACTGTGGAATCTGATTTTGTTTGGATTCCGCTTATTTAAACATTCCCCAAACACTGGGGTTTACAGATTTTTTCTCCTAAATTTATTTCAAATTGATTTGCATGTTTATTTTCCTTGTTTGTTGTTTAAATTATTTTGTTTCCTTATATTTTTGCTCGATTTAAGACTACTATATAAACCCCCTCATTTTCCCTTTTGGGATAGACTTTGAAATCGATTTCTTACAAAAAATTTGGTCTTTTTGTTATCCTCTTGCTTGGTGTTTTGTATTGGCCGACTGAAATCCAAGGTCATTAGCATCTTGTTACCCTTTCTTCATGCAAGCATTGCCCTAAGTTCATCAAATCTCTTGGGAACTTTGATTCATTATGGATTCTAGGTGTTTTGTGGAAACCTATTTTGTATTGTTCTTCGCTTAACTGGTGAGTCACTATACTTTGTAATTTCAATCCCGAATATCTACGATTTGCATACATTTTCACTGCTACAATTGGTCAGCTCTATATGTTTTCTGGATTGCTTTTGTGTGTAATCTTGGTTGCTTTCTTTAATCCTTTAGGTCTCTTTAACTTTTAGTTTCAAGCATGCCTAAACCTAGTTATATTAAATTCTGACCAATCAATGTGTTCAAATTGTTACTATTTGGAACCATTTCACTTGTTAAAATCTTATAGCATTTAATTTAGTCTTTGCTATCAATCTTGACACTTGAATATGCCTTACTCGCATGATTTGTACTTCTTTTAGTCGACCAGTGTAGTGAGTTCACAAACATGAATATGCACACCCACTATATGGCATAAGCATGTTTCCTATCATATTCTGAATTTCTGTGGTTGCTTGCTTACTTAGCATGTTTGACCCTGCTCTCTATCAAATGCCTTCAACATGTTTAACCCCTCCCTGATTCCCCAGTAGTTATAATCTACTTTTTCTCGTGTCTAAATATTGTCCTATTGCCAAATTAGCATGACTGTTCCATAACATCAGGATACACCTTAACATAACCTGGACTTTATTTAGGTAATTAGTCTTCTGTGTCAATGCTAGAACGCCATTATGAATCGTTTAACATGGGTTTATCTTACTCTATTCTGAATCTCTGTGATTCTTATCTTGCATAAATATTATATTTTAATGTTATGAGACATTTTCCCTCAACGTGATCTTGCTTCCCTGCAAACATGCGATTAGGGATGGATCCGCTAAAATACATCTTCCAGAAACCCATGCCTAAAAGGAAGTTAGCAAAATGGCAGATATTACTGAATGAGTTAGACATCATCCATGTAACTCAGAAGGCGGTCAAAGGAAAAGCATTGGCAGATTATCTTGCAGAAAATCCTATAGGTGGAGAATACAAACCACTGAAAACATATTTTTCCAATGAAGAGGTATCGTTCGTAGGAGAAGATATCACCAAAGCCTATGATGGTTGGAGAATGTTCTTTGATGGAGCTGCAAACTTTAAATGAGTGGGTATTGGAGTAGTTTTAGAGTCATAAATAGGTCAGCACTATCCAGTATCCGCAAAGCTCAGGTTTCTATGTATCAACAATATGACAGAACATGAGGCTTGCATCTTGGGATTCAAGTTGGCCATCGACATGAACATTTAGGGATTATTGGTAATTGGAGACTCAGAGTTTTTTGGTACATCAGGTTCTGGGAGAATGGGCTATAAAGAATGCCAAGAGATTGTCATATCTGTATACAAGAATTGATGAAGAGATTCACAAAAATAGAGTTCAAATTCCGAGAATCTAGAATGAGTTTGCAGATGCATTGGCCGCTCTATCTTCCATTATACAACACCCAGACAAGAACTTCAGCAACCCTATCCCAGTAGGGATTCAAAATATGTCGGCTTATAGTGCTCATGTTGAAGAAGAAATTGACTGAAATCCATGATTCCACGACAGCAAAGAATATTTGGCAAAAAGAGAATACCCGAGCATGCAAATCATACTCAGAAATGCACACTCTGAAGGTCATACAACCATTTCTTCCAAAGTAGAGGACTTATGTATAGAAGGAATCCAGATCTGGGGTTATTAGAGTGTGTTGATGCCAAGGAAGCATCCAATTTTCTCGAAGAGATACATGCCAGAACTTGCGGACCACACATGAATGGTTTTGTCTTAGCTAAGAAGATATTAAGAGCAGGATATTTTTGTAGGACTATAGAAACAGATTACATCAAGTATGTCCAAAGGTGTCATCAATGCCAAGTACATACTGATATGATACGAGTGCCACCCAATGAACTCAATGCAACAAGTGTACCATGGCCTTTCTTCACTTGGGGGATGGATGTCATCAGTCCAATCGAACCTGCTACTTCAAATGGGCACAAGTTCATTCTAGTGGCCGTAGATTATTTCACAAAATGGGTTCAAGCCACATCCTACAAGGCTGTAACTAAGAAGGTCGTCGCATATTTCGTTAGGGATCACATTGTTTGTCGATTCGAGGCACTGAAATCAATCATCACCAACAACGCCACCAATGTGCGAAACCTTAAAGATCAAGCATAGGAATTCCACAGCATACATGCCGCAAATGGATGGAGCTATGGAAGAAGATGGTAGATAATCACAAACAATGGCACGAGAAATTACCATTCCCCCTACTTCGATATTGTACCACGGTTTGCACATAAACGGGGGAAACTCCTTATTTGTTGGTCTATGGTATTGAAGTTGTCATTCCTGCTGAAGTAAAATCCTTTTTTTGAGAATCATACAAGAAGCCGAACTCAGTGATGCATAATGGATACAAAGTCGTTATGAACAATTGGCTCTCATTGATAGAAAATGAATGAATGCAGTATGTCAAGGTCGACTTTACCAGAATAGAAGGTCAAGAGCTTTCAACAAAAAGGTCAAGCCTATACAATTCACACTAGGGCAATTGGTGCTAAAGTGGATCTTCCCATATCAAGATGAAGCCAAATTGAAATTTTTACCCAATTAGCAAGGGCCCTACATGGTTTATAGAGTACTAAAAGGAGGGGCCCTCATTCTTGCATAAATGGATGGAGAAATCTGGCCAAAACCAATCAACTTAGACGCAATCAAGAGATACTATGTTTATATTGTTTACACTTCTTTATTTGATGTAGCTGAACCATGCTTGACCTGATTCCCATTTAAGAGGGGATACGTAGGCAACCATGTGGGTTCGGTCACATCTCAATAAAAATCTTCACTTTTCCATGGTAAAAACTGGGCCAGAATTTTGAGGAGGACCCTCAAAATTCTGAAGCAAGTCCAGCTAATTTCGTCAGAGGTAGAACAACCAAAGAATTACTTTCAAACTGGCGCAGAATTTGAGGAGGGCCATCAAAATTCTAAAGCAAGGAGGTTGCAATGCCTCTAAAATATGTCATAGCAATTGGTTCATCTAACTTACTTGACATCACATACTACTATATTTCAAATAACTTCATTCATCAAAAGTTGCATATTTTTCGAAAACATTATTTTTTTTACAAACAGGCAGATAATGCCCAGGGTAACTCAAACAAGATCACAAGACATGAACAAAATCAAAGCAAGAAGGAAAAAGCATGAACCAACCTTCCCCAAAAATTGACGATTGTTCTTTGGATGTAGGCACAATGAACATAACAGGAGTATTCACAAATACACACATATGAAAAATCTCTATCTTCATAATGACAAAGTCTCCAAACACAAACACATCTCCATCTAAGAAAAACTCTGATTTTCCACTATCACTTATTATTTTCTACATGAAACTAAGCCCTTAATCCTTAACTGTATAAGGCTAAGCATTGCCTTTCTTTGCATAAGACTAAGAATTGTCTCCTCTTCTTGCATGAGGCTAAGCATTGCCTCCCTAATTGCATAAGGCTAAGCACTGCCTTTCCTTGCATCAAGACTACGTATTTTCTCTCGAGACTAAGCATTGTCTCCCCTTCCTGCATGAGGCTAAGAATTGTCTCCTTATTTGCGTGAAACTAAGAATTGTCTCTTGTTCTTGCATGAAGTTAAGCATTGCGTCCCTAATCGCATAAGGCTAAGCACTAGCTTTACTTGCATCGAGACTAAGAATTGTCTCACCTTCTTGCATGAGTCTAAGCATTATCTCTTTATTTGCATGAGACTAAGCATTGTTTCTTGTTCTTGCATGAGGCTAAGCAGTGCCTCCCTAATCGCATAAGGCTAACCACTAGCTTTACTTGCAACGAGACTAAGAGTTGTCTCCCATTCCTATATGAGGCTAAGCATTGCCTTCTTAATAGCATAACTCTAAGCACTGCCTTTTCTTGCATTGAGCCTAAGCATTGTCTCCCCTTCTTGCATGAGTCTAAGCACTGCCTCCTTATTTACATGAGACTAAGAACTGTCTCATCTTCCTACATGAGGCTAAGCATTGCCTCCCTAATTACATGAGGCTAAGAATTGCCTCCCCAATTTCATAGGTGAAGCATTGTCTTTCCTTGCATTGGGACTAAATAATATCTCATATGAGGCTAAACATTGTCTCCCTAATTGCATAAGGCTAAGTACTGCATTTCCCTGCATCAAGACTAAGCATTGTCTCCCCTTCTTGGATGAGTCTAAGCACTGCCTCCTCAATTTCCTAAGGCTAAACACTGCCTTGCCCGTGAATAGGACACAATGCTATCTCCATTATATTATTTAAGACCTATCACAATCCTCTATTCGTTGGGGGCTAATCACTGCCTTAATCTTACACAAGACTAAGATTTTGTCTTGTTTTATTTAGCATAATTACCAAGTATCATATCCTTGTATCTCATGGGATGAAACATCATCATTTTTGTCCAAATATGTTATAGTCCGAAGGCATCATCCTCATAGCCAGAAGACAACATTAGACGATCAGAGAATCTCTCAATATTTCACATCATTATTCAAAGGCATCATCGTCCAGACGCACCATCCTCATGACCCGAGGACATCATTTCATGGCTTGCAAATCCCTTATCTCATGATTCATGGACCAGGATTTCATGGTCGAAGGACATCATCCTCACCATCCAAAAAGAACCTTTATGGTCCAAAGGAAATTTTCATCATGTTTAAAATCTCATAGTAATCCATATATATATATATATATATATATATATATATATATATATACATGCATTGTGCTTTAAGTTTTGTAGGTAACCTAGGAAAAACCCGTTCTTCAAAACAGGAGCAATTCTCGCTCCGATTTTTGTTTATAACATTCACATCGTCAATCATTTCAAACGTAACTTATCACCAGTAATTGCTCACCTTTTACTCATGATCGTTCAGACAAATGCCCTTTGATACCTCTATAACATCTCAAATTCACATTCATGACTTCACCTAAATTCATCCGATACTATCCCACCCAAAAGAACCTTTTTCGAAACATACAACCACTCATATAATAACTCCATCGAATTCGTTCACAATTGGATCCAGAACTATACACGACCTAAGTTCATAACACCGGTGATATGTAGGCAACTCAGGAACTAGGGTTCGACCCCCAGTTTTTCAAATCACATCTTTCCTCATTCAATTCGGCAAAAATTGGTCTTTACCTGACAACTCTATCATCATTTCCGGGTAAAGAGGGGAACTATTGATATCCAATTTTTCCCTCATATTTTTTCAAAATATATACATTCCTTCAAAACATCATTTTATGCATCATTATTTAGTTTACAAATCTATACAAGCATTTCCTATAATTTTTCATATATTTAGAGCTCTTAAATTCATTTTCTTGCATTTAAATTATATAAATATTTAGTAATTATCCCTTTAAATTATTTTGTGATGACTTAATCACCCAACTTACTATTTTTGCATCCTCATACATGTTTTATAATATTTTTTTCATTTCACTTCATATAATTATGTTTACATTTTAATCCATTTATTGAAATTTGCAATAGTTACCCATATTTTGCAGTTCTATTGTAAGTGATATTTCAATTAGGGTCAAAATAATATTTTACATTTGTATAGCCTTCTGTCATTGATTAAAGTATTAATTTTCATAAGTAGCATTTTAAATATGTTATTTAATTTTTTCCCTCTTAATTTCTATTTAAAAGTGTTGGGCTAATTTTGAGTTATTTTCGGACAGGAAAACCTAAATCCCTGGCCCAAAATATCAATCCCAATACTAGGCGACCATGCCCGGTCCAAAACTAACCCAAACCCCTTTAAACCACAGCGTTGATAAGAAAATGATCAATGGGCTCACAACCCTCAACCCCTTGTTGTTAATAACGCTTTACGCTAGAGGGGGGGGGGTGAATAGCGTTTTAAAATTATTAAGCGTTTTAGTGCGGAATTTAAAAACTTTGCAGAAATTAAGACAAGTGCAGTAAAATAAACTTACACAAAGATGTATCCTGGTTGGCCACAAACGTGGTTAGTCCAGTCCCCGAGAGACTCTCTCGAGATTTCCACTAAACTTGTCAAGCTTACGGGTGCTTAACAAACCGTTACAGCTGAGGACACAAGCCTCACCTAGGTGCTCGGGGATCACAATCCCAAAGACTTCAATTGCTCGGGGATACCAATCCCAAAGACTTCAATTGCTCGGGGATAACAATCCCAAAGACTTCAATTGCTCGGGGATAACAATCCCAAAGACTTCAATTGCTCGGGGATAACAATCCCAAAGACTTCAATTGCTCGGGGGATAACAATCCCAAAGACTTCAATTGCTCGAGGATAACAATCCCAAAGACTTCAACCGAGGAATCACAAGTTCCTCAACAAACGAGAATCGCAATTCTCTTACAAACACAAAGACACACTCACTTTACAGAGTACTCCTCAATGAGTAGATATGAGTAGAAATAGTACGCTCAAGATCACAACAACTTAGCTCAATAGAATGGCTCTTCAAAAAGCTTTATAGATGAATGAAAATGATGATCAATGTAAGAAAGCTTTTAGCAATGAAAATACTTAAATTGTATGTGTTGTTGTTGTGAAAACACTGAGTTAAACCTGTATTTATAGGTGAAAAACTCAGTCTTACCGTTGTCTAATTGCCAATTAAGGATTGCTGAAATTACTCAGTGACAATCGATTGTCAGGACTAAACAATCGATTGTTTGCCTATCAGATCAAAAAATCAATCCCAGATTTTACGTTAACAATCGATTACTTCAAATCAATAATCGATTAATTATAACGTTAAAAAATCCTTTCCAATTTTTGGCATAAAACATCGATTATCAGGAAATCAATAATCGATTATTTTAACAACGTTCAGAAAATCTTTTCCAGATTTTACGCTAAAACATCGATTGTTAAATATCACAATCGATTACCTGAAGGTAATTTGAAAAAAATATGACAACGGTCAGCTTCAACAATCGATTATCAAATAGAACAATCGATTATTAATTAATTTCAAAACTTACTGTCTCATATATAATCGATTATCAAAAGCCACAATCGATTATTAATTAATTTCAAAACTTACTGTCTCATATATAATCGATTATCAAAAGCCACAATCGATTATTAATTAATTTCAAAACTTACTGTCTCATATATAATCGATTATCAAAGGCCACAATCGATTATCATTTTACTTAAAATCACTGGGAGACATTTTTCTCATTCCAATCGATTACCATTAGTTCATAATCGATTTTTATGAGTTTTGAAAACTTTGCCTCAGTTAACAATCGATTATCGAAAGTACACAATCGATTGTTATGCAGTTTGCAAAAACCTGATGTTAACTGGCTTACTCACAATCGATTATCATTAATTCACAATCGATTGTCATGCAGTCTTGGCTTAGAGATACTCGATTATCATAAGTACATAATCGATTATCTTAGCCCAGATTTTTGAGGCATGTTTGGAAAACATTTTAACAAATGTAAATATGCATAGTTTAAAATCATTTGACACTTACTTTAAATATGCATGATTTTGGAAAAATAATTTTAGTAGAGAAGCCATGTTATGAGCCAAGATTGAGGAATCAAGATCACAATTAATATTGACTCAATTATAACATTTCCAAGCATTGTCTTGAGCTTCTTGTAATGCATCCATTATGTGCTTGTCCTTGAGCACTGCTATATATCGCTTATTGCTTTGTTTGACATTCATCAAAACCTACAAAAGAACACACGTTTAGTATATTGCATTTGAAACGTGTTTCCAACAATTTCCCCCTTTTTGATAATGGCAAACATAGGCGGGATATATGCAATAATTATTTTGATAAACCAAGACAAGTGTCATGTTCCCCCTCAATTCATGTTCCCCCTCACTTTAAGCATGAATGAAGTTGAGAGCATATAGCATAATATAGCATACTTCTTGATATCCCGTTTCTTCCCCCTTTTGCCATTAGCAAAAAAATGTACACAAGGGAAGAATAACAAATATGAAATAAACACAAGTTTATTTATTGGAAAAAAATAACGGAAGTAATCGATTATTGATACAGTAATCGATTGTTTGACGGCGATTTTCCTGTAGAATACTTGAGTATCTTGCGTCATGCTTTTTATGATCCCCTTTTCTTTAGGGAGATACCTGCAACAAAATGTTAGACGCCTCCGACGCTCAAGTTAGAAATTATGTAAGAAATGCAATGCATGACTTAGATCAACGTGGAGTCAAGGATCCCGAGTTCACTACGAATTCGGAAGAAGGACTCTTTATCTAAGGGCTTTGTAAAGATGTCTGCCAATTGGCTTTTTGTTTCAACAAATTCAATTTCGACATCGCCTTTTAGAACGTGATCTCTAATAAAATGATGTCTAATTTCAATGTGTTTTGTTCGCGAGTGAAGAATGGGGTTCTTCGTCAAGCATATGGCACTAGTGTTGTCACATCTAAGAGGAATGTGATCAAGACGTAGGCCATAGTCCAAGAGTTGTTGTTTCATCCATAGGATTTGAGCGCAACAACTCCCCGCGGCTACATATTCAGCCTCGGTTGTGGACAACGCAACACTAACTTGCTTCTTACTAAACCAAGAAACTAAAGCGCTACCGAGCAGGTGGCAAGTGCCGCTAGTGCTCTTGCGGTCCAATTTGCATCCAGCAAAATCGGAGTCGGAATAGCCAATAAGTTGGCATGAAGAACCTTTGGGGTACCATAGACCCACATTGGTAGTACCGACAAGATACCTTAGAATCCGCTTTACCGCAGTAAGGTGAGACTCTTTTGGACATGATTGATAACGGGCACAGACGCATACGCTAAACATGATGTCCGGACGACTAGCAGTAAGATAAAGAAGAGAGCCAATCATACCTCGGTACTTTTTGATGTCGACTTCCTTACCTTTTTCATCTTTGTCGAGATGATCGGATGTGCTTATGGGAGTTGCTATTTCCTTTGCATTGTTCATGTCAAAACGTTTAAGCAGATCTTTGCAATACTTGCTTTGACAAATGAATGTACCTTCCTTCATTTGTTTTACTTGTAATCCCAAAAAGAATTGTAACTCACCCATCATGGACATCTCAAATTCGCTAGTCATTAAGTTTGAAAATTCCTTGCATAGAGCATTGTTAGTAGCACCAAAAATGATATCATCTACATATATTTGAACTAGCAAGATATCATTGTTTTCATGCTTGACAAATAAAGTTGTGTCAACTTTTCCATGAATAAAATTATTTTCTAAAAGAAATTTACTCAACCTTTCATACCAAGCTCGAGGAGCTTGTTTTAAACCATAAAGGGCCTTTTTGAGTTTGAAAACATGATTGGGAAAATTAAAGTCTTCAAAACCGGGGGGTTGTTTTACAAAAACTTCTTCTTGGATAAAACCATTTAAAAAGGCACTTTTCACATCCATTTGATATAAAAAGAAATTCATAGAAGATGCAAAAGCAAGCAACAGACGGATGGCCTCTAATCTAGCTACCGGAGCATATGTCTCATCATAATCAATCCCTTCTTCTTGATTATAGCCTTGAGCCACAAGCCTAGCTTTGTTTCTAGTGATTATGCCATTTTCATCTAATTTATTTCGAAAAACCCATTTCGTACCAATTATGGTATGACCTTCGGGTCTTGGCACCAAATCCCATACGTTGTTACGTTTGAATTGGTTAAGCTCCTCTTGCATTGCCAAGGTCCAAAATTCATCCCCAATTGCTTCAGAGATGGTTTTGGGTTCAATTTGAGAAACAAATGCAGTAAGATCTAAGGTATTTCTAAGAGAGCTCCGGGTACTTACCTTCCCTCCAACGTCGCCTATTACCTGATCGAGAGGATGATCTTTGACTGTCCTCCATTCTATTTGCTCTTTTGGTTCATTTTCTGGTTGAGGAGCTTTTTCAATTTGTGGTTCCACCGTTTTGTCAGTTTCTTTCCTTGGTGGTTCTTCTTGAATTTTGTCCTTTAGGCTTTCCAGAATACCTGAAAGATCAAGACCACAATCCTTTCTCGCCAAGCGAGTATTATCTTCGGAAAAAACAATATGAGGAGATTCCTCTACAACTTGGGTTCTTTTATTAAAAACCCTATAAGCTTTACTACGAGAAGAATAGCCAATGAAGATACCTTCATCCGACTTTGCATCAAATTTTCCTAATTGGTCCTTTCCATTGTTATGCACAAAACATTTACAACCAAAAACACGTAGATGTGAAATGTTAGGTTTTCTACCTTTGTAGAGTTCATATGGGGTTTTTAAGAGTATCGGCCGAATTGCTACTCTATTCAAAACATAGCATGCGGTACTCACGGCGTCTGCCCAAAAGTGTTTGGGAATCTTAGCTTCGTCGAGCATGGTTCTAGCCATCTCTTCGAGGCTCCTATTTTTCCTTTCCACCACCCCGTTTTGTTGTGGTGTACGTGGAGCGGAAAAGGTATGCTCGATTCCGAGTTCATCACAAAAGTCCGCAAAGAGATTGTGATCAAACTCTCCCCCATGATCACTTCTAATGGAAGTGACAGTTGATTCCTTTTCATTTTGAACTCTTTTAAGAAAAAGCTTGAAACTAATAAATGCATCACTTTTATGCGCAAGAAATAGTGTCCATGTAAATCTAGAGAAGTCATCAACAATTACAAAAGCATATCTATTTCTTCCTAGACTTTCGATACGGGATGGTCCGAATAAATCCATATGCAATAGTTGTAAAGGTCTAGATGTTGAAACAACATTTTTGGATTTAAAAGATGCTCTTGTTTGCTTCCCCTTTTGACATGAATCACAAATAGTATCACTTTCAAATTTTAAGAGGGGAAGACCAATCACTAGATTTTGAGAAATCAATTTATTTAAAAGATGCATGTTCATATGAGCTACTCTACGATGCCACAACCACACATTTTCATCTTTGCTCAACAAACAATCAACATACTCGGATGAGGAGTTTTCAAGATCTACCATGTAAATATTGTCAATTCTAAAACCACGTAGAATAATCTTGAAGTCACTGCGTCTAAACACTAAACACTCATCCGAATCAAACAAAGCAAGATTTCCCTTGTCACATAATTGACTTATGCTCAAGAGATTATGCTTTAAACCTTTGACAAGTAATATATGCTTTATAGAGGATTTTTCATTCTTACCGACCGATCCGATGCCAATAATTTGTCCTTTATTGTTGTCACCGAATACAACGCTTCCTCCTTCTTTGTGCTCTAGTTGAAGGAATTTGGATTCGTCTCCTGTCATGTGTCTGGAGCATCCACTGTCAAGGTACCATAGTACACTTGATCCCTTCAAGCACACCTACAAGGCAAATTAATATTCTTTAGGTACCCATACCATTTTGGGTCCTTGGGGGTTAGGCAAGTAACGATAATAATATGAAGAATCTCTATGCTTTGTAAAACACATAGGTGCAATATGACCTATACGATTGCAGTAATGACATACTACGTTTGGGTTGTGTTGATGCCTAGGTTGAGCCAACAAGGTTCTAGGCGAATGAAAATGATTAACACAAGACATATTGTTCCCATTTCTGGTATAATATCTAGATGGTCTAAGGTCATTAGTGCTAGACTTGTTGAAGGACCTAGTGTCATGTCTAGGTGGTCTAAGCTCGTTCCTAGAGTAATTTCTTGGTTGCCGAAAATTACTATTTGTAGGCTTGTTTGCAAGAATCCTAGATTCGGATCTAGGTTGTCTAAAGATATTAGTTCTACCCTTATCTTCATACATTCTAGCATAATGTCTAGGTGGTCTAAGAGAATTTGTTCTAGGCTTGTTTACAATCTTAGAGTTATTTCTAGGTGGAGTAGTGGAGTTTTTGTTTTTATGCCGTTGATTTCTCTTAGGCGATTCTTTTTCACTAACTTTAAGAACTTTTTTACTACGAGTTTCTAAAGTTTTCCTAAGTTCTGTGTTTTCTAGTTTCAAGGACTCACAAGTAGTACAAGTAAGGCAATTTTCAACACAAGAGGCTTCATGCATGGTCTTGATGACTTGTCTAAGTTCTATACTATCATTTAACAAAAATTGATTTTCATTTGCAAGATTCTCGTTATCACGAGACAGATTTTCAACACCTTTTTGAGCTAAAGAAAGACGTTCTTCAAAGTCCTTGTCTTTTAAAAGGAGTTGTTTTTGAAAATCCTCTTCTTGTAGAGAAAGCGTTTTTTGTAAATCTTTAATAGTCTTAGAAGCATTTACCAGCTCATCATGCAGTTTGTTATAAGCAATTTGTATATCGTTAGATGTACTTACCTCGTCTTTTTCGTCTGCCATGAGGCACCGACCAGTTGATTCATCGTTTGTGCTGACCGCTTTTTGAGGCGTGTTTTCGTGCAATTCCTCAAGTTTGTCCCACATTTCCTTAGCAGTTTTATAGTGGGAGATTTTTCGCCAAAGTTCCTGATTCAAGGCGTTATGTAATATATTCATAGCTTTAGTGTTGTATTCACTTACCTTATCTTTCCCGACTTTTGTCGTCAGTTGATCACTGTGTTTAATAGCTTGCCATAGATACAAATCGTTTGCCATTGTAAAAATTTGCATCCGATATTTCCAGACTGAGTAGTCGTTTTCGTCTAATATTGGAGGCGACATGCTGCATTCTCCTTCACCTATTCCTGCAAAGAAATTTAGAGTAGAAGCCATCGATGGTTCTCTCAAACGGTTAAGTTTTTCAGAGAGTATGGCTCTGATACCAATTGTTGTTAATAACGCTTTACGCTAGAGGGGGGGGGGTGAATAGCGTTTTAAAATTATTAAGCGTTTTAGTGCGGAATTTAAAAACTTTGCAGAAATTAAGACAAGTGCAGTAAAATAAACTTACACAAAGATGTATCCTGGTTGGCCACAAACGTGGTTAGTCCAGTCCCCGAGAGACTCTCTCGAGATTTCCACTAAACTTGTCAAGCTTACGGGTGCTTAACAAACCGTTACAGCTGAGGACACAAGCCTCACCTAGGTGCTCGGGGATCACAATCCCAAAGACTTCAATTGCTCGGGGATACCAATCCCAAAGACTTCAATTGCTCGGGGATAACAATCCCAAAGACTTCAATTGCTCGGGGATAACAATCCCAAAGACTTCAATTGCTCGGGGATAACAATCCCAAAGACTTCAATTGCTCGGGGATAACAATCCCAAAGACTTCAATTGCTCGGGGATAACAATCCCAAAGACTTCAACCGAGGAATCACAAGTTCCTCAACAAACGAGAATCGCAATTCTCTTACAAACACAAAGACACACTCACTTTACAGAGTACTCCTCAATGAGTAGATATGAGTAGAAATAGTACGCTCAAGATCACAACAACTTAGCTCAATAGAATGGCTCTTCAAAAAGCTTTATAGATGAATGAAAATGATGATCAATGTAAGAAAGCTTTTAGCAATGAAAATACTTAAATTGTATGTGTTGTTGTTGTGAAAACACTGAGTTAAACCTGTATTTATAGGTGAAAAACTCAGTCTTACCGTTGTCTAATTGCCAATTAAGGATTGCTGAAATTACTCAGTGACAATCGATTGTCAGGACTAAACAATCGATTGTTTGCCTATCAGATCAAAAAATCAATCCCAGATTTTACGTTAACAATCGATTACTTCAAATCAATAATCGATTAATTATAACGTTAAAAAATCCTTTCCAATTTTTGGCATAAAACATCGATTATCAGGAAATCAATAATCGATTATTTTAACAACGTTCAGAAAATCTTTTCCAGATTTTACGCTAAAACATCGATTGTTAAATATCACAATCGATTACCTGAAGGTAATTTGAAAAAAATATGACAACGGTCAGCTTCAACAATCGATTATCAAATAGAACAATCGATTATTAATTAATTTCAAAACTTACTGTCTCATATATAATCGATTATCAAAAGCCACAATCGATTATTAATTAATTTCAAAACTTACTGTCTCATATATAATCGATTATCAAAAGCCACAATCGATTATTAATTAATTTCAAAACTTACTGTCTCATATATAATCGATTATCAAAGGCCACAATCGATTATCATTTTACTTAAAATCACTGGGAGACATTTTTCTCATTCCAATCGATTACCATTAGTTCATAATCGATTTTTATGAGTTTTGAAAACTTTGCCTCAGTTAACAATCGATTATCGAAAGTACACAATCGATTGTTATGCAGTTTGCAAAAACCTGATGTTAACTGGCTTACTCACAATCGATTATCATTAATTCACAATCGATTGTCATGCAGTCTTGGCTTAGAGATACTCGATTATCATAAGTACATAATCGATTATCTTAGCCCAGATTTTTGAGGCATGTTTGGAAAACATTTTAACAAATGTAAATATGCATAGTTTAAAATCATTTGACACTTACTTTAAATATGCATGATTTTGGAAAAATAATTTTAGTAGAGAAGCCATGTTATGAGCCAAGATTGAGGAATCAAGATCACAATTAATATTGACTCAATTATAACATTTCCAAGCATTGTCTTGAGCTTCTTGTAATGCATCCATTATGTGCTTGTCCTTGAGCACTGCTATATATCGCTTATTGCTTTGTTTGACATTCATCAAAACCTACAAAAGAACACACGTTTAGTATATTGCATTTGAAACGTGTTTCCAACACCCCTCTTCTCTTATAACCCAACCCATAAACCCTAGGACCATTGTATATGTCAAGCAGTCCTCAAACGCTCCTCCCCCACAAAAAACCCTAATCGCTGCCTTCTCCAATTCATCTCCTAATCTTGTCTACAATGGTATTTCCCTCTTATTTACTAACAATATTTGTGTGTTTCCTCTACTGGTTGATTCTCCATTGTATCGCCAAGTACTTGCCTAAACATGGCAAGTACTATATCTGTGATTCTAT
Organism: Nicotiana benthamiana; assembly: GCA_034376525.1. NCBI lineage: Eukaryota > Viridiplantae > Streptophyta > Magnoliopsida > Solanales > Solanaceae > Nicotiana > Nicotiana benthamiana. The sequence continues at coordinate 70,985,685 of CM067330.1, forward strand.
CAGAATGAGTCCTATTTCTTGAATCAAGATTTTGTTTGATTATACACTGTGTAAGTCCGATTTTGTTTAGATTCTGCTGATTTACACTTTCCCTAAAAACTAGGGTTTACAGATTTTTTTCTCATAAATTGATTTCAAATCGATTTGCATGTTTATTTTCCTTGTTTGTTGTTTAAATTATTATGTTTCCTTATATGTTTGCTTGATTGTTGACTACTATATAGACCTTTTCATTTTCCCTTTTGGGACAGACTTCGAAATGGATTACTTACTAAAATTTGGGTTTTTTCCTAGTCTCTTGCTTCGTATTCTGTACTGGACCATTGAAAGCCAAGGCTATTAGCATCTTGTTACCTATTCTTGGTGTGAGTATTGCCCCGAGTTCATCGAAGCTCTTGGGAACATTGACGCATAAAAGATTCTAGGTTTTTTGTGAAAACCTATACTTTATTGTTCTTCGCTTAACTGGTGAGTCACTATACTTTGCACTTTCATTCATGGATATCTATGGTTTGCATACATTTTCACTCTTGTAATTTGTTAGCTCAGTATGATTTATGTATTGCTTTTGTGTGTAATATTGTTTGCTTTCTTTTACCATTTAGGTCTCTTCAATTTTTAGTTTCAAGCACACTTAGACCTAGTTCTATTAAATTTTGACCAACTGATGTGTTCAAAATGTTACTATTTGAAACTTTTACACTTGTTAGCATCTTTTAGCGTTTAGTTTAGTATTTTGCATTCAATCTTGTTACTTGAATATGCGTTACTCGCATATTTTGTACTTTTTTTAGTCGACTAGTGTAGTGTTCACAAGCATGAATAGGTACACCTAATGTATGGCATAAGCATGTTTCCTATCATATTTTGAATTTTCGTGGTAGATTGCTTATCTAACATGTTTGACCCTCCTATCTATCAAATACGTTCAGCATGTTTAACTCTTCCTTGATTCCCCAATAGTTATAATCTGCTTTTTCTCATGTCTAAATGTTGTCCCATTACCAAATTTGCATGGATGTTCCATAACATCAGGACTTACACTTAGCATAACTAGGACTTTCTTTAGGTAATTAGTCTACTGTGTAAATGGTAGAACACCTATATGTATCGTTTAACATGAGTTTACTTCTTATTCTGTTCTGAATCTCTGTGATTCTTATCTTGCATACATATTATGTTCTAATTTTGTGAGATATTTTCCCTCAACTGTGATCTTGCTTTCCTGCTAATATGCCCCCAGTGTATCTTAATCCCATGTTCCGTTAGTGATCACCTGACATGTCATAGTATGTGTTCCTATCATGTCTAAACGTAGTCTTGTTTTCTTATGAGAGTTAAGATGTTGTCTTGGGATATTAAGACATATACTTAGCATAAATTGGATATTTAGGTCTCAACCTGTTAATGTTAACGTCTGTCAAACGTGGCGAACATGTTCCTCCTCTAAGTCTCTCTCAATATATGTTTGTTATGTGCTACTTCGCTAAATGTTCAAGTTCTCCTGAATAAGTCCTAGGACCTGCTTGACTTGCTATTCTGTATGCTCAACTTGGATATGTCCACTTTAGGCTATGAATGTATCCCTAACTTCTGCCCACTGTCCTTACTTGCAACTTATGCTATTATGAACTCTTCATTCTTAATCGACTAAAAGCCAAGGCTACCTAGGTTCTATTGTTGGCCTCCCTTGTGTGAGCATTTCTCAAGGTCTAATTGAGACCCTTGTGAACTCTAATACACTAGGGTTTGGTCTTTTGTCACTCCCTTAATCTCAAAACTATTCTTATCCACTTTACTCCCCCTGTTATGTGTTGTGTAGCTGAATTGGTTGATTTAAATGGTGCAACACTTGCTGCTATGGTTGAGTAATTTATATGTGGACTTCTCTATGGACTCCTAAGTCATGTATTGAATGTGTGTCTTTGTTGAAGTCTTGGTATGCTGTGTAAGAGGTACTGAAGGCCTAAACAATACTGGGCACTTATTTTATTTGGGCTTGCTATCCCTATTATGTAACATTTGTAGTTTCTAATCATTATTGGCCTGTAATAACCTTTTGTATATACAATTGGGGTGTTAATAAAAGGGAATTGGTAGAATTTGATATCTGCATGAACAATGGGTAGATAGCATGCCCATAGGACATGACAATGTATTTTCTATATGTGTTGTTCGATTACATGAGCACTGTAGAGATCATGACATTAGGAGAAGCACACACACACTACTTGTTTACAATTAATCATGATTTCATATGCTATGTCTACTGCTACGTGTTTATAGACAGTATGCCTGTAGCGAGTAAGCACTCTGCATGACTACTTTCAAACGCATTAGAAACCTGCCTATAGAAACAAATGGCAACAAACTTTCTATCAATTCACTCCAGTTATTCACTAGAAATCATGCCTATAGTATTTGATCACTTTATTTCCCATTATATTGCATTGATCACTGGAAATCTTGTCTATAGGGATAAGTATAAATAAAACGAGTTCTAATCATCAACTGCTAGAGTTCTGCCTATAGGAAACAGTTACTTGTTAATTGATTAACATTAGACTACTCAAACACTATTTTCTGAGCGTCATAGTAGGAAAAATCTGGCTAATTCTGGGACTCTTTATACCTAACTGCGTAGATCACTTGGGCATCACATATGGGATTGGTAACTTAAAACTATTAATAATTAGCTTGTAATCATGCGTAATTTTGCCTATAAGTAATATCCTGCATATGAAATTTACTTACATACTTTGATCACCTAGATAACATGTCTGTAGGTTTAAGATTCTGGATTATGCCAATTCCTAATTGATATATTTGTTTGTCTGCACTTGCTGCTGGAGTGTGGAGGTGAATGTGAGCCTTTAATTGCATCTATTTTAAGACTTTAGATGTTTTGATTGTCTCCTAGCTTTTACATTTTTGAGCAGCATAGATAAGGTCTAGTTCCATAAAAATAGAGGTCCAAAACCTCCTGGACCATATGTATGTGACGGGTAGTGCACGCGTAGGACACGGCTTAGAATTGAATTAGAGAACTCTTAGGTAAACAACTTTAACATAGTAATCAGGTAGCAAGACAAGATAGTCTGTTCCCGCTGAATAATATAACTAACACCATGTCTCGAGGAGATACAAAATATTATTTATATTGCAAGGGGTGATTTTTTAGGCTAAAAAAAACTTAGGACCCCCCCCCCCCCTATTTTCTTTCTTTTCTAGAATTAAAAATAGTTGTACCCCTATGTTTAGGATCTTTTTTCTAATAAAATTCTTAAATTTTGTGCTCTCTTCATTTATTTGATCACATAGACTAATTCATCTAATTTAAGTTCCGCCGGGACCCACAGTTGTAGACCTCCAGAAGTGCCTAACACCTTGTCCTTGAGGTAACTTGAGCCCTTATCCAATCATTGGTGATATAAACTAGTTGAAGCAGAGTCATTTCCAAACAGGTGCCCTAACGCACCTTAAAAATTGTTAGGTGGCGACTCTCCTCTTTTAATATCTCTTTTAAAAGAGTTTTCACTTGTCCAAACCCAAGTTTGCGAGAAAAAAGTGGCACAATAATTGTTTTATACATATTCATCTCCCTACAATTATATTTATGCACTATATCATACTTGATGTTGATGGGCATGTGCTTAGTGAGCACGAGCATTATGGCTTGATGGGTATTTCTATGTGGATTGAGATGTTTGGGATCAGGTTGCACGCCGCAACGGAGTTATGCAGGATATTCTTCCTTGTGTTTATTTCATTTTTTTTACTTTTGTGGGATGAGTTCATGAAAATTATATTTTTGTTGTTATATTAGTTGCGCTTGTCGGATAGACCTCTTTTCTTGTCTTATTTTCATTATTAAATATATCTGCATTATTGATTTCTTGGTGTAACCTCATTGTGTAAGATTCCATGAGGCCTTTAGTGAGACTTCCAGTGGAACATATGTTACTGGGTGAGACAAGGTTATTGGACTATAAAATTTGCATAATCAGGTTGGGACAAGACATGTTTGGAAGAAGAATGTCATTACTCGGCACAAAACTTGGCAATGATCCTTGTTGGACTAGATAACTCCATGATTAATTGATTTCATGGGTACTATGTGTTTTTGTATGGATATTTCACTATTAGCACCATTGCAAAGGTTCAAAACAAGGTCTATTTGATATGCAGTATTACCGGTACTAGGTTTGGGAATGAGCAGTTATTATGGTTGGAAGTTAATGTTGTGAGTACATTAGTTATGTGGTACATCATATGGTTTGATCTTGACAATGTATTGACATCTTGATACAACTTGTTGAGATTAATACTGTGTATATATAAATGGATCGGATCTTAGAGGGGATTTCGAATGTTGGAATTTTGTTCCATGCCCTGTGGGCTAAGGTCGAAGGAAGAATATTTAGTCGGGATTGTGTTAATGGACTAAGGTGGCAAGAGATCACTCTTGGGTATGGGTATGGTGGACTTATTCGGCTAATTAATAGCTTTGGAATGGCTCTTAGTACGTTCGCAGATGAACCTATGTTTAAGTGCAGGAGAATGTAATGACCCAGCCGGTTGTTTTGAGCATTAGATAACCTTTCTGTGTTTCGAGATTTTATAGCTCTATTTGATGATTTAAAACCACAATCAAAATTCTTGGTAAGCGACCATTGATTGGTATTTTGATGACTCTGATACGTTTATATGATGATTTTGAACTTGTACGTATGTTCGATTGGGGACCTTAGTGACTCGAGGCCATTTTGGAGCATTATTGGAAAAGTTCAAAAATTGAACTTGAAAATTTTGAGGTTTAAATGATCCTTCTTGACTTTTAAGTTAATTTGATGAATTGAGCTTGCGTCAAGTCTTTATGATGTTATTATACTTATGTGAATGTTTGGATTGGATCCCAAGGGGATCAGGAGAGTTTTGGATAGGTTGTAGATGCTTTGCATAGTTGATGAAAAATACGGTGTTGATAACCTGCAGGTATCACAAATGTGAAGACCTCTTCGTAATTGCGAGTTTCGCTTTTGCAAAGTTAGGCTCGCATTCGCAAAGTGGGGGATGGGATCGGCAATAGCACTTTTAAAAAGAAAATGTCACATTTGTGAACTAGGGTTCTATCGCATTTGTAACGATAATGCTGCATTTGCGACTAGGGGCTGGGCAAGACACCTTTTTGCAAATGGCAAAGTTCCACATTTGCAATGGATGGGCACTTCGCAAATGCGAGATTATTTGCGATACTAGAAGGGTTCATGCACCGATCACATATCTGGTCAGTGATTCGCATTTGCAAACATCGTAATTGCTGACGAAGCTTAACAATTCTGATACTTGTAGCTGGGTAAAATGTGGGGATTTCGATAGTTAGCTCATTTTACAAAATTTTTGAACCCTAGGATCCATAGAGGCAATTTTTTCGAGGACAAATTCTTCCCAAATTCATGGGTTAGTAATCTTAACTCGTTTTTATTCAATTTTCATTATTTTTTCATGAATTTCATCATCAAATCTAAGAATTTTTCAAAGTAGAAATTAGGATTTTTGGGAAGAATTTAATAATTTTATAAAACTGAGGTTTAGATCACAAATTGAGGTCGTATTGCGAAACAATCACATATCTAGGCTCAAGCATGAATTGATAAGCGGGATTTGTTCTTAATTTCAAATTTCGACAACGTTGACGCGGGTTGACTTTTTGTTGTCTTTTTAAATTATGATAAATTGAATGTTTTTCATTCTAGGATAGTTTCTAAAGCTTGATTTGATTTATTTGAACAAAAATTGACTAGATTCAGGTGGTTTGGAGGCTTGTTCCAAATACAAAGCTATGTGGGATTGTTGATTTTATTTTGGAAAGTGGTAAGTGTATTGCCTAGCTTTATTGAGCGAATTTTCCTAATAAATGAATATTATTTGCTACATACGGGACGGTGCATATATGAGTTGACAGACTAATATGCATGGGCTAGGATTTTCATGCTCGGGAGGGAGATTATATGCTTCTTCATGCCTTGTTGAACTTAGTGATCCATTTATGTATGCTTCAATTAATTCTATGACTAATGAATATAATTATCTATATTAGAAATTATGTCAGAAAGTATGCACTCTTAAAAGGATTTAGTTTTTTTTTCTTGAATATTTTGAATACTTAACTTCGTTATGGTATCATGAACACACATCTAAGCCTGTTATTATAATATTACTTGAGTTTCTTTATTTGTAATAAGAAATGATGATTGGGGACTTGGGAAAATGTTTGGTCTCTGTCACGACCAAAACTGGAGGGCCATGTCTAGCACCCGGCCATACTTGTCGCGCACCAACGTACATTTTACCTAACCTTCTTTATTGTCTTTTAGGGCCAACGCGATCAATATAAATTGTATCCATGGATAATGGCAACCAACCATAAAAGATGATGGCATAAACATATATAACATGGGGTGAGCAGACAATCAAGAAACTATATATAAGGTACGAGCCACCACGCTACCATGAAAGACTATACAACAAAAACCAACTGACAAGGAATACCAAACTATACATGAATCGACACCTGTTTATGAGTCTCTAAAGGAACATAAGTGCTGCAACATAGCCAGAACAGGATCCCAACATACCCATAATGTCTATATCAAAAATACATACCAAGACCACGGAAAGTCCGGAGAAGGAATCTCGCCAATAACCGCTGAACTGGACAACCTACTATGGTGGAGGAGCTGCACCTGCCTGTCTATCAGGACCTCCAGCACGACATGCAGCCTCCATAAACAAAAGGACATCAGTACGAATAAAGTATTGAGTATGTAAGGCAGGGAACCATAAATACAAACAGTAATGTAAGTAGGGATAGAGAATATACAACCTGTAACATATGATTACCTCTGAGGGCAACTGACATGAAATTAATGATATATATGAATAAATACATAAACTTTTAAAACATACGCTTCTATGGGAATCACCATCATCATATTGTACCCCGGCCGTAATAGGCTCGGTAACAAAAATACCCAGCCATCAAAGGGCTAGATAGAATTATACCCGGCCACGTGGAGCTCGGTAAAACTCAACTCATTAGTGGTTGCACAATAGGTGTCGTACCCGGCCGACTATAGCATGGTTCGGTAGAGTAAAATAGATACATATATAATGCACGCTAAACTCATGGAAACACGTTCTAGACCATTTGGAGTGACGTAAGATCGGTATCCTATGAACAAGTTATTACGACTAACTCTTCACTATGAACCTTATAAGAATCAGAAAGTACCAACAACATTGATGACATAATAATAAGAGAAGTAACATCACATCAATCGTTCCCTAAGAGGGGAAACAATGTAAGTATTGCTAGCTTCTAAGAATAGAGTATTTTTAGAAGCTCGTTCATTACATTATGTACAACCTGAGTCATGCAAAAGAAGGAAAGGGATAGCCTCACATACCTTGTATATACTTCCCCAATCTCAAGCTATGCAATTGTAACAACTCCTTAGTCTACAATAAGAGAAACGATACTATCGTTATCATTTAAGCGTCAAATCTATTATGTATCGACAACAACCTATTTTACGATGAAACGGACAGAACCTTCCCTATATATATGACTTCACAAAATTCCAAACAATCACCAAACAGCCCAAACAACATCAATAATAATCATACTAATCCTCCCAAAACAGTCAACGCACAACCTAATCACTTCCTACATACGACGGCCACTGTAGTCATGTCAAACGACCCGGAAATATTACGAAGAACTATCAGCCCACAAACCTACATATATATGGTGTTTATACACACCCTTCCTCCTCCAAAACTCCACAAACAATAATAAAACACGCAGCCCAACAACAACACAAAACAGTCCACAAAACAATCTGGTACAAGTGAATAACTCAAACTCACCGCTTCCAATCACCGTCCCGTGAGTTCTTACATGTATGGAACGAATTACCATGAGTTCACAGCTAAAAAAGGTATGAAATAGTGCAGTAAACTTTCCTTACTCATTGGATAACTCATCCCTTCCCTTGGTTCTTCAAACTCTTGATTTTACCTCAATTAGAACTTGAAAGAGAGGGAAAATCGATTAGGGTTTGTGTGGGATTTTTGCGAGGAGGTTTCCAGGGGTTTGGGTTTGATTATTTGTGAGATATATTGAGGGTTATATTGCAGTATATAACCCTTTAAATGGGCTTGATAGCCGACCCGAAATTTCCTTTTTTTGGGCTATCATTTAACCAAGTAGGTGACACACCTACTTGTCACCTAGCAGCTTGTGCAGTCTCACAAAAAAGCCTATATCTCTCTACTCCAATGTCGTATTGATAATTGGTTTAATGTGTTGGAAACTAGACTCCTAGATCTTAAATTTGCGGGTATATCACCCTGTAATTCCAAGTATATTAGGAGAAAAGCTTAATGACATTTGACCTAAAGTTTAAGTAAAACGATGAACCTAAGTTGCGACAACTTTTGTCGACTTTTGTTTCATAACTTGTTTGGCTTCAAGACTATGAAATAGATATTATATGATTCAAATACCTTAAAACATGACCTTTTGTGTGCATTAATCACCTATAGTTTTACCCCAAAATATGAGTTACAACATCCTTGATTTACACCCTTGTATCACTTAAGATCAGTAAGATTAACTTCTTATCATCTCAAGGATAATTCCTTCTTGGATTTATATTAACTAACGTATGGCATGAACTAACGAGTATGGATATGGGTTTTAACACCCTCTTCTTCCCCCCTAGGGACATTCATCCTCGAATGTAAGGGTTTATGGGGAGTCCAAATCATCGTGGATTCCTACAAAAATTTACGGTCAATTTTCCCCTAAAAGAATGGTCACAAGCAAAATTCACAAGAAGTTAAGCCCAACGTATGGCCTTACAAGGCTACACAAAGCATTATGGACATGTACATTATCTGAATATCACCATTTTATATTAAGGAAGAGTGTTCTCAAGTTATTGCTTACCTATAAAGTCGTTTCACCTTTCTAATGTATCCTGCATTCCACCAGCATCCTTGTTATCATCATTCTGGAATAGGTACGGGTATTTAGACTTCATCTCTTCTTCCACTTCCCATGTCATTTCTTTCGTATTCTTGTTCCTCCACAACACTTTGATAGAAGCTACATCTTTTGTTCTCAGCTTGCGGACTTGTCGATCTAATATAGCCACTGGCACTTCATCATATGATAGATCCTCTATAACTTGTACAACTTTGATTGGGACAACACGAGAAGGATCTCCAATATATTTTCTCAACATAGATACATGGAATACCGGGTGGACAATTTCCAATTCGGATGGAAATTCCAACTCTTAAGCAATTTGTCCAATTTGCTGAAGAATTTTATTCAGACCGATATACCTTGGACTCAGCTTACCTTTCTTCCCAAAACGCATAACACCCTTCATTGGTGAGATTCTTAGGAAAACCCAATCACTAACCTCAAACTCCAAATCATGATTTCGTACATCGGAATAAGACTTTTGCCTGCTTTGTGCCGCCCTCAATCGCTCATGTATCACCTTCACCTTCTCAATGGCTTGGTGAATCAAATTTGGCCCATATAATTCTGTTTCACCGACTTCAAACCATCTAACTGGTGAACTAAATCTTATCCCGTATAGTGCCTTATATGGGGCTGTTTTAATACTGGAATGGTATCTATTACTGTAGGCGAATTCTATGAGTGGAAGATGGTCATCCCATTTTCCCTTAAAATCTATAACACATGCTCGTAGCATATCTTGCAGGGTCTGAATGGTACGTTTAGCCTGTCCCTTAGTTTCCGGATGAAATGCAGTGTTGAGATTCACTTGTGTGCCTAAACCCTTCTGAAAAACCTCAAAAAGTTAGTTATAAATTGAGCTTCACGTTCTGATATAATAGATATCGGCACACCATGAAGCCTAACAATCTCCTTGATATATAACTTTGCATATTTTTTGGCCGTGTAAGTAGTCTTAACTGGTAAAAAATGGGCACATTTTGTAAGTTGATCAACTATCACCTAGATGGAGTCAAACTTATGATAAGAGCGAGGTAATTCAATAACGAAGTCCATATTAGTAACCTCCAATTTCTAGGTCAGAATCTCTATTTTCTGAAGCAATCCACTAGGTTTCTAATGTTCTATATTTACTTGTTGACAATTGGGACACTAGGCTACAAATTCTGCAATAGACTTCTTCATGTTATCCCACCAATACTGCTCTTTGACATCATGATACATCTTTTTCGAGCCGGGATGGATAGAATATCGAATTGATGAATCTCATTCATAATCTTTTCTCACAATCCTTCCACATTAGGCACACATAATCGGCTCTGGTATCTCAGTGCCCCATCTCCTCCGATCTCAAAAGCCATAATTTTACACTGCTGAATGCTCTCTCTCAATCCTACTAAGATAGTATCATCATATTGTCGTGCTTTTACCTCGGCTACCAAAGATGATTCGGATGTATTATGTACAGTAACACCTATATCATTAGTTTCTAATATTCTGATTCTCATATTGGCTAGCTGATGAAGCTCTTTAGTCAACTCCCATCTACCTATCTTAATATGTACTAAGCTTCCCATTGACTTACGGCTGAGAGCATCTGCCACAAATTTCCTTACCTTAAGATAGGAAATAAACCTAACTTTCGGCGTAGCAATATTCCCCATTCAATGATGGGTTCACCAGGAAACTAAAACCTAACCATCTTCGCACGACAGTCAACATTTTTATTGCATGAGGCCAACCAGTCCATTTCCATTATCACATCAAAATCAACCATTTATAACTCAAATAAATTTGCCGAGGTTTGACGACTACAAATCATTACAGTGCAACCTCAATATACCCTTCTAACAATCACAGAATCTCCTATCGGAGTAGATAACGCAAGGGGTTTACTTATCAATTTAGGTTCAATGCATAACTTATTAGCCACAAAGGGTGTAAAATATAATAATGTAGATCCCGGATCAATCAGTGCATATACATCATAAGAAAACTTACACAATATACCTAAAAACATCTGGAGATGACTCGAGATTCTGTCAACCTACTAGAGCATATGTACGATTTTGACCACCATTTGAACTCAGCACTGCACCTCTACCTCTACCACGACCTGTTGACTGCTAAAAACCCTGTGCTGGAGGTCGAACTGATGAGGAAGAACCAGACACAGATCAAGTTGGCTGTGCCATACCATAACCTCCACTGTTAGGAATATCCCGCATCATATGGCAGGCTGTCTGCAAGAATAACATGCATCAGAACCTCGACGACACAGTCCAAAGTGGGCCTTGCCGCACTGATCACAATGTGGTGTTGTGGGTCTCATCTAACTAGTATCCATGTGATGTTGCGAGCATGATGCCCGCGAACTCTGACCTAAACCATAATAGGTAAATCAATCATATCGAGGACTCTGAAACTGGGTAGGAGTAATAGCTACAGATGGAGTTGAACTCCTCGAAGATTGGGGCTTGACATTGCCTCTGAAGTCATCAGAATACCGTGCAAATCTTGCCCTCTTATGCTGACCCCTATCCTGCTCCCTAGCTGGCCTCTGTTGGTGCTTACGATCCTGTAGGGTCTAGGCATAACCCTGAATACGGGAAATATACATGCCTTCCACCAAAGAGGTTGTCATACACTCATTTATCATATGTGGTCCCAACCCGTTCATGAACAAATTCACCCTATCACTCATCCCTGCCACCATATAGGGAGCATACCTTGCTAAAGAATTAAACTGCATACTATACTCTCGCACACTCATATTACCTTGTCTAAGCTTCAAAAACTTATCAACTCTTGCTCATCGTATCTCAACTGGCAAGTAGTGATGAAGAATGGCCTCAGAAAAAATCCTTCAGCACAGCTGGAGAAGCGTTCGGACCCCTGAATCTCTCCCAACTATCTTACCAGAGAACCGCTAAATCTCGTAGCCGATAAGAAGCCAACTCTACTGCCTCTATATCACTAACATGCATAACCCGTAGTGTACGATGAACCTAGTCAATAAAAGTCTGCATATCCTCCTTGGGATCTGATCTGGTAAACACTGGAGGGTCTAAATTAATAAAATCACGAACTCCGTTTTAACTAGTTTATCAGCAGCACCTATATTCTGCCTCTGAGCCTGAGTAGCTGCCAAGCTAGTCATTAACTGCAAAGCACTCCGCATATCCTTGTCTGTAGTGCCAGACGGAGGAACTGAAGGTGCTGGGTTCCTCCTTATATCCTCTGGAGGAGACGGAGTAGATGAGGTATGAGGCGGTATCTCACTCTGAGGCTCACTTTGGCCTACTCTGGCTTCGGACACCTGACTGGTACCCTCTCCCACAGTTGTATCAAGCCGTCTACTAATTGTTTGCTTCCTCGTCAAAGGCATTGCTGAAAGAAAACAAGATAACTATTATAGACGAACACTTACGACTCAACTCTATGCACGATCTAGATTCAAGAAGAAGGTAACAACCCTAGATGTCTTGTAGCATCCTGAATGTAAATGTGGCACGCTAACATCCATAATCAAGACTCTACTAGATATGGCTCATAGACAATTCCTTTGGCATACCAGCTCTGATACTAAGTTTTTCACGACCCAAACTGGAGATCCATGACTAGCACCCGGCCATACTTGTCGCGCACCAACGTACATTTTACCAAACCTTCTTTATTATCTTTTAGGGTCAATGAGATCAATATAAATGGTATCCATGGATCACAGCAACCAACCATAAAAGATGATGGCATAAACACACATAACATTATGTAACCAGACAGACAAGAAACTATATATAAGGTATGAGCTACCACGCTACCATGAAAGACTATACAACAAAAATCAATCCGCATGGAATACCAAGTTAAACATTAGTCGACACAGGTCTATGAGCCTCTGAAGGAACATAAGTGCTGCAACAAATCCGGAACATGGCACCGACATACCCATAATGTCTATAACAAAAATGCATACCAAAACCACGGTAAGTCCGGAGAAGGGATCTCGCCAATCACCGTGAACTGGACAGCCTACTATGGTGGGAGAGCTGCACCTGCCTATATATCAGGACATGCAACACGACATATGGCGTCCACAAACAAAAGAACATCAGTACAAATAAAGTACTGAGTATGTAAGGTAGGGAACCATAAATACGAATAGTAATGTAAGCAGGGATAGAGAATATATAACCTGTAACATCTGAATACCTCTGAGGGCTATTGACATGACTTGCATGATATATATGTATAAATACATAAACTTTTAAAACATACGCCTCTGTGGGCATCATCATCATATTGTATCCATCCGTAAGAGGCTCGGTAAAAAAATGTACCCGGCCATCATAAGGCTCAATAGAATCATACCCGACCAGGTGGAGCTCGGTAAAACACAACTGATCAATGGTTGCACAATAGGTGTTGTACCCGGCTGACTATAGCGTGGCTCGGTAATTTAAAATAGATACATATATATAATGCATGCTCAACTCATGGAAACGCGTTCTAGACCTTTCGGAGTGACGTAAGATCGGTATCCTCTGTACACGTTATTAGGACTAAATCTTCACTATGAACCTTATGAAATTAGGAAGTACCAACAACATTGATAACATACGAATAGGAGAAGCAACATCATATTAATCGTTCCATAAGAGGGGAAACACTATATGTAATGCTAGCTTCTAAGAGTAGAGTATCTTTAGAAGCTCGTTCATTACATTATGTACAATTGGAGTCGTGCAAAAAAAAGGAAAGGGATAGCCTCACATACCTTGTATATACTTCTCCAATCTCAATATATGCAATTGTCACAACTCCTTAGTCTACAATAAGAGAAACGATACTATCGTTATCATTTAAGCGTCAAAAATTATGCATTGACAACAACCTATTTTACGATGAAACGGACAGAACCTCCCCTATATATATGACTTCACACAATTCCAAACAATTACCAAACAGCCCAAACAACATCAATAATAATCATATTGAGCCTCTCAAAATAGTCCATGCACAACCTATTCACTTCCTACATACGACGGCCATCGTAATCGTGTCAAACGACCTGGAAATATTACAAAAGAGTATCAGCCCACAACCCTACATCTATATGGTGTTTCTACACACCCTTCCTCCTCCAAAACTCCGAAAAATAGTAGTAAAACACGCATCCCAACAGCAACACAAAAGAATCCACTACAAGTGAATAACTCAAACTCACTGCTTCTGATCACCGTCTCGTGAGTTCTTACATGTATTGAACGAATTACCATGAGTTCACAGTAGAAAAAATGTATGATATAGTACAGTAAACTTACCTTACTCTTTGGATTACTCATCCCTTCCCTTGGTTCTTCAAACTCTAGATTTTACCCTCAATTAGAACTTGAAAGAGAGGGAAAATCGATTAAGGTTTGTGTGGGATTTTTGGGAGGAGGTTTGCAAGGGTTTAGGTCTGATTATTTGTAAGATATATGAGGGTTATATTTCAGTAGATAGCCCTTTAAATGGTCTCAATAGCCAACCCCAAATTTCCTTTTTTTGGGCCATCATTTAACCAAGTAGGTGACACACCTACTTGTCACCTAGCAGCTTGTGCAGGTTCACAAAAATGACTATATCTCTCTACTCTGATGTCGTATTGATAAACGGCTTAATGTGTTGAAAACTAGACTCATAGATCTTACATTTAGTGGATAGACACTCCGTAATTTCAAGTAGATTGGGAGAAAATCTTAATGACATTTGACCTAAAGTTTAAGTAAAACAATGAACCTAAGTTGCGACAACTTTTGTCGACTTTTATTTCATAACTCGTTTGACTTCAAGAATATGAAACGGATATTATATGATTCAAATACCTTAAAACATGACCATTTGAGTGTATTAAGTACCTATAGGTTTACCCAAAAATGCGAGTTACAACATCCTTGATTCGTTTAACTTCTAATACTTGTTAATCACCCTTATACACCCTTGTATCACTTAAGACCAATAAGATTAACTTCTTATCGTCTCAAGGATAATTCCTTCTTTGATTTATGTTAACTAACGTATGGCATGAACTAATGCGTGTGGATATGGGTTGTAACACCCTCCCCCATTAGGAACATTCGTCCTCGAATGTAAGGGTTTATGGGGAGTCCAAATCATCGTGGATTCCTACGGAAATTTCCGGTCAATTTTCCCCTAAAAAATGGTCACTAGAAAAATTTGCAAGCAGTTAAGCCTAACGTATGACCTCACAAGGCTACACAAAGCATTATGGACATGTACATTATCTGCATATCACCATTTTGTATTAAGGAAGAGTGTTCTCAAGTTATTGCTTACCTCATAAAGCCGTTTCACCTTTCTAAGGTATCCTGCATTCCACCTGCATCCTTGTTATCATCATTCTAGAATAGGTAAGGGTATTTAGCCTTCATCTCTTCTTTCGCTTCCCATGTCATTTCTTTCATATTCTTGTTCCTCCATAACACTTTGATGGAAGCTACATCTTTTGTTCTCAGCTTTCAGACTTGTAGATCCAATATAGCCACTGGCACTTCTTCATATTCTACCTCGGTTCCTATCTATGTCTTCTGTTTTACATGTAACTTTCGGGCTTGTATTCCTTACATAGTTTACCTCTATATTTCCTAATTGTTTACCTAAGGCACACTAATTCAATTCTAGGTCATATCCTAGATATTATGTCCCATGTCTATGGTACAGGAGGCATTGAACCACTATATATGTGGTTCCAAACTCTTCCTAGGTTGCTAAAAAACTAAAAGACTAGGCACCACATAACTTAAACAAATAGGATTTCACAAAAAGGTACAATTAGTACAAAATGCTCATATTTACCTCCACATGTAGACTCATATGAATGTCCAATTATTAATAGTTAACAGTGATGGGGGCAGTGGCAAAATTGATAAATGAATCACCCTATGACCATGCTATTCTAATCATTTGGTTAATCTGGACAGCTATAAGTTAATGTGTCTTTGAATTAATTAGACCTAAAACATGATTTCTATGTGAAGACAAAGACGAACAGTTATAATTAATCAAGTTCCTGAGTCATACATGGATAATCAAATAAGCAAATCTTGTTGCTTAAGTCTTATAGGCTGGATGTTTAAATGATCATAGTTTAACCTTACCTAATTACCTAAATTACATAAATGATAAATAGACCGTTTTTGATCAATACAACGATCAAATGATGCAAGTTCTTGATTATGGATCCTATAGCCACAATTGCTAGGCGCAAAGTATTGAAAGCATAGTTGATAGTACGAAAAGTTGAGCTAATCCTATAGGTACGCTGCTAATTGTTAAGTCCTAACACATGATTTCTAAGAGTCGTAACAAGAACCAACGAGTAATTACAGAATAGGTCCTATAGACATGCTTTCTAGACAGTATTGTAAGTCACATTGACAACAAATAATTATCGGTTATTTATAGTCCTAAACTCACGATGTCCAAGTGAAAAAGTCAAATTTAGAAGCCCTACAAGTACGGTATCTATTAAAAAATCACACGCAGAAGTAAAGCATGATAAACAAGTAGCAAGTAAGGTCATTTGATCATATAGGCTTGTTTTTTACCCATGTATGCGAGAATTAAACTACCCCTGCCCCTTTTATTGTTATTTTCCCTATTATTTATCTTTACAAGTTATTACATATCAATAGAATAGTTACAGGCCCAATTGCAAATACAAATAATCTAGTAAGACATCTGGGCCTTCAGATAGACTTAGAATTTCATGTGGACGACAAGCCCAAACTCCAAGTGCAAAGGCCACAGTGACAGTATACATTAGATCCAAACACCAAACATGGCCCAAAACACAGAAGGAACTACCTTGTTTGCCGGTTATTATTAACAACCGACAGGAGTACAAAGAACACAAGTGCAAACTAGTTATTTAGGCTACCTCAAGTTTAGGCAATAACATAGATGGGTGGAAATTTTATTTTGTATCTCGTACAAGTGATATTAGTTGTATGAGGCAACTTTTTTGGCACAATTTTATTGACCTAAATTTCTGTGGACCCAAAAGTGTAAGATTAGGGTAGATAAATTTATGAAACAAAAAGAAGTACTACAACTAGTGTCAGTTGTATAAGACACAAAATAAGACTTCTTCATTCTTAGTGTTACAACTAACAAAGAACAAGAATCATAAATAACTTCCTAGGATATGATGCCTAAGAGGTAAAAGTGCACGTGAAGAAGACCAGAACACCTTTGAGATCCTATTAACCTTATACAATCTCATGAAAGAGTTCATACAGGCATATACAACATGAAACGGTATACAGAACACGTAGTTCAGAACAAATACACATCTGATGGTTTACATGTTCATAAAATTAATTCGAAGTGACAACAATACAAATATGAACATCCTAGAGTAGTCAGGACTTAATCACAAAGGGCATAACAAATAAGGGTTCCTCACAGGAAAAACTTAGCTTGAAAATTCAAGACAAACATGGTCAGGATCCAATTCTGAGAAGATAGCTAAACAGAAGTTACTACTAGATAGTCTTTAACATAAAAACTTAAGATAAATATGGTTCAGTAATTTTGAGAAGGTGTCAAATAACAGCTCATACACGAGGGACTTAGCATGAAATCTAAGATGGAAAACATGTTCAGGGGATAATTCTGAAAAGATGGCAAGACATAATAAATAAATAAAACATAATCTTGAGAACATAACAAGCAGAGGTCCTTACAGAAAGACATAATATGAAAGTTCAGGACAAAAATGGACATGAACATAGTTCAATAAGTATGACAAGTTAATTAGCAGGTACTACCTAATTTCAAAGAGGTCAGAGATTCTGTAGCTAGAACAACTGTGTGTAACGACGATTATTTCAAAAGTACCGGACTTGATATTAACGGACACAGATCCTCAAAATAGTATTTGACCATGAAATTGCAGTAAAATATTCAACAGAGTACCACACTTGATTCCCGAATTGAAAAGAAGCCAAAGTCATTCTTTTCTATTTGATGGCAGTGACGCACAGAATACACACAAACACGAACAAGTAGAGAAACAACAATTAAAACTATAAGGTTCAAGAGTACTAACCAGTTGTGAAGATAAACGAGTAAGAGAATGAAAATTTTAGAGTTTTAGCAGTAACTCAGTAGTAGCAATAGAAGGAGAATAGTGAGAATTCCATGTTTCCGGTGCTTCGGAGTTTACAAGAGCCTTAAAAGGGCTTCGAGCGATGCTTGCACCAAAGGAGGTTATTGAGTCAAGAGTGGCCTTGGCTTTCAGCTGGCCAAGAACCAAATCAAACATGATAGTTTTCAGAGAAACATAATAGAACAAGTGCGGGCGAGAGAGTGATTCCCATACTCTCTTAGGGGGAATTGGGGAGGGTTTTATATAGAAATAGGGTCACCACTCAAAGAAGGAAAAGACACATAAACTCAAGTCAAATCAATTAACTGGAAAACTTAAGACAGGTATGATAAAGAATATGCATGCAAATTGAATCCAATTTAAAATAGGGCAAGGACTTGGCATACTGTTGTTTAAAAAGAATCAGTCGAAGAAGTGGTGAATCTCAATAATAACCCTGGTGAATCTCAGTAATAACCCCCTAAAGAAAGGCATAAATTTATTTTGTATCTCATACAACTGACACTAGTTGTATGTGGCAATTTTTTTGTCTTACAATTTTGTGGACCCACACGTATAAGATTGGGATTCACTAATCTAATAAACATATTTATGACAATTTTCCAATGAACTAAAGTTCCATATCAGCACCAACAACAGCAGAAGAAAGAAGAAGAAGAAGAAGAAGAAGAAAACGAAGAATGAGAAGGAGGAGGAGAAAAGTGGCTGAAATTATTTTAAAAGTGGGTACAAGTTAAAAGTTTTTTTTTTAAATATGTATAGGTTAAATGAGGGCGCCCTATTGCAATATTTACATTTTTTACGGCTTCCATCACTGGTACTTGTCTATTTACGTCACTTTTCAAGAGATTCCGTCTGAATCTTTGGTTCAAAGAAGTATACGTTCGAATTAGGGCCAAATATGTTTAGGTTATTTATATCTTTCGTTCGAGAAGTTTTATTTTGTGTTTCGTATAACTGACACTAGTTGTATGAATTTTTTTTTACGTAAGTTAGTAGACAATAATTTATGAATATTTTCACGTACGTAAGTTAGTAGGCAATAATAATTCTGTTCTCTTCACGTTTATTGTTTCTAAAATTTATGATTTAGATACTATTGGCAATATGATTATTTATCTAGTATGTTAGAAAGCTTTTTCAAAATCATCAGCTTATATAGTATTGAAGTTTTTACAAATGAACTATATAACTTCAGTTCTAAAGCTGAAGTTCGACAGTTACATTACAAAACAAAAACTTCAGTTATAGAGCTGAAGTTTGCAGTTACAAAACAAAAACTTCAACTTTAAGAGCTGAAGTACGACAGTTACATTACAAAACAAAAACTTCACCTCTAAATCTGAAGTTTTGTCACGACCCCAGTTAGCCTTCCGTGAACTATCGTGACGGAACTTAGTCTCTAGGACTAGGTAAGCCTAACAATGTGGAACATAAACAAAACTTCCGAAAGAATAATCAAAAATCGAAATAACTTAAGGAAAACAATATATAAATGATGTCCGGCATATACACATGGCTTCTCAAAATTTAATACACTATCCCAAAACTCGAAAACTCATGGATCCACAAGCTAAGAAAAACAATACAACATAGCTCTAATCTCTGAAATGTCTAACAAGAACAGAAAGTACAAAAGGGATAAATACTAAATGCAGGAATAGAAAGAGACTCCTCGATCTATGGACGTGGCAGATATATCTCGAAGTCGCTAGAGTATTCGCCTCGCCTCAGGGGTGAAAAGACTGGGTAGAAGTACCTGGATCTGCACATGAAAAACATGCGCAGAAAAGGCATGAGTACACCACAGTAGTACTCTGTAAGTGCCAAGTCTAACATCGGTTGAGTAGTGACGAGAAAGTTCAGGGCCATACTAAGATTAAATAAGACATAAGGGTTAACAGTTTGGAATAAAATAATATAAATAAGTGAAACAATAAGAAATAACATAGGATTGAAAGAACAACAACAACTAGAACAGAGGCAAAGTAAATCACAGGAAAGAAATACAACTCAATACAGAGATAATATCCGGGCATCTTCCAGGATTCCGTCATGTAGTCCCAATTACAACTATCTAGTTAATCTCCCGGGATACCGTCCTATAGTTCATCATATATATTTGAAGGATCTCGTCCCGTAGTCCAACTATCAGTACGCGAGGATCTACCAGAAATCCCGATCCGTAGTCCCCAAATATAAATATCTAGTACTGAGAGAATCTATCGGGTGTAGTCCCATAGTTGCATATAACTATGTAAGGGGATCTACCGGAATCTCACATCCATAGTCCCAAATAAACATGCAAGTGTTGAAACATGCTCTCAAGGCACTATACTAAACGTGTGTTCATATTTGTAGGTTTTGATGAATGACAAACTATGCGCAATTGACATATGACGAGGTCCAAGCACAAGCGCGCAATTGATATATAACGAGATTCAAGCACAAGACCAAGATCAAGCAAAGATATAAAGTTATACATGAGTCGTTCTTTAATTGTGATCTTGATCCGATAACTTGACTCAAGACTTGGCTTCTCTCGTTAAAACATTTTTATCAAATCATGCATATTTAATTTAAAGCAAAATAATTTTAAATCATGCATATTTACTTTAGTCAAAATGATTTTTAAACATGCCTCTAAAATCTGGACTAAGATAATCGATTATGTACTTATGATAATCGATTATGTTAAGTCAGCTGCATGACAATCGATTGTGAACTTATGACAATCGATTGTGTTAAGGCAGTGTGCATCAGATTTTTCAAATTTGCATGACAATCGATTGTGAACCTCATGACAATCGATTGTGTTGAGGCAGTGTACATCAAAGTTTTTCAAAGCTACAAAATAATCAATTGTGAACTTATGACAATCGATTGTGTTGAGGCAGTGTCTATCAGACATTTTCAAAGTCATAAAATAATCGATTGTGTACCTTTGACAATCGAGTACATTAAGGCAGTGTCTAATTGATTTTTCAAAGACTGATATATAATCGATTGTTCTCATAGCATAATCGATTGTGTAATTGACCGTTGCCAAAATATTTTCAAAAACCGTCAGGTAATCGATTATAGATTTCTAATAATCGATTGTTTTAAATAAAATCTAAAAAAGATTTTTTGAACGTTGCCAAGTAATCGATTGTAGATTTCTGACAATCGATTGTTTTAAGTAAAATCTGGAAATGATTTTTTGAACGTTGCCAAGTAATCGATTGTAGATTTCTGACGATCGATTGTTTTAAGTAAAATCTGGAAATGATTTTTTAAACGTTGCCAGTAATCGATTATTGATCTTAGATAATCGATTGTTAAGCGTAAAATCTGGGAATGATTTTTGGAACGATTGGCAAACAATCGATTGTGGCATTTTGACAATCGATTATCACTGAGTAAAATCAGCAATTCTTAATTGGCAATTAGGCAACGGTAATGCATGGTTTTGCAACTATAAATACAGCTTCAAATCAGTCTTCTAAACACAACAACTAATCATATTATTGCTATAGCTTGCATACTCTATTGTTCATCACTTTCTATTTATTACATAAGTTTTGAGAGCCAAAATTCTTGACGAAAGTTGTTGCGTTCTTGAGCGTATATGTTTACTCATATCTACTCTATTAAGATAGTCTTATTTAAGTGAGTGCTAAGTGTTTTATACACTTGAAGGGAAGTGTTAGTCCCTTGTATTGTAAGAAGGAACTTGTGTTTCCTTTGGTTGAAGTCTTGGAGTGTTGTATCTTCGAGCAAAGGTTGTTGAGGCTTGTGTCCTCAGTTTGTAAAGGTTTGTTGAGCACCCGTAAGCTTAACAGTGTTAGTGGAAATCTCGAGAGAGTCTCTCGGGGACTGGACTAGCCACGGGTTGTGGTGAACCAGGATACATCGGTGCGTTCGTTCTTATTTATTTACTTATCGCACTTATTTCTTTCCTACAATTTTTAAATTCCGCAAGTTTACGCTAATTTTTATTATAACGCTATTCACCCCCCCCCCTAGCGTTAAGCGTATTTTCTAACAGCAAGGATGATCTACCGGAAATCCATATCCATAGTCCCAAATAAATAGATAAAAGGGAGCTATCGGAATTTTGCATCCTTAGTCCCAAAGTAAATACACAACAACAACGGGAAAATATTCAGAAGTAGAAATTTCATATTAAGGCAACAAGTAATTCTAGCCTAGCATGTTGCGCGGAATTCAGGTAGAGCAGGCTTAACAAATAAAGTAACTAAATCACTTAGACATGCTTTCCTAAGCTAACAACAGGCTTAATAGTACAAGTAATAAAAACAGAAAAGGAAACATACTAGTAAATACTTAATGAAAATTGGATTTTCAATAATTTGCACAAATACGCACTCATCACCTCACGTACAAGGCATTTCAAACTACCAAATATACCAATCCTAAGGGGAAGGTCCCCCACACAAGGTTAGACAAGCCACTTACCTCGAAAAAGCTCAAATCAACCCGTAACCACGCTCTTGCCACGAGTATCCGACTCCAAATGGCCTAAATCTATTCAAATCAATTTCATATTGAAAATAACACTTCAAGCAACTAATTCTACAATTAAATTCTAAACTAACACACAAAATTAGGTAAAATGACTGAAACACCCCTCACGCCCACATCTCGAAATAGGGTAAAATTTATATTTTCAGAATCCTCACTCTCATGATTTGATGAATACAAAAATTACCAAATTCGGACCTCAAATGATCCCTTTAATCATCACTCAAAGGTCTCTAATACAAAGACCTAGTTTCTCCAAATTTTCACCCTTAATTTCTATAATTTCTAGCTCTAATCCATGAAATAATAGTATAGGAACGAGTTTTAGGTCCAAATTCCTTACCTCAATGAAGTTCCCTCGAAATCCCTCTTTCAAATCGTCCCAAAAGCTCCACAGCTGAGATAAAAATAGTGAAATAAACCTCAAAGCTGAGATAAAAATGGTGAAATAAACCTCTAAACTCCACGATTTTGAGGTTTATTTCACCATTTTTATCTCAGCTTGGGAGCTTCCTATGTTATTATTTCACGGATTAGAGCTAGAAAATATAGAAATTAAGGGTGAAAAATTGGGAAAAATAGGGCTTAGTATTGGAGACCTTTGAGTGATGATTTGAGGGAACATTTGAGGTTCGATTTTGGTAATTTGGCCCTCGGATCAAAATCTCAGTATCGAACCAGAAACTTCAAAATTCAACCTTTTGGCATTTCAAACCTAAATTAGCTACGGACCTCCAAAACACAATCTGACCATGCCCCTAAACCCGAAATCACCCAACGAATCTAATGGGACCATCAAATTTCCATTCCAAGGCCCTCTTCACGCTATCCCGACTACGGTCAACTTTCTAATACTTAAGCTCTCATTTAGGGACTAAGTGTCCCACAACTCTCCGAAACTCAAAACCAAACATCCCGGCAAATCAAAATAGCAGAAGTAAACTCGGGGGAAGCAGTTAATAAGGGATCAAGATTAATTCTTAAGACGACCGGCCGGGTCGTCACAAGTTCACCAGTTACAAAAACAAAAACTTTAGCTCTAGAGCTGAAGTTTGCCAGTTACAAAACAAAAACTTCAACTCTAGATCTGAAGTTCGCCAGTTACAAAAATAAAAACTTCAACTCTAGATCTGAAGTTTGCTAGTTACAAAATTAGAGCTGAAGTTTGCCAGTTACAAAAACAGAAACTTCAGTTGTAGAGCAGAAGTTCGCCAGTTACAAAACAAAAACTTCAGCAATAGAGATGAAGCTCGCTAGTTACAAAAACAAAAACCTCACCAATTAGAAAATAGAGAACAAAACTTCATCTACTGTGCTTAAGTTCAGCAATTACAAACAAAAACTTTAGCACACTTGCTACTTTAGGCTCGTCTACTAGAATGCTGAAGTTTTGTAAGATTGTCTTTGTTACTTTAACCCCGTATACGGAAGTTATTCGAAAAAATGGGTACGCTTGTAATTATTTTTTGCAAAGAGGGTACAAGTTAAAACGTGACAC
Source organism: Nicotiana benthamiana (assembly GCA_034376525.1). NCBI lineage: Eukaryota > Viridiplantae > Streptophyta > Magnoliopsida > Solanales > Solanaceae > Nicotiana > Nicotiana benthamiana. The sequence goes on from CM067330.1 coordinate 71,009,946, forward strand.
AAAAAGCGGGTACAGATGCAAATGCCCTGTAAAAAGTAGGGAAATTTTCATATTAAAATAACTGGGTTGCCTCCTTTTCAACTTTATAGCCCATATTTCAATTTACAATTGACTAGCCCAAAAATAAGAGGCATATATCTGAAAAGGGGGCGTTATTTTTTTTGGGAATCAAAAGCAGGATTTTCTCTCATTCTTTCCATTCTTTTTTCCCAAATCTACAAAAACGAGATCTTGCGGTCAATGCGGCTCCAAAAACCACGGAAATTCTTCTTCATCTCGAATTAATAGCAAATCAAACATGAAAAGTGAAAATTTTTTGCTGCAAATCAGCGTAATTTCCATTTTTACTACAATTTAGATTTCAACTTTTTGTTCGATGGAGCTTTCCCTGTTTATGTTCTTCATAGTGGTGAATGGGAAGAAAACAAGATTATCAATTTCGTCAGCAATTGTGTAATAATCGAATTGACATTCAGCTATAACAATTTAGTTGCAGTTACTTCGGAACAAATTAGGATCAATTGTGAGTTAAACACAATAGAGATTAACTTTCTCCCAAATGATGGCTTGCCACCGATTATGATTTACAACAATATAGGTGTTAAGGTGTATATCGAATTAAAGAAAAAAAACTTGAATTTCACTGAATACCCCTTGTTTGTGACAGTGAAAGAGATTTATGATATTCTTTTGGTTGCTACAAGTTCTAGTCGTTGGTTGCTACAAGTTCCAGTTGTTTGATTGCTACAATTTCCAATTCTAAAGATGTATCTACAATTGATACCACTAAGATTATGCGTGATATCGAATTGATTGAAAACACAGTGAAAACGGGTATAATAGATAATATGTTAAACAAATTTGTTGAGAGGGATCAAGGTTATAAAGATAAAGAGACAGTTATGAATATGATGAAGAACTTGGTTGTACGTGAGAGGTTCCAATTCAAGGTGAAGAGATAAAGCGCAACAAGGTATGCCAATAGTTGTATATTTGTTATATATATATATATATATATATATATATATATACATATATATATACATATATATATATATATATATATATATATATGTATGTATGTATGTATGTATATGTATAAATATATATGTATATGTATAAATATATATAAAGTAATATATATATTTGCATATAGGTATTAAATTAGTATATATCTAGTTATGTTTTGTATACAAGTGTATTTAGAAGTTAAATAATCTTTAATCCTAGGTATCACCTTATGTGTGTGGATGACAATTATGCTTGGAGTTTCAAATCTTCTTCCATTTTCAAGGAAAACATATTCAAAGTGAGAAGTTACAATAATAATCACACATGCGGCTATGGTGAAAGACATTTAACACAACATCAAGCTACTTCGGGTGTAATTGCTAGTATAGTCAAGGACAAGTATATTAATCCAAAAAACATTTACATGACAAATGATATAATAGAGGACTTACAAAAGCAACATGGGATTGAAGTGAGATAAATAAAAGCATGGAGAGCTAAAGAAATAGCAATGGAAATGATAAGAAGGAGTCCGAGTGATTCACATAAGGAGTTGCCAAAGTATTTTTATATGTTGGATCATACAAATCCAAGAACGGTTATAAAGTTGCACAAATCAGAATATGGATGCTTTCTTTATGCATATGTTTCGCTATATGCATCTATCAAGGGCTAGGAGCACTGCAGACTGATAATGGTTGTTAACAGAAGTTTCCTTAAAGTAGTATATAAGGGTATCATATTGACTGCTTGCCCACATGGTGAAGCTGGTGAGTCGAATGCATCTACTTTGTTTCTGTAGTTTGTATAATGTTGTAGTTTCATGTATAAAAGTGAAAAGGATTTCACAACTATTGTTTTTATAAAATTTGTAGTTGGTATAAAGTTGTATAACTGTGTAAAATTGTGTATAAGATTTTTATAATTTTCTGAATCCTAATATCTATTTTGTATAAACGGGAAAAATCCTTCCACTTGCATATGCAATTGTAGATTCAGAGAATAACAAATCTTGGAAGTGGTTATTTGTCCAGATAAAGGGTACTTTTTGTGTTAGGGAAGGGATGTGCATAGTTTCGGATAGAAACGAAAGCATCTTCAATGCCACAAAAGTTTTTTACCTAGAAGTACCACATTGTATTTGCACGTTTCACTTGTGGCAAAATGCAAACCGCACATTCAAGAAATAACAAACAATGGACGGATATCTCATTTGCTTTGGCTATAGCTTACACGATAGAGAAGTTTGAGTATTATATGACAGAGATGTGCAAAATTGATTCGAGGGTACAGCCTTACTTGTTCGAAATTGGCTACGAAAGGTGGTCTAGGGCATACTCCAAAGTGAAAAGGTCGATGGTAATGACTTCCAATATTGCAGAGTCAATTAATACAGCAAACAAGGATGCTAAAGAGTTACTAGTAATGCGATTGCTAGAGTACATTACAAATTTTCTACAACAGTGGAATAACAAAAATAGAAAAAGTGCAATGGAGACATCTACAGAGCTTGGCGAAAAGTACGACAAACTCCTTCGGGAAAATCTGATTGCATCGGAGCAAATGACAGTAAAATGAATCAAATATAATAATGCTTGGCACTGTTGACTTGCATTTTACTGATTGTATAAGGATGTATATCTTTGTATAATAATGTATAATATTCTTTAACCTTTTTTTTAAAAAGAAACTTCTGCAGGTGAGCCCTACAGAACAGCTATATATTGTGTTTGAAGGGGTAAGGCAAAACATAGTGTGCCTTGAAGAGGGAACATGCAGTTGCGAAAAATTTCAAATGGATGAACTTCCATGTCTGCATGCTTGGGCGGTTTTGAAGAACCAGCAGTAACCTGGCTAGTATTGCTATTTTTACTACAAGTAGGATAACCTCCTTAGAACTTATGAATTTCAAGTGAATCCAATGCTAGATGAGAGTTTATGGCTAATCACAATATAGGTGCTAGAAAGTGTGGTCCTACCACCTAAAAGAAGAAGGAATGCAGGAAGGCCAAGAAACGAAAGACTCAAACATGCTTTAGAGAAAGAGTCTAAGAGGGAGTTTTCATATTCTGTGTGTTGACAAGGTGGTCACAATAGAAAAATATGTAGGAATCGATCAAAATAAATAGTTTGAAACATAACACTTCCTATTACATTTGTTGTCATGTTGAGTAGTTAAGTTTCACAAATAATAGAGTTACAAATGTTGAGTACTTAAGTTTCACAAGCAATTGAGTTAGAAATGTCAATAAGGAATTACACTTTACACTATATATCGCAATTATATTAAATATATTTAATTATACATGTTTTTATTATCAATTAATAGTGTCTTGTTGTTTTTAGTGGTGCTAAATATATTGATAAATTGTACAATACAAAACAGAACTGCAAACAATCAATAGTATTATATGTATACAAATGTATAAATGAGAGTATAAGTTTGTATTAATTTGTATAACTATTTATATTATTGTCTACGTATGTATAAACCCTGCAACATTAACAAAACTGCAACGATAATGAAAATACATTCTTTGTTAAAAGACAAAAGCAACTTAAATATTCATTAAAATGTAATTTATTCACAGCCACAATGTATAAAGACTACTACAAATTACACAAAAATAAAAATATCTATAATATCCTTTAAGGTTATCTCACAAGTAGCAAAATAGTACTTAGACAAAACTAGACAACAACTCCTAATACATAGCAAAACTACAATAATGAAAAAAAACATAACTACTTTCTCGGTCGTCCCCTCTTCCTCTTCCTGAAAAGTCTCCCTGTGATTTCATCACCACTAATTGCACTGGACTGTTGTTTTTCCATCCATAATCCCACAACATAGTTCCCCACCTAGTGCGAAGTGTCTCAATGTCAAAATTATCTTTTTGAACTTCCTTACCAAGGATGAAATACTCAGCAAAGCCACCAACAAAAGAATCACAATCACTGTAATTAAAAAGAAACAAATTAGATTCAAATAGGTACACTAATAGTAAAATAGTAAAACAATTGAGATCAACATACCATTTTATCTGTTGGGGCACATTATTAACCAGGTTAATATGCAAAGCATTAGAATGGGATTTATCGGTATATACACCATTGTTCCAATCAATGCTCTTCTTCTCGTCATAAAACCAGAACTCTTCAAGAAGTAAGGTATCAGAATTGCATAAGGTAATGCAGCATCCTAAGCAAGTATATCATTAATAGCTCCACAGTTAGAGTCATAGATGTGGATGCACCTATCTATGAACATAAACAACCCCAAAACCCAATAGCCCAATTTTACTCTTCCGCTCTTCACATAAATAGGGAATAAGACGTGGTCAACAGTGTGCCACGATACATTTGCATCACGATAATATCCTCTAATCTACTTTTCTATCTCATGCCTTTGAGGAATCACTAAAGGATCTTGATTCACTCTGAAATATTTATACAGGGAGTTAATTTTATTACCAAAGGCAAATTAGGTTGTAATAAACCTCATGGAAACATTCGGCCCATATTTTCCCCTCTTCCAAAAATAATAAAAGAGGACATCCAAGTATTGAGACAAGAAATAAAACAGAACAACGATCACTACCAGATTTTTTATATATAGAAATTTATACACTATTATACAGAGGTATACATATATATACAAGGTTATATAATCGTATACGATCTTATACTGTGATTATACAAAGCAATGTATGCACTATGGGTTTTTAAACAATAGAGATATGCAACAAATAAAAAAACATTAGAACAGAAAGTTATTAAATACCGTGTCAATCAAAGGTCGACCACAATATGCAAGTAAGTGGAACCAATCCTCCGTAGTCACATGACACGAGCCAAAAGTAAAAGCTTCCGCAAGCTTATTTACTTCATCTGTATATATATTTTTGGCACTTCAAATCACAAAAAATAAAAATTAATCAGAACTACCTTCATTGACAAGTATAAAATCAGAACATGAAAGATTAAAGAAAGTGAAGATACCTTCGCCTCATATCCATCCCATTATCAATAAACGCGCAAAACTCTTTAGCCAATGGCAACAATGGATCAAAATCATCAATTTCAATCGTCAAAGGATGCTTGATATCGAAATGAGCTTGTGCGTCGATCTTGCTGCCTCGGAATCAAAAAATGACAAATATGGAGATTTGGCATATTTTTCTGGTATTTTCTGTCGAACTGACTGTTCAGGATAAATGTAATCATCTTCTACGTCTATGATGGATGGTTTGTGAAGCACAATTTGGGACATCTGTAACGGAGCTAAATCTTCATCACCAATGTCATCCCAAAATCTGTCACCCTTCACATCACGTGTTGCCTATTATACAGAGAAAACCAACAATAAAAAACTTTCAAAATGAAGAAAAGAAAAATCAGACAAAAAGGATAAAATGCAGAACGAATACCATGATCAATACCATCAGTAACTCTCTTGTCAGCTAGCGCGTTATCTTGATTCACTTGATCGACAAAGTCAGGAACAACATCAGATTGATAGCCATCAAATTCGTCAAGACCAGATGTATTGCCATCAGACATGAGCTGGAAAATCTAATAAAAATAATAGAAAAAGAAGGCATAACTATTGAGTGATGATTCAGAGAAGGCATAATTGTTGAGTAATTTGGTTTATCAGTAAAACATTACCTTAGAATCAGTAACATCCTCCCTTGTTTGCTTGGTTTCCTTCATATTCAGAAAAAATGAACATTTTTTCAAAGGAAGAAACAATATAATTGTTGAGTGTCCTTACTATATCAGTCAACTACAACAAAAGTAAATCAACAACCATGTTTATAACCAAAAAAACCATGTATATATAAAAAGTACCAATAAACTACAGAAAAGCTAAAGCTTCAGTACCTTTCCAACAACACTCCTCAACTTCTCAACTTCAGCATTCAGCAGATGAATGTGCACCAAAGGATTATAACTTGGGTTAGTCTGTCAATCCATATTTTTAGCAAAAGATCATTTAGACTGTTGCTCCATATTCTGGGGATAAGGTCGTTTAGACTATTGTTCCATATTCTGAGAACAACGTGGAGATGCAGCGATAGAATCATCAGTGTGAAAGGCAGGCACCTCCCTGATGCAATATCATTGGCATTAACTTTAAAAAGTGTGTCGATGTTCATAGTTGACATCTCTTCACGCGTAGGGGAAATGTTCCGATAGTTCAAAGAAAAAATGGATTATAATAGTAGAAAAAAGAAATTGTGACATATTCATAAATATACACACTTATAGAAAAACTTAAATCATATATGAAGAAGTATTATGGTACAAAATGTTACCTTGTGGATACTAAACATGACCACCCCGCCAGTCAAATCCACATATGTTGGAGTTTCAGGGACTTTTCAATTAAGAATGTGTAGCACATTTATGCCAATGTGAACAGCTAGATGCTAGTCAACCATAGAGCAACACTCAAAAAACCATATTTGTAATGCAAGTGGCAAACCTCCAAGCCTATACATTATCAAATAGTCACACTGTCTATCCTTTATTGTCCTTAAAATATCTTCAAATGACATTTTTCTCCAAGCATACGTTTGATATTGACCACTTTCAATGATATCAAAATCATCTTTGTTGATACCATAATTATTGGCATCTGAGAATATGAAATGACAGACAAACACCATCAAGGCCATCTTGAACACATCTTTGTCCTACTTCCAGTCTTGTTTCTTGAAGCGATCAAGAAGTTATCCCCTCGTTAAAGCCTTTTTTCGATCTCCTAGAAAATACTCTTTAGCAACCTATTGACATCTGGTTTGTCATAGAAAGTGGTGTCTTCTTCAACACACTTCAAACTAGTGATAACAGCAAACTCTCTAATGCCAAAACGTAGCAAACAACTATTAATTTACACCCATAACTCTGTTTCCCGTCCCGGGATGACTTTCCTCAAGAGTATACAATGAATAAGTTAATTTTGAATTTTAAATTGAGGGATGTCCAAGAAGTACACAAACAGCTAGCACGGAACATTTGAAGCAGTGTGTCACTCAAACATTGCTTCAAAATGCTCAAAATATCAGTCTCCGTATGGGAATTAATCCTGTTGTGGAAATGATCAACTGGTTGTATATAGAAGTTTTCACGCCCTTTTTCTCGGTGAAAATTGGGTTTATGACATTTGTAGGGACAACTCATTCCGTTTGGAAACTGGTTTGAATTTGAATAGTCGTCACCTAATGATTAGGGTCCACTAGGACACCAAAAGAGTTTGATTTGAACAACCAGAGATAGGGTAAGGGCTTGAGATTATTCTAAGGAGAAGGTATTAGGTACCCCTCAGAATCCACTAGTGTGATTCCCGGCCAAACAATTATTATGAATTGAGGTGAATTTAACATATTGGAAGATAAGGCTCAAATAATAGGGGATTTCAACATATAATTGTTTGAAAATAAGCAAAGTTTGACAACAATTAGAAAAGTTGATCTTTAAATAATTAGTTAAAATGCTGAAAGGAAAGAAAAATAAAGAATAAAGGGAGGGGGTTCTAAGTTTATTAAAAATATGGATCACCCGACACAGTGTCCTGTAATCACTGCTCAACGAGGGGCTACACGCGACATTATCGTGTGATCATCATATCCATATATACTTTTCCTACCCCGTTAAGGTATTTAAAGAACGGATTGGTCTCGATTACTTATTGCATGCACCCGTCACACTCTATCCGTCCCGGAGGCACATAGGACTACTAATCCTAAAAAGGAAAGGATATTAGGCTTATTTGGAATTTCAAAGGTAAAAACTCTAAGGCGACATACAAAACACATATTGCATATTTGGGGAAAATATATGGACAAACAAAGGCTCATATATGCCTCCTTAAACAAATAAAGTATATAATTAGCATGACTTGCACATACTTTTTTTTGGCCTGACTAAAAATACCAAAGACGAGGGAGTTAAAATATTGAGGCATATTGGTTTATTACATAACTCATATAAGAAGTCAAAATCAGGTTTGCATGCTGGTTGTAATGATTAATAAAAAACAGATTCATTTTTTATAGTTATTACTAAGTTTTCCTAGGTGTTCAGATGAGGATCCTATAGGCATGGTATCTACTGAATTTAGAAGGTAACGAGATAGAAAAACTTGAAATGAATTATTTGGGATCCAATGGGCATGCTTGCTAAACTTTGTTAAGTGAGGGACTTAGATTATCAAAAGAGATGCAGAATTAAACAAATTGATTACAGGTTTTGCAAATGATAGTATCCATTATTACTGATTTTATATCTAGCATTAAGTGAAGCAAACCATATTCATTTGGAAACCCCAATAGGTATATTTTCTACACGTTGATGATGTTAGACACTTATAGACGTGGTGTCTAAATGCAGAAAACCTTATAGACATGGTATCTGAATGCAGAACTTATTTCAAACCTTATAAGCATAGTATTTAAATGCATAATCTTCTTTTAAACCTTATAGGCAGAGTATCTAAATGTAGTTTGAATTATGCAAAACGACATAAGAACAATCCTATTGGTATGATTTCTAGGTGAAGTTTGAATATGCAAAATTATAACAGTCCTATAGGCATAATTTCTGGATGAAGTTTGAATATGTGGAATTATAACAGTTCAATAGGCATAATTTCTACCCTTGCATGGATAGTTTCCCACCCTTTTTCACTAGCCAAGCTCCAGAAGTTTATTATAACTTATTACAAACCAGAATAATAAATTACATAAGAAAAGTACAACTAGAGGAAGCTTGATTCTTGACTTCCTGTCTGAGTTGTGAGATAGACTAAATCAAAGACCATTTATCCAAAGCCTTTCTCCAGTTTGAGTGTGTTAAAGTTCCCTAAGAGCCTCAGTGGGACTCTGGGCAGTGCTTACACCCAAATTGTATTACCAGAATAGGGACAAGTGCAGTGTGTAAGTGTCAGACCTCAAATGTCCAAGTTCAGAGGGGGCTTAATGAGTCCCAAGGCAAGTCTCACAAGAGGGGGACAGAACTTAGGTCTAGGAGAGAGTGCAAGTGAAGAAATAGAGCTTTAAGAACTAGGGAAGTAACGAAGAGGGAAGAGGTGCTAGGAAATAGTTACAAAATGAAGGATTTCACACAAAAGGGATTCAGGGATTGGGAACTACAAAGAGCCTATATACTTAGGTCTTAGTTAATTCTACGCATGCACAGCAAAAGGGAGTGTTGTTATGCTTACAAATTTAACAAGAATACACAAGATATTATGGTAACATAGAGGTTATGATTTCATGGGAATCAAGTTTGAATCATAGACAGCAATAATTAATAGTGTCATGCCTCAAACAAACCATCAATATCAAACACGTTGGGGTAGGGGTTTGGGATGCATAGTAGATTCAGAACTGGTAGAGGGGAATTACAAAATGCCTAGAACAAAGTATTAAAATAAACACAAGCACTAGGGAGACAAGAAAACAAAAGTATAAAGTGAACATATTGTTTGTGATGTTGAAAGCTTAACCAAGACATACTAGTTCAAAGAAGCAAAAATACAGTAAAAGGCAGATAGCATGACTTCGAAGACAGACCACAGTATAAGTAACAAGAGAGAATGCTTTTTGCATGTGAGTGATTTTAAAACTCAGAGTGTTCGTGTGTTAATGACAGAGTAGGATATTTATAGCTTGAAAAATAGGTAGGAAAAATAAGGCAAGAATCATAGATTAGCAATAATTATTGAACTATGTGTCAATTAAAATCAAATCAGTATAAGACTTCCTTTAATTAAGGAGTTAAAATCAAATGGTAATGGGCAGAAAACATTTAAGGAAATAAATCAAGTAGAGCATCATTGTGCAGAATAGACAACTAGGGTAAGTACATAGAGGTTTAATAAGGAAAGAATATTTGAAATCCTTAGTTAACCAAACAAGGTAAGAAAGCAATGTAAAGTTGCATAATATGGAGACAATCAAAAATCAGTACATAGCAAATCAAGGAGTCAAGGATTTCAAAATCACTGACTTAATGAGAGTAACATGGGTTCCCATGAAGAAACCAAGTTGATAAGGGAGAATTGAAAATTAAAAAGGGAAGTTTTCATATCAATCCAAGAAACAAGAAAAATCAGTAAATCAAAGGAAAAATCAATTACTTAACACACGAGTGCAATTAGAATTACACAAGGAGTGATTTGAAATCAGTCCCCAATTGAAGGTCATTTTAGAGGGAAATTTAGCTTATAAAAAAGTGCATAAACATAGGGCATGTGAAGCTGAACTTATGACAAAGAGAAACATAATGCAATAGCAAACACAAAGTTGGTAGCTAATGAACTATAACATGGTAGTCACATAGGTTGACTTCACAAACTCAGTAGTACAGAAGAGAGAGAGTATCAGAAGCATGTAAAAGGTCAAGTAAAAAGACTTTTTCGAAAAAAATAATTGAGTTCAATAATTTCAAGAAGTCAAATAAAGAAACGGAGGTTGAAACGAAAGGGCTTCAAATCTAGTCGAACAACAAATGAAGCAGCTTCAAAAGCTGGAATAGGTCCAAAGAAGTTAGGGTTTTGAAATCAATCGAATTCAGAGCATGACGAACTAGTAAATCACATAGAAAATAGTCTCAAAACTCAAACGAACCCCAACTTTTATGGTTTTACCACCAATAGAGTATAGAGATGAAAAACAAGTAAGCTAGGCAAAAATACTTACAAAATAATTTCAAAAAGGTCAAGGACCTTTAACATGCAAAATCAAGTAAAAGAACGACATAAGGAAGTACAGTAGAACATGAAGAAAAATCAAAGAAAGCTTCGAAATAGTTTAAGAAAACCCTAAATTGGACAAAGATAAGGGGTTTTGAAGGTAAAGTTCTGGAAGAAACGTTGGGAAAAATGTGTAGAAGTCTAGAGCAAACTTGGATCGAAACGTACATAAAAGAAATCAGAAGAACCTCAAAGATTAGGATTTTAGTAGAAACCTAGATGGTGAGAAAGGCTTGGACAATCGTCGATTTAAGTAAGAGAAGTCGAAAACCAAGCTTGAATACCCATGACTGGCTAGAGCAAGGTCAAAGATGACTAGAGACAGCCGTAAAAGTTGAGATTGGCCAAAGTCTGGGCCAAGTGTCTTCAAGGTCTAGCCTTGAAATCATAATACTCGAACACATAGGAGAAATCCTCAATGGCCGCCCCACCAAGCTTTGAAGCGGGTCAATCAACCTATAGACCTCCCAGATTTAATGGTCAATACTATGGATTGTGGAAGACTCGGATGCATGATTTCATAATGGCCGAAGATTCAGAACTGTGGAACATCATAGGTGGCAGTATATATGTTCCCATGAAAAGAATTGAAGAAACAGAGCAACCGATGCCTAAAGGAAGAAGAGAGTACAATAACATTGACAGAAAAGTTGTATAAAATAACTACCATGCCAAGAAGATCTTGATGGTGGCATAGGACCTGATGAGTACAACAGAGTCTCATCGTGTGGAACTGATAAAGAAATATGGAAGACATTGCAAAGTGCTCATGAGGGAACCACCCAGGTCAAATAATCCAAAATTTACATGCCCACCACAAAATATGAGCTCTTCAGGATAAAGGATGTTAAATCTATACAATACATGCATACCAGATTCACCTCCATCATAAATGAGCTTCACTCGCTTGGAAATGTCATTCCAAGAAACAAGCTTGTTAGAAAAATTCTCAGTGTTCTATCAGGGTCTTGGGAAAGTAAGGTGAATGCCATCACGGAAGCTAAAGATCTACAGACTATGACCATGGATGAGCTTATCAGTCTGAAAACTTACGAGATGAAAAGAGAGAAAGACAGCAAAAGAAGAGAGCCTATGAACGAAAAGAACCTGGTGCTTAAAGCGAAACAGAGTCATTCAAGTGATAAAGATAGTGATATGGCCTATCTTACTAAGAGATTTCAAAAGATAGTTCGAAGAAATCACCAAAGTAGGGCAGCTCGAGCAAAATAAGGAACAACGATCTTTATCATGGATGTGGAAAGTCAGGGCATTTTATCAAAGATTTCCCACTTATGAAACAGTAGCAGTATAAGCACAATCCTAACAAAGTAGGAAAAAGGAACTTGGTTCCAGAAAAGAGACTCAATCGAAAAAGTGTTGCAGACAATATCATCAAGTAGGCTCTTGCGGCTTGGGGAGACTCTCCCAATGAATCTGAAACGGAATCAGATGCAGAAAACAGTTCCATGATGGCAGTGGAAACTAAAGCAAGGAATTATGATTCATTTTTTGCTTTGTTGGCTCAGTCAGATAATGAAGATGATGATGAAGAAGATGAAGACGATGAGGTAAACTTCAGGGATGTTCAGAGAAATCTGAAATCCTACTCTCCAAAAAGCTAAGATCCTTATCTAATGTGCTAATTGACTCCTATTATAGCCTTGTAAATGATAAGTAGATCCTAACCACTGAACTAGGAGAGGCAGAGCAATATAGAGATGACCTAGTTGTTTGTGTAGTGGACTTAAATAAGACCATAGCCAATATTGAACTAGAGAAGGAGGCAGTGAATGAAAAAATAACCAGAGTAAGAATGAGAGAGATGATTTGATGGTAGTAGTGTTCGACCTGAAAGAAACAATAGAAGATCTTAGATGTAAGAAATACACCCTAGAAGAAAAGATCGCTTCTATTGAAGAGGAAAGGGATGACCTTCTCATGATATATTGGGATCTAGAGGAAACCAGTACGGGAAGTAATAGAGAATATGGAGTGTAAATCTTGAGAAAGGGAAGGGAGTGGCCGGTGAGTCGCACATCTTGCTGGAAAAGGAGTTAAACGTCGTAAAAACTAGTCTTTGCAAAGAACTCGAGAGGAATCAGCAACTCCAAATTGAGTTGGGAAAAGTAAGAACTGATCTTGATAAATCCTTAAAATGGACATGGTCCTCAGATGTTGTTACTGCCATATATCTCAACAATAGTGGGAACATGAAAGGCATCGGGTTCCAAAGGAAGAAAACTCTGTATAACCCACACAGCAAGTATGAGGGTCTTTGGCTAAGCTTATAAGCTGGTCAAACTGGCTTATAAGTACTTTTTGGCGTATCTACGCGTTTGGTAAAACTAAAAGTGCTTATAAGTTAAGTGTTTATAAGCCAAAAATAAGCCAAAAGCCATAAGTTGGTCTCTCCCAACTTATCAAATTTCAGCTTATAAGCACATTAGGTTTGACCAAATATTTACTATTTTATCCCTAAAATACTTCTTTTTAAAACAAAAATCTTCGTATACCCAGTTCTTCAGCTGCTTATTAATTTCAGCACTTTTATCCAAACACGTAACTGCTTATTTTTTAAATCAATTTCAGCACTTTAAAGTGCTTTTCAGCACCTAATGCTTATCAGCTACTCTAAATCAGCTAAGCCAAACGGGCTCTATGTCATTGTGCATGACAACTAGCTATGTACCTATTGTGGAAACAATAGGCACTTTAAAGAAAACTGCCTGGATAGGTTCAAGTCTGTTCAGAAGAACAAAGCATTCACGAATAGGGTGACTACTAGGAAAGGACCAGATACTACTCGCAAAAAGCAGATTCTACCTACATGGACTGGAAACCCCCTTATTCACCCTTTTTATAGTAATAAGGGACCCAAACTAGTTTGGGTTCCTAAATCTAATCCTTGATGTGTATGTGCATGGATCAATAAGAGGAAGCAGAATGTGATGGACTATGGAAAATAAATGCTTCTCACTGAAATCATTATAGGAAACGATTGTATCCTTGAGAAGAAAGTAAAAGGTACATTCTCAGTAAATAAAAAAATAAAATGGGGGTTTCCTTGGAACTTTAAAATAAAAAGGTGGAGATTGTGGAGTTCAGTGCTCGTCATTAGGTGCTGAAAGAAATGAACACTGCTTTCTACTAACGAATAGGTGCCGAACCAGGTCCTTCCTCAAAGCAAAACTGGCCAAGAACCACCAATTGGAGGAAAGTGCCTTGCTCTAGAAAAATAGGAAGGACCAGCTTCGGAAGCATAATGCAAACAGATAAAAGAGGAAATTCTCCTGAGAAACAACCCACAAAACAAGGTCTCCAACTAAGGAAGCTCTAAATTGTATGAGATGCTCATTAAATTTTTCAAAGGTCACTTTCCTTCTGTCAAGAAAGAAATCATGAGGATTAATGTCATTAACTAATCCTATCTCAGGGAAATGCATGAGGTCTCAAAATTGGGAAGATGACAAAGTGAGCAAGGTGTAAAAGACTTACAAGAGATCAAACTCCAGATATCTACATCAGCGTCCTAAAGTTGAGAATATCTCTGATGAATCAATACGAAAACAAAGGCCACAAGAATCTAATGAAGAACCCGATTCCCTTTCTGGCGACTTCATAAGAACATCTTCAGGTAAATATAGCTAAAAAATTTCGAACTAAGCTTGACTCACATCAATTCCGTTGTATGTAAACACACATGACGATTATAGAAGCAAAAGCTAAAAGTATGTTATAAGCTGCAAAAAGGGGGAGCTGTTAAAATTCTGTTCAAAAAATTACTCCGGCATCATTTTCTTGTATCTCAGGTTAATTGTAATTATGTTAATTTTTGCATTCCATCTCTAAAAAAAAGTATGTAACAATTATCTTGTAATTCAGTTACCACATCAGCAAAGTTTTCAAGGTCTGTGTGTCATGTCTTGTCCGTCAAATCCTTTCACCTCCTCTGTACGGCACCATTTTCTCGCAAACCTACCATCGCCTCTAGGATTATTCAGAACCTGTTTCTTTCTTCACTCATCATTAGCCTCTTTTCAATAAATCTTTTCTTCCCTCCTACAACAAGTCATGAACCTTCTCTTCCGTTGTTCAGCTAGGACTCACTTTTCATCTTTCACTTTTTTTGAGCTACCTGTCTGGAAGGTAGTCATCGAATGTTGATCGATCGATCATCTCAGTCTACCACTTCTAGCATTATCCCTATTTCATCGCCTTTCTTAAAATCAAGTTCGGGTCATCATTATCTCACGCACTCCACCACTCTATACAGTTCTGGTCTCTTCTACACTCCTACTATCTCTCCATTGCTGCTAAATCCTGCTTACAACTATTTTGAGAACCCCATGTCCCGTCAATCCTATGATTTATACAAAGAACATATGGAAGGTTTCACTTCTCTGGTTTCAGAAGCTTATGAGGATGATCCTGACTAGTACATAAACTCTTCGAAGTTGTAATCAGTAACTCTCAAAGAGTCACCTGAAAAAAAAAAGCTCACAACATCATGGCCATAGCTGCTAAAAGTCCGAAAAATGGAAAAGCTTATCTCTCTTCTGAGTATCAGAGGGAAGAGATCTCTCGTCTAAAAATGCAAGAACTGAAGAACTCTTAGAGTCTCTGACTCGTGACATGTTCCTAGAAAATCCTTCTAATGAACCCGTTCCCCATCCATGAAAACCCACTTTTGTACCTCCCACTCCCTCCAAAATCTTAGGGCCTTCTTCAAAATCCATCTCTATCAGGTCACTACAGCTAGATAGCTCTGAATCTTCATTTCAGAAAAGTAAGAGGAGTGTCAAGCCAAGAAAAAGGAGGAGAATGAATCCAAAGGATTTCATCAAAAGTGGGACAGTAAAACAAGTACGTAAAGATGCTTCCAAAGAACCTGTTTCTTCAGTACAACAACCTATGACAACTCAATAGTCCATGGAAAAAGGAGTCGCTAATACTGTTGAGAAACAGAAAGGGTCATCTGTGAAGTATAAGAGCAAGTTGAAACGAAGTAAGATTGAGCCAAATGTGTCTGAAGACAATACTGTAGGGATAGCTAGCTGGAAACAAATGATTGATGAAGGTTGTAGCAAAAGAAAGGAGGAAACTATGAAGGAACGTGGTACATTAAGTTCCATATCCAATGACAGTGGTCTCATGTAACAGAGATTAAGAACTCAAAAGGTGTTGTGGGGACGCACTTTTGATCGAGCTATTTTAGAAATGATAGGGATGCGTCCAATTCTTGAGATTGTGGAGTTTCAACAATGGGAACACTTGTTTGAAGAAAGAATGCCTCTAGTGTACGAAGACTCAGTACAAACTTTCTTTGCGTCTCTTTTAACTATTGAGGGGGACCACATCTGTGCTCTAGTAAATGGAATTGACATTATGCTAGATACTTCAACATTAGGCAAGATTCTCATAATCCTATGTGAAGGAATGAACTCAGTTAAGAGTTTTTGTAGAGTAAACTTTCGGAGAGCCATTATGAAAGAACATGCTATTCAATAGGGGGAACAGGTGAATAAGAAGGTGTTGCTTCCTGAGTACCATCTTCTCTTCGAGTTGGTCAATAATGTACTTTTACCTCGCTCTTAGAGATTCTCCATTTCCACAAGACTGGACATTGTCCAAATGGAAGCACGTGATTAGTATGTACCAATAAATTTGCCCACTATCATGATTGATTCCATGCAAAAAGTGGAAAATTTCAAAGGAGGAAATCATGGGTTACCCTTTGGCTTTCGTCTTACTCAATTTTTTAAATTCAACAAGGTTCCCTTAGGAAATCCCAAAGCAGGCACGCATAAATAGTCATTCTCAAAGACCACTCTAGAGGAATGTGAATGTATAGAGAGAGTTGGTAGGAGCTTCTCGACCATATCTCAGCTGATAAATACTCAAAATGTAGATTTTGAGGAATTGAGAAGGTTGAGGGCTTGAAATGTCATATTGGATACCCAGCTCAGCCAAGCAGCTAAAGGACCTGATTTTGCACATGAAGAAGTCGCCAGATTGAGAAAGGAAAACGAGAACCTACGGGCTCAATTACTTGAAGAACAATTGGCTGCAAATGCTAGACTAGACCTAGTTCTCAAAACCATTACTGCCTTTTTCATTAAACCTCATTCCTCTTGTATTTCCTAGGATCTTCTTAGTGTGAAGTTACTTTTTGTCCAATGATCTATGGTGGCTGTTTTAATTTTGTTTTTGTTTGCTATGGTGGCATGTTGATCTTAAATGGCACTGCTCCTAATCTTCTCAGTCCAATGTAAAAATAAATGAAACAGTTTCCCTTTCGTTGCTTGAACAATACTATATTCCTTTGGATTCTCTTTCTGTCATATTGTGTGCACATATGTGACATGAGCTTGCAGTGTCAGACTTCTTTATGCTTTATTACCTGCTTGTGCTCTTTTTATTCTTTTTAATGATTACAAACGGGGGAAAAATATTGATTGTATATTGGTTTGATTGTATATTGGAGAGTCTGGGTACTAGTATAGATTAAATGGGTTAAAGGGATCTATGACTAAGGGGGAACTTTTCCTGGAACTTCTAAGATTAAGGGAGAACTTCGTGTATTTTCATCATCTCATCTGGTTATTTCTGCTCTAAACAAGTGTCGTCTATACTTAAGTTTGTCATCACCAAGAATGGGAAAATTGATGGGTTATGCTTAATCTTATGCTTCTTATGTTTTGATGATTAACAAACTTGTTGTAAAGAACCAGATAGAGAACATACTCTGTCGGATGCACATCCCATATGAATTGGTCGAAGCTAGAACATAAGCAAATGGAGGAGTGACCACATGGAGGAACAATGGGGACCTGATGACCTGGTCCCTTAGGGTTCTCCGACCAAAGCAGAAGTCAGTGACTGTACACAAACACAACAGGGACCTACTCCCTTGGAGTTCTTTGACAGACGTACAGGTCAAAGTGCACAGCTGGAATGCAGTAGAAGAAAGTCCATCAAGCAACTGTTCAAAAGAGCAACACAACTAGTACCTGGTCCATTAACATGTCCTAAACTTGGTTCATTGGTGTGTCTTGATAGAAGCACAAAATCCAACTGGAACGCATCTGCCCAGAAATGGTTGTGCAGATAGTGCAGCAGTCACTTCTCACTGAAAAAAAGTACACCTAGAGTTGACATCACCATCTATTGCGATATCTGTTGTGATGTGCAAGACACACTTCTTTCATGCACTTCAGTGATATTTTCTCAAGCTAAACAAAGTTCATCTAGCATTTGAAGTCACTATGTGTCAAGAACAAGAATACAACTCCACTAAGGATCAGCTTCTAATCCAGTCATTTGTATATTTATAGTTGAGTTGTAATCTTGTTAATTGCTTTACATTGTAATTCCTATTTTGCTTTCTTTGAAGCACTGTTTTAGGAACAAACCAAATTCGTAAACTTTGGCGTTTACGTTGTGACAAGGAATAGTCATAAGTTGAATCCTCTGTAACTAGGAGAGTTAGAGAGTGGCTTGTGGTGGTGCATCAAAAGTTAGTTTGAACTCTTTGCAAAAGGGAGTTTGCAAAGTGGTTTGTAGTAGGTAGATTACAAGTTAGTTAGTTTAAAGCCTACTGGTATAGGTCGTGGTTTTTTTATCCCCTTGTATGGGGTTTTTACATGTAGAAAAAACTCTAGCCTCCTTTACGTTCAGTATTTACTACTTTTAGCATATCAGTCTCTAGAGAACCAAGTTCTATATAGGTTTCCAGAACCATACAGGCTATCAATCCAAAAGTAACCAACTCGGAGTATCTTCTCAGCTAAGACAAAATCATTCATACATGGACTGCAGGTCCCAGTGTGGATTTCCTTTAGTAGCTTTGACTCTTTCTTTGCGTCAATACACCTCAATAATCCCAAATCAGGAATCCTCCTAAATAGAATTCCTCCACTATGAACGAAGTAAGTGGATAACCTTTGAAGTGTACACTTTTGAATAGGATTTTCAAGTTCTGGGTACTCTCCCTCTGCTATATATTCCTTGATGTCATGAAACCAAGGCTTTGTGTCTGCCTCTTCTTCAACATAAGCACAATAAGCTGACTGATTGTGGATCTTTACTGGAATGGGATTAATGAAGTTTTTGTCTCGATGTTGTATTATGGATGACAGGGTAGCGATTGCATCGACGAATTCATTCTGGATCCTACGAACCAGTCGGAATTCTGTCTTTGTGAACCTCTTTCTTAATTCATGTATGTGATGAAAATACGGGAGTATCTTAGAGTTCTTGGTCGCCCATCTACTCGGACCTGATGTACAAGCAAGCCAAAATATTCAATTACCAGTAACTCCTGAATGTTCATGTCAATAGCCATCTTGATCCCTAAGATGCAGGCTTCGTACTCGACCATATTGTCGGGGCATGGGAACCTGAGTTTGGCAGACACCGAATAATGCTGAACGATTTCTAATACTAGACCGCTCCTGTGCCACCTCCTTTGAAATTTGCTGCTCCATTGAAAAACATTCGCCAACTATCATAGGATTCTGCAATGTCTTCTCCTATGAATAAAATTTCTTTGTCAAGAAAATATGTTTTTAGGGGTTCATATTCTCCATCCACAAGGTTTTCAACAAGGTGATCTACTAGTGTCTGTCCCTTGATTGCTTTTTGAGTTACGTAGACAATGTCAAACTCACTCTACAAGATTTTCCACTTGGCCAGCTTGCCATTGGGCATGGACTTCTGAAAAATATACTTTAGAGGATTCATCCTTGATATGAGGTATGTAGTATAGGTACAAAACTAGTGCCTCAACTTTTGGGCCACCCAAGTCAAAGCATAGCAGGTGTATTCTAGTAGAGAATACTGGGGTTCTAACGGAGTGAACTTCTTGCTCAGATATTAAATGGCCTGCTCTTTCCTCCCTATTTCATCATGCTTCCCCAGAACGCAGCCGAAGAAACCGTCTAACACTACGATGTAGAGTACTAGAGGTCTACTTGGCTCAGGTGGGACCAAAACTAGTGGTGTTGACAAGTATTCCTTGATTTCATTGAAAGCTTTTTGGAAGCCATCCGTCCACTTAGTAGCAGCGTCCTTCTTTAACATCTTAAAGATTGGCTCACAGATAAATGTAGCTTGTGCTATGAACCGGCTGATGTAGTTGAGTCTCCCCAAGAAACTCATCACGTCCATCTTGTTCTTTAGCGATAGAAATTTTTGAATAGCTTTGACCTTTGATAGATCCAATTCTACTCCCCGGCGGCTCACAATAAACCCAAGTAATTTTCCTGTGGGAACCCCAAATGCACACTTCGTGGGATTCAATATTAGGTTGCACCTCTGCAATCTATTAAAAAACTTTCTCAAATCTTTCATGTGATCAGTGGCCTTCTTGGACTTGATGATAACGTCATCTACATACACCTCGATCTCTTTGTGTATCATATCGTGAAAAATGGAGGTCATGGCCCTCATGTAGGTGGCCCCTACATTCTTCAACCCAAACAGCATCATCTTGTAGCAGTACATTCCCCACGGCATAATGAAAGCCGTTTTCTCAGCGTCTTCTTCATCCATTCAGATCTGATGATACCCAACTAAGCAGCCTATAAATGACTATAACTCATGATTGCCGCAATTGTCAATCAGGATGTGTGTGTTTGGCAAAGGGAAGTCGTCTTTCAGACTGGCCAGGTTGAGATCTTGATTGTTGACACAGACTCTTACTTTCCCGTCCTTCTTTGGTACTGGTACAATGTTAGCTAACCATGTTGGATACTCAAATACCCAGAGGACCTTGTCTTTGACTTACTTGGTGACTTTTTCCTTGATTTTCGAACGCATATCCGGCATGAACTTCCTGAGCTCCTGCTTTACTAGTGAACATGTCGGATCAATTGGCAGTTTATGGGCCACAATAGATTATGATCAGGCTCGTCATGTCGTCATATGCCCAGGTGAATATGTCCTCATATTCTCTTAGAAATTCTATGAATTCCTTCTTTTCTGACGGCTAAAAGTGGACGTTGATTCGCGTTTCTTTGATATTTTCTGCATCTCCTAGGTTAACAACCTGAGTCTCGTCTAGGTTGGACTTTGGTCTGTTTTCAAAAATCTCAACTTCCTTAACGATCTCCTCTGATATGTCATCTTCCTCTGAATCTATGTCCACTTGTTGCGATGTCTCATTGCATGTCACGGTCATTGGTTCATCAAGATAAGTAATAGTAATGTTGTACAAGTAAAGTAATGAGAGAAAAATAGTAAGAGTGTTGATTTATAAGGAAAATCGAGATGCTTTGATAAATTCCATAACTGTTTTAAACATTGAAAATCTTATTGCGGGAAATTAATATGCGAAGGAAAGAATTAACTAGTAAAAATAAAAGAGTGTATGATGCTTGTTCAGCCATTCTACCCCAAGCCTCGCCGAGCTCTGGTGGTTCTCATGGTCCATTTATTGAGGCGTGTTCCTCTACTTACAGCTTCTATGGAAGGTCTTTCCTCCCCATCCTCCTTGAGAACGATGCAACAACCAATATCATCATCTTCGAGGAACAAATTCTTCATTACTGCCAGTGCTTCCTCTTTTTGTGACCTATAAATAACATCGGACGATTGGAAGGTCTGTTCCAAGCATGGTATTGGCTGATTCAGCGGATAGTAAGGACCATGCCATGATGGCGACCAGGGGTTGAATTCCTCCCAAGTATACTCATATCCCAGACCGGAAGTGGTGCCATGTTTCTTTAGCTTTATGGGCTTAGTGATTCCTTGGAGGTTTTTGCCAAGCCTCTTTGTCCCACCAATACGTATCCACTCCAATACAATATATTTTCGATCTTATTGTCCCACCACGTATTTTTGTAAATGGCGTTGACTTGATGGATGTGGTGAAAGGTCTCTCCACCCAACTTTCTATTGCCTCCTATTCTCGAAATGGTCTAGTGACTGTATATACGATTATTGCAATCACCGTGAATTACCACCTTCGGGTGATTCTACTCAAACTTTCCCACCTGATATAGTATTGATGTTACGGCCCCTGCAGCATGAATCCAGGGTCATCCCCATAGCATATTGCAAGATCCCAGCATGTTTATCACTTGAAAATTAACATCGAACCAAGTAGGCCCCGTTTGCAAATACAGATTAATTTCCCCAATGGTGGACCTTTGGGAGCCGTCAAAAGCTTTCACATTGACGGCTCCATCGTTTATCCCTTGCAGTCCCTTAACCCGCGTTCTGAGTGTTACCAATGGACAAATATTGAGGCTAGATCCTCCATTAATCAGGATTTTGGTGATAAAATAGTCTTTGTATTTCACGGTGATGTGCAATGCCTTTTTGTGACTCAACACCTCTGGTGGCAGCTCATCTTCATGAAAGGTGATCTTGTGACTTTCTAATACCTATCCTACCATGTTATCCATCTCTATGTCGGTGATGTTTCTTGGCGTATATGCTTCACTCAGCACCCTTAACAGGGCATTCTTGTGTGCATCAGAGCTTTGTAGCAAAGTAAGGATATAAATTTGCACCGGTGTTTTGTTCAGTTGGTCAATGACCAAATGTTCCTTGGCATGTATCTTTCTCCAGAGATCATCTGTCCTGGTCTCGGTGATAAAAGGCTGGTTAGAGGCATGCTTTCTTGACTCAGCTAGATGTTCTGGGGTATAAACCCTACTAGTTCTCTTCATACCCGCTGCCGCAATAGCCTCTCAGAACCTAACCTTGCCTTTCCTTCTTGCCTTAGCTGTATAATACCATGGTATAGCCTTTGTATGAAATGGTGTCATGGCCGACATTGCCACTGGAATTGGGTTGGCTATATTTACTCCGAACGGAGTCCGTATCTTGGGCAGTAAAACTACAACTTCGAATGGTGTGGGTGCATTTACTAGAGACACAAATTCAAGCTCAATTGATGCAGGTGTCATTTTTAGAGGACATTGCTTCAAACTCAAGTGGCACAGACATATTTACTTCGGCTTCCCCGGAGGGCTGAATCTGGACCACGATCGGATTAAGAGTGACTATTGGTTTCTTTGGGTCGTCACCATCTGTGATCAAACTGATCGATCCCTCAAGATCCTAATCATCCTCTATTTTAATCATGTGAATTCCTCTACCCTTGTGTTCTGGCGGAGGATTATTGCGGACATTTGTATCAAGTTCTTTTTCCACAATAATCTTATTATCAATTAAATTCTAGGTCTTCTCTTTCAAGAAACGACATTATTCAATAGTGTGTTCTTTCATGCCGATATGGTATGCAAGTGGATTTATTTGGATTAACACACTAAGAAAGGTTCTCAAAATAAAAAGGGATAGAGGTGACATAACCAGCAGTTTTGAGTATTTCATACAACTGATCAATAGGTTCAGCAATAGTTGTATATTATTTCGGAGGCCTTCGGTCAAAGGTTGGTCGAGGTCTAGCAAAGTTTTAGCATGCAGGAAGGAATTGGTAGTGGGATGGTTGAGTATTGTAGGCTTGGTAAATATGTGCAGGTTAGGAATATATCGGTGAAGTAGTCTGATATGTGGGAGGTGGCGGTGATTGATAAATGGATGGTGGAGTTTGGTAAGAGGGTGAGGGTGCTTGATAGATTGGAGTAGGCTGATATGTGAGTTGAGGCATTGGGTAGGTTTGGTATTTGATGGGAGATTTGGCTCTCTCTGCCACCATTACGGCTCCTACGTCCCCCTTCTTGGACACACCTCTTGACTGTAAGGCCTCCAAGTTCATAACCATACCACTTTTGATGCCTTCTTCGTTCCTTTCTCCCAGCTTGATAATGTCAGCAAATTAGTGGCCCTCGATCATCATCAGCCTTTCATAATACTGTGGGTCTTGAGCCCAGACAAAGAATTTGTTCATTTGTTTTTCCTCTAAGGCATGTATAACCTTAAGAGCTTCAGACCTTCGGCGAGTATCATACTCTCGAAATGTTTCTGTAAGTTTCTTCTTTAGATTCTGAGTATACAACACATCCAGTGCATTCTTCGTGTTGAACCTTAACATGTCCATAAAGTCGGACGCCATGCTTAACTAATTCGACCACTTTTTTGGATCTTGGCTAATGTACCAGGACAAAGCATCTCCTTTCAAGCTCCTCATGAAAAGCTTCATGCGAATTTTTTTGTCTTTTCCTACTCCTACCAGCTTGTCACAGTACGTTCGCAAATAGACCCTTGGATCCCCAGTACCATCGAACATCTCGAACTTAGGAGGTTTTTACCCCTCGGGCAGTTCGACATCGGCCTATAAGCAAAGATCTTCAAAGTTCAGCCCTTCAATTCCCTTACTTCCTTCAGCTCCCTGAATTCGCCTAGTCAATTTCTTAAGTTCTTCGGCTAGGTTTCTGATGAGCAGGTCTTTATCATAAGACTCGTGTGTGTTTGATATGGGTTGGGTGGAGTGTGGCATAGTCTCCATGTAGATGGGGGTATTATGTTGGTTGTGGAAGTGATCATTTGTGGAATTATTGAGTTTTGGCTGAGTAGTAGGGTGTTATTGAGGTATGATAGGTGTTGCAGTGATGGTAAGGAGCGGGATGGTTTTGTTGCTTTGGGATATTCTGTGAAGGTGTAGGGTTCTGAGCATTTGGGAAATTGACATCTGGAGTAGTGATGGAAAATGACAGATTCGCCAGATTTTGAACCTGATCAAGTTCCTTTTGGAATTTTAGCATCTTTTGCTCAAGTTGGGATGCATTTTCCTTGGGAACTTGAGTTCCACGACCGTAAGTGACCTCTACCCGTTCAGTTTAGTTTTCCTTTGTGGCATTCTTCAAATCTTCCATCTTCCCTTTATTCTTGTGTCTGACGAAACTAAGAGGATAGGTGGTGGAGGGCCCCTGGATCTTGTGGAATAAGATGATGTTTCCAAAGTGCACGAACTAACCTTTGGGGAGGGGAATAAATAACAAAAAGTAAAAACAAAAAGGTAACAAGTTAGTAAGGATCATAAAAAACGTTGTGATATTTAAACGCATAGTGCAGAATGTAAATTGTGTCCTTAATTTGGAGAACTCTCTGTGCCCAAGGTAGGCCACTCAAAAAATTAATTTGGAGAACTCAGAATGCTAAATGCCTCATTTTATTGATAGAAAATAGTACGAATCCCAAATCGACACTAAAATAAATAGGAAATAAAGGTTACTAATGGCCATTAGCCTTATTACATTCATAAAGCGAAAAAGGTAAACTCTTATCTACTTGGTCCCAAAAGGACCTTCCCCATATTGAATGCTCTCGTTGATCAAATCCTCTAATTCATGTAGGTTCACCAGTAAAAACGCCTTCGCCGGGTGTTCTCCTTTGTTTCCCTCAGTGTTCTGGCAGTCGGTAACTCTCTTCCTCACTTTTCCTTCAAATTTCAGTAGACTGTATTCCAGATGTTCCAACTTTCTGCTAGCTTTGTCGGCCCTCTCTTTCCACTCATTGATCTTTCCATTTGATGGAAGACTCCTCCACCAGTCTAGCAAGATTGAGGGCGTGCTAATCACACTAAACCTGGGGACCTCATGCCTTAATTTCTGCAAAACAAAAGGGTTAGACCCTCTCCACACCAAACTCAACTATTTAATATCAACAATTAGCGTGAAGCATTTTAGTTCTCCAAATAAATGCACAGAATGTGATGACGTCCATTTGGGTTTAGGGAAACCCTGTGGACTTTGGACAAGGCTATCTTAAAGGATCATTATGTGGACAACATAACTGATCTGGCTAGGTTTGACCATGATGCATGCATAATTCAAATAGAGTAAGGTTTTTATGAGGTTTTAGACTGGTACCCTTGAGCGGACAACTCAAGAGGAAAGGCACGGAACCATCGACTACACCATTGATCGATTAGTTTTACCGCAAATATGCCTTTCTGAATTTAGGGGGTGATAATATAGGAAGAACGCAACCACCCATTATAAGCATTTCTATGGTATTTGCTTGGCATGAGTGTAGTATGATGTTGAGCATGATTATACAATAGAAAAAATAGCAAGTTGTCACATATTCACATGTTAAGAAAGCAGTAAATACAGGAGGTTATAATTTAAAGCAGCAATAAAAGAAACCAAGAAGATAAGTCAACTTTGCCTTGTAGAATAAATTAAATACTTAAAAGAATTTAAACAAGTAATTGCGTATAAAGGGAAGGCATAAATTCACAAGAACAATCTGAAATGGTTAAAAGCATAATTTCCCTAGTGGAGTTTCCATGCTGTCGTGCCCCGTTTTTCCTCCACGAAAATCAGGTTTCTTTTGGAGGGACAACTCGTTCCTTATGGGAACTGGGTTTGAAATTGAAGAGTCGCTACCTAATGATTATGGTGCATTAGGACACCCAAAGAGTTGATTTGAAAAATCAGAGATAGGGTAAGGGCTTGAGATTATTCTAAGGGAAAGGTGTTAGGCACCCCTCAGAATCCATTAGTGTCGTTCCCGGCCAGACAATAATTGTTAATTGAGGTGCAATTAACATGTAGGCAGATAAGGCTCAAGTAAGAGGGATCTCAACACATAATAGTTTGAAAATAAACAAAGTTTGAATGAACAATTAGAAAAGTTGATTTTTGAATAAGGAGTTAAAATGCTGAAAGAAAAGAAAAATAAAGAATAAAGGGAGGGGGTCCTAGGTTTATTAAAAACATGAATCACCCCACACAATGTCTGGTAATCACTCCTCAACAAGGGGCCACACGTGGCATTATCGTGTGGTCATCATATCCATTTCTACTCTTTCCACCCCCTTAAGGTATTTAAAGTGCGGATTGGTCTCAATTACTTATTGTATGTTATTACACGTCCAACTTATATCAGTCCCGGAGGCACTTTGGACTACTACTACTAAAAAGGGAAAGATATTAGGTTTATTTGGAGTTTCAAAGGTAAAACCTCTAAGGCGAAATACAAAACATATATTGCATATTTTGCTGAAAACATATGGACAAACAAAGGCTCATAAATACCTCCTTAAACAAAAAAAGCATATAATTAGCATGACCTACATATACCTTTTTTGGTCTGATTAAAAATACCAAAGATGAGGGAGTCAAAATATCGAGGTAGATTGGTTTATTACATAAATCAGATAAGAAGTCAAAATCAGGTCTGTCTGCTGGTTGTAATAATTAATATAAAAAAATAGATTCATTTTTTACATTTATTACTCTAAGGCTTTCCTAGGTGTTCAGACGAGGATCCTATAGGAATGGTATCTACTGAATTCAGAAGGTGATAAGACAGTAAAACTCGAAATGAATTGTTTGGGATCCTATGGGCATGCTTTTTAAACTTTGTTAAGTGAGGAACTTAGATTATCAAAAGAGATGCATAATTAAACAAATTGATTACATGTACTGCAAATGATAGTATCCATTATTAATGATTTTATATATAGCATTAAGTGAACCAAACCAGATTCATTTGGAAACCCCAATAGGCATATTTTCTACACGTTGTTGATTCTAGACACTTATAGACGTGGTGTCAAAATGCAGAAAACCTTATAGATATGGTATCTGAATGCACAACTTATTTTAAACCTTATAAGCATAGTATCTAAATGCAGAAACTTGTTTTAAACCTTATAGGCAGGGTATCTAAATGCAGTTTGAATTATGCAGAACGACATTAGAACTATCCTATAGGCATGATTTCTAGGTGAAGTTTGAATATGCAAAATTATAACAGTCCTATAGGAATAATTACTAAGTGAAGTTTGAACATGCAGAATTATAACAGTCCTATAGGCATAATTTCTACCCTTGCATGCATAGTTTCCCACCCCTTTTTCACTAGCCAATCCCAATAAATTTATTACAACTTATTAAAAACCAGAATAATAAATTACATTAGAAAAGTACAGAGAACAGTACAACCAGTGGAAGCCTGATTATTCACTTCCTGTTTGAGTTGTGAGATAGTCCAAATCAAAGACCATTGATCCAAAGCCCTTCTCAAATTTTAGTGTGCCAAAGTTCCCTAAGAGCCTCAATGGGACTCCGGGCAGTGCTTACACCCAAATTGTATTATCGGAATAGGGACAAGTGCAGTATGAAAGTGCCAACCCTCAAATGTCCAAGTTCAAGGGGAGCTCAATGGGTCCCAAGGCAAGTCTCACAAGAGGGGAGCAGAACTTAGGTCTATGAGAGAGTGCAAGTGAAGAAATAGATCTTTAAGAACAAGGGAAGTAAAGAAGAGGGAAAGAGGTTCTGGGAAATAGCTACTGAATGAATGATTTCACACAAAAGGGGTTCGGGGACTAGGAACTGCAAAGAGCCTATATACATAGGCCTTAGTTAATTCTGCGCATGCACAGCAATAGGGGGTGTTGTTGTGCTTAAAAATTAAACAAGAATACACAAGATATTATGGTAACGTAGAGGTTATGATTTTTGGGGAATCAAGTTTAAATAATAGACAGCAATAATTAAGATTGTCATGCCTCAAACAATCCATCAATATAAAACACGTTCGGATAGGGGTTTGGGATGCATAGTAGATTCAGAACAGGTAGAAGGGAATCACAGAGTACTTAGAATAGTCTCATAACTCGAACGAACCCCAAAGTTTAGGGTTTTTACCATCAATCGAATACAGAGATGAAAAAAAAGTAAGGCAAAAATATTAACAAAATAATTTCAGAAATATCAAAAAGGTCAAGGACCTTTAACATGCAAAATCAAGTAAAAGAACGACATAAGGAAACACAGTAGAACATGTAGAAAAGTCAGAGAAAGCTTCGAAATATTTAACAAAACCCTAAATCGGAAAAAGATAAGGGGTTTCGAAGGTAAAGTACTGGAAGAAACTTTGGGAAAAACGCTTAGAAGTCTAGAGCAAACACGGATCTAAGCAAATATAAAAGAAATTAGAAGAACCTTAAGGATTACGGTTTCAGTAGAAACACATATGGTGAGAAAGGCTTGAACAATTATTGATCTAAGCAGGAGAAGTTAAGAACCAGGCTTGAATAGCCAGACCGGCCGGAGAAAGGTCAAAGATGACCGGAGACAACCGTAAAAATTGAGATTGACCAAAGTCTGGGCCAAGATTCTTCAAGTTTTAGCCTTGAAACCATAGTACTCAACACATATAGGCCAATGTAGGTGGATACAGGCCTCCAGTGGCTTTAGAAGCCGTGGATTTGGGAGATTTTCAATTGGTGGCTAAAGGCGGTGGCTAGGGTTTGAGAGGGGTCTGACAGAGAATTGGGAGAGAATGGGGGTTCGAAGGAAGCTGCAGATGAGAAATGACTAGGGTTTGGGGGCAAATGTGAATTAAAAAGGACAGGTTGAATGGTGGTTGTTAATCATTTTGATCAACAGTCTGGATTGAATGCAAATCTGGGAGGGTTGTTTAAAAATGGTCATGGGTCGGGTAGGCCAAAGATATGGGCTGGGTTATTGGGTTTTAAATTGGGGTTCAAATCAAGCTCAAATAAGGATAAAATTGAAATACGGGGCTAACATTTAAATAGTCATTTTTCCCCTTATTTATTTTATAAAAAATAGTAAAGTAAGTTTTTAAAAAATTAAGCATAGTAAAATGATTAGTAATACATATTTATCAAATTAAAAATAATTGAGTCAATTTTATAATAATAAACACAATTACACCTTAAAAGAGGCTAATATTGTAATTATATGTAATTTAGCTTTTAAAATACTAAATAAATTTGTAAAAATATGAAAACATTATGCTAGCTATATTTTAGTATAAACATAAGATTTAAATAAGTGAACCACCAAAATAATAATTTTGGGAATAATTATTGGATTTTTATGAATAAAATAGGGCAATAAATTTTAGGAAAAATTGGGTATCAACAAAAGTCCCCAACCTTGCATATGGAAAAATAACAAGAAATAGATCTGGAACAAAAACTATACCAAAACATTGTATAAACATGTATAAATGAGTGTAGCAGTACTTGTATAAAGATGTATAAACAGTTGTATAACTTTGTATGAAATTATATAAGCATGTATAAAATTAATAGCAACACAGAGAATACATTTAGCTTATCCTTTCTCTCATATATTCTTTTGATATGCAATTAATATCACTCTCACCATCGTCCTTTATCTTTCTCCTTTTAAGGTTTATCAACTGGGGCCTGCATCATCTTTATTAACCAAATTAACTTTCAGCTTTTCTTTTAATTTTTCGGTCTCTCATATTTCATACTCCTTATTCTAATGATGTTAACCGGAGTAGGAGTACTACTCATTTGCGAACGAGTCATTCAACTACTCTCTTGTTGTAATTTTTTTGTAGGAGCAGAAATCTCAAAATCATCATCATCAGGAGCCTGGACATGCGTATTCGCTTCAGAAGTCATTCAACTGCCTTCTTGTTGCGTGTTTTTCGGAGGAGCAGGAGAGTCAAAATCATCATCATCCGGGGCCTGGACATGCACATTAGCTTCAGAATCAGCTTGAGGGAAAGTCCCTCAATCTTTTCACAAAATCCAATTTAACACCTTTTCTAGCAACCTTCATTTCGCTTTTAGAAGCGGATATTTTTTTAACGCATTTTCTACAATAAAACAAGCAAACAAATCTTTAACAAAAGTGAAGACAAATGAAGAAAAACACAAAAGCCAAACCAAAAATAAAGGCCATGAACACAATGCAGAGGCCAATTTTCTCAAATTGTAACAAAACTCAAAAAATAAAAAAAAAATTACCCTAAAAGTCGAAATATCAAATCATGCAAACTAAAATATCAAGTTTAATCCCAGAACGAAGATAAAAGGAACACAAAATCAAACGAAAAACACAACAACATTGTAAAAAAAACAGGAATAATCAAAAAAGCAAAAAAAATAAAAATAAAACAAAATTCAAAACCAAAATTGTGGTAAAAGCATAAAATAAAATAAAAATTAAATGAAAATCTCGAAAAAGAATTTGAGACCTAACAATGGAGGTCGGTTGCCTTCGTCTCTTAGAAAATCGTGAGGAAGAGAGAGAAAAAGAAACAGAGAAATTAAAATTTAAAATATTAAAATAGTCGTTTTAAATTTTGAGCTATCGGGTGAAAGCTAAATTTCATAACATATACAACCTGGACTAAACCAAGTAAGGGCTTCAAATGTGGGCTGTTTTCGAATGGATTGTATTACCCAAGTGATATATGATGTAATTTCTTCTAAAAAGTAAGTGAATCTTCGTTTCCATTAAGGAAAAGGAAAGGGAGATATGAATTTTGTCAAGTCGGCTAGGGTTTGGTGTGAGAGATGAGGAGAGTTTGAGGGTGATTGAAATGGAAAATAGGGGTTAGTGTTTGGGGATATAAGGAGAAAGAGGGTTTTGTTGTGAGTCATTAATCTTGAGAGATTAACGACTGTGATTTTAATGAGGAGATGGAGCGGTTACAAGTAAAAGACAGGTCAAGCGGGCATGGGTCATTTGGTTTGGTCTACAGACAGGTCAGAATGAGTGGGGCTGGTGTTTTAGACCATTTGGGGTCCGAATTTTACACCTATGATGGGCCATAATTAAAAATATATGGAATTAATAAAAGGAATTTTTACCTATACATCCAATATAGCAAACCTTATTACTATTATTGTGCCTTGTTTGGTTATTACCCTCATATCCCATGTTTTTGTTACATAATATATACCAAACGGAATATTTGCTGATCTTCCATCCTAACTTAACGCCAGATAATTAAGGCTAAAATCTATTCTAATAAAGTGTAGCCTAAAATAACGCCTATCTTTATGGCTTCTAATTAATCTTTGATTTTCTACCAAATAAATGCTAAATCAGTTAAGGTAACATATTAAATGCTCCTAATCTCGCCTCTAAACTGAACCGAATCTCTCCCCTAAACTGAACCGAAATCATACTCTCATTCCTCCATTGAAAATCAGATTTTCTTGTTATTTAGTGATAGCCACTTTCGTAGTTCTTCCGTGATCGTACTCTAATTCCTCCAGATTCTCTCAGATTTTCTCATATTTTGTAGTTCTTCCGTGATTGCCAGTACGGAGATTCTACAATGTCAAAAATTCTGATAATGCTTAAATGTAATGGTTATTGGGATAACTATGGCAGTTTCAAAGATTTTGAAGTTGACGCCATTTTGGTTGATGAGAATGCAAGCTACGGAATTCTCCAGTCTACAATTGCAGAATAATTATCGATTGATACATCGGATAAAATTGTAGAAATAAAATACATCGTGAATGATAATTGTCCTCCGTTGCAGATTAGAAACGATATGGGTGTTCGTGTATATATGGAAACGAAAAAAGAGAATAAAAACATAGGTTTGTATCCGTTATGTATTAGCATAAGAGATTTCAATATGGAATTGGCAATCACCAATGAATGCCCCATCAGTATAGGTAAGTTTGCGTCGAAACCGAATTCTGAGATTTTTGTGTTCTCTAATCAACTACAATTTGACGCCAATTATCTATAATGAATATACAATGTGAATGTATTGTCTGCAGGTTCTTCAGGATCACTAAGGTTAATAGAAATTCCATCTTCACCAGCTATTGAGGAATATCAAAGTGAAATAATAATTGATTGTTCTCAAACATGTATTGAAGAAGGTCAAGTGTACCAGGACAAGAAGACGATTGTTGCTGCAATGAAGAATTATGCAGTTATGCAGAAGTTCCAGTTCAGAGTTAAAAGATCAAGTTGTAGAAGGTTTGTTGTTAGTTATTCATTTTCAAAATTACAGTATTATTTCTATGTAGGCAGTTGTAGTTAATTGTAGTTAAATGTAGTCAATTGTAGTTAATTGTAGTTAGTTGTAGTTAAATATAGTCAATTGTAGTTCATTGTAGTCAATTGTAGTTGTTTGTAGTCAACTGTAGTTACGGAAAACCAGTTTGTCGGTATTTGTAGTTAGTTGTAGTTAAATGTAGTCAATTGTAATTCATTGGAAACACATTGTACTTAATTGTAGTATTTAATAAATATGTCTGAAAATTGAATTTTTTTTGTAGCTACTGGCTTGTATGTGTTGCGGAGAACTGCAAATGGCACTTCAAGGCAACATCTATTCATGATTCATCATTGTTCAACATAAGAAGTTTTAGCCGACAACACACATGTTGCCGAATGGACGAAACATTCATAAAGCGCAAGTGTACTGCAACAGTAGTTGGTAGCATTGTCATTCCAAAATTTTGTGATCCTAAGACTGTTTACACGCCAAAGGACATACAAACTGACATGTTATCCGAACATGGAGTCAACCTAAGCTACATGCAAGCATGGAGAGCAAAGGAAAAAGCATTACGGTTTCTGCGAGGGAATCCGTGTGACTCGTACAACGGATTACCAAAATATTTTTATATTGTTGAGAAGAATTATCCCGGTTCTGTTGTTAAATTGAAGAAGGTAGCAGATGATTGCTTCTTGTATGCATTTGTTGCTCTTTGTACATCAATAAATGGTTGGCAACATTGTAGGCCGGTAGTAGTGGTTGATGGGACATTCTTAAAATCAGCATATAGGGGTATTATGCTGACAGCAAGCACCATGGATGCAGCAGGTAATAGATGTAATAATGTTGTAGTTACAATGTAGTTACTTTGTATTTATATAAATCAATGTATTTAAATTGCCTAAATTATCCATATATATTTGTATTTAATAGTTTGTCTCAAGTTATGTCTACAAATTGTAGGTTCTATTTTGCCCTTGGCATATGCTGTTGTTGATTCTGAAAACGACGCGTCTTGGAGGTGGTTCTTTGAACAATTCAAGGAGGCATATGGTGAAAGACCTTCTATGTGTGTTGTCTCAGATAGGCATGAGAGTATATCGAAGGCAACATCAGTTGTCTATCCTGGAATGGCACACTACTTTTGCATGTGGCATATATGGACAAATATAAGGTCAAAATTCAAGAAGGCACATCTACAATTACATGAATTGTACTTTGCTACAGCACGGTCATATACTCTGGATGATTTCAATGAAAGAATGATGAAGATTCAGGAGGTAGACCGACGTGTTTCGTCTTACCTATATGATATTGGCTATCATAGATGGTCAAGAGTACATGCAACGGCTAATAGAACTTTTACTATGACATCAAACATTGTAGAGTCATTGAACGCTGTTACAAAAGAGGCAAGAGAGCTGCCAATATTTGATCTATTGGAGTATATGAGGACTATTCTAGAACGTTGGACAAAAGATAAGTTATTGAAGGCAAAGGGTACTTTCACATTACTTGGGCACAAATTCAACAAAGAATTGGAAGATAACAATACATTATCCCAGAAACTAAAGGTAATATATTCTTGTTTAGTGCAGGAAAAAAAAAACAAAAAAAGTAGTAGCTGTTGAAGTTGTTTCCAGAGAGTTTTACAAAAAGTAGTCAAATGTAGTTAAATGTAGTTAATGTTATATGAAGTATTTCCAGAGAGTTTTAAAAATGTAGTCAAATGTAGTTAAATGTAGTTAATGTTATATGAAGTATTTCCGGAAAGTTTTAAAAATGTAGTCAAATGTAGTTAAATGTAGTTAATGTTATATGTTGTGTTTCCAGAGAGTTTTAAAAATGTAGTCAAATGTAGTTAAATGTAGTTAAGGTTATATGAAGTGTTTCCAGTGAATTTTTAAAATGTAGTCAAATGTAGGTAAATGTTGTTAACGTTTATATGCCGTTTGTTTGTAGCTGATTTGTAGTTAACTGATTGTTGCTAACATAGTTAACTTATTGACACCTTATTATTTTCTTTTTTATCTTGAATTGTAGGTGAGAGCTTCAACAGATCATATACACACTGTGTTAGATGGCGTGAAGCGGTACATTGTATGTTTAGAAAATAAGAAATGTAGCTGTGGACAATTCCAACTTGATGAACTTCCATGTGCACATGCTTTGGCATCATTAAGGCATAGGAATGAAAGGCCGGACAACTATTGCTCACCGTATTACACAACTAAGAGCCTACTACTTACATATGAATTACCAGTTAATCCTCTTCCTGATGAAGCGAAATAGGATGTTCCACAACATATTTTGGATGATGTAATAAAGCCACCGGTTGGAGATAAAAGGCAGCCAGGAAGACCTCACAAGGAAAGATATAAAAAATTTGATGAAATAAACTCAAAGAAGTACAAGGTGTCATGTGGCAATTGTGGAGGTGAAGGGCATAACAAAAGAAGTTGCAAGAATGCGCCGAAAAAGGCATGAATATAATGTAGCTACAATAGTTATTCAAAATAATTGTTAGTTATCCCAGATTATCAAAATTTAATGTGTAACTGTAATACGTTTTGACGATAATAAAGAAGTTTACTAATATACTTGAGTAATGTAAACTGTTTGCAGATTGTAGTTATAATGTACTGTAAGTGATTTCTAAATGTGTTATCGACATAATAGATAAAGACAAAAGGTTGTAGATAAAGAAAAAACATTGTAGTTTATTTTCATGAAATCTAACCAATTAATTACAATATTTGTAGTTATATGAACTTTGTAATTAATTGTAGTTATTTGTAGTTAATCATAGACAGTTTAAAAATATGTCTGAATAACGTATTTTTCTGTATCTACTGGATGGTATGAGTTGCTGAAAACTGCAAATGGCATTGCTATGCAACGTCAATTCTTTATTCTTCATTGTTCAAGACAAGAAGTTTTATCCAAAAACATATAGCGCAAATGTACTGCAATAGTACATGTAGCATTGGACTTCCAACAATTTGTAGTTATGTAATTGTAGTTATATGCAGTATAGATGTGTAGTTATATGTAATTGTAGGTAATTGTAGTCACTACATTAATAATGTCTAATGTATTCATGAAGCTATTGTTCAGTACAACCAAATGACTACATTTAAAATACAGATTGCCTTGAGGAGAAGAGGGAGCATGATATGGAATTGTAGGTAATTGTAGTTACCTTTAATAATGTTATCATTATCAATAGAGTTAAATTCTGTATTGAAGCAATTCTATATCGTCGAATTGATTGAACTGGCTTCAAATTTTATTTGATAGACCTGAAAGAACACCTTGGATTCCATCCATGAAGTTGGATAATGCAAGCACTGGCATGATAATGTCTATCAATTGTAATTCATGAAGCTATTGTTCAGTACAACCAAACTGACATAATTCTCCACTAACTACAAAATTGTTCAGTATTCATGAAACATTGTGGGGTACAATCAAAGTTCATTACAACAGTACACACTATTTCTTCTTTCGTTCAACTTTAGTTCTCTCATTCTTTGGCGGTGGACCCTTCCTCCTTGCAAGCCTGCCTGTAACCTCGCTCTCACTGATTGAACCATCATTTAGCTTCTTTGTGGCGTAGTCCCACAACAGAGCTCCATAGCGTCTACGGTGTTTGTCAATATCAGTAAGATCTTCCTTTGGTATAGACAAATCACCATTGCTAATATATTCCGCAAAGGCAGCCACAAATACACCGCAATCCCTGCAAAATATGAGTAATTTTCATTAAATACCAAAAACAAAAAAAAATTTAATTAAACATATAGAAAGGGAGATTAGTTTTTTACAGTGAGCCTTCCTTTTATTGTGGAATCTCGACAACCATCCATTGTATGTCTAGAGGGTCCGTAACTGGCTTCTCTACGTATGACTTTGTAGTCTTGAAGTCAATGTCCTTGCGTTTACCGTAGAAACCAGTGCATGACAAATAAAGAGGAATAATGGTTGAAAATTTTTCAACCAAAGTTTGAACAGTTTTGTTACGCTTTGCCCTCACCAATGAATCATAAACATACAGTTGCCGGTCCTTTATGTCAAACACTAACAACAACCAATGAAAGTTCTCTACAAGGTTAACAGGCATTACCACATAATCCACAAGATCCCATGCTACATTAGCAAGAATTCTATAGCCCATAATGTATTCTCCAATATCGTCATCGGCTTTTACAACAGAATTCCTTTGATTCATTGGAGCAGTAGAGAACTTCTCATAGATACTTTCAATTTTTGTCTTGAACAAGCAATCGGTTGATGTAAATCTACAGTTGATGTTGGGGCCATATTTCCCCTTTTTTCTCAAATAGTACATTATAACATCAATGTGCTGAAAAAAGCAAAAGTTCAATTTATAATATGTAGTTCAAGTCTGTGTATTTCAATTTACTTATAACCAAATCTAGGTATACGTAATCTAGTTATAAGTCTGTAAATTAAGGCAATCTGTACTTTAAATGCATTCTGCAGTGTTCAATAACTACATATTGTAGTCAATTGTAGTTAAATGTAGTCAATTGTTTTTAAATGTAGTTAATACAATCTGTAGTTAATGCAATTGTAGTTAATGCAAATGTAATCAATTGTAGTGAATTGTAGTCAATAAGAACTACATTTGGATATAACAAGACATACTTAAAGATGTTTAGATAGAATAAGCGTTTGGATACCAGTTGTTCCATATCCACAATTAACAGAGCATACAAGAGGAATGAAAACAGGAAGTCTGTGTATAACAGTTTGACAGCTAAAAAATACAAAATAACAGCTACAAGATACAAAATTGTAGAACCAATTCTGTGTATTTCAATTTACTTATAACCAATTCTAGTTATGTGTAATCTAGTTATAAGTCTATATACATCAAGGCAATCAGTATTTTAAATGTAGTCATTTGTTGTTAACTGTAGTGTTCAATAACTCTATAACAGTGAGCCAGCTATCAGATAAAGACAAAACTGCGATGATAATCCATATACTTACTGTACAATTGATTAATTGTCCGGGGTGAGCAAGGGCGTAGAACCAGTCCTTCTTATCAATTTTTTCGCAACCCAAATCCAACAAAGGATTGAGATGGTTATCCTTCTTCAAATAGAAGTATTTCCTCCTGTAATAATAATAGAATTAAACAAACAACTACAAAAAACAAAAACATTGACAACTTTAAAGTCTAAATTTGAGAGAAAAAAAATAAAACAAGTACATAAAACATAAGACATTTAAGCACCATACCTCCTAGATGATTTGTCACTTCGATGGTATAACCAGGTAGTAAAACCAGCTATTAGTTCAGGATCAACATCTTCACCAATGGGACTTGTGAATGGGTGCTTTATGTAAAAAATTTTTGGCCCAAAAGACGTGCTGCCTTCAGTATTGTAGAGTGGAGTGAATGGTGATCGTGCATGTTTTCCAGGTAACCTTGTTCTTCCTTGATGAAGAGGGGTTGAATCAACTTGAATTGGGTCACCATACATGACTATTTGTGATAGGTTTTCTGGAATTTCAAAATCGTCCAGTGTCACACCTTTCTTTTCAGTTCCTCCACGCATCACTCCAGTCTCCTCTTCTTTTTCAATGCATTCTTCAACAATTTCAGTCACAGTTACACCATGAATTGGTGACTGTGGAACATTGTCTTCAACATATGCTACAAAAATAATGAATATGCTTAAAAGCATTATAACAGTGTATAATAAAATATTTTATATTAAAAACTACATTAATAAACAAAACCTTAGTTATTAGCAATTCAAGATGGAAGTATATATGTATGTAGGAATTATCTAGATACCTGTTGTACTAGGGCCTGCACGGAGTTGAGGACCAAAATTGAACTGAAATTCTTTGTTTTTCTCTGCTTGATTATGTTCGTTATATTTTTTTGAACTAGCAGCAAACTACATTGTGAGAGGAATATTTTAATGTTAGAATAAATTATCATAACTATTATATAGTGTTAGTTACAAATAACAGTGAGCCAGCTAAGTCATATGAAGTTCAAGTCTGTATATTGAAACAGTGAGCCAGCTACAAAATACAAATAACAGCTACAAAATATGTATTTCAATTCTGTATATTTCAATTTACCTATATCCAAATGTAGTTATATGTAATGCAGTTATAGGTTTCTGTACACTAATGCAATGTGTAGTTTAAATGCAATCTGTAGTGTTCAAGTACTACATATTGTATTCAATTGTAGTTAAATGTAGTCACTTGTTTTTAAATTTTGTTAATGCAATATGTAGTTACTGCAATTGTAATTAATGCAATCTGTAGTCAATTGTAGTCAGTAAGAACTACATTTGGATATAATAAGACATACTTAAAGATGTTTAGATAATAGAAGCTTTTGGATACCACTTGTTCAATATCAACATTTAAGAGAGCATAGAAGAGGAAAGAAAACAGGAAGAAATCAAAATTAAATGCCTACACATGACTACATTTAACCCCTGTTCAATAGCCAGTTATTGAACACTACATTTAACTACAAATGACTACATTTAAAATACAGATTGCCTTGATGTACTGACTTATAACTAGATTACATATAACTAGATTTGGTTATAACAAAATTGAAATACATAGACTTGAACTACATATAGTGTTAGTTACAAATAACAGTGAGCCAGGTAAGTCATATGTAGTTCAAGTCTGTATATTAAAACAGTGAGCCAGCTACAAAATACAAATAACATCTACAAAATTACAAATAACAGCTACAAAATATGTAGTTCAAGACTGTACATTAATGCAAAAAGTAGTTTTAATGTAGTCAATAGTAGTGAAATGTAGTGTTCAATAACTACAAAATATGTAGCAGCAAACTACATTGTGAGAGTAATGTTATAGTGTTAGAATAAATTATCATAACTATTATATAGTGTTAGAATAAATATATGTAAATTCTTACCTTGGACTCATCCAATTCATTTCTCTTGTTGACAGCATTCACTAAGCTTTTCAAAGATTCATCTATGAACTCTCGAAGTTTTGAGAGTTCATCAAAAACATCATTCTTTAACTGATCTAACTTTCCATCAACCTAAAAATTAAATATGTATTTGAGTTGGTAAGAATATTCGATTTGTTACACTAAAATAAAAGGAAACTATAATGTCGAAGGAATGATTTCAATTGGTACTAAATAATGACTACACAACTGTAAATTCTCACAGTACCTGCTCAAGCTTGTGTTCCAACTTCCTGATCTGGCTTCTTACAGATTCCATATCATTTGGGGAATTACCCTCTTCATGTTGAACTGTCGGAGAAGCAGCAGATGGGACTATTGATGGTTGAGTAACCTCTTCATCTTCATAATTAATCTTTCCTGGGAGATTGAGCGCTCCAATCTCTTCCCCAGATGCAACCATGTTTGAGAACTGAAAGATGGATGAAGACAGTAAAGTAAATTTGAAAGAAATTGTAGATGTCATGTAGTTACTATAGTAGTAATTGAAGAATTACACAAATGTTAACAAGAATACCTTGAGCCACTCAGGCTTGATGATTTTTTCTTCAATAACATTTAACCAAATCTGTCCTTTTGTAGCCGACCATCTTAAAATACGAGGAATGGAGTCAGAGCACCGTGTAGCAAGCTCGGTGCTGACAGAAGAACAACACTCGTACAGCCACACTTGTAAGGCTAACGAGCATCCCCGTATAATATAAGAATGGACGTTGGGACTGAGACGATGTCTGACAGACTCAACAACTTGCTTGAAAGATTTTGTACCCCATGGGTACGAATCAAAATGACCACTCTTTATAAGAAAAAACGTAAATTTGTCTATCAAACTAACATTGTCCTTATCAGAAGGACAAACAAAGAATTCCAACATATACAAGACACACAACTGTACAGCATCCAAATCATTTGTCTAGGATTTGGATGTCACTACATTTCTCAAAAGTGATTTCTCTACCCGAGATTTGTTAGGGAAGTATTTAGTCATTAAATGGCTAACATAACTAGAATTGTAACCATAGTCCGATAAACTATCAACACAGCTAAACCCAGTTCTCAAACAAAAATCCCTCCAAGAAAAAATCAATTTTTGTCCATTTAAAAGAATAGAAAAATAGTCGCCAGTAGACTTTGATAATTCATACTTCATTAGAAGATGAATTGATTGGTTCTGCATGCAGATAGGGGGCATATCTAGTAAATAACCAAAACATGTGTTCTTGAAAGCACTTAATTGGGTTGGAGATAATAAAGACTTTATCTGGGATGGTATCGTTGCATCGCACAAGCTATGGAACCGTATCACACCATAATCAACATTATGTTGAGCATAGTAAGGTCCATTCTGCAAAAAAAGTATATTAATCTAGTTATAAGTCTGTACATTAAAGCAATCTGTACTTTAAATGCATTCTGCAGTGTTCAATAACTACATATTGTAGTCGATTGTAGTTAAATGTGGTTAATTATTTTTAAATGTAGTTAATACAATCTGTAGTTAATGCAATTGTAGTTAATGCAAATGTAGTCAATTGTAGTCAATAAGAACTACATTTGGATATAATAAGACATGCTTAAAGATGTTTAGATAGAATAAGCTTTTGGATACCAGTTGTTCAATATCAACAATTAATAGAGCATACAAGAGGAAAGAAAACAGGAAGTCTGTGTATAACAGTTTGCCAGCTACAAAATACAAAATAACAGCTACAAGATACACATGAAACTACATTAAACTACAAAAAACTACAGTTAACAGCTACATATTTGATTCAACAGTATAATTTGTCAATGAAATTTAGGTCAACTAAAACAGTTCCAAATAATCATTGCATTAAACTACATTAAACTACAAAAACGACAAAAAACTACAATTTTGAGTCAGCTGTGACATTTTCAAATAAAACATTACATAACACTACATTAAACTACAAAAATCTACAATTGACTACAAATTTGATTCAACTTTATATTCTGCCAAACAATTACACATTAACTCCGAATAATAACAATTAACTACAATTTGTATAAGCAACCCTAACATGCAATAATACATTAAATTTTTACAAAAAACACTTAGACGCCAAAAAAAAATTGAATTCTAATTTTTTGGCAAAAAAACATTAAACTACAAAACATTGTCGAGAAAAAAAAAGTTGTTTACCTTAACTGAAACTTGTTGTGGAACCAATTTTGTGGTTTTTTTAGAGGGTTTCAACTTTTTTTGCTTTGAGGGTGAATGAGACACCTTCTGTATTTTTGTTTTTTGAACTTTGGGTGAATCGTCCACAAAATCATCATCATCGACCATCAGCTTTTCCCCTTTCGCTTGCGTTGTTTGTCGGCTTCTGTTTCTACACCGGTTGCATCAACATCCTGCAAGTGCTTTGTTCGAGTTTCAGCTCTTATTTGTCTTGGCGATGCAGGAACCCTTTCTTTTCCACTTGCATGGACAGATTGTTGTCTTTTTACTGGAGATTTAGGTGTTAAAACACCCAAATCAAATGATGGAATTTCGCCTACTTTTTGTCGTTAGGGAGTAATATGTTTTTTCACCATTTTTGACTATGGATAAGATTTTTTTCACTTAAAATGTGTTTTATTTACAAAACTTTGAAGATTTTTTGGCGATTGAATGCTGAAACTGAAGAAGATGACAATGGAGAGAAGCAGCGAGACCAGAGAAATCGGTAAAGGTAAATGTAAATACACGGTGGGGGTGGGGTGTAGTTTTTATTGGGAAAGGTTATCGGTTTTGGAAGAAAGATAAAAATCAACAAAAATAAACGTGGGGTTAATTAATAAGGTATTCTGGCTACAAAATACGAAATCCGGTGTTCTGGTAATTAATAAGGTTAAAAATCTGGTGGAAGAAAGAGAAAAAAGTAGGGAAAGAAAATATGGAAATATTTTGTTCCACAAATAAAGCCCCTAATAAATCATTGGTAACTAAACCTTAAAAGTCAATTTTGGTACATATATTGAAACATGGTATACTTAAATGTAATAAATACTAACCTTAAACAGGAGTGGTTATAAGGTTTCCTATATGGGATGTATATGTAAAAATCCCTTAATAAAAATGATAAAAATGTTGCTTATGAAATTAACACTTTAAAAATAGCAAATTGTATTTGCAAAAAATATATAAATAAATAAAAGGATGTTGTTTTTTGCCCCAATAGAATAATAAGTACAATTATTTGTAAACGTAGGCTACTATATAAATGGTATAAAAGTACAAATAGAATTGTATAAACTAAAAATACTATAAAATATGCGTGAAAATAAAAATAATTAGTTTGGAAAATTAATCATTTAGAAAAAAATGTAAGAAAATAACAAATAAATAGTTATCAATTAAAATACCAGATTTATCTAAAACCGCTTATGATATGAAAAATATATTTGTATAAAACCTCCATGATAATAGATTGATATTTAAGCATGTAATGGAATAATAATGTAAGGAAATATTCCAAATAAATATTTTTTAAAATATATAAAACACATTTTAAAATATACCGATGCTGACAAAATTGAATATTAACACTTACTTTGTCGGTTACCATTACATCTATGTTTTTACGTGATTTACTTTTACAACATGTTCGTACCTAATTCATACATTTACTTATTACTAGCCTTTACATGTTACATATTCTCAATGTTTTTCTTTTTATGTATA
This sequence comes from Nicotiana benthamiana, assembly GCA_034376525.1. Classification (NCBI taxonomy): domain Eukaryota; kingdom Viridiplantae; phylum Streptophyta; class Magnoliopsida; order Solanales; family Solanaceae; genus Nicotiana; species Nicotiana benthamiana. Next base: position 71,053,113 of record CM067330.1, read on the forward strand.
TATATTATGTGTTTGACTCCTCTTGACTTTTTCGTATATTTATTTCTTTAAATTTTGAAGGATATTAGCATAGAAATATAGTCCACCCCACAGTATTGTATGTTTTCGTATACAAAAACTGAGTTCATCTCCCACAAACTTCAACTCACGAAAAACACTGCCAAATAATTCAAATCTTCACCGAATAACTTTAAATTTTAACCAAAACTTCAAAATAATATCCCCAAAATGAACCTCAATATATGTCATAAATTTCTAACAATCAAAAGATCCATTTGTGAGTATTCAAGCTTTTAGAGTCCTAATAATGGAGTGTTTAAAAAATTAATGCTTCTGCTCGAAAACAACAAAAATATTCTGAAATTCCTGTTATATTGGACAGGCTATTATAGATCCTGGAAGGCACTTCTGATTGGTCGATAAAAATCGATTTCAATGCTATTTTTTTTTTATGAGTTTAGCCAATTTATCGTGAAAGGTAAAAGGAGATAAAGGAACTGTGTGTTGGTTGTCCTGTAAATATAAGTTGTCTTCCTCCATATATAAAAAGAGAATAAATAAATCAATTAAATTTTGGGATGCTTCATGAAGTGCTTCTTTCGGAATTAAACTTCCGTTTGTCCATATTTCGAAAAAAAGTATCCCTTGGTTTTCATTCGCATTCCCATAAAAATGAATACTATAATTCACGTTTCGAACAGGCATGAATACAATATATATAGGATAACTTCCATCTTGAAAGTTATGTGGCGTTTTTACAAAACATCCACGATTTCTCTTTATATATAATCCAATATTTGCACGTAATTATTAATCTTTTTCACGTTATTTTTAGATGACGAATTCCTTCTCATCCAAATTTATTGGTTCCCATGGTAGTAAGGAGAATATTCAAATAGTAACTTTTACTTAATAGTAAGTACAAATACCTCAATTAGCAAAAAAAAAAGTACTAATACCTCTAGACTACTTGTTGGATGTATGCGAGCATTAGGTATAAACCAAAGTGTATGTTTTCTTCTAATAAATTGGCCTTGTTACATAAGATTATCGATAGAAGCTTCGACCGCCGGACAAATCAACAATGAAAAGTGTAGACTCTGAAGCGGTGATATGTGGTGGTTAAAGTCGGTAAGAAAATTAACAATGGGCTAATCCGGTAATTGTATCAAATTTTAACACCCCTTAATAAAAAACTGATGGGCAAAACTTGGACCTTCCCTTAATGCATAGCATTATAGCATATGGTTCTTTCTTAAGGGGTAGCCCTGCACATTCAACGAGAGCTTACTGACTTATCCTGGTCCATGATTTGTTCGCATTGAGTCATTGACTTTAGTCCTGCAAAATTCACATGTCTATGGTTGAGATCTCACAGAACCTTTACTTGGCCATCAATCTTTAGCAGATTCATGTTTTGGTGACAAAGAGGATTACTTGATTTAGCTGCCCATATTGTCGAATGAGGCAATTGAAATTTCTCAGGTTTGATTTCAATCGTCATGCACAAGCATTGTAAAGGTGAGGGAAGGAGAAGGTTGAATCTCTCTCTAGTCTCACGATATACGAATCCCACGAGGAGACCCTGAAATAGTTTCAGTTTATAATTTACTTATTTGCTGAAGTAGTTTCAGTTTATAAATAATTCTTTGCTTATTTTATTAAACTTCATAATATAGTAGTTCAAATTATACAATTGCTTTTAGGAAAGGTATGCCCCTATTATGTATTTACCAAGTATCGATACTGACTGAACGCATACATGATACATTATAATTTGCACTTCGCAGGATTGTCTGCTGCTTTCTACCATTCTTACTCAGATGTGAATTCATTTTCTTTCTCCAGGTAGCTGTTCATTCCATTTTAATAGAAACAAGGCAACCCTTTCTCCCATTTGTCAGCTAAAATCTCTCCATTGCAAGTGTTCTATGAAACTCGTAAGGCACTTAAGAAGTTAGAAGGAAAGGAAAAAAATCTGATAGTCTAATGGGGAAATCAACAATTTCAGGTAAGATACTTCCTCTATTTTGGCTTGTCAAACTCAGCACATTAATACAACTTGAGGCTAAGGCTGCCACTGAGATAATTTTTGGTTTACAAGCCCATCCGCAATAGGCAATATAAGTAGTGAATTTAGTCACACTCAAACCTTGTAAAAGAATTCACAGGATCATTATGCGCACCATTGGAGAAAGGTTCCCTTTGTTTGGTACCAATTTTTACTCTTTACACGTGACTAACATCATTCTACCGATGCCGTTATAGAACCTATACTTGCAGGATCAACTAAGACTTCATGCAGCTAGACTAACAAGATCAACCAGAGTGATATCAGTTTAGCCATATTCATGGACTTTACATCTATACCTTCTCATATCTGAGGAAAGTGAGAATCTACTGTTCATGTGTATACCGAGTATGTACATCTGGCTAGAAGCCAACAAAAGCTATTTTATCGATCCTAGTACTTCAGGCGTTTCTTCTTTTCAGGAGTTGCATGTACTTGTGTTTTCTTCCCGTAAGTCTTCATCTGAAAATTCTCGAATGCTTCAGAAACAGCTTCTACCTGTAAGATGTTAACAACATTACAAAAGCATATACAGTACTCATATAACTTTTTAACTCTTAAATGTGGTTCTTTTCCCACTTCTAAGAGAAGTGGAGGCTTGAAGTGTGCTTGAGACAGAGAAGCAGGTAGAAGAAAGGAAAATAGGCGCAAAGTGAGAGAAAGGTTAGTTGTATCTCACTGACCACTTCAGATTTCCTGGTATAAACTCTAACAATCATATCCTGGTAACATGCAGGCAACAAGTGACTGATGCAGTCATCCTTTATAGGGAATTTCTCAAAGCTATCATAATCCTGTAAACAGTAACACATTAGAGAAGCGGGTGGAAAAATGAGACATGTCCCCCAAAACAAAAGAAAACTGACATATAAAAGTGACATCTTTTCCGGATAACATTTCAAGGGGAATGAGATTTTGAATAGACCTTTTGAGATCCAGAGATAAGAATTTTCCAGAGTTAACCGATGGGCTTTATCCTGCTAAGGTACTAAGGAAGTAAATTTCTGTGCTATACAGCCTCTTCCATTTAACTGATACACATCAGTGTTTTCAGTAGTTCAGTGTAGCTCAACAAAATCGCTGGGCAATCTAGGCAAATTTAATTGATAGTCAAAGGATATTCTACAACTAGCATGAAGAATACCATTATATACAAGGTTAATTTCTAACTGTCGGAGCACATTGACAAAGAGCATTCACTAAAACTTGTTCATATTAACTCAAATTTCCATCTCCGTAAGTTCAGGGAAAGAAGTTAAGTAAACCTGAAAGAATTTATTTGTTTATCTATTTTAATGTGCCAATTTCTTCAAAGCATACAAGGCAAAGATATGTAATACCTGGAAGAAGCTGATCCTGGACGAGAATGGAGCACATGGACAGAGGAAAAGAAAACAGTTTAGTCATCACACAAACATGAGATCGTCAGCAGCAGTAACCCCAAGACCTAAAATTACCTTTCCAGTGGATTGTTCCTTCCACTAGCCAAATCAATTTTGACATTTGTAACAATGATATCTTCCTCATTCAAATGAGCATCAGAATTCTGGAAAAAAAAGCTACTCTATGAGGGAATGTTCATTACCATCAGGTAAGCAAAAGAGGCCATTAGATTTAGAGTTATCTGAAGGACCTGGGAACAAGTTATATCTTGAGCTGTCACAATTTTGAAATGCTCCAGCTTCTCCTTGGGCACAGCAAACTCATTACAGAACTGTCAGAATATTGATACAGAAATATTTCAGATATTGTTTCCTTGCTTTAAATAGCTTGATAGTTGATACCACTCATCTTTTTAAGAACGAGAATAACAAGATCGTTAGGTCATGTATAATAGGAAATAACTTGAAGCTATAGATGTTTTCCAACTAGAACTATGACTCTGGACTCTCTGCCTTTGTAATAGATACCTGGTATATATCCCTCCTCCGAATTCGACGAATCAGATTTCTGGATTCCTCTAGCTCTTGATCAGTAGAAGTTTCAATTCTTTTGACTATTGTATCATCTAACTGCACATTATTAATTAACCGATGATTTAAACTTCAGACAGGCATGGTATTTTGCGTTGTATCAGTGAAAAGATTATCCAACCATCCAGTATTGAGCTGGTTCGTCTATGTACGAAGCAATTTGAAGATGGTCATTGGCCTTTATCAAGGCATCTACAACCATGAGCTCTATGGCCTAAAAATTATAAGATGAAAAAGAAATGAAAGCAAGCACTCGTAATGAGATTTATGCAGTAGAATGTGGAAACTTTTTGAAATAAAGAACCCAGTTAAGTAAAATTCTTTGCACCTTCACTTTTGGATGCATATAGACCGTACGATGCAAATCAGCACGTGTGGAAAATAGCTTGTGGATTGTAAGATCTAACAAAATTCATCAAAGGTAATGTAAAAACTGTTTATCTCTCTGGAGATGTTACTCTTTCATGTAACATAATAGTTTCAAGAGTACTAACATTCCTTCGCGCGATAACATATTTCATTGTCTATAACACGCATTGTTTCCAGTAGCCTGCAAGTAACAAAAAGATAGTATTGTCTTTTCCATAGTAATGATTTGGGACAAATTCTTCTGTTTTACAGAAAAGGACCAAATAGAATATGAAGATCATGCCTCTGGAACTGAAAATTGCACCCAAGACCACAAGCTCTGGTGTCACGCTCTATGTAATCAAATCTGCAAAAAAATTGATTCATGTAATGCAGTGGCAACTGCATAATTTAAGTTTCATCTGAAGAAAGAAAAAGGGGAGGGGGCCAGTTACTTGTCAACATCTATTCCATTTCGCCCATTAGCAACAATGTCATACAAGAACTGCTTCTCCTTCGAGCTCTATATAGTAAGTCAAGAAGCAAAAAGATTCAGTACTGTTTTCATATCATAGCAATTTTAGCATCGGAAAACATTCACTCAAATCTTCCCATCAGAACACTTACCACTGAATTACCTTCCTCAGAAGCAACTATCATTTCCTGTGTAGAAAAGAAAAGAGTTTTAACATCATTCAAAGGAAAAAAGATGTAATACGATTCAAAGGAAAGTCAAAGGTGGAGCTGGAAAGGAGAACTACCCTTGAATCCAAAATAAAGTTCCACAACAAACTGAAAATAAAGATCTTGAAACAACGAACAACGTGGAATTTCTCAGTCTTAAACACTATAATTTAGAAAGCATGAGGCACTGCTCAAGAAAAAATTCCAACCCCGTAGTAATTATGCCATGAAGAAAGACAACCTTGGGGCAACTTATCCTACTCTGAAATTTTTAGTGCTGGGATTGCATCTTTATTGGGAGAGAATATCTGATCTAAGAGTGCATATAAATTATAATGTAAAAACGCATCATGAGATAAAATATTCATTTGACCTTCACTTTCTTCAGACAGTCAGAATCAATATCAATGCCATGCTCATCAACAACGTAGTCTATCATCTTCAAAGACATATCTTCGTGGGACCTGAAATTTTTTAATTAATTCTAGTGTGTAGTTAGAAGATTTGACTAAGATAAAGATTACAAATCTAATTCAACCCTGGGAGCCTGCATCAGTTTATACTGTGCATGAGATAGAGAGAAGCTAAATTAGATGCACAAAAAATTGACCATACGTATAATGATATAAAGTGACAGCTGATTTGTGACAGGTGAAAAAAGTAGCATTGCCATGCAGAAGAGAATCAAAAAAGAAATATAAAGAAATTTTAAACAAGATCTGTTAAGAGGCTCCAAAACGTGGGAGAAGAAATCTTCGAATGACTAATTCAGATTATCTCTGGTTCACCTAAACTTTGGAAGAGAATCAAATGAAACTATGAAAATGTTGCCAGTGAGAACATTCATCGACTGATCTTTCCACAACGAAAAAAGAACTCACAAGACCGTATGAGTCGCAGATAATCATGCTCAATCTATCTGCTGCTCATAGTACAAGTTGTCATATGTTTGAAAAGATACATTGACAGCTCCAAACATATACAGGGGGTAGTATAAAGTTAAGGTAAACCAAGAAAAGTGAAAGAGTGGCGTTGTCAGTCTTCTCATCATAGCAACAAAGAGAAAAAGAATCGCACTGTACTTAAATAAGCATACCATACACACTGCTTTGAAATATGGATGACCGTTCATAAATGTCAAATCGTACATTAGTTATGGAATTCTTTTGAAGTCAGAAATACCGCAATACCCTCGGGTATAAAGGATAACCCATGAATACAGTGATTGTGCTGGCAATGTCAAACAGACTCCTTCAGTCATTGACTAATTTTTGGATGTGAGGACAGAGGAGTATTCTCACTCAAGATGGAAGAGAGGGCACAGATGGTAGAAGAATAAAACACCATAATCATGCATTGATGCACAACAAGTATAAGAGTTCTAGGAAATACTTATAGTCCCAACCCGACCAAATATCCCCTTAGGGGAGCACTATAGGAGTTCTCTTTTTAACAAATTGAAGAGAATTATATATTGAAGTAGTCATCATGATAAATGTAGAATAAAGCTCATTGTATCAAATCTTTGAGTTCTGACAGATGAAAATGAGAGAATAAGTTTTATTTAACAATTACCACTTAAGGCCGTCACGAACCCGAGGAAGAAATTCACGCTCAAACATGTGACTGAATGGCCCGTGACCCACATCATGTAGTAATCCTAAATGAACTCAAGTAAGAACAATGGCCAGATGCTGTTCAGAAAAATGAACCTTAGCTGGTATATTTCACTCACCAGCAAGTTTCACCGTCTGTACATCAAAAGATTCAATGCCAAGCTCCCCTCCCTGCAGCCATGCATGTCCATCAAAAAGATCTTATCAAATATAGGGACAAGATAATTTAAATTATGCCATTAGGATATAGTCCTACTTGACAGGCCCTAAGTCTGTTTACAGCATCACTGGCCAGCCAATAGACCCCTAGGGAATGCTCAAATCGAGAGTGCACAGCCCCAGGATAGACCATGTATGTAAGACCTAGGAGAGAAATTGCGACCGAGTCAAAATTACAAGTTTATGTCCCAAATGATGGTAAAGCCACGAAAATCAAAAGTTCACAAATGATAGAGAGCGCATAAACTTCCTGAAAATGTTCTAACCCCATTACTTATATCAGATATGAACATCAACTCGGAGCAAAAAACAAATCTTCCTTTATAACTTTAGCGGCTTTACAATTTGATCAAAGTGACATTTGTTAACCCAAAAGAACCAAATTGCTAACAGTAACTTTAATTGATAATATACCAGAACTTGCCCATCCTCCTTTCCTGAAAGAAGGTTAGTAAAAGACAACTTGCAGTTATGATGTGCAAAAATAGATGACATATGATGAAGTTGTCTGAAACTAGTTGATGGTGCTTGGCACCATCTATAGAAATCTTGTTTCTTACTTTATTTTAGCCTTTCTCTGAAAAAATTATTCATCGGAAGAATTTGTCCTTTCAAAATAAGTGCAAGTTGACACTAAAATAACAAAGTCAGAGAGTCAAGCTAATGGTAGTCCAGATGCCCGTACCATCATGCGGCTAATTGTCCATGAAAGTCAAGTTTAGCTAATTTATCATACCAGATACTTAGAAACCTATTAAGATTCCCTAATATAGAAGGACATAAAGTGGATACACCAGCGGCAATTTGTCCAACAACCGTTTGAAACACAAAACGTAAGCACACAACCAATTCTATTGTACAAGCCTGAAAGATGTACATTTGCAAATCTTTAAAAACTTAATTTCACCCGTAATCGTTATCCTAAACATTAGAGAGTTTTCCAATCAGCTTTACGCAGGCACAAAGGAACTTTAAGAAAGAAAAAAAGAAATAAAGAATATGCTTACCTAGCTGCTTCAAATCATGAAGCCTGTAACATACACAAGAAAGCACACTTGGAATTATTTCCAGCCAATCAAAAATATCTGGAGCAGGAAAAAACAAATTAAGCTTGCCTCTGAAATTGTTCGGTGTCAATGAACTTCAGAGATAGCTGCAATTAAAGAGCAGAACTGTTGTTAAGTATTACTAAGAATATAGTAAATCTGATATCTTAATCAATTAAGTGCATATATCAGGGAAACCATATATCATGCATGCATATATATACTCTTGTATTACTTTAACAAACTCTATTTTTAGCTTTTTGTGAAGAAAAAACTATTGCTCAAAAAATAATTATCTATCCACTAAATAAGTGTCTAGGACTACGCAAAGAGATAGTCACACTGGTGGTAATCATATTTAGCGAGACATAAATAAAATAAAAAACATATTTAGCCCCTATTCCATATGCCTTGCTACGCTAAGCATGGTAACATTAGCCGTTTATAGGCCCAAAGAGAGACTTGACTATCAGCGGCTCCTCTGTTTTCTAACCAAAAAAAAAGGAAAGTGTTTCCTTCTTTACAAACTACTACACATATTTTCGCGTACACGCATAGCAGACAACCAACTATAAGCCACGGAACTTGAATAGAAAAACACTTCAAATCATCGATTCAATAATTGAAGCCAAAAAATATATTTAATATAATTTAAAAGCAAAACACTTCAAATCAAAACTATCAAATCAATTTCCTCGAATCAAATGCAAAAATAGAAGAAGTAAATATAAGTTTTCTGAAAAGCAAACACGTACTCCAATTTTGGTAAGCATTACAACACGCGAAGCAAAATAACGGAATCACAAAGCATAGGCTTTGAAACTTAACCTTTCTAGATTCAAATTATAAAGTAAATTACCTAATTTAAAAGCAAAAAGAGCAGAAATTAACGTGCTGAAAAGCAAACACGATCATAACATGCAAAGCAGACTAACGGAATTAGAAAGCATATGCTATGAAATTTCAACTCAAACAGGAAAAGGAAACTTAAATTGCCGAAACAAATTAGTTCATTTCGAAAGCAAAAAATAGTAAAAATGAACTAAAATTTCTGATAAGCAAAAACGAACTCCGATTTTGATAAGAATTAGAGCATGCAAAGCAGAGTTAGAAACCGTACACGATCGAGATAGATGTTGCCGTGGACATTGTCATGAACGTGTTTGGAGAAACGCCGATCGTCGACGAAAGAAGTGGCGGAGGTGTAGGTCCGGAAGTCATCGTTGTTACAATCTCCCATTGGTAGCTGTTTCAAGTATATACTGTTCTAGAAACTTCTAGAGAATTCCGGAGATAGTACTTTGGTTCTTAGTGTAAAGGTTTCGATTGAGAGAATTTGGCTGTATTAGCGTTTCTGCTTGCTTTTATAGGGGGGGAGAGGGGAGGGATAGGTACAGGGGAGAGTGGAGAGGGAAAGGCTTCAGGTACAGGGAATATTTGCAGTCGTAGTGAAGTGATGCCGCCAAATAAAATAAATTTCTTAGTCTACGCGCAGCGGAAGAGCGTGCAAGAACCTCGACTTTATTTACTTTTTCTTTTGTATTTTCGTGTTAGACGATACGTTTCAAATGACAACAAAGGATGGTTCTGCTATAAATTCTTTTCTCTCCGTTCAATACCTGCATGAATTTCCGACTAATTTGGATTAATATCACATAAGACTTGATAAAGCAAAAGTATTTTCCATCAATCTTTACATAATTAAGTCTCAAACCCGAACTCCTTATTTCGTTTTACTTTAAAGCTTTTTTTTTTTTCTCTTCTCTTTGAATCTCCTTTGATCCTCATTTGTAGAAGTTATTGCTCCTTTAATAAGAAGTTTGAGTTACAAAGACAGAAAATCCAACTAAACCTACAATTGATTATACTGTAGGTTGAATAGAGTTGAGAGTTTAGTAGTACGGAAACGAGACTAGTAACATCCAGCTACTTCTAGATCTAAGTAACTTTTTCTCTAGTAGAGTTAAGAGGAAAAGAGAAATTGCCGTTCTGATTACCAAATTATCCTTATGGTTACATTTTTTCTTCGTCTTTTTCTTTATAATTTTCCAATTTGGGTATTTGTTTCTAAATGGTCCAATATAATGCCAATGGCAGCAGAAGAACCAAAGAATTTCCGCCTACACTGAGGGATATGCGAGTTTTGCTAAATTAACAAAAAAATACTCATGTATGCTTTTGTTAAGTCTTTCCTTTTCTCATTCAAACTAATCTAAAGTTTCAAATTTGAGTTCTACTAGTGAAATTTTTTTTTGATCAAGAGTATTTCTCTCTTAAATGGGCCATATGCAACGTGAAATCGGACTAATTAAACCGGTGAGTACCGAATATAATATTCTTTCCTTCTCTAAAAATCGTGCAAGAAAATTCGTGCTAGATTTAGGGGAAAGGGGAACAAAATAGAAAAGGAAGTGACAGAAATAATAAGGACTTGGAATAAGGAATAAGAAAGCAAAAGATTTGGGATCATTGGCAAGGATGTTTGCGTATTGGTCAAAGACAAACTGAGAAAAGAAAACAAAGTCATGGGAGGAAGAAATGATCTATGTGGTTGATTGATGCTTACTAGAAAAGGACTATAATGCGCTGAGAGAAAGATAGTTCCTGTTTTACTGATAGCAGTTGAGAATTGAGTGTTTTTGGCAGTCATATGTGTTAGGTATACAGTAGACCGTAGATCTAATATCATATTTGGTAACTTGAACATATTTTTGTGAATGTTATTTGATATAAAATATATGGTATTTGATTTTCTTTTATCATTATTATTAATTATTTGATTAATTTGATAAGTTCCTTGATTAAATTTTGAGATTTGTCATCGTGATAGAGATCATGATAATGAGAGCAAAGTCTTTTACAATTTAATCTAAATTTGTTCTTGATCGTAGGATTATTAATTTGGACATTAGTAATCCGGTTAGATCAATATTTATGTGATCGTCTTTATTGGATAAAGATTAGTTGATCTCATTAACTAAATCACATAGATAGATGATGCATATAGAGATATGACCATTGAACCGACTCATTGGATAATTCCTAATTGTTAGAATTACCATAAACTGTCAATAGGATATTTTCTTGAATAATGTGATGTAACCCTTTCCTTTGACTTGAGATCGTCATAGTAATTGACAAGTTATTTATTGTGCTTTGATACTAGACACCTATGGCCCTAGGGCGATAGTTGAAATGATATTGGGTACGATTGAATACTTGTAGAATTAGTGATTAATCAAGACGGAATCTGTCAACTCTTGGTAATGAGTTTAAGCTCCATGTTGTCATGAATTATGAACGACCAAACTAAGACCTTGGCCAGGGCAATTGAATGAAAGAAGAAATGAGTTTCTTAGGTCATTCAATGGTCGATTATATTTGACATGAACACATAGATGATCGCCTATTAGGATTTGACAGTTGAACCATATCCTAGGGTGATCCAGAGCTATAAGGACAGAAGGAATTGCTACATTATTCTTCTACTGGTTCTTGAGAGTAAATTGTATATTTCATGCTATCCGGTCGTTAAGGAGTGTTGCTAGACGCTACCCTTGATTAGTATATTGATATGATCATTTTACTACCGGTTTAGTAAAGAACCTATGGGGTCGCACACTAACGAGTGTTCTGATCTTTGCTAAAGGATTAATTAACTTATTATTTGATAATTAAATTAAAGAATTTAATTAGTCAAATAAATATAGTTATTAGTCCAAATGAAATATTATTATATTCTTTGCTAGCACAAAGATAATAATTAATATTGTGAATAAATTAAAGTTTCTATTTGGAATAGAAATTAAATAATATTTCTTGGTTGAAATATATATGTGATATATATAAAAACAAATTAGTATTGATTTATATAAATGTTATATATATAATATTAGTTTGTTCTCCAATTTGGAATTGGAATTGACGTGAAAGTCCAATGTTGAATTGGACAAACAAGTGTGAAATTCCAATTACTAAGTATCATATTTTTTCCTTCGGCAGTCACGTTACTCTTGGTAACGTGATTCTAATTTTCCAAATAAATTTATTTATGGAATAAACTTTTACCATAGGAAAATTATTACCTCAACCAAATAGGAAAAGAGTTTGTAGGTGATGCTATATAAAGGGTGATGGAGAAAATTTGCAAAGTTTTTGTTTTTCAATTTTTCTTGAGAAGAAACCATATTTTGTGAAAGTGAGGTTGCAATACAAAGCCAAGAGAGAAAATACAATTGCAAGAAAAGTGTTTCTTGTTCTTCTAAGTTTAGTTGAGATTTTTGAGAAAAATTTCAACACAATATTCTTCGTTCAATTTGTTCACGGGGTTCATTGATCAAAGAGTTGATAGCAAGGATCGGTCTCGGTGTGGATACGCATAGAGTCTTCGCACTATCGAAGAATTTTGAAACGAGAATCTCTCTTCACCAGGTACGTCTTAGATCCTATCTTTGACACGTAAATAAATTTTAAACATGAAAAAATCTACCAAAGATTGTAACTGTCTTCCGCTGCGTGTTATGAACACCCATACGCAATCCAACAGTGGTATCAGAGCCGTAGTTTATTGTGTCTAAAATTTATTTACGAAATATTTTTAATATTATATTTGAAGAGTTCAAACCCTAATAGATGTGCCTTGTGCAATAGTCAAATCGTTTGAATAACTGACATTATTTTATTATGGATAAAATATGTATTCATATAACTATTGCGATAGTTCATAACTTGAATTTGAAATTTTGTATTAGATACAACGAGAATCTATAATAGGTTACATGATTTTATTGTTAATTTAATTGTTATTAGTTCATGAGATGTTAATTAATAACAATATTCTAGCATGAATACTTTTTATGTGATATATAAGATAAATATGTTAGAGGATGTTGAATTTTGTCTTATGCCATATGCTTGTTCATTATATAATTTTGAATTATTTATTACATGTGATGTAAATTAATTTAGGACTAAGCATGTAGACAACTTGAACTAAATTCGCATGCTATAAAAGATTCGATCTTCGTGTTATTAAAAATTATTTTTGTAACAATTCCCTCTTACTAAAATTTGAGTTCTTAAATAATAAAATATAAGATATTTTATTATAGAGCTATCCATCAAGGTAATTAATTTTACTTATTTCTTGTTTATAAGGAGCGGCCTAACTACCAGGAGACTTATAGTTTGAGAATATGTTAAAATTATTTATTGCATTAGATGTATGGATTGAAAGAATTATTCAATTTTACACTAGACACCTGGACTACCCGGGGGAGTATAAAATTTAATAAATTCTTTGCTATCATGATGGTTGAACTCAACTATGCCAATAGGATGGACCTGACTACCATGGGACTATTTGACATAGAGTTGTTTAAGGAAATTGTATGGTGATACAATTTAAGAGTACCTACCTTTAAATATATGTGAGAAACGACTTGATTTCCAAGGGGCTCATACATATTGTTAAAGGATTCCTTTACTCCACTAAAAGAAATAAAGATTTCGTAAACTATAATAAGGGTAAATAGTTTAAAATAATTAGTGGAAATATCATTTAGATAAAAGTCCATGTCTTTATGATATATGAAAATATGTTCTTATATTATTGCCTTTTCTTTCCTATATTTTAGATTTCTCAATATGTCTGCTATATCGCTGCGTGGAATACTTGAGACCAACAAGTTGGTAGGACCAAACTTTGGTGATTGGTACAGAAATTTGAGAATTGTTCTCATGCATGAAAAACTTATTGATGTGATCGATAAGCCCGCCAAGGAAGTCCCAGATGTAAATGATGATGATGCTACCAAGATTTATCAGAAATACTTGGAAGAATGTCTTACTACCAAATACATCATTCTCGCTTCTATGAATTCTGAACTGCAGAGGAAACATCAGGATATGGATCCAACTGCAATTATTGAACATCTTAAGAAGATGTTTAGTACACAAAGCAGGACAGCTAGATACCAACTATCTAAGGCTTTATTTGGATCCAAATTGACTAGAAACTCACCAGTTGGACCCTATGTCAATCATATGATTGATCTTATTGAAGAACTTGAGAAGTTGGGGTGCAAACTGGGTAAAGAGCTTTCTCAAGATTTGATATTGCAGTCACTACCAGAATCCTTTTTCACAATTTGTTATTAATTTTAATATGAATAAAATGGATTGTGATCTTCACGAGATGCTTAACATGTTGATTGATTATGAGAATCAAATAGCATCTGAGAAGAAGAAAGGAACTATCATGTTGGTTGGAAACTCTTCTAAGAAGAAGGGTAAGGGTAAAAGTAAACCCAAGAAAAAGCCCACTGGGCCAAGGGTGGTGTGACCAAACCCAAAGGCAAAGAAGGCAAAGAAGGCAAAGCTGACCAATCCGATGCTGTATGTTTCCAAAGAAAATAAGACATTGGAAGAGAAATTGCAAAGAGTATCTTGCAACTTTAAAGGACAGGAAACAAGGTAAGACTTTAATAAAAAATGTTTTCAAGGTTTCTTTAACTACTACTAATTATTCATTGTGGGTATTAGATACTGACAGTGGTTATAACATCTGCAATATGTTGCAGGGGTTCCAGATAAGTAGAAAGTTGAAGAAAGGAGAAATTAATCTACAAGTTGGAAATGGTGCAAAAGTTGCGACCGTAGCTGTAGGATCAATTTCTTTAATAATGCCTACGAGCAAAGTACTTATGTTGGATGATTGTTATTACGTTCCTAAATTTGTTTCGAACATAATTTCAGCTTTTATATTAGACAAACGTGGTTTTTGCATTAATATAGGCAATGGTATTTGCTCTATTTATTATAGTGATAATTTATATGTGAATGGCTATCTCCAACATGATGTCTATGTCTTACCTGAATGCTAATTTGATTATGCATGTTTCAAGTCTTAAGAGGAAAAGAGATGATCATATAAATCAAACATACCTTTGGCATTGTAGGCTTGGTCATATTGGAGAGAAAAGAAGTAACAAGTTGTACAAGGAAGGGTACCTTGACAAGTATGATTTTGAATCATATCCAACTTGTGAATCTTGACTCAAAGGAAAAATGACCAAATCTCCATTTACTGGAAGTGGAGAAAAAGCTTCTGAATTATTGGGACTAATTCATACAGATGTTTGTGGGCCCATGAAATTCAAGCTAGAGGTGGATATTCTTACTTCATCACCTTCACTGATGATATGTCAAGATATGGATTTGTGTATCTTATGAAACATAAGTCTGAATCGTTTGAAATGTTCAAAAGGTTCTGTAGTGAAGTTGAACAGCAGACTGGTAAAAGTATCAAGTACTAAGGTCTGATAGAGGTGGAGAATATCTTAGTGAAGATTTTACGAGATATCTCAAAGAGAATGAGATTCTCTCACAGTGGACACCTCCAGGAACACCACAACACAATGGTGTGTCCGAAAGGAGAAATAGAACCTTATTAGATATGGTGAGATCTATGATGGGGTTCACTGATCTTCCAATAAATTTATGGGGATATGCTTTGGAAGCAGCAACATACTTACTTAATAAAGTTCCCACTAAGTCAGTCTCTACAACACCATATGAGATATGGAAAGGATGTAAGCCTAACCTTATACATATTAAAGTTTGGGGTTGTCCAGCTTATGTTTGTAGAAAATCATTCTATCTATGATATGTGCGCTTTGGTTGTATTAGCATGATTTTCAGATATAGGTTTTGATGAATGACAAATAATGAAGTCAAGTGTCAAACAACGCTATTATATGACAAACAATCAAGATTGAATATCAAGAAGCATATTGATGACGGAATTGCATAGACAAGCCAAAGACGAGCTCAAATGTTCAAGACCGAAGACCCAAGGCATAGGTCGTTAGGTAGAACCAATGTAAGAGCAACGCTTAAGTTATCTCGTCTTTTGGCTCAACATTAGGTCATCATAAATATGCATTAAATTATTTTATTAAATCATATTTATCATAAACATATTTCAAATACTTCAAACAAAATGATATTAAAGTTTTCATTTTAACCAAAATGGTTTTTGAAGTAAGTTTTCAATTCTGGAAGAGAATAATCGATTATACACTTGAGCATAATCGATTAAAATGGTTTTTGAAGTTAGTCTTCAATTCTGGAAGAGAATAATCGATTATACACTTGAGCATAATCGATTATCTTGTATCCGTTGCCGAAGTTTTCAATTCTGCCCCAAAATAATCGATTATGCAGGCTATATAATCGATTATATATGAGCAGAATCTGCTTCCGATTTTGTAACGGTAAAAGGATAATCGATTATGCAAATCCAATAATCGATTATCCTTGCATAAAATCAGCATAATTGATTGTCAATTAAGCAACGGACTTGCACCCTCTAACCCCTATAAAAAGAGGTCTTTTGAGCTGATTTTAAACACACAACACCTCCCAATATTGATATACATATTGACATTATTTGAGCATCATTTTAGAGCTTTTGTTGAGCCATTTGAGAGACAACTTTGAGTTGTTCATAGAGCTAAATTTGTATCTCTTTATCTACTCTTTTGAGGGAGTTCTTGTTGTAAAAGAGAAAGGTGTTTGAGAAGAACATATCTTCTCATTGATTGTCGGGTTCACTAAGTACCCTAAGTCTTAGTGGTTGAAGTCTTGTGGTGCGGTATCCACGAGCAAGGTGAAGTCTTGAGGTGCGGTATTCTCGAGCAAGTTGAAGTCTTGTAGAGTGTACATCTACGAGCAAGTGTAACGGTTTGTTAGGCACCCGAAAGCTTAACGGAGTTAGTGGAATCTCGAGAGAGTCTCTCGGGGACTGGACTAACCACAAGTTGTGGTAAACCAGGATAAATTCGGTGTGTTCTTTCCTTGCTATCTTTATTACCGGATTTATTTTATTCCTGCAATTTTTAATTCCGCAATATTTATCAATATTCTCGTGCCGCACTATTCACCCCCCCTCTAGTGACGGGCATAAAACCTAACAATGTTAAGAGACTACAGTCTGATAAACTTGACTCAAGATCTGATAAGTGTAGGTTCATTGGGTATCCCAAGGAAACAAGGGGATATTATTTCTATCACCCTTCTAACCATAAAGTGTTTGTGGCTAGAGGAGCAACCTTTTTGGAAAGGGAATTCCTTTTGGAAGGAAATTATATGGAGAGATAGAACTTGATGAAGATCAAGAAACTAATGAATCAACACAATATGAAGATCATGAGACCCAAGTTGAAGAACCTTTATTGGATGTGTTGAAGTTGCCAAGGAAATTGCCATCTTCAACGGTTGAAATTCAAGAACTAAATGAAGTTCAAGAACAGGTTAATGAACTAGTTCCAAACCAAATAGAGCAACAACGAAATCCAACACAAGGTGAACAGGTTGTACAAGCACCTCTTCGAAGGTCTACACGAGAACATCATGTACGAACTAGATTAAATTTATTGGTACAAGATGATTTATCAAATGAGGTTGATCATAATGATGATGACCCTAAGACCTATGAAGAGGCTATTCAAAGTTCTGATTATGAGAAGTGGCAAAAAGCCATGGAATCCGAAATGAAATCCATGAAGGAAAATAAAGTATGGACTTTAGTTGAACCTTCAAAGGATATAAAACCTATAGGTTGTAAATGGGTTTTTAAGAAAAAGATTGGAGCAGACGGAAAGGTGGAGACCTACAAAGCACGTCTTGTTGCCAAGGGATATCGTCAGAAAGGAGTCGACTATGAAGAGACTTTCTCTCCTGTGGCAATGCTCAAATCTATTCGGATTTTGCTTGCTATAGCAGCGTACTATGATTATGAAATATGGCAAATGGATGTGAAAACGACTTTCCTTAATGGTGAGCTAGAAGAGGATGTGTACATGACACAACCTGAAGGTTTCATATCTTTGTCTGATCATAATAAAATTTGTAAGCTACAAAGATCTTTTATGGATTAAAGGAAGCTTCTCGAAGTTGGAATATTCGATTTAACAAAACAATTGAAAAGTTCAATTTTTGTTAGATGCGAAGAAGAACCTTGTGTGTACAAAAAGGTTAGTGAGAGCACAATTATATTTTTAGTGTTGTATGTTGATGATATATTGCTCATCGGGAACGTACCGGTATTGCAAAATACCAAGATTTTGGCTATCTGAACAGTTTTCCATGAAAGACTTGGGAGAAGCAGCCTATATATTAGGAATAAATATCGATAGAGATAGATCTAGGAAGCTGCTTGGACTTTCCCAGTCTTTGTACATTGATACCATCTTAAAGAGGTATAACATGGATAATTCCAAAACAGGCTATCTACCGATAGGCACTGAAATTTCTCTCAGTAGGGAGGATTGTCCTAAAACACCTGAAGAGAGAGAACGCATGAGTAGGATCCCATACGCTAGTGCATTGGAGGCTATCATGTATACCATGACATGTACACGTCCTGATGTGGCTTATGCACTTGGAGTGACTAGCCGATATCAGGCAAATCTTGGTGAGGAACATTGGAAGGTGGTGAAGACCATTCTTAAGTACTTAAGAAGGACTAAAGACCAATTCCTCATCTATGGGGATTCTGAGCTGAAACTTGAAGGTTATACTGATGCAAGTTTCTCTTCAGATAGGGATGATAACAAATCTATTTCTGGTTATGTATTCACCTTAAATGGTGGTGCAGTGAGTTGGAAAAGTTCCAAACAAACTACAGTAGCTGATTCAATGACTGAAGCAGAATATATAGCAGCTAGTGAAGCTGCTAAGGAAGCTGTATGGATGAAAAAGTTCTTAACTGAACTTGGTGTAATTCCTTCAATGGAAGGTGCGGTTCCATTGTTGTGTGACAATACTGGAGCCATTGCTCAAGCAAAAGAACCAAGATCACACCAAAAGTCCAAGCACGTTCTGCGAAGGTATCACTTGATAAGAGAGATCATTGAACGTGGAGACGTCGAGATTCAAAAGGTTGATGGAAAGGAAAATGCTGCAGACCCATTCACTAAAGCTCTTGGCGCAAAGGAGTTTGACAAGCACAAGTGGAAATTGGGGATGAAGTACAAGAGCGATTGGCTCTAGTGCAAGTGGGAGATTGTTAGGGATATATTAGATATGCCCTAGATCCAATATCATATTTGATAACTTAAACATATTTTTGTGAATGTCATTTGATATAAAATATATGGCATTTGATATTCTTTTATCATTATTATTAATTGTTTAATTAATTTGATAAGGTCCTTGATTAAATTTTGAGATTTGTCATCGTGATAGAGTTCATGATAATGAGAGCAAAGTCTTTTACAATTTAATCTAAATTTGTTCTTGATCGTAGGATTATTAATTTGGACATTAGTAATCCGGTTAGATCAATATTTATGTGATCGTCTTTATTGGATAAAGATTAGTTGATCTCATTAACTAAATCACATAGATAGATGATGCATATAGAGATATGACTATTGAACCGACTCATTGGATAATTCCTAATTGTTAGAATTACCATAAACTGTCAATAGGATATTTTCTTGAAGAATGTGATGTAACCCTTTCCTTTGACTTGAGATCGTCACAGTAATTGACAAGTTATTTATTGTGCTTTGATACTAGACACCTATGGCCTTAGGGCGATAGTCGAAAGGATATTGGGTACGATTAAATACTTGTAGAATTAGTGATTGATCAAGACGGAATCTGTCAACTCTTGGTAATGAGTTTAAGCTCCATGTTGTCATGAATTATAAACGACCAAACTAAGACCTTGGCCAGGGCAATTAAATGAAAGAAGAAATGAGTTTCTTAGGTCATTCAATGGTCCATTATATTTGACGTGAACACATAGATGATCGCCTATTAGGATTTGACAGTTGAACCATATCCTAGGGTGATCCAGAGCTATAAGGACAGAAGGAATTACTACATTATTCTTCTACTGGTTCTTGAGAGTAAATTGTATACTTCATGCTATCCGATCGTTAAGGAGTGTTGCTAGACGCCACCCTTGATTAGTATATTGATATGATCATTTTACTACCGGGGTCGCACACTAACGAGTGTTCTGATCTTTGCATAAGGATTAATTAACTTATTATTTGATAATTAAATTAAAGAATTAATTAGTCAAATAAATATAGTTATTAGTCCAAATGAAATATTATTATATTTTTTGCTAGCACAAAGATAATAATTAATATTGTGAATAAATTGAAGTTTCTATTTGGAATAGAAATTAAATAATATTTCTTGGTTGAAATATATATGTGATATATATAAAAACAAATTAGTATTGATTTATATAAATGTTATGTGTATAATATTAGTTTGTTCTCCAATTTGGAATTGGAATTGACGTGAAAGTCCAATGTTGAATTGGACAAACAAGTGTGAAATTCCAATTACTAAGTATCATATTTTTTCCTTCGGCAGTCACGTTACTCTTGGTAACGTGATTCTAATTTTCCAAATAAATTTATTTATGGAATAAACTTTTACCTTAGGAAAATTATTACCTCAACCAAATAGGAAAAGGGTTTGTAGGTGATGCTATATAAAGGGTGATGGAGAAAATTTGTAAAGTTTTTGTTTTTCAATTTTTCTTGAGAAGAAACCCTATTTTGTGAAAGTAAGGGTGCAATACAAAGCCAAGAGAGAGAATACAATTGCAAGAAAAGTGTTTCTTGTTCTTCTAATTTGAGTTGAGATTTTTGAGAAAAATTTCAACACAATATTCTTCGTTCAATTTGTTCACGGGGTTCATTGATCAAAGAGTTGATAACAAGGATCGGTCTCAGTGTGGATACGCATAGAGTCTTCGCACTATCGAAGAATTTTGAACCGAGAATCTCTCTTCACCATGTACGTCTTAGATCCTATCTTTAACACGTAAATAAATTTTAAACATGAAAAAATCTACCAAGTATTGTAACTGTCTTCCGCTCCGTGTTATGAACACCCATACGCAATCCAACAATATGGTGGTCTCAAGATATTTATATCAAACCACACGTGATAATTGAGATCAAAATATACATTTAACTAATAATAATTTAATAATAAAATTATTTATAAACCAGATGTCATGAGGAACCATGGAAACATGGCTCATGGTACCTTGACGATTTCAATTTCCTTTTTTTTTTTAACTTCAACGGAATAATATTTGACCGCCTACTAATATCTTTGTAATATCACTCAAGGATATAAACTACATCTTTGACAATCTACCTCAATCAGAAGCACTTAAAATTTTTGCACTCAAAAAATTTAAAAAGCTACTTTCATTGAGCCGGTCCCCGGTGGCTAAAATCATCTCAAAGCTGAAATGAAGAAAAAGCCAAGTTATTGCAAAACATCAGAATTAAATTCTACAAGGTAGGGCTTTAATCCCAAACCCTCGGTAACCTGCTGTACTGCAAATTTCAAAAATCCGAGTTAAAAACAAAATTATAGAGGTTACATAGCCTATAAGTACGTGTATACACTCTCCAACTTGGACAAGAGTGGTTGATTTCATGAGCACAAGAATGTTTGGACAAGATTCAATAGATTGAATTCGGAAGGGGCATGTACATTGAAATTGTGTCATATTGGACAGACCAGAATGAGCATGCATGCAACATACCAACCGAATCACGCTGCAGCTTCCATTACTGCTTGAAACTGAGAAGGCACTCGGAGCAAGGGAGCTTGGATTTCGCCTGGTTTACCTAGCTGACCACAGGCGGCCATTTGATCGTCTCCTCTACTCAATCGCAGAAGCACAACACATCCTGCTTCAGCAAGAATGTTTCTGAACTCAATTATCTTCTCCTTTCTGGTAGGTTTGAAGAAGGATCCAGAATGAGGGTTAAAAGAAATCAGGTTAATCTTGCATGGAATACCCTGGACAAGATTGATTAGTCTCTTTGCATCCTCAATACTGCAATAAGATTTCAACCATGAGAATCTAAAGGATACAGAAAACAAAGATAATAGCATATCCTGCTTGATTGAGCAGGCCAACTGATTCTGAAAAAAAAACTTGTATCTAGTGGGGAAAGCAAGGTTGTGGCTGGGGAGAGGGGGCTATGGAAGTAAACGAACATCCGTGTCTCTCTTCAACCATGGAAACATCAAAAAGACCTGCAGTTTTCAAATCTTAAGAGAAACTCAAAGAATCTCTAACATGAAAGGGGTGAGTGTTCGGAACTGACAAAATTGTCGGTCACTATTGGAAGACCAGGGAAGGGGTGACGAGTTAAAAAATTGCAGAGAAGTTGAAGAGAAGTCTTGTTGTGTTTGGAAGTTGGTAGCGTATCTTTAGTTATGGGCCGATGTGAATGCATTCGTATTCTAGATATCTGGATATTTTTGGGAGCTTTAAAAATGGATCTCAAGTTTAAAATTTGAGGGAAAGTTCCTCCTGATGGATCAACTGGTAACCTAAGAAACAACCATGGTGAAGATTTGGAAGACTGATTTTGACACCAAACAAATAGCAGAAATTATAGCATATTTCAGTAAAAGAAGAATATGTTTTTTGTCTTTTCTTTATTTGTTTCGTTTGCCCACATAACATTAAGTTCTTTTATAGTTCGGCTAGTTTAAGTGTGTCCCAATTGACAGGACCAAAAGTGACCCTTTATTACAAAAATAAAAGGACAATTTATATGTTTAAGAGATACACTAGGGACTAAAGTAAGTCAATCGCTATATATCAGGGACTACTTAGGATTTTATCTTGTAGAATTGAAACAAGGTATGTACCTATCATTAACTCCGGCAAGCATTACATACTCAAACAGAACTTTGTATTTATGTTTCAACTGAAGCTCTTCTCTTAGTGTTCCAAGAAGCAAGTTCAAGTTAAATTTGCGGTTAATTGGCATGATCCAGCTTCGGACCTGCAATATTTCATTAGTGTGAAGCAAAACATGAAGCCATTTGTTTATCCATTTTCATCCCAAGAATTAAGTTGCTCAAGGTAAATACCTCATCAGTTGTAGCATTTAAACTGACTGCCAAAGCACAATTAGACTCGCGAAGAAAGCGCATAAGCTGGGGCACGAGCCCACTAGAAGAAACAGTGACCTTCCGAGGACTAAAATGCAGCCCTTGTTCATCTACCAATATGTCTGCCGCTTTTATGACATTCTCAATGTTGTGAAGTGGTTCTCCCATTCCCTGTAGTCAGTTATTTGATCATACTTTTTTCAAAAGAAACACTTGCTTGATCGTTTAGAAAACAGGAAAAGAATTAAGGAAGAAGGGACGAAAGGTCTATTATTCTGGCATCTTGTTAACATAGAGCCAAAATCTCGGGCAAGATTTTGTTATATTAGAGTGGAAGAGAAGGACTACCTCCAGTCAACCATTGAACAACAGGGAGCAAAATGAATAATAGGCCTAGGAAAGGCCGCAAAGAAAACAGGGTTTGGTAATGTTAGTGAAGTGGCTAGGATTTGGGATATTAGCAAAGCCGGCCACATTGCATCAAGCAAGAGTATTTAGCATTCCAGAAGTTAATAAATTGTAATACTGGTAAAATTTTAGGAGGCACGTACAGAAAATGAGAACATGTTAAGTGCAGCAAATCAATATATCATACACATACCATAAACACGACATTGCTAATTGGGCCAACTTCACTGGATAACAACCTCCGAGCTAAAACAGCCTGTTCAACTATCTCAGATGTAGATAAGTTTCTCTTCAGACCCATCCTGCAAAATGAAGGGAACCAATTCAGGAGCTGTAAATTGGAAGAAAAAAAAAGAAGGCTAAAAGGCTGCTAAAGCTTACCTGCCAGTGTAGCAAAACTGACAATTCATGGCACAACCTACTTGACTAGATATACAGACGGTGTTCCTGCCGCTCTCACAAGGTATCACAACAGTTTCTATTACCAGACCATCTTCCAACTTGAATAACATCTGTAAGATCCTGTGAGTTATATGTATTAAGCGATGAATCTAAAACAAATAAATAGCACCACAGAAACTATGAATATGAAAATACTTCAAATTCAACATATGGCACAAGATATGTCCACCTTTTTAGTTCCATCAGACGCGGTCAAAACATCCTTCAAGTTTAACGTCTTAAATTCAGCATGTTCACTCAACATTTTCCTGAAATCTTTATTCAAACCTGAAAAATAATGTAACATTGAGCAAAGACAGCTGCAAAGCACATATAAAGGAAGATCCAAGCGAAATTCAGGACCCTTTTCTTTCCAAACGCAATAAACTCCTCAACACTTTCAGCATATAAATTTTGACAGCAAGAGTATATGTACGGGAAAGCAAATAAACCTTCTAGTTCTTCACTGCATTGCGCCCAAATATTATTATTATTCCCGTAAAGACGTTTCCACAACATCAGAGCCTGAGCAGGCCTATAACCATGTGACTGAACCCATTTCTGTTAAATAAGAAAGCAAAGCACCATTACTAACCATGGTTGCATTCAACAATAGAATCAATGTCAAAATTCCGAAACAAGATTGGTGCTTAAACCAAGAACAAGATAAACCATTCTCAATCTTGGAATTTTCCTAAAAAATCTACAATGTTAACTCAAAATACATGGAAGGAACAACCGAATTACAAATAACATGTGCCAGAGCTTAATATCAAAAACGCAAAGCAAGTTTGAACCTTTAACCACTAAAACTAAAAAGGACTAAAATCACTATCAAGATTGCAACTTTCCTAAAATTTGACAAAATACACAACAGGGAAAACCCTAATACACATACCATGAGACAGAGCTTAATCTCAAGAACGCAAAACAAGTTTGAATCCTTAACCAATAAACAAGACCAAATCACTATAAAGATTGCACTTTCCTTAAATATTCTTTTTATATAACCGAGAAATCCATTAATGCCTGTGATGGTTCGGAGCTCGTCGGATAATTGGTCCACCCCTCTACCCATCTCCGGTTAAATACTAGGCTTTGGTTTGTGGCAGGTGATGTGTGTCTAACCCACACATCACAAGTGTGCTCTTACCACTAGAACAAAGCCCTGGTGGCAAAACTTTCCTCAAATACAAACCGGATAACAAAAATATATAGCAGAACCAACCGAAATACACTTACCACGTGAGTGACCCTCATCTGAAAAACTGAAGAAAAAGCAAGTTTGAATCTATAAACAGGTAAAGAAGATTAAATAACGAACAATATTGCAACTTTACTCAAATTTATACAACGCTAACTAAGGCAACACACCACCAACAACTGATATACACATACCTCAAGTTCAGCATATCTCATCCCTTTCAAAACCACTTTTGAGTCCTTCAATGGATACCCATTTTGGCCATCACCTCCTATACAGAAAAAGACACAGAACAAAGTGAATACATAAAACAAACAAACAGAGACTAGAATAAGTGAATACATGTTTGTTTGTGTAAAGAGGTAGTTACCAGATGATATAGGAAGTTCAGTTTGAGGTGTTGGATGAACATGAGAGGAGGCAGAAGAATGTTGAGGTGTCGTAATTAAACGATAATGGAGAGTGGTGACGACGGGTGTTGTTTTTGCAGGAAACAGCTTTAGAAAAGATTTGGGTTTTAATGGACATTTAGTGTAATTGGAGAAGGGAAAAGATGTTCCAAGCAAAGCAGAGCTGCCGCCGCCGGAGATGCGAATTCGCCTCATCCTCACACACCCCTTGTCATCCCCAGCCGCTGCACAGATATTGTCAACTGGAACCAAGTGTTACGGAGTGAAATGTGCTTTTACTTTAATTAATATAAATCAAAAACAGAGGGAGATGCAGCACAACCAGCGTTTGTAGTCCAACGGTTAGGATAATTGCCTTCCAAGCAATAGACCCGGGTTCGACTCCCGGCAGACGCATGTTTTCATGAATTTCTTTATTTTATTTTTGTTCTGATCACTTTTTGCTCATGATTATTCCCAAGTGTTTTAGTTCAACTTGGAACCTGACGTGCGCTTTGGATCAGGCAAGGTTTAACGAATATGGTTTGACAAATGATAACATGCTCATGTACAAAGAGAGACCAGATTACCTAAAATTGTTTGGTTATGTCTTACATGAACTTCAAAATGGGCCGATCTATGCACAATATTAAAACAATTGAACAGGTTAAGAAGATGAGGTTGGCCTAAAATTAGGGGTGTCAATGGTTCGGTTTGCCGGTTATTTCATAAAATTTATAATATATTAATTTTTGGGGAATCATCATTTATGTCCATTTATAAATAGCTCATTACAAAAATTGGTCAATTGATAAAATATTACTAATATTAGTCAAATTAGACAATTAGCTATTTGTAGCGAAAAAATATCAAATTTTTGCTTTGTTTTGAGTGAGTGTTATTAGAATATATTGTGCACAATTTAAGGAGCTTGAATATCAGTTTGGAAATGATTTGGTAAAGTTTTGAGGTGGTTTGAATTGAAAATTTGAAGTAAAAGATGAACATGAAAAAAAATGATATGTGTATCACACTGTGTATCATTTGTGTATCACACATGTATCAATTGTGTATCCATGTATACTTGTATGCAAGAGACATGTCAGACACATATTTGATATATGTGTCGCAGATGACTTTTTCGAACTTGATTTAATTATGAATTTTGATACAAAAATACCAAATTTTTGCTTTGTTTTGAGTGGGTGTTATTAGAATAGATTGGGCACAACTTAAGGAGCTTGAATATCAGTTTGGGGATGATTTGGTAAAGTTTTGATATGGTTTGAATTAAAATTCGAAGTAAAAGCTGAACATGAAAAAAAATGATATGTGTATCACACTATGTATCATTTGTGAATCATACATGTATCAATTATGTATCACATGTATATCCATGTATACTTGTATGCAAGATACATGTGTCGCAGATGAATTTTTCGAACTTGATTTAATTATGAATTTTGATACAAAACCAGTCCAAATCACCTCCAATCTTCCTTAAATTTTTTATATTGACTTATCTATATATTTTCAATGAACTTCATCTATATCCATTGAAAAATTCCCTTTTTGTTTAGATTTTTGAAATATTGTATAGATTTTTATATTTCATCACCTTATTTGCTACCCCGTCTATGAATTTTCCTTTTCATCTTGTATCTAATGTCGCTAATCATGCTTAAAAATATGGAAGGTAATTTTTGCATGTGATTCTTTGATAGAAAGAACCCTATTATTTAGTTTTTCAATTTTTGTTGGCTAGTTTTGGTAAGTCTATAACTAATTGCTAGAGGTTGGTAAATTAAGACTTATTTGGGACATTTGTGTAAGTTTCCCTTAATTTTTTAGTTGTTATATTTTATATAACTAAAATTAGACTTTTCGAAACCGTCATTTTTCTTCGATATCTGTATGGTTCGGTTAATTTTTTGGTAGTTTTTA
Organism: Nicotiana benthamiana; assembly: GCA_034376525.1. NCBI lineage: Eukaryota > Viridiplantae > Streptophyta > Magnoliopsida > Solanales > Solanaceae > Nicotiana > Nicotiana benthamiana. Next base: position 71,080,423 of record CM067330.1, read on the forward strand.
AAAAAATTCATGCAAGAGTCTCCAGTTGAAGTTAGAATGCGATAAATGTGTACTTGCATATGATTATGGCAAAACTCTCTAGACATTTTAACTATTTTAAAAGTGATGAATCAAAGTAACATGAAAGATATCAAGAATAGAGATTCATGTGATGACCCGCCATATCATCATGCCACATAGGCACCATTTTTGTGCATATTAATGTCATTGGAAGCTTAAATAAGAGAAGGTTAGTATCTGTAAAAAGATTCTAGAGAAGTATGGATATTTCCTTAGGAAGACTCTAGATCCTTATGGATTTGTGAGGAAAGTCTTTGGAATCTTCTAGGCTTGTAGAAAATTCTAGAGAAAGTCCTTATCCTGTAAATATTAAGGACTTGCGTAACAATTAATATTTGCAAAATAATCCCTAGGAGACTAGTATATAAAGGGGACATTCATTTGTAATTTACCAATCAAAACAATCAACGTCTCTCTGTTACAAAAGCTTCCTTTGACAATTTTCATATGATCTAACATTTCCTTGGCAATCTTTAGTATAGTAAGGCTGATTCGAATAGCAAGAATGTGAGAAAGTTGTACAATATCCTGAGCGAGTTGTCAAGTACCGCACGTGCGCTTAGTTTGAGACTAAGTATGTGACAACGTGGTATCAGAGTGAATGTTTCAACTAAGGGAATGGCGAATGATGGATAAATTAACGCTCATAACACCCAAGCCAACGTCATCCAGGATGTTGTTGTCAACAGAAAAGTAGCAAAAAGAGAAATGTCACCAACAAGAGCTAGGAGGTGCCACCCGAGGTTGCATCAAATGAAGGGATTACATCCCAAGAAACATATGCTACTAAAGCAAGCGAGGATGAAGTGGAGGTCCTGGCCGAGGATGCCTCGCTCGGTAAAGAGTGGTGATGAAGATAAACGCGGGGATGGACGTTGTGGAGATCTTTGGCCAACACTTGGGGAAGTTGGAAGGAACCCTTAGCGTTCTTGAGGGGCACGTTTTTAACAAGATTGAGAGTATCTGAAATGACTTGGAGGGACACATACAGACCGATATGGAACTAAGGCAAAACATCAATGCCTTAGAGTGCAGATTCATGGAGGATTTGAGTACTATCAAAGCTATGAAGGCAAAGATAGCGTCACTCGAGGATCATGTCAATGATGGCATGACCGTGGCAGCCAGCAATGTTGTGGTGACAAGGGAGGCCAAGATCGAAGCTCTCAAACCCTCGGTGTTCAAAGGTGTTCATGATGTACAAGAAGTGAAAAACTTTCTTTGGCACTTGGAGAACTACTTCATGAATGGCAAAGTGAGGGACGACGAGGCCAAGATCAAAACTGATGTATTGTACCTCTCAGACACTGCCATGCCATGGTAGAGAGGGAAGATGGCAAACGTGGATAAAGGTCTATTCACTATTAACACGTGGATCAGTTCAAAGTCGAGTTCAAGTAACAGTTCTTTCCAAATAATGTCTTGTACGAGGCAAGGCGCAAGCTTAGGGAATTGAAGCAAATAGGGAGCAACGTGACTATGTCAAGGAGTTCACTACCCTTATGCTTCAAATCCACAACCTGACCATTGATGACTTGTTGTTCCACTTCATGGACGGGTTGCAAAATTAGGCTAAGCAGGAGCTGAAACACCAACAAGTCACTGATATAGACCAAGCCATAGTGGAGGCCAAATCATTGATGGATTTCAGGCGTGACAAGAATGACAAAGGCAATGGCAAAGATTCAAAGGTTAACAATGTCATAGGTGGGGGAGTCCGTGGCAAAGGCAAGGAGATACAACAACAATACTCCAAGACTCAAGATCCTAAAAAGTCGAGTGGTCATCAAGGCTACACCGAGAAGAAGGAACACGCCGATAAGAAGGGATGCTACATATGTGGAGGGCCGCACGCTATCAGGAATTGTCCCGACCTAAAGAGCCACGCGTCATAGTCCATGAACGAAAGGAGCAGCCGCAAGGAGAGAGTTCACGAACCGCATAGTTAGGTATGATCGGATTATGTAGTGTTGTCACAAAGAAAGCTATCCAACCTACAGAGAATGGCAATCAGTACGTGGATCTCACCATCAACAACAAGCCCGCTCGTGAAATGGTGGATACTGGAGCAACTCATAATTTTGTGACTGAGGTTGCCGCAAAGAAACTAGAATTGAAGCTTGATCCAACCAACTCTCACGTCAAGACTGTGAATGCCGAGATACAAAATGCTTGTGGGTAGATAATGGAGTTTGTGTCAAATTGGGTGCTTGGAAAGGTATGGCAAACTTGCCGTAACCGCTATAGATATCTTTGACATCAAACTGGGACAAGAGTTCTTTAGAAATAGTCATACTTTGATCGACCCCTACCTCCAATGTCTCTTGGTTATGGAGCGAGAAGGATCTTGCATGGTACCTACAGTGACTATGCCACACAGACATATGCATGTTTTCAAGGGGATCAAGAAGGGCAAGCCGACATTCGTGGCAACCATTGCAAGTATATAGGTAGAAAAAAGTTTTCAAGAGACACTATCGCCTTGCATGGAGAAGTTTCTTGAGAAAAAGAAAGATGTCATGCCCGAGGAGTTGCCTAAAAACATGCCGCCTAGGTGAGATATGGATCACAAGATTGAGTTGGAGCAGGGGCTAAGCCACCTGCATTCGCCCCATATCGTATTGCACCACCCGAGGTAGAGGAGCTCAAGAAACAATTGAAAGAGTTGCTGGATGTTGGTCACATTCGCCCATCAAAGGCACCTTTCGGCGCGCCAATATTGTTAAATGAAGAAGAAGGATAGATCCATGCGCTTATGCATAGACTACCGAGCACTTAATAAGATCACAATGAAAAATAAGTAACAGATTCCACTCATTGTTGTCTTGTTCGATCGACTTGGGCAGGCCAAATACTTTACCAAGGTAGATCTTTACAATGCCCTTCAGCTTAACCAATGCACCGGCCACATTTTGCACCCCTATGAACAAGATTTTCCATCCTACGTTGATCAGTTCGTGGTAGTCTACCTAGGCGACATAGTCATCTGCAGCAACACCTTGGAGGAGCACATGGAGCACTTAATGAAGGTTTTCCATGTCCTGCGGGAGAACGAGTTATACATCAAGAGGGGAAATATGAGTTCTCACAATCAAAGGTGCACTTCTTGGGCCATGTCATTAGCAATGACGAGCTACGCATGGACGCGGCTAAGGTACATGCTATCCAAGAATGAGAGACACCTATAAAGATAACGGAGTTGAGATCCTTCCTTGGCCTTGTTAACTACTATCGTTAGTTCTTCAGTGGCTACTCAGCAAAGGCCGCACCATTGACTGAGCTTCTGAAGAAGAACAAGTCATGGGTTTGGACGGAGCATTGTCAAAAGGCGCTTGAAGGCCTAAAGGCAACTATTTAGATGAGCCAGTCTTGGAGTTATCTAGCTTTTCCAAGACATTTGAGGTGCATACAGATGCCTCAGACTTCGCTATTGGGGGTGTCCTTATGCAGGATAAGCATCTCATAGCATTTGTGAGCCGCAAGTTAAATGAGACGTATCGGCATTACATGGTGCGAGAGAAGGAAATGACTGCCATTGTGCATTGCCTTCGTACGTGGAGACATTATCTGCTTAGGTTGAGGTTCATGATCAAGACCGATAATATGGCTACTAGATACTTTCAGATGCAGAATAAGCTCACACCAAAACAGGCTAGGTGGCATGATTTCTTACTGAGTTTGATTATGCGCTGGAGTATAAGCCGGGAAAAGGTAACATTATAGCTGATGCCTTAAGCCGGAAAGTCGAGCTTGCTGCAATCACTTCAGTAAGATCGGACATTCATGAGGCTATAAAAGAAGGCATGCAGCATGCTCCAATAGCCAAACAGCATATCGAGTTAGCTAACAAAGGCAAGATAAGACGGTTTTCGATAGAAGATGGCCTACTACTTACCACGGGTCGGCGGGTCTACGTGCCTAAGTTTGGAGACATTAGACAACGAATCATAAGGGAGAGTCATGACACAATATGGGCTAGTCATCCAGGTCAACATCGTATTAGGGCCTTGGTTGAGTCAGTCTACTATTAGCCACGCATGTGAGATGACATAGAGTGCTATGTGCAGACTTGTCTTGTTTGTCAATAGGACAAGGTTGAACAAAAACAACCCCGAGGATTTTTGGAGCCACTGTTAGTTGTAGATCATCCATGGGAGAGCGCACTATGGACTTTATCACTTATATACCAAAGTCTGATGGTAATGGTACTATTATGGTGGTCGTGGATAGATTTTCTAAATATGCCACCTTCATGCCTGCCTCACCAGGTTGCACTGCTAAGGAAGCCGCCAAACTATTCGTTAAGAACGTGGTGAAGTATTGGGACTTACCAAGGCACATTATTAATAATCGAGACCCCTATTTTATTGGAAACTTTTGGAGAGAGTTATTTGACATACTTGGCACGAAATTGCACTTTTCCACTAGTTTCCACCCATAAACAGATGGACAAACGGAATAGGTCAATGCCTTACTAGAATGCTACTTGAGGCATTATGTAAGTGCGCATTAGAAAGATTGGGCAAGGCTTCTAGACATTGCCCAATTCTCTTATAACTTTATTGGCCCAAGAACATATGAAGTTTTGAAGAATGACAAAAAATCTCAGTCATGGACCAGGTCCATCTTGTGAAGCACAGTTATGATCAACCTACACATGTGAGATGCACGTGAAGGAGATACGCCCTACTGATAAAGCTGCAATATCTCCTGATCTGATCGAAAATGTTGCATATTAGATAAGAAGAGAAGTCTCCTTATATGAAGAGAACACAATCCGGGATAATGATAGTGTTAGAGTTTAATATCATTAGGAACTCTTCTACGATAGAAGAGCAGAAATTGAGTCTCAATCAAACTCTGATTACTAACCTATTAAATAATATTGATTATTTTCTTTTATAGGTATTGCACAAACACAGAATTTAAACTAAATTGAGTGCAAAAGAGCAACGCAATTTTGTAAGCAATTTATATTAGATTTGAGTGTGCACTCCTGAAGTAGGTGATTTATAATTGCACCTTTTAGCTTTCATAAAAGAAATTGTATTAGGTACTTAGAGTACTCAAGTTAAAGTTAACCTAAAGTTGTGGCAGAAATTGAGGTTGTATGCCACAACGGGATTAGAGTTAATCCTTAGGTTTACAAAGAGTTTTTGTAAATGCTGTTGTAGGTCAGGGATTTTAGTGGAAGTTTGGGAAAATCCTACTGAGTAGTAGGTTGTGATTTTTTTACCTTTTGAGCCATGTGTTTTCCACGTAAAAATATATGTGTTCTTTACATTCAGTATTTATTATTCCGCAAACCTTAGTAGTTGGAACACCTAGAAGAACTAGGTTCTTCTATAAAGTAGTTAAGCGAAAATTGGGTACCACGAAAATCACCCCTCCCCCTCTTGTGTGGCATTGCCGCTTAAAATATAAGAATTGCAGCAGAGTGAGTCCACGGTGCAGACATCATTTGAGCTAGCCACTGGCCAACAACCACAAATTCCACATTCATTACCAGCTGCATTTGAGGGAATGAGTTTGGGGGCTTATAATATGGCTAAATGATGGGAGGAGTAGCTCGACACTGCTAATTCCTACATGGATAAGGCAGCTAAGAAGATGAAGAAGTTTGCGGACCGTAAGTGTTGTCCCACACACTATAAAGTTGGGGATATGGTCATGGTGAAGTTTAACCCGAGACAGTTCAAGGCACTATGGGGCATGCATCAGAATCTGATTCGCAAGCATGAGGAGCCATTTAAGATCGTTGCTAAGGTAGGAAATATCTCATACAAGATTGACATGCCATCGTATCTTAAGATTTACCCTATCTTCCATGCCAGCATGTTTAACCTATATCATGAAGATAAGGATGATCCGAGTAGAGGTCAATCAAGTCGATGCCTAAGACTATCACCATGTCGCATGATCGGGAGATAAGGCTATTATGGATTACCAAGCCAAGCGAAACTAGGGAAAAAAGCCACGGCTATGTTCCTCAACCATTGGAAAGGGCAATCACATGAGGAGGCCACGTGGGAATGATATGAAGACTTGCGGCAATTCATAAGATCCGAGAGTTTATCCAGCAGCATTGCGCCGTGGCTGTTGCAATATTAGGTGGGTGAGGGTGTGATGACCCCCCCCCCATGTCATCATGCCATATATGCGCCATTTTGGCGTATATTAATGCTATATGGAAGCATATGTAAGAGAAAGGCTAGCATTTGTGGGAAGATTCTAAAGAAGTATGGATATTTCCTTATGAATTGAAGACTCTATATCCTCATGGATTTGCTAGGAAATTCCTTGGAATCCTCTAGTCTTGTAGAAAATTCTAGAGAAAGCCCTTATCATGTATATATTGATGACTTGTGTAACAATTAATATTTATGCACTAGCCCCTAAGAGACTAGTATATAAAGGGGGCATTCACTTGTAATTCACCAAGCAAAACAATCAACGTCTCTCTAATACAAAAGCTTCCTTTGGCAATTCTCATGTGTTCTAACATTTTCATAGCGATCTTTAGTATAGTAAGGTTGACTTGGCATAGCAAGAACGTGAGAAAATTGTGCAAGATCGTGAGCGAGTTGTCAAGTGTCGCACGTGCGCTTAGTTTGAGAATAAGGACGTGACATTCATCCTACTAATCTATGGTAATGTAAAACAAACCAAGTAAACACAAGAGATATATAAATTATATGAGTGAAAAGAGACTAATCAAATTGGGACTCAAAAATAGTTTATTAGAAGATTAGCATCTAACAAGAGAAATATAAATCATACGAGAAAAAAAATCTAATACCTTATGGCTTGCTACTGAAAGTCACTAGAATACCTAGTGGCTTGCTATTGTAGATGTTGAAACTAACTTAACTTCAATATGAGTGGTAGAATAGGTTAAGACATTGGAAGTTTAGGTGTCACTTGGTCACTTATAGCTATTTCCATAATCACATGGCCCAAAAACATTTAATGCTTTGTTAGTTTCAAACTTAGTATAAAATATATTTTCCATATATAAATTTATTCCGTACGGTCCGATGTTCTTTTGATTAATTTTATAAAATTGAAAACATATCGGTACAGTTATAAATTTATATAAAAAACTTACGGTTTTGTTAAAACAACACTAAAGATTGGTTTGATTTGACCAATTTAATCAGTTTTTAAAGATCCATTGACACCTTTACCTAAATTCACATAAAACAAAAGTTGTAAGAAAAGACATACAATATCAAGGAATTCATGCGGCATAAAAAGATCTTGGTGATTCCAATTAGTTAAAATCTAGGCTAGTCATAGTATGTTTACTCTAGGTCTAATGATCTTTATAATTTTTTCATTTGCTTAATGGTTCATGGGATATGTAGATCATTATTTGTTTGCAAATCCCCTATTTTTTCCCGAAGCATAGCCCTCTGAATGCGTCTATATATGCCGTGTTATTATGATTATTGAACATGCTTACTGTTATGGGTGCTTTCCAGCCATGCCCTATGACCCCTTGGGCGCGCCCCCTGGCGTCCTAGCAAGCGTCCCAATGCCTAACGCCACGGACGGCCATGTGGTCTTGGCCGCGCCAAGTGACAAACGCACATGTGCCTTTGTCACCCTACCAATATCCCTCGCCAGCGCCAAGCTCAATGCAGATTCCAACAGCGCCGCGCGCGCAAACCGTGATGCCAAAGACAATGGTACTGACAACGGACCTATTGCTACCTCATAGAAAACTAAGTCATTTTCATTGTAAATAGAGTAGTTTTATTTCATGTACTTCTACGTTTCTCTAGCGTATTCAAGTCCACTCTTGTAGTTTTGGATTAATTTTTTTAAGTATTATTAGGGGGGATCAAGCAATCAAATTTTCTAGCAAGCAAACAATTCTCTGTACTAGTGTCTCTCCCAATCGACACTGCGTTGTTTTTCTGTAATAGCTTTCATTAATGCAATCAAGCTTTCTTTCATTCTCAATCTCAATTCTATTCTCTCAATTCTCAATTATGTTCTCTTAATTGCTCTTGACATAGTTTTCTCGTACGACACTGACAATCTAGTCCTGCGTATGAAAGGGACCTCAGTTAGCGGACATTAACTGCATTGACATCAGCTGCTTAGCCTTACGTCGCCCTTCCAAGGAATTTCAGGAAGGCGCCGTGTAACAATTGGTATCAGAGTCTAGGCTCGACATCGGACGGGGGAATGCATTTCCATTACCACCCTTTCTGACCATGGCGAATTTTGGGGACCGCATTACGGCCCTTGAATAAATGGTTGATGGATTACGACCCATCGTGGATATGGTGCCTGAACTAAGAACCAACCTATTATAAATGTTGGTCGACCTGGACCGCAAGGTGATCCAGGCCGAAGTTGACATAGAAAACATCAGTCGCAACTCCGAGGGAGACCGACAAACGGCAGCCACAGAGGCAGTCGAATTTTTTGGCAAATTCGAGGAACCCCAAAAGAAGCGTGCCGAGGATTTAACATATAGGGCACAAGAGGCAGACATGGTGACTGTCATTAAAGAAACTATTGTCGAATTGACAGACAAGCTCAATATTGTCAATGCTGCTTTACAGGGCGTGCTTCGAGGCGGTGGAAACCAAATCGTGGGTGCTGCAAACCCCGCTTCCGCGACACAATAATTGAAAATCCTGAGCCAAAGCCATACAGTGGAGCTAGGAATTCCAAGGAAGTGGAGAACTTCATCTTTGACGTAGAATAGTATTTCGATGATACTGTGGGCCTAGAAGAAGGTAAGAAGGTAGCAACTGCTGCCATGTATCTTCAAGGTGATGCTAAACTTTGGTGATAGGTGAAATATGAAGCCATCAGGGCAGGTGAAGATGCCCTCAAGACATGGGCAAAACTGAAGGCAGCCATACGCCTATAGTTCTTCCCCGAAAATGTTGAATACAATGCAAGGAGAAAGTTATGGGAGCTCCGCCAGACCAAATTAGTGCGAGACTACATGTGGGAATTCTCCGCGCTTATGTTAAGTATACACATCATAGGGACAAAAACAAGCTCTTCACATTCCTGGAAGAGTTGAAACCTTATGTCTGTATAGAGTTACAAAGACAAAGAGTAGATAGTTTTCCTAAGGTTATCCAAATAGCTGAATGCCTTGGGGACTACCAATGGAAGCTCGGAAAGATAGGCCTCAGTCCCCTGCTCGAGCGGGATTCAAAGGGGTCCAGCCTAGCAATGGTGACCCTAGCAGAAGTGGGGGAGACCAAAACTCAAACAAATCTAAGTCTCCCTCCTTAGGCAGCAACAATGATGCGCCAAACAATTATGACTGAGGGAGGAAACCTCCTTCAACTTGTCGTCATTGTGGTGGACCACATTGGAATAATGAATGCCCACATGCACAGATGAACGCCCATCAGGCTTGTGACGATGGAATAGATGATGACTCAGATAATGCGGACCAGACTGAGCCAATAGGTGCCTTCAATGCAATATTGGCTCCATTCCTCAGGCATTAGCGGAAACCAATGCTGGTATCCATAAGAAGAAGGACCCAGGTCCAGTCACCAAGAAAGGGAAGAAGAAGGTGAATGAAGAGACTCCTTTAAGCAAAAGAGGACCTTAATGTTCACTGAGATGTGTTAGACCTCGTTTGGAAATTATTGATATATTTGATATGTGTGCTTTGGTTGTACTAGCATGATTTCCAGGTATAGGTTTTGATGAATGACAAACAATGAAGTCGATTGTCAAACAACGATATTGTATGACAAACGACGAAGATGCATTAGCAAACAATCATGATGGTTGACGGATCAATGGTGATGAATCAATCAATGAAGATTGGATGCAAAGAAGCATATTCATGACGGGATTGCATAGACAAGCCAAGTCGAGCCAAAGAGTTCAAGACCGAAGACCCAAGGCGTAGGTCGTTAGGTAGAACCAATATAAGAATAACATTTAAGTTATCTCGTCTTTTGGCTCAACATAGGTCATCATAAATATGCATTAAATCATTTTATTAAATCATATATATCATAAACATATTTCAAATACTTCAAAAAAAATGATTTTGACGTTTTCATTTTAACCAAAATGGGTTTTGAAGTAACTTTTTGATTCTGGTATACTCCGGTATATTCCAGCTTTGATTCTGGTATATCCTGGTATATTCCAGCTTTAATAAGCATAAAATGATTTTATTAAATCATATATATCATAAACATTTCTAATATACTTCAAACAAAATGATTTTAACGTTTTCATTTTAACAAAAATGGTTTTTGAAGTAAGTTTTCAATTCTGGTATACTCTGGTATACTTAGTGTATATCAATAGTATATTCTGGTATATTCCAGCTTTGTTTTAAACTGGATTTTTACGCAAGCCTAGATAATCGATTAACCAAAATAGATAATCGATTATCTCACTTAGATAATCGATTATCGCTTTTAGTTAATCGATTATCTCATATCCGTTGCCTTCCAACGACTAGTTTTTTGAACGTTTGAACTAAGATAATCGATTATCTACTTAGGTTAATCGATTAACTTGCTGGAAAATCAGATTTTGGCTTAAACTTTGGGCAACGGACATAACACCTCCAAACTCTATAAATAGAGGTCTTTGGAACTGATTTTATATGAACAACAACTCTCAATTCTTACAAACATATTGATAATATTTGTGCATCATTTTTAGAGCTTTTGTTGAGCCATTTGAGAGACAACTTTGTGTTGTTCATAGAGCTTATATTGTATCTCCTTATTACTCTTCTTAGAGAGTCTTTCTTTGTAAAAGGGAGAAGTTCTTGAGAAGACCAATTCTTCTCATTGAGCATTGGGGTTGCTAAGTTCCTTGAATCTTAGCAAGTGAAGTCTTGAGGTGAGGTATCCTCGAGCAAGAAGTCTTGTGGTGCGGTATCCACGAGCAAGTTGAAGTCTTGTAGAGCGTACATCTACGAGCAAGTGTAACGGTTTGTTAGGCACTCGGAAGCTTAACGGAGTTAGTATAAACTCGAGAGAGTCTCTCGGGAGACTGGACTAACACACGTTGTGGTGAACCAGTATATATCGGTGTGTTCTTTCCTTACACTTTTAATTACTGCACTTATTTTATTACTGCAATTTTAATTCCGCAAAATTTATCAACATTCTCGTGCCTCACTATTCACCCCCCCTCTAGTGACGGGCATAAATCCTAACAGTTGGTATCAGAGCCCAACTCTCTAAAAGCCTTAACCGGTTGAGAGAACGATCTATATTTTTTTGTTGAGAATGTTGAACGCAGGTATAATGAGCGAAGGTCACTCTACCATTTTGCCTCCACTATTTGATGGAAGCAATTACACATATTGGAAAGAGCAGATGAGAATCTTCATCCAATCAAACAACGTTCGTCTATGGCAAATCATAAGCACGGTGAACAAATGTCGACAAAAGTTGGGGAAGCCATGGTAAATTAATACAACGCCAAGGCAATCAATATGTTGTATAGTGCTTTGAACCCAGGTGACTATCGGAAAATTTCCTGCTGCACAACTGCCAAAGATATGTGGGAAAAGCTTGAGGCCGTTTATGAAGGTACGCCTCAAATCCAAAGGCGTGTGACAGAGGACTCGGACAGCTCGTGTGATGAAACGACTGCCCTATGCTTCATGGCCGACGAAGAAGAAGAGGTAAGTACGTCTAACTCTTACTCTTTTGAAGATCTACAAAAAGCTTTTAAAGAATTATTTGGTGAATTGAAAAGGACATCAAAAATCGCCAAAGAGGCCAAGGCTAAAATCAAAGTTTTGGAAGAGGAAAATAAATTTTTGAAAAATGACAATGTTGATCTTAAAAATAAGATTAAGGAGATGAATGAAGCCTCTTCAATTGACCAAAGTTCTAATTGTTCTTCTTGTGATTCTTTGAAAATAGAGAACATAGAACTTAGGAATACACTAGAAAAACGTAGTGTAGACGTTCCTAAAGTTGTTGAAGAAACTAAGAAGAAAAAACCTAGGAAAAATAAAAGGCGTAAAAAGAATAAGAATCATGTTAGAAATTACGATGCACAACCTAGAAATGATTCTAGGATTTTCGTTAAAGAGTCTAGAATTAATAATTTTAGACCACCTAGAAATGATTCTAGGAATTTTGGTAACGAGCCTAGAATTAATCATTTTAGGCCACCTAGAAATGACTCTAGGAATTCTGTAAACGAGCCTAGAAATAATCATTTTAGGCCACCTAGAAATGATTCTAGGATTCTTGTTAATGAGTCTAGAACTAATCATTTTAGACCACCTAGAAACGATTCTAGGAATTGTGTAAATGAGTCTAGAAATAATTATTCTAGACCACCTAGAGATGACTCTAGGAATTTCAACGCGTCTAGGAATGATGAATTTAGATCAGCTAGAACGTATTTGACTCAACCGAGGCATATGCACAACCCGAACGTAGTATGTCATTATTGCAACCGGGTAGGACACATAGCACCCATATGTTTTACAAAACATAGGGATTTATCTTTTGGCTATGATTATTATTTGCCTAACCCCCAAGGACCCAAAAGTACTTGAGTACCAAAAACCAATTTTTAGGTACATTTGCAGGTGTGCTTGAAGACTACAATGTCGTAGTAGATGCACCAAGCACGAAACCTTACTGCATCGAGAAAAAATTTCGGTTAGTTATCATATTTTTGATAAAATCGTAATAATTGATATGTGTTAACGATTGATATGTCTTTGTTAACAATTGGTATCAATTATTTTTGTTGATTCATGTTTTGATAATTTTTTTTAATAACAATTGGTATCAATTATTTTTTGTTAAAAATAATGATTGGTATATTTTTCTAACACTTGGTAACAGTTAGTATGGTTTTGTTTCTGTTTTGATAAATATTATTTTTGGTTTGAATAATTGTTGGTATATTCTTGAAAAATAAATGATTCATGTTTTTAACAGTTGATAACAGTTGGTATGTTTACAACTCTTGATTTGTTAAAAATTAACAGTTGAATATGCTAACAGTTGGTATATTTCTGTTAAAAATTGATTCTTGTTTTGATGAATATAACTTTTGGTTTGAATAACAGTTGGTATATTTTTCAAAAGTGATTCATGGTTTTAATACAACTATTGGTTTGTTAAAAATTAATAGTTGATATTTTTTTAATATGTTGGTATCTTTTTTAATTAAAAACAAACATTTGTTTTGTTTTTCCTAACAGTTGGTAACCAATTGATTCTATCATGTTTTTATAACAATTGGTATTTTTTTAAATATAAATTGATATATTTTAATTCTCTAACAATTGGTATGATTTTCTATTATTTGGCAATCTTCATCATGCATATTCCTCAATGTCTTTCCTATTTTTTTTTTGACATTTGTATATCCAAACGGGGAAGTATCGAAAGGGGGAAGAAGCCTTAGTATGATCTCTTTTTGCTAATGACAAAAGGGGGAAGAGCTTAGGCGATATGCATCAAATAAGAGGGAATGTCTCTACATTCTAGTATGCCTTATTTGAGGGGGAATTGTTTGCATGACTTGTATGTTGAGATATAGCATAAATTTAGGGGGAATCCTATATGCATATCTCCCATTGTTTGTCATTATCAAAAAGGGGAAAATTGTTGGAATTCATGTATATCATTGATATGTATTCTTTGGTTGTATTAGCATGATTTCAAGATATGTGTTTTGATGAATGACAAACAGTGAAGTCAAATGTTATCTCCTATAATGCATATCATCTATTGTTTGCCATTATCAAAAAGGGGGAAATTGTTAGACCTCGTTTAACCTCGTTTGGAAATCATTGATATATTTGATATGTGTGCTTTGGTTGTATTAGCATGATTTCCAGGTATAGGTTTTGATGAATGACAAACAATGAAGTCGATTGTCAAACAACGATATTGTATGACAAACGACGAAGATGCATTAGCAAACAATCAAGATGGTTGACGAATCAATGGTGATGAATCAATCAATGAAGATTGGATGCAAAGAAGCATATTGATGACGGGATTGCATAGAAAAGCCAAGTCGAGCCAAAGAGTTCAAGACCGAAGACCCAAGGCGTAGGTCGTTAGGTAGAACCAATGTAAGAATAACATTTAAGTTATCTCGTCTTTTGGCTCAACATAGGTCATCATAAATATGCATTAAATCATTTTATTAAATCATATATATCATAAACATATTTCAAATACTTCAAACAAAATGATTTTATCGTTTTCATTTTAACCAAAATGGGTTTTGAAGTAACTTTTTGATTCTGGTATACTCCGGTATATTCCAGCTTTGATTCTGGTATATCCTGGTATATTCCAGCTTTAATATGCATAAAATGATTTTATTAAATCATATATATCATAAACATTTCTAATATACTTCAAACAAAATGATTTTAACGTTTTCATTTTAACCAAAATGGTTTTTGAAGTAAGTTTTCAATTCTGGTATACTCTGGTATACTTAGTGTATATCAATAGTATATTCTGGTATATTCCAGCTTTGTTTTAAACTGGATTTTTACGCAAGCCTAGATAATCGATTAACCAAAATAGATAATCGATTATCTCACTTAGATAATCGATTATCGCTTTTAGTTAATCGATTATCTCATATCCGTTGCCTTCCAACGACTAGTTTTTTGAACGTTTGAACTAAGATAATCGATTATCTACTTAGGTTAATCGATTAACTTGCTGGAAAATCAGATTTTGGCTTAAACTTTGGGCAACGGACATAACACCTCCAAACTCTATAAATAGAGGTCTTTGGAGCTGATTTTATATGAACAACAACTCTCAATTCTTACAAACATCTTGATAATATTTGTGCATCATTTTTAGAGCTTTTGTTGAGCCATTTGAGAGAAACTTTGTGTTGTTCATAGAGCTTATATTGTATCTCCTTGTCTACTCTTCTTAGAGAGTCTTTCTTTGTAAAAGGGAGAAGTTCTTGAGAAGACCAATTCTTCTCATTGAGCATTGGGGTTGCTAAGTTCCTTGAATCTTAGCAAGTGAAGTCTTGAGGTGAGGTATCCTCGAGCAAGAAGTCTTGTGGTGCGGTATCCACGAGCAAGTTGAAGTCTTGTAGAGCGTACATCTACGAGCAAGTGTAACGGTTTGTTAGGCACCCGGAAGCTTAACGGAGTTAGTATAAACTCGAGAGAGTCTCTCGGGAGACTGGACTAACCACACATTGTGGTGAACCAGTATATATCGGTGTGTTCTTTCCTTACACTTTTATTACTGCACTTATTTTATTACTGCAATTTTAATTCCGCAAAATTTATCAATATTCTCGTGCCTCACTATTCACCCCCCCCCCCTCTAGTGACGGGCATAAATCCTAACAAGATGAAGGTAAATGGCAAGCCTATTCGGGCTATGATAGACATGGGTGCTACCTACAACTACTTAGCATCGACTCAGGTGGAGCGCCTTGGTCTAGTTGTAGGGAAAGGTAGAGGGAGTGTCAAAGCTATCAACTCACCTCCCCAACCAGTGAGTGGTATAGCCAAAGAGGTACCGGTGAAGCTTGGCTCTTATGAAGGAAAATTTAACCTGCGAGTAGTGATCATAAATGACTTTAAGTTGATAGTTGGGCTGGAATTCCTAAGACAAACCAATACCATGCATGTACCATTATTTGCAGACATGCTACTGATGATGGGAACCAATATAGCCAAGCCCTGCATTATCCCGTTCCTGCCCATGAAGATGGCCATTGAGAACATCTCGTCCTTGCAGTTGAAGAAGGAGGTCAAAAGGAATGAACCTACATTCCTGGCAACCCTCTGTATTGAATATGTGGAATGCTCCTCGGGTCCCATTCCTGAACCCGTGAAGGAGTTACTACTAGAGTTTGATGATGTAATGCCACAAGACACGCCAAAGCGACTCCCCCTAGGCGCATTGCGGACCATGAGATTGAGTTGGTGCCGGGCGCGAAGCCACCTGCCTAGGCACCTTACAGAATGTCACAACCCGAACTCACCGAGCTTCGGTGACAATTGAAAGAAATTCTAGATACAAGGATCAGTGTACCCTCCAAGTCCCCATATGGGTCCCCTGTTCTATTCCAAAAGAAGCATGATGGCAGCCTGCGACTCTGTGTGGATTATCAATCTCTAAATAAAATCACAGTGAAGAACAAGTACCCTATTACTTTAATGGCGGACTTGTTCGATAGACTGGGTGGTGCGATGGTGTTCACCAAGATAGACCTCAAGACAGGTTACTGGAAAGTTCGGATCGCAGAGGATGATGAACATAAAATGACCTGTATAACAAGATATGGGTCGTACGACCTCCTTGTTATGCCATTCGTCTTGACTAATGCTCCAGCTACATTTTGCGCTCTAATGAACCAAGTCTTCCAAGAATACATTGATGAATTCGTGGTGGTCTACTTGGATAATATTGTGGTATATAGTCAAACAATTGAAGAGCATCTAGTGCATTTGCGGAAGGTCCTAGCTCGTTTGCAGGAGTATGAACTATATGCGAAGCTATGCAAATTGAGTTCCTCAGAAATGTTATCAAGGAAAGACGTATCAAGATGGACCAACAAAAGATTCAGGCCATCACAGAATGGCCGCCGCCTAAGGATGTCCACGCCCTAAGAGCATTCATTGGCCTGTGCAACTTCTATCGGAGGTTTGTGAAGAACTACTCCCTTATCACGGTACTATTGACAGAACTACTCAAGAATGTCACACCTTGGGATTGGGGACCAAGGAGAACGGGGCCTTCAACACATTAAAAATGGCTATGTCCAGTAGCCCCGTCTTGGCTCTCCCTGATCTGGCCAAGTCGTTAGAGGTACAAATGGATGCCTCTGACTATGCTCTTGGCGAAGTCTTGCTACAAGAAGGGCACCTTGTAGCCTATGAGAGTCGGAAGCTAAAGGATGAAGAGCAGCGCTATGCCGCCCATGAGAATGAATTATTAGCCATCGTCCACTACTTACGCCTTTGGAGGCACTATCTTCTAGGAACCCTGTTTGTGGTCAAGACAGACAACACCGATGTTAGCCATTTCATGACCCAGCCAAAGTTGAATGGCTGACAGCCCAGGTGGTAGGAACTCCTATCTCAATTTCACTTCAACCTAGAGTATCGTAGTGGAAAGACCAATCATGTTGATAATGCACTCAGTGGAAGAGCTGATCTAGCATCGGTGTGCCTACTCGCTGCCCTAAGAGGGAGCGAAGTAGCCACCTCCTTCAATGACCAAATACAGGATCTACTCACCAAGGATCCTGCCGCTCAATGATTAGTTGATTTGGTAGGACAAGGCAAGACTCGCCAGGTCTACATGGAAGATGGTTTTCTGAAAATCAAAGGGAACCGACTTTATGTTCCGAAAGGAGGGGACCTGCGAAGGACTCTTCTAGCAGAATGTCATAACACCCTGTGGGCCGTCCATCCCGGTGAAGAACGCACCATGGCGTTACTTTGCCATGTCTATTATTGGCCTCAAATGGACGAAGATGTCGCTCAGTATGTGAAGACTTGCCTAGTATGCCAGAAGGACAAGTCGGACCTCTTGACACAAGCGGGACTCTTGGAACCACTAGCTGTCCCCAAAAGACCTTGGGAAAGCATTTCCCTGGATTTCATCACCGCATTACCCAAGGTCGGAGATCTCAGAACTATCTTGGTTGTGGTGGACGGGTTTTCCAAGTATGCCACCTTTATACCAGCCCCATAATATATATCAGCAGAAGATACAGCTCGACTCTCTCATATTGTCAAAATGTGAGGCCTGCCCAAAGAAATTGTTAGTGATCACGATTCACACTTCACTAGCAATTTTTGGACCCAACTCTTTAAGTGCATGGTGTCAAATTGAGTCACAGCTCAAGTTTTCATCCACAATCTGATGGATAGACAGAGTGGTTCAATGGTATGTTGGAGGAATATCCCCGCCACTTTGTAATAGGATCGCAAAAGAATTGGGTGAAGCTTCTGGATGATGCTCAACTATGTTTCAATTCACAAAAAGAGCTCTAGTACGAACAAAAGTGCGTTTGAAATTATTACTGGGCAGCAACCGCTACTCCCATACACTGTGAATGCCCCAAACATGGAAAAGTCTCCTCGAACTGATAGCTTCTCAAAGGAGTGGAAGCAAAATCTGGAGATAGTGTGGAGCTATCTTATTAAAGCTCAAAAGCGGATGAAGAGACATGCTGATCAGAATCGTCGCTTTGTTGAACATCAAGTAGGAGACAAAGTGATAGTCAAAATCCCAAAGCAGTACTTATTTGCGGGGGTCCATGATCCTCAACTATTACAAGAATACATTGGACCCTTGTTCATTGAAAGGCGTATTGGGAAAGTTGTATATCGGGTGGATACCCCATCTTGGTGGGAAATTCATCTTGTCTTCCATGTCAGTCTCCTGAAACCTTTTCGAGAAGACCCGGAGGATCCTTCAAGGATCCATCTTACAATACCTAGTATTCGAGGTCCCAATTCAGCCGGAAAAAGGCGTGTTGAAGCTATCCTTGACGACGGAGTGATTCATGCCTCAAGGAAAGATCACCAAGAGTTCTTGGTAAAATGGCATGGTTGTGGGGCATAAGAGAATGCTTGGGAGAGGGGAACAAACCTCAAAGCCTACAAGAGCCTCATTGAAGATTATTTGCAAGTAACGCGTCGAGGACGTCGCCAACTTAGGTGGGGGAGAATGTCATGGGCGGCTGTCCCATGACCCCTTGGGCCTGCCCCATGGCGTCCTAGCAAGCCTCCCAATGCCAAGCTCCACGGACGGCCCCGTGGTCTTTGCCGCGCCAAGTGACAAGCGCGCATGTGCCTTTGTCGCCCCACCGATATTCCTCGCGAGCGCCAAGCCGCAGGAAGATTCTAACAGCGCTGCGTGCGCCGACAACGCCGCGCGTATAGATCGTGATGACAAAGACAATACTGCTAACAAAGGACCTATTGCTGCCTCATATAAAACTAAGGCATTTTCATTGTAAATAGAGTAGTTTCATTGCATATACTTCCATTATGTTTCTCTAGTGTATTCAAGTCTACTCTTGTAGTTTTGGATTATTATTTTTAAGTATTATTAAGGGGGATCAAGCAATCAAAATTTCTATCAAGCAAACAATTCTCCGTACTGGTGTTTCTTCCCCTCGACACCGCGTTGTTTTCTGGTATAGCTTTCATCAATGCAATCAAGATTTCTTTCGTTCTCAATTCTCAATTATGTTCTCTCAATTGATCTTGACATTGGTTTTTTCGTATGGCACTGACAATCTAGTCTAGCTTACGGAGGGGACCTTAGTTGGCCGGCAGTAACTGCACTGATATCAGTTGCTTAGCTTTACATCGCCCTTCCAAGGAATTTCAGGAAGGCACCGGCGTAATATTACAAATGAAGCAGGCTTAAAATCGCATATAACACACACAATTGTCATAAAAGATGTAAGCTTTCTGGAAATTCATGTCGC
Source organism: Nicotiana benthamiana (assembly GCA_034376525.1). NCBI lineage: Eukaryota > Viridiplantae > Streptophyta > Magnoliopsida > Solanales > Solanaceae > Nicotiana > Nicotiana benthamiana. The sequence continues at coordinate 71,099,938 of CM067330.1, forward strand.
ATATAATGGAAGCAAAAGATCTATGCTGGTGATTCCAATTAGTTAAGATTTACTCCAGTCATATCAGTTAAAAGTTGTTCTAATATATACGTTCTGTTATCTGTAACCGTCAACTGTTGAAATGGCTCCCTCATATTTAACAGTAAAGCAATCAAAAGAGCAATTTTTTCCTTCTCACAAAAATTTTTTCTTCTATAGTAATCATTTGTGATTAAGCTTTATAGGAGTATCATACAATATCGCGGCTTACAAATAGATCCATACTGGTGATTCCAATTAGTTAAGATTTACTCCAGTTATATCAGTTAAAAGTTGTTTTAATGTATGCTTTCTAGTGTTTGTAACTGCCAACTGTTAAAATGGCTCCCTCATATTTAACAAGAAAGCAATCAAAAGAACTATTTTCTCCATCTCACAGAAAACTTTTATTCTATAGTAGTCATTTGTGATTAAGCTTTGTAAGAGTATCATATAGTACCGCGGCTTATAAATAGATCCATACTGGTGATTCCAATTAGTTAAGATTTACTCCAGTTATATTAGTTAAAAGTTGTTTTAATGTATGCTTTCTAGTGTTTGTAACTGCCAACTGTTGAAATGGCTCCCTCATATTTAACAAGAAAGCAATCAAAAGAACTATTTTCTCCATCTCACAGAAAACTTTTATTCTATAGTAGTCATTTGTGATTAAGCTTTGTAAGAGTATCATATAGTACCGCGGCTTACAAATAGATCCATAATGGTGATTCCAATTAGTTAAGATTTATTCCAGTTATATCAGTTAAAAGTTTTTTAATGTATGTCGATTGGAAACAGCCTCTATAGGGGTAAGGCCCGCCTACATATTACTCTCCCCAGACCCCACTTTGTGGGAATATACTGGGTAGTTGTTGTTGTTGTTGTTGTTGCTTTCTAGTATTTGTAACTGTCAACTGTTGAAATGGCTCCCTCATATTTAACAGTAAAGCAATCAAAAGAGCAATTTTTTCCATCTCGCAGAAAATTTCTTCTATGGTAATCATTTGTGATTAAGCTTTATTGGATTATCATACAATATCACGGCTTACAAATAGATCCATACTGGTGACTCCAATTAGTTAAGATTTACTCCAGCTATATGAGTTAAAAGTTGTTTTAATGTATGCTTTCTAGTGTTTGTAACTGCCAACTGTTGAAATGGCTCCATCATATTTAACAAGAAAGCAATCAAAAGAACTATTTTCTCCATCTCACAGAAAACTTTTATTCTATTGTAGTCATTTGTGATTAAGCTTTGTAAGAGTATCATATAGTACCGCGGCTTACAAATAGATCCATACTAGTGATTCCAATTATACTCCAGTTATATCAGTTAAAAGTTGTATTAATGTATGCTTTCTAGTGTTTGTAACTGTCAACTGTTGAAATGGCTCCCTCATATTTAATAGTAAAGCAATCAAAAGAACAGTTTTTTCCATCTTACAGAAAATTTTTCTTCTATAATAATCATTTGTGATTAAGCTTTACAAGAGTATCATACAGTACCGCGCGACTTACAAATAGATCCATACTTGTGATTCCAATTAGTTAAGACTTAAGCCAGTTATATCAGTTAAAAGTTGTTTTAATGTATGCTTTATAGTGTTTGTAACTGTCAACTGCTGAAATGGCTCCCTCATATTTAACAGTAAAGCAATCAAAAGAGCAGTTTTTTCCATCTCGCAGAAAATTTTTCTTCTATTGTAATCATTTGTGATTAAGCTTTATAGGAGTATCATACAATATCGCGACTTACAAATAGATCCATACCGGTGATTCCAATTAGTTAAGATTTACTCCAGTTATATCAGTTAAAAGTTGTGTTAATGTATGCTTTCTAGTGTTTGTAAATGCCAACTGTTGAAATGTCTCCCTCATATTTAACAAGAAAGCAATCAAAAGAACTATTTTCTCCATCTCACAGAAAACTTTTATTCTATAGTAATCATTTGTGATTAAGTTTTATAAGAGTATCATATAGTACCTCGGCTTACAAATAGATCCATACTGGTGATTCCAATTAGTTAAGATTTACTCCAGTTACATTAGTTAAAAGTTGTTTTAATGTATGCTTTCTAGTGTTTGTAACTGTCAACTGTTGAAATGGCTCACTCATATTTAACAGTAAAGCAATCAAAAGAACAGTTTTTTCCATCTCACAGAAAATTTTTCTTCTTTTGTAATCATTTGTGATTAAGCTTTATAGGAGTATCATACAATATCGCGGCTTACAAATAGATCCATACTGGTGATTCCAATTAGTCAAGATTTACTCCAGTTATATCAGTTAAAAGTTGTATTAATGTATGCTTTCTAATGTTTGTAACTGTCAACTGTTGAAATGGCTCCCTCATATTTAACAGTAAAGCAATCAAAAGAACAGTTTTTTCCATCTCACAGAAAATTTTTCTTCTATAATAATCATTTGTGATTAAGCTTTATAAGAGTATCAGACAGTACCCCGCAACTTACAAATAGATCCATACTAGTGATTCCAATTAGTTAAGATTTACTCCAGTTATATCAGTTAAAAGTTGTTTTAATGTATGCTTTATAGTGTTTGTAACTGTCAACTGCTGAAATGGCTCCCTCATATTTAACAGTAATGCAATCAAAAGAGCAGTTTTTTCCATCTCGCAGAAAATTTTTCTTCTACAGTAATCATTTGTGATTAAGCTTTATAGGAGTGTCATACAATATCGCGGCTTACAAATAGATCCATACTGGTGATTCCAATTAATTAAGATTTACTCCAGTTATATCAGTTAAAAGTTGTGTTAATGTATGCTTTCTAGTGTTTGTAAATGCCAACTGTTGAAATGTCTCCCTCATATTTAGCAAGAAAGCAATCAAAAGAACTATTTTCTCCATCTCACATAAAACTTTTATTCTATAGTAATCATTTGTGATTAAGCTTTATAAGAGTATCATATAGTACCGCGGCTTACAAATAGATCCATACTAGTGATTCTAATTAGTAAAGATTTACTCCAGTTATATGAGTTAAAAGTTGTTTTAATGTATGCTTTCTAGTGTTTGTAACTGTCAACTGTTGAAATGACTCTCATATTTAACAGTAAAGTAATCAAAAGAACACTTTTTTCCATCTCACAGAAAATTTTTCTTCTTTTGTAATCATTTGTGATTAAGCTTTATAGGAGTATCATACAATATCGCGGCTTACAAATAGATCCATACTGGTGATTCAAATTAGTTATGATTTACTCCAGTTATATCAGTTGAAAGTTGTTTCATTCAATAGGATGAATGAAATAAATATAATGAAGAGTTCAGAGCAAATGCAAGGAGACAAAGTGAGATTGCACTAACTTCTGGGATCTGTGGAGCTGATAGACCAGATTCTAATGCACCCTCACATACCACTAGACAGAGAGAGGCCTTCCAACGCCTGCATCCTTGGGAGAGGTGATGCTCTCGATGCAACGATTACTCACTGAACAAGCTGCATAGTGCTTGTTGGTATGTGCTTTAACATTTAGCAAATTTTGTTTAAGCCTTCCCTTTTTTTATAATAAAAAAGTTTCTTTTGTTATGAAATCTCCTATTTAAGGTGAATGTCTATAATTAGAGAGATTCTAGAGTTCTATTCTTGGTAGATAAATCATCCCCCTCCCTATAAATAAAGGGGTCTTCTACCATTGTAAACCACTCCTAACATTCTCTAAGTATCAATAAGAAGAACTCTCTCTACTCTTCTCTCTATTTGCTCTTGTTCTTGAGTTATTGTTCTTGTCTTTTATATTATTTCATAACACGTTATCAGCACGAGACTCTACCGTCTCAAGAAGCTCTTTAAGAAGATTAAGCCGCCGTCAATTTCTCCGCATCGAAGCCGTCGTCGTCTGCATCAGTGGAGAAAAGGAAGAAAACATTGAAAATATAATTGATATACCTTAAAGGTAAGTAATTTACTTTTCCCTTTCAAATTCTTGAAATTCTACGATTTGATTTAATATACAAACAAAGTTTGATTATAACTCTAATGGAGTTTGTAAGAAATTATAACCACATGAAGTGGTAAAATCTCTATGTCCTGCCATGATTAAATTCATGTATGATTGTGGGCAAATAATTGAAAATCCGTCCCATTGAATTTGCTCCATTCCCTTTAGAGAATGTGGAAGCAGTATATGATAAGTCTGAAAGAAGACTAAAATATTACCATGAAGGTATCAATGAATGTGGACGTGGCAAAGAATTCCGTCCAATTGAATTTGCTCCATTCCCTTTAGAGAATGTGGTAGCAGTATGTGATAAGTCTGAAAGAAGACTAATTACCGTAAAGGTATCAATGGATGTGGACATGGCAATAGACGAAGTTATAATCGTCATTATTGTGGTAATGAGAACAATAAGGATTCTCAAAATAATCTTTCACTTTATGAAAGTAATATTTGACATGAGATTGTGTAAAGCACATGATCTTGATCCATTCCCTGAAGTGAATGTGATAATTGTAATAGAGCCCGTAAGTATGAACACGCTCCTGATGTAAATTTGTTTTATGTCTGACATTATGAAAAGAAAGTTCGTTGCCCTTGAAATTTCGGGCAAGAACTATATGACATGGGTGTTGGATGCTGAAATCCACTTAGATGCTATGGGTCTTGGAGACGCCATTAAAGACAGAAATAATGCATCCACCCAAAACTATGCTAACGCCTTGATTTTCTTGCGCCATCAACTTGATGAAGGTTTGAAACTATGCTAAGGCCTTGATTTTCTTGCGCCATCACCTTGATGAAGGTTTGAAGATTGAATATCTCACCGTCAAAGATCCACCTATCTTGTGGAATGGCTTAAAGAAGAGATATGACAACCTGAAGTTGGTCACTCTGCCACAAGCACGATACGATAAGAACCCAAAAGCAAATAGTTTATAAACTATATATTATCGTTGCGGTGAAAACGGGCACTGGTCAAAGGCTTGCCGTATACCATGACTTTTGGTTGACCTTTATCAAGCATCTCGAAAGAGTAAACGCCCTGAAACGAATTTTGTCTCTGACGACAACTTTGACATCACCCACTTGGATGTGGCAGACTTCTTTGAGCAACCCGAGGGGAAGATAGACCACCTAATCGGTGATGGATCCGTGATGAAAGAAGATGGAGCTATTTGATTTTATTTTATTTGTTTGTATTAGTGAATGAATAAACTAATAGCCATTAGTATTAGCTCGTATTAGTTAGTTCATGATATAATGTTAGCATTAGTTCTTTAGAATGTATCAATATGCTCAAATATCAATAATATTTTTACTTTCCAGTAGAGGTAATCGACTAACCTGAAAAACTAGTCGGTTATCTCATATTTCGCATAAAAACTGCAAAACAATCGATTGTCAATGATCAACAATCGATTGTCTTTAAAACAGTGTGATCTGGAATTTTACAAAAACAGTCAACAATCGATTGTCTATGATTAACAATCGATTGTCTTTAAAATAGTGTAATCTGGAATTTTTCAAAAATCATCCATAATCGATTGTCTATGCATAACAATCGATTGTCTTAAGACAGTGTGCTCTAGAATTTTTCAAAATAGCCAACAATCGATTGTCTATGCATAACAATCGATTGCCTTAAGACAGTGTGCTCTGGAATTTTTCAAAATAAGCCAACAATCGATTGTCTATATTTAACAATCGATTGTCTTAAGACAGTGTGATCTGAAGTTTTTCAAAATAGCAAATAATCGATTGTGTGTGTTTAACAATCGATTGTCAATGTTCAACAATCGATTGTTTGTGTTTAACAATCGATTGTTTGAAGAAAATATTTAAACTGAAATTTTCAAACTGCAAAGTAATCAATTATGGATAACATATCTGATTTTGTTAGTCAACTGTTAGCTGCAGATTTTGAAAATATTATGTGACACAAATGAATTGAACTTATTTATTCATATGTTCGTGTATTTCTTTTATATGTCAAACCATGGGAAGTAAATTGATTGAAGGCTCCGGAAGAGCAACTGTAACTCTGCCCAAAGGCATGACGTTTATCATAGAGAATGCAATATTCTCCTCCAAGTCTAAGAAGAACTTGTTGAGTTTTAATGATATCAATCGCAATGTTCTCCTCCAAGTCTAAAAGGAACTTGTTGAGTTTTAAAGATATCATTCAAAATGGATATCATATTGAGACAATAGATAAGAATAATCTTGAATTCTTCATGAAAACGAGGCTGCCCATTTCGGTTTGGGTTCACGCCATTTTGCATGCAGCAATGCTAGTTCGTCGGCTGCCCATTTTGGTTTGGGGTCACGCCATTTTGCATGCAGCAATACTAGTTCGTCGGCTGCCCACTTTGGTTTGGGGACACGCCATTTTGCATACAGCAATGCTAGTTCGTCTCTGACTGACGAATTGACACAAATATTCCCCGTTGCAATTGGTTTTGGGTCATGGACCCAATATATCCCATTTAAGAATCTTTGGATGCGCAGTATATGTGCCTGTAGCACCGCCATCCCGCACCAAAATGGGTCTGCAAAGAATGTTAGGAATATATGTTGAGATTGAATTGCCCTCCATTATTCGCTACCTCGAAACATTGACAGGAGATTTGCACGATTTGCAGACTGTCAATTTGATGAGACACTTTTCCCAAAATTAGGGGGAGAAGTTGGTGAAACCAAACGGGAAATTTTGTGGAAAATGCATCATTATCTCATCTTGATCCACATACCTCTATTTGTGAGAAAGAGGCACAAAAGATTATCTATTTGCAAAGAATAGCAAATCAAATGCCTGACGCATTTATAGATTTGAAAAGGATAACAAAATCACATATCCTCGAAGTGAATGTGACAACATTTGATTCACGAATACATATTCATTATTGGAAGAATATGAACATGAAATTGGTATTAAATATACCACACTCACCCCTAGAAGGAGGTTTGAGATGATACCACACTCACCCTAGAAGGAGGTTTGAGATGATATATGGCATGAATGATCGTTGGTCACGTACCTATTGTACGCCAAAGTATTTTGGAAATATGACTATTAAAGGACAACGATAATGCAAGAAACATATCTTGCATATAAGTTTGACATGACCATAATGGTATAACTTTCTCTTTAAGAAAGATATTCACCACATGGATGTTGATGAATCTGTGGTAGTACAAAATTAATTGAGAGCTCTAGAAGAGCCAATTATTACTATGTTGGAGAAACACAATTGAGTATTGTGCTGTAGTAAGTCTCAAAGAAACTTATTCGGTTTCCAAAGTACACGCGAAAGCGATTGATTATATTGAGACTATAAATAAAGGAAGGCTTTGATATCTCCTATTACTACAACTTGTAGTGGGGTAATTTGCATATGAAAAGCTACCCGATTTGTTCTCCACTTTGTACTACACAAAGGAAAGAATGCCACAATAAAGTGGATATCTATTGGTATAAAAACCCATGTCATAATAAACCTGAAGTTTATTGATAAGTGCACATGTCATGGTGTAAATTTGAAGTTTACCAATATGGATAATTTATTCAGTTGGCATTCGTGTTAGCCATCTCATTTTAAGTATGATGTGCAAATTCACATAGGTGAATATTAAAGAACTAGAAAGTTCTTTACGAATTCTCTTGTATCACTTGTTCTCATTAATGAACTGACCAACTAAAGAGTTCGGGTTGAAGCCCATAAATTCTGAAAATATCAAAGGTGAATATGGGCCCATTCACCTGCCATGTATACCACATATGATGCATCTATGATATGGTTACATGCGCAATTGTTATTAACCCGCAGCATGGCCGGTGCTTGCGAGGTAAATTGCTCAGTAATCTAACTTCGAGCATAATTTCCAGATTTTCTACTCAAGATAGTTCATCTTGATAAGTTGGTTTATATCAAAGTTGGTTTAGCAAGATAATTATTGAGTGCTTCCACTTAATATCTAAACTGTTTCTTATGAGAACAAAGTTATATATATCAGTTTGATATACGTTGTATAAGAGAGTATATTATATTCTCCCCTCACAAGTGGTTCAGGGTCAGGAACCAAATAATTTCATCTTATTATTAATGTGCCGTGTATATTGACATGATAATGCACAAAGATGATTTCCCAAAGTTGAGGAAACAAGTTAGCTTTACTAACATGAGGGGGAGACATGATAAACACTTGAGAAAAGGTTACATGGGATGAATTATCATTTGTATATGTATATCCCCGAATATCATGATATGAACCTGAAGTTCATAAAAGGGATAATTCAATTGCAACATATTGCAAAGCATGCTATACGCATTTGCTGACCCAAAGAAAGTAACTAAATGGAAGAGATACAATTCAAGAAGAATTGATTCCATATGAAAGACATGTAGTTTTGAACCTATAGTTCAAATGCTTGAAAGTATAAAGTCAAAGGTATGTATAGTCAGTTTTCGATATCTTATTTGTCTAGCATGACATGGAAAACTTGATATGCATCTAAAGTCTATTATATGGCTTATATGACTTAACTTGAAAGATTTAAGTTGCTTGAAGCATATGCAATTCTTGGTCCTGAAGTACCACATCCCAAGTACAATTTGTGTACATATGAATCTTGCTATAACTATAAGCATGATGGTATCGAGAATACACCTATGAAGATATTGAAGAGTTATTCCACGACATTATATGAAGATGTTCATATCTATCAAGAATGATGATTTCAAGGTGCGGAATATTTGTTCAAGTCAATATGGTTGATTTATTTATCAAATATCTACCAAAGATCATTTTGAAGATGATGCACAAGATTGGAATGCAAATGCTCAAGGATATAAATTGATGTACTCATTAGGAGGAGTTAATGCGCGTTGCACTCTTTTTCCCTTACAAGGTTTTGTCCCACTGGGTTTTCCTTGCAAGGTTTTTAACGAGGCAACCAATAGGCGCATATTCAAACATGTGTACTCTTTTTCTTTTCTTTAATTTTTCCCATTGGGTTTTGGTTTTAAGGTTTTAACGAGGCACATTGTTGAATAGACATTCAAGGGGGAGTGTTATGAAATCTCCTATTTAAGGTGAATGTCTATAATTAGAGAGATTCTAGAGTTCTATTCTTGGTAGATAAATCATCCCCCTCCCTATAAATAAAGGGGTCTTCTACCATTGTAAACCACTCCTAACATTCTCTAAGTATCAATAAGAAGAACTCTCTCTACTCTTCTCTCTATTTGCTCTTGTTCTTGAGTTATTGTTCTTGTCTTTTATATTATTTCATAACATCTTTGGATTTGTTCTACTTATTATCCTCTTGAAGCTAACCTGCAGTTCGAGGATAGACTTCTTGAAACCAGTTGAGGGAGAGTTATTTCCCTTTTATACAGGAGAGGGATAAGTTATGACGCTTCCTATATCTGGAGCTACTTAACATCACTAGCTTTTTGAGAATGGTGATAATGAGCTAGCAGTAAGTGATTGAAGAAGTAGTGCTGTAGAAACCTTGGAGCCAAGTGCATTCTACTAGTTTTGCGTGAATCACATGAATTAAAAGGTAACTTAATTGTTACTGAAGGTTTTTGCTTTTCCTTTACTTCCCTGAGCCGAGGGTCGATTGGAAACAGCCTCTCGGCCCTTTCGGGTAGGGGTAAGGCCTGTCTACAACCCTCCCCAGATCCCATTTTGTGAGACTATACTGGGTAGTTGTTGTTGTTGTTGTTTGTAGTGTTTGTAACTGCCAACTGTTGAAATGGCTCCCTCATATTTAACAAGAAAGCAATCAAAAGAACTATTTTCTCCATCTCACAAAAAAATTTTCTTTTATAGTAATTATTTGTGATTAAGCTTTTATAAGAGTATCATACAGTACCGCGGCTTACAAATAGAATAATTATACCAAATGACATAAAGGAGTAGAAACTAAACACAAACATATCAAAGAACGTTTGATACAATAAAATCAATCTCAGCTTCCTTTCTCAAGGATTCTTCACTTTGATCCTCAACTTCCTGGCTATGTGTCCTGCTTTAGGATGAACTGGACGTTTATTTGAATCAAATTGTTCCACTTCTACCCAATTAATCACTTTAAGCAATAGTGATTGAGGGACTTTGCCTGAAGAATCTGATTCTACTTTTCCTTTAGCCTTTTTCAGCCCTTTCTCCAGGGACTTTTCAAGAAAATCCATAAACCAACTACCACTTTCACTCTCTATTTGCTTTCCCAATTTGATTGTATTCGAAAGGCTGCTGCTTGTGGACGGTTTCTTGTTCTCATCATTCTCATTTATGTTTGTATTATTATTTGATAGTGCTCCTTTTATTGCTTTTGATGTTGATCTCAAATGCTTCCCAAGAATTGACTTTTGATCACTCCTTTCAGGAGGAAACACTGCGATGGATTTGTAAAGTGCAGCTCTCCTCTTTGATGCATTTGATTCGCTGTCTCTTGATTCTTCCAGTGAATTCTGCACTATTTCATGTAAAATAGGGGTGCCATTCTCTGGTTCAGCATTTGAAGTTTGTGACATTTCATTTGAAGCTGTTGCTGCTGCTTGAATGGATACCATTTCTGCTACAGCTTGCACAAGTTGTTCATGAAACTCAAGAAATTGATCGAAACAGGCGGCTGGCGCTTCCGCTTTTGCGGCTCTACTCAAGTTTGAAAACATCCTTCAAAGCCATAAGTAAAACAAAAAATCAAATTCAGGTCACAATGTATTGTAGTGATAAGCACAGAAAATACAACAACAAATAACACATATAATCAAAAGTTCCTTACTTGAGTGACCGCACAAGATTTTCTGTGGCTGATGCATCCATTGTAGTGATAAGCACAGAAAATACAACAACAAATAACACATATAATCAAAAGTTCCTTACTTGAGTGACCGCACAAGATTTTCTGTGGCTGATGCATCCCTTAGTGCTTGAAGAGCAATTTTCTGTGCATTTTCTCTTTGCTGTACAGCTTCCTAATAAACATCACAAATGTGCTTTGATAAGGCTAATGTTCCAACAAAAAGGCAAGAATAGTTCATATATTAAAAGCGAAAAGGATCAAAAATACCTCTTTTACTATTCTATACTATATTTTTATTTCCGATAGACCCTACAACAACAACAACAACAACAACAACAACAACTACCCAGTATACTCCCACCAGGTGGGGTCTGGGGAGGGTAATATGCTTAAGAAACACTAAACAGGAAGCTACCAACAATAACAACACAAGAAAAACACGAACGCACTATGTGTGATAACAAAGATCTAAAAATAAGAAATACAAGAATACTACTAACAATATTGGTAAGAATGACACAATATGAAATAACAAAGATCTACGAACACGAAAATGTAAGAATAATACTAATATTACTGGTACGATTAGGTGAAACTCTTGACTACCTATCAGCCTACAATCCTAATATTCAACCTCCACACCTTCCAATCGGGATAAAATTAGACCTTTTCCTAGTATTAAACACGCAACAAACAAGTGCAGTAAAGATGTTACCTTTCCCAAGATACTAAGTTTTCCAGGCAAATTAACAGTCAGACTCGTGTTGTCTTGAGTCGAATCGATAGGCTTAGATTGTTGTTGTTCTTGACAAGACTTTTTGGAATTGGAAAGCCTCTGAGAATCTCTGCCTACAGTTGGAGAAGCTACCATTCTTGCACTCCTTAAACTTGGTGGTGGAGTTGTACTTTTCTTTTCCTGTGTCTACACAAAAACAAAAGGAACAATCAAATTGCAACATGTTATATGCCTTAAAACATATTGACGAACTATAAAAGGGAAAAATGTACCTACAGCTGAATTTAAAGGAGACTTGAAAATTCTCTCTTCTCGATCGCGGTCAGTTACACTTCTGCTCCTAGGAAATTTCATCATGCTAGGTGTAGCACAACTTTTCCTTACCATAGCAGGACTATTAGCCTCTATCAATTTAGACAACAACGCGCCACCAACTGATGACCTTACCATAGTACTCCTCGCGCCTCCTCCTCCTCCTCCTCCTCCTCCTCCTCCTCCTCCTCCTCCTCCTCCTCCTCCTCCTCCTCCTCCGTCTTTAGTTAATTTCCCTCGAATAACAGGTGACATTGGAATAACTCGCGATGCTTTGACAGCACTAGACCTTTCCTTAATAGGTGTACATTGATCGAAATCAATAGGAACCGGCTTCAGAACTTGAGGAGATGCAACTACTTCTGTCCCATTTTGGCCTATTCCCCAAGAACCCCTTCTTGGAGGAGCTGACATATTTTGCTTAAATTTTTGTTCAACTTTTTCGCCTTTTTCTCTCAATCCCATTAATGGTTCTGGGGTTCCTACAAGAGGATGTCTTCCGGGGAGAGGCTTCGCGCCTTTAACTACAGGAACAGGCGAACCGGGCTCTAATCTATCGACATAAATGAACTGCCCTAACTGCATTTTATTGCTTAAAACCAAGTCATCTTGTTCATATGGAAGACTTACATAAATCGAATGTGAAGAATCTGAAACCTTGATGAAAAATCCATGCTTTGGCCATAAATTCTTCTCATCAAGATCTGCAGGGACAATATCAGTAACCTGTAAAAGTGAACTCCTGTGTTCACTTGTTGGCTTCACACCAGATTTCATCCCATTTAGTAGCTTCAACAAAATTCCTGGTGCTAATGCTGCCATTTCTTGAAAATTTTCAATAACCCCACCACAATTAACTCAAAATCTTGAGAATTAAATATTTTCAAGAAAAAAAAAATCAAGAAAGATGGCGAGAAGTGGAGTGAGTCAAGAATAAAATGTACTCTTAATATATTAAAAGTGACACAAATTTAGCTCTTAAAGATTGAAAAGTAGTACAAGCAAGAAATGGACCATTTCAGAGGGATTTTTGTTGATATTTGAAGCTATTTTTAACTGATAAGGTGAAGGTGGTGAAGGGATTTTGAGGACTAACGGTAAACTTACAGAAAGATGAAGGAGGTGGGGTTTTAGGGTGGGTCCCACAAATGAATTTTTTAAATTTGTGAGTTTAGGAACGTTGTGGTATTAACGGTCATATGTTGTGAGTGAGTCATATCAATGTATTTTGGTTTCTTTTTTGAATTTTCAGCGGAGTTAAACATGATATCCGTGTCCCTCTTTTTAATATTAGTAACTTTTTCGTTTTGCTTTTGGTGGTTAAAAAATTAGTGAGTTGAATATTATGGCTTTTCCATTTTTGTATTTATTTCCTAAAAAAATTTCAACGAATTAAAAAGAATTGGGATGTTGCATCCTGGGGCGGATATAGTGAATATAGTGGTTCAATGCTAAAAATCTAAAAGTTAAACGTGTAAAATTTAAGAAAAATCTCACTTTATACATATTAATTCTAAACTATTTATCATTTAATGCTCACGCCCAAACTATTTACTACTTCTATCCATGATGCTTAAACTATTTACCCGATTATGTAGACAACCTACACACAAACTCAAAAATTAGCAGACCAAACTAATTGAAAAATTGCCCTACACAAATATAGATTAATTTAGGATTTTAAATTAGTGAATGAAGATTACCATTACATAAATTAATTTACCTGGGAAAGTTAAAAAAAAATAGTCGCACCTTAGCAGAATTGTTAGCAGCAGAAGGATCAGAGTGGGAGCCATTAAAGGGGTTGTGATGGGAAAATCTTCATAGGAACAGAGGATATCATAACAAAGTACAAGTAGGTCAAAAAATAGTAAACTAGAAAATAATTCAAGGATCTAGAGTTACTAAAATTAAGATCGCCTTCTTTGATCTTGGGTCTTTACCCAAATTTCTCCTACTCTTTTAAAAGAAGCAGAGAAATTATGCTCCACTTTTTATTGATTGTTCTTTTCCTAGCTCTTGCTCTTGCTCTTGCTCTTGCCTTGACTTAAAATTTTTATTTTAATAATTTTTTATTTGATTCAAAGCGAGTACTGTCTAATATTGCTTGTAATACCTTTTGGAGTTCATACTGAAATTTGATAGAATTTAGAGCTGATTTAAGGTGATTGAGTTGGAAATTTCAGCTGAAAATCGAGAAAGATCACAAGTGTCCAATAGTATAGTGCTACTATATAATATGTTGTTGGAATATATAGCTATACTGCAACAGTATACTATTATAGTTTACAATATATTGCAATTGTATATTGTAATAATCGAAGAAGAATAGCTACCTAATAGTATATCGCTACAGTATACAATATATTATAGGAGTATATAGTTGTACTGCAATAGTAAATTGTTATAATATACTAATATGTAGTATATTGTAGCAATATGTTGTAATAGTATACAATGTACTATAATAGTATACTTATTACGCATAAATTCACTTGCCTTTTCTATTTTAATTTGCTTTAAGCTTTTACCCAGCGTGAGGGAACAATTAAAAATACATAAATAAATAAATTATAGTATGTTATATAATGTAACGGTATACTCTTATAATTAGATCCTTTTAGAATTTTTTGAAATTTTTATTGACATGTGATATTATTTTGTTTAAAAATTGAATTAAATTTTTGTTAGTTCTTTGCATACAATTGTATACCTTGTTGGTATAGCTATATACTATACTGGTATCATATGTTAGTTAATACTTATTGATTGTATTAGCTACATTTAATTGATACACAATTTAATTTTTCTTTAGTAATAATATAGGGAAAAAATAAAAATAGTGAAAATAGTAAGTGAAATTAGATTATTAAGAGAAAAAAATATAAATAAAAGAATTTAAATGAAATTAAAAAAGAAAAAAAGAAAAAAATAAGAAGAAAACGAGAAAAAAGAAAAGGAGAAAAGAAAGAAAAAAGAAAGAAAGAAAGAAAAGAAGCATAGAAACAAAAAAAAATTGGAGAATAAAAAAAAATTCCACAAAAACTATTATGGATAAAAAAATATAATTAATTTATGCGTAAATGATAAATAAATAAACAAGAGTAAATAATTCTTTTGTAGGCAACTATGTCAAAAATCCTGAATTTGTCTTTGATGACACCAATTTCTTCTCAAATAGTCAAATTTGTGGCTAGAAAGATAGGGAAGAAGAAGACTTCCACCAACTATCAAATTAAACTTAAAGAACTAGAGAATATTTGTCCATTTGCTTCTATGGAACTAATGATGTAATTGCTAGTCTTTATTGCTTGTTTGGTTGGATTTTTAGATGAGCAGATGTTTCTTGTATTTTGACTTTTTTTTCTTATTTAAATTGTATTACTAGAGATATTATTATCAGTTTATTATCATTGATCATGTATTATATTTATATATATATGATAAATATTGCACATTTGATCATTACAATAACAACGATATCTCAATCCTAACTTCAAAATATATTGGTTCACTTACTAAGAAAGTAATTCTTATAATTAAATATTTAATTAAGAGTTACTACCAACTTCGATCACATACTAGTGTCAACATATCAAATGTCAATGGAACAATAATAGATATTTTGATTTTTCTTTAACTTAAAGACTACGCCGTTGTAAAGTAGTTCTTTTGCACATTTGATCTCATCCCCCCCCCCCCCACCCACCCACCCCCAAAAAAAAGTCCTTTAGTTACTTCATCTTACCTTAATAAATTTAACTTGGTCTTACTTACTGGCTTTTTGTTCAGCAAGATACTAGCAATTTTTTAAAGTAATGACAGTCATTATGCATAATAATAAATTAATAGCAATTTATTTCCTTTCTCACTTCCTGTTTTACAAGATTAATATTTACTTTAAAAATGGTAATTATAATTAGATTTGATTTAGTGGTTCTAAAAATATGCGATCTATTTTTATGCTTGTTGTTAGGCAATAAATGCTAAGTGAAATACTAGAAAATAAGATAAGAGTTTGTAGATAATGTAATAACCAAACCGAATGATCGGAAATCGAGGCCTCGAGCTGACGTATACGGGGCCTCGAGGTCGAGTCGGATGCCCGGCTTAGGGCAATCGAGGGAGGATTAATGGTTATGAGAGCTACGATGGCGGCTCTTTATGATTAATAATGAACAATAAATGAATAACAATAAAATAAAACACTATGAATATAAGCAATAAATGTAAATAATGAAATCAAGAGAATATGTTAGAAAACAGAGAGAATGTTCTTGTGTATTCAATATTGTGTATCAGATCCCCATAAAAATGACAAGGATCCCCTTTATATATAAGGGAAAATCCCAACATAGTACAAATACATTTATTACAAATATATGTGGTTGTTACAACCATTTAATGCCATGATTCGGGTCCGAACTAGCCTACTAGACTTTGTCAGCTCTAGTTACTCGCCTTGTAAACTTTCTGCTTTTTCACCATAACTATCGATTTGCACTACCCCGAGGTCGGATGTCGATAGCCCCTCGGGTGTGAATCTCGACCATAGCCTTGAGCCTTTGGAAACGTGCTTATTAGACCCTCCGGTTTTACCGTATCCAGATAGTCCCCGCGTTTCTTAGAATAAAGCGATAGGAAACAGCTTTGAATCCCATACTTCTTAGGCACTACCATCATGACATCAGCATATCAGAGCATTAAATGCCATTGCTAAAAAACCGCGCAAGGGTCGCCGTTAATATGCCTATTGAGAAGCCCAGGAACCGCTATTGGTTTGCCCTTTTCGCTATCCATTTGGCTTGTGTAAATACATCAATTATTTAGTGATGCACACTTTTACAACATCTTCAAACTTTCAGAGCTAAATCCATCCCTTCTAACACTCTTCTTCCTTCCGCTCTTGGTTCCTTTGCTTCCTTTCTCACCATCATAGCTAGAACTTCTAAAATAGTGCCTCAAAAAGAGGGTGTTTCCTCTTCGTCTCAAAAATCCAAGGGTAAACCCAAAGTGTCCCCCACCGGTGAACAGTGTACCCCTACAGAGTTTGATACAGTGAACAGCTTCTCTATCGAGAGACCCTCATCTACGCCGGGCTGATGTGAACACGTGTCCCGATATATTAGTGTCGTGACTAATATAGAAAAAGTGAAGGAAGACTATCAATGGGAGGAGACAGTACTGGTTGAGATCCCCCGTTCTAATGAGAACATAACAGACCACAAGGTTTGCATCCTTTATGTATATACATACCCATTCACTTTGGGTGCCGTCGATTCTTCAAACCCTTATTCCCCGGTGATAGATTCGGTTATCCTCGACTTCTGTGAAAAGTATCAAGTGACGCTTGGCCAAATCTATCTATCTTTCTGGAAGATAGTCTATATGCTCCATTATTTCTCTAACAAGGTCGTGGGTATGACCTTTACCTTTGACCGCTTGATTAGATTGTATAGCCTTCGAATTTATCGAGGTTTGATTAAGCTTAACCCTCGATCCACGAAGCCATTTTTCTCGAGCATTGATAAGAACAAGGACTGAGGGTGGATGGGCAGGTTTGTCTGACTGAGGACCTTGGACATCATCCTAGCCGAAAGGATGCCATTCCAAGAGGAGTGGAATATGGAGCGTAAGTATCTTTCCCTCGACAAACTTTATTGTCTTCTTAACTTCTTCTAAAAAATGATCTTTCCTTCGTTTATATAGCTACCGTTTGATATCCTGAAGCGATCTATGACCATGCCGGGGTGGATTAGGCAATTGGATGCTTCGTTCCCTTATTTTGGGTACCCTTGGCTTGACTTGGCTAAAACGCGGTGGCTGGCCAAGAATCACGGCAAGCCTTTTTGTGTTCGGCTCTACCATGTTCCAATTCCTCTTTTGTGTTGGCAAGTTTTGATTATTATTCTTGTACAGGCCTTGGTGATGGAGTGCTGATGAGATCGCCTCTCGACGGTGAGGAAGAGGCCCCGAAGCTTGATAAGGGCAAGAAGAGGAAGAAAACGATGACTGCTAAGTCTCATGTGGTAAAGAAACCTAAATCACGCAGGCCTCGAGCTACTGCTAGGGTCTTAGCTTCAGCTTCTGGAGCAAGTACCAATATTGGGGATGAAAACGATGATGATGAGTACCATTTGGTACAAAGGACAAGGTTGGGCACGGATGCCCAGCAGGTGGCTGGTCAAATGGCCGTTGAATCGAGAACAGTCAATTTAGGTCGATCCTATGTTGTGGAGACCCTCGAGGAGGGTGCGTACACGGTCCCTGAGTCCCTGACTGGATGTGGTACAGTCCCTATCGAGGAAACCATTACTACTGACTCTAAAGGGCCCGGATCCATAGCTTTTTGGGGACAAAATTTTCCCCTTGGCAATATCGATGCCCTCGATGGCCTTAATTTAGGTCCTCGATTCTCACCTGGGGAATTCAGGGATGCACGGGAGCTGAAGGTCACCAACATGGGGGGGGGGGGGGGGGACCTCTCTATGAGGGAGATGAGCATGAAAACTTCCTCGATGGCGTTGGTGAAGACATTGATCTCAACTCTTCCAATGCTATCGAGGAGGCAGAAAGGCTCCATCAGCAGGTGATAACCTTTCTATGTATGCCATTAGTGCTTTAAGTATTTCTCCATGTTTTTCTGACTCTTTTGTTTTGTTGTAGGCCAAGAAAATATACGATTACACTATCTCTATGCTACAAGATGAGCATAGGAAGAAGGTCGAGGATCTCACCTCGGGGTTAAAGGAGTTGGAGACCTCTTCTGCCCGAAAGTTGGAGGAGTTGAGTGGGCATTTTACCAACTTTCTTTCCCTTACAGGTCATGCAAAAGAATGTCCTCGTGGAGTAGCTTCAGGAGGATGCAATCGTGGAGTAGCTTCAGGAGGATGCAATCGCCAAGGATGTGGAGGCCCTCGATTTAAGGGAGTAACATGGGTCACGGCCACGGAGAAGGACCATGTGCAGACGGAGCACTCATCGAACTAGGAGCTTCTGAAGAGTGCCAAAGAGGAGGTTGCCGTACTATCATTGGCTAAGTCTACGGCAGAAGAAAAGGTGTCCTCTTATAAGGAAGATGACACCAATGCGAACGAGAAAGCTAAAGAGATTTTAGCGAACGCCAAGCAGAAGTTGACTCGGGCAGTTGCTTATGCTCGTGCGCAAGCGAGGAGGCAGGATCTTGAAGAAGTGAGCGATAAGGGCACCGATCTTTCGGTGAGATCGAGAAATACCAAACCTTGAAGGAAAAATCTACCCTTTCAGCTACTTCATATGAGGGCTTCGATGATGATTACGAGTGTAGTAAGGGCGAATAATAGATTTATGTCATCTCTTTTTCCCATTTTGTGCAAGAGTTTCTTAGAGGAAGGGCTTTGTAAGTGTTCCCATATTTAAATATGTTTTTGGAAGTATGAAAATTTTTTTTGCTTCGAGTATTTCGCATTCTATGTTTTAATGTTTTGCCTATGAATTATAATGTTGGCTCTTCGGGGCATATGCTTGGAGCAGTCGAGGCCTTTAAGATCGGGCACCATCTCAAAATTGGGATGACAGTTTCTATAGGGTTGATTCTTACAATGGAAAAACTTCTCGGGGTCTGATGACCTCCGAGCACTTGCACAACATTGTCATTTACGTGGCATGATTACGAAGTGACCAAGATAGTCCCACTGGCGCGTGTCCCAAAAAGCGATACTGATATGGCCAGATTCCGTTTGTCTCTAGAGCATGCAAATATTCTCTACATGCCCTATATATGTTCTTGTTTTCCCCTTATTTGAAGATACTGCTGTATTGAGCGACTATATCCTTCATAGGGTTACCCTTTCTTGTGCTAATTACCTTTTACCTCAAATCTTTTGCCTAAGTCTTCTCATTTCCCCTTTCTTTGTTTTACTATTGTTATGGCTGTTGTGCCCGCGTCCACTAGTCAAGAAGAGGAGGGTTCTTCCCTAGTTTCGTACTCGGTAGGTGGTACACTATCGACGTTCGGTAAGCTAGCATCGAGGTGCTTTGTCTTGAAGAGGGACTTTTCGTTGGAGAAACCTCCCAATGTTCTGGTCCACTGGGAGCACACGTCGAGGTTTATATCCTCAATAGGGGAGGAGCATCTATTGGTAGTTAGAAAAGATTGCGGATGGAGGATAGAGGTGGTGTTGCAAGTACCTTCCCTAGATGAGAGCATTATGGCCCATTTCGAGGGATTTTTTTAACATGTATACGTACCCTTTCACATTGGTCCCTCTTGATAGGGACGTGCCCGAGTTTTTCAAAAGGTATCGGTTTACCTTGGCACAGGCTCACCCCTCCATTTGGAAGATAGTGCGACGATAAGGTACTTTGCAGATAAGGCTGGGCTAGAATTCATCTTAGTCATCTCGTTAGGCTATATCGGACTTTGCATTACCAGGTCTTGATTACTCTACAACGTCGATCCACCCGGTCCTTTGCCATTAACGATAAAAAGGACGAGGACCAAAGGTGGATGAGTCGATTTGGTCGAGCACAGACAGCCGATATTACTCATGTAGAGTTTCTACCATTTCTTGAGAAATGGAATTTGACACGTAAGTGGTACACTTGTGTTTTTATCGCTTCTGTTCACAATGGAGGTGGGCTCCATAAAGATATTTTTCATTTTATTTTTTTAGCGATTCCTTGGCTGCCGAACGAGGTTCCTGACTTGGCAAAAAGGTCTTGTAAGCTGGAAACTTTCTCGACTTATGATAAGTGAAAATGGCGAGACTTGTCCAAGGGGAGATGGGAGGAAAACCATCATGGTAGGTGCTTAATATCTTGTTTCCTCAGAAAGGTACTTTTTTATAGCACACTAACTCCGCCATCGCAGGTGTTAGAGGTGTTTTTCGATATGAGACCGTGCCCCCTCAAGGAGGAGGAAAGATTTCCAGCCTCGAGAATGTTGATGGATAACAAATGGAAGGAATCTTCGAAGTGTGAGGACGTTCACAGTGAGTCGAGCCCTGCTCGGAGGGTCAAGAGTGATGTATTGATCGATCTTGTGGTGTCTGAGTCCTCTATTTTTGGAAAATAGTTTCTTTCTTGTCGACATCTCACATTCTCGTCGAAGGTAATTTGATGGACATTCGAGGCCAAGGGCTAAGAAAATCGAGTGGGGCATTGGGTGGCTGCGCTCCCATCGGGAGTAGTTTTACTGAAACCGATGAGGCCAAGCCAGTAAATGTTGTTGGAACATATGTATATGTTCATACTTATATGTTTTGATAATTGACAAACCAATTTAATGGAAAATAATATATCCCAAATAAATGTGAGTTATTATTGAATACACTTTAATTTATATTTTAACTAAAGTGGTATTCATTTTGTAGATATGCAAAAGGAAGATAAAGAATTGATATGCAAAATTACAATGAGCATAGAGGAAGAAAAGGCTATGCAACGTTATTTGAGGGGACAAGAATTGGAGTCCAAGAAGTTCAAGACAAGATCGAGAGAAGCAATGAAAATAAATGAAGACCTTTTGTTGAGTCTTATTTATATTGTCTTTATTGTGATCTTGATCCGACTTTAAGTTTGAGTCTTGGCTTCTCTCATAAAATGATTTTACAATATATGCATATCATAAGTGATTTTACAATATATGCATATCATAAGTGATTTTACAATATATATGCATATCAGAAATGATTTTACAATATATGCATATCATAAATGGTTTTACAATATATGCATATCATAAATATTTTTATTGCATTTAAAACAAATTGGTTTTAAATGTTATATAATAAATATTTTCAATACATTTAAAACAAAATGATTTTAAATGTTTTTATTGATTCGGAATGGTCATTACAATTGTTTTTCATGTTTATGATATTTATAATATTTTATATCTTCAAACAAAGCTTTGAAAAACATTTTATAACTTATTTTCAATAAGTTAGTTGTTTTAAAATCGGACCATTTCGGCAGGGTCAGATAGTCGAATATCTGATATTGGATAGTCGACTATCCTGATGACCGTTGCCAAGATAGTCGAATATCCATATCAGATAGTCGACTATCCTTGTGACCGTTGCCAAGATAGTCGAATAACCATATCGGATAGTCGACTATCTAACAGATTTTCAGAATCTGTATTTATGATCATAGCAACGGCTAGGAGTGATTTTGGAGCTATAAATACACCTCAAAATCACTCATTGAACACACAACTTCTGACCAAAAACATTCTTAAGCTTTCATACATTTCCAATATCATTTATTGATCATTTTTATCATATTTTGAAAGCCAAGGTCTTGAATTTATTGTTGTGTTCTTGAGCGTATTTGTTTACTCATATCCACTCTATTAAGAGAGTCTTGTTTATGTGAGTGCTTAGTGTTTTGTACACTTGAAGAGAAGTGTTATTCTCTTGTTGTAAGAAGGAACTTGTGTTTCCTTGGTTGAAGTCTTGGAGTGTTGTATCTCCGAGCAAAGGTGTTGAGGCTTGTGTCCTCTGGTTGTAAAGGTTTGTTAGGCACCCGTAAGCTTAACAGTGAAGTCTTGGGGTGAGGTATCCTCGAGCAAGTGAAGTCTTAAGGTGTGGTATCCTTGAGCAAGTGTAACGGTTTGTTAAGCACCCGTAAGCTTAACGAAGTTAGTGGAAATCTCGAGAGAGTCTCTCGGGGACTGGACTAGCCACGGGTTGTGGTGAACCAGGATACATCGGTGCGTTCTTTCTTATTTATCGCACTTATTTATTTCCTGCAATTTTTAAATTCCGCAAGTTTACGCTAATTTTTATTATAACGCTATTCACCCCCCCTCTAGCGTTAAGCGTATTATCTATCAATTGGTATCAGAGCCTAACTCTCTGAAAGACTTAACAGTTTGAGAGAATCCTTCTATGGCTTCTACTAGTAGTGCTTTTGCAGGAATAGGTGAAGGTCACTCTATCTTTTTTCCTCCAATATTTGATGGAAGCAATTACACACATTGGAAAGATCGGATGACAATCTTCATCAAATCAAACAACTTTCTTCTATGGCAAATCATCAAGTATGGAGAACAAATGACGAAACAAGTTGGAAAAGCGATGGTAAGTGAATACAATACCAAGGCTATCAATATGTTTTATAGTTCCTTGAAACAGGAGGACTATCGGAAAATTTTCCAATACAAAACTGCTAAAGAGATGTGGGATAAGCTTGAGGACACTTATGAAAATGCGCCTCAAGAAGCAGAGAGTTCATGTGATGAACCAACTGCCAAATGTCTCATGGCCGAGGAAGGAGAAGAGGTAAGTACATCTAACTCTCACTCTTTTGAAGAATTGCAAAGTGCCTATGATGAACTGTATGGTGAATTTGTTAATGCCTCCAAAATGATAAAATATTTGAAGAAAACACTTTCTTTGCAGAAAACACTTTCTTTACAAGAAAAAGATTTTGGAAAATCCTCTTCTTTGAAAGAAATAGATTTTGAAAAATTAACTAATGAAAATGGTGTTCTCAAAAATAAAATTGATGTTTTAGAAAAAGAAAATGATTTCTTGAAAAATGACATTTTTGATCTTAGAAATAAGATTAAAGCAGTGAATGAATCTTCTTCAATTGATAAAAGTTCTATTTGTTTATCATGTGATTCCTTGAAACTAGAAAACATAGAACTTAGGAACACACTAGAAAAACATAGTGTAGATGCTCCTAAATCTATTGAAGAGATCAAGAAGAAAAAGAAAAACAGAAGGCGTAAAAAGAATAAGAATCATGCTAGAAATCGTGATGCACCACCTAAAAATAATCCTAGTTTTTTTAATGAGTCTAGAATTAATAATTTTAGACCACCTAGAAACGATTCTAGGAATTATACAAATGAGCCTAGAAATAATGATTTTAGGCAACCTAGAAATAATTCTAGGAATGAGACTAGACCACCTAGAAACGATACTAGATTGTTCAATGAGTCTAGAATTAATAACTTTAGATCACCTAGAAACGATTCTAGAAATTGTGCAAAAGAATCTAGAAATAATTACTCTAGACCGCCTAGAAATAACTCTAGGAATTTCAACGCTCCCTGGAATGTTGATTTTAGATTACCTAGAACGTATTTGGCACAACCTAGGCATATGCACAACCCGAATGTTGTATGTCACTACTGCAACCGGGTAGGACACATAGCACCCACATGTTTTGCAAAACATAGGGATTTATCTTGTGGCTATAACTATTATTTGCCTAACCCCCAAGGACCCAAAAGTGTTTGGGCACCAAAAACCTATGTTTAGGTACTTTTGCAGGTGTGCTTGAAGACTACAATATTGTAGTAGATGCACCAAGCACGGAACCTCATTGCATCAAGGGGAATTTCGGTTAGTTATCCTTTCAATAAAAACCGAATTGTTGATATGTGCAAGCAACCATTGTTAACATATTTGTTGTTAATTTAGTTCTTATACTGTTGAAATTTCTGATATGCTTAATCGTAATAGTTGTTAAATAACAGTTGATACATCTGTTATGTTTTCCAATAACAATTATTTTTACAAAATCATGCATATTTAATTTAATGCTAAATGATTTTAAATCATGCATATTTACTTCAGTCAAAATAATTTTTAAACATGCCTCTAAAATCTGGACTAAGATAATATATTATGTACTTATGATAATCAATTATGTGAAAGATTGCATGACAATCGATTGTGAACTAATGATAATCGATTGTGTTAAGGCAGTGAGCATCAGGTTTTTCAAAACCTGCATGACAATCGATTGTGAACCTTATGACAATCGATTGTGATGAGGCAGTGTCCATCAAAGTTTTTCAAAACTCAGAATAATCGATTGTGAAGCTAATGACAATCGATTGTGAAGAGACAGTGTCCATCAGATTTTTAAAAGACACAAAATAATCGATTGTGAACATATGACAATCGATTGTGTTGAGGCAGTGTCTTCCAGACTTTTTCAAAGTTATTAAATAATCGATTGTGAGTATATAACAATCGATTGTCAAGAGGCAGTGTCTAAATTGATTTTTCAATACTGATATATAATCGATTGTTAACTTAGTATAATCGATTGTATAACTGACCGTTGCCAAATATTTTCAAATACCGTCAGGTAATCGATTATTGATTTCCTATAATCGATTGTTTTAATTAAAATCTGGAAAGGATTTTTTTGAACGTTGCTGAGTAATCGATTGTAGATTGTTGACAATCGATTGTTTTACGTAAAATCTGGAAAGGATTTTTTGAACGTTGCCAGTAATCGATTATTGATCTTATATAATCAATTGTTATGCGTAAAATCTGGGATTGATTTTTGGAAGAACTGGCAAACAATCGATTGTGGTAACTTGACAATCGATTGTCACTGAGTAATTTCAGCAACTCTTAATTGGCAATTAGGCAACTGTTGTGTATGTTTTTCAACAAATGGTTTTATCATTATTTTAAAACAATTGGTAGATTTATGTTTTTGTTGGTATGTCTTGATAAATTTCAAATCTTCATACTGCATACTTCTCATAGTTTTTCCTTAATATACTCTCTTCTTGCTAAATGCCAAAAAGAAGAAGTGTTTAGGTGATATGCTTCAAGTAAGGGGAAATGTCTTCACATTCTAGTTTGCCTTATTTGAAAGGGAATTTTTTTAAGGAAAATAGACTGCATAAATTTCATTGATGATATTTCTTGTATTCTTATTGGTGATATTATATTTGAAGCAACTAATAAATTTGTATGCAAGGAGTTTAAAACTCATGACTAGCAAATTCTTGAAATATCATGATGGACGAACTAAATTTCAACTTGAGGTTGCAAGTGAAACAAATGAAAGAGGGAACTTTCATTTGTCATGCTCAATTTGCAATGAGTTGCTAAATCGCTTTGAAATAAGCAACACCAAAGCAATGGCCAATTCAATGAATTCATATGACCGTCTTGACAGAAATGTGAAAGGTAAGGAAAGCAATATCAAGAATTACAAAGGTATGATCGTTCCTCACTTTACCTTATTGCTAGCAGAATTGATATAATATTTAGCATTTATTGAAGTGCTAAATATAAATCATGTTCAAAGAAGTCACGTCCTAATGTGGTTAAACGTTGATCTAAATGCATACATTTTTTTTGTTGCATTTATATTTTGAATATTACTGACTTGAGCGTGGAAGACGCGTATTTTCTTTTGCAGGTATCGCCCTAAATTCAGGGGGAACCAAGATAAAGTTTCAATTCAAGTCAATATTATTTTTTTTCTTGACTCGTGAATTTAGAAATAGCATATTTGATTTGATAAAATTATGTTCATAAAATTATGATATACTTTTTTACCAAAGATATAGTTTATTCTTTAATAAACGAATTCCATAAAATGATAATTGTTTTTCCAATACTTTCTGCTTAAACGATTTTTTTTAAAGTCGTCGAAGTTAATCGACTAACTAGAAGTTATTCGAATAACTTGATTATCCAGAAAATCAAGCTATTTCTCCAAATATTCGACTAACCAGAAGTTATTCGAGTATATTTGTTTCCAGATATTCGACTATCCTAGAAGATATTCGAATATCGTTCCTAGATAGTCGACTATCCAATAAGTTATTCGACTATCCTCAGTCAAATTTCAAAAATCTGACCGTTTTATAGCCGTTCCAATCAGTCCAAAAATCTGATTTTTGTCATTCAATGCTATGTTTTCTTGAACTCTATAAATAGGAATAGTGTGCACTCTTTGTTTCACACCAAAATCATTCTTGTTCAAGAAATTCTCTTAAAAAATTCTATTCCAAACTTCTTCCAAAAGTTCTTCTTGCCTACAAATTTCAATGGCAAATAGAAGCTCTAAACGCTCTAGTGCCGGAAAGAATATCCCTTCTTCTTCAAATCCTCCTCCATCTCTACATTGTTATGATGATGGATCTGTTCTTTGGTTTGAACAAGAAAATGAGCTTCAACGATTTATTAGAAACTTTGAAAATCGAGATATTCTTCCACCTCGATTCACAACCGCAAGATATCTAGCGGATCCTAATCATTCCAATATACTCCTACAAAGTTCAATCCTTGACTTTGTTTATTTGATGTATGATTTTATTCATCCTCTTTTGATTCAAGCCTTTTATTCGAATCTTAAGAAAGATGAAGATGGAGTTCTTTCTACCAAAGTAAATGGTATTCATATTCTTCTAAGTGAAGAAAATATTCAAGCTATCACAAATCTTCCTCGTGATGGCCAAGACATCGAACAATATACCGGTGTCGAAGGAATTCTCTATGATGAAAATGTCCTCTTCAACCTTATTGGAATTGGACAATTTGAATTTTCTCAAGAGCAAAAGAGAGCTCCTATTAAAGGAATTTTTCTGGAATTTCGTTTGATTCTTTATGTTGTCACTCGGATTCTTAAACCGAGAAAAAGCAATCACACGACAATTGGCCGTGAAGATGCAAAAATCATGCATGCTATTATTTCCAAAGCACGCATAAATTGGTGTAAATTTGTTCTTACACATATGTTTGACTCAATAGGAAGTGACAAATCTCTTCCTTATGCATTACTTATAATGCATCTTCTTGAAGCATCTCAAGTCAACACCAATGTTGGTATCAAGAAAACTCGCACCAAACATTGGGAAATTCAAGAAACCTCTTTTCATGGCCATGATCAACCACATGATCAAATTCCAAATCCTCCTCCTCCAATTCAAGCTCGTCGTCCTCGTGCCCAACCGGATGTGTCTCAAGCCATCTTGGATCAACTTGCCTCTCTATCGACCTCAATTAATCGAATCGATAGTAATGTGTCTCGCACGGAAAGAAATGTGCGTAGGCTTAGTGACGAAATCCACGGATATTTTGACCATGTCAACTATTCGTATTCTCACGTCTATTCCGCAAGTACTTCTACCGATGACGATGATTTCGACGACGATGAAAGTTCTTGATTTGTATTTTCATTATTTGAAATGTATTTTCATTTATTGTACTCTTATTGTAATTTTCCTTCTTCATTAATGAAATTATCTTTTTGTTAATGTCAAAAGGGGGAAGATTAAGGGTATATGCACATTTATCTTTAATCATGCTTTTGGGAAGATTAAGGGTATATTTATTTTCCATGCATTGGGAAAGATAAGGGTATATGCATATTTATTTGTTTTAAATATTTATTGCATAAATTGAGGGGGAACTCAATAATAACTTGTCTTACATTTGGCATAGTCTTTTATAAAGGGTATATGTATATTCCCATGAAGGTTTGCCATTATCAAAAAGGGGGAAATTGTTGGAACATATGTATATGTTCATACTGATATGTTTTGATAATTGACAAACCAATTTAATGGAAAATAATATATGCCAAATAAATGTGAGTTATTATTGAATACACTTTAATTTATATTTTAACTAAAGTGGTATTCATTTTGTAGATATGCAAAAGGAAGATAAAGAATTGATATGCAAAATTACAATGAGCATAGAGGAAGAAAAGGCTATGCAACGTTATTTGAGGGGACAAGAATTGGAGTCCAAGAAGTTCAAGACAAGATCGAGAGAAGCAATGAAAATAAATGAAGACCTTTTGTTGAGTCTTATTTATATTGTCTTTATTGTGATCTTGATCCGACTTTAAGTTTGAGTCTTGGCTTCTCTCATAAAATGATTTTACAATATATGCATATCATAAGTGATTCTACAATATATGCATATCATAAGTGATTTTACAATATATGCATATCACAAATGATTTTACAATGTATGCATATCATAAATGGTTTTACAATATATGCATATCATAAATATTTTTATTGCATTTAAAACAAATTGGTTTTAAATGTTATATAATAAATATTTTCAATACATTTAAAACAAAATGATTTTAAATGTTTTTATTGATTCGGAATGGTCATTACAATTGTTTTTCATGTTTAAGATATTTATAATATTTTATATCTTCAAACAAAGATTTGAAAAACATTTTATAACTTATTTTCAATAAGTTAGTTGTTTTAAAATCGGACCATTTCGGCAGGGTCAGATAGTCGAATATCTGATATTGGATAGTCGACTATCCTGATGACCGTTGCCAAGATAGTCGAATATCCATATCAGATAGTCGACTATCCTTGTGACCGTTGCCAAGATAGTCGAATAACCATATCGGATAGTCGACTATCTAACAGATTTTCAGAATCTGTATTTATGATCATAGCAACGGCTAGGAGTGATATTGGAGCTATAAATACACCTCAAAATCACTCATTGAACACACAACTTCTGACCAAAAACATTCTTAAGCTTTCATACATTTCCAATATCATTTATTGATCATTTTTATCATATTTTGAAAGCCAAGGTCTTGAATTTATTGTTGTGTTCTTGAGCGTATTTGTTTACTCATATCCACTCTATTAAGAGAGTCTTGTTTAAGTGAGTGCTTAGTGTTTTGTACACTTGAAGAGAAGTGTTATTCTCTTGTTGTAAGAAGGAACTTGTGTTTCCTTGGTTGAAGTCTTGGAGTGATGTATCTCCGAGCAAAGGTGTTGAGGCTTGTGTCCTCTGGTTGTAAAGGTTTGTTAGGCACCCGTAAGCTTAACAGTGAAGTCTTGGGGTGAGGTATCCTCGAGCAAGTGAAGTCTTAAGGTGTGGTATCCTTGAGCAAGTGTGACGGTTTGTTAAGCACCCGTAAGCTTAACGAAGTTAGTGGAAATCTCGAGAGAGTCTCTCGGGGACTGGACTAGCCACGGGTTGTGGTGAACTAGGATACATCGGTGCGTTCTTTCTTATTTATCGCACTTATTTATTTCCTGCAATTTTTAAATTCCGCAAGTTTACGCTAATTTTTATTATAACGCTATTCACCCCCCTCTAGCGTTAAGCATATTATCTAACAAATGTGTACTCGAATTTCGACGGAGCTCAGCGGCTCAATTCCATGGTTAGTTTTGGTAGTCGACACATGCCATTTTTTTATTCCGTGCCTTCCCTTTCTTATTGAGCTCCCTTGTCACACGCCTTTGAAAAGCTCAAGTCCGAGCTGCTTAGTGGTGAAACCAGGTTACGTAAAGCTTTGGACGAGGATAAATACCTTAGGCTTCTTTGGAAGAAGAGGGGAGATGAGTTGGACCACCTGCGATACGAGGTGTACCAAAGTTGAAACTACGAAAACTATCTCGAAGACAGGTAACCTTCATTTCGTGTTGATATAATCTCCCCCTTATGCTTTCAGAGATCAATTTTCCAATATTCTATCTGAAGAATAAAATGGAGAAGCTAGAACGACTTTGGGGCGAAGTTGGCCAGGTTAAACATGAGTGTAACGAGCTAAAGGCTCAGGCAGATGCCCAAGTTGTGGTTAAGAAGGATGCTTTGGCCAAGGCTTTCACCTCGAAGTGTAACTGCAGGATGCTCGTGCAAATAGTTTGGTCCAAACGAGCATGATTACGAGGCTTCTAAAGATGAAAGATGAGGTTGTAGATGCTCGAGTTGAATCCGAAGAGATCATAACCAAGGCTGATAGAAAAGTGGCCGTCTATTTGCAAGATGGTACCGACGCTCGAGCTGAGCTGAGAGGGTCCCTCGACCGGGAAAGTAGGAGCAAATAGTATGCCAAGTGTAAATCTCGGAAGGAAAACCTTGAGGAGATACATGCTAGGGGATTCGATCCCTCGAAATAGATAGAATAGGAAAATGTGGACGGATATGACGTTAAGTTCCTTCTGTCTGATGCCAAAGAGAGTGATAAAGAGACTGATGGTCTATATTCCCCGAGGGGGACATAGATTTGGCCTTTATTTTCTTATTTTTTGTATAGTTCTTTCAAAGAACTTTGTAAATGAAGCTTGTATTCTTTCATATATATATATATATATATATATATATATATATATATATATATATATATATATATAAAAGGAAGCCTTGTGGTTTCATTTTTCATGCACTTCCCTTTTCCTTGATGTTTGTCAGTCGTTAGCCAGATGAATTGGTCTTCGAGTTAAAAGGAATCCTCAGATTTATAGTACGGCCCTGAGACTCATTGGGCTAGCCCGTAGGCTCTTACGCGCTTGGTTGGTATGACCTTTTAGTATAAGCCGACGTTTGAGATCTTATGCTTTTGCTCTTAGGCATATTTAGTTAACTATTTCGGGTTCAGTCTCCGAGTCGGGTTTCAACTCGAGCTCATTAACCCTTAAGTTTTTGAATTTAAAGCTACCCTGTAGGCTCATATGTGTTTGGTTGGTACGACCTTTTATATAGGCTTGGCGGTAGTGGCTATTATGCATTGGGTCGGTATGACCTTTTATATGAGCTGGCGGTAGTGACTCTTACGCGTTGGGTTGGTATGACCTTTTATATGGGATAACAGTAGTGGCTCTTATGCATTGGATTGGTATGACCTTTAATAGGCTTTATTTTTCCGTCGTTAAGGACTTTCTGAAATTGTGTTTTCCTGACTCTTTGATGGTTTGATAGAAACCTCGATTGTGAGTCATTGTACGATGATGATAGATCACCTCAGGAGGTTTTACTTAGTGGCTGAATGTTTAGAAGCCTATAGTTTGGAGCTGACATGGTCGAAGCTCTTTTTCCTATGTTGAGGGTAACCTGTTTAACTAGTTCTTTTTCAAGTACTTTCAAAGTAATTGAAGGCTTATAATTTTATAGCGACGGTTGAGTGTCCCCAAGTCGCGTTAGTTTGGCTGGTACAACCTTGTGCAATAGTTATTGAGTTTGGCCAGAGCCTTTTAGTCCTCAAATGAAGTAGTTTCGCGTCTATATTGAGGGTATGCCTTTATAGGGGTCTTACAAGTTCAATATATAGTCATAACTTTAAGATATGGATTATACCTTTTGTAAGGTCTTATAAATTTTTACATGTCTTTGAGGTCTTATAGTTTTGGTTACTTGGTACAAGTATGGTTCATGCCTTGCTTGAGGTCTTACAGATTTGATGTTGCCTTATGAAGGTCCTACGCGTTTGAGGTTGCCCGCATGGGGCCTTATAGCCTTGAATTTTTGACAGATCGATAGGGGCGGTAGTTGATGGCAGTCGAAAGTCTCTTGGCTCGGGAGGCATTCCTTGTAAACTTGGTATTGCCTCATTGAGGGCTTACAAGTTCGGAGTTTTTGACCCAGAGGTCATGTGGCCTTGAGTTTTCCATGCTAGTCCCCGAGTTCTCGGGACATTTTTCGATTCTTGAGCCATTTTTGTAACCTTAATGCTGCCTCATTGAGGGCTTAGCTTCAAGTTTTTGAAGCCAGTCCCAGAGTGTTTGGTATGTTTTGGCTCTGGAGTCGTTTTGTGAACTTGATGTTGCCTTATTAAGGGGTTACGAGTTTGAAGCTACGACCCAGAAGTCATACGGCTTCGAGTTGTTGACGACAGTCCCAGAGTGTTCGGGACGTTTTTGGCTCTAGAGCCATTTTTACAAAAAATACCGAACTCATTTTAAACGCGAAATGCTTTGATGGAGGGGAAAGTATTCTTCGATTACTTGGTACAAGTATTCCTATCGAGACCACGTTCAGAACATCTTGGCTTCTCCGATGAGGTGACTTTTCAGGGGATGCCCCCTAGTATTCGAGGATGATTGAATAGAAGCCTTGAGTACTTGTTGAGCCTTCCTTAGGTAGCATATGGGTGTTGCCTCATTAAAAACCTTGCCGGTAAAATCTTTATTGGGATAAAAACCCGGTTGAAGGAAAAGAGTGTAATGTACTCTTTTGGAACCTAAGGCCTTCGAGTTGGAAAGTACTTCGGCCGTTTCGATCGGATACCTGCACTCAGGTTAGTATAAAATGTAGCCGAAAAAGGGATATGATCATACCTTAGTGATGATGGTGCTTTGGGCCTCGATATGATTCAATCATTTGTTATGAGGACACAGTATGGTCCTTTGCTTTGTTTGGTTGGGCGTAGCCGAGAATGTAGCTTTTTATCACTATTTTACTATTTTCTTATCCTTTTTCTTTTTCGATGGTGGAGGTTTTGGTGCCAGTGCCACATCGTGCACGTCAAACATCTCTTTTGTTGTATGTTATTCCCCATAGATGGTTTTTATCCCATCCTTTATCAGGAATTTCATCATTTGATGAAGGGTGGATGGTACTTCTATGATACAGTGTATCCACAGCCTCTCGAACAAGGCGTTGTACCTCATGTATTCTTCGATGACATGGAATTTGGTGTTGTGGGTTGTGTCGGCCATGTTGACTAAGAGGGTGATTTCCCTTTTCGTTGTTTCACTCGCCATGTTGAACACGTTGAGGACCCGAGAGATGGGCATGATTTGGTCAATCAGTTTGAGCTGCTCTACCACCCTTAACATGATAATATTGGCCGAGCTACCTGGATCCACAAGTACACATTTAATTTGAAATGTATTCACAAGAAAAGAAATTTCCCATGCATCGTTATGGGTTGAGATGGAGCCTTGATGTCTTCGTTTCTGAATGTGAGGGTGTCCACAGGTATATAACCTCGAGTTTGCTTTTCTCTAGTGATGGATATTTTTTTCTTCCGATCATGGCTTCTCGTGGAGCATCGATGCCTCCTAAGATCATGTGGATGACATGTTGTCGCTCGTTTGTTTCATTCTTCTTGGTCGCCTCTCTTTCCTCGGAACTGATTTTTAGACCGATCACTGAGGAATTCTCAGAGGTGACCTTTGTTAAGTAGCCGGGCAACTTCTTCTCAGAGTTGTCGGCAATCTTCGATCGTGTGATGTGTGTGTTATGAAATTCACACACCAAGTTGTGGTTTGTTTGTGAGGGATTTGATTGTACAAGCCTTGGCCACCTAGTGTCTCTGATTTTACCGATGGCGAATACAATGTCAGAAATTTCGACGTTGAAGTTGTATTCTGCAAGCGGGGTGCCTCAGTCCGCCCTCTGTGCCTATCGAACCCAACTTTGCTAACAAGTCCCCAAGGATTCTGGCCTCGATCCATCCTTCGGTCACTGTGGGGTATGTTGCGCCTCTGGGCGTTTCTTCTATCTTCAGTGTATGGTTGGTATCTCTCTTTATTTGGCTTTGACTCCTTTTCTGGAAGCTTGCTGGGATATACCGAGCCCGAGGGGACTCCTAGTTGGTCGTCTTCCATCCTGATTTTTGATTGGTATCGGTTGTGGACATCCGACCAAGTCACGGTGGGATACTCAACTAAGTTCTGCTTCTCCGTTTTGAAGCTACCAAGCTCCGCTCGTTCAAACCTTGAGTGAAGGCCTGCACTGCCCAGTCGTCGGAGACTGGTGGTAGTTTCATTCGTTCCATTTAAAAGTGAGATACAAATTCTTGTAGCATCTTGTTCTTCCTTTGCTTGATTTTGAAGACGTCGGATTTTCTTGTAGCTACTTTGATGGCACCAGCATGTGCCTTTATGAAAGAATCTGCCAACATGGCAAATAAATCTATCGATTTTGGGGCTAGGTTGTGATACCAAATCATTTCCCCTATCGAAAGCGTCTCTGTGAACTTTTTTAGTAGGACGGACTCAATCTTGTCGTCCTTTAGGTCGTTGCCCTTTACTGCATAAGTGTAAGCAGTGACGTGCTCGCTAGGGTCCGAGGTTCTGTTGTACTTCGGAAGGTCGGACATTCTGAACTTCTTTGGAATGAGTTTTGGGGCTGCTTCCTGTAGGAACAACATTTGTACAAACTTCTTCGAATCTACGCCTTTCAGAATCGGGGGTGCGCCCGAAATTTGATTGACCCTAGAATTGTAGGTCTCTACTTTCTTGTAATTGGCTTCTATCTTCTTCTCGCCTGACTCGATCCTCTTTATGAGGTCCTCGAGCATCTTTATGATGGCGGGGTCAGCTGCCGACCCATTGTTGCTTGATTTTTCTGGTACCTGTTTAGCTCGGGGAGCCGTTCCAGTACTGTCGTGCTGGGAGTCTTTTGGTGGCTTCGCAACTGAGCAATCGCCAACTGTTATGCTTGTAACATTTCGAAGATGACGTGAAGGCTAACCCCTTGTTCTTCTCGAGCCAGGGTTTTTTCAGCTTCTTGTTGATCTTCCCGGTGTATGCTCTTATTGGTGTGGGAGATTATTTCAACGTGTTGAGCGTTGCACGATTCCACGTCCACAGGAATTGGTTCTGGTGCATTTTCAGGGTTTCGTGGTGGTACACCAACACCTGGAACATCCACACTATTCTCTCCATGGTCCTCAAGATTGTTATTTTCACGTGCGTTTACTGAGTTAGACATTTTGACATGAAATCAAAGATCTTGGAGAAGAAAAAGTGTAAAAGGTAACTTACGATATGGAGTGAACCAACAAGAAAATAATCACTATTATTTGTAGCCCCATAGTGGGCGCCAAACTGTTTATCTTGAAAATGGTAATTCCAATTAGATTTGATTTTGTGGTTATAACAATATGCGATCTATTTTTATGCTAGTTATTAGGCAATAAATGCTAAGTGAAAGACTGAAAAATAAGATAAAAGTGTGTGGATCATGTAATAACCAAACCGAATGGTCGGAAATCGGGGCTTCGAGCTGACGTACACGAAGACTCGAGGTCGAGTCGGATGCGCGGCTTAGGGCAATCGAGGGAAGATTGACGGTTATGAGAGCTACGATGGCGGCTCTTTTTGATCAATAATGAGCAATAAATGAAGAATAATAAAATAGAACACTATGAGTACAATCAATAAATATAAGTAATGAAATCAAGAGAACATGTTAGAAAACAGAGAAAATGTTCTTGTATATTCAATATCGTGTATCAAATTCCCCTACAAAATGACAAGAATCCTCTTTATATATGAGCAACATAATACAAATGCATTTATTACGAAGATATGGGGTTTGTACCACCATTTAATGTCATGATTCGGGACTGAAATAGCCTACTGGATTTTGTGAGCTCTAGTTATGCGCCTTGGGAACTTCCCACTTTTTCACCATAATCATCGATTTATACTGCTCCGAAGTCGGACGTCAATAGCTTATCGGGTGTGAATCTCGACCATAATCTCGAGCAGTTGGAAACATACTTACGAAATATTGTATAACCGAAAATTACAACATTTCGATTTTACCGTATACAATTAATTCACCATACAATTCCGAACAGACAAAAGCATACTAGCCATAATTAAACTACACTTTTCAACTGAATGTTAATTTCCAGGCTCAAGCAGTCACGCACCACCACGCAATATTGTTGTCTTTCAAGGAAAAAACGCCCCTTGGGTTATCTATCTACTTGCTTAACAACTGATTAAGTGCCAAATAAGAAATGAAAAGCCAAAAATATGCAATAATTCTAGTTTCCATTGCTGCTTATTTAAACTAACTTCAATTCTTTGCCACCGAAAAAAGTAGAAAGTAGGAAAGTTTACTTCTTCGCTGTTGAGCTTTTACTGAGGTGCATTTTTTCCTTGGCGCAACAGTTAAGTGGGGTTTGGACATAAGAATTTTAAAATTTTTTAAAAAAAATTCAAACAAAATGATATTTAAAAATTAGAGTTATGTTTGAACGTAAAACGTAAATTTAACTTTTTTCGAATTTTTGTGAGTGATCGGAAGTGAAAAATTTTGAAAAATAGTTTTTTGGAGTTTTTCAAATTTCAAAAAAGTCTGAAACTTATCTTCAAGTGAAAATCGAAAATTTTATGACCGGACACTGAGTTCGAAAAAAAAATTTAAAAAAAGAATCTTTTTTATGGCCAAACGGGCCCTAAAAGAGTCCTTTTTATTTTTACAAGCAAGAGTAGTTTAAGGCAGTGCAATCATATAAATTAAATATTACGCCAATCTGTGTAAGTAATTTGTCACTAGTCGAGTTGATAGCTTTTTATACCTTACAGGTGAGTTTCGCATTTACCATGTGTTTCCTTTTCCATTCCCCTATCCCAGTTCTCCAAAAAAGAAAAAGAAAAAGAAAAAAAAGTATAAATGCTGGTTATTTTTCAAAGGAAAAAGAAAAGATTAAATGATACTACAATTTTTAATTAGCATAAAACAATCCAAATCTATGTGTGGATTTGCTATGGCAGTTATGCTGGCACGAAGCACGATTTTTTCTTAGTTGAGCTCAAGTAAGAATCGTTTATTTATTTTAAAAATCAGAGGCCTTCTCATATGTCAATTAACAAATTTTTTTGTTTATTTGTTTAATTAAAGTATATTAAAAAATGTTTTCTATAGCTTACTCCCGCACTACTTTATTACACCATCTAATATCTTTTGTATATATTGCAAGACATAAGTATATGCCCTTAAATTCCAATCGAATTCGTGTTTAATTTTTTAAGATATCTAGAATAGTAACATAAATTCTAAATCGTGAATTTTAATTTATACACACAACGAGCTTGTCACACACTATAATGTTCATCATATCCTTGGTTTATGATTAAGTTTAATCCAAATCATTTGAAAATCCTACCTATATCTAACCAACCAAAAAAAAAAAAAAACAACAACTGTTTTATCACTTAAATTTGTTTCATTACGATCACTACCCGTGAACATTGTGAAAATGAATGATTTTGGATATGAAAATACCCTTGGCTCAATAACAATAAAAATGAAGCAATAAAGAAATAATAGAATTTTAAATATGAAATTGGCTTCCTTAATATTAAATTAGTTATGGAATTTTACCTTCTATAGTAAAAGTATACACTTTATTTATTATAAATCAAAATTACTTTAGAGTATTATTTTCTATAATTACCTTTTTTATTTTATAACAAAATGAGTTTATGATATATACTATCATTGAGCCATGAAATACGCTATTTATATTTTTCCTCTCACTTTTTTTCAATTAACACACGGCTCTCTTTCTCATAATTTTTCTCCTTTCTCTCTCTCTTCGAAAAACATACATGCTGCTACTCGTGAATTCTCTAGCCAAATCCTATATGGTTATTGCAATTGAAATACTTCTAAATTGTTGGGAGAAAAAGGTGAAAGATAGACCTTTTCTTCAAAATCAGATTCCTCATAGCAAGGAGGGGCTCGTCGCTCTGAGGCTAAGGACACTACGTAAGGAGCAAAAACAATGTCAGAATAATCCGGGTAAAGCATGAGTACTATAATATGAATGACGGATACTGTATTCTATAACTTTCTTCTCTTCTTGGCCGGAAAATGCCTTCTCTTCTTTGCTATTTAGTCACATACAACGATACAAATACATTATATTCTATACAAGTCCACTCAAACACATTGTATTTTTGTATAAATATATTTTTTGCTTGTATTTAAGTATTTCAAAGGCTTGTGTTTTTTTAATACGACTAAATATACATGTATTCATGCATATTGTACATACAATATGCATGAATACTAAACATTGAAATAGAACAGAATATAAACACTGAATACAATTAATTTTAAAATACAGTGAAGTATAGTAAAATACACTCTATACAAATCAAAATACAGTGACTACAACTAATAAAATGTACTGAATACATCGGTAATAACATATATTAGGAATAACCAAAATATTATTAATACAAATATATTTGAATACATAACAAATACAATAAATACAAACATTGAATCTAAATAACGCGATAGTAAAAAAACAAATATTGGAACACACTAATTACAAAAGTTAAATATAACAGTTATATATAACTAAAAAATCATTTTAATTAATTGGGTTGATAATGAGGTATGTTAGAATTGATTTTGTTGAGTTATATTAGGAATGTATCACGCTAATTAATCATATTTCCGTTATTAGATAGCTGGACACACCTATGTTTAAGGTGATT
The DNA here is from genome assembly GCA_034376525.1 of Nicotiana benthamiana. Lineage (NCBI taxonomy): Eukaryota > Viridiplantae > Streptophyta > Magnoliopsida > Solanales > Solanaceae > Nicotiana > Nicotiana benthamiana. The sequence goes on from CM067330.1 coordinate 71,138,514, forward strand.
GTTGTTACTGTATTCATGAATATATGGCACGAATATACGTGAATACAGTCATGCACGGCTGTAACCTCCTATTTTTAGGCGACTTTTGCTACTGTTTTCATGAATGCAGTAACACGAATACCATGAATACACTACCATAACAATTGAATAGTAGCTATAGGAAGTAATTATGTATATGATAGCTATAAGAAGTTAATAGCCACTAAACAATAATTATTTCTGAAAATTCCATATTAGTTATCATTCGGGAAAAAATTTCAAACAACTCACAAAACTTGAACTTTTCTTCAAATAAAATATATGTCCCAACACAACTTCAAAACTATTTTTAAAGTTTCAGTAAAATTTATGTCCAAACGTTAGAAAAAAATTGCTTTTAAGTAGAAGTAAAAATAATTTTGGAGAAGCAGAAAAAATAGATTCTCCCCGAAAGCAACATTTTTTTAATAAGCAATTTTGAGAAAAATATGTTTATAGTATGTTTGAACAAGCTTCTCCAAAGCCAAAAATACTTTTTTTTTTGTTGTAAAACACTTCTTTTTGAAAAATTGAACTGTTTGGCCAAACTTTTAGAAAAAAGAAGAAGAAGTGCTTTTGAGTAGAAGTAGAAGTAGAAGTAGAAAAAAGTAAGTTTATTGCCTAAAACACTTTTGTGAAAAATACACTCAGAAATACTTTTTAAAAGTTTGGTCAAACACTAATTACTGCTAAGAAATACTTTTTAAATTAATTAGCCAAACACAAATTATTTCTCACCAAATGTACTTTTAAAAAAAATGCTTTTGAAAAAATACTTCTTAAAATAAATTAATTTTAGACACTTGCCCAAACCAGCTATTAGAAGCGTTTTTAAAAACTTGACCAACATAAATTATTTTTTACTAGAAATACTTTAAAAAAGCACTTTTATAAAAAAAATTTCTCAAAATAAACTGTTATTACAAACATGGCCAAACAAACTATAAGTCAAAACTTAACTCCCTTCCATTCTTAGCTGTCTAAAAAAGAGCACCACACGCAAAAAGCTTCACAAGATGTAGCTTGCAAACTGTAGATATAAGCTACAGTTTTGGTTTCATTATATTAAGTTTGTCTTTGATATTAAACGTAACGTTCAACTTTAAAGCAATCTTATTTTTTTAATTCTCTAAATGTTAAGAAGGGCAAAGTAGGAAAATTCGGTGCAACTTTTTCTGAAGTATGGTGTCAATTTTTTAATCCAAATTAGTTTGTCAATTGTTTGTCTCAAAAGATATCGACACCTTTTTAAACAAATCAATCAAAGAAGATGGAGAGTATATCCTAGTTAAGGATAATTAACTTTAGATCCGAGATGAATAATATGAGTAGAAGAAAACATAGCTGAGTATAAATGTTGGTGGTGATTATGGTAATATTAAAAATATAAAGAAAGATGCATTAAGTAACATTAAATGTCAATAAAATATAGATAAAGGAAAGGATTCACCAAATCTTGAGCGGGATAGATCCTCTTTCATTTGATAAAGATGAATGGTAGAAAAATACAAGAACCTTAGGACCCTTTTTGGATCCGATGAAGGTATAGGATCACAGATCCTCCAGAAAGGTGTATTTAAATATTTTTCAGAGAGAGGGAAAGGGAGAGAGAGAGAGAGAGAGCTCTCCAATTGGGAAGTCATCCCTTCATATTTATAAGGGGTACCCATAGAAAATCCTAAAAAATGCAATTAGAGGGAATATTCCCTTTGAGGATTCCAAAGCAAACTAGTTATTTCATCGATGTCCGACCTCGGCTACTGTGATTGTCCGATCTCAGCCTTATTGATGACTGTCCGACCTCAGCCTGTCTGACATCGGCCTTATGTCTGTCCGACCTTAGCCTTATGTCTATCCGACCTCAGCCTTATGCCTGTCTGACCTCGGCCATATGTCTCCACGTGCCGAATTTCTCTGATCTAATTTTGACCCATATAGTTAGTCCCTCCGCTTATTGAGGTCGTCTCTTGGTCGAGCTCGGTGAGCCATCTTTATTAATCGTAGTTCGAGAAATTCGGATTGGGAGGTCGACTGGTGTGGATCGCGGTTGAGGGTGCCGATCTTTAGGTCAAAGTGGTATTCCCGCGAGCTGAACTTTATTAGAGTTCGATCGGGGCTAATGACTCGAGTGATGAGTCGATCGAAAAGACGATAGAGTTAGGGAAGGCCGTCGAAGCTGCGATTGTGGCTTTAACAAGGATGGCAGCATTGGAGGGGGTCATTTGTGTCCTAGGATCTGGACGGGCAAGTAGGCCGAATGTGAATTCGAGCGAGGTCGCCGAATGTGAATTTGGACTAGGTCGAAGGTTGATTCGAACGAGGCTGGAGGTTGATTCGGACGAGGCCGAAGGTTAATTCGGACGAGGCCGAAGGTAGATTCGGACGAGGCCGAAGGTTGATTCGGACAAGGCGTATGTTGATTCAGACGAGGCCGAATGTTGATTCAGACGAGGCGGAAGGTTGATTCGGACGAGGCCGAATGTTGATTCGGATGAGACCGAATGTGACTTCGGACGAGGTTGAAGGTTGATTCGAACAAGGCTGGAGGTTGATTCGGATGAGGCCGAAGGTTGATTCGGTTGAGGTCGAAGGTTGATTCGGGACGAGGCCGAAGTTTGGTTCGGACGAGGCCGAAAGTTTATTCGTACGAGGCCGAAGGTTTATTCGATCGAGGGCAAAGGTTGATTTGGACGAGGCCGAAGGTTGATTCGGAAGAGGCCGTAGGTTGATTCGGAAGAGGCTGAAGGTAGATTCGGACGAGGCTGAAGATTGATTCGGACGAGGCCGAATGTTGATTCAGATGAGGCGGAAGGTTGATTCAGATGAGGTCTAATGTTGATTTAGATAAGATCAAATGTTGATTCGAACGAGGTCGAATGTTAATTCAGATAAGGTCGAGTGTTGATTCGGACGAGGCCGAAGGTTAGTTCGGACGAGGCTGAAGGTTGATTAAGTCGATATAGAATGTTGATTCGGACAAGGCCGAGTGTTGATTTGGTCGAGGCCGAGTGTTGATTCGGATGAGCCCAAAGGTTGATTCGGATGAGGCCGAAGGTTGATTCGTTCGATCGAGGCCGAAGGTTGATTCGGACAAGGCCGAATATTAATTCGGTCGAGGCTGAAGGTTAATTCGGACGAGGCTGAACGTTGATTTGGTCAAGGCCGAAGGTTTATTTGAACGAGGACAAATATTGATTCGGACGAGGCTAAATGTTGATTTGGATGAGGCCAAATGTTGATTAGGACGAGGCTGAGTGTTGATTCGATCGAGGCTGAATGTTGATTAGGGCAAGGCCGAATGTTGATTCGAATGAGGCCGAATGTTGATTCAGATGAGGCTGAGTGTTTATTCAGTCGAGGGCAAAGTTTGATTTGAACAAGGCCGAAGGTTGATTCGGTCGAGGCCGAGTGTTGATTCAGACGAGGCTGAGTGTTGATTTGATCGATCTTGAAGGTTGACTCAGATGAGGCCGAAGGTTGATTCAGACGAGGCCAAAGGTTGTTTCAGACGAGGCCAAAGGTTGATTCGGACGAGGTCAAATGTTCATTCATTCGAAGCCGAAGGTTGATTCAGACGAGGTAGAATATTGATTTGGTAGAGGTCGAATTCATCTTTTTGGAGATGGACCTTGGCCGCAGGGGTGTTATTTCGTGCTGGTTGAAATGTTAACCTACCATGGTTCGAACAAGGTCAAATGTTGATTCGACGAGGCCAAATTCTTCTTTTTAGCAATGGCCCTCGGCCATAGGGGTTCGACCTCCTCATTTTCGGCGATATCCCTTAGACATACGGGGCCAAGCTCCTATTTTTTGGCGATGGCCCTTAACTGTACGGGGTCGACCTCTTTTTTTGGCGATGACTCTTGGCTGTACGGGGTGGTGGCGATGGCCCTTAGCCATACGGGGTGACCTCTTTTTCGGTGATGGCCCTTAGACGTACGGTGTTAACCTCTTCTTTTTTGGCGGTGGCTCTTTGCCATAGGGGTGTTATTTCGAGTTGGTCGAAATGTTAAACCGTTGTGGTTCAAACAAGGTCGAATGTTCAGAAGAGGCCAAATTCCTCTTTTTGGCAATGGCCCTTGGCCATAGGGGATCAACCTTCTCTTTTTTGGCGATGGCCCTTAGTTGTACGGGGTCGACCTCCTCTTTTTTGGCGATGGCCCTTAGCCGTAGGGGTGTTATTTTGAGTTGGTCGAAAAGCTAACCCATCGTGGTTCGAACGAGGTCGAATGATGATTTGAGTAAGGCCGAATGTTGATTTGGACGAGGTCGAAATCCTCTTTTTGATGATGGACCTTTGACGTAGGGGTCTACCTTCTCTTTTTTGATGATTACCCTTTGTTGTACGGGGTCGACCTCCTCTTTTTTGGCAATGGCCCTTGGCCGTATGGGTATTATTTTGAGCTGGTCAAAATTTTAACCTACCGTGGTTCAAACAAGGTCGAATATTGATTCAGATGAGGCCAGATATTGATTCGGACGAGGCCGAATTCCTCTTGGACCTTAGCCGTACGGGGCCGACCTCTTCTTTTTTAGCGATGGCTCTTGGCCGTAAGGGGTCGACCTCCTCTTTTTTGGCGTTGGCCCTTAATAGTATGGGGTCGACCTCCTTTTTTTTTGGCGATGGACCTTGGTCGTAGGGATGTTATTTTGAGCTGGTCAAAATTTTAAGTCGTTGTGGTTCGAACGAGGTTGAATATTGATTCGGACAAGGCTGAATGTTGATTCGGTCGAGGCCGAATGTTGATTTGGACAAGGCCAAAGTCTTCATTTTGGAGATGGACCTTGGCCATTGGGGGTCGACCTCCTCTTTTTTTGGTGATGGCCTTTAGCCTTACGGGGTCGATCTCTTCTTTATTGGTGATAGCCCTTGGCCCTAGGGGTATTATTTCGAGCTGGTCAAAATATTAACCGTCGTCCAGTCCCAGTTTTTGGAGAAATAGGTATCCTCTAGAAGAGTCCCAATTTGCTTAATTTTGCTTGCATTGGAGTGTACGACGCGTTTCTAGGGTGATTGCTCCTGCTTCTATTATACTTAGAGAAATAGTTAGTTAAAAAAATAAAAAACATTTGTTACTTCGATTTGATCGATGGACAAGTGGAGAGGGGTGATCACGTTCCCTTCTCCGGTTATACTTTTAGTGGCTGCTACCAGTTTGGCAAGAAAAGGTTATTCCTTCAAATACAGAGGAATATATGCGGAAAACACCCTAAATCTTACAGGGAGAAGGCAAGCCCTCGTCAAGTACAATCCCGACATTCATCTTCATGAGGACATATGAATGGAACTGCTGCTGATTCATTTCTATAATAAACTTCAAAGCTAAAATTGTCCATGGACAACTCCCTGCTTAAACGCGTACAACACAACATTTCATGTGACGTCATCTTTATTGCCATTTATTTGTCCCTGAAGAGCTAGCAAACTTCATCAAGAATTTATGTGAATTATTGCATATTGAAATTTGAGTATAAACGAAGTGCTTATACATAGTTGGCTTCCCGATAAAAATTACACCCAACCCCTAACTCAAATAAAAAACTTCCCAACAAACCCAAAAATTTATCACCGTGCTGTTCCTCATACCGCTTTATTACTTTGTATGTGTTACCAACTAATATTGGTAAAATATTGGTAGAGAGTGAGTGTCAGTAGGAAACCAGAAGCCTTGAGCTTGTCTATGAATTTCTTAAGTTTGCATTTATGCTTCAACGAGTAGAAAGTGGAACTAGAATCGAATTTAAATCTAGAGAAAACTAAAATCTTAATTAGAAAATCGCCACAGACGGCGCCAAATTGTTTGACTCAAAATATCAAAACCTTTTTGAAAAAATCAATCAAAGAAGATGGAGGGTAAATCCTATTTAAGGATAATTAGCTCTAAATCAGAGATGAATAATATGAGTAGAAGAAAACATAGTTGAGTATAAATGTTGGTGGTGATTATGACAATATTATATAGCATAAAGAAAGATGCATTAAGTAACATTATACGTCAATAAAATATAAATAAAGAAAAGGATTCACCCAATCTTGAACGGGACGAGTCCTCTTTCATTTGATAAAGATGAATGATAGACAGATACACGAACCTTAGGACCCTTTTTGGATCCGATGAAGGTATGAGATCACATATCCTCTAGAGAGGTGTGTTTACATATTTTTAGAGAGAGAGAGATCTCCCCTTTTGGGAAGTCTTCCCTTCCTATTTATAAGGGGTATCCATAGAAAATCCTAAAAAAATACAATTAGAGGGAATATTCAGTAGAATATAGGGGTGTGCATTCAAATCGGTTTATCGATAAATCGAATCGATTATTTATTATCGAAATCGAAAAAATCAAAATCGAAACCTTATTGAAATGATAACGATAAGCATATGTACAAATCGATAATCAATAAGTAATTATCGATAAGGGTCAAAATCGAATCGATAAATCGAATGCACACCCCTATCACTGTAGATTAATATAACATACAGAATGTATATATATTCCGCTACTATTTTGAAAGCGGCTATACAATATCATTTCCCTAATTTATACCCTTTCATTTACTCTAAGTCCCTTACCTTATTATTTCCTCTACCACATTTAAGAAATAATCATATTTAAAGATCAAGGGAATGAAATTCAAATTAATGAAAAATAAATTAGTCATGATGATGTATTTTGTCTTGTTTTATTTTTTTATACCATTGGAGTGTTGCTGGCATACATTTGATCTCTTACTTTAGTTTTCTTGCATGTGCTACAATTTTTATGTTATAAATGGTTTCGTCTTATTTTAGCTTCTTTTTGTCCATATAAGTTAGGCGCGTTTATAGCGATATACTTTCTGTGGAATCCCGCAAATTTTCTTATTGGTGTAATCGATAACCGAATCGATAAGACCCCAAAATCGATAAATCGAAATCGAAAAAATCGAAACCTTATTGAAACGATAACGATAAGCATATGTACAAATCGATAATCGATAAGGGTAAAAATCGAATCGATAAATCGAATGCACACCCCTAGTAGAATATTTCTTTTAAGAATTCCAAAGCAAACTAGCTATTTCATGACTGTCTGACCTCAGCTTTGTTGATTGCTGTCTGACCTCGGCTTGTCCGCCCTCGGCCTTATTGATGATTGTTCGACCTTGGCCTGTCTGACCTCGGCCTTATGTCTGTCTGACCTGGGGCCTTATGTATGTCCGACCTCGGCCTATCCGACCTCGGCCTTATGTCTACGCATGCCGAATTTCTCTGATCTAATTTTGACCCATACATCAATAAACTTTTGCCGAAGTAGAAAACTGTGATATACAACAACAACAACTACCCAGTATACTCCCACCAGGTGGGGTCTGGGGAAGGTAATATGTAGACAGCCTTACCCCTACCCAAAAGGGCAGAGAGGCTGCTTCCAAGCGACCCTCGGCGCATAGGACAGAATGAAAAGCTGCATTGGAAAACAAAGATAAAGTTAGGAACCAAGACAAGACAAAACACAATAACAAAACAAAGCATAAGTAATCCTGCAGAAATAACGTAAATGATTATGTAAACATCAGAAACATAAATACCGTCGCATGAGACAATAACAAGCGACAACTATCATATTACCAACCAAGAGGGGACCTACGCTAAAACACTAGTCATCTACGGGTAACCCTACTATCCCACACCCAACCCCGGGTGGGGCGAACGAAGGACTCTAAGAGCCCCTAGCCTGCAACCCTGATTCTAGACCTCCAGACTCCCCTATCAAGGGTCAAGTCCTCGGTTACCTGCATTCTAGTCATGTCCTGCCTAATCACCTCTCCCCAATGCTTCCTAGGCCTCCCTCTACCCCGCCGACCACCAACAATCTCCAGGCGCTCGCAGCTCCTTACCGGGGCATCGGGACCCCTCCTCCGTACATGCCCGAACCACCTCAGCCTCGCTTCCCGCATCTTCTCGTCCACCGGGGCCACCTCTACCTTCTGTCGAATAACTTCATTCTTAATCTTATCTAGCCTGGTGTGCCCACACATCCACCTAAGCATCCTCATCTCAGCAACCTTCATTCTCTGAACATGGGAGTTCTTCACGGGCCAGCACTCTGCCCCATACAACATCGCAGGTCTAACCACGGCTCTGTAGAATTTCCCCTTGAGTTTGTGTGGGATTTTCTTGTCACACAGGACCCCAGAAGCAAGCCTCCACTTCGACCACCCTGCTCCTATCCGATGGGTGACGTCCCCGTCAATCTCTCCGTTCCCCTGAATCACAGACCCAAGATATCGGACACTGTCCCTCTTGGCGATGGCCTGAGAACCAAGCATCACATCCCTGCCCACCCCACTCGGCTCGTCGCTGAACTTGCACTCCAGATATTCTGTCTTAGATCTGCTTATTTTGAAACCTTTAGACTCGAGGGTCTGTCTCCATACCTCTAACCTTTCACTAACACCGGCGCTCGTCTCGTCTATCAATATTATATCATCAGCAAAGAGCATACACCAAGGCACATCCCCTTGGATATGACAGGTTAGAGCATCTATCACTAAGGCGAACAACAGGGGGCTCAGCGCCGATCCTTGATGGAGCCCCATTACCACAGGAAAATGGTCTGAATCGCCACCCACCGTCCTCACCCTAGTCTTAGCCCCATCGTACATGTCCTTGATAACTCTGATATAGGCTTCTGGCACACTCTTCGCCTCCAAGCACCTCCATAGCACCTCCCTCGGGACCTTGTCATACGCCTTCAACTGAGTATTTGAGTAAGATTTTCTCTCTCACTCAATCAAAAGAATATGTCAACTGAGTACGTTACTATTTAGGTTAATTCTTTATTTTGATTACTTTTCGTAGCTTAACCAAATAGTACCGGTCCTTTACGCCTTTGGGCTATCAAGCCTAAATGATTATCTTACTTTCCAGAATGGGTTGTGCTGAAGAGAGTACTGCGCATGTTAAGATAATCTTGGTAAATAGCCATTTTTTAGGTCGGCTATTAGAGTTTAGTCATAGTTTAAATTGTCTTGGTAAATAGCCACTTATTAATGTAGAAATGCAAGTCTGGAAAACAAAATACCCATATCTAAAATACGGAACAACTTCAAGAACAACTACTGCACTTTGAATACATACAAGTTCAAAATAAGGAATTGTTCTTGGAGTTTGAATGACCCGAAGCAATAGCTCTCAATTGTTGATGTATAACAACTATAATACCCTTTCTTTTACCCCAAGTCCCTAACCATATTATTTCATCTACTATATTTTAGGAATGATAATATTTAAAGCTCAAGGGAATGAAGTTCAAATTAATAGAAAATAGAATTAGCCGATGATGTATTTTTTTTATACTATTGGAGTGTTGGTAGCATACTTTCGATCACTTGCTTTAGTTTCATTGCATGTGCTTGTTGACACAAATTTAATATTATAAACGGTTTTCGTCTTATTTTATCTTCTTTTTGTCCATATTAGTTAGGCATGTTTATAGCGATATACTTTCCGTGGATTCCCACAAATTTTCTTATTGGTGTAATTGATAACTGAATCGATAAGCCTCAAAATTCGATAAATCAAAATCGAAAAAATTGAAACCTTATTGAAGCGATAACGATAAGCATATGTAATAATCGATAATCGACAAATAATTATCAATAAGGGTCAAAATCGAATCGATAATCGAATGCACACCCTTAATTTGAAGAACTTAAGAGTTTATAAGTTTGACCAAAAGTTGACTTTGATATTATTGGTGATATGAGACTTTGGATAAGTCTATATAGTTGAGTTGAAATTGTTTGCAAAGTCCGAACATAATCTGAAAGGTGTAACTGTGATTCAAATACTCTTTTGAAGGGATGGAGATTTAACAACTTAAAAGAAATTCTATTCGGTTTGAGCCTCGATTCTTTGTTATGATGTTTCCGTTGCTGTCATGAGTGTTTGGCAATATATTTTTACTTGTTGGTATGATTGGATGGGGTTCGGGACTCTGGTATGTTTTGGATTTGGATCGTATGTTGAGAGATAAGTTAACTATTTGGATTTTGACCACTGACAATATCAATTTAAGACGACCTTTATTCGGTGTCCGCGAGCAGGTTCGTAGCATATTTTATGTTTGAAATGCATATATAATTTGTGTCCGGGAGGTTCTGATTTAGTTTTGGGTGCTAAAACAAAAATTTGAAATTGCTGATTTTCTAGTCAACAATTCCGAACAGAAATGCAAGTCTGGAAAACAAAATACCCATATCTAAAATACGGAACAACTTCAAGAACAACTACTGCACTTTGAATACATACAAGTTCAAAATAAGGAATTGTTCTTGGAGTTTGAATGACCCGAAGCAATAGCTCTCAATTGTTGATGTATAACAACTATAATACCCTTTCTTTTACCCTACGTCCTTAACCATATTATTTCATCTACTATATTTTAGGAATGATAATATTTAAAGCTCAAGGGAATGAAGTTCAAATTAATAGAAAATAGAATTAGCCGATGATGTATCTTTTTATACCATTGGAGTGTTGGTAGCATACTTTCGATCACTTGCTTTAGTTTCATTGCATGTGCTTGTTGACACAAATTTAATATTATAAACGGTTTTCGTCTTATTTTATCTTCTTTTTGTCCATATTAGTTAGGCATGTTTATAGCGATATACTTTCCGTGGATTCCCACAAATTTTCTTATTGGTGTAATTGATAACTGAATCGATAAGCCTCAAAATTCGATAAATGAAAATTGAAAAAATTGAAACCTTATTGAAGCGATAACGATAAGCATATGTAATAATCGATAATCGACAAATAATTATCAATAAGGGTCAAATCGAATCGATAATCGAATGCACACCCTTAATTTGAAGAACTTAAGAGTTCATAAGTTTGACCAAAAGTTGACTTTGATATTATTGGTGATATGAGACTTTAGATAAGTCTATATAGTTGAGTTGAAATTGTTTGCAAAGTCCGAACATAATCTGAAAGGTTTAACTGTGATTCATATACTCTTTTGAAGGGATGGAGATTTAACAACTTAAGATAAATTCTATTCGGTTTGAGCCTCGATTCTTTGTTATGATGTTTTCGTTGCTGTCATGAATGTTTGGCAATATATTTTTACTTGTTGGTATGATTGGATGGGGTTCGGGACTCTTGTATGTTTTGGATTTGGATCATATGTTGAGAGATAAGTTAACTATTTGGATTTTGACCACTGACAATATCAATTTAAGACGACCTTTATTCGGTGTCCGCGAGCAGGTTCGTAGCAGTTTTTATGTTTGAAATGCATATATAATTTGTGTCCGGGAGGTTCTGATTTAGTTTTGGGTGCTAAAACAAAAATTTGAAATTGCTGATTTTCTAGTCCACAATTCCGAACAGAACAGTTATACCCCAGAAATTTTCTAACTTCTTTTAAAACTTCAAAACATCATATTTCTCTCATTTAAGGTCATGGGTAATTAAAAAATCTATCCTAAGTGTAATCTCTCAAGAATTATATTGGGCTTATACAATGTGAGTTTCTGGATCCACTATGATCTGATTAGGGCTGGGACATCTATTGTATTTTTTTTTATTTGTTTCAAATTTAGTTACTTTTTCTCACAAGGTTTGGAGCTCGAGAAGAGGCGCCATTTTGAGGAATTTCATCTATTTCATTGGGGTAAGTAAATATACCTTGAGTTTATGATTGTAATATAAATATATTCTTGATTTTGGCTATAAATCAAGGAATCTTAAAGAAGAAAGTGGGGGGGGGGGGGTTGGCTTGAAAGATAAGAAAATGCATTTAAGGGTTTTGGGAAAACCTTCCTAAAGTAATAAAAAAAATAGAGACTTGAACCCCGATTCAGAGCAAGATTTGGATGAAACATGTATATTTTGACTCATATTTGAATGAGTGATCGAGATTTGTAACTTTAATCATGTTTCAGAAAGCGGGCTCAGGTTGACTTTTTGGTTAATTTTCAGTATTTGATTAACAATTCGTCCTTTAATTTTGGGTTTGATTTTTATGGCATTTTTTGATGATATTGAGTTATTTTTGGCTAGGTTCGAGCAGTTCAGAGATCGATTTTTATGGGAAAGGCATTATTAGAGTATTTAGTTGGCTTGTTTAAGGTAAGTGTTGCGTAGCTTTGGCTGAGAGATTTTTCCTAATAATTGGTATTATTTTCTACATGCGAAGTTGATGTATATATGATGTGATGAGCATATATATATATATATATATATATATATATATATATATATATATATATATATATATATATATATATATATATATATATATATATATATATATATATATATATATATATATATATATAAGTATCCATGCCCTAGGATAGATTTTAGATTACTCTATGTGTTATTTGGTTGTGTGTTCTACTTGATTCTATGTATTATTCAACTTATTGACTACATGAGCGTAGTAAACCATGCTAGTGATAATGTTATGGCTATTGATACCTTAGTTTGAACATGATGAACTAATCTTGAGATTTTTGCTACACTAGCCACAGAGGTAGATTTACGTATGTTATGAGATCATATCCATACTTGTTCTTGTGTTATGTCTTGATTGGGCGTGCTCACTCTGTGACACATATGTGATTCTTTATATGACTACTTAAACTTGATTGCTATAATTGATTTAGCCATGGTAATATTTTATACGTTGAACCCCATCCGCGTTTTTGTTGTTATCATGTCCTTTTGCACTTTATTAATAAGATATAAGGATATGATTCTCGATAATAAGTATTATTTTACATTGTTGTGATTGTGCGAGGTCTTTGCTATGAGATTGTGATGATATTGTGACATATGTGGATATGTTGAGCGGATTGATTAGGGGTGTTAGCATGAGGTCTTTGATGTATGATTGTGTCTATTGTTGTGCGCGTGGGGTGAAATAAGAGTGTCTTTCTTGAGTTACCTACGTGGAAAAATAATGGTGGTGATATGTGCATGTGGCGAAATAAGAAAGGCATTTTATTGTTATGTGCACATCCAACGAAATAAGGGTGACATTGTAGATGATGTTATTTTATTCAGACCTTTGTATTATTCTAGTAGCTGGTACACTTGTGACACTGATCGCGGCCTACTCCGCATTACTAATTATGTAGTGAGAGAGGGTCGGAGCAGCTTTTACCCGATTTTGGGTCGGGATTAAATCCACAAAGAGCTAGAATTAGAATCGAGTATCTACCTAGTTTAGGATTGCGTATGTGTTCCAAATTACACTTCTAATCATTTTGGGGTTTTTGTTTACTTCTACTATTATCAAACTACAAATGGTAATCGCAACTAAATTATGCTTATAGTTATAATGCTACAAGTTGATCAGATGATTTAAAAGGCACTAGGGTAGTGACTTCCCCCTAGGTGGTTAATTAATGGGTACTTGAGTTTAAGGCAATTTTGACATATTTTGGGAGTATGATATAACCATTGTACGATTTTACCCACTCTACACCTCTTGGTGATTTGAGTGAGTTTGCTCGAATTGACTTTCTCATGACCAATTACGCATGTAAATTTGCACAAGCAACTAGGGTTCAAGTCGGGTATTACTCTCTCGAGGTTTAACTCTTTAATTGGGGCTCAATCTCTTGAGTACGACGCAATTCCTTGTTGGATTAATTTTAAAGACTTAGGCTATCTTTCTCAAGAAAAGCCAAAATCAACTAAACACAAACTAGTGTTTGCAACCATTAATTCAATAATTAAACATGAGATTAATCCAAATATCAAACACCCATAGTCAATTTAACCCTAATATACACGACCCATTAATACTCACATTAGGATTGAGCCACAACCCTAGCTTATGGGCCTAGCTACTCATAGTTGGAGAAGAAAACAAAGAAATAGATGAAGAACAACTCATATTAATTAATCACTAAGTTAAATAACAAGATTCAATGATAAAAAGTAGACGAAATTGCCCAAAATGGCTACAAATTTCGAACCCACGAGCGCAGCTGTTAAAGTATAATATCCGCCTGACCTAAAAATGAAATAGAAGCTATTTATACTAAGATGACAATTTTGGACAAAAATTCCCCTACGGGGTTAGTGCGAACCGCACAAAATGGACTGTGTTCTGCACTAAGGCTTTGAACTTGAAGATCTGGCTCTTTGAACTCGGGCAATGCAGGCCGTATAGAATAGACTGCGGCCGCGGAGGCTTCTAGTGCGGTCCGCACAGAATGGACTGCGAGCCGCATTGGCTTGAAAACTCAAAACTGTCATTCTCTGAATGATGGCTATGCGGACCACACAGAATCAGGTGCGGCTGCATTGGTTTTAGTGCGGACCGCACAAATCCTAGTGCGACTACATTGCCTTTTTGCCTTGGAATCGACCTCCCTCTGAATCTCCTAGTGCGGACCGTGCAAAGTGGTGTGCAACCGCACTAGACCTGTTTTGGCTAAGCTTACCTTGTCTTTGACACTTGTGTAAGTTTCACTTCTTTTGAGCTTATCTTTGACCTCTTTGTCCTTTTGTTGATCAAACCTATAATCAAGTACAACTACTAAGCCTTTTGGAACTTTTTGTATGAATTTCTAATCAAAGAATAAGCAAGAAGGAGTACAAAATGCGTCAAAATCCCTAGTTATAAACTCCCCCAAACTTAATCTTTTGCTTGTCCCCAAACAAACAAAATAAGACCCACCCCTTAAAGGAACATCCAAGAAATTTTCAGTTGTCCTAAAGTAACCTCATCTAGCATCAAGTGGGACTAACAATTTCCCTCAATACAAATGAATCATTAACAACTTTTACTCATTGAAATACCATGGATTAAGTGCGACACAAGAGCATCAAGAATTGACTCAACACATCAAAGAACTCTTTTCTATTACTTTGATCATTGTGGAACCCAAACTCACACATCCTCAACTCTCCTTGAGCAATCCTCATCTTTAAGATAGTGACACTCAGAACGAGAATAATAGGAATTTACTCATCTCTCTCAAGAAAAAGTCACAAGTCCGGCTCTAGGTACTATATGCTTTCCCCTTATGTGAGTATCCACTAATGTAAGCTTCATTCAACTCAAGATCATATAGGGATTTTGTGGAGATATTGTGAAGGCTTTTGGTTCATGGTAGGAAATGTTTTGATCTAAGTAGGTTCTATCTTCCCTTAAGCACTTCTTTCGATTCATTTGGAAACCTTTCACTTGACTCTTTGAGTCATTTCACTTCTTTCTAAGGGGTTAGAGAGACGCACTATCACTCTTTCTTATGCATTTCAAATTTTTTTCCCTTTTCAAATTTCCATGCCTTTCATTCTTCGCTTTTCTTTGAATCCCTTTTTATTCTTTTTCACATTGAACTTTCTTTTTGTCTTTTTATTTTTCTTTCTTTTTCATTGCCTTTCCTTTTCTTAATTTTTATGCCATTTTACCACTTTGTTGCAATCCTCGTATCTCCCCCTAAATATATACTTTTGCCATGTGTTAAAGGAAAGACCGAGTGCCAAAAGAGGGTATCTTTTAGAATGGGTATAGACTTGTATCATGCTTCTTGAAGGAAAAAGGTCTAACGCTCAAAAGGGTTGACTAGGAATCTTATCATTGGTAGGTTATGGAAGTCTCAAGTCAAAATTCACTTAGGATTTCGTCTCAACAAACATTCAGGGCAAGTTCTAGACTAATGGCTCGGGACATGGACTTGCAATACGATTACTCACCACACAAGCTATGACATTGCAAAAGACACGTCGGGGGCCTACAACGACCTTAGATAAGATTTAAGCTCACAATGGTCCCAAAAAAACCACTTGATGATTATCGGCCAACACAAGAGTCTCAAGGTCACAACTTTCCCCATCCTAAACACAACAAATTGTTTTTGACTATAAGATCAAAGGCAAATATGCTAGGCCCAAGTGAAGCTTTGCTTGAGATATCCATAACCATTAACTACTAAAAACAAAAAGAAAAATGGACTCCTTTTAATGTGTTTGCTGGTCATATATCTACTAAGTGTTTCTTTTGTGTTTATAGGCTAGAGAGAAAGAATTGAACTTAAATTAGGTGATAAATTGGGACATAAAGAACCAGACACTCCTTCTTGGAGGGGTATAGCAGGGAGAGGAGGGATTATGCTACTGCTAGCATGAAACACTGTTGGCTTTCTACATAGTACTGTTTAAGTTCATTTTTAGCGCTTTTAATGTATTTACTTTTAATGGTTTTCTGGTCATACATCTACCAAGTCTTTCTTTTGTGTTTATAGGCTAGAGAGAAAGAATTGAAAAAACTCAAGGCTGCACTAAAAATGGAAGCTGCAAAGCAGGTAAAAGAAACTTTTTTGCTTATTTATCTAGTTATTATGGGTGATACTTTTATATTTCATAAATGTCTGTATTGGTGGAATGGCTTAGTTGTTTCTGTTATGTCATTCTCTATATCAATTTCAAAGGAAAGGAAATTACTCAACTCTTAGTGCAGCTATTACAAGACCTTCAGCATGTTCACATAGTGATAAATTATGAAAGTTGATTTTATCTTATCTATATGTAAGCTTCTCTGTCTTGGTTCGTCTGTATTAAGGCACAAGCCGCCTCCAATGTGTCAAAGATGGGTAAGAAGAACTCAAAAATGGAAGGTGAAGAGGAAAATTATGAAGATTTTGTTGATCCAGACACACCCCTGGGAGAGAAGAAGCAGCTCTCCCGTCAAATGGCAAAAACTTATAGTCCCAGTGCTGTAGAGAAATCATGAATAGGAATTTTTTTTTTTTTCTACCTTTACGTGCTACTTACTAGCAATTCAGGAAAGAGTTCTCTCTTGTTAGGCACTATCATGATTCCTTATTTTAACTTGAATAGGTGGTATGCATGGCGGGAAAAGTCCAATTTCTTTGTTGCTGACCAAACAGCTCTAAGCCAGCTTTTGTGATTGTAAGTTTACCATCTTACTTCATATGATGTTCTAGTTGAAGATGTTGGTATGAACGAATATATATGACATATAGGAACTATGTGTACTTTGAGTTCGTAGAGAGCTTTTTAAGGCGAAGCACATGGTATCTCACGACATAGCAATTTTTACTTGGGATGTTAACGTTTGAATATATGTAGTTTTAGAACCTTTTACTTGTTATCTTACCGTGCTTTGGTGTTCGTGATGTAGGTTTTCGAGATCATTTTTTTACCCTCTTTCTCATGAACAGCAGAAATGCTCTACACAAATAGAGGAAAGTTTTATTTGCTCATTTTCCTCGAGTATTCTTTGATAGCTTTGTCAATATCAGCCTCATTTCTATAGGATTTTAAAGGGGAGAATGTTATTACTCCCAATTAGTGGGAAATCTATTTACTCTTTTAGTTTCTGATAATGTGTTATTTTACTAATACAGACTAGTATCAAGTGTGTGCTGACAAGAGGGGCTTGGTCTGATGGTAACCAACCCTCACTTACAACCGAGAGGTTGTGAGTTCGAGTCTCCCCAGGAGCAAATTCTGGGAATTTATGCCGGGGGTCTATTTGGAAACAGCCTCTCTACCCCAGGGTAGGGGTAAGGCTGCGTACACACTACCCTCCCCAGACACCACTGAGTGGTATTGTATTGGGTCGTACTTTTTTATCAAGTGTGTGCTGATAGTTTTAGAAAGGAGTAGAGACGAATGTTACATAGATTTTGCAGTGAGCTAATTAAGTCAAACATGCCATCAAAATCATTTACAAAAACCATTTTGGTCCAAAAAGAAAGCAAAACAGAATATTTGAGTTTAGGACTAAGTATATCGTTTTCGTCTTCAAACATTTTGGGGAGGCTTTTTCTCCAGATTACCTACCAATACCCATGACGAAACTGTTGCCTGGATGGAATTCTGAATCATCAATAAGACTCCATTTTACTTATTTTCGGTGAATGTGCATATGCGCCCAAAAGCTACAAAAAAGTTTTTCCATAGTATTATAACGGTGCGCCTATGCCGGGTCGCTCCACTACTTAAGCTATCCACCTTGTTAGGAGGCTGGTGGAGCAGTTCAGGGATAAGAAGAAGGACCTGCACATGGTGCTTATCGACTTGGAGAATGCGTATGACAAGGTCCCAAGGAAGGTACTATGGAGGTGCTTGGAGGCGAAGAGCGTGCCGGAAGCCTACATCAGAGTAATCAAGGACATGTACGATGGAGTTAAGACTAGGGTTAGGATGGTGGGTGGCGACTCAGACCATTTTCCAGTGGTTATGGGGCTCCATCAAGGATCGGCGCTTAGCCCTCTCTTGTTTGCCTTGGTGATGGATGCTCTAACCCGACATATTCAAGGGAATGTGCCTTGGTGTATGCTATTTGCTGATGATATAGTCTTGATAGACGAGACGAGGGTCCGTGTTATTGAGAGGTTAGAAGTATGGAGACAGACTCTCGAATCTAAGGGTTTCAAAATAAGCAGATCTAAGACAGAATGCCTGGAGTGCAAGTTTAGCGCCAAACCAAGCGAAGTAGGCAGGGACGTGATGATTGGATCTCATGTCATCGCCAAGAGAGACAGTGTCAGATATCTTGGGTCGGTAGTTCAGGGGGATGGAGAGATTGACGGGGACGTCACTCATCGTATAGGAGCGGGGTGGTCAAAGTGGAGGTTTGCATCAGGGGTCCTGTGTGACAAGAAAGTTCCACAGAAACTCAAGGGGAAATTTTATAGAGCTGTGGTTAGACCTGCAATGTTGTATGGGGCAGAGTGCTGGCCAGTGAAGAACTCTCATGTTCAGAGAATGAAGGTTGCGGAGATGAGGATGCTCAGGTGGATGTGCGGGCTCACTAGGTTAGATAAGATTAAGAATGAAGTTATTCGAGAGAAGGTGGGGGTGGCCCCGGTGGATGAGAAGATGCGAGAAGAGAGGCTGAGGTGGCTCGGGCATGTGCGGAGGAGAAGTCCTGATGCCTCGGTGAGGAGTTGTGAACGGCTGGCGAGTCGGCGTTCGGCGATGCAGAGGGAGGCCTAAGAGGTATTGGGGAGAGGTGATTAGGCATGACATGGCTAGAATGCAGGTTTCCGAGGACATGTCCCTTGATACGAAAGTCTGGAGGTCTAGTATCAGGGTTGTAGGATAGGTGCCCCTAGAGTTTTTCGTACTACTCACCCGGGGTTGGGTGAGACTTGACAGGGCTATCTATAGATTTTTTGTGTTTTGGTTTGTGTCTCCCTTTTGGTAGTTATTTATGGTAGTTACTGTATGATATTACTGCATGCTATTTTATTTATGGCTCTTATGTTTTGATAATTATTTACGCTATTTCTGCTGGACTTACTAATGCTCTTGTTTTTGTTTTTCCTCTCCTTCACTGAGCCGAGGGTCGATTGGATACAGCCTCTCTGTTCTTTCGGGTAGGGGTAAGGCTCGTCTACATATTACCCTCCCCAGACCCTACTTTGTGGGATATTACTGGATAGTTGTTGTTGTTGTTGTATAACGGTGCGCCTAAATGGTATCATTTCATTTGAGACAATCACTTGGTGAATTGTATTGCTTAATAATTTGGAAGGGGAAATAAACTGTGCTGAAAGTTTTGCTTGGTATTGTGTACCTTGTCTAACTTGGACTCCTTTTCCCAAGCTGCTTACCTGTTTGCTTATATGCAGGTCTTGCCCCCACCAAATGTGACTGGCGCTCTCCATATAGGACATGCACTTACAGCTGTCATCCAGGTATTAGAATCATCGAGCCTGGTATAGAGTGTTCATCTATTTTGCAGGATACAATTATTCGTTGGCGGAGAATGTCTGGATACAATGCCTTGTGGATCCCAGGGATGGATCATGCTGGAATCGCAACCCAGGTTGTGTGTCAAACATGTCAAATCCTGGCATTACCAATTTTCTTGTTTGAGGGTGTTTTGTTAAGCCTATAATTTGCTCAAATTAGCTTATAAATACTTTTTAGTTTATCTACATATTTGGTAAAAAATTGCTCATAAGCCACGTGCTTATAAGCTAAAATCAACCAAAAGCCATAATCTGATCACCTCAACTTACTATTTTTAAGCTTGCACTTTTAGTTTGAGAAAGAACTTTATCATTTAACAACAACAACAAGAACCCAGTATAATCCCACTTAGTGAGGTCTGAGAGTGTAGTGTGTACACAAACCTTACCCCTTCCCTGGGTAGAGAGGCTGTCTCCAAATAGACCCCCGGCATCCTTCCCTCCAAGAACTTTCCACCTTGCTCTTGGGGAGACTCGAAGTAACAACCTCGAGGTTGGAAGTAGGGTTGCTTACCGGCAACCCCTCGTGTCATTTATTCTTAGTAAATTTTACACTTTCTAATATATTTTACTAAAATAACATGCCTAATCTTCTTCAGCCTTATTGTTTCATCTTTTTCCCGTCCCCGTTCGAAACCAAGCTGCAGTCTCTCTCTCTCTCTCTTTCCCAACAAGCTGCTACTCTTCTAGTGTATCCTTTTGTTTTGCGACCAAGTCCAAGGTGCTATTTATTATCTGTGTCAAAATATAAACTAAAACCAAGTGGAGACACCAGCATTATTTTGTCTACTAGTGTATTTGTATGTATTTCATATAGTATCTTGAAAAATAACATAAGAAAGATAAATAGCAACTAACATGTTTTAAATAATGAAAAAGATTCAAGGCCTATTTTATTGGATTGTTGAGATATTTGTAATATGAGAATTTAAGTTTATCCGAATTGAATTTTTTTTACTTTCTGGAAAAAATCACAATTACTTAGATAAAGTCATATCATCAGAACTTGAATAAATATTTACTTATAGAAGATTGTTGAAATCGCAGTCTTTTTCAAGATGAATCAGAGTCGAGAACAAAAGTGCTAGTAAAAGTTAAAAAAACAAGATAATGCTTTATGTCAGTTTACTGTTCCTAAAGCTAATTCCCCCCTCCCACCCCCGCCCCCCCCCCCCCCCCAAAAGATTTGTTAGGGATTCGAAACGTGGTATAGTAGGGATTTTAAGGCTATTCAATTATTTTTACTTACAATAACATGGTCGTTTTGCATTCCTATATGCTATTTCTAATTCTGTGCCGTGGATGCTAAATCTAGGTTGTTGTGGAAAAGAAGATCATCCGGGAGAGGAATTTGACTAGACATGATATTGGTCGGGAGAACTTCGTATCTGAAGTGAGTATGTACCGCGAAGTGCTAACATCCTTTTTAATGTCTTTAGCTCCGACGCCTCCTCGGACGTAGTCCGACAAGCCGTTCCATATCCCAAAAGTCTTCAATCTTTGCATCTCGTCATGATAGGCAGGCAGCATATCTTGATCCATCGGTAGCAGAGCCACCGAGTCTTCTCTGGCTACTGCTCCGGCTAAGGCTTTCTTTCCGCTTTGACTTGCCTTCCTTATCTTTCAATCTGGACGGGCATCCAGTAAGAAGAAGTAGCTCCGCCAACAGCGCACGCAAGCTGCTCAGGAAGAGCACAACTCTTGCTCGGGTAGGTTAGTGTCATCATTATTGGCTTTTCTTTCTCATCAAAAATCACTTTACCGGCTGTAGTATCCTTCCAATTGTTGCCTTGCCTGCTTTGTCAGTCTGGGACAAGATCTCTGCTGAAGAGTTGAATAAGGAATCCAAGTACTAATTTTTAACAATTCATTGCACCCATATATTTATTAGTTGTACTTGTTGATGTTTTTAAGGTCTGGAATTGGAAGAATGAGTATGGGGGTACTATACTGAAGCAATTACGTCGCCTGGGTGCGTCACTTGATTGGTCTCGTGAGGTATGAATTGAGATTTTACCATTTTATTCGTCTGTCGAGAAAATCCTAAGTTATTATAGTTATACTTATATATTGTACTCCAACATGTTCTCCCAAATCAGTGCTTTACCATGGATGAGAAAAGGTCTAAGGCTGTTACTGAAGCATTTGTTAGGCTGTCCAATGAAGGTAAGTAACTCTTTTTCTTCCTCTTTGTTTGCCTTCTCTCCTTATGTGCATGTGAATATCTTCTTGCCTATGTGTGGGACGCAACCATTTTCTTTGCTAGCTGCAAGTTTTTGAATTGGTTTTAGCTTTGTATTAAACTTCAATTATCATCTATCAAGGGCTCCACGTATGGTGCATTGGGGTTGTGTCTTGCGTACTGCAATCTCTGATATTGATGTGAGCAAATCGCCTTTCATGATCAAGCTTTAGATGGTGTAGCAAATACTTCTATATAAACTTTACAAGCTGCTTGCTGTTTGTAGGTTGAATATACAGACATAAAAAAGAAGACACATTTGAAGGTCCCTGGATATGAATCGCCAGTGGAATTTGGGGTGCTGACATCATTTGCTTACCCCTTGGAAGGTGGGCTTGGTGAAATCGTTGTGGCAACCACCAGAATTGAAACTATGCTTGGGATACTGCTATTGCTATACATCCTGAAGACAAAAGTACTGCCACCTTCATGGGAAATTTGCTATTCATCCATTCAATGGAAGAAAGCTTCCAATAGTTTGTGATGAAATACTTGTAGATATGAACTTTTGGACTGGCGCTGTTAAGGTACTTTATATCATTATATTTTGAATGTTAAGGAACAATTGCCTCCCTCTCTCTAGATATTCATCATTGCTTTTTGGACCATTCTTTGAATATCCTTGCAGATAACTCCAGCCCATGATCCAAATGATTTTGAGTTTGGACAGCGTCACAAACTTGAATTCACAAATATTTTTACTGACGATGGGAAAATAAATAGCAACGGGGGTGCGGACTTTGAAGGAACGCCTCGTTTCAAAGCTCGTGTCACTGTGGCTGAAGCTTTAAAGGAAAAGGTACCTTCATAACTTTATGTACTGTCTTAGCTGAAAATGAAATGCTAATGGACTTGTGTGCATGTATTGATGTACAGAAATTTGTCAAGTTTATGAGATCTTGCATTTAAAAAATCCATAAATATCTTCACTAAACATTAATGCAAAATACGTAAATAGACACTGATAGTTGGACCAAACACTCAATTGAACACTTCAACTTACCCAGTTGGATGTCCCGGAAGTAGAAAATGTCATTTATCAGGGCGGAGGTTGTGATTCCCTATTGCAACCATTGCAACCACCATTCTCAGAACTAGGGAAACTAATATTTGATGTCGTGAGCTTGCATTCAGCTTATTAATGAAATTAATGCCCTAGGGTCTCAGTAACAGAGGATCTATTTGCAGATCTCCAGAAGCCTGGGTAGCGGTTTTCCATCTTTGAACTTCTGGTTCATTGAGTTCCCAAGCCTAGTTATTTACCATGAGCATATAATAAACGAGTCAAATTAACACCTTATATTTCAGACCTAGTAGAATTCAATGACTTAAAGTGAGATGGATTATGAGTATTTAATTACTTGGGATTGGGTGAGTAACATTCTGTTCCAAAATTTTCTTTTAGACATGTAACATCTTGCTTGAGTTTAGCTTTACGAGTTCATGAGGCTGTTGAATTGTTCTTAAGTTTCTTAACTATGAACGTGGGTTGCATTTGAGGATAACCTTGAGAAGAAGCTGTGTTGTGTAAACTTGGGGTATAGTAAGTAAAAAATAGTATCCTGGGATAACTGGATGAGGCTTAGTTGAGTCGAATGTGGCTTAGATGCGATGTCTGAATTGTGTTACGGGGTCTCTACAGGGATGTCCAGGATAACGAGATGCGCCTTGGGATTTGTTCAAGAAGCAATGATGTAGTGGACCTCTTGTAAAGCCCCACTGGTTTGTCAACTGCAAAAGTATGGCCAAGCAGGCTTTGGATGCTGTGATGGATGATGATAAACAGAAGATGGAGATCATCCCCAAACAATATGCTGCTAAATGGAAAAGGTAATGTTGGATCTGGCCACAAAAAATGCTTTGGTTAAATGAATGCAAAGGTTTAAATGAGATGCTAACTTGTGTGCCCCACTGCCTCCCTATATTTGGACTTCTGCATTTTGGTGGGACTGATGACTGCTTTAGGATCTTCTGATTGTTATTCACTTTTGTGCCTATCATTTGCTTTTGTGCAAGTATGGCATCAGATATAGATTTATAGATGCGGAACACTTGGTTGTGGTTTTTCTATGGAATTTAACATAAAAACCCTGTACATGTTGTTTTAAGCCGTTTTTTTTTCTTGATTCATCTGTTGATTAAAAAATTTGTTGTCCTCCATGTGATGGACATGCAGATGGCTTGATAATATTCGTGATTGGTGCATCTCAAGGCAGCTTTGGTGGGGTCATCGAATTCCTGCTTGGTATGTGACACGGCATGAAGTTTGTGATGATCACTGGATCGTCGCTAGAAATACAGAAGAGGCTCGAGATTTGGCTTGTAGGAAATTTCCAGGGAAGACGATTCTTGAGCTTTCTGAAGATCCAAATGTGCTGGATGCCTGGTTTTCATCTAGTCTTTTTCCATTATCTGCACTGGGGTGGCCAGACGATACTGCTGATTTAAGAGTTTTTTATCCAACTTCCGTTATTGAAACTGGACATGATATTCTCTTCTTCTGGGTTGCATGTATGGTGATGTTTGGCGATAACACTGGGAGGTGGTGTACCATTTATGAAGGTTAGCAAACTTCTTCATCCCTCATAGAAAAAGCCAATTTTTTTTATTTATGCTATAAGTGGAGAATGATACTAATCTATTTTAAGAGCAGTTGATATCTTTTTCACGAATGTGGCTCTGTTTCCACGATCCATGGCCTTTTCAGTGCTTAAAATAGAATTTTAAATGGGGTGCTACTGAAAGTTATCTAGTAATCTCTTTTTATCTACTTGCCAAAAAACAAAAAGAATCCGTGTTTTATCCACATGATGCGAAAAACTTTATTATGTATCTCATAATTGACACTAGTTGTGTGAGGCTTGTTTTTGGCTCGTAAATTGATGGACCCAAATCATACACTTTTGGGTCCATGGGTCCACTAACTTGTGAGACAAAAAGAAGCCTCGCTGCTAATGTCAGTTGTGTGAGGCACATATTAACTTTTTTCACATGAAGCAGTTAAGTAACTTGACCTTTTTGTTGAGATAAAAACAAATCTTATTAATTTTAACATGCATTGCAGGTTTATTTTGCATCCAATGATCCGTGACGCACAGTGACGTAAGATGTCCAAATCTTTGGGAATGTTGTTGATCCTCTTGAAGTTATTAATGGAATTACCCTTGATGATCTTCACGAGAGATTAAAAGAGGGTAACCTGGATGCCAAAGAAATTGAGAGTGCAAAAGAGGGACAGGCAAAGGACTTTCCTAAGGGTATTCCTGAAAGTGGGGCAGATGCTCTTCGATTTGCCCTACTCTCATATGCTGCTCAGGTTTGTAACATTTCTTAAAATTTAATAAGATGTTCCTTTTTACTTTCTTTGGATATTACTAACTTTCTTAATTTGTCCTTCCAGTCCGATAAAATCAATCTGGATATCCAGAGAGTTGTTGGGTATCGTCAATGGTGTAATAAACCATGGAATGTCGTTTGCCTTGAGTAAACTGGGTGAATATTACACCCCTCCAACAAATATAGCTCCTCGTGAAATGCCTTTTATCTGCCAGTGGATACTCTCAGCATTTAACAAGGCCATAGCGAAAACTATCTTATCCCTAGAATCTTATGATTTCTCCGATGCAGCAACAACAGTGTATTCGTTTTGGCAGTTCCAGTTGTGTGATGTGTTTATAGAAGTAATCAAGCCATACTTTGTCGGTGATAATCCAGAATCTGTATCTGCAAGAAGGTTTGCTCAAGAAACCCTGTGGCTTTCTTTAGATAACGGGTTGAGATTACTCCATCTGTTTATGCCATTTGTCTCTGAAGAAAGCGTCTTCCTGCTAGAGGAAATTCCATAAAGAAAGAATCTATTGTGATAAGTGATTATCCTTCAACGATAGAGGTATGCTTTAAGCACAAATGTTAAGTTCCAGAACTAGCAAATAGATATGTTACCTCTGTTGGTGGCTGTCAAGTAAATTCCATGTATGCTTCCTCTTTTTATTTAACTCAGGTCAAAGTTTAGCTTTTTCCTCCTTATCTTTTCGGCATTGGTTTTGGTGTGATGTTAGAGTCTTAATGGTTACTCAGAGCTGTATGGGATCAATTTCTGAAAAATCAATATACATAGTAGGCATCATGCTTGTACATTGTTAAATTTCTCATAAATAAACCTATGTAGGCAATTTGGTTTTCAAGAATATATATTTGGAATAGGTTAACTTGCTTTGAGGGTCTAAAAATGGTAGCTTATCAAGATGAGTCTAGTAGTGGAAAACAGGAATTAATATAATGCTTGCTAGCTGCTGCATGATTGTTATATTATCTTTTGACCCTGTTTCTCTACATCTGTTCACTTTTTCAGGGCTGGGATAATGATTGAGTAAAGCTGGGATGGAAACGTGTAAAGGTCAGGTCAAAGAGGGCATTGTTGCCGCCGAAAGAGAGATTCGCAAGGTAAATACTTTGCCGTATCTTCTGTCTTCTAGGTGAACTTGTCTTTTCGTATAATGAGCATTTCAAGTGCCATTTTCTGGTTTTTTTTGCTATCTCTTAGAGGGAGTCTATATGGTGTCCAATGGTGTGTGAACTACAAGTTATAAAAGAGCTATGTTTACTATTCATTGCCTGTTGAGCAATGATAAAAAAATTTCATCACTGATGATGAACATGTGCAGTCCAGACAAGATTGTTAAAGTATCACAGGGATCACTTTTGAATGTAATGTCCATCGAATATGTCCATATTAGTTTTGTGATTATTAGACCTGTGAGAAGGTTGAATTTACCTTTGAAATTGGTCTTAAGGCAATCTCTCAACTTAGTTGTTCGTAATATCTGTCTTCAGTACCCATCTTTAGAAGATTAGAATTTGCCACTTCAGCTTTCATACTGCTTTAGTTATTGTTTGTCTGTTGACTTGTAATTTCTTTAGGGGTCTTTGCTAAATTCCAAAACATAGATAATGTATGGTACTTGAGCTAAGGATACCAGCGTGCTATGATCTGTTTGATTATGTGTTGGTGAATCATTCAGTAAGTGATACACCTTTTGACGATGCACCTAAGTGATGAGAGATTGATATGCTAGGCTTTCTTTTTATTGCTTGATATGATAGCTTGTTAGGCAATAGATATTAATATACATGTGGCATGTTTTTTCTTTTATAATGGGAAATCATGTTCCTCTATTCCTCCCTCCTGTCTGCAAGTCAGTGCTTTCAATTAGTGCATCCATTTGAAGCATAGTGCAAGATGCTATTTGGCTTTTTGTCGTTCAGTTGTTTTTGTATAAAAGTGGACTTTGGGCCTCAAGTTGATATTTTTAAATTTGAGTCGGTTTATAATGTGAAGTTTACAAGCTGTTCAATTTGCAATGTAATGATGTATCAACTTTTTCTTCATTTGCAGGCAGCCAGGCAATATGAAAGCTTAAACGAAATGATGAGTGCCTCTCGCTACAAAGAGAAAGTTCCGCTTAACGTCCATGAAGACAATACAGTGAAACTCTGTGTCCTAAGGCAAGAATTAGAATCATTTGAAGATAATATTCAGCGTTTTACACCACATATTGATCCGCAAGTACTAAAATTCTCATAGCGCGCGGCGCAGGAACAGAAATCTTTTGAAGGGCCTAGTACGTCTCAATCATCAAGTTGAGGTACTATAATTAGAGTGTCTTCAGGTTCCGGTAAACACCACTTGGAAGGTCATCGAGTTATTGATTGGGCTCACATTTGAGGGATCGAGCTGCTCCGAATTGGACTCAAAAATCTAGAACTCCATTAGCCCAAAATTATCTCTTCTCATTTAACAAAAATAAAAATACTATTAACACATATTAATTAATCTTAATTAACAAGAATAAACTATTACATTGAATTATATATTAAAATGAAAATATTTTTTGGTATTTTTTAAAATTTTATAAAAGGTAGAGAAACTTATGTTAAAGTCATGGTAAAAGTTAAAACACTATTATTATAAAATACTAATAAGATTAAACTAAAAAATTTGATAGAAGAAATATTATAAAACTACTTTTATGCTTTTGAAATTAAAAATAAGAATAGCCTAAAATCCTATTTAAACAACTCAAGTAAACACTAACAACTTGTTTGAATAGTTGTTACATATTGTTTCATAATGTATTGTATTGTATTGTACTGTGTCGTTTGCTGAATACAATGTTTGGATGGATTATGTTATTTTGCCGTCGTTTTATGATATTACACACCAGTAATATGTTGAATAAATTTAATATTATAAAGAAAAATTATGATACGGTATATAAAAAGGTAGGGTAAATGATAAAATAAAATTATTTAATAATAATAAAGGATGATATTGAGAGAAAAAGATAAGGTAATGATGCGATTATCATTTCATAACGTAGTACATTTTATCGTTACATAACGGTTAATTTAATGATACGATACAATAAAATTTAAGTAACAATCAAAATAAATATTGCATTTAAAGTAATAATATGATACTATACAATAGGTAACAATCATCCAAACAAGTTGTAAAAATACTACAAATTATTTTAAAACTGTGTGGGTAAAAAATTACGCGCTTATATGTATTAAATGTTAAAATCAATGATCGTTTGTGAAAATGTAAGGAAACAAGTTAAAAATTACTAACCTATAAAGTTGGGATGCAAAATCTCTTCAAAATCGCCTCTAAATCGAGTTCAAACATGAATTGTGAAAAATGGGATAAAACCCGACTTTGGGATATTTAAATCACCGAGCCTCAGCCCTTCTTCGCGTTTGCGAAGGGCCTGAAGCGATTAGAACAGCAGCTCGAGTGGCCTTCACTTTCGCGAGCTTGGGCTCACATTCGCGTAGAGCAAATGACTAGCTCCCCAGGTCTCTCCCTAACACTACACGTTCGCGAGAGAAGGGTCGTGTTCGCAAAGGGTAGTGCCCCCTACTACTTTGCGTTCGTGGCCAGCTTTTCACGTTCGCGATGGATGAATTTCTCCCCTATCCCAATTTCTCCTTCGTACTCTCGCAATCGCGATGTACAAATCCTCAGACACTAGCAACAGCACTACCAACAGATCCTCTGAGTTCAAAATTTATCTGTAGCGTATCCAAAACTAACCCGAGCCCCTCGGGCTCCAAATCAAACATGCATATAAGTGTAATAACATCACATGAACTCGCTGATGCGATCAAAGTATCAAAATAATACCTAAAACTACAAATCAAACATTAAAATGCATGAATTTTTAAAGAAACTCAAGAACTTTCAAATTCACAACTAAGCGTCCGAATCCTATCAAATCAACTCCACGTTGTATCAAATTTTGCATACAAGTCTTAAATAGTAAAATGAAATTATACAAAATTCCGAAACTAAAATCTGAACTCGGTAGCCATAAAGTCAACCTACGTTTAAACTTTAAAATTATTTAAACCTTCAAATTACTAGTTTTAAACAAATCATGTTAAAACAAGTCAGAGACTTCCGAATTCAATTTCGAGCATACGTCCAAGTATAAGATTATGATACGGACCTACCGGGATCGTCCCAATACTGATCCAATCCGTTTACATAAAATATTAACCGTAGTAAACTCAAATTATTTTAAAACTAAAATTCATATTTTCTTCAATTGTTCAAACAAAAACTTTCTAGAATAAGACAAGGGTTATGTACGTAAATCAAAATCTATGAAAGCGGAGCTAATTGAGATCTCGGAACACCGAAATAAGTGCTAGAACTCTAAATGATCTATCGGGTCATCACATTATTCATTGAACCTTCCGTATTTCTTTATCTAATTGTTTCATACATTATCCTGGGAGCTGGGGAGATAGGGATGTTATGCACCGTATTGAGGTAGAGTGGATGAAATGGAGGTTAGTGTCTGGAGTCTCGTGTGACAAGAACGTGCCATCGAAACTCAAAGGTAAGTTCTATAGAGTGGTGGTTAGACCGGCTATGTTGTATGGGACTGAGTGTTGGCCAGTCAAGAAGTCAGATATTCAGAAAATGAAAGTTGCAGAAATGAGGATGTTGAGGTGGATGTGGGCATACTAGGTTGGATAAGATTAGGAATGTAGATATTTGGAAGAGGGTGGGCGTGGCTCCGGTGGATGACAAGATGCGGAAAACGCGACTTAGATTGTTCGGTTACGTCCATAGAGAAGCCTAGATGCCTCGGTTAGGAGGTGTGAGCAGTTGGCTTTGGCAGGTACGAGAAGAGGGAGAAGGCGGCCTAAGAAGTATTGGGTCGAAGTGATCAGACAGGACATGGCGTGACTCCAAATTTTTGAGGACATGGCTCTAGATAGGAAGGTGTGGAGGTCGAGCATTAGGGTTGTAGGTTAAGGGGTAGTCGGGCAGTTGATCTATATTGTGTTTCACACTTCTGTATAATATTTGTGGTACTTTATTTGCTGTCTTTCACGTTGGTGATATTATTTTTATAGATTTTGTTGTCACATATCTATTGTATCTGAGTCGAGGGTCTCTCGAAAATAGCTTTTCTATCCCCTCCGAGATAAAGATAAGGTCTGCATATATATTATCTTCCCTAGATCCCCTGGCTGAAATTTTATGAAATTGTTGTTGTTGTTGCTCTTGCTGAAACAATTGTTATTGTAGCTTAGCTGTTAGCCAAGCTATTTCTTTTACACTTGAAGACATAAATAGTATAAATTTTTTTAATCTTAATCAAAGTTTAGTGTCCCCATCTGTCTAGCTGCGGAAAACGGTAAGATTGGGTTGAATTGAAGGACTAGTTTCAAAATAATGTTGACTTCACTTGGACTTTGTTAATTTTTCTTCACATTTTCATGCCAAAAGAAGTTGAAACATGGACGATTGTGGAGGTGTGCAGGGGAAGATGACAAAGACAATTAGGCCGTGAAAAATGATGTTTGTAGGAGAATCTCTCGTTCTAATCACGATCAAGAGAACAGATATGTTAATTGACTGTGGTTGGTTTTATCGTTATTTCAACTCCCTTTACGATTTATGACAAGTGTTGAGACCAATTTAAGACAAACAGATTTGCAATCGACTTCTTGTCGATATCTCATTGTTTCAGATTGAAAACTATTGTACTCGTCGTTCTCTTTGGAATGGTGGAAAATTTTATCTTTCTTAATTTTAATTATTTAGGTTGAAATCATCACTCTCAAATGTAGTTAAATAATCATTAAAATAGACCGAAGACACTTAGTAGGTGTTTGGACATATATATTACTTAACGGTTTGTTTCATATTTTGTCATTATCTCACCATTAAGTTAAACTAGGGATTTGAATTTACAAAACTGCTTTGAAAAATATTTCAAGTGAAATAATAATTTTCATTCACAAAACTACAATTTTTATTTCAAGTGAAATGTATAAACACAATTTTAGCTTTTAATTCTGGAGTTGAGAGCCAATTCCAGTTAGTAATAGCACCCTTCTACACTATAGGTGGAAAGATCTAATTCCATCAGGAGTTTTGCATTCCTTACGCTTTTTCTTCTCCTCTTGATGTAACGTAATTTCTTTTGATAAAATAAAATTTTCAAATACTTTTTGTTAACTTTGACTTCAATTTCAAATACTATTTTTTTTCATCTTCAACCGAATATTATTCAAAACGACCCTCAAAATGAAACAAATGGGTAAATTCTTCCTTCCATGATTGGGGACAAATGACATACTTTGCGGTATGCATTTTTTTACGATAACAACAACATACCAAATATTTATCTCACATCGTGGGATCTTAGGAGGATAGTGTGTACGCAGATTTTACCCCTATCTTGTGAGGATACTGAAAATGTTTCGAGTAGACCCCCGACTCAAGATAGTATAAGTTCCACCTTAATAAAATATAGGCAAGAAGAGACAATATCAAAAAACTATATAAAAGCAGTATAATACAACAAGACAGTAAAGTGATCAGCAATGAAAGAAAATAATGATTAGTCATAAAAATCTACTACCAACAGAAACGAGATTGCGTGCCAATATTAAAGTTATGAACACTCTACACTACCTACTCTACTATTCTAATTCTCGACCTCCATACCTTCCTATTAAGAGTCATGTCCTCGGTCAGATGAAGTTGCGCCATGTCTTACCTAATCACTTCTCCCTACCCCTTCTTTGGCCTACCTCTACCTCTCCGTAGGCCCTCCAATTTCAACCTCTCACACCTCCTCACAGGGGCGTCTGTGCTCCTCCTCCTCACATGACCAAACCACCTAAGGCGCGCTTCCCGTATCTTGTCCTCAATAGAGGTCACCCCTACCCTATCGCGAATAACCTCATTTATGATCTTATCTAACCTGGTGTGCCCGCACATCCACCTCAGCATCCTTATCTCATCTAGCTTCATCTATTGGACATGAGCAATTTTGACTGGCCAACACTCAACCCCATACAATATTGTTGGTCTAATCACCACTTTGTAAAACTTACCCTTAAGTTTTGATGGCACTTTCTTGTCACAAAATACCGAAAGTGAGTCTCCATTTCACCCATCCCGCTCCAATACGATGTGTGACATCTCCATCAATCTCTCCATCCCCCTGAATAATAGATCCGAGGTCTCGTTTTGCTCTAGGGATGACCTGCGAGTCCAGTCTCACCTCCTACTTCCCCTCCTAAAGTCTCGCCGCTGAACTTGCACTCCAAGTATTCTGTCTTGGTCCTGCTCAACTTGAAGCCCTTAGATTCCAGGGTCTTCCTCCATACCTCTAATTGCGTGTACACACTGTCTGCGTCTCGTCAATCAATGCCATATCATATGCAAATAGCATGCAACATGGCACCTCCCCTTGGATGTGGCGCATTAGTGCGTCCATCACTAGAGCAAATAAAAA
The DNA here is from genome assembly GCA_034376525.1 of Nicotiana benthamiana. Lineage (NCBI taxonomy): Eukaryota > Viridiplantae > Streptophyta > Magnoliopsida > Solanales > Solanaceae > Nicotiana > Nicotiana benthamiana. The sequence continues at coordinate 71,171,350 of CM067330.1, forward strand.
TGGACTTAGTGCTGACCCCTGAAACCCCATCATAATCAAAAAATGGTCCAAGTCCCCCCTCCCCCCTCCCTACCATCCTTACTCGAGTCTTTACTCCATCATACATGTCGTTAATCACTCTAATGTAGGCAACATAAACACCTCTAGCCTCCAAACATTTCCACAAACCTCCTTCAAAACTTTATCGTACGTCTGTTTCTAAGTCGATGAACACCATATGCAAGTTCTTTCTCTCCATGTACTGCTGACAACTATTTGGTACAACAATAATAAGAATAATAGAAAATCTAATAAAATCTCACAAATAAAATATTATCTGGGGAGGATAATATATATATATACCCTTACGAAGATAGGGATGCAAAAAGATATGCAACACAAAGACTTCCTAGGGTCAACCATCCTTGACATTGGTATGACGATATTAAAGGAGTAAGTGACTGAATCACATGATAGCATCCCTAATAGTCGCATCAACGGACTAAAACAAGAAAAATAAGATAGCTTGTCCATTCTTTTCAATCACTACCCAAACTAAACTCACCAATCATGCATTTCTATCTCTAACCAAACGCGTTCATCGGAGACCGTAGATGTTGTTGCTAGTACAGTTATGGATTATGCCGCAATAATTATAAGATAGAAATTGTTGTTATTCACTTGTCTCAAAAGATTGACGGGTCAATATGCAAGATTCTAAATTTTGTACATTTTTATGGGTTACATTGTTTCACGTCATTAGACAAAATTGTTTGTTGTTAAATTATACTGTTTTAAAAAATTCCCACTTCATGAATTAACTTCTACAATTAATTACGTTTACAGTGTAATTTCTTTATATGGTACTTCCTCTGTATAAAAAAATAGCACTATTTCCTTATTGGTCTATCTAAAAAAAATTGTCACATTTCAAAAGTTCATTAATAGGAAGAATTTATATCAACATAAATGTTATGACAGATTTTAGATCATAAATTTCAAAAGTTTTACGGACATAATTATTTTAACTTATTTAAGACCATATATCGATCTCTAACATCTTGAGTCTGAACTTCGACTCCTAAACTCAAAACTGGCTGGAAATGCATGCCCATTTTGAGCTTGCTCAGGCGGATGTTTCCAATAATCTTAACTTTACAAATTGTCAGTTTCTGTCTTTTCATACGAAGTCTGGCACTTTTCGTGCATATTTCATTCTTTATTAAAATTTATGTCAAGTTAAATTAGAACAATCTTTCTGAAATAGAGGAAGTATTAGACTACCCTATTTGCTCTAAAGGTCCCGAGCGTAGGGGATTGCTAAAGTGTCTAGAAGGACCGAACTGAATTATACGAGATATATATTTTCTCAACACTATCAGATATTCGACTTAAGGGGTCGATCTGTAAAATAAACCTAATATATTTAATATTTATTCACCAAGAAAAAGACCAACTCGCAATTGGCCCATAAACAGCTGGAACATGATTTGTCCAATGCATTATGTATATAGCATGGCAAAACAGTGGAATGCGAATGCCGTTAGGACCACCTAGCACCTGCCACATATCATTATACTATTAACTTTTTTCGCGTGATTTTGTAGCCTTATTTGCTTATGTAGGCTTCCATTTCTCCCCCTGTGACCTTGTTATTTATCCCGATTGCTTTTTTGGTTACAAACAGCACGTATATTGCCTTTGTTCATTACACCATTGGAGCGGAGCTAGAGTTTAGCTTATGAGCTCGGTCGAACTTACTTTAATTCAAATTTTGTATTTATTATAATTTTTTTATTAAATATATATAAATTATTAATTTTCAATAACTTAAATAGATTAGACTTTGAACTCGTAAGTTTCACATCTTAAGTTTGCCTCCATCGACATTGCCTTTCACCTTGACTATAGACTTACTTAAAACTGATGCCCCAATACGGATAGTAACTTCAATTAAGAGAAAGGGAAAAACTTCTGAGGAACATTAGAAAAAAAAGTTGAAAGTTTGCATTAAAATTAAGCAATGATAATCAGAACAAGAAAATTGACTATATATAATAAATACTTATAGTTGTTTATAATAACTATAGGGCCAAACAAGTGGTTTACCTTTATTTTCTTAAGTAATCCTAAATGATTCGACCCGAATAAGAACATTAGCGGATCCATTCAGTCAGCAACTGCCCAAGTCATATCATTCTCAAAGATCCAATGACAAACTTCAATCTTTCCGGGTCCTGACCCGAGTGCAATAAACGCTCCATGACTGGCTCCCCAAGCTGACGTGTCCACGTGACAGATGGCAACACCATGATTAATCTTAGCCTTGGAATTCGGATCCAAAATATCTGCTTCGTAGACCCGAACTTTAGGAACCGAATGGCAATAGTAAACTAAGTACGGGAACAAACTCTGATGACAAGAAACTGATTTGGTTACTTTTCCACCGTTGATTCCTTTGACTGATCCTATCATAATATTTGCTTTTGACCCCTTTGTATTCTCAGTAGTTCGAACGACAACGTTTCGACCTAACACTGAGGTTGAAAAGTCAATCATGTCCTCAACGGAGTTGACGCAACGTTTGGTCTCGCCAGCGCTCGGCGATCTTTCACACTCCGTCAATGCATCGCTTATCATTTTCCCCATCTGAGAATCGTCTCCGGCGTGGAAAATTGTTTTTAGGTTACTAATTTTTGAGGTAGAAAATGGTAATTTTGAAGCTATCACTCTAGGCAAAAATGATCTTTTTGGCATTTTATCTTGAATATCAGGCATTGGCATTATAGTACCTGTTTTCAACATTTTTTCTCTGAAAAATTTCCCTGGCTCAATCCATTTGTTTTTCGCATTTTTATCAGACACCAAGGAAGATGAAACTGAAACCTGATTAATGGTCTTGTTCTTATAGTCAGCAAATGTGACGACTGTTTTTCCATACTCTTTAAAAGTCGTGTTCACGCCATAAGTCTTAAATCCAACTGTTTGAGCATCAGTAATACCAGATCCATATTTATTGAATGTATCAGACCCTTCACCAAATGACTGACCATAATTCTCGAAATTAGCTCTGCCAGCATTTGGATCATCGACGTATGATGTGAATTTATCATCTCCAACATTAGACTTGTCGCGATAATTAATAAAAGTCTCGAAAGGAGCATTACCATCAGCACCATAATTCTTGAAAGTATTTTCTGGTACATTTGCATTAGACCCGTAGGATTTGAACGTGTTGCCCCCACCATTTCCTGATTCGCCGTAGTTCGTAAATGTTGAGCCTATAACGTTAGAGTTATTTGCATAGCTGATGAAATCGTTAACTGCTCCGTTACTATTTCTACCGTAGCTTGTGAAAGATTGGTCTCCAGAATTTGTATCTTTAGTATAGCTTGTAAAAGATTGCTTTCTGCCCGCTACCTCAGTGGAATAAGTGGTGAACCGTAGATTAGGGACGTTGACATTGGGGGCGTAGTTCTTGAACTCTCCAACCCCACCAGCAGAAAGGCCTGCGAAAACGGATGTAATATTAAGTCAACGAGTTCATCTGAAATCAATATTTTTATAACTGAGTGTACCGTCGCTCAAATTGCAATTAAGTATTATATTATGAGTACTAAATGAGTTTGATAACAAGAATATAAAATTTTAATTCTTCGAGTATAGATTCTGACTCCGTTTCCGTGCAACTATGCTAAGGTCAGATAGAGACGGACTCAAGATTTGAAAATGCTGATGGCACAACTATATAATAAAAATTTGAGCAAATGCTGAAGTGAGAATCAAGTCCAAGCAACGCATTAAAAGTCAAGTTATCCACCCTAATCGACCAATACAGTTGCATACGTTTTGTGTCTTAGGCCATCTCCAATCCTAACACAAAATTTCACATCAAAATGGTATAACACTAAATTTAGTCCAACCATTACACCAATTTTTACAGCAAGAAATAATATTTCTTCTCTTCTATATTATATTATTATCTCTATTTACTTTTCCTTTTTTTATTTCCTTCAACAAATACTATCTTTTTTTCTCTTTTAATATTCATAATATATAATTCACATTCACTAGTTATATAATTATTTATTACAAAATTATTTTAAAGGATAAATTAACTCAAAGTGAAATCATTGATGAAAAATAATTAAATAAATATTACATCATAGTCAAGAATACGAAGTAAAGTAGCTCAGGAAATGAAGCTTCGAGGAAAAAAGAATATAAAGGAAAAAATGAAATTTTATTGACGAACTTAAATTTCATTGACGATCCAAATCTTTGCAAATTTTTGAGACAAGAACAAAAATGAATAATCGATAAAAAAAGTCAATAATTTCAACAACCACAATTGCAACAATTTTCTACGCCGTTCTCTCGGTATTTTAATAATTTTGATGCATTTGGAATAACATAGGAGATTACTAAAACTTATGTGTTGAAGATAACAGGTACCTAATGAAATTGTTAAGATATCTATAAGCTAATCCACCCACCACCACCATCACACAAAAAGAGCAAAGATTTTAGTGTAATAGTTGTGGTTCAAAAATTATCTCAAATCACATGTTTACGTTTCAGGTTTAGCATTCTTGCATTTTATTTTGGAATTCCTAGCTCGGACTGACCTGTGCCATAAGTGTTGAAGCTTTGATCAACCACGTTTCCATTTGGTGCGTAAGTAGAAAATTTATCATCATGGCCAGCACCACCACGGCTGTATTGACGGAACGAATTCACGGGAAGGTTGTCATTCTCAGCATATTTCTTGAAGCTGTCAAAACCGCGTGGCAATTTAGATCCATAGTTGGTGAAATTCTTGCTCATATAGGAAGAAAACTGCACATCTTGTCCATGTTTTTCTAGACTTGATGATATATCAGGGAAAGAGAGAAGATTAGCAGAGGAGCAAAAGGAAGAAATCTCCTTTGAGAGAGATTCTTGATCCCCTGCTAGTTTTGAGTAAGTTGCAAATTGTGCAGCATTTAATGGCGATGCTTTATTGAGAAGAAACCAAGGTTTTGGTAATTCATTTGAAATTTGTTTCTTCCAGTAACGAATCAAATATGCTTTGGGTGTAAAAGGGTTTATTGAATCGCCAGAATTATATCTGTTTCCGGCAACAATTACCTGCATGGACACGACACATACAGATAAATTAAGAAAGTTTTATAAGCAAATTAATTAGTAGTCTACTTTGGGAAAGTGAAAAAGACAAAAGATTGATTAATATGGTAACTTACCCTGAAAAGGAGGAAAATGCAGAAAAGCAGAGTGTTAGTGTGCATTTTTTAGTAAGGAAAAAAGGGAGAATATTGGGTTTGTTGGATTTAACTTCTTCCTGAAAGTATAGATATATAGTGAAAAAAAATAGTGGATATGCTAGTGATGATGATAATGAAGGAACTGATGGAAGTTGACCTCGTATGCGATACAGCTAACAGAATGCTCTGCTATTCACACGCTTCAACTTCACTGGAATTTTTGACTTCAATAGCTTTGCTTAACGCGTTTTTTATGGTTAGTAAGTGACCGAGTTTTTATCAATGTTGTTCGTTGTATATTTATTTTAGTCCCTCAAATATAATTTTGAATATATTTAATCCTTTAAGTATATAAAATAGAGCACCTTTAATCTTATTGACACAATGTGTTTAAAAACTAACGATGTTACTTAACTCTGATTTATGAAGCAAATATTTTGCTCTGAAGAAAAACGTTAACGCTCCTTTTATTGGATACCACAAATTATTACTTTAATTAATCATTTTTAGATAATATCTTCCAAATTTTTCTTTGAAAATGTCCTCTTCTGTACTCATTTTCAAGGAGAAAATGCCACTATATACCCGCTATAAAAATAATAGTCGAAAAAATATATAAAACTTGTATATTTTTTATAACATTTAAAAATTTCGGCTGATTTTTCCAAAAAGAAAAGTTAAAATTTAAAAAAATAGAGCTACCAGGATCACTTCTAGGTATATTATTGAAGCAAATGAATAACCAGGTTGTATTATCATTTTTAGCATGTGCCAGAAACTATTTACATTTAGTAGCCGAAAAAGTATATGAGATTTGTATTATTTTTGTATATTAACATACAAATGACATGTTACAAGTATTTTGGTCATAAGTACTTTACTTTATGTTTTGATAATCTAACAAACTTACCATCTAGAACCAGATAAGGAACCTATTACACATTTGCAAGATCTTAAGATCACAAAGTTCCAGGTTAGGATCCAGCGTGGGATATAACTCAACTTTTCAGAGTGGAAGGAACAACTGAGGGAATAGGTCCCTACCAGTTCCCGAGGAGACTGTATGAAGTCAACTCTCCAGCCGGAAAGTTGCTTCGTGCACACGCTACTGTACAGGAATAGTGCATCAGTCAACTTTCTATGGAAGAATTTTTATTTACCTTGCTTACATTATTGTAAGTGATGTCACACATATATAAATACAATCAAGGAAGGTAAAACAACTTACTTCATAAGAGAACACGATAATGAATCTGATACAATTAAGTTCCTTTGCATTCGAAATAACTAGTCAGATGTCTGGTTCAATTCTCAATTAAATCAGATAAGGAAACAACAGAGGGTCCAGATAGGGCTCGGTTCTCCTCATCGTTGTACACTCAACTCTGCAGCTGTAAAAGCTTCTATACTGTACCGTCTGGCAGGCTGCTGCACAGTACCGTATGGCAGCAGTACAACATCACAATTGTAGCTTGCTAATGCCAAACTAAAGGGCACTTTATTGTATCATCCTTGATGACAGCACGTACACATATTATCAATATGAGGAGAGGGATTTCATCTCCCCAACACTTGAAAATCAAAAGAAAATACTCTCAAGTGCTAGTCACAACCTCCCTCAAAAACAAAAGCTATTGTAACCTCAAGGACCAGATCCAAGGTCTTTAGATTTGTTGAGTCTTTGTTATTTGTTTATTGCTATGCGTTTCTGGTGTGGAGGGTTGAATTCAGCAATAATATATAATGTTGGATACACTTGGCCACTTAAGTTTGGAGTATTCAAGTTCCCTTTTCTGACTATACTATACACCTTTGCTTTCTAAATTTGCCGTCATCAGCTTCATTCTTTGTTTAAATATCGCAGCCTATCTTTTGTTTGTTTTCTGGTCAGTGCAGAGTCATACTGAATGGAGGGTGTGTGGGTATGTTCTATTTAAATATAGGGACAGATGTTCTAATTTCCACCTCATTCAATAGCAGAGTCAGTAAACCACTCTTTATAATAACAAATTACTAAAAGTCATTAAATTATTCTTTGTAGTAAAAATATCTCTCAAATGCATCACAATCCTAGTAACTTTTCTGTGATACTAGGCAAAATTGATCAGTGACATTTTGGTTATTAAACTAACTTAGCGACTTTCGTGATACTCAGAAAATAGAGTGATTTTTTTATAAAAGATAATTTAGTGAATTTTGTGTAATAAAACGGAGGTGGTGATCATTGACCATCCATGAAATTGACCTGAAAAATCTCTTATAGGAACAGATGTATATATATTGTAAAATACTTGTATTCATCAACCCACTAGAAAATATTTTCTTGTAAAAAATTATCACCAAAAGGTACAACTCGTTATACTATAAACATTTTGTTAATTGAGAATATGAAATACACAAGATAACTTGATGGAACAATAATTTTTCGTGGAAATCCTGAAAGCGAGAAATTATTGAAAGAAAATTGGAGGAGAAAGAAGTGGTTAAGCAAAGGAAGAGAAAAACCAGGAGAAAGAAGTGGTTTAAGTTATTGTCACGGTCCAAAATTTCTATCGTTGAGATCGTGATAGCACATAACGTTTCATTTGCTATGCAAGCCAATGTTAGAACAATTTGTTTCTTTTAACTATTTAGATGATGACATTGATAACAAACTGAAATAACGTATATATTCTAAATATAAATGCAGAAACTAAACCAACAATACGTCTATTACAATTTCCTTAACCTAGCATCACAGGTGCAAAAGCTGTTAAAGTAATCCATATAAAGGTTTGAAATAAGTAGAAAGCTGTCTGAATGAAGTTATATCCCAAATGCGAAGATCTCCTCATTCCTGCTTGCATCGCAAATGCAAAGAAAACCTTGCAAATGCGACCCCGACCTTTTCCGCAAATATGACGATGTGATCACAAATGCAATCACTGTCTTCTCCCGTCACAATTAGCAAATGGGAAAAATTATTCGCAAATGCGAAAACCATAAGGCCCAGTTTTTCTTCGCAAACGCAAAACCTGCAGAGGTCGCAATTGCGATACTTAATCTCGCATTACGAGATCAGAGACCTACACCAGCAATGTTCTAAGGCTTATTTTCACTCCGCAGCCTATCCAAAACTCACCCGGGCCCTCGGAGCTCCAAATCAAACATGCACACAAGTCCTAAAACATTATACGTACTTTCTCGCGTGATCAAATAGCCAAACTAACACCTAGAACTACGAATTTAGTACTAAATCAAATGAAATTTTTAAGAACACTTTAAAATTTTCATTTTCACAATCGGACGTACGAATCCTGTCCAACTAATTCCATTTCTCACAAAATTTCACCGAAAAGTTATAAATATTATATTGAACCTGTCCGAGATCCGGAATCAAAATACATATCTGGTATCAACAGGCCAAACATTAAACAATTTTTAAAACTGTTGAATTTTCTGACTTTTAATTTTCAACAAAAATTCAATACTTTAGCTAGGGACCTCCGAATTCGATTTCAAGCATACGCCCAAGTCCCATAAATATGGAGCCATTGGGACCACCAAAATATTATCTGGATTCATTTACTAAAATTATTGACCAAAGTCAACTCAAATGAAGTTTTAAGGCAAATTTCTTATTTTTATCAACTTTTAACACAAAACCTTTCAGGAAACACGCCCGGAATGTGCACACAAATTGAGGAGGGTAGAAATGAGATTTTAAGGCTTAAAAGGGCAGAATTGAGTTCTAAAATACAAGATGACATTTCGTGTTATCCTATTCTCCACCTCTAAAACAACCGCTCGTCTTTGAACAGACATAGAAAAATACTTGAGATGGTGAAAAGGCGGGGATATATACTCCGCATATCGGATTCAGGCTCCCATGTAGTTGCCTCGACGGGTTGACCTATCCACTGTACTCGACTGAAGGATAAATCTTCGATCTCAACTGGCGAACTTGGTCGGCTGGAATATCCACAGGCTCATTCTCATAGGTGAAATCCTTGTTCAGCTGGACAATGCTGAATTTTAACATGTGGGATGGATCGCCGTGATACTTCTGAAGCATGGACACATGAAACATTGGATGGACCGCTGATAAACCAGATGGCAACATAAGTCTGTAAGTCACCTCTCCCACTCGCTTGAGAATCTCAAAATGCCCGATGTACCTTGGGCTGAACTTGCCCTTCTTTCCAAGCCTCATTACACCCTTCATGGGTGACACACGGAGCAATATTCTTTCTCCAACCATGAATGCAACATGATGGACTTTACGATCAGTATAACTCATCTACTTGGACCGAGATGTTCAAAAGTCTATCCTGAATGATCTTATCTTTATCCAAGGCATCCTGTACCAAATTTTTACCCAATAAACGAGATTCCCCTGGCTCAAACCATCCAACCAACGATCGATATTATCTACCATATAATCCCTTGTAGGGAGCCATCTGGATGCTTGACTGCTAGATTTTGTTGTAGGCAAACTCTACAAGAGGGAAGAACTGATTCTATGATCCTCCAAAGTCAATACCAGATGCAGAGCATATCCTCCAATATTTGAATAGTGCGATCAGGCTGCCCGTCCGTCTGAGGATGAAATGCTGTGCTCAGCTCAACCTGCTTACCCAACACATGCTACACAACTCTCCATAAAGTGCAAGGTAAATGGTGTACCTCGATCAGAAATGATTGACACGGGCATACCGTGAAGACGGACAATTTTCGCGAATATAAATCTCTGCCAAACGCCCCGAAGAATAGGTAACTGCCAGAGAGATGAAATGCGTTGACTTGTTTAGTCTATCCATAATAATCTAAACTGCATCGAGCTTCCTCAGAGTCCGTGGAAGTCCAACAATGAAATCTATAATGATACGCTCCCACTTCCACTCATGAATCTCTATCTTCTAAAGCAAATCACCAGGTCTCTGATGCTCGTACTTTACTTGCTAACGATTTAGACATCGAGCTACATATGCAACTATATCCTTCATCATCCTCCTCCATGAATAATGTAGCCGCAAATTCTGATACATCTTGGTGGGGACCGGATGAATAGAATACCGGGAACTATGGGCCTTCTCTAGAATCAACTCATGAAGTCCATCCACATTATGCACACAAACACGACCCTACATCATCATAAACTTCATCATGTCTAACTGTATTCTTCTTAACATCATCGTGATGCACTGTGTCAATAGGGACAAGCAAATGAGGGTCATCATACTGCCACTCCCTGATGCACTCAAACAATGTACACCGAGCAACCTTACAAGCTATAACATGGTTGGGCTCATAAACATCCAACCTCATGAACTGATTGAACAAGGACTGAACATTTAATGCAAGCAGTCTGCTACCGACTGAAATGAACGCAAGGCTTCCCATACTCACTGATTTCCTACTCAAAGCATCAGCCACCATATTGTCCTTTTCAGGATGATACGCGATGGTGTATCATAGTCTTTTAATAGCTCCAACCACCTTCTCTACCGCTCTTTTTGATTGAATAGATATTCAAACTCCGATGGCCCGTGAATACTCACACAACACACCATAAAGATAGTACCTCCAAATCTTCAGAGCATGAACAATGTTGCCAAGTCTAAGTTATGAAAATGATAATTCTTCTCGTGAATCTTCAGCTAACCGTAAAACATATGCAATTACCTTGCCACCCTGCATCAATACCATACCAAGTCCAATACAAGATGTATCACAATATACCGCATAAGATTTTGAACCTGTGGCAACACCAACACTGGCGTCGTAGTCAAAACAGTCTTGAGATTTTGAAAGCTCGCCTCACACTCATCTGATCATCTGAATAGGTTAGCCTTTAGGGTAAACCTTATCAATGAGGTTGCTATAGATGACAACCCTTCCACAAATCTAGGGTACTAACCCACCAATCCCAATAAACTCTGGAACTCTATAGCTGATGTGGGTCTAGGCCAGTTTTATACGGCCTTAATCTTCTTAGGATCCACCTGAATGCCCTCTGTCTATACAACGTTCCCCAAAAAGGCAACTAAGCTCAACCAAAACTTGCATTTCGAAAACTTAACATAACTAGATGTCTTTTAGAGTCTGAAGAACGATTTGAAGATGCCTCTCATGCTCCTCTCGGCTGCGAGAGTAGAATAAGATATCATCAATAAACACAATCATGAAGGAATCACAATAGGGCTTGAACTCTCAGTGAATCAAATCTATAAATATTGTCGGGGCATTGTCAGTCCAAATGACATTATTAGAAACTCATAATGCCTATACTGAGTCTGAAAAGCTGTCTTAAGGACATCAGATGCCCTAATCTTCAATTGACGTTAGCAAACCTTAAATCGATTTTTGGAATCACCTTAGCACCCTGAAGCTGATCAAATAAGTCATCAATCCTTGGAAAGGGATACTTGTTCTTAATGGTGATTGTTCAACTACTGATAGTCTATGAACATCCTCACCGATCCACCCTTCTCCTTCACAAACAACACAGGCGCACCTTAGGGTGAGACACTAGGTCTAATGAGGCCCTTATCAAGCAAGTCTTTCAACTGCTCCTTCAAACCTTTCAACTCCGGCGGGGCCATATAGTATGGATAAATAGAAATTATGAGTGCCCGGAGCCAAATAAATACTGAAGTCATCATCTTTGTCGGGTGGCATACTTGGCAGTTCTGCATGGAACACCTATGGAAAGTCATGAACGATTAGTAGTGAATCCATGAACGGAACCTCCGTACTAGAATCACAGGCATAAGCCAAATAAGTTAAATACCCCTTCTTCACCATATACTAAGCCTTTATTACGAGGCAACCTTGCAAGTAGAATAGCCTAAAGTCGTTGTCCACTCCAATTGAGGCGACCCCGACAAGGCTAAGGTCATTATCTTGGTGTAGTAGTCCAATATAGCATGATAAGGTGACAGACAATCTCTCCTCAAAATGACATCAAAATTGACCATGTCAAGAAGTACAAGATCTACACGAGTCTCAAGACTGCCAATGATAGCCACACACGAATGATAAACACAAACTACAACAATAGCATCTCCCATAGGGGTGGACACATATATGCAGGGGAACGCTCAAAGAATCACGAGCACAACCAAATATGAATCAAAATAGGACGAAGTGTATGAATAAGTAGAACTCATATCAAACGCAACTGAGAGATCTTTACTGCAAACTAAAATCGTACCTTTGATAACCGCATCAGAGGAATCAACCTCAGGTCTGGCTACAAAAGCATAGCATCGGGGTTGGGCCCAACTAATTTGAACCATATCTCTAAGATGGCCTCCTACTGACTAGCCTCCACCTGTTACTGCCTGGCCTCCACCTCTAACAGCCTGACCTCTACCTCTATTGGCTTGACCTCCACCTCTGGCTCCCTGACCCCTACCTCTAGCTATTTAAGTGGGCGTGATTCATTCGGTGCCAGAATCACGAGAATTGTGTTGTGGTATACCGCGTAATAATCTCATACAATTCCTCCTGATATGCCCAAAACCACCACACTCAAAACATCTATCCTGGTGTTGTGGATGCTGAAACTGAGAGTGATCCGGTTTGGGAGGATGGGAATTATAATAAATTTAAAAAGGAGGTGAATTGATAAGAGGTGGAGGTGCACTAAAGGTTGGATGACAGGAATGAGGCATATAAGGGACACGTCTCACAGAAGCACTGTGGGGTTCCTAAAGTGCTGATTGATATGGCCTGGGAGGATGGACTCAACCAAAAGTACCCTACCTTCATACGCGGCACCACTAAATCTACCAGAATGACGAGGCCTCATGTCGGATCTCTAACCGCTCCTATAAGCTAGTTACTATCTCGACTCGCCTGGCAATATTAGTTGTCGCTTGAAAAGAAATCTTATCCCTAGTCTTCTTAGCCATCTGCAATCTAATAGGCTGAGCAAGTCCCTCACTAAACCTCCCCCATCTCTCTATTTATTTCTTGTAGGAAGCAAAAGAATATCATGATGGGCCAGATCCACAAATCGAGTCTCGTACTGAGCGAAAGTAATAGAACCCTACTATAGATGCTCGAACTGCCTCCGATAGTCCTCTCTCTGAGTGATAGAAAGGAACTTCTCAAGAAATAGCTGAGAGAACTGGTCCCAAGTGAGAGAAGGTGACCCATCTGGTCTGATCAACATATAATCCCTCTACCATTTCTATAAAGCCTTAGAAAACATAACGGATCCATCACCGGTCTGTGCCGCAACACCCAACAGAACTACCCCAACGGGCTGAGCTGCTGGAGTCTGAAATTGAGGAGCCATCTGCTTCGAAGTGTGAGTAGTGGGAGTCTATGATCCTCTTCCAGCCTGAGAAATGGCTGGTGCTATAGGTAATGTGCCGGTTTTTGCCACACTCTCCATGAGTCCCACTAGACGGACTAAAGCATCCTAAAATACTACTGGAATGGTCTAGGCAGGAGCCTCCACCGCTGGTGTTTCTATTCAAGCTCTGGGCTAAGCCCTACCCCTGCCTCAACTTCTTACGCGACCTTGCCCTTGTCCGCTGTCCTTCGCAGGAGCTGCCACTGGGGAGTCTGGATGCTGCTCAACCAAAGATTCGGTGCGTGTTCTCGCCATCTTCAAGAGAATAGAATAGAAGGATTCAATCAGCAATGATAGGATAAAAATCGCACAATCGAGATGGATAGATGTGAATCTGTTCCTAACTCCATTGCCTATAGAAGATAAGCACAAATGTCTCCATATCGATCCTCTAAACTCTACTAAGTTTGCTCGTGATTGGTGAGACCTATGTACTTAGTGCTTTGATACCAACTTGTCATGAAGTGGAATTACCACCATCGGGACCGTGATAGTTTCAAACATTTTAATTGGCAGGCAAGCCAACTTTAGAACAATTTACTTTTTTTAACCGTTTAGATGATGCCATTAATAATGAAATGAAATTACAGATATATTCTAAAAAATACGAAAACTAAACCAGCCAAATATTTATTACAATTCCCTGAACTTGGTGTCACAAGTGCACGAGTATCTAAATTAATACATATAAAGGTTTGAAATAAGTACAAAGCTGTCTGAATAAAGTTATACAGCTAAAAGAAAAGAGGATGGGGACTTAAGGAGTTTCATACACTAATAGCCATACCTCAAGTCTCCACCTATGTCCTATGTGGTCATTCTAATAACAGCCGCTGGGATCGACTCCAAAATCTGCACAATGTACAAAGTATAGTATCAGTACAACCGACCCCGTGTACTGGAAGGTGCCGAGCCTAACCTCGACAAAGTAGTAATGAGGCTAAGGCGAGGCCACCCACATTATAACATGTACACAATATATAATAATGATAGAATAATGGGAATACTAAATAGAATTTAAACAGCCAACATAGGTCGCACCCTTTTTTATCGTGAAATCGGGTTTCGACGTTAACATTATTTTAAGGAAGGGTATTAAAAGAGAATAGTCTCCACTTAAAGGATTAAGGAGCGTTGGGGCACATATTTTTAAATAATTCTATTTAACTAATTTGCATCATCAAAGATCGGGTAAGGGCCCAAATCACCTTGAGGTGAAGGTGTTAGGCACTTCTCGAGGTCCACAACGGTGGATCCCAGCCAAACTTGAATTATATGAATTAGTCTAAGAGAAAGGATAAATAAATAAAATGATTGATTTAAAACAAAGATGGGGGGGGGGGGGTTCCTATGTTTTTAGCCTAAAGAATCACCTCGTGCAGTATAAATAATACTCTGTAACTCCTTCAAGGATGGGTGTTACTCATATTATTCAGTGGGCACATACTATCATCTCCTGCTACACAATTACTATCTTTAATTTTTTTACATAAAGTGCACTAGTCAATTCTAAGTCGTACCCTATGCGTGCATTATCGGTCCCATGCCTATGGCCGAGGAGAAATTTGGACCTCTATCTTAGGGTGGTTCTAGACTTTAACTTAGTTTGCTCAAAATGAAAAATACTAAGTGACATACAAAACATTTTGAACTTTCACTTATAAGCAAATAAGGGATCAAGTTGGCCTCCGCACTTAGACAAAAAATGCACACAGAACCTGAGTAACAAAGACAATTGCAGATTTTAACAGGTTGGAGTTACGTCCTATAGGCAAAATCTCTATGTGATTCTGAATTTAATGAGCAGGTAGTTTAAAATCTCTGAAACCTACATGGTTGCCTACTGATTACAAGTATATGATATTAAATTTACATACATGATATCTAGACATTTTTAAGTAGTAACTAATAGTGGTAATCACCAGATTATGCTCAAAATTGGTTAATTGATTCCTATAGGGATGGTTTCTAGTGATGATGATTATCAAAACATTGAAGACTCTTAAGAACGAGTAGGAAAATTAATTAAACTAATCCAAACCCTATAGGCATGTTCTATAATTAGAAATGGTTTAGATCCTATAGGCATGATTCCTGTAATAAAAATTGATTTTAGATCCTATAGGCATGAAATATATTGGGTGTGGTACATGTTGTAAATGGGGTTATTAGTCTTCAGTCCCTATAGGCATAAGTGATCAGACAGAAATAAATATAAGAGCAGGCAAAGCATTTATTCGAAGATCATACTTGTGCAGGTATTAGGAAAGTTGAGTGAAGTGTGTGATTTCCGAATATCACGACTTATATGGGACTCATGTAATCGAAAAACACATATAGCAAATATTTTCAAGTCCTATAGGCATGTTATCTACCCATAAAATATAGATATAGAATTCTACCCATCCCTTTTACTAACACCCAAATTATTTATACAAAGTGTTATTACATGCCAAGATTAATAAGTAAAATAGTAATATTATATGGTATTAGACAAGCTTATAGCAAGACAGAATAAACAATTAAATACCCAGCCTTGCTGGGCCTTCAACATTTTTAGCCTAGCATACCACATACTCACAGGTCCATAGAGGAGTTCAGAACTTTATAGTGAACCACAACACTGCATCACTGCATCACTGCATCACTTGTAATCAATAAAGTACATGATAGGGAGGTAGGGCATTAGGGACAGTTTTTATAAGTTGAACAGTGGCTAGAGCCTAACCCTAGTGTGTTAGAGTACACAAAGGCCTCAATTGGACTCAGAGCAGTGCTTACACTAGGGAGGCAAACAACAGAACCTCGATAGCCTTGGCTTTCAGCTGGCTAAGGATAGGAATTTAGAATTCCAAAGTAACCAGTAATGAGGGTAGATAGAGATCACTGATCATACAACACAAATAGTCAAGCAAGCCAGCAGGTTCAGCAAGGTGCACATAGCAAAGTATCACATAAACTAGCATTATAGGAACTAGGAGAAGAGGCGGGTTTGCAAGTGTAGATATGTTACACTAGTGGACATCTAAGGGTCTAAATTATATTAGCCTCACCTAATGCCACATTTTTTTTAACATTACACTTGCTTTTCATTAATCTCAGAAAAGGATGTACAACATTTCCTGTACAGTAGCATTTGGACTAGCTACTAATCTAATACTAAATGCTTACAATGAATACTATACTATCTGTTCTCATTACATACATGTATCCTATCATTAAGCATTAGTTAACAAGCTAAGGATAGTAATTGAGTTGTCGCAAACCATCATGCCATTGTCTGCAGTTTCTGCCACAAAATCAATAATGCAATCTCTTTATATATCAACTCTTCCACAAAGGGAGCACCTTTAAACCTCATGTGATTTCTTACTCTCCAAATCAATGCAACATTAGTGATAAATGCAGATGCTGTGAATGCATTTCTCCACTGATTGCTGTTAGCTTTGCTGCATATCCACATGAGTGCATCATCCCAGCAACCAATAGTTCTAGAGTATCCCAACCAAATACAAATTCTGGACCATATTCTGTTTGTGATACTACATTCAAAGAACAGATGGTTAAAATTTTCAACATTCTGCTGACAGAAAACACAAGCTACTGGAATTTGCAATCCCATTGTCTGCAATCTATCAACTGTGGGCAGTCTATGGTGTGCAGCAAGCCAGGCAGTAAACTTATGTCTAGGAAGCACATTTTTAATCAGTAATAACTTTTTCCAAGTAACCTTTGTGAAACTTGGAATCAAAGAGAGGTAAAGCTTCTGTATATTAAACCTGTTCTGCTTACACACACTGTGTAGTCGACCATGCAGATCCCCTTGAAGCTGAGAGCTCTCCATTATACTTGTTCTACTCTCCAGAATCTTTCTAACCACCCAAGAAGCAGCCTTTGGTATGGTAAGAGTTAAAGGTTTCCTTGCTTTATGTAATAAGTATGCACCCAACAAACCCATAAGCAATCTTTTTCCTAGCCAAATCCCATAACAGTTTAGTGACAGCTGCCTTGTTTCACACATATAAGTTTAAGATGTTAAGTCCTGCAGCAGAAACAGGTGTGCATACTGTTTCCCAAGCCACCAATGCTCTTCTGGATATATTAGCTTTACCAGTCCAGAGAAAGGTTCTGCAAACTGAATCAATGACTTTCAAAACCTTTTTAGGAATAACGAATATCTGAGCCCAGTAAGACTGCATTCCAAAAACTACTGCTTTGATCAATTGACATCTGCCTGCATATGACAAGAGCTTAGTAGACCAACAAGTTACTTTATTTGTGATCTTCTCAATTAAAGGCAGATAATGATGTATAGCCAACTTCTTAGAGTCCAAAGGGATACCTAAGTATCTTAAAGCAAAGTTCCTTTACTGAATCCCAAGGTGTCAAGAATCTCCTCTGTGTATTGTGGTTGCACACCAGCCCGATAAATAGCACTTTTACTGGTATTAGCCTGTAGGCCAGAAGCTGTTGAGAATTAAAGAAAAGCTTTATGCAGTATCTGGATTGATACTACATCAGCTCTACAAAACATGAGAAGGTCATCAGCAAAACATATATGAGAGATATTAAGTTTCCTACACTTAGGATGAAAATTGAAGTTACCATCCTTATAGATCTGTTATAGAATTCTATTAAGATATTCCATAGCCAACACAAATAGGTAAGGTGACATGGGATCTCCTTGTCTTATGCCTCTCTTAGCAATAAATGGTTTGGTTAAACCACCATTCATTATTAAGGAGTAAGAGACAGTTTCTACACAAGCCATAATCCACTGAGTGAATTTTGCTGGAAAGCCCAAGTCGGTTAGAATCTGTCTCAAGTAACCCCATTCCAAAGTGTCATATGCTTTCCTCAAGTCTACTTTTAGTACACATCTAGGAGACACTCCCTTTCTTGAGTATCCCTTAAAAATTTCTTGGCTTTGCAAAATGTTGTCAATAATACTCCTACCTTCAATAAAAGCTGATTGAGCAGGTCCCACCAATTCCCCAATGACACCTTTCATTCTTCTGGTAAGCACTTTGGAGATGATTTTATAGATTGTTGTACAACAAGCAATAGTCTATAATCCTTTACTGTGGTAGGAGCTTTTACTTTTGGAACAAGGGCTATGGCAGTAGTGTTGATATTATAAGGCAGTTGGCAAGTATTAAAGAAGTCTTTGGCAGCAGATAGAATATCTCCCTTTACCAGATCCCAGTATTTAGTGAAGAACTCAACTGGAAATCCATCCACACCAGGAGCTTTATCTGTAGGCATTTCCTTCACTGCTTCAGTGATCTCTTCCAAAGTTACCTCCCTTATGAGTTGTCTTTGTTGATCAATTGCGAGACACTTCCCTTCCTTCATAATCTGAGAGTTAGCACATGGTAGTTCAGATGCACATTCCCCCATTAAAGATTTGAAAACCCTCAGGAATTCCTGCTCCACTGCTAGGGGATCAGTGAGCTTTAAACCAGTATCTGTATAAATGGATGTAATGTTGGTCTGACCTGTTCTAATATTCCATTGAGCATGAAAGTATTTAGTGTTGGCATATCCACATTCAATCCAGCATGCTTTAGACTTCTTTCTCATTATTTTCTCTTCTATACAATTCCATTTCTCAAGTTCTTCAATTGCTGTTTTCTCCTCAGTAATTAATTCCTGACTGAATGGATGATTCTGCAGCTGACATTGAATAATATCTAGAGCTTCCCTTGCCTGCACAACTTTCTGTTTGTAACTTGTTACATAAGCATTTAGGCCTTTTAACTGCTTCTTCATTTCCCTCAGTTTTTGCCAGATCAATTGCATAGGTGTGCCTATATAGTTTTGCCTCCAGACTTGTTGAACAATGATATGGAATTGAGGATGTTCCAATACAGTATTGTAAAGTCTGAATGGTCTAGGATGTAAAAGTTTGTGATCTCCAAATTTGATCAGGATAGGAGAATGATCAGATACAGAAGGATTCAAATAATCAGCTTCCAGATGCCCATACTGCTGCAACCATTGATAATTTCCAAGTGCACAATCAATTTTACTGTATACTCTATGAGCTGCATCTTGTTTGTTTGTCCAAGTGAAATGACAGCCTTTCACTCTAAGTGCAGTGAGTTGTAATTCAGATACAGTATCTTTAAACTCCTTAACTTCAGCTTCTTTTACTGGAGAACCAATTCTGTCCTCAGAGCTTAGAACACAATTAAAGTCACCACAAATAAGCCATGCATCTTGTTGGGGAATAGGAATTGATTTGAGATCCCTCCACAGTTGTGTCCTAAGCAGTGCAGTATTTTGTGCATATATTACACTGAATTGAAACCTGGCTAGACTTCTTGTATCCTCTATCAGACAGTGAATAAACTGATCAGAGGAATTTGCTATTTGAACCTGTAAATGAGTCTTCCATAATAGCCATATTCTCCCATTAACAGCCTTTGCATAATTACACTGTAACATCCAACCCTTTGCAACCTTATCAAATATCTTCTTGACTTTATGTTCCTTAACTCTGGTTTCAAGAATTCCTATTACATCCACTTTATGAACAGTAAGGAATTGTTTCAACTCCTTCTGCTTATGAGGCTGGTTAAGCCCCCTAATGTTCCATGTGGCTACAATCATAGTTCAGTAGGAGTTAAGCTGTAAGAGGGTCCCGGATCAAACTGTTGCACCCTGCTATCCATATCATTTATGATAGCTTTCCCTCTATTACCAGTGTCAACCACCTGTTCACTATTACTGGTGATAGCAATAGTTACTTCACTTAATTGCCCTTCTGGATTCATAAGTTCATTTTGTTGCAAGGGACTAGTTGCTTGACACTCATTAACCATGTTTGAATCCTGAACTACATGCACTACAAGCACTGGTGGATTAACAGAATCCTCTTGTTGATTCTGAACTTCATCATTAGTTACATTCTTCTTTACAATCCATTCCATCTTTGTTTGTTTCCCCTGCTGTTTTACTCTATCTTTCAGATTCCTTGTATCTACCTGTTCCCCCTTCTCCATTTCTGAATTATCAGCATAGTACCAACAATCAAGTGAATCATGACCAAATTTGAGGCAATGATTACAAAAAGAAGGTTTCCAGTCATACTCAACTGTCTGGATATTAGGGCCATAAGGAGTTTCAATCTCCAGTTGGTCAGGGAGAGAGTAAGCAGCATCAACTTCAACAAGCACTCTAGCAAATGAAATTTTATCATAATGTGCAGTAAATTTATCAGTATACAATGGTTTTCCAATAGCACTAGCCATCTTGCTCAAGACCTCAGTAGACCAATATCCAACTGGAAGGCCTGGGAAACAAATCCAAATAGGGACAGTGCTGAGTACATCACTCTGAAAATTGAAATCAACTTCCCATGACCTCAAGACTATTGGCCTATTCCTAAAAGTATAGGGACCTGATTGCATGACTGAATCCCTGTCCTCAGCACTATTAAATCTAAAAATACAGTAGCCTTCAGCATGAATCAGTACCTGAGGTTTGGTGACAAAATTACATACATGAATAACAAAATTCTCCATATTCTGCTCACTAGGTCGATCTCCAATTATGAAACCAATCAACGCATTTTTCCAATAATCCATTTGTGTTTTCAAATCCTCTTCACTGATCTTAACATTTTTTTACCATCTCGCACAGTAGGGGGAACAAACGAGAGATGTTTGTCCATCTGAGTATTGCGATTTCCTCGCACCACATCCGCAGCAGTCGGACTGGATTTCTCCCCAACTATGAGATTAGTGAATTGTAAACGCCTTGCAGCAATTTCTGAAGCTACTTCAGTCTTCTTCACTGGTGATTTACAAGTATCTACCTCTGCATGCATCGCTATTGGAGAATGAAGCTTCTGAGGCAGAAAGTTACCAAAAGTTAATGGTTCAAGTTCCTGGATTGTGCCATTCTCAGGTGTGATGAGTTGAGTAGTAGTAGGTGGAGGGTTACGCCGGCGACGAGCCATATTCCGATGACGATTGCGATCTTGCTATCGTGCGCCAGTAAGAGCTACTGTTATATTGCAAAGCTAAAATGCGCCGAGAGCATTTCTGTTCTAATAAGCTATTTTTCTATTGGTACAGTTCATGCCACATTAATTAGTACTTGAACACAATGGAGGGATAAACATGTTGATAACCACATAAAAGAGAGCACAACAGCTAAACCAAGACATACTAGGAAACATGTTATCTCTAAAGCCTTAAAAAAAGAGTTGGAAATCCAGGACAACCTGAAACAAGTTTGAACAGGTCGTACAACTCTCTAATATACACAATATTCATTGAATGTTCATTAAAACCAATGGGTTCTCATAGAGCTAAGGCATTATTTAAGCATACCATGAAATCAACATACGTCCACTGTACTGAAGTTCAAATTGACATGTTAAGATGCTATATGGGTATAGAACTAATCCTAGGAGATAAGACATCGCAGGATGCAGAGCATGGCATGAACAGTAGACTATTCTCAGGCGTCAATTAAAACAGAATGATATCAAAGATAAACACTATCACAGTTGAACCAAAGTGAAGATACATACACAGAAAGAAGGAGAGAAATTAAACATCATGAAGGTTTAAACACTAACCTGTAGCAAGCTAAAAGAATGCCGAGTATAGAAGTAAAAATCCCAAATTACCTATGCTTCAGAGTTCACAAGAGCCTAGAGAATGGGCTCCGAGTAGTTCTTGCACCGGAGGAGGTTATTCAATAGTTTCAAAAAGTGTGAAAGTAGCAGTGAGTGAATGAGTGGGTAATGGGAAAATAGTCGTCAAAGACTGGGGGTCTCAAATCTCCAAGAGGGGTTTATATAGTAGATATCAAACGAGTAAACATGGAAACAAATTATTCGAACACAAACATGGAAAAATATACTAGAATCAATCAAAATAAATTTTAGCGAGAATAACACATAAAACAAGTGAGTTTAATAAATTAACAGAGAATATGAGAGCACAATCACGTAGCTAACACTAAAAATAAGAGAATACAACAGAGAATAAGGAAAATATCATACAAAATCAAATAGAGTAAAATTTACGGGGAAATAAAGTAAAATTAAGGCAAACATGATGAGTCAAGAAAAAATAAGGAAAATATCCGTCAAATACAAAAAAAGGAAGAGTATCAATGAAAAATAGGTAAAAATAGGGGAAAATCTCAAGCCTTAGTTGAGACTGACGCCTTGAATCGGACCAAAATACAATGGATCATTCAATATATCATGTATAGAGACGGAAGATCGTTCAGATCTTCATGGAATCAAAGTTAATCGGTTTGTTCTTGAGAGATAGTTCTTGCCAAAAACAGGAAAGAACTAAGTGATTCCAAAATCATTCATATAATGATAGAGTATTACGAAATAAGTAAGTGAATCATGAATTGATTCCATATTTGAACCGGAATCGAAGAAGATTAAGGGTGACGATAGATAGGGTTTGATATAGAAAAAGGGAGGTTTGAGGGGGTTCAAAGGCGGCGGGAGAGAGTTAATGTCTCCAGGGTATGGAGGGTCGAGTTATAAGAGAAGACGGGTTAAAGATTATGAGCTGTTGATCGTTTTTGATCAACGACTATGACTTAAGGGGTTTGCGTCGGTTTGGATGGGTAATATTGGGCTTAGGAGTTATTGGGTTGGGGTTTGGGTAGTTTAGGTCTGGAAAATAGGTAAAATTTGGGTTATTATTTAAATACCCAACATTTAGCAAGAAATTTTATAAAATAATTAATTAAAAAGGAAAAACATTATTTGTGCACTAAAATGGTTAAAATTAATAACTTGATATTATAAAAAATAAAAAAAGTCATTTTATGCATAAATAATATAATTATATATTAATACGGGTATTATTGCAAAGATGTGCAATTTAGCCTTAAAAATGCAAATGTAATTAAAAAAATGTACTGAAAAATATTTAAACATTATATGGGTATAAATGATAATTTAGATAATTAAATCATCATAAAAATTGTTTGAAGGATAATATATTTATATATAATAAAAATAAAAGAATAAATTTGTTTAAAGCCTTTAATAATTATGAAAAATATTTAGGTATGCTTATAAATCAAATGAGGATGCATATGCACTATTTTGAAAGTATATGTATACATTTATGAGGGAAAAATTGGGTATCAACAACACAAATAGTTAACCACAGCCTCGAAAATAAACCAATGTTGCAAAGAATCTACCAATCTTTACAAGTCAAATATTAATATCGAGAAACAACGCAACTTAGGAAATGGAAACATATAGGTTGTTCTGGTGCGCAACCTGATCCCACCAGGCAATACAAAAATCCTCCCTTGTTCCACAGTAACAATATCAATAACAGTAAATAATATAGATTTGTTGCGGCACGCAACCCAATTCCACCATATATCAATATCAATATTATAATTCACCCTTATTCCAACATATCAATCAATCTTTATTTCATTTGTTACGGCGTGCAATCAGATCCCACCATATCAGTACCAAACACTCAGAGTACACAGTTAAATCAACAATCTAAATCACAAGGCCTTTATGATGAATAAATAGCAAACTGAACTAAGAAAGAGAAACCTTGCTCAATATAGAATCTACACAAGTAATACTACATAGCAAGACCAACCCAACAATTTACAGTTAGAAGGTGCAAACAAGTCAAATTAAGCAAATAACAGGGATTAGGGGAATTATGAAAAGAGCTAACATGGTCAAAAGAAGAAGATATTGATTAACACATAGCAGTAAAGTAGTGAAAGCATTTAGAGCATATACCAATTAAGACATGGGAGGAAACAGTCGAGGGAAAATAGTGATTCACGGAAAACAGATAATTTGTGTATAAGCACTCATCACCTAGCATATACGCCACTCACATGAGAATAAAACAGAAAATAGTCCGAGGATTCCTAATTCCCTCAAGTCAAGGTTAGACACAACATTTACCCTGCTCCAAAGACCACTCAAAGCTCAACCACAACTTTGCCTTTCAAACTAGCCTCTGAACCAACAATATTTAACAAGTTACCAACCAAATGATTCAAAATAAGCCTTAGGAATCACCCACAATTACAAAAAATCAATTTAGATCATTATTGAAAAAGTCAACACCTGGCCCCCCATGGTCCAAACTCGAAGTTCAGACCAAAAACCAATTATCCATTTACCCCAAGCCCGGATATTCAATTGGTTTTGGAGTCCGACCTCAATTTGAGGTCTAAATCCCTAAATTTTGAAATCCCTAATTTATACCCGAAAAATCCCCAATTCCACCATGAAAACCTTATATTTTAAGTTAAAATCTTGTAAAATAAAGTGAAAGATTGAAAGAAACTAGTTTACAATCACTTACCAATGTTTCGGGGAAGAAATGATATTTGAGGAATTGCCTCTTGTGTTTTAGGTTTTGAAAATTTGAAGAAAGGGAGAAAACTCCCGTCCAAATTCATTTTGATCAATTGCAAGTGTTGCATTTGCGACCTTTGCGAACTCCGCAAATGCAAAGAACCTATCCTTATTGAGAAGGTATCCCTATTCCTGCTTGCATCACAAATGGAAAGAAAATCTGACAAATACGAGCCCGACCCTTTCTGCAAATACGACCATGTGATCGTAAATGCGATCACTGCCTTTCCCCTTCCTGGTTCACAAATGCAAAAATGTGTTTGCAAATAGAAAAACTATAAGGCCCAGCTATTCTTCGTAAATTCAAGAAATAGCTCGCAAATGTAGAACATGCAGAGGTTGCAATTGCGATACCTGATCTAGCATTTGCAAGATCAGAGGCCTACACCAACAACTGAAACACTAGCAATGTTCTAAGTCCTATTTTCACTCCATACCTTATTTGAAACTCACCCAAGCCCTCGAGGATCTAAACCAAACATGCACCTAAGTCTTTAAACATCATACAAACTTGCTTGCGTGATCAAATCACCAAAACTAATACCTAGAACTACGAATAAAGCACCAAATCAAATGAAATTCTCAAGAGCACTTCAAAATTTCTAATTTCACAACTGGATGTCCGAGTCATGTCCAGCCAATTCCATTTCTCACCAAATTTTATCGACAAGTCATAAATATTATATAGCACCTGTGTTGGGCTTCGGAACCAAAATATAGATTCGGTATCAACAAGGCCAAACATTAATCAAATCTTAAAACAATTGAATTTTCACACTTTTAATTTTTCAACAAAAATTTATAACTCGAGCTAGGGACCTCCGAATTCAATTATGGACATATTCCTAGGTCTTATAATTCAATACAAACCCATCGGGACCGTCAAAATACGAACGCGAATCTGTTTACAAAAAATGTTGACCGAAGTCAACTCAAATGAAGTTTTTAGGCAAAGTTTGATCAACTTAACATAAAAGTTTTTTGAAAACATGCTCGAACTGCGCATGCACATAGAGGAGTGTAAAAATGAGATTTTTAAGTCTTAGAAATGCAAAATTGAGTTCTAAAACACAAGATGACCTTTCGGGTCATCACAATTACCAACTTTTACTTTTAAAGATGACTGAGGATTCCCTAAATAGTGATCCATCACATTACCAAAATGAGATGCTGATTATTTTGCACAATGAAAAGAATAAAAACGAGGAAGTGCAATCAGTTGCTAAGGTTGTTTGATGTTTAATGTTTGCCCGTACAATAGAATAGTTAAATTTGTAATGCGGTTAATAGACACATATATTAAATTGATTTAATAATATATAATAAAAAAGAGCAAAGTGAAGAAAATAAGGATAATTGAGGTAAGACAAGTCTAATATTCGAATTGATCTCTCCGGAGACAAGAACACCGTGAAAATCTTAATATAAATAATAACAACAACAACAAGATACCAGTATTATCCCACACCATGTGGTTTGGGGAGGATATTGTGTATGCAGAACTTACCTCTACCTTATGAGGATAGAGGGATTTTTCCAATAGACCCTCGGCTCATGAAAGCATAAGCACCACATTAATGAAGTATAAGTAAATGAGAGAATAGTATTAGCCTTATTACAAAAGTATTTCGCCTCCTTCAACGAGTATAGAATTCTCTATTTATAGCTAAATTAGGGGGGAAAAGATCCCTAAATATTGCTCCTCTTTAAGATGAATAAAGTCCCCTCTTAATAATTACATAATGACTAAGAATAAATGCTATGATTTTCTGTAATGATTGCTACTTTAATGATGCCTTCTTTAACCTATACCATACTTTCAAATTCTCTTCCCGACTTTGATACCTTCAAAA
Source organism: Nicotiana benthamiana (assembly GCA_034376525.1). Taxonomy (NCBI): domain Eukaryota; kingdom Viridiplantae; phylum Streptophyta; class Magnoliopsida; order Solanales; family Solanaceae; genus Nicotiana; species Nicotiana benthamiana. The sequence goes on from CM067330.1 coordinate 71,198,197, forward strand.
CTTATATAATCGTAATGATTCGACCGGTTGTTTTATCTTCTAGCATGTTGTTCAACAGTCTGAGTCCATGAGAAGCTTCATTTTAGGTATCATGACTTGTATGTATGGTCAGAATTAAATTTCGGGAAGTTTAGAGTTGATTTGGAAATAGAATTCTCATTTCAGAAGCTTAAAGTTGAAAGAATTAACTAGGGTTAGATTTTTGAGTAAACGACCTCAGTATTGGGATCTAAAGATTCCAGCAGGTCCGTATGATGATTTAGGGCTTGGGCTTGTGTCCGGATCGGGTTTTGGATAAGTCGAGAGCATTTCGGCGCCTATTGTAGAGGTTAGCATTTTAGAATGAATTTCATAAGTTTGGCTTGAAGTGCATTTCAGTGATATCGATGTCTGTTTGGGATTCCGAGTCTGTGAATAGCTCTGTATGGTAGTTTTGGAGTTAGGAGTGCGATCAGAAGTGAATTTGGAGGTCCATAGATCATTTTGGAGGTATTTGACTAACCATAGAAATTTGAAGATTTTTTAGAAGTTTGACTGAAAGTGAACTTTTTGATATTGGGGTCAGAATCTAATTCCGGAAGTGGCAGTAGGTCCGTAATGTCAAATGTGACTTGTCTGCAAAATTTGAAGTCAATCGGATGTGATTTGATAAGTTTAAACATAGAAAGTAGTAGTTTGAAATTCTAAAGTTCATAAACCTTAAATTGGAGGTCGATTCATAGTTTTAGCATTGTTTGATTTGATTTGAGGCCTCGAGCAAGTCCGTATTGTGTTTTGGGACTGGTTGGTATGATTGGTTGGGGTCCCAGGGTCTTGGGTAGATTCCGGGTTGTTAATGGATCGAAAATTGAATATTTGGAAAAGATGAAGTTGTTGGTATATGGTGTAACTGCACCTGCATGGGTTTGGCCGCAGGTGCGGAGCCGCAAAAGTGGCTAGGAGGGTACATATGCAGTATTGGGTTAGGAAGCGAAGGGACCGCAAATACGGTCACCGTTCCGCAGATGCGGGACCGCACCTGCGGTGAAGAGGACGCAAAAGCAGAAAAGGACAACCTTGTGAGGAACCACAGAAGCGGTATTTGAAGCGCACCTGCGGAACCGCAAAAGCGGTCAAAGGGCCACATGTGTGGAAAGTGTTGGAGGCAGAAAGGTGTTTTAAGGTTGGGTTTTGGCCATTTCCTCTCATATTTTCTTGACTTGGGCGATTCTTGGAGGGTTTTCAAGAGAGCATTTTCATCATCAACGTCAAGGTAAGCTAACCTCACCTATCTTGAGTTAAATATATTAATTTTGTATGGATTTTTGTATGTAAAAAGGTAGAAATTTGAGGGTTTGAGGGAAAACCTAGAAATTTAGTATTATTGGATTTTGACCATGATTTTTTGTATGGAATTAAGAGAAAATCATATATTTGAGTTTGTGAGTTCATGAGTAAACTTTATCTGCGAAAAATTTAGGAATCCGGGCACGTGGGCCCGAGGGCGTTTTGGTTAAATTTTAGAGTGGAGTTGAGAACTTATATAATTTGAATTGTTACAAGTATTAACATAAATTTTTATCGGTTTGCCCATTATTTGAATAGTTTTGGGGAATTGTGAATCAATTGGAATCGTTAAAAGAGGATCTGAAGTCGGTTATGGATCTTCCGAGTAAGGTGATTCTCCTTTCAAACGTTGTAAGAGGAAATTGTCCCCATAGGTGAGTTAATTGGTTATATTCTCCTATTTGGGGGATGGGGGGCTACGTCTGCACGAGGTGACGACAGTCCGTGCGGCGCTACTATTATGCTATTGTTTCGGGTAGTTAAGGACCCAAAAGCATGCTATGCTTGGATTATTTGTAAAGTTATTGACATCATGAACCGCTTAAGTCACATCGAATTAGTAAATATATTTCTAATCAGATTAAACTTCATTTTATTAAATGGTCAAAAGAGGATGAGGCTTTCCTTAGATAATTGCTTCATGTTGACTTCTTGATTGACTATCCGTGTGTGTTTATTTTTGGAACGGGTCGAATGCATCGGTAGGTTAAATAGATGCATCTATGGTTCGCGTCGTTCGACTCTCGGCAGTGCACAATTTATTTTTTGTTGGACTGGGCCGTACGCATAGGCATGATTTGCGCATGCTTGTATTGCTTGCTTTGAAACTTATTGAAGTTGTTGCTGCCTCTTGTTGACTTAAGAATATACATATAAATGATAAAAAGTATAATTTCCTATCGAAGAAATAATTGATTATTTTCTTCAACCCATTTCATCATAATCATGTTTAGGTATAACCACAATTTAATATATTATGGATATATCATTATTGCACCATTAGTAAGTGTCGAACTCAACCATCTCGTCAATACTTCTTTGAGATTATATGTGATTCTCATTGAGTACACGCTATTTTCATACTCATAGTACACTTTTATGCATTTTTATTGCACAGGAATATGCATCTCTAGAGGCCAACTGGGGGTAGCAGCGTGGTTGATACAGAGACTTAGGTGTGCTGCACTTCGCCACGCGAACCGCAGAAATCAGAGTCTCTTTCATTTTTATGTATTTTTTTGTCTAATATTTTATTTCGGATGGTTGGTGTATTATATTATTCTTAGAAATTGCTCATGCACTTGTGACACCGGGTTTTGGGAGGATTTTTGTTGGGATTCTTGAAGGTTAAGTTGTTAAAAGTTTCATGGTTATTTTTGTAAATTTTATTATTTGTTACTCAATTTATAATGAAAATGATTTCAAAAAATACAAAAATTGGAATTTGATTGAGTATTTTGGTTGGCATGCCTGACAGCGGTGTCCGGCGCCGCCACGACCCTTAGTGGATTTTGAATCGTGACAACATGATATCAGCACACTAGGTTCCTAGGGTCTCACGAGTCATGAGCAAGTCTAGAAGAGTCTCGCGGATCGTTACAGAGACGTCTGTACTTATCCTTGGGAGGCCGCAGGACTATTAGGAGTACTTCCCCTCTTGATTCATTATTGTGCGATTTGATTCCTTGAGGCTTATGCTTTTATTTCTTTCCTACTCAATCTTATGCGATGCAAACCGCTTGTTATAAATCAAGAATTGAAGAACTGTAATGGTACTAAAGATGCGGTGCGGGATGTTTCCTCTGGTATAGTTGATCAAACTATTATCGTCGCTTTATGGAAGGATATTCTGTTGTTTCAGCTCAGTAGCGGTACCTCTTAGGGCTCTGAGGCTAGGCACATGTTTCCATGATGTTTATAAACGATTGTTCCGTAGTATTGATTTGATGGTGGGGTTTTTGACTACGTGTATGGGCAGTGAATGACTTGAGGGGAGGTTTAATCAATGCATGGTCTAGAGATTCGGTTATTCCCAGTAGGGAAAAAGCAACTGGCCTATGTATATCTAGATTTGGGCTGATTGAGTAGCGAGGCTTGGTGGAGTTTTCTCCAATGATAAGGTGTCATTGTCCCTATTGAATGTACTAAGTTTTCCGGTGTTATAATATTCTACAATTCGCCTTGGGAGCAGGAAATGTGAGATAGTATTGTAGAACTTATATAATTTTAATAGTTACAAGAATTAGAGTAGATTTTTGTTAGTTGGCCCCTTATTTGAATAGTTTTGGGACATTGTGCATCAATTGGAGTTGTCGGAATGGCTCGGAAGCCGATTGTGCATCTTCGGAGAGAGGCGAGTCTCCTTTCTAACCTTGTAATAGGGATTTGTCCCCTTAGGTGAGTTAATTGGTTATATTCTCTTATTTGTGTGGGCTACGTCCGCACGAGGTAGCGAGAGTTCGTGCTTAGGTACTATTATGCTATTGTTTGGGTAGTTTAGGACCCAAAAACATGTTATACTTGGATTATTTGTAAACTTATTGATATCTTGATCGCTTAAATCACATCGAATTAGTAAATTAATTTCTAAACAGATTAAACTTCATTTTCTTAAATGGTTAAAAAAGGATGTGGCTTTCCTTGGATAATTGCTCCGTGTTGACTTATTGATTGACTATCTGTGTGTGTCAATATTTTTGGAACGGGCCAAACGCCTTGGTAGATTAAATAGATGCATCTATGGTTCACGCCATTCGACCCTAGGTAGTGCATAGTTTATTTTCTGTTGGATCGGGCCGTACGCATCGGCATGATTTGCACATGCTTGTATTTCTTGCCTTGAAACTTGTTGAAGTTGTTGCTACCTTGTCATGGCTTAAGAATATATGTATAAATGATAAAAAGGAATAATTTTCTATAAAAGAAAGAATGGATTATTTGCTTCAACCCATTGGATTATAATCATGTTTAGATAAATCCACAATTTAACATATTATGAATATATCATTATTGGACCATTAGTAAATGTCGAAGTTGACCATCTCATCTCTACTTCTTCGAGATTAGACGGGATACTCATTGAGTACATGTTGTTTTCATACTCATACTACACTTCTGTTCATTTTTGTTGCATAGTAATATGCATCTCTAGTTGCCTAATGGCATAGCAGCATGGTTGATACGAAGACTTATGTGAGATGCACTTCTCGAGGTGACCTGCAGCAATCAGAGTCTCTTTCATTTTTTTGTAGTTTTTGTCCAATATTTTATTCCGGACGGTTGTTGTATTATACTATTCATAGAAATTGCTCATGCACTTGTGGCTTTGGGTTCTGGGAGGATTTTTGTTGGGATTATTCAAGGTTAAGTTGTTAAAGACTTCATGGTTATTTGTGTATTTTTCAATATTTGTTACTTAATGTATAAAGAAAATGATTTCAACAATTACAAAAATTTAAATTTGATTTAGTATTTTGGTTGGCTTGCCTGACAGCGATATCCGGCACCACCATGACTCTTAATGGATCTTGGGTCATGCCAATAATACTAGTCACCTTCTTGTACTCGATGTCAACGATTTGCTGAGTCATCTCCTACATGTCTTTATTGCCATGTGTCAATTTGAAAAGCATCTATCAGTCATCTGGTAATTTTACCCAATATAGATAGTCTCCCTACTTTTTGGTGACTCAGCTTGACGTGACTGGGAAGTAGATAAGACCATTTTTCTTATTGGTTGGAAAGTTCTTGAATGAATTTTTGCACTTGAAAGGAAGTACATATCATTGCATATAATGAGCCGAAAATATGTAGACTTGTGATTCGACAAGTATTTTTGCCAATTACTTAGCAATGATGGCTTTGCACTATGCCACCCATAAACTTCTTTTCTTTCCATCACTTTCAACTTTCACTTTTACACACTTTCTTCTCCGAGTCTTCTTAAAACTTTCCTGCAACTCCCAATTTCTTTGTAAAATTTACTATTTCGTACTTCATATCACCATGTCTTCAGCTATTCATTCCTTCGATAAATCATCTTCTATCCCTAAACAATTTAACTTTATTTTAACTTTTTAATCCACCAGAATTGGGGCTCGGGCGGTGGTCCATCCAAGAAGAACAAGTCTATGAAACCCGATACTAGACCTGCCACTTTAAATAAAATCATCCCTTCTCTATTGTCTCTCTGAAAGGATCTTCAGGTTCAAAAGAATTTTCTGACCCTTATGAAGACATAAACAAGCTGTTACTAAACATCCTTCATATATTCGTTCAACTAGTATTCTTGTTGTAAGAGAGAACTGTGACTGGACGAACATTTAGATTTAAGCCCCTCGTGAAGTGGAGATGATAACATTTAGCAGACTAGGGTGCATTTTCAATTGCACATACCTTTTTACTTTAATCCTTGGCAAGAATATAGACCCAATTATCATGGAGTTTTTCCAAAACTATCAAGTTTGGTTAGCTCAACTGGGATCAGGAATATGGTGCACAATTTCTTACCTCAGATACATGTGTTCCTGGGATCAAGAAGACGTTACTCTTTCACATATGATCAATCTCTATGCCCCTAAAATTTTCTGAGGAGGCGTGATCAAACTAAGCAAATGGGGTCATAATATCATCGCCACTAGTGTAGATGATGATGACGATCATAGTGGGATGGAGAGGTTTGTTGTTATCATTCCCAGGGATATTTTAACCACATCAACATCTCCCATCCCTGAAGCTTGGAACTTTACTCGTACGTTTTTTTAAAATCACTCACTTATATTTTAAAGGTATTCCTCTCTTTATTAAGCTTTCTTTATTCTATTTTAGTAACTCTTTTGGTTTCCTCATCAGTTGAGATTCTAAATGAATGGGTTCAAAAGGTTTTTTACTCTTCCACTTTGTATTCCCGAATGTGGAAGGAAATTTCAATTAGGAAGAACTGGAAGGGCAAGAATCATGGTGAGAAAAGCTTTAACTTTTCCTTCTTAACTTTTATCTCTATACAATAATCAATTACTAACCTCTCACATCAATATTTCAGGCTTTTCAAAATTATCTTCTATTTTCCCCAATGTCAAGGTTTTATACGACCCGAAGTTGGCACAACATCAATTTCAATAGGCCCTTGACCAGAAGACGGCTCGTGATACTGCTCTTAATTCTAGTAAAGGTGCATCTTTCATTAGTCCCCAGCTTAAGGGGAAAATACGAAAAATAATACATACCTCTAAGGTTGAGGCTAAGAAGAAGCCCCAGTCATGGTAGAGATCCCACAAAGACCAGTCACATAGGTCATTCATGAAGATGAAATCGAGGATGATACTAAGATGGTTTCTCTTCAAAGAAGAAGAAAAAAACTCCCACGACTCAACAGGCAGATATAAAAGGACTCAATCGAGAGTTTGAAATGGTTTAAAATGCCTAATCTCTTTTATAGGTCACCTCTGATTAGAAAGGTTTTGCTTCTAATGCTCCCTCAACTTCTACTTCAACATCATCTCCTACCTAGCCATTGGCCTCCCTTGAACATGAGCAAGATGTGTGATCCCCCAGATCATTCAATCAAGGGAATATAGGAAGTGCCTTCCCAACCTCCATATGGAATCCTAATGTAAGTGTAGTTTTACCGGATTGGTTTCGTATGCGCGTCACTTTCTTTTCAAACCGGTGGGGGTATCCAACTACTTGAAGCCTCTATCTTTGAATAAGATTGACGAAAAATGAACGCTCTTTCTGTTGAATGCCTAATCAACAACAACATGTATATTGCTGCTCAGGTTTCATTCATCGTCCTTACCTCTTCCTTATATTGTCATATAATATCTCTAGTAACTTTATTCTTATCTATGCAAGCAACTCTTCTTGCCTATGACGACTTACAAAAGATGATCCTGGATAAAGACTATCTCTAACTTAATTCTTGTCTGAGCGAGATCAACTCACTGTGCACCTTCCTGCTCTAGGGCTTGCTCAAATGGGTGAACTTGAAGCATGATTAGAGAAACATAGCAAGAAAATGATGCTGAAAATTTGGCCACTCAAGAGGCCACTAAATTATTTATTGAGCTTGCAAAATTGAAGATCAAGTGGCTAGAGCTACATGATGTTGTAAATGTGGCGGCCGAGCAATCTTTCCGGGTCCTACAAAATCTTAATGGTCGATAAGGTTGCAGTAAAAAATCTAAAAACTTTAAGCAGAACTTTGAGATCAAGAAGATTATTTCTTGCTTGAAAAAACTCATGTCGTTTATCGCATGAGAAGGAAATCTTTGGTGGATGCCAAATATGGAATTTCAAATATAGATGAGTACATCCATAAAGCTCTTTCCTTGGAGATAGACCCTTTCGAGAATATTCCTTCCCGACCCATTGCTTCAAGCTCCATGAGCACTTGCTCTGAGTCCTCAAAAGCTTAGGAAGAGTTGAAGATGATGAAGAAAAGGGAAAAGATGTTGAATCCAATGATAAGCAAACTTCATCTTCAAAAGTTTCCGCTGAGACTTCCCATCCTTCAACCACTGCTGATCAAGCAGATTAATGTATTTATTTTTAATTTACCTTTGTAATTATCCCGGAATCTCTATTTGGTCCGGAGTTTTGAAATAAAAGATACCCCTTTTTACTTAGCTTCTTAGGATTTTGAGAAAAATATATCTTTTCTAATCTTTTATTCTTCTATTGGTAAAGTCCGGGAATTTTCACATTTGACTAAATTTAATCCCAAACTTTGATACTTCCATTTTTCATCTTTTAATCGTGGAGTTCCCATAAGCGAGTCCCCTTATGTTTATAGTGTTTTAAAGATGATATCTCCTATTCATTCCGATATTTGTATTTATAGTTTAAGTAACATTCTAATGAAAGAAAAATCATTCAATTTGGACAAGAAATAAGATAAAAATAAAGACTTCTATCATTCCTTCTATTTCCAAAATTACATTTACATAAGCCAAAATAATTTGTACATTCGCACGTAAATAAAAATGTCAGTGCATGTGATTAAATTTTTAGTTCTTATTTCTACGAAATTTGATATATAGTAATCGGTTCTGACTCGAGATATTTCATAACAACTGGAACTTTTGAGTTCATGATATGCTTTCTGGTTCTAGCATTCCCTAATATCATTCTGATTCTAGATTCCTCATTTGCTTTTTGAGGTTAGAATTGATATGTTTGATGCTCTGATATACAGTAGCTTCCCCCAGTGTTCAGATGCAAAGTATGAGAATTTGAACACTGGAGTTTTGATTGCTATCATTATCTCTTATTTGGAATACACTTTACGTTGTTGCCTCATTAAAATCCTTGCATAAAAAAATCCATTTGGGATAAAAAATGGACAAAGAAAAAAAAGTACAATGCATTTTTTAAGTATAATCAATGGTCCTCAACAGTAGTACCTTATGAGGTGAGTCACATTCCAATCGCTTAGTAATTTTACTCCATCTTGACTTTATTGTTAATATGAACCTTTACAGGTTATAACTTAAACTTGGTACCCAAGTCGGTCCGAACTTCCCGACATTGACTTCCTGGGTATTATGTGTTGCCTTATTAGAGCAAGTCTCCGAGTTCAAAATAACGAAGATTTGCTCTACGGTTGTAGTGTATTTCCATCCTCTGCATATGTGCTATCATTCTTACATAAGTCAAATTTTGATGCTCGTCAAGCAAATCCAATTTAATCAAACATTGATTCGTCATTCTCCTGCTTGCTTTCCTTGGAAAATCTCATGGTTGGTTCATGTATACGATAAAATTGGAGGCTCGAATTTTTTGTCATTAAGACGCCTCATAAGCACGTTACCAAAGGTTCGAGGCTATGTACGTGATTCGCACCCAAGGGGTTATCGACGTCAGTACAAATCGATAGTTATGGTAAAAAAAGTGGGAAGTTCCCAACGCACGTGACTAGAGCTAACAGAGTCTAGTAGGCTAGTCAAAAATCATATCATGACATTAAATGCTGTACCAGCCCCATATCTTTGTAATAAATATATTTGTACTTTTTTGGGATTCACCCATATATATAAAGAGGATCCTTGTCATTTTGTAAAAAATCTGATACTCAATATTGAATATACAAGAATATTCTCTCTGTTTTCTAACTCAACATATTCTTTTTATTTCACTACTTACATTTATTGGTTATATTCATAGTGTTCTATTTATTGATATTCATTTATTTCTCATTATTGATCATAAAGAGCCGCCATCGCAGCTCTCATAACTATTAATCCTCTTTCGATTGCCTTTGGCCGAGTGTCCGATTCGACCTCGAGGCCCCGATTTTTAACCATTTGCTTTGGTTACTACGCTAACTACAAGCTCTTACCTTATCTTCTAGTTCTTAACTTAGCATCTATTTCCTAATAACTAGCATACAAATAGATCACGTATTTTTAGAACCACAAAATCAAATATATTTGTAATTACCATTTTCAAGGTAAATATTTTGGCACCCACCATAGGTATAAAAATAATAGTGATTATTTTATTTTCCGGTTCACTCCATAATGCAAGTTACCTTTCACACCTTTTCTTGTCCAAGATCTTTGATTTGAGGTTAAAATGTCTAACTCACTAAAAGCATATGAAAACAACAATCTTGACATGGAGAGAATGGTGTGGATGTTCCAGGTGTTGGTGTATCACCACAAAATCTGTAAAATGCATCAGAACCAATTCCCGTGGATATGGTCTAGCGCAACACTTAACACATTGAAATAAGCTCCCACACTAAAAGTAGCATACACCGGGAAGATCCACAAGAAGCTCAAAAAACCCCAGCTCAGGAATAACAAGGGGTTTGCTTTCACGTCATCTTTGAAATGTTGCAAGCACAACAACTGGCGATTGCTCAGCTACAAAGCCACCAAAAGACTCCCAGCACAGTAGCACCGAAAATGGCTCCCTAAGCCAATCAGGTACCAGAAAGATCAAGCAACAACGGGTGGGCAGCCTACCCCGCCATCAGAAAGATGCTCAAGGACCTCACAAAGAGGATCGAGTCAGGTGATAAGAAGATAGAAGCAAAGGACAAGAAGGTAGAGACCTACAATTCTAGGGTCGATCGAATTTCGGGCGCACCTCTTATTCTGGAAGGTATAGATTTGAAGAAGTTTGTACAAAACTCATTCCCATAGGAAGAGACCCCAAAACCTATTTCAAAGAAGTTCAGAATGCCCGACCTTCCAAAGGGAAACGACCTAAAGGACGACGAGATCGGGCCCGTCCTACCGAAAAAGTTCGAAGAGATGCTTTTTAAAGGGGAAATGATGTGGTATCACAACCTAGCCCTAAACTCGATAGATTCATTTGCCATGGTGGCATATTCTTTCATAAAGGCACATGCTGGTGGAATCAAAGTAGCTACAAGGAAATCTGACATTTTCAAAATCAAGAAAAGTGAGAACTAGATGCTGCAAGAATATGTATCTCGCTTTCAAATGGAACGAATGGAACTATCACCGGGCTCCGACGAATGGGCAGCGCATGCCTTTACTCAAGGTTTGAACGTGGGAAGCTCAGTAGCTTTACAAAAGCTGAAACATAACTTAGTCGAGCATCCCACCGTGACTAGGCCAGATAACCACAACTGATACTAATAAAAAAATCTGGGTCGAGGATGACAAACTAGGAGTCCCCCGGGGCTTGGTATATCCTAGCAGGCTTCCAGTAAAGGAGTCAAAGCCAAATAAAGAGAGATACCCACCATACACTGAAGATAGAAGAAACTCCTCGAGGCACAACATACTCCGCAATGACCGAAGGATGGATCGACGCCAGAATCCTCTGGGACTTGTAAGGAGAGCTGGGTTTGATAGGCACACAGGGTCGATGGAGGCGCCTCACTTGTTAGAATACAACTTCAACGTCGACATTTTTGACATCGTATTCGCCATTGGTAAAATTAGAGACACCAGGTGACCGAGGCCTATGCAATCAGATCTTTCACAAAGGAACCATAACTTAGTGTGGGAATTTTACAATACACAAGGTCACCAGATCAAAGATTGCCGACAACTCCGAGAATAAGTAGCCCAACTACTCAGCAAATGTAACCTCCAGGAGTTCCTCAAAGAACGGGCCAAAAACCAGTTCGAGGAAAGCGAGGCAACCAAGAAGAGTGAAGTAGATGAGTTGCAACATGTCATCCACATGATTTTTGGAGGCATGGATCCTCCACTGTAACTCATGGTCAGGAGAACAAAAATATCGATCACCAGGGAAAAATGAACTCGAAGCTACATACCCAAAAACGAACTCATGTTTACATACCCGAGGATGCATTCACATTCAATGACAAAGACATCAAGGCTCTATCTAATCCCCATAACAATGCATTTGAATATATCATCAGATCGAGGTGGTAGAGTAGCTCAGACTCCTTGATCAAAGCATGCCCACCTCTCGAGTCCTTAACGGGTTCAATATGACGAGCAAAACAACAAACGGGTCCTCTCAGTCATCGTGGCCAGGACTACCCAAAATGCAAAATTCTATGTCATCGAAGTAGACATGAGGTACAACGCCTTGCTTGGAAGTCCGTGGATATAATGCATCAGAGCAGTACCATCCACCCTCTATCAAATGATGAAATTTCCGACAAAGGATGAGATAAAAACTCTCTACGGGGAACAACATGCAGCAAAAGAGATGTTCAAGATGCACTATGTGGCACTGAAAACAATACCTCCACCATCGAATGAGCAAAAGGATAAGAAAATAGTAAAGTAAGTGATAACAAGATGCATTCTCGTCTACGCCCGACCAAACAAAGCAAAGGACCATACCATGTCCTCATAACAAGCGCTCAGATCATATCAAGGCCCAAAGCCCCGTCAGCACTAAGGTATGATCATCTCCCTTTTTAGCAACATTGTATACTATCCTGCGTGAACGTATCCGATCGAAACTGCCGAAGCACTTTCCAACTCGAAGGCCTTAGGTTCCAAAACCGTACATTGCACTCTTTTCCTTCGACCAGGTTTTTATCCCAAGAAGGATTTTACCGGCAGGGTTTTAATGAGGCAACATCCATATGCTACCTAAGGAAGGATCAACAATTACTCAAAGCTTCTCTTCAATCAACCTCGAATACTGGGGGGCATCCCCCGGAAGGTCACCTCTTCAAAAAATCCAAGATATGCTGAACGGGGTCTCGATAGGAAAATGATGTACCGGACCAAACGGTCGTACGAACTTTGTCCGTATAGAATCACCGAGCCCATTACAGCAAAAATGTGTATACTTGAACCAAGTAATCAAAGAATACTTTCCCTTCTATCAAAGCGTTTCGTGTTTCAAAGAAGCTCGATATTTTTACGAAAATGGTTCCAAAGCCAAACAATGTCCCGAACACGCAGGTTCAAGCACTAAAAACTCAAAGCTTAGTCCTCAATGAGAAAACATCAAGTTTACAAAAATGGCTCCATAGCCAAAAAACATCCCCTGGACGTATGACCTCGGGGTAAGAAGATTAGAACTCTTAAGCCCTTGATGATGAAATACCAGTTTTGCATCGAATGGCTCCTGATCTAAGAAACTTTCGATGGCTCGAGGACTGCCTCCAATTTCCACCCCTATCGACTTATCAAAAACCCGAGGCCATAAGACCGCATGTGGGCAACCTTGGCCTTGTAAGACCTATATAAGGCAACAACAATATCTATAAGACCTCATGCAAGGCATAAACCATACTTGTACCAAATAACCAAAACTATAAGACCTCAAAGGTATGTAAAAATTTGTAAGACCTTACAAAAAGGTATTATCCTTATCTTAAAGTTAAGGCTATATATCGAACTTATAAGACCCTAAATAGGCATACCCTCTATATATATGCCAAAACTACTTCACTCGGGGACTGAAAGGCTCCAGTCAAACACAATGACTATGGTCACAAGGTTGTACCAACCAAACTAACACGACTCAGGGAGGCCCGACCGTCACTATAAAATCACAGGCCTTCAATTACTTCTAATGCACTTTGAAAAGAACTAGTTAAACAGGCTCATCTTGACATAGGCAAAAGAGCTTCGACTATGTTAGCTCCAAACTATAGGCTTCAAAGCATTCAGCTACCGAGTAAAACCTCCTGAGGTGATCGATCATCGCCATATAATGACTCACAATCTAGGTTTTTATTGAACCGTCAAATATTCAGACAAATACAATTTCAAAAAAGTCCTTAACGAGAGAAAAATAAAGCCCATATAAAATATCATACAGACCTAATGCAAAAGAGCCACTGCCACCAGCCCATATAACAGGTCATATCGAACCAATGTGTACGAGCCACTATCGCCAGCGCATATAAAAGGTCATACCGACCAAATACGCAAGAGTCACTGCCTCCAGTCCATACTAAAGGTTGTACCGATCAAACACGTAAGAGCCACTACCGCCAACCCATATAAAAGGTCATACCCCAATGTGTAAGAGCCACCGCTGCCAGCCCATATAGAAGGTCGTATCGACAAAACAGGTAAGAGCCTAAGGGCCAATGTTAAATCCAAAAACTTATGGGTCAATAAGCTCAAATTGAAACCCGACTTAGAGATTGGACCCAAAAATAGTTAACTAAATATGCCTAAGAGCAAAAGCATAAGAGCTCAAACATCAGCTTCTACTAAAAGGTTGTACTGACCAAGCACATAAGAGCCTACGGGCTAGCCCAATAAGCCCCATGGCCATACTACCAATTTGAGGATTCCATTTAATTCGATGACCAATTCATTTGGCTAACGACTGACAAATATCAAAGCAAAAGGAAGTGCGGGAAAAATGAAACCGCAAGGCTTCCTCCTATTCATATATGGAAACAAAATATAAAACTCCATTTAAAGTGTTCTTTAAAAACATTATACAGAAAAGAAAGACCTGATCTACATCCCTATCAGGCACTATGGCATGTTGGCCTCTTTCTCACTATCTTCGGCATCAGACAGAAGGAACTTAGTATTATATTCCTCCGCCTTTGCCTGCTTCATCTCTTTTGAGAGATTAAATTCCCTAGCGTGGATCTCCTCGAGGGTTTCCCTTTTAAATTTACATCAAGCATAATCCTTGCTTATGGTCTGTCAAGAGCTACTCTCAGTTTAGCTTGAGTGTTGGCATCATCTTTTAAATAGACATACACTTTCTTATCAGCCTTAGTTTACTTCGGCTTTGGCCTGGGCATCCATAATTTTGTCCTTCATCATCAGAAGCTCGGACTTGAGCCTCAAAAATATGCCCGTTCGAACCAAGCTATTCCACAAACTCTGCGAAGTTATGCTTCGAGGATAGAAGCCTTGGCCAAAACATCCTTCTTAGCTGCAACCTGAGCCTCCACCTGAGCCTTTAACTTATCACACTCACACTTGGCCAGACCAATTTCGCTCCAAAGGAATTCCACGTCCTCTATCTTTTATGCAACTGAAGTAAACAAAATATTAGCTTTGGGAGATAGAAGAAGAAACGTGCATTGCTTCGAAAAAGAATTACCTTTTCTTCCAAGTTGCTTTCATAATTCAGCTTCGACACTCCTCATACCTCAAGTATGCCAACTCGACCTCCATTTCATCGCAAAGAAGCATGTTGGATTTCTCCCCATCAAAGGTTTCTGCTAATTGGCTTCACAATGAAAGAGCTCGAACTTGAGCTTATCGACGACTTGCGAAAAGGGATATCAATAATAAAGGGAAGGCGCGAAACTAAAGAGCATGTACCGACTACCAAAACTCACTGTAGAGTAGAGCCGCTTAGCTACCTCAAAGGTCGAGCACACATCTACTAGTCTAGCTTGCTCAATCCCAGTGGAATCGATCCCGATTGGGACATGGTCTCTTGGAGTATGTGGCCCCTAGCTTCAAAAATCCCTCGACGTACCTTTGGTGGGAGAAGAAACTGGTAGAAGAGAACCCTCATTCCTCGAAGTACCTTAGATGAGAAAAGTTGATGGCAGCGGAGAAGGAACGTTTTTTCCAAAGCTAGAGATATCAGGCGCAGCAAGCTCAGCCAATACATCCTCTCCGATCCCCTGTCTGGATTCGTCTTGCTGTAAGAACTGTCGCCCTATGAAGTCCATTTTTTCTTATTACTATCACTCCTTTGCCTGTACGACGGCAATTAATCTCCCTTTCCAAGATGGCACCATCTCGCCTCAAAGGACGACCTAATTCCTGTCGCGCCCCTTTTTCCCTCTTTCATTGGGAGAATTGTGTTTATGACATTTTGGGTATATGATTACTCATTCATTTTGGGAACTAGGTTTGCATTTGAAGAGTCACCACCTAATGATTTATGGTGCGTTAGGACACCTACAAGGTTCATTTCTAAGTTTGCTTGATAACCAGAGATAGGGAAAGGGCTTGAAATTATCCTAATAGGAAGGTGTTAGGCACCCCTAAAGATCCACTAGTGTGGTTCCCAGCCAGATAGTTCTTTGTAAATTTGGTGTAATTAATATGTAAATAGAAAAGGATCAAATAAGAGGGGATTTTCATCCACAAATGTTTGAGAGTAAAACAAAGTTTGAAAATCTGGTTTTGACAGGGAGTTATAGTTTTGCAAAATATTTAAAGAAAATGGGAAGAGGAAGGGGGAGGTCCTAGGTTTATTTATAATATGGATCACATCAATGCGATACCCGGTAATTACTCCTCAAAAGAGAGGCTACACACGGTATTAGCGCACCGGTATCCATATCTACTCTTCCCACCCCGTTAAGGTGCTAAATCGCGGATTGATCTCGACCACTATTGCATGCTATTACCCATCCCAATCCTATAAGTTCCAGAGGCACTAAGGACTACTATTCCTAAAGGGGAGGGATATTAGGCTGACTTTGAGGTTTCAAAGGTGGAACTTCTAAGGCGGCATACAAAAATATATTGGACTCCACATTAAAGGGGACACACATAAAACATTTAAGGCTCGTATATACCTCCTCAAACAAAGAAATCAAATAGCATGTCTCAAACACAATTAATATCTGACTTCTTAGAAGCTAAGGCATGGGAATTTTAAGTCAGAGCCAGATCTATCAGATACCTTAGATAAGAAGGCCAAATAAGGACTATCTACTGGTTTTTTCCGTTGCTAATTAAACAAAGGTAATTCCCATTTTATTCAAGTATCTACCTAAGGCTTACCTAGGCGTAATATGATTACCCTATGAGCATGTTAATAGTGTTTTTATCTCATGCAGTGCTTTACCCAGTTTCTTGAGTGTTATCAATGGACATATTTTAAGGCTGGAACCCCCATCGATCAGGATCCTAGTGATGAAGTAGTCTTTGCATTGCACTGTGATATGCAAGGCTTTATTGTGACCCAACCCTTCAAGCAGCATCTCGTCCTCATATAAGGTCTGTTTTATGGCTTTCTAATACTCCGCCAGTGATGTTACTTGGCACGTATGCGTCACTTAATACTTTTAATAGAGCTTTTTTGTGTCCCTTAGAATTCTGCAGTAGTTAGAGGAAATATATATGCATTGGTGTTTTGTTTAGTTGGTCAATGACCGAATAGTCCTTGGCCTATATCTTCCTCAATAGGTCATCTGGACCTGTTTCAATGATGAGTTGCCAGTTGGAAGCTTGCTTACTAGACTCAGCTAAGTGTTTAGGGTTATAGACTCTTCTAGTCCTTGAAATACCCTATGCTGCAGTAGTCTCTTCGAACCTGACTTTTGCTTTCCTCCTAGCCTTGATCGTATAATCCAAAGAAATAGTTTTCATATGGAATGACGACATGATGGTCATCACCATTGGAATTGGTGCGGCTACCTTTACTTCAAACGGGATATGTTCTTTGGGTGGTAAAACTGTAACCTCAAATGGTGCCGGCATTTTTGTTGATTGCGCTGCCTCAAACTCAAGAGGGATAGACACATCTACCTTAGTAACCTCGGACGGTTGAATCTAGACCATGATGGGGTTGAGAGTGACGACTGGCTTTTTTGGATCATCGCCTTCTGCGATCAACCCTATGGATCCCTCGAGATCCCAATCATCCTCTATTTCAATCATGTGAACACCTCCGCCTTTGTGGTCAAGTAATGGGTTGTTGCAGACATTCGGAGTGGCTTCCTTCACTATAATGATATTGTTATCAATTAAGGACTATATCTTGTCTTTTAAATAGCGACATTTGTCGATTGTGTGTCCCTTAATTCCGGAATAGTATGCATATGATTTGCTTGGGTTGACCCACTGAGAAGGGTTCTCAGGGGTTGAAGCAGGGATGGGGTGACATAACCGGCGGTTTTGAGTCTCTCATATAGCTGATCAATGGGTTTGGAAATGTTTATGTATTGTTTTGGAGGCCTCCGATCAAAATTGGGTCGGGTCCTAGACAGGTTTTGGTGTACGAGGGGTGATTGGTAATAAGATGGTTCGGTCTTGTATGCTTGGTGGACGTGTGAGGGTTAGGAATATCTCAGCGAGGTAGGCTGATATGTGGGCGGTGGAGGTGATTGATAAGTTGGCTCTGGGGCTTGGTAGGAGGGTTCTTGGTAATTGGAGTTGGCTGATATGTGAGTGGAGGTATAGGGTAGGTTTGGTATTTGAGGGGAGATTTGGTCCTTTGTGCAACAATTATGGCCCGCACGTCTCTCTTCTAAGGCACACAACCCAACTGAAAATGCCTTATTTGTGGCTTGCAAGGCCTTAAAATTTGTAACTGTGCCGCTTTTGATAACTTCTTCAATTCGTTATTTCAGCTTGATGATGTCGGAAAACTTATGATATTCAATCAACATTAGCCATTCATAATACTGCGGGTCCTGCACGCGGTCAAAGAATTTGTTCGTTTGTTCCTCCTCTAAGGTAGGTTTGACCTTAGAAGCTTCCTACCTCCAGCGAGTAGCATACTCGCGAAATGTTTCTGTAGGCTTTTATTTCAAATTCTGAATGTATAATACATATGGTGCATTTTTCGTGTTGAACACGAACTTGACCAATGAAATCAGAGTCCATACCTACCCAACTCGACCATTTCTTAGGATCATGGCTGATGTACGGGGATAATGCAACTCCTTTTAGACTCCTCATGAACAGTTTCATGCGGATTCTTTTGTCCTTTCCTACCCCGACAAACTTGTTGCAGTATATTCTTATATGGAACCTTGGATCACCTGTACCATCAAACATCTCGAACTTAGGAGGTTTGTACACCTCTGGCAGTTCGACATCTTGTTGTATGCAGAGATCTTCATAGTTCAACCCTTCAATACCTTTTTTTCCTTCGACGCCTTGGATTTGTCTAGTTAGTTTCTTAAGCTCTTCAACCAAGTTTCTGATGAGTTAATCCTTTCCCTCAAACTTAGGGGTGCAAGATATAGGTTGGGTGGAGAGTGGCACGGTCTCCACGTAAATGGGATTGTTGTAGTGGCCGGGTGTGTAGAAATAGTCATTTGCGGAGTTCTGTTGTCCGAGAATGAGTAATGGATTGTTATTCGGAGTGTATCAAGTGTTGCATTGGTTATTTGTTGGAACATTAGGATGATTTGGTTGCTTTTGTGGAGGTGTGGGATTTTGGCGGTTTTGGAAAACGGTGTATGGGGTGCTGAAGGAGAAGGACAGGTTGGCCAAATTTCGAACCTGATCGAGCTCTTCTTGAAACTTCAATAATTTCTGCTCGAGTTACGACACATTATCATTGGGAACACAAATGCCATGGCCATCAATGGCCTCTGCTATTTTGATCTCCTTTTTGGCGTTCAATCTTCCATTTTGCCTTTGTTCTGCTTTTAACATGACTTAGAGGAGGACTGGGTGGAGGGCCCATGGATCTTTTGGAATAAGATGACATTGCCAAAGTGCACAAACTAACCTTTGGGGAGTGGATTAACAAAATAAAAAAAAGGTAACCAAGTTAGTGAGGGTCATAAAAATGTGTTGTAATAATTAAACAGATAGTGCAGGAATATAAAGCATGTCCTAAATTGGGAGCCTCATTGTGCCCGAGGTAGGCCTAGCGACAAATTGATTTGGAGAACTTAGGATTCTAAATTCCTCATTTTATTGATAAAAAATAGACGAATCTCGAATTTACACTAAATAAAGTGGAAATGGAAATCACTTATGGCCATCGGCCTTATTACATTTTATATAGCGAAAAGAAAAACTCCTATCCCACTTGGTCCCAGAAGGGCCTTCCCTAGATTCGGCATCCCTGGCTCTATCGAACAACTTTCCCATCTCACGAAATCCCAGCAATAGGTAGGTTCTGGCTAGGTGTCCGCCTTCAGTTCCTTCAGCATTTTTGCAATCTTCGACCCTCTTGAGAAACTTTCCTCTAGCTCCACTATGTCTCGCTCCAAGTATCCCAGTCGTTTGTTGGCACTGGTAACCATGTCCTTCCATTCCTCAATCAACTTCTGGTTGGACTCTTAAATTTTGCTGTGCTCGCTTTCTTACTCCCGGATCCTTTTTCGCAGTTGGTTATGTTTGATTCGTGTCTCGACCCTTTCATCTATGATTATGTAACCTCGGGAAAACTTTGGCTATCCCAGACCATCATGATTGTCCTCCAACCAACTTGAGTAGAAAAGAGTGCAACCAGCATGATACATGTCTGGACCGACGGTATCTATCCCTATTATGATCTTGCAATGCCACATATGCTGAGCTTGGCATTTGTAAGGACTATCATTATCCTGGAAGTCAGCTGGGAAATGTCTCATCTTGTCGACCCTAGGAATAACTTGATTTCTTCCGGCTTGTCTCATAACTTGGAGATGGACGTAAGGATATGTTCCCCTCAGACCGATCAATATTAGAAAAGGTGTATTTCTGGACCGGGTGATGAATTCCTTGGTCGGAAACCACTTGAACATCCACTAGACCTGTTCTTCGTTTAGGTTATCAAATAGCTCTGCATATCTTTTGGCATCTTCTGGTTGAGCGAGCATATTGGGGATGTAAGTCATTCGCTTTGGATGATGGAAAGCAATGTGATCATCCCATTCCCTTTACTGGATCTCTTGTCGGTATTCACCCCTTTGCAGATGCTCCATTAGCCAGAGTTGAAGTAATAAATTGTAGTCTTCAAAGTGTTGTGCACCTTGTTGACACATCTCCAAGGCTAGGTGTATGTCCGCAATGATCATGGGCACGATGCTGAATAGTTGCCCACCAATCCCTTCAATAAAGGTTTTAGTTACCATGGCTAGCCTAGTGTGGATCCTTGCTTTCTTTGTCGGAAACACGATCAATCCCATGAAATAAAACACGAATACAAAGACCCTTTGATAAATGTGCCCCAAGGATGTAATGGCGAACTCGTCAAGGTAGGTACAATAGGATTTGATGTGACCGTACCTCTGATATAAATAGTCAAAAGGAATGTAGGATTCTTTCAAGCATGTCAACTTTGGATTCTTCTTTAAACCCATCATTTTGAGGAAACCCCTGCCCTTACGGTTCTCAGGGATCAATAGACCTGGAGTCTCCCAGACTGGACCGGCTAATACACCTATCTCCTCTAATAGTGGTGTCATTTCAATGTCCCCAAAGTGGAATACATCCCTTTCACAATCCTAGAACAACATTGCCGCCTCTACAACATTCTTGTTATTAGGTTGGATCTCAAGAAGGGGTGGTAGATTTCCCAGATATTTTTCGGACGAGAGTTTGATCACTAGAGTGAAGATCCTTCCACCAGCTTAGCAACCTTGGATGGATGTTGGTGACCATGCTAAATCTAGGGACTTCGTGCCTGATATTTCTACAAGGAAAATAAGGTTAGAACCTTACCTCCACTAGACTCGACTATTTAATACCAATGATTAGCACGACATATTTTAGTTCTCTAAATAACTACACAGAACATGATGATGCTGATTTTGGTTTAGGGAAACCCAGTGGATTTGGGACAAGGCTATCTTAAAGGATCATTATGCGGACAACATAACTGAGCTAGCTAGGTTTGACCATGATGCATGCAAAGTTTAAACAGAGTAAGGTTTCTATGGGATTTTAGACTTGTGCCTTTAAGTGGAGAACTCAAGTGGGAAGGCATGGAACCATTGACTACACCGTTGATCGATTGATTTTACCGCAAATATGCCTTTTTGAATTAGGGGATAATAACATAGGAAAAGCGCAACCACTCTTTATAAGCGTTGCTATGGTATTTGTTTGGCACAAGTGGAATATGATGTCGAGCATGATTATGCAATAATTAAACAGTATGTTGTCATGTATTTGCATGTTAAGAAAGCAGTAAGTATAGCAGTTTATAATTTAATGCAGCAATAAAGAAAGAAACAAAGAAGAGTCAGTTTTGCCTTGTAAAAGAAACTAAACGCTTTAAGGAATTTTAACAAGTAATTCCATATAAAAGGAAGGTACAAATTCACGAGAACAATCTAAAATGGTAAAAGCCTAATATCCTCAACAGAGTCTCCATGCTGTCGCGCTCCCTTTTTTCCCTCCATGCATTGGGAGAATTGGGTTTATGACATTTTGGGTATATGACAACTTGTTCCTTTTGGTAACTGGATTTTCATTTGAAGAATCAGCGCCTAATGATTTATGGTGCACTAGGACACCTACAAGGTTCATTTCCAAGTAATCTTAACAAACGGAGATAGGGTAAAGGCTTGAAATTATCCTAAGGGGAAGGTATTAGGAACCTATCAAGATCCATTAGTGTGGTTTCCATTCAGATAGTTATTTGTGAATTTGGTGTAATTAACATATAAACAGACAAGGCTCAAATAAGAGGGGATTTTAATACACAAATGTTTGAGAGTAAAACAAAGTTTGAAAAACTGGTTTTGACAAGGAGTAATTATTCTATAAAATATTTAAATAAAAAGGGAAGAGGAAAGGGGGGGGGGGGTCTAGGTTTATTTATAATATTGATGACATCAATGCAATACCCGCTAATCACTCCTAAAAAGAGTGGCTACACGTGGTATTAGCGCACCCGTCATCATATCCATATCTACCCTTCACACCGTTAAGGTACTAAGGCGCGGATTGGTCTTGACCACTATTGTATGCTATTATCCGTCCCCTTTCGATCAGTCCTGGAGGCACTTAGGACTACTATTCCTAAAGGGGATGGATATTAGGCTGACTTTGAGGTTTCAAAGGTGAAAATTCTAAGGCGACATACAAAAACATATTGTACTGCACATTAAAGGAGAAGCACATAAAACACTGGAGGCTCGTATGTACCTCCTCATATAAAGCAATCAAGTAGTATGACTCAAATACAATTAAAGTTTGAATTTTTAGAAGCAAATGCAAGGGATTTTATATTAGAGCCAGATCCACCATATACCTCAAATAAGAAGTCCAAATCAGGTCTGCCTGCTGGTTGTAGCAGTTAGTATTTAAACAGAGGTAGTTCCCATTTTATTCAAGTATTTACCTAAGGCTTTCCAATACGTAATATGGTTATCCTATGAGTATGTTATCTAGAGCGATGCTGTAAACAATGATTAATTTTAAACAAGCGATTTGGATCCTAAAACATGCTTTCTAAATTGTATTGATAAAAGGAGTAAGTAGTTTAATCTGATTCAGGACAATACAAGTCAAACCGATTTTTTAATTAAACTGGTTTTAGATCCTATAGGCATGATCTCTATAATAGCTGATTTTAATTCCCATTGACATGATATCTAATATTGTTGATTTTCACCCCTATAGGTATAATATTTAGTTGAGTGATTTTAGCCCTATAGACATGATATCTAGTTGTGAAGATATGCAAAAGAATGGATATGCAGAATCTTAAATATGATTTCTTTATGCACAACTATTACAGCGTTTAAAACATGGTTTCCAGAATATGCAGAGAGGATATTTTGTTAGTATTGTTTAGCCTAAAACATGATCTCTAAGTGTGAATGGCAGTAGGAATATAATTGCAGAAACATTGATTATTAACACATTAAACGTAGGAATTTCCAAGTGATGTGAATGTGCATGTTGAAAACAATAATTGTAAATCCTAAGGAACATGATTTCTAATGCATGAAATGAGTCCTAAACATGGATTCTATTGCGTAAGTAGGAATGTAAACCTAGTAACATGCTTTCTATTCTTTTAATAGATAAAACATGCATATTTACCAGTCCTTTTCACTTGCCAAACCCCAATATTCATTACAAATTATTACAGACCAAATACTTGAATTACAAAAGAAGGAATGATAGAAGAAGCTACAACCATAGGAAAACTTGATTTGTCTTTCTATGTGAGATATGCAATGAACCGTATTATTCCTAATGCCATTAATTTCAAAGCCATTCTTAGACCTGGATGTGTCAGAGTTTCCTAAGGGTCTCAAAGGACACCAGACATCGCTTACACCTAGGTTCATAGAACCAGATATGGATGAGTGCAGTGTGAAAGGGCCAGCCCTTATGTGTCCAAGTTCAAAGGGAGCTCATGGGTCCTAAGGCAAGGCTTATACAAGATGGGTACAACATAAGTCTAAGCATATGGTGGAAGTGCAAGAATAAGGTTTTAAAAACTGAGGGGAGAAAGGAAATGGGTAAAGGGGTGATGGGAAAATAGTAATAGTAAATCACGGAGTTCATAATTCCATATACAGGGCCAGGGGAATTGGGAATACATTGCAGGGAACATATATCCATAGGCATGGATTAGATTAAGCATGCATAATAATATATTGTGTTGGCATGACCGTAAATCAATCAGACTACACAATATTTAGAGGGGATATGGAGATTATGATCCCATAGGGATCGTGTTTGGGTCATGCACAATAATTTCCAATGCTTTCATGCCCTAATCCTACCGCAGATACCAAATACATTGGGGGTGGGGGTTTGTTGATACCCAATTTTTTCCTGCATATTTTTTATATGTAAAATACTTTTAAAATAATATATATATATATATATATATATATATATATATATATATATATATATATATATATATATATATATAAAAGCATATCCAAGTGTTCTATCATTTATTTCTATTTTTTAAAAAGATTTTAAACAAATTTATTGCCTCATTTTAGCAGTACAAAAATCAAAAAGTATTCCTCTGTTATGAAATAATATAAAGACAAGAACAATAACTCAAGAACAAGAGCAAATATAGAGAGAGAATAGGGAGAGAGAGAAGTATTCTTATTAATACTTGGGGTGATTTACAATGGTAGAGAGCACCTCTATTTATAGGGAGGAGAATGACTTAGCTTCAAGCTAAAACTCTTAGACATTCACTCTAAATAGACTTCTATTTTATAACACTCCCCCTTGAATGTCTATTCAATAATGTGCCTCATAAAACCTTAAAACCAAAACCCATTGGGAAAAATTAAAGAAAGGAAAAAGAGTACACATGTTTGAATATGCGCCTATTGGTTGCCTCGTTAAAAACCTTGCAAGGAAAACCCGGTGGGACAAAACCTTGTAAGGGAAAAAGAGTGCAACGCGCATTAACTCCCCCTAATGAGTACATCAATTTATATCCTTGAGCATTTGCATTCCAATCTTGTGCATCATCTTCAAAATGATCTTTGATAGAGATTTGATAAATAAATCAACCATATTGACTTAAATAAATATTCCGCACCTTGAAATCATCATTCTTGATAGATATGAACATCTTCATATAATGTCGTGGAATAACTCTTCAATATCTCCATAGATGCATTCTCAATGTCATCATGCTTATAGTTATAGCAAGATACATATGTACACAAATTGTACTTGGGATGTGGTACTTCAAGACCACGAATTGCATATGCTTCAAGCAACTTAAATCTTTCAAGTTAAGTCATATAAGCCATATAATAGACTTTAGATGCATATCAAGTTTTCCATGTCATGCTAGACAAATAAGATATCGAAAACTGATTATACATACCTTTGACTTTATACTTTCAAGCATTTGAACTATAGGTTCAAAGCTACATGTCTTTCATATGGAATCAATTCTTCTTGAATTGTATCTCTTCCATTTAGTTACTTTCTTTGGGTCAGCAAATGCGTATAGCATGCTTTGCAAAATGTTGCAATTGAATTATCCCTTTTATGAACTTCAGGTTCATATCATGATATTCGGGGATATACATATACAAATGATAATTCATCCCATGTAACCTTTTCTCAAGCGTTTACCATGTCTCCCCCTCATGTTAGTAAAGCTAACTTGTTTCCTCAACTTTGGGAAATCATCTTTGTGCATTATCATGTCAATATACACGGCACATTAATAATAAGATGAAATTATTTGGTTCCTGACCCAGAACCACTTGCGAGGGGAGAATATACTCTCGTATACAACTTATATCAAACTGATATATATAACTTTGTTCTCATAAGAAATAGTTTAGCTATTAAGTGAAAGCACTCAATAATTATCTTGCTAAACCAACTTTGATATAAACCAACTTATCAAGATGAACTGTCTTGAGTAGAGAATCTGGAAATTATGCTCGAAGTTAGATTACTGAGCAATTTACCTCGCAAGCACCGGCCAGGCTGCGGGTTAATAACAATTGCGCATGTAACCATTTCATAGATGCATCATATGTGGTATACATGGCAGGTGAATGGGCCCATATTCACCTTTGATATTTCCAGAATTTATGGGCATCAACCCGAATTCTTTAGTTGGTCAGTTCATTAATGTGAACAAGTGATACAAGAGAATTCGTAAAGAACTTTCTAGTTCTTTGATATTCACCTATGTGAATTTGCACATCATACTTAAAATGAGATGGCTAACACGAATGCCAACTGAATAAATTATCAATATTGGTAAACTTCAAATTTACACCATGACATGTGCACTTATCAATAAACTTCAGGTTTATTATGACATGGGTTTTATACCAATAGATATCCACTTTATTGTGGCATTATTTCGTTTGTGTAGTACAAACTGGAGAACAAAGCGGGTAGCTTTTCATATACAAATTACCCCGCTACAAGTTGTAGTAATAGGAGATATCAGATCCTTCCTTTATTTATAGTCTCAATATAATCAATCGCTTTCGCGTGTACTTTGGAAACTGAATAAGTTTCTTTGAGACTTACTACAGCACAATACTCAATTGTGTTTCTCCAACATAGTAATAATTGGCTCTTCTAGAGCTCTCAATTAATTTTGTACTACCACAGATTCATCAACATCCATGTGGTGAATATCTTTCTTAAAGAGAAAGTTATACCATTATGGTCATGTCAAACTTATATGCAAGATATGTTTCTTGCATTATCGTTGTCCTTTAATAGTCATATTTCCAAAATACTTTGGCGTACAATAGGTACGTGACCAACGATCATTCATGCCATATATCATCTCAAACCTCCTTCTAGGGGTGAGTGTGGTATCATCTCAAACCTCCATCTAGGGGTGAGTGTGGTATATTTAATACCAATTTCAACTTCATATTCTTCCAATAATGAATATGTATTCGTGAATCAGATGTTGTCACATTCACTTCGAGGATATGTGATTTTGTTATCCTTTTCAAATCTATAAATGCGTCAGGCATTTGATTTGCTATTCTTTGCAAATGGATAATCTTTTGTGCCTCTTTCTCACAAATAGAGGTATGTGGATCAAGATGAGATAATGATGCATTTTTCCACAAAATTTCCCGTTTGGTTTCACCAACTTCTCCCCCTAATTTTGGGAAAAGTGTCTCATCAAATTGACAGTCTGCAAATCGTGCAGTGAACAAATCTCCTGTCAATGTTTCGAGGTAGCGAATAATGGAGTGCGATTCAGCCTCAACATATATTCCTAACCTTCTTTGCAGACCCATTTTGGTGCGGGATGGCGGTGCTACAGGCACATATACTGCGCATCCAAAGATTCTTAAATGGGATATATTGGGTCCATGACCCAAAACCAATTGCAACGGGGAATATTTGTGTCAATTCGTCAGTCAGAGACGAACTAGCATTGCTGTATGCAAAATGGCGTGTCCCCAAACCGAAGTGGGCAGCCGACGAACTAGTATTGCTGCATGCAAAATGGCGTGAACCCAAACCAAAGTGGGCAGCCGACAAACTAGCATTGCTGCATGCAAAATGGCGTGAACCCAAACCAAAGTGGGCAGCCGACAAACTAGCATTGCTGCATGCAAAATGGCGTGAACCCAAACCGAAATGGGCAGCCTCGTTTTCATGAAGAATTCAAGATTATTCTCATCTATTGTCTCAATATGATATCCATTTTGAATGATATCTTTAAAACTCAACAAGTTCCTTTTAGACTTGGAGGAGAACATTGCGATTGATATCATTAAAACTCAACAAGTTCTTCTTAGACTTGGAGGAGAATATTGCATTCTCTAAGATAAACGTCATGCCTTTGGGCAGAGTTACAGTTGCTCTTCCGGAGCCTTCAATCAATTTACTTCCCATGGTTTGACATATAAAAGAAAATATACGAACATGAGAATAAACAACTTCAAATCGTTTGTGTCACATAATATTTTCAAAATCTGCTGCTAACAGTTGACTAACAAAATCAGATATGTTATCCATAATTGATTACTTTGCAGCTTGAAAATTTTCAGCGTTTTTCATAAGACAATCGATTCTTAAACACACACAATCGATTGTTTGAATATAGACAATCGATTGTTAAACACACACAATCGATTATTTGTTATTTTTGAAAAACTTCAGATCATACTGTCTTAAGACAATCGATTGTTATGCATAGACAATCGATTGTTGGCTATTTTTGAAAAATTCCAGACCTCTGTATAAAGACAATCGATTGTTAGACATAGACAATCGATTGTTGGTTATTTTTGAAAAATTCCAGATCACTGTTTAACGACAATCGATTGTTAAACATAGACAATCGATTGTGGATGATTTTTGAAAAATTCCAGATTACTGTCTAACGACAATCTATTGTTAAACATTGACAATCAATTGTTGACTGTTTTTAAAAAAATTCCAGATCACTATTTTAAAGACAATCGATTGTTGATCATTGACAATCGATTGTTTTGCAGTTTTTATGCGAAATATGAGATAACCGACTAGTTTTTCAGGTTAGTCGATTACCTCTACTGGAAAGTAAAAATATTATTGATATTTGAGCATATTGATACATTTTAAAGAACTAATACTAACATTATATCATGAACTAACTAATACGAGCTAATGCTGATGGCTATTAGTTTATTCATTCACTAATACAAACAAGTAAAATAAAATCAAATAGCTCCATCTTCTTTCATCACGGATCCATCATCGATTAGGTGGTCTATCTTCCCCTCGGGTTGCTCAAAGAAGTCTGCCACATCCAAGTGGGTGATGTCAAAGTTGTCGTCAGAGACAAAATTCGTTTCAGGGCGTTTACTCTTTCGAGATGCTTGATAAAGGTCAACCAAAAGTCATGGTATACGGCAAGCCTTTGACCAGTGCCCGTTTTCACCGCAACGATAATATATAGTTTATAAACTATTTGCTTTTGGGTTCTTATCGTATCGTGCTTGTGGCAGAGTGACCAACTTCAGGTTGTCATCTCTTCTTTAAGCCATTCCACAAGATAGGTGGATCCTTGACGGTGAGATATTCAATCTTCAAACCTTCATCAAGGTGATGGCGCAAGAAAATCAAGGCCTTAGCACATTCTTGGGTGGATGCTTTTTCTCTATCTTTGATGGTGTCTCCGAGACCCATAGCATCTAAGTGGATTTCAGCATCCAACACCCATGTCATATAGTTCTTGCCCGAAATTTCAAGGGCAACGAACTTTCTTTTCATAATGTCAGACATAAAACAAATTTACATCAAGAGCGTGTTCATACTTACGGGCTCTATTACAATTATCACATTCACTTCACGGAATGGATCATAATCATGTGCTTTACACAATCTCATGTCAAATATTACTTTCATAAAGTGAAAGATTATTTTGAGAATCTTTATTATTCTCATTATCACAATAATGACGATTATAATTTCGTCTATTGCCATGTCCACATCCATTGATACCTTTACGGTAATAATTTTGTCTTCTTTCAGACTTATCAAATTCTGCTACCACATTCTCTAAAGGGAATGGAGCAAATTCAATTGGACGGAATTCTTTGCCACGTCCACATTCATTGATACCTTCATGGTAATATTTTAGTCTTCTTTCAGACTTATCATATACTGCTTCCACATTCTCTAAAGGGAATGGAGCAAATTCAATGGGACGGATTTTTAATTCTTTGCCCACAATCATACATGAATTTAATCATGGCAGGACATAGAGATTTTACCACTTCGTGTGGTTATAATTTCTCACAAACTCCATTAGAGTTATAATCAAACTTTGTATATAAAATTTATAGAATTCCAAGAATTTGAAAAGGAAAAGTAAATTACTTACCTTTAAGGTATACCAAATATATTTTCAATATTTTCTTCCTTTCTTCCTTTCCTTTCTTTCTTTCCTTTTTCCACGTTTTTCTTTCTTTTCTCTTTTTGCCGTTTTTCTTTTCGTTCCCTTTCTGTTCTTTTCTTTGTTTTCTTTCTTTCTTTTTGTTTCTGCTTCCTTCTTTTTTTTTTCTTTTTCTTTCTTCATTCTTTCTTTGAAGAAAAACCCTACACAAACAAAAGTTAAGACAATCGAAAATTAAATTAGGAAGAGGGAAATACCTTAGATTTCTCGAGAATGGTTCTTGAGACGGTAGAGTCTCGTGCTGATAACGTGTTATGAAATAATATAAAGACAAGAATAATAACTCAAAAACAAGAGCAAATATAGAGAGAGAATAGGGCAAGAGAGAAGTATTCTTATTAATACTTGGGGTGATTTACAATGGTAGAGAGCACCTCTATTTATAGGGAGGAGAATGACTTAGCTTCAAGCTAAAACTCTTAGACATTCACTCTAAATAGACTTCTATTTTATAACAAAATTATTATTTCTGTGATTAATTTTTTTTATTCTTATATTTATGCCAATATATAGCTAAAGAAAATTTTGCATATTTTTATAAATTGATTTGGTATTTTTAAAACTAAATTGCACCAAATTGCAATTTTAGTCGAGTTTAAGAATAAATGGCGTTTATAAGTACAAATTTGATTCCAGTATTTTAATCTGATATTTATATACTATTAATGCATTTAGAACCTTTAATTTATTTTTAGAAATCATTTCATTATTTTAAAAAGTAAAAAGGAGAAAGTGGCTATTTAAATACTAGCCCTATTTCGTTTGAATTGTAGCCAGAGTTGATCACCCCAGTAACCCAATTTCAAATTTAAAATTGCCCTGTCCAATTACAATTTAACATGACCCCCAACCTATTTTTCCAACCCGCCCGACTCCCCTTGATCAACAGCCATGATTTCCCCATTCCTTTTTAATTTTCCAAACCCCAAACCCTAATATCATTTTAACTTAATCCACCACCTCTAAACATCCTTTTCTCTCAAACCCTCTCGAACATTCCTAGAACCCTAATCGTCTCCTACCATGTCCCACCGGAAACCTACCAAAAATCATGGCTCGTCCAGCCATGAGAGTCTTATACTAAACTCCTATTGCTCCTATGTGCTTGATACTTGAAGATTCGAGGCTAGACCTCAAAGATATTCAATCAGACCCTTGCCAATTTGAGGTCTCAGGGTCATCTCCGTCCTCTGCTTCTCCGACTCCGATCAGTGACATTTTCAAAGCCTTTCTCATTTTAGGGTTCTTCTAAAACCCTTTGAGGTTTGCTTTTCCGATCTTCTTAAATTCATTGTGTGTCTATGCTTTACTTGAGTTTTTAAATGATTTTCCTAGCTTTGCTTTCACAAATTACTTTCAAAACCGCTTCTTTTCGATGTAGGGTTATCTTAAATGTTTAGGTATTTTTATGATTTTTTCTTTGTTATTCGTGTGTTTGCCTCTACTGTGTTCTGTATCATCTTTTTGTGTTTGTCTCACTGTGTTTTCCTATACTATGGTCTTTTAGACTTCTCTACTATATTTTTTACCATGTTCTTATATGTTTATCTTACTCTGTTTTCCAATATGCTTTTCTGCTATACTTTTTCGGTGTTCTTATGTTCCTCTACAGTATTTTCCTACTAAGTTTTAAGCTTCTTTATATTCCTTCTACTGAACCCTGTTTTGGTTTCTTCTAAGCATGCTTTTTCTATTGTTTGTATCAGTATTTTCCATTATGTTCTTTAAATCCTTCTACTGTGATTGCATGTTACTTTGCTTTCATATTCTTCATAAGTTCTGTTGTTGAAGAAGCCTTTAATTTTCTGAAACTTCTGAACATGATTTTGATTCAATTGCCTACCCTCTCATCCTTGCATTATGGTTTTCTTGAACACGGGTTTCATTTCTAAGCCCCTAACTCTGTCAGACTAACTTCGAGTCTCTAAACTGAGTTTACATCTTTGTTTTTATACAATGTCAAACCTTTTGCTAAACTCTCTATAGTGGATCTTTTCTACTGACTTTTTACAAGGGCATGACAAAGTTTCCTTCATGTTTAATGTGTCTGTGTGCTTTTATATATGATGAATCTTTCTTCAAAAAAGGTTTTCAAACTTGTGATTGATTCAGAATTCCTTTTAAATAGGTCTAACTAATTTGTTTGCTGATTTTCCTTAAGTTAAAAAT
Source organism: Nicotiana benthamiana (assembly GCA_034376525.1). NCBI lineage: Eukaryota > Viridiplantae > Streptophyta > Magnoliopsida > Solanales > Solanaceae > Nicotiana > Nicotiana benthamiana. The sequence continues at coordinate 71,230,114 of CM067330.1, forward strand.
CTTGCCCATCCTTCTCACTTGGTTCATTTATACAAAATCTATGGCCTCAGATTTCTTGGTCGTTAATTGATTTTTTTTTCCTTAAACTATACAATCGTGTATTTAAAAGACCTTATTCTTAAATAGACTTTATGTATTTGCCCCTAGTTTACTACTTTGCACAAAGTGTTTATTTAAATCCTTTCCTTATATGGTTTTACCCATTTGAATCTGAATCCCTTTATTAAAGGGAGTCTTATGTTATTGATTTACAATTAGTCTTGAATTCTTTTCTTACCTTATTTTCTCATTACTTTCACACTATAAATACATGGCTCTTTTCTTTCACACTACACACGATTTCAATAATCCTCCCCTACTACAATTTACAATTCTTCTGAACTCTTACTCTCACATAAGAGAACTCTCTCTTCTTATATGCATTCTGACTTTCACAAGACTACTACTTTTCCTATTTGTTTCCTTGAAACTGGTACGTCCTAGTTCTAATTAACAACATCAGCACAATGTGTTTACTTACAGTTTTCTACATCTCTGTCTCTTTACTACTTCTGCAGATTTAAATACTTAAACTAGCATGTTGATTTCTTTTGTTTGTTTCCATTGTGAACTCCTCTTCCCTATTCCCTTTATGGGTTTGAGTTATAGTATAAAATATGGAAATATGCAACTTATTTTATATGGATTAAACTTGATCCTTTAGGGGATCCTAACCTCTAAACCAATATGTTCTAGTAGGCTTATGGGTGTGCCAACATCTCTCATTGTTGGGTTATGCCCATTAGCCTGCATTTATCTCTTGCAATTCCCCATCCCTTATACCCCTATGTGTACTATTTTCCTTTCCCTTTTTCCTTTTGGAATTCTGCACTTGCACTTTCCCTCTTAGTTCATAAATTCTGCCCCCCTCTTGTGAGCCTTGCCTTGGGACCTTGAGTTCCCTCTGAACTTGCACCTGAGGGTTGACCCTTCCATACTACACTTTGGCTTATTATGGTGATATATTTGGGTGTATGCACTGCCCGAAATTCTAATGAAGCTCTTACGGAACTCTGACACACCCAAGTGGTAGAAAGGCTTTGAAACATTGTTCTGTCAAGTTGTTTTACTTCATAAATTAGATAGGAAGTCCGAATCAGGCTTTCCTTTGTTATAATTTTCAAATTTTTGATGTATTTTCTTTACTTTATTTTTCTTTGGACAATAATAACTTCGTATAACTTTTGGGGATGATTAGTGAAAAGGGAGGGATTACTATACATGTATAGGGGTAGATAACTTGCCTATAAGAATCTCTAATTTCTACATTTTTCATATAGTTATCATGCCTATAAGTCTTCTGCATTTTCATATAGATAACACGCCTTTAAGACTTTTGCATTTTCATATAGTTACTGTGCCTATAAGACTCCTGCACTTTTCATGTAGTTGTCATGCCTATAAGACATGCATTTCTATATAGCTACCATGTCTATAAGAACTTCTGAATATTATTTAGCCACCATATCTATAAGGATCCTGCACTTTCATGTAGATACTGTGTCTATTGCTCTTGCACATGCACATAGAGAATATGCCTATAGGTCCTTTCAGATACTTGCACACTAGGAAAACTTGTCTATAGGTCCTAATAACGAAAAAATGTAATAAAATAACACGCACTGCATGGATAACTATGTTACAAAATTTCTGCACTCTGCTATGTCTATAACAATGTTTTTAAACACATAGAAAGCATCTCTATTGGGGATCTAATTCAAATCTGAATAGCCTCACTCATTTGCAAGTTTGAATAGTCAGTAGTAATGCATTATCAATTGCAAAACTTGTACACCTTCTATTAAAATTAGCAACCTTTCCTTAAATCGACATGTAATAAGTTCATACTTTTACTTTAGAAATCTGTAGATATCATGCCTATAGGTTTTCATGTATCACTTAGGCAAGCCTTAAGGATAAACTTATAAATTGAATCAATTTTTTTATTAATTATAACCAGCAAGCAGGCCTAACTTAGGCTTCCTATCTGAATTATGTAATAGATTAGTCTGCCTCAAATCTTTAAGTTTTAATTAGACCTTAAATAGTACGTGTAATACATGTTAAACTATGTGCTTTCTATGGTTTTAAAGGAGGTTTTCTGAGCCTTGTTATTTTTTTATATGCTCTCCCCCAAACGTGCTATATGTATTTTGTTTGTCGCTTTAGTAATTTAAACCTTTTGAAACCACAAATAAGTTAATGTCTCCTCATTTTAGGATTAGTAATCCCAAATACCTCCGGAACTGATAGATTTGGGGCGGGTAATAGCATGCTATAAGTAAACGAGACTATTCCACGCTTTAATACCTTCAAGGGGTGGGAAAGGGTAGATACGGATATGATGACCTGTGTGCTAATACCATATGTATCCCTCTCTGATGAGTGATTGCCAGGTATTGCATTGACGTGATCCATATATTAATAAACCTAGGACCCCTTCCCCTTCCTTTGCTCTTTGTTTTTTTAAATCTTTAAAAAATGTTTCATCTAAATCAACTCTCTCCTACGCTTTCCAACTTTGTCTATTTCTAACCTTTCTGTGAAGATACCACCTTATGTGATACTCTTACTTGCTTATGTGTTGTTTGTATATAAGTCACAATAATAGCTTGGCCGGGAACCACACTAGTGGATCCTGAGGGGTGCTTAACACCTTCCCATCAGGATAATTTCAAGCCCTTACCCAATATCTGGTTATCCAAATTGAACCATGCTTAGTGTCCTAATGCACTATTATCATTATGCGGTGACTCTTCAATTTCCTTAAACCCAATTCCCAAAAGGGAACCAGTTGTCTTCCCAAATGTCGAAAACCCAATTTCACGAAACAAAGAGGGCACGATAGGGTATAAGATTCATATATCTTAATAAATGACTGAGAGAATTCATAATAAAGCATTGATTCAGAATAGAAAGGGACAGATTACATCATGCTTAATAATGGGACTTGACTAAACACAAATAGGAAACAAACAAGGGTGAAAGAGATGGTAAAGAAACATGTTTTTGTTGGTGTTGAAAATTAGTTAGAACATACATGTAAAGATGCAGATGCAGAGAATAAGTAAGCAAGCTTCCCACAACCTAGCCTTGGTTTTCAGTTAGTTAGGTAAGGTAGCAATACATGTAGCAATAGGGAAAAGAGAGAGCTTTTAGTGGAGTGTGTGTCTGAACTAAAGTATTTTATGCCTTGTGTTCGAGTGTTTGAAAGAAAAGAAGGTGGGTATTTATAGTTTTGAAAACATGTGAGAATTAAGGTAATAAGTATTGTTTCAATACAAATATGTAAATAATCAGAGTCATAATCAATTAACCAAGTGAATCCCCTTTAATTAAGCGATCACTTGTTTAACAGGCAGTGGCAGGCTCAAAATAAGGGAAGGAAAATTAGTTTGTAAGCAGAATGATTGTTGCCATAAAAGGAGTAGTAAAACCATTGAGTGAGTAATCAAGTCTAAGTACAAAAATATACTTATTTTGGGAAAGGATTCATCAAGGCAAAAATAAGGAAAGTAATCAATTAACCTTGACAGGCGAGTGAAATTAGAATTCATAAAAGAAAGGTTTATGACATCAGCCACAAGATTGAAGATCAATATGCTTCTGCACTTCAGTATTTAAACAGGGGAGCAGGGACACCGGACATGCGAGGACAAATTCATTGGCAAAAGAATTAGCATACAGAAATATGTATAAGGCTTAGTAGTAAAACAAACATTTGAAGTATAGCAATCAAGTATGCCAGGTCACATGGAGTCAATAGGAAAAAAAAAGCAGAGTGTTAGAACATGCAAATGTTTCATAGCAGCAGGTAAGGAAACCCCATTGAAATATTAGGGTTTCAATCATAGTCAAGTTTTAAAGATAATAGGAGCCTAGAATAATTGGAATCACATAAAGAAAAGAGATTCTTAGACAAAAAGAACTTCAAATCGAGTCCGGTTTTCAAATGAATAGTTTAAAACCTAGAGACATAGGTTTCTCCAACTATAGCAAGCTCAATGGATGATAAACAAATAAATTAACCAAACACTTAGCTGACATGTTCAGAAAATCGAATGAACTCAAAGAAATTAGGGTTTTCAACATCAGTCATGTTTAAAGATGATAAACAAACAAGTCAAGCAGGAATTTAATTAAACAAGCACACATCCTAAAAATATTAAAAGTTAGAGAAGAGATTTTGAAATAATTTAATAGTGAAAACCTAAGCGAAAAAAGACAAAGAGTTGTTTTGAAAGAAAAATTGAAAAAACTTCGAGAAGATGCTTAAAAGTTCAAAACAAACACAGATCCAAAGTAGATATGAAAGAAATATAAAAGGATCCTAGAGATTAGGGTTTCAAAAAACATAGGAAAGGTGAGAGAGGCTTCGAAACTACCGATCTAACCAAGAGAGAGAATCTGACTCGAACGGCCATGCCTGGTCGGAGAAAGGTCAAGGATGACCGGAGAAGGGTCATGAACTGAAGTCGAACTAGGCCTGGACCAAGCTCTTTCAAGATCTTGCCTTGAAACCATGAGAGCAAACACATAGGAGCCATGGAAGGCAGGTACAAGTCTCAAATGAACACGGAAGGCCATGGATTAGGGAGGTATTAAGGTTGTAGTTTGATGGCGGAGGCTATGGTTTGTAGGAGTTAGAGAGGATTTGGGAGAGTAGAATAGTTCAAGGGTGGCGTATTGTGAATAATGAATTAGGTTTGGGGGGTCTTTGGGTTTATTTGGGAAAGGGCAGCCAGTGGCCGTTGATTTAAATGATCAACGACTGAGATTTAAAAGGTTTGGTGGGTATCCGGGAATAGGTCAGTATAACTGGTCTGGGGTCAGGTATGAGTAGGAATTTGGTCGGGGTAAATGGGGGTTCAAATTGGGGTAGAATTTAGGCTACAATTGAAATGAAATCGGTTAAAGTTTAAATAGCAATTTTCCCCATTTATTTTATAAAAAATTGTAAATTAAATTCTAAAAATAAATTGAAAGTACTAAAATGATTTGTAACACATATTATTACTTTAAAATACTGGACTTAATTTGTATAAGTATAAATGCAATTAAATCTTAAAAAGGGGCTAATATTGTAATTATATGCGACTTAGATTTTAAAATAATAAATAAATTTGTAAAAATATGCAAAAATTATCTTAGCTATATTTTGGCATAAATATAAAATTTCAACAAAATAATTACCAAAGTAATAATTTTAGAAATAATAATTGGAATTTTATGGACAAAATGGGGGGATAAATTGACTGAAAAATCTTTTACAATTAAGGAAAAATAAGGAAACACTTGGAGATGTTTATATATACCTACATATGCTATTTTTCCATATAAAACAGACATAGAAAAAAATTGGTTATCAACAATGCCTACGATGACGGAGTTAGTACGCATGAAAAGAAAGTGCCATTCAAAAAAGGAGCAAAACACATAACACCTACCATGGTGTTTCGCCTCCCATCTACCTTTATACAGATCTTGCCACTTACGTTCATCGTAAGTCGAGTGGGCCATTTATCGTGAGTCGAGTGAGCCGAATCCGTCAGGCCGGGGACCTGGTATGGCATCCATGGAATTGCTGTAGGAAAGGGACAAGCATACGGCTTACTTGTGAAATTCTGTGCCGCAAACAAGAGAATAAAGACACAAATGTACCACTTACGTGTAAAATTCTATTCCTCGAGAAATGGCAGAAAATCGTATGGGATAATGTCAATAGTTCACACTTGGAAGAATCAGCTCATCCATCCCCAATCCCCATCTTCTTCATCATCGACAACGAAGGGCTTGGGGAATTGACATCAAAGGGTTAGTAGGCCCCAGTGGTAAAAAGCCGGTACAGCTTGATGAGATGACTGACAGTGAACTCAAGCCCTTCTATTTCTATGAAAAATATCATCATCAACACCGTCGTCCAAAATGACAGATGAACCTATGCCAAGGTAGCCTAATACTTCCGATAGAAGTTAAGTACAAATCTATCAACGGGACCCAACATAAAGAGGTAAATGTACACGTTCAAAAACTCCTTGGCATGATCCATAATGCTCACTTCTGGGGATGGTACCTGCAGTACTACCCTTTACCCCCATTTACAATATTTCCTCTCTAACTCAAGGTGGCTCTCTCTTGTTAAAGAAATAAACTTCGAGGTATACTCCCGATAACCCTAAACATCGGGAGTTTTTTTTTACAAAAGTACCCCTTCGAAGCAAAATGCCACAATGTTGGCTCGCCTGGCATTAGCGAATCTTCACCAACTAGGTAAGATCCAGAGGGGGGACTTCCTCCTTCCTACTGAACAGATCTTGCCATAGCATCCATAATTGTAGTAAAATCAGGAAATTTAAGCGAGAATTTGTGCAAGGGCTTCAAAGTTAAAATGGTGAAGGACCTAATGCGGGAAAGAAGAACTTTGTGAGGGAGGGTAGCTACTCAGAATAGCAGGATCTTCAAAGGAGGGAAGGTAAAACTATATATAAAAAGTAAGCGGTAACTATCCACCCACCTCAAAGGCCAATTGGAAATACTAAATAAGCCATTACAACTTTAGGAAGTTATACGTGCGTGATCGCCTTGGTCATTTCATAATTATGTCATACAATAAATGTTTCCATATGAAATTTCGGGGATCAAAACCCCTATATCATTAAAAGCCTCGAGATGGTATCCAATCTCAAGAACCTCTGTCAAGAGGAAGATAGGCCCTAACGAGCCATTGATATTAGTAAAAGCCTCGAGATGGTACGCGATATCGAGTACCTCTATCAAGAAGAAGATAGGCTCTAAGGAGCCATTAATATCATTACAAACCACTAGATGGTACCCGATCTCGAGGACCTCTATCAAGAGAATGATAAGCTCTAAGGAGCCATTGATATCGGTTAAGCCTCGAGATGGTACCCGATCTCGAGGACCTCCATCAAAAGGAAGATAGGATCTAAGGATACATTGATATCAGTACAAGCCTCGAGATGGTACCCGATCTTGAGGACCTCTATCAAGAGGATGATAGGCTCTAAGGAGCCATTGATATCAGTATCTCGAGGAACTCTATCAAGAAGAAGGTAGGCTCTAAGGAACTAATGATATCATTACAAGCCTCGAGATGGTACCCGATCTCGAGTTCCCCTTCCAAAAAGAAGATAAGCTCTAAAAACCTACTCGAATGGGCTTGACCTCAAAGTGGTACCCTACCCTGAGGATTTGTGCTATTGTAAGTACGGATCATTTACATGATCCTCCAGCCCTTGAGCTACCTATGACTTGTCCAACTTCCACTCAAAAACTACCAATAAAGCTTTATGACTCTCTTTCGCCTTCGGATCAAGTTAAACGTTATCTTGGTTACTTTAACCTAGGGGATGTACGAATCTTGGCGAACCCCCAACTAGTGTCTATCTATAATTCCTTGAGGATACCTTCACTCTCACTTCAAAAAAAGTTTTCAGGTCGCCCGTTCTAGAATGAACTCTCACCCCGGAACTATCTGCCAAAGCCTAAGGATATTTGTATTCTCAGAAGCCCAAGTGAATTATTCCTCAAGGATCATCCACGAGGTCTAAAAGGCTTGGGTTTTAAAATCAAGGCCTCACTCTCACTCAATTCGAATTCCTTGGTCCCAATGATCCAAGTTTGTATCAAGTAAACCCGGGCTCGGTATTCGGGCCGATCAATAGAGTCATTCACTCAGATTCATTGCAAACGCAAATAAAGGGATATATAGCATAAATGGGAGACAAGTTGAAAAAATATTTGTTTATTCGTAAAGCGATTATTACAAAAAGCCCCCGAAGGGACCTTACACATGAATACAAAAGTCCACGAAGGGTCCTTACACAGAAACAAAGAAACAAAAGTAATAGCTAAAAGTCTAATCTACTCTCGGGGGTACATCCTTGGGAGCAATGCCTTCGAGAATCATTTCTTTGGGGCATCATCTCGGCCTCCCCAACAACGCCTTCAAGGACGAGGAACGAGCGGAGAATGATGCAAAAAAAAGTAGAAAAAAGATGAAGAAGAAGTCGTTGTCCACCAAAGAGCAAAAGCTTTTACCAGGCCGAGAAAATTACAACTTGATAGAAGATTTGGCGAGCGTAGGCCTGATCTGCATGGCTACTTTGAGTCCACTTCTTGGGACATTGTGTCATGAAAATTAGTAGCTGGTAGTGCCATTTCACCCCATGGAAAGTAAACTGGATGAAGTGTTATACCAGGCCAAAGGAGGGGCGTAGCATCAGTGTAAAGTTAGAACATCCTCCTGAGCAGTGGTGTAAAGTTCAAATACCTTCCTGAGTATGAAGAAATCCACTCCCCTATCTCATCGTCTCGAGCCAACAACAACAACAACAATAACAATAAAAATAACAATAAAAAGAAGCCGGTGCAATCCCGTTCAGAGGAAGGGAGCTCTAAGAAAAAGCCATAGCATAACTAGTGAGAGCACTGCCGTGTGACCTTACGGCCATAGGCTTTAAACATGAGAAATAAAACTGGTTGAGGATGATGAGAAGAAAGGAGTTGAAAACTGTGAAGAATGGCTTTGCAAAGTTTTGATTCAAGAAAGTTTCCATTTTACAGAGGGAGGGTAGTGTATCCAATAGGCGTAATCAATAATCTTTTGAAAACATATCGGCAGGCATAATCAATATTTTTGGGAGACGGATCGGCGGTGACATTATTACTTTGAAAAAAATAAACTGACAGTGGAACGAATGTTCCTAGGAAATATGCATAGACGAAACATCCCAGTTATCACAAAAGTTGTTGTCATAAATATGACATCATCATAAGAGGCTCAAGGAGATCGGTGTCAGATCCATTCCTTATCATTTTTATCTAAGAAATGCGGAGACTATCTGTATACATCAAAATTAGAAGGTCCAATTTTCGGTCATTACAATGTCTCATAAGCACGTTTCCAAAGGTTCGAGGCTATGTTCCAGATTTGCACTCGAGGGGTTATTGACGCCAGGCTCGGGGCAATAAAGATAAAAGAGGGAACTTCCGAAGGCGCTTGACTAGAGCTTATAGAGTCAAATAAGCTTGTCCAAACCCGTATAATGGCATTAAATGGCTATACCAACCCCATATCTTTTAATAAATGCATTTGTACTTTATTTAGGAATTCTCCTCTTATATAAAGTGGATCCTTGTCATTTTATAAAAAATCTGATACTCAATATTGAATATACAAGAACATTTGCTTTGCTTTCTAACTCAATATATTCTCTTGATATCTACTTACATTTATTGCTTATATTCATAGTGTTCTATTTAGTGCTTATTATTGATCATAAAATACCGACATCGCAGCTCCCATAACTCTTAATCGCCCTTCGATTTCCTTTAGCCGAGCATCTGATTCGACCTCGAGGCCCCGTACACGCCAGCTCGAGGATCTGATTTCCAACCATTCGGTTTGGTTACTACGCTATCTACAAGATATTACCTTTCCTTCTACTTCTTCACTTAGAATCTATTGCCTAATGATGATAGGATATAATTGTGTGTTTTAGTCACTTATTACATTCTAATTTACTGCACTTTAATTGAGTTTTAACTTTAATCGCTAGTGTGTTGCACTACTTGTGTGTTTCACGCCTTGTATGAGTGATTCCGAGCTATATAGATGTTATGAAATAAATTCAAGTGATTTAAAGCTTTGAATTTTGAGTAGAACCCTGAGAAAGTAAGCCAGGATCATGCCCGGGGATCAAATTTGATAGTTAGGAACAAACGAAGACTCGAGTTGGCATATTACGCACAGTCTAGTAAAATAAACATATCTCTTTTTTATGAACTCAATTTGGGCTATGAAACAGATAGTTGGAAAGCTAACTAAAAGTGCTACAACATTTATGTTTAACGTTTTGCCAAATTCTAAATGGAACAGGATAAAATTGAGTGATACAGTAGACTTGCCAAATACCACGTCGGTACCGCGCCTGGACCACGTCCCCAGACATCCAGGCCTGGAAACTTGTCCTTTTTCGCGTAGGAGAAGGTATAATTTTTTGTCCCTGATCCTACTTCGTATATATACATGGAAAAATGGTATTTGAGGAGGTTTGACATACATTTGACACAATTTAGACCTAAGGAGGATAAGGATACGGGAGATTCGACCTAAGGAGGCAAGAAAACATTAGGAGCAAGGCGGAGAATACTTCTACGAGTTTTTCACTTCCTTCTTCCTATTTAAATTATTGGTTATGAATTCTACTATTGTAGTTATGCACACTATTATGAATAGCTAATTTGTTATCTAGGGTTTTGATGGAACCTATTGAAGGATGACTTTCCTATTACGTTAATATCGTTTTACCATAGTATCTTTTCTATTTGTTCAACTACGTTATTATTGTGGTTGGTTGAAGAGCTCTCAATCGATTGTGCCAATTTAGCCTATATTACTCGGGAGAGAGTGAATATTTGGGTAGTTTTTGAACAAACATCATTCCTAACGTATATGGGAGATCAATACGGAGGGTTTAAAGGTGAGATTATGCATAACGAAACCTTGGGTGCGATACGACTGAGTCGTACTTAATGCCAGCTAGCATAATTTAGGAGAATATATCTAGTAAATTGTGGTAATTACTTGGAAGAGAGTTACGACAGTCAAAGAGCTCATAATAGGTAGAGAATACTTGGGCGAATTTATAAAAAACGTAGCGGGAAGGATTTCGATAACATGGGATATCATAAATCTATACCCCCTTAGTATTGTCTCTAATCGTTAATATCTTTAGTTGTTAATTTACTATTTTAATTTGTTAGTTAATTAGTTAAACACAAGAATCTTAATATTTATAAGTTAGGAAATATTTAAGCTTGTCTTCTTGGTGATATTGAACCGATGTAGCTAAGACTTAGTTTTCTGTGGGATTCAACTCCGGACTTGTAAATTGGATTATAGTTGCAACGACTGCTTAGTCCTTTTTATAAGGCATGGTTGGGGGCAACCCAAATTTACTGCTTTTTATTTTGTTTTTTTAATTGTATTTTTTTAGTGTTAATTTTTATCTTCTAGGAACATGGAAAGAAAAGTTATTGGAAGAATGCAACAGCAAATCAAAGGATTAGAATTAAGTGTGAGGAACCCGTACGAAGGACCAAGCTACGGAGAAGTCTGAGTACCCCATGAGTTGTTAGTGCTTCGGCCTTTGGAATACAAGGGAGTCTCTTTTATCATTTTATTAGTTATGGTGTGCATTGGGAACGGTGCATATTTTTAAATGTGGGTTGAGGAGATTGTTTGGGTAAATTTCTATGCTATTTTAGTTGTCCTAGTTAATTGATTTTATTTTTAGAAAAACGAAAAAAGATTGAAGTTTTCCCGACGATGAATCTATTGGATAATTTTCTTGAGGGATTTAAGTCTAAAAAAAAGACAAAAAGATTTTCTTTTTAGGTAGTGTAGCAATTACCCCTTGGTTTTTCTTTGTGACGTGGTTCTTTTCCAAGGGTTTTGTTTGAACCGGGTGTAGTTAGTGTTTTTCAGGAATAGGAGCTATTGTGTTTTGTTTTGGATTGAAGCAATATCTCTTGACTTTCAACAGAATAATAGTGAGTACTTTGGTTGTGATGCTTAGGCTCAATTTTGACTCTTGTATAAGTACCTTAAATTGTATGACCTTAACTTTGCTTAACTACTTTGACTAGAGTGTCTTGATGAGTCCAATCCTGAGGGAGTTATGTGCCTTGTGTGAGTGAGGTTTGGGTGTTATTCTGTGCATTACATTTGATGCCTAGAACTTGCCTCATGTGTTTGCAAAGCTAAATAGTAGTTTTGTTCAGTCTTGGAAGTGATATAGATGTTACTTTGTTGAGCAGATATGTATATTTTACCCGCCTAATTATTATGTATCATAGTTAACCCCTTTGAGCCTGTAATCTTGTTTCTTTGGCAACCACATTACAAGCCTTACCCATTTATTTGAATTAACCATCTATTTGAACCATTGTAACCTCTCATGAGAACTTGAATTGTTTATGAACTATGTAAAACTTAAAGTGTGGGGTGGTTGGTTTGTCTTTTGAGTGGAACTAATGAAATAAGGAGAAAGGCGCATTGTTTTGAAAATGTAGAGACACTTGAATTGAAAAACAAATAGTTGTATTGTTGTGAAAAAATAGTATTCCTTGATAAATGGTGACTCTTGATGTAATTGTTCTTGAAGAAGTATGGGTGACATACATTAAGGTAAAGGTGGAGTTTGGTTTGGTATAAGTATGGGGTTTGAATGTCAAATTATATGTATTAAAGTGCTTAGGGAGGTGTAGTCACTCTTATATCTAAATATATCCTACCCATCCCCCAGCCTACATTACAACCATATAAAGTCCTACTTGATCCTAGACTAAATGAGCTCGATTAGTAGAGTAATACACTACAGTCAAGCCTATGGTGCATCTTTTATGGCATATGAATGTTATTTCTAAGAGTGAGTGAATTCTTTCTATCTTAAGTTCCTAAATGTTCTTAAATTTTATGGTGTGGAACTAATTCTTTTTTTGTATGGGGGCACTTGATTCATGAAAGAAAGATAATGTCAGTGACCTTTATATTACAATAAGTGGGTGAGTTGCGAATAACGCGTCGTACTTGTGAGTTAAATCTTGAGGTGAAGATGTTATGATTTTGTACTTAGTATATTTTAAATATTCTTGGTGTGATGAGTTAGGAGAATTATTTTAAAAAGGTCGTGTCTATATAAATTGTAGTTTGATTACTCGAGGAAGAGCAATGTTTTATGTATGGAGTGTTGATGATAGGCTATAACTGTGTATTTTAGTGGCTTATTACACTCTAATTTACTGTACTTTAATTGAGTTTGAGCTTTAATCGCTAGTGTTTTGCACTAATTGGTATTTTTTTATGCCTTGTAGAAGTGATTTCGAGCTATGTAGATTCTACGAAATGAATTCAAGTGATTTGGAGCTATGCGGTTTGCGTAATAGCCCAAGTAAGTAAGTTTGGATCATGTTCGGGGATCAAATTTGATATTTAAGAACGAATGAAGACTCGAAGTAGGCATATTGCGCACAGTCTAGTAAAATAGACGTAACTCTTTCCTCAGAACTCCATTTGGACTATACATTATATGGTTGGAAATCTAACTCAAAAGGCTACAACTTTTATGTTTTATATTTTTCCAATTTCAAACGGAACATGGTGAAACATGTGCAAAATACTAGACTTACCAAATGCCTCATCCATATCGCGCCCGGACCGAGACCGCAAACGTCCAGACATGGAAACTTGTCCTTTTTCGCATATGAGAAGGTACAATTATTTGGGATCGACCATACTTGGTATATATACATGGAAAATGATATTTTAAGGAGGTTGGATATACGTTTGACACAATTTATATCTAAGGGGGCTAAGGAGACCGGGGATTCGACCTAAGGAGGCAAGAACACTAGGTGCAAGGTGGAGAATACTTCTATAAGTTTTTCACTTCCTTCTTCCTATTTATATTATTGGTTATGAATTCTACTGTTGAAGTTATGCATACTATTATTAATAGCTAATTTGTTATCTAGGATTTTAATGCAACCTATTGGAGGATAATTTTCCTGTTTTGTTGATATAGTTTTGCCGTAGTATTTTCTCTATTTGTTTAACTACGTTATTATTATGGTTGGTTGAAGATGTCTCAATTAATTGTGCCTATTTGGTTTGTATTACTCAGGAAAGAGTGCATATTTAGGTAGTTGTTGAACAACGTCACTCCCAACGTATATAGTGATAATTACGTAGGGTTTAAAGGTAGGATTAGGATAACAAAACATTGGGTGCGATTCAAGTGATCCTTTCTTAATGCCAGCTAGAGTAATTTGGGAGAATATGTCTATTAAATTGTGGTGGTTACTCAGGAGAGAGTAATGACAGTCAGCGCACTCATGATCAATAGAGAATAGTTAGTCGAATTTATAGAAAATGCAGCGAGAAATATTCAAAAAATAGGGGAAATTATAACTCTAGACCACCTTAATCTTGTCTCCAACCCTTAATATATTTAGTTCTTAATTTACTATTTTAATTTGTTAATTAATTAGTTAAATACAAGAATCTAATATCTATAAGTTAGGAATTGTGCAAGCTTGTCTTTTTGGTGATATTGAACAGTTGTAGTTAAGCCTTAGTTCTCTATGGAATTCAATTCCAGACTTGTAAACTGGATTATTTTTGTAACAAATGCTTAGTCCTTTTAATAAGGCATAGTTGGCGTGATCACCTAACTACTAGCATAAAAATAGATCACATATTTTTAGAACCAAAAAATCAAATCTAATTGTAATTACCATTTTCAAAGTAAAGAGTTCACATATCACCTCTGAAGTCAAAGCATTTGTACCGTACACAAGGGAAAATGCATTTCTCCTATGCCTGACTTTGCCGTTGTTTGGTGCGCCTATAGTACTCCCGGTAACTTTTCAAGCCTCCTATTGTTTGAATCCTCTAATTTCTTCTAGATATTTTGAATTATCAACTTGTTAGTTGACTTTGGTTCACCATTAGCACTTGGGTGGTACGGGACGAAGTGATCCTTTTAATCATCAACCTTCTAAGAATTTTGTAACATTAGAACCTATGGATTGTGGCCTATTTCAATAAGTAATTTCTTTTGGCATTCGGAACTGTCAAATAATGTGATCCCATATAAAATCAATCACTTCTCGCTCTCCAACCTTCTTGAAATTACATGCTTCAACCTATTAAGTAAAAATAATTAGTCAAAATTAAAAGAAATTTTACATGTCTACGTCCCTTTGGTAGAGGAACAACTATATTCATCCCCTATTTCATAAACAGTCACGGTGACATCACTAATTGTAAACATTCTTGCATATGATGTACCAATTGAGGATAACGCTGCCATTTATCACATTTTTACACAATCTCCTTTCCATATTGCTCCATTTGGGGCCAATAGTAACCGTGTATCATTAATTTGAGCACCAATGAATCTGCATAAGAGTGATGGCCATAAACCCATTCGTGCACTTGCTCACATGATCAGCTTCTCTTGGTACCTAAACACAAGCCAATGTACCCTAAAAACACCTCTGGTATAATTGGCCATCAACGAGACAATATGAGGCGCCTTTTGTTCGTAATGCCCAGAGGCTTTAGAGTTATCAGCCTGTTCACCATGCCTTAAATACTCTATAAACTCATTTCTCTAATCCTAAATCAGATATTATTAAGTTAACTTTCACAATAGCTATCCACGTTTAAGACCAAATGCAACAATAGAACAACAACGCCGGAATCAATGACTTTCATCTTTGTAGACAAACCTAAGTTAGCCAATACATCCACTTTCTTGTTCTTCTCTCTTAGAATATGGATCACTGACCAGCCCCCTAATTGGGAAAGCAAAATATGAACTTTATTCAAGTACTTCTGCATGCTCTTTCTTTGGTGTCAAATATCACATATATTTTATTTACCACTAGTTGGAAATCACACTTTACTTAAATCACCTCATAGCCTAGTCCCCAGGCTAATTCAAGTCTTGCAACCATAATTTTATGCACGACTTCATTGTTAGTCAACAGAACAGTACGAATGGTCTGTCTCGGGATTTATCCCGAGGTAATGATTAAAATTATCCCAAGATCAAAACCTTTTACATTGGATGAGCCATCCATAAACTAGGTCCATAAATCGCAAACAGTCCCTGATATCAAAATAGCTTCTTTTGCAGCTAAATGCATCATACCTGGACTAAAATCAGCCATATAGTCGGCAAGAACTTCTGACTTAATCGAAGTCTATGGTTTATACTCAAGATCAAATTCACTAATTTCAACTTCCCATTTAGCCAATCAACCTAATAACTCAAGTTTATAAAGGACCTTCCTCGGGAACAAGTCGCCACAACAACTAATGGGTGATATTGAAAGTAGGGTCTAAAACTTTCAAGAGGCGGCTACGAGAGCTAGAGCCACCTTTTCAAGGTGTGGATTCCAGGTTTCCACACCTGACAATATTTCACTAAATAGGGAATTGCATACTTCTTCCTCCCAGATTAGAACTGCACTTACCACATTGTCTGATACCATTAAATGGATTAACAACTGGTCTCTATCTTTTAGTTTATACATTGAATTAAGACTAGACAAATACTTCTTCAAGTCCAATAATACTTGCAGGAACTTTGATGTCAACGAGAAGTCATCTTCCTTTTTAATAGTGAAAATAATCGGTGACACTTCTATAACGATATTGGTATGAATTTTCTAAGGGCCGCTAACGCGCTGGTAATCCTTTGTACATCTTTGCGCTTTTCAGTTGGTCAGGAATATCTTCTATGAAGGATTTACTTCAATTACTTTTTGGAAAACCAAGAACCCAAGAAATTTCCTAACCCAACTCCAAAAGAGCATTTCTCCAGGTTAAGTTTCATGTTGTACTTCCTTAAGGTGTCAAATGGTTCTTGAAGGTGGGTAAAATGATCTCCTGCTCTAAGAGGCTTAACTAACATTTTATCAATAAACATCCATAGTTTTACTACTTTGACATTCAAATATCTTATTAACAAGCTTCATATAAGTGTCTATGGTATTTAAACCCAAAAGGCATCACATTGTAACAATATGTACCAAATTTTGCAATAAATGAAGTTTTCTTTTGATCCAGCGAGTGCATCCTAATGTGATTATGCCTGGAGTATGCGTTAAGAAAATTCATCAACTCATACGCAATCGTTGCATCGATCATTTTACCGATGTTTGGAAATGAAAAGAATCCATAGAGCAAGCCTTATTTAAATCTTTATAATCTATACACATTCTAAATTTATTATTCTTTTTGGGTACGGTTAATTCTTCGGAGCGGAAAGGGACGTGGTCAAAACATATAGAGATCCTACGTTAAGTATCCAATATGGATAATCTACTTCACACGTTGAACCGATATTGAGCAACCTCGTTACCTCCTCATTCACAAACCTGGTTCGGACCTTGGCTATCAGCCACATTTTTGCTTTTTCGGAGACGTTAGGGGTCTGAAATTAGCTTGTAAACAACATCTTCTAGTAGGATACCTGTCAAATCTGAATGTGACTATGAAAAACAGTCAATGTTAGTTTTACGAAATTCAATGACTTTAAGCTTGGGTTTTGGATTCAACCTCATTACCACGTAAACATTTCTTTCTTTGAATTTCGTGAGCAAATCGATTTGTTTAAGTTCTTTTGCGGTTAATATTATTGAGTCTGATTCTTCTGGTACTTGAAAAGATATGGGCGCCTAGCAAATATATGATGTTTCTGCCTCATTATCTTCTTTTGCTGGACTGAAATGGAAGTTGACACTGGTTCATGTAACTACAATTTATAGATTCCTTTTGCCTAACTATTGAACAAAGTGACAACATTCATCTCCCTTGCAATAGGTTGATCACCTCTAATCTGCTTAATCATATATGGTGTCGAGAACCTTAAAAATTGATGATACGTTGATGGCACAACATTCACCCCTTCGGCATATATAGGAAAAATGATCTCTTCTCATGTTGTCACGCTTGTTACGTTGAACCCAACCAGAAGCTTTGTCGTCAAAACTATATTTCGGTCAGCTTTGCTTGTTCTGACACCCTCAATTGAATAATATTGGTTGAACTAGCTGGAAACCAACACACATCAAATATAAAACATTTAACAATATTACCAAAGCATCATCGTGTAGTAAAATAAGGCCATAAGCATATTCTATAATGAAGATAATTTCGTCATCTTCTGACATTTCCGGATCCTCTTACCATGAATGACTGATATCTTTGATTTTTTGCAGCCCATAATATTATCCCATTTACTTCAACCCCACCAAAAATTCTATTTATTATTAGGCGAGGAGACCTTGTGCTACGTTTTGCCAGTTCCTTGGCGTCCCGACTCCTATCGTAATTTCTCTTAGTCTGGTAACTTAAAAACTCTGTAAGATGACCATTTTTCAGCAGCATCGCTACCTCTTCACAAGGATACCGGCAGTTCCCTGTCCTATGACCATGTGTACCGTGAGACTCGCACCACAAAATAAGATCCATTTGACTGGAGTCTGATCGAATTGGTTTTAAGAACCTTGCTTCCTTGATGTTTCTCCTAGCTCAAATCAACTCACCAAACTAATGGCACCTAGTCTCGTTACGACACTTAAAGTTGTCATGACCCCAAATTTCCACCTTAGGATATTGTGATAGCACATAGTCTCTAAGACTAGGTAAGCCTAGCATACGTTGAGAGTTAACAGAAATAACAACTAAGTAATCAAATTAAAGTATTAAACTATCATAATAAAGCCAAAAGAGTGCAACATTTAAATAACTCCAAAACCTAGTGGAACTGAGTCATAAGCTTTATGGATAATGCACTAAGAATCTCAAAATACAGTATTGTTTGAACAGAAATAAAACAAAAATATAAATAAAACGATAATTTGACTTCAAGGTCTGCGAACATTGAGTAGGTGTACCTTGAAGTCTCAAAAAATAACTAATCAATCACTAGCGTTCAGCACGAATGGATGTACCTTGATTTGCACAAAAATATGCAGAAGCGTAGCATGAGTACACCACAACGGTACCCATTAAGTATCAAGTCTAACCACCATATAGTAGTGACGAGGCCAAGTCAAGGAACCTACTAGGACAAGAAAACCGAAAGAGTATAATATAATCTAATAACCGAAAGTGAGGAAATGAATGATAGCAGAGAAGTACAATATTGTAGGCTAAAAATGGAACTTAAGGCAATAAAGGCAATAAGGATTGAACACACAATAAGAACGACAAGTAATCAAATGCGAACAAATATAAGTATGACGAATGAAGAACAAAAATTGTTCAACTAGCAAGCTCTTTTAACATAGAATGTACAACAAGAATCACATCGGAGGTACCACACCTCACAATCCCATTTCACAAACCACAATCACATCTTCCTTATATCAACACATGAGCCTCGTATTTTTCTTTTTATGAAAACATTTTTCCCGAAATGGACACCCGTGTCTTAGCCCCCTTATCTCATCCCGTGAGCCTTGCATTTATTTTGAAAATGTTTTCTCGAAATAGCTACACGCGTTTTAGCCCCCTTATCTCACCGCGTGGTTTCAAGTAATTCTCTTTCTAGCAACACACGTATAAATCCCACCTTATCTCACCGCATGCGTATAAACCCCTATTTTTATAACATCGCATGTGTGTCCATATCACAACACAATAATTAATTTGCATCACAAGTGCCCATATGCCACAATACTTTCCAAAATCAATAATACCAATGTTACCACAACATATAGCCCACGCCTCAATCACAATGTAAACAAAAATCCCATTAATAACAAAATGAATAAGAAATACTCAATGATGAAAGATATCGTAATAATCAATAACTTCAACCACAACGTGCTAATAGCTTTCACAACTTCAACTTCAATAACTCAAAATGAAGGCATTTCCACTAAATGACAACTTCCAATTCAAGTGTATAGGTTAAGCTTAACAATGAATAAGATAGTATGAAATAGCAACTATGTCAAAGTGCATAAGAATAAAATAACACGAACAAACATCACGTAATAACTACTTAAAATAATTCAATAGTAAAAGAGGTAGCAAGGCGATAAGAGAGGTAAAAACTTCAACTAACGCATATAAGAGCAATTTTGACAATAAGATATGGAACATGTGCTAAAAACACCATATAGAGAACCTGAGAGTAAATTTATCAATGGAAGATATAATATGTTATGACAATTTCAATTAAATGCATGAAAGAAGCCTAAGAGTCCAAACCAGTCAAAATACCATATATAAGCCCACGTACACACCTGTCACCCCGTGCACACATCTTCCACATAATTCAAATAACGCAATCAACCTAAATCCTAAGTGTTAGTTCCCCTACACAAAATTAGAGAAGATACTTACCTCGACTAGGACAAATCAACCCACAAAAACAGTTTTTCCATTGAACCTCACATCCATACTGCTCAAATCTAATAAAAAATGACTCAATATTATCACATAATGTAAGGAAAATCAATTACAATATATAAAGCTACAATCTTAAATATTTCCCCAAAAGTCAACATAATTTAACCCCTAGCCCGCCCAGTCAAAACCCGAGTGTAAGGGTAGATCTTGACGATCCATAACCCTACGAGTTTATATATGCATTTTATTTTCAAATCCGAGTCCAATTTGACTCTTAAATTTCAATTTTTATTTTTCAAAACTTAAGCAAAATCCCCAAAACTTCTCTTTGATTCTCAATAATTTGATGTTAAATCTCATATATAATCATGAAATATTGCTATAAATATATTAGAATCACTTACCCAGTGATTGTAGGTAAACATACCCTCTCGAAACCGCCACCTACCGAGTCTAGGATTCTAAAAAGAGATGAAATCCCAAATTTAGATCCCTTAGTTCATTTTCCAATGTCGAAATTGAGAACCTAACAATTTCGAAGAAAGCCTCGCAATTGTGGCTCCTGACAACCTATGGGGAAGTCGCAAATTGCGACACTGGGTCCGTAAATGCAACAATTTTGTCACAAATACGAGCCTACCATGTTCCATGCCCCTTCACAATTGTGATCCTGGAGTCGTGGTTGCGACACCTGAGACCCCCTTTTATGATCGCAATTATTATGGTGGTGTGTGAAATTGCAACACTTGAGGCACCAACACACCAACGACCTATAATTGAGTCTAAACCTTTTTGAAACATGTCTGAAACTCACATGAGCTCTCCGGGCTCCAAACTAAATAACTACACAAATTTAAAAATACCATACAAACTCGTTCGTACTATCAAAATACATAAATAATATCTAGATTTATTAATCAAACATCAAAAGGCATATTTCTAAGGAGAACTCGAGAACCTCTAGAATTGCAACCAAGTGTCTGAATCCTATCAAACCAACTCCAATTGACACCAAATATTGCAGACAAGTTCCAAATAGAAAAGAGAGCCTATTCCAAGTCCCAAAAAAAGAATCTGAACCCGATAACTAATATTCAACCGACGATCAAACTTGAGAAAACTTCTAAAATCCTAAATTACCAACTTTCAATAAAGCAAGTCAAATCAACCCAGGGACCCCAGAATTCGATTTAGGACATACTCCGAAGTCCAAAATTATAATACGAACTTATCAGAGCCAAACTTTAGTCAACATTTTCAGCTAAGGCTTCTAAACCAAAAACCAAATGGTCCAAATCAACACAAAACCTTCCTGGAACGCAACAAATTCCTCAGGTCATGAGACTATAAATACATATGTGCGAATCATGAAAAGGGGAAGAAATGATCAAATATATAAAACGATTGGTTGGGTCATTATAGAAATGATCAAGATCAATAGAGAGTACTTATGCAAAATTATGTGAGACGTAATAGGAAAAACACTCTATCTTTCTGACGAACGCAAAACCAACGTGTAAAACTGAAACTTGCTAGTCAAAGATTGTATAGATTAATTATCATCTCCATATAGATTGGATTTAAATAATTTTCAAGTAATTTCAAGCTTAAACGCTATTCAGGACAATTAACACACTGATAGAAATGATTATAAATAAAATTTACTATTAAAACTAAAGCAATTAAAAGTTAAAAACAGAAAGACAAGAGTTGAGCAACACAGATATAATCAATGGTAGAAATAAGGGTTGTGATAGGATATGCGCAAGATAGTTATTCAAGACCTAGATCAAGTTCAATTCACACTAATGTTCTACTGCTTCCCTTTTTTTTTGGGTCAAATGAAAATTTTATTTCAACCATTGGGCAAATTTACATCATTTGTTCCTTTGGACTCTAGAGCAGATCTCAAAAGTACAATAAAAAAAGAAAACTCTAGAACTATTGTTGTTAAGCTAAAATTCTATCACAAAAAAAGGATAAGTGTTGTTACAATTGTGAAGAATCGCACAAGGGATAGCTATTCATAGTCTGCAGAATGGGTATCCATTTAGGTTGCTTCATTCCAGTAAATTGCACTTGACGTGCAATCTCCTTTGCTCGATCTTGGGCGTTTCTGTTCGATTGTTGAAACCTTCTGTTGTTCCTTTCCATCCAGATGTTGTAGACTACTACTGCAAACACCACAGCAAGGATGGCTTTTCTGGGGTTCCTGCTGTTGACATTAGCAGTTAACCATTGCACCTCTGACTCCCATATACCTGTCATTCTTTGATATTTCAACCATTGTAACTTACCTTGCCACAGAGCATGGGAATGTAAGCACTCAAAGTATAAATGGTCATGTGTTTCTTCAATTTCTCTTCCACATAATATGCAAGATTGATTAATTTGAATTCCCCACTTAACAAATCTGTCAACTGTTGCCAAGAGCCTATGCAGTGCCATCCATAAAATGTATTTCTATTTTGGGAGCATGCCAGTCACCATCAATAAGGTTTTCCATCGGACTTTGGGGTACTGTGGAATGGTATGAATATATGCCTTCCTGATGCTAAATTGCCCATTTTGAGTACATGTTTGCATTCATGTTCCATCAGTTGCCCACCATTCTCTTGCTCCAAACAATTTCCTGAGCCTGCTAGCTTGTTTAGGAATTTCCATAGTAGTAATGTCCCTATTCTTTATGTAGTGACAATGGATCCATTTGATCCAGAGTTTGTCTTTCTTAGACATTAAGACCCAGAGAAGTTTTGATAGAGCTGCTTTATTCCATATTTCATAGGAGATAATGTTCAAACCTCCTGCTGCCTTTGGTTTACACAGTGCTTCCCAAGCAATTGGAGTCCTATGACTAGTTTCATGACTACCAGTCCACAGGTAATTCCTGAAAATTCCATTTACCAGTCTTATAATTTTATTTAGAATGAGGAATACCAGGGCCCAATAAGTTTGCATTTCAACAGGACACTTTTGATGAGTTGAATTCTACCAGCATAAGATAGGAGTTTGGATGTCCAGCTTCTAATTCTGTCCACTATCTTCTCTACTAGGGGCATACATTGTGATATTGTGAGCTTTCTTGTAGATAAGGGTACTCCTAGGTATTTGAAAGGAAAATTTCCCTCTGCTAGGTGGAGCTCAGAACAAATTTTCTTTTTGAATTCAGTTGAAACACCTGCTATATATAAGGAGCTTTTATCCATATTGGCTTGAACACCTGATACCTTTGAGAACTGTTCAAATTCATTCATCAATAACTTCATGAAAGTTTCATCAGCCCTACAGCACATCAAAAGGTCGTCTTCAAAGGATATGTGCGTGATTTGTAGTTTGGTGCATTTGGGGTGGAAATTAAAATCAGGGTTCCTGTTTAGCTTCTTTAGAGATCTAGTTAGATACTCCATGGCTAGAATAAATAAGTAGGGGGACATTGGGTCCCCCTGTCTTAGTCCTTTCCTTGCTTCAAATGTGTTGGTCAATCCTCCATTTATCAAAAGAGAGTAACTGACTGTGGAGACACATTTCATTATTAGTACTACTATTTTGTAGGGTATTCCAAATTCAAGTAGTACTACCTTCAGAAAGTCCCATTCGACAAAATCGTAAGCCTTCCTAATGTCAACTTTGATCATGCATGTACGAGATACTGTCTTGTGATTATAGCCTTTGATCAGTTCATGTGCCATAATTACATTATCAAGAATGTTCCTCCCCTCTATGAAGGCTGATTGGGATTGCCCAACTAAATGATCCACAACCATTTTTTGCCTATTTGTTAGGATCTTTGAAATGATTTTATACAGTGTTGAGCAGCAGGCAATGGGTCGAAATTCTTTGACATAGGTGGGATGATTCACTTTTGGAATCAAAGTAACAGTTGTGCAGTTAATCTGTTTTAGGAGTTTTCCATTTTGGAGAAACTGCTTCACTGCCCTTGTAATTTCCTCCCCCACAATTGGCCAAAATTCTTCATAAAATTCTGCAGGATAGCCATCAATACCTGGAGTCATATCTTGAGGAAGATTCTGTACTATCTTTTTGATCTCCTTCTTTGTTACTGGTGTTAACAGTTGCTGCTGTTGGTTCAACGTCAGGCAGGGACCATCTCTGGCAACATTGATGTCAATGCCTGGTAGTTGAACTGCTGTTGTGCCCAGTAGGTTGTGGAAGAATTGTGTGAATTCTTGTTGGATCTGCTGTGGGTCAGTAAGCTTCATCTCGTTCTCTGTGAGGATATAACTAACATTATTTCTTGCTTGTCTGGATTTCATGTAAGCATGGAAATATTTTGTATTACTATCTCCAGTTGGATCCAGTTTTCTCTTGATTTCTGTCTCAGAACTTGTTCTTGAATAGCTTCCCATTTTTCAATGTTCTGTAAGAGTTGTTTTTCTTTTTGGATCTCATGTTTGTTGAATTGGTCTTCATTCAGTCTATTTTGTGTTACATTCAGTTCCTCTCTCATTTGTTGCAGCTTTTTGTCAATAGAGAAGTGTTCCCTGTGAATGTGTCTCGTACTTTGTTCAAGTTTTTTCAGGTTGCTCCAAATAGAATACACAGTATATCCTTGTATCTGTTGGCTCCAAATTGTCTGAACTGCTGCCCTATAGTCTTGTTGCTTCATAACTATTGTGAGTAATCTGTATGGTCTGTTCACTTTATTTTTTACAACTTCAGTGTCTATCATTATGGGAGTGAAATCTGAGCATCCAGGCAGCATGTATACTCCTTCCACCCCAGTATAGGAATTGAACCACTCATCATTGCCAAATGCCCAGTCGATATGACTGTAAATCCTTTGTTCATCATCTCTCTTATTACTCCAGGAGAATCTGTTTCCTCTTTTGATAATCTGTCGTACTCTAATGTCATCAACGCAACTTTGGAAGTCAGTATCTCTGATTGCTGTACTAATTGCCCATTAATCCTGTCATCCACTCCCAACACACTATTAAAATCACCCAATATAAGCCATGGACCACTATATTGGACAGTTCTCAGACTCCTCCATAGGGATACTCTGTGGTGGATGGAATGCAGGCCATAGACAAAGGTGATGTAGCTAGCAAATGTTGAGTTCTTGTCTGTCACCTGGCAGTGAATCATTTGGTCAGTGGTTTCTAGAATTACAACATGGATGTTTGACTCTTTCCACATTATCCACATCCTCCCATTAGGAGCATAAGCATAGTTATTTTATTTTTTCCATTCACCTCCCAAATTTTTGTAAATTGTCTGCGAATGTTGTTGTTTCACTCTTGTTTCAAGACAAGCTATCATATCTACTTTATTTTTCCTTAGGAATTTTACTAGTTCTCTCTGTTTATAGGACTTATTCAGTCCTTTAATATTTCAGGAAACAATGATCATGATGGATATTGGGTACTTGAGCTTCTCCTTTTATCCCTTATAGTTGTTTCTCTTCTGCTCTCTCTCTGTTGTTGGTTCCATTCAGAAGGTTCCTTGATAATTAATGCAGCAGATGTATTCCTGGTAGCCAAATCATCATAGTTGATCTCCCCATTGTTAATATTCTCCTCAGCTCCTTTTACAGTTGCTACCTGTTTTCCTCGATTGTTCATTGATACTTCCACCTCAGGTTGAACTGTTTGTTCCTCTTGATGTTGATTGACTATAACCTCTTCCATTACAGGTTTTGGTTGCCATTTCATTTTTTTTTTCTTCTTGTTTCTTATTCTCAGGTTCTGTGGTATTTGATCATGTCTCTCCTCCTTTTGAGAGTCCCCGTTTTTATGCCCAAATGAGTTACACTCTAGGCAAAATGTTGGTTTCCATTCAAATTCCACTGGCTGTGACCAGCTTCTTCCATCTGGTATCTCAATGTAGACTTCATCATGTAACGGCTGGCTGATGTCCATTTCCACAAGGACTCTAGCAAAGGAAATCTTTTCATACGCAACAGTAAGTTTGTCAGTGCATAAAGGTTTTCCAATTAAGCTAGTTATTCTCCCTAAGTTCTCTTCTGCCCAGCATTGAATTGGCAAAACCAGGAAAGTTGACCCAAATTGGTACAATTCTCATTGATTCATTTTGGATCTGAAAATTTGGATCCCAGTCCTTCAATATCATAGGCTTAGAAAGTGTAAGGGCCAGTTTGCATTATTAGGCTTTTGTCCTCCATTGATTTGAACTTAAAGATGAAATATCCATCATCATGTAACAACACAGTAGGTGTTGTAACAACATTCCAACTCCATAGACAAATTTATGCATATCTTTGAAAGTCGGGTTACCTCCTAGCACATAGCCTATTGAAGCAGTCTTCCATTTCTGGTTCTGAACTTCTATTTCCTTGGGGTTCAATTTTGCGATTTTCATTCCATCTTTCACCATCGGAGAGTAGAAATTGAGTTGAATGCCCGGATTTTGAGTTCTGTTACCTTTAACCACTTCAGCAAAGGTTTGCTTCTGAGATTCAACTAAGTATGTGACTTTTCTAGTTGTTGTTGTTATCTCTGCTTCCTTTGATTTCCTTTTAGCTTTCTCCTTCTCCGATAGAGGTTGCATGACTGTCGGAGCACTTCCCATACCCGGGAATCACTGTAATAATGGTATTAGGTTTACTCTTTGAGGGATTCGCTTTCAGGGGTTACCAATCGCGTCATATTTTACAGTGTGGATGAGTATTTGTGTAGGTGGTTATGTTGGATTTGCGGTGGCTGGCGGTGGTGAGCTTCTTGCTTTTCCGTCAACAGGTTTCTCTCTTACTTCCTCTCTCTACATCACTATATTTTTTAATTTACTTGGTTTTTACTAAACAGCTCCTATTGATTCTCACACGATGATTAGTTCAATCGTATATCCAATTATTCTCTCTCGATTAAATCTGAAGTCTACAAAGTGAACTAATATATAGCATTGTGAAGGTATGCAAGAATACGTTAATGGACTAGTCTTTAGAAAAATGCATTTCAAATATTCTCCTAAATTAATTTAACAAACAATTCAACAAGTTGTTTCGATTATTTAAAACTAAATTAAACCAAACAAAATACTGCAAAAACAATCACCTAAAATATTCTTCATTCAATTAAATAATTTGGTGAACAAAATTGCAATCAATTCAAATATCCATAAACGAATTCATGCAAAATAACTAGAGTTCAAATTCACAAATATCAATCAAACGCAATATCCATCAAGTCCTAAAATAAACTACTCCATAATAATTGAAAAAGTTATCACAAATATAGTTAAAGAATAAGAAACATGAATTCAATACAAACTCGTACTTGAATTCAGGAAAGAATGATGAATCCTAGTGCCTTAGAATCTCCAATGCTCTCCCGATCTTCTATAGGTCAAATGTTCTCTAAAAATCATATTTTTGGTGTATTTATATATGTAGGAACGAGCCCGGATGAAACTATCCCCTCTGGGCTGAAGTGGGAAAAGTTGGAAGAAATATTATACTATTGTGGCGCCCAAGGCGGCGCACCATGCGCTGTATTAGTCGAAAGGCCAGAGGCTATTTTTTCCACTCTCCAAGAATTTTATACTAGTACCCCGCTCCCTCCGCGCATGGCGCAGGGTGGTAGTGCATATTTCTTAGAGTAATCTTTTCTTTCTTTTTGACATCCAGTCTTGGTCCTCGACTCCCGAACGTGGCTCCGTCTTAGTTTATTAGGCTTCTACTCAGATTTCAAAGATCCAAATCATCCATTTTAGCTAAAAACCTGCTTTTCAATCAAAATCACATCCTACGCAGCATAACACGCATAATAAGTACAAAGTACTAATAATTAGGATCAAATACATTCAAAGTGGATTAATTAGAGTGTAAAATATAGCCAAAATACGGGTTCCCAACATACTATCAACACTCCGTACTGAAATCATTGCTCGTCTCCGAGCAATCAAACTACACTTCAAAGAGAGACAACCTTTTCAAGCAACTTTCCTAACTCCAAGAGAGACAACCTTTTCAAGCAACCTTGCCAGGAATAATTAAAGCAGACTAAGTACTATACCGTAACATCCTAGCCTCAAGACTCAACTCACAAGCACTACATATTTTTCAAAAAATTTCTCATTTACTCTAACATAGAGGACAAAGACATTAACCTTCCTTCATAAGTATGTGCCCTCACATAGATAATGGAGATTATATCCACACATAATAAAGTTCAAGAGCAAATAGGAAATCAAGATAGGACTAATTTACTCACTCTCAGAATTATATTCACGTTCCAAAGAATATGTACCATAGGCCTTTCTGTAATGTAATATTCTATTAATTCGAATTCATTCTGTCAAATATCAAATAGGACTTTATTTGGTTGTAATGTAGGATTCGGGGCAGGTAAAATACTTTTGGATAGATGACTACACCCCCCCCCCAGTAATTTAATACGTACAACTCACAATCTAAACCCTATCATTGATTTGAACCAAACCCACACCTTCACAACATAATAGCATCAAACTTCCAACTTCTTTAACCACAACAATGTAAGAGCTACAACTTGCAAGGAAACAATCGTTTTTCTTTCAAATACATACACAAACCTCTTTTTAATATTTCATACTTTTATTCTTTCTTTCTTCAAGAAAATTCATTTTTTTCCAATTTCTTACTCGTGGCTCCCATAATTTTTCATACATTACTCATTTCTCTATTTTTCTCAAGTCTACTAAAAAACTCAACCATACCTATACTTAGCTTTTAACAAGCTCATAATAATTTCAAGTGCTCAAGAGAGGTAAAAGGTTCAAACTGATAGTCGATTCAAACAAAGGCGTGGCTAATAATGAGGTTTCCAAAGAAATAGGATTATAGGATCAACAGTGCTAAATAAGGTATGCATTAACTAGGTGGATAATAAGCATATATCTGGCTCAAAAAAAAGAAATTTCTATATCACTTTCTAGACAGAACAGCACTGTTATTTCACTTTACATGCCTGGTAAGTTCTAGACATCAACTGATATGCACAGAACATCAACAATAACCTCTCACACACATTGGCACATAACTCACTCGAGACCAAATCTATCCCCACTCTCTAGTAAAAACAGTTAAGCAAAGGCAAAATCAAATAATTTATGGCAATTATCACGAGTCAGGAGATGAGCCAAAGCATCACAACTAAGGCACTCACTGCTCTCAAGGCACAAAAAAAAAAGTTATCTCCAGTTAACAAGATAGCACAAGACTCTTTATTCCTACAAAAATAACTAACTATACTCGGTTCAAGCAAAAGTCCTTGAAAAAGAACCAAGGCACAAAAACATTCAAGGGAGAATTATGACACTACCTATGAAAATAAAATAAAAATAAAAGACATATTTTTCAATTTTCTTAAAAGAAAATTGCTTTTTTTGTTTGTTTGTGTTTCGACCTTAATCCCTAAAGAACAAGATCAAAGAGATCCATCGTCGGGAATAATTACTAAAACACACACAAAGAAAATATATATACTTATTTATATCTTTAATCCTACACTTTAAATTGTGGCATGTTCCCATGACACACAAATAAAAAGGCGAGAGTTAAAAGGAAGCCCCGAAATTATCTAGTGTGGGTCACAATCAATGACGGGGTCCATTTTGCACGCTCGACGTAGTGCACACAACCATGCTGAGAGTTTAATCTTTGAGCACTTCGGACACACCCCATACTTATCATGTATTTACTCTTCAGTTAGCTCCCTAAGGATATCTACCTTAAACTCAGAGTATGCAGCTAACTCTTTTCTAGGTTCCCTTATTGCTTCCTTTATCTTGAACACCACTCTTTCTTCTCACACTCATAGCATGAGCTGCCTTTCCCGAATATACAGTATAGATATACTAGTAGCCATAAAGGGTCTTCTTAGAATCAGATTGACCTCCTTATTCTCTTCCATGTTCAGCACATGAAGTTCATGGGGAACGCAAATTTTTACACCTAAACTAGCACATCTTCCACTATTCCTTCGAGTATTATTATGATCTGATGTGCCAGCTGAAAAGACAAAGGTACATATCTGATTGCTCTAATTTTTTTCTCAAGTTTTCTGAAAATAGACAAGGACATAAGAATAATAGAAGCATCTGAACCATACAATGATTTTTTAAAGTTAGTACTTCCTATAGAGTAAGGTATACTGAAACTTCCTGGATTTTCTGTCGCGACCCCAATTTTTCTCTGTAGGATGTCATGATGGCACCTAGTCTCTAAGATTAGGTAAGCCTAACATTCATGCAAAAATAACTGAAATAATGATTAAGGTCTCAATACTCATTAAGTATATAAAATATCTCTACAACTTAGAATACACAAGTCCCAAGACCCAGCGAATACAAGTCACAAGCTCTAAATAGTACTGTTGCATAATCCTATACATTATATCTATAAAAGGGTTAGGAAATGAGAATTATCTAGGTATATGGGGACTCCGACACTTGTGGATGTCGACAGGTATGCCTTAAAGTCTCCACAGTTGAGCTCTCGCTAATGCTTGTGCTGGTAGGAGGTACCTGAATCTGCATAAAAAGATGTACAGAAGCATTGCATGAGTATATCACAATAGCACCCAGTAAGTGACAAGCCTAACCACTTTAGAGTAGTGACGAGATTAGGTCAAGGTCATACTGGAATAAATAAGAAGAATATACAAGTGTATGGCAGTGTAGTAATTATAGTAGTGAAATTGAAACAACAAATAGCATGTCAAGGTTGGCTATACGGAACTAATGCAAATAATGCAACACGGAGAAAATAAGAAACAATATGCTAAGGAAGCAAACAACCAAAGACAAGTTCAGAAATATAGAAATACCAACAAGTCACTACGAGATACCGCCTCGTAGTCTCAAATCATAAGAATAATTCACAATCTATCCTTATATCACCGGGGGAGACTAGCATTTAGTTTTAAAAATTATTTTCCCAGAAATAACATCGCGTGTTTTAGCCCACATTATCACATCGCATAGCTTCTAGTAGCTCCCTTACTAGTCTCGCGTATCAAGCCCACCTTATCTCACCACGAGTTTCAACCCTAAAATATTTTATCATTGCTATGTATCAATATCACAATGTATCACAAATCGCACCTCTAGTGCCCAATATCACAACTTGCTAAAGAAACCAACAATAATAGTGTTTTCAAAACTAAAAGAGCACATGGTTTAACCATAATGTACACTAGAATCTCAACAATAACAATCGGAAGTGAATAAATTAACAAAATAGTAATTCACAACTTAGAACCTTGTCTCAATGTGAATCATGGGCTTTATAACTCAATACAAATTTCAACAACTTCACTAAAGAATTTAACAGTTAAATAATAAATATGGAATAAGGAGAAACAAGAACTTCAACTAAATAGATAGTGCAATTAATAAATAAGATCTAAGACAAATAGAGCATGTGAAATAAACTAATGATGATGAAGACAACATGTTAAGATAACTCAATTAAGGCATGAAAGAAATCTACATAGTCAAAATTGGGAAACTTTTATATTTAGCCTGTATATACACTTGTCACCTTGCATACACGGCTTTCACACATCACAATTATCACAAAAAAATATCAAACCTAAGAGGTAATTCTCCCATGCGAAGTTAGGCAAGACACTTACCTCGAAACACGCTAACTCAATCTACTAGTAAGCTAATTCCTCGATTATCCAGCTCCGTACGGCTAGAATATAGCCAAAATAACTTCATGCTATAAATATAAACTATAGAAAACTATTTCGAACAATAAAATTACAATCATTGCAAAGAAATAAAAGTCAACTCAAAAGTAAACCTAAGCTCGCGTCTCGGAACGCTACCAAAATTACAAATCTAATACCAATTCGATAACGAGTCCAACAATCTAAGAACTACTCAAATTCGACCTTAAATCTCTTTTTGAATCCCCTAATTTTAGCCTAATAAGTTGCACAAATGTTTCCAAATTTCTAACTCCAAAACACTAATTAAATGATGAAAACAATAATAGATTCATGTAATTTAGGGTTTCTTACCCCCAATACTTTCCCTGAAAATATCCCAAAAATCACCGCATATCAAGCATTCTAGGTCTAAAAATAAATTTTGATTTCAAACCCCCCACATAGGTCTTTTTTTGCCTAAGGAATTCGCATCTGCGAACCTACTGCCGCATTTGGGATCCGCACCTGCGGAAATTCCACTACAGGTGTGGCTATGAATTAAGTTCTAAGAATGCGCACATGTGCTAATGCTTCTACCAGCAATCTCTTGCTTCTGCTAACTCACATCTGCGGAGTTTCAACCACACCTGCAGCCTTTCCCCTGCTCACTCAACCCCACTCCTGTGCTTCCATTTATGTGGCATATGGACCGCACCTATTGTTCCAGATTGGCATGCCAAAATCCACTTCTATGATCAACACCTCGCATTTGAGTGTTTGCACCTGCGATCAATAGTGCACAGGGGCGATTGCACCAGACACAGCCCAACTTTAGCAATGAGATTAAGCTCAAATTGATACGAATCACACCCAGGGTCCTCGGGACCCTGTCCGAATATATTAATAAGTTTCAAAACACCTAATATACCTACTCGAGTCAAAAAGTCACATCAACCAACATCAAATCTATCGCAACTCAATTCAACCCTATAAAACTAGGGACTTTCGAATTCCAAAATCTAATGTTGATTCATACCAAAAAATATCTGATTAACTTCAAATTTTTCACCCAAGTCATAAATTATATGACGGACCTATTCCAACTTCTGAAAATTGGGATCCGACCCCGATATCAATAAAGCCAACTTTCGATCAAACTTTTAATTCTTCCAAACCTTAAATTTTTTGATTTTGACCAACTCATGCCGAAACAATCTGCAGAGCTCCAAATCAATATATGTACACGCTCCTAAGTCCAAACTAAGGCCAACCCTTTCGACTTAAAGCTCAAACTTAGGTACTATGTATCACATTCCACTTTGAAACTTATCTGAACCAAAACCAAACACCTACAACAAGTCACATAACTATAATACAACATAAAGGAGGCAGTAAATAGGAGATAAAAGCTAAAATACTATAAATGACCGCCCGAGTCATTGTATATTCACCATTTTGAGGGTGCTTATTTTTCAAAATCGTACTGCAATGCTCTGTGAGCTTGGAAGCTGAAGTCTCTTCAACTTTCTGCTTGTTGGAAAATCTATCGTTCATGACTTGTAATATGCTTACATTTGTGAGAGTACCTCTGTGAAAGGTATGTTAGCATGCACATGCTTGAGCACTTCTAGAAAATGCCTAAGTATCCTCGTTAATTGAATTTTTGTTCTTATTCTTTATTAGAGCTCTAGTCTTTGTCTTCTTCTTAAAACCATCCTCTAGATCAACCCTCACTTCACTTTCTTAATTTTCATTATTTTTCTACTCCCCCACAGTCTCCACTTGTTTTTTAATAAATTCGCCATTTGGTTTTGCAATGGGTCCTTCAATACTTGCCTACTCATCAATGACACCGCACTTATTATTTTTTGGATTTCTTTCTATACCAGAAGGAAAGGTTTCTAGAGACCTCTTAGATAATAGATTAGCAATTTGTCTCACCTATCTTTCTAATTTCTGGACGGCTATGACATGTTCTTGAATGATTGCGCCATGAGTTTTATGCCTCACATCTATCTTAATAATGAAGGCCTTCATTAATCATCTATATTAGGCTGATTAGACTATTTGGGCAAGTATTGTTGCTTTTGCTGATTTTTGAAGCCTAGAGCTCCTTATCCTTGGGGTCTAAGATTATTCTATTGTCATGCATTCAAACTGCCATCAGGTGAACTCCACGAAAATCCATGGTGCCTCTGCCCCATGGAGTTGAAGTATTACTACTTTAGTAGTTGCCTATGTCAAAACATCCTATAACATTTAGCGTTTCATTTGTAGTTGGGGCTTGACACTCATGTGTTGGATGACCCATTCCACAAAAGTCAAAAATGATGATGGCTGGCTATAGACCCTAGCGCCAACTTCCTAAATTCTTTTTCCATGAAGTCTAGTTGGGCTTGGAAAAAGGTATTGGAATCTACTTGATGTACCCCAACCTTTGCCTTCTCTCTTTATCATCTGCATGCCATTGATTTGCATCTTTAGATAATTCATTTAGAATTTCCACAATCTCATCAGGAGTTTTCTTTATAAGAGGGCCTCCAACCGAGTTGTTTAGAGTCTTCCAGCCAGAGTGTGTTAGCTCATCCCAGAATCTTGAAGTTGATCCACAAGCCTACTCCATGATACTGGCATCTTCTCACAATATCATTAAACCTTTCCCATGCTTCAAACAACATTTTTATATCTTTCTGCAATAAGTTGGGGATCTCTCTTTGAATTTTTCCCATTTTTGCAGCCGGGAAATATGTTTCAAGGAACTTCTTTGTCATGTCTTCCCAAGTTTGAATTGACCCAGTCACCAAACTCAGCAACTAGTGCTTACAATCATCCCACAGCGAAAAGGAAAATGTCCTTAAGAAGATAGCATATTTTAGTACCCCGTTATATTGGAAGGTATTCGTAATCTCATCAAAATCCATCAAGTGAGTATTTGGTCTTCGTTAGGTTTGCCTTGGAAGACATAATTTTTTTGAATGGTCTAAAGTAGCCCTTGCTTGATCTCAAAATTATTGGATACGATCGGGGGAGGTAGCACACTAGATAATCGTTGGTTGTAGGCTGTCCTAGCGTAGTCACCTATTCATCTGCCTACTCTAGGACCCATATTTCGAATAAATGTTCCGCAAGAGATTGCCTCAGGTTCAATCAACATCTTCCGTCCCTATTAACAGTTTCCTCATCTCCCAGAGCTGCATCAACGGCTGCTTTTGCCTATTAGGCTGCATCTCTTACAGCCAAATCGACTCCATCATTACCGTTCTTTTCCATGTATTCTTGGGTCAAAGATCACATTAAGAAATTTTCGGTAGATCCTCTTTCTTTTCTCATTTTTCGCAGGTCTTTATCCAATTCCGGTCATAAGATATCACTTTCTTTGAAGAAGATCGAGTGATACACTAAAGAAGTTAAACATGTTTCCTTCACACAAGTGAGAAATCGTGAATACGAGAAAATAAAATTTGTTCGTAAATTAACACCAATATTAGTTTGAATACTACTAATTGGCAATCTCCGAAAATGGTGCCAAAATTTGAAGAGTGCAAAATCAATGTGTAAAAATGAAGTTCGCTAGTCAAAAATAGTATAGATTAATTATCGTCTCCACAAGGATTGAATATAAAAAATGTTCAACTAATTTATAGCTTAAATGCTATTCGGGATAACTAACACTCTGATTGGAATGATTATGAACTAAAACTAATTAGTAAAATTAAAGCAATTAACAATTGATCATGGAGAGATTAGAGTTGATCACACCAAAATAATCAATGAGAGAAATAAGAGTCGTGATAGGATTGGTGCACGATAGCTACTCAAGATCTAACTCTAGTTCAATTCACTCTAATGTTCTAATGATTCTCATGACTTCACTTAATGACTAGTTCAATCGCATAGCCAAGACTCCTCTCCGGATTAAATCTAAACTCTACAAGGTGAATTAATATAAAACATTGTGAAGGTATGCAAAAATACGTTAATGGACTAGTCTTTAGGAAAATATCTCTCGAATATTCTTCTAACTTGATTTAACCAACAATTTAACAAGCTGTTTTGATTATTTAATAAAATAATCTAATTCAACCAAATAAAATAATGCAAATATAATCACCCAAAACGTTTCTCGTCCGATTAAATAATTTGTTTGAAAAAAATTGCAATCAATTCAAAACTCCATAAATGAATTCATGCATAATAACTATAGTTAAAATCCGCAAATATCAATCAAACACAAAATTTGTTAAATTCTAACATAAACTACTCTATAATCATGGAGAAAGTCATTGCAAATAGAGTTAAAAGAATTAAAAAATATGAATCCAATCCAAACTCGTGGTTAAGTTGAGGAAGAAATGAAGAATCCTTGTGCCTTAGAATCTCCAATGCTTTCCTAATCTTCTGTAAGTCAAAAGTTGTTGGCCTAAGTTCAGACGAAGTTTTGAAGAATGACAAATGAACTCAGTCATGGACTATGTCCATCATGTGAGGCACAATATTTATCAACCTAGACATGTGAGATATGCGTGAAGGAGATAAGTCTCAGTGATCAAGCAGCAATATCTCCTGAACTAATCAAATTGTTGCATAGTGGATGAGGAGAGAAAGTATCCTTATGGGAAGAGGACACAATCCGGATAAAAGATAGGGTTGGAGTTTGAATTGTTCAAGGACTCAAATTCTATAGAAGATTAGCAATTTAGTCTCAATAAAACTCTAACTACAAAATCATACATAACCGTGGTTGTTCTCTTTTACAGGTATTGCACAAACGCAGAAGTTAAGCTAAATTGAGAACAAAATCGCAAGGAAATTTTGCAAGTAATTTATGTGAGATTTAAGTGTGTATTACTGAAGCTACTTGGACAAGATAGAAGAACCAATTTCATTGTGTTTACTCTAATTTATTTCAATTATAGTAGGTGGTTAAAACTTGTACCTTTCCATCTTTCATAGAAGCAATTGTATTAGGTACTTTGAGTATTCAAGTTAGAGTTAACTTGAAGGTGTCTCAACAGTTGAGGCTGTGTGCTACACAGGGATTAGAGTTAATCCTTAGGTTTACAAAGAGTTTTTGTAAATGTTGTTTTGGCTCAGTGATTTTAGTGGAAGTTTGGGAAAATCATACTGAGTAGTAGGTCGTGGTTTTTTCACCTTTTGAGCTAGGTGTTTTCCATGTAAAAATATATGTGTTCTTTATTTTCTGTACTTTTAATTTCACAAACAGTAGTAGTTAGAATACCTAGAAGAATCAGGTTCTTCTAGATCAAAAATTAGGTACCACACAAATCACCCTTCCCCCTTGTGTAGTATTGATGTTTGGATCATCAATTGGTATCAGAGCAGGTTATCCTTGAAGAGGCTAACACCTTAGGAAAAGATCAACATGAGTGCACCACCTGAGAACTGGGAAGGGCAATCCACTGCCAGACTTCCACTTTTCAATGGATAGTACTATTCTTGGTGGAAGAACATGATGAGGGATCACATCATAGGAGAAGACAATGAACTCTAGGACATAGTCACTGATGGTCCTTTAGCAACCACAAAAAAGAATGAGGAAGGAGTGGATGTGCCAAAGACAATGGATGACTGCACTGCTGAAGACCTGAAGAACTGGGAGAAAAATGCTAAGGTCAAGAAACGACTTGTGTGTGGACTAGGTCTAGATGAGTACAGTAGAATCCAAAGTTGTAATACTGCTACAGAGATATGGGACACTTTGCAAGTGGCCCATGAAAGAACACCTCAAGTGAACAGATCAAGAGGAACACTGTTGTATTCTCAATATGAGAATTTTACTATGAAGGAAGGAGAAACTATCCAAGAGATGTATACCAGGTTCACTACAGTGACAAAAGAACATACGCCTCTTGGAAGGGTGATTCTTTCAGAAGACAAGGTTGAGAAAATTCTGACAAGGGTTCTGCCAGTCACATGGGAAAGCAAAATCACTACCATTCAGGACTCCAAGAATATTGCTACACTCAGACTAGGTGAACTGATTGGAAATCTTACTGCTTATGAAATGAGAAGGCAGACCATGAAGATGGATACACCCAAGAAGGAGAGAAGATTAGCTCTCAGAATTCTTGAAGGTGCAGATCTGGAAGATGATGAGATGGCTATGATCACTAGAGATTTCAAAAAGCCCCTGATGAGAGGAAAGGGTTCTTCAAGAAGTACAACCTTCAACAAGTCAAGTGCTCCTGAGAAAAAGACCAATGAGGGTTCCTACACGTGTGGTAAGATTAATCACATGATCAAGAGCTGCTCTCAATGGGAAATTGAGTGGAAGAAAGAGATGGCTGAACTACAGAACAGGAAGAAGGAACAGGTTCAACCAAAAAGGAACAAAGGTTCAACCAAGGCTATGGTTGCTGCTTGGGCAGAAACCTCAGATGAAGACTCAGAAGATAAAGCTGAAGAAGAGTAAGCACTGATGGCCATCGAAGAATCAGATGATGAACAAGAGATAAGTATTCTTCATCTCAAAGACAAGATTAAATTTTTATCTAAAGAAAGGATGGATGAGCTATTACTAGACTTCATTGATGAGTATGAGATAATTAACAATGAGAAGGAAGTTATGTCTAGGGAATGTGTGATCCTAAAAGCAAAATGCACATGTCTGGAGTCTAAGGCTAATGAGAGTGATAACACAAATGCTGAGTTGAAGAACTAGGATCTTGAACTTGATAACAGTGTCCTAGAACTTAGGTCTGAAAACTTAAAACTGAAACTAGGAACAGGAAAGAAGAAAGTTGATCACACATATTTCATTCTAGAAAAAATTTGGAAAAATTAAAGATGAATTGTATAAGAAATATTAATTCATCAAAGTCCTAGAGGAAGATCTAGGAAAGGTGAAACATGAACTAAACATAACTTGCAAGTGGAACAAGGCTTCTGATGCACTCTCTTGGCTGCAAGAGCATCACAGTAGTAACAAAAGAGGACTTGGCTATGGGACTCAAGCTCTACCCTAAAAGAAAGTACCTCACACTTCCTAAAACTAAAACATGCACACACTGTGGCAAGACTGGCCATTACAAAAATGAATGTAATGCAAAAGAAAAGGCCAATCAAAATAACAAAGCTTTTATTTAAGAGAAAAATAAGCTGCCCGGATGGGCAAGAAGGAATTTGATTCATCCGTTTACCTATATACAGGGGCCCAAACTAGTTTAGGTTCCTAAGACTAAACCCTGATTTCTTTTTGCAGGTCTAAGTGATTGGGATGAGCCAAATGTGGTATATAGATTGTGGCTGCTCAAAACATATGACTAGGAACAAGGACCAGTTCCTTTTACTTGAGGACTTAAAAGGGAGTAATGTCTCCTTTGGTAATGGTCAAAACAGAGTCTCATTCCATAGAGAATATCTACCTGATAGATGGCTTGAAATATAGTCTAATAAGTGTGTCATAATTGTGTGACAGAGGTAACCTTGTGGCTTTTACTTCCACCAAATGCTTTGTGATTAACCTTACCACTGAAAAGACTGTTTTGCATGGAAAAAGATTTAACAATATTTACATTGTAGATTTGTCTACTCTCTCAGAAAATGAACTCACTTGTTTATGTATGTTGGTTAATGATCCACTCCTGTTGCACAAAAGACTTGGTCATGCAAGTCTAAATCAGCTTAACAAATTCGTCTCTAAGACTTGGTGATAGGGTTACCTAATATCAAGTTCAAGGAAGACAAAGTTTATGAGGCATGTGCAAGGGGGAAGTAGGTAAGATCATCCTTCAAAAGACAGAAAACGGTAAGTACAATCAAGTCATTGGAACTGGTCAATATGGATCTATGTGGTCCAATGAGAACCATGAGTAGAGGTGGAAAGAAATATGTAATGGTGCTTGTTGATGATTATTTTAGATTTACGTGGGTTCTATTTCTAACCTCCAAATATGAAGCATTTGACATATTTACAGCATTTATTATAAAAACTTAGAAACAATTAGGAAATCAACTTGCATCCATTAGGTCTGATCATGGAACTAAATTTGAAAATTCCAAGTTTGTTGAATGCTGTGATGAAAATGGCATAGATCATAATTTCTCTGCCCCTAGGACCCCTCAACAAGATGGAGTAGTTGAAAGAAAGAATACAACTCTTGAGGACATGGCTAGAACCATGCTGCTTTTTAGTAAATTGCATTACAGCTTCTGGGCAGAGACTGTAAACACTACATGTTACATAATCAATAGATGCATGACCAGACCTCTGGTAGAGAAGACTCCCTATGAGTTACTTATAGTGAGAAAACCAAACATATCCCATCTTAGGGCATTTGGTTGCAAGTTCTACATGCACAACAATAGAAAAGACTCCCTAGGTAAGTTTGACCCCAGAAGCGATGAGGGAGTGTTCTTGGGATATTCTTCATATAGAAAAGCATATAAAGTATTAAATAAAATAACTCTCTGTAGAAGAAAGTGTACATGTAGTATTTGATAAACTAACATTCTTTCTGAGAGACGGGAACATGAAGATGAAGCCATTGGATTGGTAAAGGAATTGACTGAATCCTCAGCACAAGTCAGAATGGTATCAAAAGAAGAAACAGATGATGGAACAGGTCCTTCAAATAAGGGCAACCTAACAAGGGGAACTAATCAAGGAGAATTTGAATCAAACCCCTAGAGGAACTTGTTCCTCAGCAACAAAACATGGGAGATATATTTAGCAGAAACCAGTTGGTTTTGAAACCTCACAAGTGTCACAGTTCCATTCTATTGAGAACAATATTATTGATCCAACATCTGGAGTCAAAACTAGATCACAACTAAAGAATCTGTGTGCTTTTGATGCTTTCCTATCTCTTGTTGAACTTAAAAATGTTGTTGAGGCTCTGCAGGATCCAGATTGGGTTAATGCAATGCAGGATGAACTCAACCAATTTGAAAGAAGTCAAGTTTGGAATCTAGTTCCAAGACCCAAGGACAGGTCAGTCATTGGCACAAAATGGGTCTTCAGAAATAAACTTGATAAAGATGGAACAACTACAAGAAACAAAACAAAACTAGTGGCACAACTATGATGAGACATTTGCTTTAGTTGCAAGACTAGTAGCAATCAGACTCCTCATAGCCTTTGCAGCACGCATGAAATCCACTCTCCATCAAATGGATATCAAAAGTGCCTTCCTGAATGGCTACCTAAAGAAAGAAGTGTTTGTGAAACAACCTCCAAGGTTTGAGAGCAATTAATGTCCTAAGCATGTGTACAAGTTAGACAAAGCTCTTTATGGGCTCAAGCAAGCCGTAAGAGCTTGGTATGAACGACTATCCAAATTCCTACTAGAGCATGGTTACAAAAGAGGTATAATTGACAGTACCTTATTCTTTAGGTAAAAAGGTAAAGATCTCCTTTTTGAACAAATTTATTTTGATGACATCGTATTTTGGGCTACTACTCATGGGCTAAGTAAGGACTTTTCAAAACTAATGGGGGTGATTTTGAAATGAGCATGATGGGTGAGCTTAACTTCTTTCTAGTCTTGCAGATCAAACAAAGTCAAAATGGAACCATCATCCATCAACAGAAGTATACAAAAGAGCTAATCAAAAAGTTTAAAATGGAGAATTCTAAAGAAATAGACACACCCATTGCAACAGCCACTATATTAGATATTGATGAACCCGGTTCATCAGTTGATCAAACATTGCATAGGGGTATGATTGGTTTACTCTTGTATCTTACTGCAAGCAAACCTGACATTGTTTTCAGTGTATGGCTTTGTGCTCGTTTTCAGGAAAATCCAAGAAAGTCCCACTTGACTGCTGTCAAGAGGAAACTGAAATATCTGAATTCACCACTGATCTGTGCCTTTGGTATCCTAAAGGTAGTAAATTAGATCTAGTAGGATATACTGATGTTAATTATGCAGGTTTCTTAGTGGACACGAAAGCACCTCAGGTATGGCACACTTCCTTGATTCGTGCCTTGTGTCATGGGCTACCAAAAAGCAAATTTTTGTAGTCCTATCTACTGCTGAAGCTGAGTATGTTGCTGCTACTTCTTCTTGTTCTCAGTTTCTATGGATCAAACAATAGCTGGTAGATTTTGGAATTGAAGTGGGATATATTCCAATATTCTGTGATAACACTAGTGCTATAAGTATGACTAAGAACCATGTTCATCATAAGATGACTAACCACATAGATGCTAGCACCACTTCTTAAGAGATAACTATGAGAAATGATAGTTTTTAATAGAATTCTGTGCTACTAATAAACAAATAGCTTAAATTTTCACTAAAGCACTGAGTGGAGAAAACTTTGAGAGGAACGGGTTGGAATTATGGGTGATTAAGATCACCTAATAGGTCCAGTTCAGAATGCACAATGAAAAAAATTGTATTTTTGCTTAGGATTTCAAAATTTGTGTAAATATCTAGATTAATTCGTACTAAGTTTCATACTTTAATTAGTATACTCATGTGACATGTGTATATATATGATTCACTGATCTCTTAATAAGGTTACTCTATTTTGGCATTTGAGGCATGTTCAAGAGAGTTCTATGTGAAGAACCTGGTTCATCAGTATGTGTTCATATGAAAGCTCAGGTATGTTTCAATACTCTGCATAATTAAAATTTTTAATTTTCAAATCATGAGAAAAAGTCCTACATTCGTCAAATTCCAAGAAATTTTATCCGTTGAGCATTGAACTTGTTTAGTTCTCCTATAACTCTAAAAATAGGGATTTGTTTTGCCTAAAATCTAGCGATGCCTAATAATCACGAAGAGACCAAAAATATATCTTGATTAGACTTCTAATTGGCCCCTAAAAAAAGATGTCGTTACTGCATTTAATTCTAATTATCTTTAAACACATACCACACCTTTTCTTCATTAGTTCATAACCGTCAAAATACTTCTCCAGTTTTGATTGCCCTTTTCCTCTCCAGAAATCCCAAATCTTCCTTCTTCTCAAAAATCCCAAATCTTCCTTCTTCTCAGAAATTCCCAAAACTCTTCCATAGACAAAGAACCATGTCTAACCCCCAAGATAATCCTGGCACTCCCCCACCAGCATCTCTCTCAAACACAACCTCATTTACTCCTCCTATTAAATCCCAAAACCTAGGGTTTGCAGGCAGAATATGTTGGCTAAAAAACTGTAGCATCTGGAGCCATATGGAAAGTTCTTAATGAGAAATTGAAGGCTGGCCAAAAGAAAGAAAGCCCTATACACAAATCTGACTCCAACTCTGAGTTTGAAAATTTTATTTTTGCTAGTGAAGGTGAAGAACATGGGTCTTCTGATGCTGAGAAAATTAAAGAAATCCCTGGTGATGTAAGTCTTGTGTAGTATTTTCTATTGTGGTTGAAAGCACTAAAAATAGGTTTGTTCTAGTTGGTCCTATAAAAGATGTGAAGGGGGATGAATCAAGTAGGAGTGGAGGTAAAAATAAAGGAAAAGAGAGATAGGGAGCAAGTGGTGATAAGAGGGGTAATGGGAAAGAAAAGATTATTGCTATGTGAGAGTGTTGAAGAGAGTGGCATCAAGTCAGGGGGAAGTGGTTCTGGGGAAGCGGCTGAGTGGGCTTTTTCATCTAAGCAAACAACAAGAAGATGTTTCATTAGCTGAGGAAACTCTTGGTTGATCTTCTGAAAAAGCTATGTTCCAAAGAAGCACAAGGCTTCTTTACAAAAGGCTCCAACTGCTTCCAAGCCAACCAAGTAAAGCAAAACTTCATCCCCCAAAACCTATTGTCCTTTCAGTTCCTAAGGGAAGAGCTACTAGAAGCAGGGTCAAACAAAAGTGAAGTAGAGTTACAGAAAGCCCAGGAAGAAAGTAGGAAAAGGAAGAAGGAGAATGGAAAAGCAAAGGTTGTAGAAAGTTCTGAGGTTGCAGAAGAAGAATAAGAGGGGATGGAATTGATGCATCAAGAAAGAGGAACAACTAAAGAGGTTCCACCACCCTAACAAAAAAATTCCAAGACTTCTTCCAAGAAGTCTTCCTCTGTTCCTGTACCTGCTGAATCTTCTATAGCCTAAAGAACTGGGTCTGTTGTGAAGGCTAAACAAAAGAAAATTATTGAAGAAGATGAAGAGTGGGGTGGTGGAGAAGAAGAAGAGGAATCTGGGAAGGAACAAGATAGGTTTGCCATCTTTGGCAGAAGAAAATTTTTGAAAAGAAGACTATTGAGAGACCTGGATAAGCCAGATATGAAAAGATTGGTGGATGCCCTGGCTGCATAAGGTTGGAAGGAATTGGTCCTTATGATGGATAGGAGACTGGCTAGGAATGAATCGATTGAGTTTATGGCCAATGCCACTGTGAAAAATGAAGTAGTCTACAGCCTGGTGAAGGGTGTAAAAGTGGAGTTTGATGCAATCAAACTGGGTGAGATTCTAGACATACCTAGTGAAGGGTATGATGATTATATAAGACAGAGTTGGCCATGTCTAGATTCTCTCCCTACTGCTCTTCAAATCACTAGGAATTTTTGTGATACTGCAACTACTAAAGATGTACTTGAAGCTAGATTCGTACAGAAAAGTAAGATGAGGCCTAAGCATAAGGTCTTGTTTGAGTTTGTTAACAAGTGCCTACTGCTCAGATAGGAGACAAGGCACACCACCAACGACATGGACCTGGTGCTTATGGAGTGCCTTGTGAGAGGAATGCAGATAAATTGGCATGCTTTTATTGTCAAATTACTAGACAGGGTCATTAATTGCTCCAAGCACATACAACTCCATGTGGGTTCACACTGACTACTGTGCTGGACAGGCTAAGGGTGCCTTTGAAGAAATGGGAGATGGCATCAAGCAAGGAGCATTTTGCTATTAAGACCTTATTGGCTTGTGACTATCCTGTAAATGCCATCCTAGTTGAACATAGTTAATCTCTGAAGACACTTGTGAATAGCAAGGTTAGGGCTATGGTTCAAGAGTGTTAAACTAAGGATGCTGAAATTGTTAGGCCTTAGGCTCGAGTTGCAGAATTGCTAACTGAAAAAGATGGTCTTAGAGATGAGCTAGCAAAAGAAAACAAGAAAAGTGATGGGATGCTTCAGAATATGCTCAACCTTCTCCAAACCCATCCCTCTAGTTCCTCCAAGCCTTAGGTCCTCCATTGTTGTCTTCTGAACCAGTCGAGTACCCCCCTCCCTAGTAACCCAGATTACAGTTTTTCTATTTTTTCACTTATGTTTTGGAAGTTTTCCT
Source organism: Nicotiana benthamiana (assembly GCA_034376525.1). Lineage (NCBI taxonomy): Eukaryota > Viridiplantae > Streptophyta > Magnoliopsida > Solanales > Solanaceae > Nicotiana > Nicotiana benthamiana. The sequence goes on from CM067330.1 coordinate 71,274,924, forward strand.
TTCTTTTTGTGGTTTGTTGGTGGAAACATATCTTATTATTGACAGCTGATGCTTCTCTTGTTCTATGAAAATTTTGTTCTTAATAGTTTGAATGTGTTTGTTGATTATTTATGATTTTATCCATGTTTTCACTTGCAGTTACCCAAGTGGCCATGAATAATTACTAAAATCTGGGATTTGCAACGTATGCAACTTTTCGATGATGCCAAAATGGGGAAGAGATATTGTGCTTTAATCTTTATTCTAAATAATGTGATATTTATAACCTAATTAGACCTGGACCTTGATGATAAGTTAAGATTCTATGTTAATGTGTTAATGGTCAAGCTAAGTTCCTATAGGTTCTTTGATCAGTAAAAGCACAGAGTTTGTCATTATCAAAAAGGGAGAATTTGTTGGCCTAAGTTCAGGCAAAGTTTTTGAAGAATGACAAATGAACTCGGTCATGGACCAGGTCAATCATATAAGGCACAATATTTATCAACCTAGACATGTAAGATACACGTGAAGGAATAAATCTCAGTGCTCAAGCAGCAATATCTCCTAAACTAATCGAAAAGGTTGCATACTGGATGAGGAGAGAAAGTATCCTTATGGGAAGAGGACACAATCCGGATAAATGATAGAGTTGGAGTTGGTAATATTCAAGGACTCATTCGATGGAAGATCAGCAATTGAGTCTCAATCAAACTCTTATTACTAACTCATTAAATAACTGTGATTCTTCTCTTTTACATGTATTGCACAAACGCAGAAGTTAAACTAAATTGAGAGCAAAATAGTGAGGAAATTTGCAAGCAATTTATGTGAGATTCAAGTGTGCATTCCGGAAGCTACTTGGACAAGATAGAAGAATCACTTCCATTGTGTTTATTCTTATTCTAGTTCAATTGTAGCAGGTGGTTTAAACTTGTACCTTTCCAGCTTTCATAGAAGCAATTGTATTAGGTACTTTGAGTATTCAAGTTATAGTTAACTTGAAGGTGTCGCAACAGTTGAGGTTGTGTGCTACATTAGGATTTGAGTTAATCATTAGGTTTACAAAGAGTTTTTGTAAATGTTGTTTTAGCTCAGTAGTTTTAGTGAAAGTTTGGAAAAATCCTACTGAGTAGTAGATCGTGATTCTTTTACCTTTTGAGCCGGGTGTTTTCCACGTAAAAATCTCTGTGTTCTTTATTTTTTGTACATTTAATTCTGCAAACACTAGTAGTTATAACACCTAGAAGAACCATGTTCTTCTAGATTGAAATTAGGTACCACACAAATCACCCCTCCCCCCCCCCCCTTCCCCACCCTTTGTGTGGTATTAACGTTTAGAACATCAAAAGTCCTCTAAAAATTACATTTTTGGTGTATCTATACCATCTAGGAATGGACCAGATTAAAACTACCCTCTCTAAGATGAAGTGAAAAAAGTGGGAGGAAAAATTACACTACCTCAGTGCCATAGGCGGTGCACCATGCGCCGCATATGTGGAAAAGTTTAGAGGCCTATTCTTTCACTCTGTAAGAATTTTTCACTAGCACCCTACACCCTGTAGCGCATGGCGGGGGGTGGTAGTGCATTTTTGTCACAGTAATCTTTTTTCTCACTTTTTAACATTTAAACTTGGTCCTCAACCCACGTACATAATCCCGCTTAATTTATTGGGCTTCTTTTCAGACTTCAAAGCTCCAAATTATCTATTTTAGCTCAAAACTTCCTTCTTCACTCGAAATCATATCCTACACAATATAATCCACATAATAGTACAAAGTACTAACAATTAATCTTAAATACATTCAAAGTGTAGTAATTAGAGTGTAAATTATAGCTAAAATACCATCACTTTATAGAATTAGGATAGGAAGAAAAATTGAGTTGTTCAAGATGCCTTTTGACATGTCTGATGCTAGCACATTCAGGCGATGGCATCTGATCTATCTTCTTATTGTATTTAGTTTAAAATTGATTCCTCAGCTAAAAATGAATAGCCTACTTTGTGGCTCCTTGTCTCGGTTGCTTTGCTCGTATGACATCAAGTGCATTTTTGCTTAAATTCCTCAACTATATGTATTTTGTTGGACTTGATAGTTGAACAAAGTCGTCTTGATTAAGTCATGTGCAATGTGTGTGAGAGTATTCGTGATGTTCTATGCTATTATATACATTCTAGAACTTTCTTAATGTTTTAATCAAAGCAAATTCATTGAGTTGTGCTATTCTAAGAGATGATGTAGGAATTTCTTTTCTTGATCATGGACGTACTTGTCACTTACAAATAAAATTTGTCGTCGTTAAACCCATTTGACCTTGTGACACCCACATTACAAGTTATACACCCATTTTTGTTCTTAGCTTAAGCTTGTTGAACCTTTATCTCGCAAGTCATGTAGTCGCTAAAAGAAGTAAGGTGATATCTAGAAAAGTAGCTTTTGAGTGGAACAATGGAAGATCAGAAAATGTGCACTAAGTTACAAAAGACTACTGGCCGAGAACTTTATTATAGAGAGTGCATGTAGAAAAATGGAGAGAAAAATACGAAGGAAGAATTGAGAAAATGATGATATGACCAAAAAGGGAAAACCACACCTCATAATCTTCTTAATTTTCTCTAGTGGAGATATATAAGTGCTTAAACAAAAACGGCTAAATTGTTTATGTTTTTGCGGCAAGGTGACTTAGTTGAGAAAAAAATGTGCCTGAATATTAGGGTAGTGTATTAAAGTCCTTATGAGGATTAGTCAATAATATCCAAATCTATCCTACCTGTTTGTTAGCCTACATTACAACTCTAAAAGACCTTATTGATTATAGACTTGACTAGCTTAGATTAGTAGAGATATACACTGCGGACAAGCCTATAGTACGATCACGGGGTGCACATGAACTTTTTTGCGGCAGTGAGTGAATTGTGTTCAATTATGTTATATCCATAAATTATGTTCAAAGTCATCCTTGAATGTGTGGACTATCTTTATTCAACGATTCGAACACTTGTGAATTTTTTTAGTACTATCATGAGTGGCTAAGAACCATTAGTACTGGAGTTATGATTTTGCCATGAATATTGTTATTTGTCATTAACTACTCTGTGATTGTAATTGACTATCACGTGATTATTTCTTCAATTATATGTTTAACTGCTTGATTTTCAGACTTACGTTCAAGTTCTATCAACTATTTGAATTATGCGTGGGAAAGCTACATTTCAGTTAGAGAAGAATGAAAGAGTGTATAATCTTAACTCTAAAAATGGGGGAGGGGGAGAGGGTGAAGGATTTGAGGCTAGGATAGGAATATTCATAATCGCCATGCTTAATTGAATATTGTGATCTTAAATGCATTCTTGATAGATTAGTTCCATAGGAATATATGTGTTAATTCGAGAGAATACTACGAGTGCACTTTACTTTATTAATAACCAACTATAAGTGAATTGCATGCAAAAGGGTCTTAGGCCTCATTTGTTTTTATAAAGATTAAGACGTCTGAATCTGAATATCAAAATGTGTATTAAGATTAAGATATCTGAATATATTCATATGTATATTAAGATCTAAATAGAAATAATTAAGTCTATTCGACTTTTAACATCTGAATGTATAAACTCTATCTCTATTGAAAATTAATAAACATAAAATTCAAATGAAATACTAACTAATATAAAGTTCTATCAATAAAATATATAGTTTTCCTAAAATACGATAGTTATTGGAGGTGATGTCTAATGGGCGAATGTCAACTTGAGGCAATGGTGGGTGGTAGTTTTGGTTGATGATGGTGGTTCATGCTTAGTAGCTATTAGTGATTGATAGTAATGGAGATTATGACTGAGGATGGTGGTGGTAGGTGGTGATAGTTAATAATGGTGGGTGGTGGTAGTAGTTGTGACTGATGAATGTGGTGAGTTGGTGTTGGTATGTTATGATGATGGGCAATGCCACCTGTGGTTGTTGATGGTGATAGGGTGATCAGTTGTGGTAGTTGAAGTGGATGAGTATTAATTGTAGGTGAGAATAATTATGGTGGCTGGAGTGGCGGGGATAGTGGGTGGTGATATTTGACAAAGGTGGCGGCTCTAATCGAGGACAATGGTGGCATGGTGGTGGTGGTGGAGATGGTGGTTATGGTGGTGGTGATTGAGTATGGTAGTAATGGTGGCAGCATGATGGTAGTTGATAATGGTAGGCGCTGGCGGAAGTTAATAATGAATATGTGATAGCATCTTAATGAAATTAAGTCTTTGTTATAGATCTTAATCATAGAGATCTATTCAGACCCAATAAGTGGCTGTGAAGTAAAAAACACACTTAATGATTAAGATCTGAATAACTAAGATTCAGACTTTAAAAACAAACGCACTTAATGTCTGAGATCTAAATGATTAAGATTCATACCTCCATTAAGTACAAACAAATGAGGCCTTAGCTAGAACACGATAGAATTGATAAATTGATCACAACCCTTAAATATTTATTTTTATTGAATTCTCAATACTAACTACTTTCTGCTTGCTAGATTAGTTGATTGTTACAGTTATTGCTTAGCTATACATCACACTAACTCAATATCATTGACTGGATTGAATAACAATCTGAGTGAAATTAGTAGGTAGTTAAATATAAATATGTAAGTTTAATGATTTATTTATCATAATATTATTTATTGACCACGTATACTTATACATATATTTGCGAGCAATAGGGATCCATGTTACCATTCTCTTTCCCTCGTTCAATAGCTTGGCTTCCATACTGAATTTTGATGCGTTCGGACCATTCAATAAGATAACACTCTAGAGTGAAAGATGTTTAAATTTATTTAGCTCGTTCATTTTTGGCTCTTTTCCGTAGTTTATTTATAATGTGGCAGTTATTTTTTACTTAATTAATGTTGATGAGACTTGTTGTGATTTTACAATAATGTTTGTGATTGGTCACTCTCCCTAGATCAAGAGATCAAAGGCTAGGCAAAGATGATATTTCTGCTTTTATCATCAAGTGACTAGCTAAAGCCTGAAAGTTCCAAATGGTGTTCTGACTATCAAGTGATGGTAGAGGTTGTTGCAAAATATTTTTGCCTACTGCTGATGATATTTATATTATACGTTGCGTACAAATTTACATTATCATGTAATTTGACTTATTTTTTAAGATTATAAAGTTTAATTATTATATGAGCAGTTGCCGGTAAATTTTTTTTGTGAATTGATAATGTAAAATTATTTATATTGTCGATAGTATATGAAACTCATTCGAATTAGTTTATTCACACCCTATACCAATATTCTTTTTTTTCAATCAGGAAGTCGTTAACTTTTTTCGATCTTTTTAGGTGAAAGTATTTTCCACCATCAAAAGCGAAAATATTATCTTCATCCACAAGTAGGGTCAAACAAGCGGATGGGATGGGTCGAATATGAGAAGGATAAAAATGAATAATAAAAAAAAAAATTATCTAATCTGATCCATATTTAATACGAAGAAAATACGGATTAACACATGGTTTTTTTAAGATGATCATCTTTGGGAGAACTTTTATTCTCCCAAAATTGTGGAACCACCAATTTGAGGTTTTACAAATATAAAAGTTAAAACCATCAGTTATCCATTGGTTGTCCATTTTCTAAATGGTTCATATTCATATTTGACCTTCATTATACAACTCATTTTCTAATGAATAATATAAGTGGTTAACTGTTTTTTTTTAACCATTTTATAAGCAAAGGCACGGTCAGAATTCGAAGTTTATGGATTCTCAATTCTAATTCTTTTAAATATATATATTCAATTAAGTTCTTGAAACAAATATATGATTTAAACTAAAAATAGTGGACTAAGACCGAATAAGCAACGGCCTCACTAGCTCTGTCCCTATCCATAAGTGACAAATTATTTTCCCTATAACTATTTTAGCTTTTAATTTTCTGTAATAATGTTTAGGCACTATGCTAACTTTTAGGACTAAAAAGTTGTATCAATACACTCTCCCAGAGTCCCAGTTACTAATATCAATATTATATTACTCCCTCCGATCTAAAATAAATAATTATATATTTATAAAAATTGAAAATTTTACTTTTTAGCATTAATTAATAATGAAATTGACCATATTAACCTTTACTATCTCACATAAATACTCCTAACACATATTCCAACACTATTTACTCCAAGAACAATGTAGAAAAAATAATTAATTCATTCTTGAAATCTGAAAATATCATCTATTTTGAACCGGAGAGAGTATATATTTAAGAAAATAATTTTGTTCATTAACTGTTCTACTAAAAATTTCACCAAAAGTGACATTTGCTATGCTAAACACAAGGTAGTCTGAGAGGATGAAATGCGCAAGATACCTTGATGCATAAATAATTTTACGTCCAAATTATGAAAGTCATAAATTATTGAAAGAAAATTGGGGGAGAAAGACATTGTTAAGCAAAGGCAGAGAAAAAGCAGGCGAAAATAGGCTACATCACATTTCTCTTGTATTACCAATCTGGATACCTTTCTGTCACAGTTAATGTTACCAACTTTTTTACTTTTCCTTTTTATGATAAAACTTATACCTTTTACACAATACTCTGTCACATTACCAAAATGAGAAGCTGTTATTTTGCAAAAATAAAAAGAGATATAAAAAAAGAGAGCAATCAATTTCTAAAGTTTTGAAGGTTAACTTGTCTATTCATACGGACACTTCATAAAGATGATTGGCATATTTTATTAATCTGTTTTCCTTTTTTTACTTGGAGCAATGAAACGAATATGAATGCACAAATCATAGACTAAAAACAATTACTTTGCCGAAATAAAAAGAGATACCAACCCAGTATAATCTTACTTAGTGGGGGTCTAAGAAGAGTAGTGTGTACGCATAGCTTACTTCTATCCTAGGATAGAGAGACTGTTTCCAAATAAACTTCCGACATCCTACCTTCCAAGAACATCTCACCTTGCTCTTGGAAAGACTCGAACTCATAACTCATTAATTAAAAGTAGAAATTGTTTAACATCGTAGCAATCCCTCTTATCTTACAAGAAAGAGAGACAACGATAAAATGATTACATAACAAATGTAAATTGACAGCCATTCAAATTTTATGAAGGCAAAAGATGAACAACTTACACAGAAGGGTACTCAAAATATAAATGAGTCTATAATAATAATAATAATAATTAATTACTATAAAAGTCAAACCAGTGGTACCTTTTTCTTCTTCTCGTAACACACCCGGTTCGACCCGAATAAGAAATATTGCACATTTATTCAATTCAAATGCTTCGCTTGGCTCAATCAGCAATTGCCCAAGTCATGTCATTTTCAAAGATCCAGTGACAAACCTCAATCTTTCCGGGTCCCGACCCGAGTGCAACGAATGCTCCATGAGTGGGTCCCCATGAAGACGTATCCACATGGCAAATAGCAACTCCATGGTTGATTTTGGCCTTTGATTTCGGGTCCAAAATATCCGCTTCATAGACCCGAACTTTAGGAACCGAATGGCAGTAATAGAGCAAGTAAGGGAACAAGCTCTGATGACAAGACACTGATTTGGTGACCTTTCCACCGTTGATTCCTTTGACTGATCCAATCATGATATTCTCCTTTGACCCTTTTGTATTCTCCGTCGTTCGAACGACGACGTTTCGGCCCAAAACTGAAGTTGCGAAATCAATCATATCTTCAGCTGAGATAATACACCGTTTGGTCTCGCCGGCGCTCGGTGCTCTTTCACACTCCGTCAAAGCATCGCCGATCATCTTTGCTACCGGAGAGTCATCGGCAGCATGAAAGATTTTCTTCATTTCGCCAATCTTAGAGGTAGAAAATGGTAATTTGGCAGCAATCACCCGGGGCAAAAAAGACCTTTTAGGCATCTTATCCTTTATATCTGGCATAGGCATAACTGTACCACTCTTCAGCATCTTCTCCCGGAAAAACTTCCCGGGCTCAACCCACCGGTTATTCACCATTTTGCCACCGTTGACCTCGGTCAACGAAGCCAAAACTTGGGATGATTTGTTGTGGTAATTAGAAAAAGTGGCAGAATCTTTGACATAATCTTTGAAAGTGTAATTAACCCCATAAGTTTTGAAACTAACTTTTGGGTTGTTGGCACCTTTACCGTAGCCAGTGAATTTATCAGTACCTTCATTAAAAGATTGACCATAGTTGACAAAATTTGCGTCACCAGCATTTGCATCCTTGATATAGTTCTGAAACGAGTCATCACCAACATTTGATTGATCTCTGTAGTTAGTAAAGGTCTCAGTTGGACCATTGCCTCCAGCACCGTAGTTCTTGAAATTATTTTCAGGAACATTTCCATTGGTACCATAAGATGTGAAATTTTGGTTCCCACCATTTGCTGTCTGACCATAGTTTGTAAATGTTGAACCTATAACATTCGTGTCGGTACCATAGCTGGTGAATTTACTATCAGCCCCATTCCCATTTTTACCATAGTTACTGAAAGATTGGTCACCAGCATTAGCATTTTGTGAGTAGGTAGTAAAATCTTGATTCAGACCAGTAGCTGCATTGGAATAGGAAGTGAACTTAATATTGGGGACATTAACATTTGGACCGTAGTTTGTGAATTTACCAGTACCCCCAGCAGCAGTTGTACCATAGGTGTTGAAAGCTTGGTCAATCACATTCCCATCAGGGGCATAATTGGAAAATCGATCATCATGGCCACCGGAGTCTCTACTGTAGCGTCTGAAAGAATCTACAGGGATGTTTTCTCCGTCAGAATAATTCTTGAACGCATCAAATCCGCCACCTCTGGAAGTGCCGTAATTGGTGAAGTTCTTGTCACTGTAAGATGCAAAGTTGACATCGTTGCTGTGTTTTTCAAGACTTGGTGACAAATCTGGGGCGCACAGCAGATTTGCTGAAGAGCAAAAGGAGTATAGCTGTGTGGAGAGTGCATTCTGATCTGCTACAAGCTTTGTGTAAGTTGCATATTGTGCAGCATTCAATGGTGACGCTTTGTTGAGAAGAAACCATGGCTTTGGCAAGTCATTTGAGACTTGTTTCTTCCAGTACCTAATCAGATAACCTTTTGGTGTAAATGGGTTCCCAGATTCACCTGAATTATCTCCATTTCCATCTACAACAACCTGCATTCACACCCCATTAAGCACATAAGTTTACAATCTTTCATACAAAATCAAGATTTTTTTCACGAAACTGAAATAAATATATGAGTATAAGATTAGAGATTGTTACTTACATTGAACAGAAGAACAAGTAAGATACAGAAAGAAAGAGTTTCGGTGTGCATTTCTTTAGTGTGAAACAGAGAGAAAGGAGGAGGTTAAGAGTAGAATGTTGGTGGGAGGTTTGGTTGGAGGCACAAAATTTAGAGTAGAAGGTTCTAAAAGAGTATAGTAGAAAGTAGAGATGATAAATGGAGTGTGGGGTTAGTTGTGCTCTTGCCCTTTTCAAGTTTAAACACTTCCACAAACTTGGTTTCCTTTCATTTTTTTGGTAATTGAAAGATGGATTATATTAGTAAGCAAAGCTTTTTGCTTTGTTCCTCTTTTGTTTATGTCTGCTTTCTGACGTGGAAGACTCATTCATTATAATAAAAATTAAGTTGGGGTACCTTTTTAGCTTCACTAGACGCATTATCAGTTTAGCCCTCATAGGAGAAATTTTTCAAATTAACTTCACATTGCCACATTACAAGACTAGTATGAATCCAAGTCTCTAGGAATCAATAATATTTAAATAATCCTCTTTGAGATTGACAAGAGTCTTCGTTTAGACAACAAGTTTTTGGAGAGAGGGCTAGCCTAAAGATTAGGGCAATAGTATTTTGGGAACCCCTAACAGTAATGACTTCTTTGAGATTGAGAATAGTCTTTATTGAGAAAACAAAGGCTTAAAGAGAGGGCTACCCTAAAAATAAAGGCATTAGCGTATTGGGAAACCCATCTAAAGAAACCCATTGCCCTCGGCTCGCAATAAAAGCAGAGTTTCTGCATTACATTGCATATAAGTTGTCCTTAGTAATCGAGAAATTTTCGAGGACCAACGGTGCCCGAACAATTTTTCACTTAACTATCATACTTTTATCTGTAACATGGTTCAAACCTGTGAAATATGCCTAACTCACTTATGATATGTTGTGTTCTTACCACTAAGCTAAGATTTTATAGCGCGCTATATATAAGTTAAAGTTCTTATTTTTTGGGGGTTGGCATAGGATGGTGAGGTGGGTAGGGTGGGGGCTGCCTTTTGAGGCTAAATTTAATGCCAGATAAGCCATAGAAGCCGCGTAGAAATGTGCACAGGAACTATACTGGTTTTTTGATGGTACGTTTTTTTGGTTTCAAATGGGTTGTGAACGCGTTAAGGCCTCAAACATTACTACTATTTTGTTTTATGCAATGAATTTTTTCTGCAACTTTTTGTGATCCTCCAGTTCTCACTCACTCTCACCTTCAATAGTATTACTCTCATGTGTGCCATTATATTAATTATTGCTCCTCTCTTTTTCTCTCTTACCAAACTTTTTCTTTTATTTAAAGTGAAAGATGATAAAGTTGCATTTGTACCTCTTGGTCAGGGACAAAAGCCCGTGACAAGGGTAAAATCTGTAATTCTTCCTGTGGTTTAAGGATTTTCTGGGTATATTTTCTTCTCACTTATCTTTCTTGTGGCCACTAAATTCTCGAACCAGGATTGGTTTTTATTTTTTATTTCAATAAGTTCTTCAATGTATATATTTCTTGATGTTTTTGCGACTTAAGAGAACACTAAGAAATGGGTCTCCCCTTTGTACAAGCGGACTCTGTTTATTTTATTTCATTTTTTTTATTTAAAACCATTTGTGATTGATAGATTAATGAGTAAAATGCATAGTGACATCTTAACGGTCTAGTTGTGTTCAAAGTTTTCTCAAAAGTATCCTTCATTACCTTTTATTTTTGCATATTTAAAATATCTAATCTTGTACAATATTCACTAATATAGCTTCTAAAGAGATATCAACAAAAAACAGTTCACCATTCTAATTCTTAATTATGATAAGGGCCCCTATGTTAATGTTGTTTATAAGTACTAATTGCATGACAATTCTACAATTAGCATTAGGAATATTTAGGATGATGATGCAAAGTTTATGGAACTACTGTTAATACAATTTGTATCCCAAGACAGTCATCTCAAAATGGAGGAGTTAAAAAAGAAAAACATAGTAACAAACAAAATAATAATCGATATTTAATTTAAAAAGCTTTACCAAAAAAGAAAAAATATCAAAAGTTGAGTTTCTTATTACTTTTGACTACTTTGTATTTATTGATTTGTATATTTTCCAACTCCAGTTGAAAATGTTATTTTAGACCGTTAAATGAGAAAAGAATAATTAAGAGAGTTTCATCGTAGATGTTTAAATTGTTACATCGTATACTCAAAAATCCGATTAAACTAAATCTTACATTATCTTGTGAAGCGGATATGATTATAAACTTTTTACAACGCCACAATTAAAAAAACAGGGGTGAAAGACTTAGATAGTCCCTTAATTATACGTATAGGAATAACTTTATGCTTTACTTATATCGATAAAATATAAATATTACCTTATCTTTATAAAAATGAACAGCTTAGGTCTACTACTTAACAGAATTTGTAAAAGTAACGGAAAACATCAAAGCAACCGTTAAACTAAACTAAACGATTGACCAAAAGAAAATAGGACCTTCCCTTCTTTCTTCTTCGCACTTCGCAGCTCATGCTGCTGAATTTTTCATTTAGTGAACAATAATATCTCGTCACAGAAGAATGGATGAGGGTAGTAAACTGATGTAAATATCAAAATGAGAAAGAAAATGAGCAAAAACTAACAACTTCTTCGTTATTGATATTTCTTTTTTGAAAAGAAACAGCCTCTTTAAGTAGTATACTTTGGTTCCTTTATAAGAACAAGAAATGTTGTCGATTACATACTCCATGCAGAAATAAAATATATAATGTTATTGTCAGTCATCATCTAACATATAAAGAAGCAACACCACATACCACGAACTTGGAAAATTCAAAATTATTGATCTATATTGTTCCAATATTGGGTAAGAAACGAGAGCACTAACTGATAACATATTGCAAGAACACGTGCAGATTGTGGACAATTAGATAGATTGCACTGATTAGGGCTTGAATGAGTTCCTTCAGTTGAACTTTGATTATTGAATTATTCCACTATTCACTGATTAGGGTTATATTTCTAGGAATTTTGTTGGGAGTTTGATTTCTAGAATTTTAGATGGAATGACAGAGTTTGGCAGAGAAGGGGTTGACAGATCTCTATGTTGAAGATGAGACAGTGTCACATGTAAAACAAAATTAACTTGGACAATGTTGGGCAAGAGTTGCCGTTATTTTTAACGCAAGTCAAACATTTTTCTGTTAGTGGTATGAACCCTATAAACGGATAGATCATAATTGTCCACTTTTATAAAGATAAGGAATATTTTATATTCATTAGTATAAATAAGGGACAAAGCTACTCCTACCCATAGTTAAAGGACTATTTAAGTCTATTTCTAAAAACAACAACCAGTACCCTTAATGAATTATTAGCTAATAGCTATTATGCAGAGACTTAAAATTATTTGTTCAACGGTCTTACTCATTTGGAGATTGCCTCTGGTTTTGTTGAGGCAATTAGAATGATCCAACATGACCGCCTTACCAGTGGCGGATCTACACATAAAATTTGGGTGCTCGAGCACCCATTAACCTCGACACAAAGTATGTATAGTTATATAGAAAATTTGAGAAAACGTATAAAAATTTATAAAAACACTCATTAATTTTAGTGCAAGTTAATGACGGAGAGGCGATAAAATCCAGTAATCAGCTACAATTATAGAGAGCAAAATCAAGTAGCTGACTAACAAGAAAAAGGGTTGTAAAGAAATTATTCATAGGATAAGAATTCTAGTAGTTCCTCTTGTGTTTACTAGTACTTTTATTTGTTGGATAGATGTGTTAGAAACTACCTTTTCCAGATAAATTTTGGAACATAACATTAATTTGGTAAAAATAATTTCTGTACTACCACGGAGCAATGCTTCCCCAACTATGTAAATGTTTCTCTATGTTTAATTATATTCATATTAGGTTTACCAATAAAAAAAATAAGATGTAAATACAACAAAATTTATTTATACTCGATGTTTATATATCAATTTATATTTATTTATTGATAGTAAAAGTTAAAATAAGGTGAGAATGAGCAATTAACTAAAGTTTAGTAATAATAATATCTGTAATAACATATATTATGTATTGATTGGGTTGGTATAAATATGCTATATTAGCTACGCCAAAAGTCATTTTTCATGTATAGAAATATCTTTTTAGTGTTTGATAGGTGAGCGTAAATTTGTAGAATTCTCCGCTAATCAGATCAAGCAACATGCAGATTAATCGACTGTCATTTCTATCTAGGGCATAGATTCTATATTGAGAGGAGGACAGAGGAAGAGGAAGAAGAAGAAGGGGGAGGAGGAGGAGGGAGTCGACTGTATTATTGAAAATGACAGTCTTGTACGATGAGGTACCTAACAATGTATTTATAACATATTTTGCACTATTAAGTAGCCTCCCCAAACAACTAGTCCCTTCTATCTTTATTAATTGTCAAACGACCTTCCTAACTACTTAAGTCATCATCTTTGCACTTCAATACTCCCCTTCAAGCTGGAGAGTGGAAGACATCTAACACTCCCAGCTTGGATAATAACACATGATGCTATGTAGCTCCCAATCCTTTGGTCATCAAATCTACTAGCTGATGTTTGGTGGATACATACTTTATAGTGATAAGTCCTCTCTTGATCCTTTCCCTCACAAAATAACAATCAATTTTTATATACTTGGTTCTTTCATGAAATATAGAATTAGCTGCTATTTGCAATGCAGCTTTGTTGTCACAGTGTATGTGCATTGGTTTAATCACAAGATTTCTCAGTTCTTCTAACTGGCCAACCATCCAAACTGCCTCTGCAACTACTGCAACCATGCTCTTATATTCTGCTTCTGCTGATTGTTTGTTGCTTCTTAGACTTCCAGGACAACAAATAGCTTCCTAGTTTGACAATGTATCCTATAGGTGATATTCTAGTATTTGGGCATGGTCCCCAGTTTGAATCATAAAACATTATCAAGTTGTTTGCTCCACCTTTCTTCAGCAGTATACCTAAGCCTGGGGGTCCCTTGGTGTACCTCACTACTCTCAAGGTTGCATCTACGTGTGATTTTTTAGGATTCTACATAAATTGACTCAACGCTTGTACACCAAAACTTATATCTGGCCTTGTAGTAATCAAGTAAAGCAGCATTTCTATCAATTTTTAGTATTTTCCTGCATCCTCCAATTGTCTATCTGTGTTCCCAACATGGTTATCATAGTCCATAGTAATTCGCTTATGATTGAGCTCTATTGGAGTTGCAGTTGGCCCGCACTCACTCAAACCTGCCTCGAAAATGAGTTCAATCATATATTTCCTCTAGTTCAATACAATCCTCCACGTGATCCTAGAACCTCTATTCCAAGGAGGTATCTCAATTTCCTTAAGTCCTACATTTTGAGTCCTCCTTACTTCTGTAATCATATCGTGAGAACTCCTAGTGATTAACAAATTATCTACATACACTAAGATGATCACAATGTTCTTGCCACTATAAAAAAAATGAGTGATCATATGAGCTTTGAGAGTATCCAGATTGCAGTAAGGCATTTGTAAGCTTAATGTTCCATTGTCATGAGGCTTGTTTCAAACCATAGAGGATATTCAACAATCTACACACCTTATACATCCCCAATTTGGGAAATCCCATAGGTAGATCCATATAGACTTTTTCCATGAGATTATCTTGTAAGAAGGTATTATTGATGTCCATTTGAAACAATGGCCAACATTTAGAAGCAGCAACACTGATGATTGTTCTCACTGTAACCATTTTAGCTATATGTGAGAAAGTCTCATAGTAATCTAATCCAACTTGTTGTATGTAGCCTTTGGCCACTAATCTAGCTTTGAACCTATCCACCTCTCTATTTTTCTTATATTTTGTTTTATATACTCATTTTGAGCCTATAGCTTGTTTCCCAATAGGGAGATCTACGATATCCCAAGTGTAATTATTTTCTAGTGCTTTTATCTCTTATTTTATTTTTTTAATCCATTACGGATCATGTGTTGCCTCTTTGAAAGATTTAGGTTTTACAAGAACTAAGAAAACTTGTAAATAAGCTTGATATTTTGTGGTAAGATGGCCATACCTTAGAAATTGGAAATCGACACTTCCCAAACAGCTTTGTAGTATTCACATAGTCCATCATCCATATGGGAGGATTTGTCTTTCTGGGTTCTCTTTGAACAGGTTATGTAGGTAAGTTTGTTAGTGGTGGTGCATGCACTTTCTCAACAACATGCTCAACAACATCCTCTGACCCCTCTCTTAATGTTGAATCTGGAGTATCTATCAGGTCCATCTGCTATAATATTACAAGTATTGGGGCTACTTCTTCTTGATCCAAGTCTGTAGAGGCATGATCATTTTCAGGAAAATTAATGCCATCCTGATTCTTAGATGAATCAGTGTCTTCTTGAGTTACAACTTCTATAGGTGTTGAAGCAGGAATGCACTCTTCTGGTGAGATAGGCAACTGGTGAAACATATCATTAGCTTCAACTCCTATATCCTTGAAAGAAAATTTGCCCTAGTGAAACACCACATCCCTATGCCACATATGATTAACACTACAGCCATTGCATTGGTTCCCAAGATCAGCTCTCCTACTACTGTCAAGGACTACAGACCCATTGCCTGTTGCACTACCTTGTACAAGCTTATATCCAAGATCATTACCAGAAGATTAAAAGGTGTTATCACTGATCTAGTTGGCCTAGCCCAGTCTGCATTCATAGAAGGAAGAAGTATTGCTGATAATATCCTCCTCAGTCATGAGATATTCAAAGGCTACTCTAGAAAGGGTGTCTCTCCTCGATGTGTACTGAAAGTTGACTTGAAGAAAGCTTATGACACACTGGAATGGCCCTTCTTGCAGCAGATTCTGATAGCTTATGGGCCAAGTTCATAGACTGGATTATGGCTTGTACCACTACTG
Source organism: Nicotiana benthamiana (assembly GCA_034376525.1). Taxonomy (NCBI): domain Eukaryota; kingdom Viridiplantae; phylum Streptophyta; class Magnoliopsida; order Solanales; family Solanaceae; genus Nicotiana; species Nicotiana benthamiana. The sequence continues at coordinate 71,291,069 of CM067330.1, forward strand.
TATCCTTTTCCTTAGTAATGAATGGAGGATTCACTAAACCATTCAATGCCAAGAGAGGGATAAGACAGGGTGATCCAATGTCTCCATATCTATTTGTACTGGCTATGGAGTATTTGAACAGGAGCTTGGGGCAACTCCACAGAAATGGTAACTTCAATTTCCATCCAAAGTGCAGGAAGCTAAATTGTACCCATGTTTGTTTTGCTGATGACCTACTTATGTTCTGTCGGGCAGACAACATCTCCATTCAGATATTACACCAAGCTTTTCTCAAGTTTTCTAAGGCTTCTGGTCTGGAAGCAAATGCAAGCAAGAGTGTCATCTATCTAGCAGGGGTACCACAGGAGGTTAGAACAGAATTGATAGAACTCTTGGGTTTCAGTGAAGGCAAACTTCCTTTTAAATACCTAGGCATTCCCCTGGATTCTAAGAAACTCTCTATACATCAATACTTGCCTCTCATTGAGAGAATCACAGCCAGGGTCACCTGCTGGTCTGCAAAGTTATTATCCTATGCTGGTAGATGTCAGTTAATTAAGGCTGTCATCTTTGGCATACAAGCCTATTGGTCACAGGTCTTCATCTTACCAAAGAAAGTATTAAAAGCTATAGACAAAATCTGTAGGACTTTCCTCTGGACAGGAGCTGCTAGTGTATCAAACAGAGCCTTAGTGGCTTGGGATAGAGTATGCAGACCCCTAACTGCTGGAGGCCTAAATATACTGAATTTGACCATCTGGAATAAAGCAGCAATAATTAAACTACTTTGGGACCTTGCTAGGAAGACGAACTGCCTATGGGTCTGATGGGTTCATTGTTACTACATCAAAAAAGCTGATATTGGCACAGTAAATGTACCCAAGCAAGCAGCCTGGGTCATCAGGAAAATCATACAATGCAGAGATGATCTTATGGCAAACCAGCAGCTGCAAGGTTCCCTTGCTGATAGATTCAAGGCTGTATGTTGCCTCGACAAATTTCAAATCCAGAAAATGTACATCAGTATGCTCCCTAGGTTTGATAGAGTCAATTGGAGGAACGTACTCTTAGTTCAAAATGTCCTGCCTCGACATAAATTTATTGCCTGGCTGGCTGCCCAAAGAAGATTACCTACTGTGGATAGATTAGCAAACTATGGTATTCAAATCCCTTCACTGTGTGTGTTTTGAAACCAACAGGTGGAAACTTTCCAGCACCTATATTTCGAATTTTGCATTACTAAGAGTTTATGGTCTAGAATTTGTTGTTGGCTGGGCAGTTCGAGACAAATCCTTGACTGGGACAGTGAACTGGAATGGATATGCAGCAAAACTCGTAGTCCTGCATGGAGAAATGCTATCACTGATGCTGCTTTTGTACATGTCGTAGCTTTAATATGGCAGTCGAGGAACAAAATATGATTTCAGAACGTGGCATATGATGAAGATAGAACTACTAGAGAGATTGCATTACTTCTTCATATTTGTGGGAGACATAGTAGAAGCTGGCAGATCGGGCTACGACAACTCCACTGCTTTCCTTAACTAGTTTTCTGTCGTTACTCACTGGAACTCAAATACATATGATTTTTGCACTTCTTTTGGTAGTTACATAGACTTGAAGTGTAAATAGAATTAGTAGCTGACTGTCCAATCAGCTACTAGTAGGAACAGTTGTACATTTTTTGTTATATATGAATACCAAGCTTTAACTGAAAGAAAAAAAAAACACCACATCCCTACTTACAAAAAAATTTTTTTGTTCAAGGTCATATAATCTTTAGCCCTTTTGTGTTTTTGAGTACCCAATAATACAACCTTCCTAGCCCTAGGTGCAAACTTATCTCCCCTAAGCAGGGTTGTTGCATGACATTGATAACCAAATACCCTCAGGTAATCAACCTTAGGTTCTTTGCCATATAATAGCTCATAGGGTGTTCTTCCCTTCAGAACTGGCATAGGTAGTCTATTGATCACATATACTACAGTTTTAACACAATCACCCCAAAACCTTATAGGAACTCCACTTTGAATTCAGTGCTCTAGCCACCTCTAAAATGTGTATGTGCTTTCTTTTTACAGTTTCATTTTGTTGTGGTGTATAGGGGCAACTAGTTTGATGAATAATACCATAAGAAGCCAATAAACTATCACACTGTGCATTACAAAATTATGTCCCATTGTCAGATCTTAAGTACTTGACATTAACACCAAATTGATTGTTTATTATCAGTACAAAAGTTTTTCAGAAGTACACACACTTTCACTTTGACTGTATCAGACATGCCCAGGTGTATGTATTGTAATCATCTACTATTATAATAAAATATTATTTTCTGTCATAGGTTGGAACCTTATATGGTCCCTAAACATCAAAATAAAGAAGTTCAAAAATATTAATTGAATTGGAAACACTAGTTGGAAACTGCATCCTAGATTGTTTTGCAAGAGGACATACATCAGAAGTTCCTATTTCTACAATGCTGATTTTATTGTTCAAAGCTGATAAGTGTTGTAATGATTTTATTGAGGCATGCCCCAATCTGTAACGTATAAGGTTGTTTCTGCTCCCTCCTTTTGCAATTGTTCTTTCCACCAGTGTTTTGTTTTCTGCATCCCTTTACTTTATATGTACCATCATTCATGTTCTCTACCAATCTCCAATACATTGTCACTGTAGAGTCCCTGCAACACACAAAAGTTAGGGTAAACGACAACTAGACAACTGAGGTCTTTGGTGATCTTTGACACTAATAGCAAGTTAAATTTAAAATCTAGTACATGAAGCACATGCTTCACTTTCTGATTTCATAGAATTTGTGTGTTTGTTGTATGTGTAATATTTGAAGTCTTCCCTGTTGACAACTATAAACTTCTATATCTATTAATGATCATAAGTGTATCTAGTAAATCTTTATTACAGGTTATGTGATAAGTGGAACATGTATCCACTATCCAATTTTTTTGTGGCATTGGACATTAATGAAATAATACCTTCCATGTTTGTGAAACATTCTACACTTGTAGTTTGTTCAACAGTCCTATTAGTCCTATTAGTTGCTTGTACTATTCTTGTGTCAGGTAATGCCCTTATGGTTGCCCTTTAGAATTGCCGGTTTCTTCTACACTTGCATTGTCGGCAAATGTCCTGCTTCCTCCTACAACATGAGTCTTTTCTTACTTTTAATATTCACTGGATATCCTACTATTTTGCAGCAATTCTCCTTCAAATGTACCTTATATCAATATAACAAATATAGATGTCCTACTAGATCTGTTATATTGAGGCATGCCTACCATCATAGTCAATAGGTCCTTATTCACATTAGACACTCCTAAAGCCCTTTGACTCTCTTCCCGAGTCACTATGGCATAAGCTTCATTTACACTTACTACAGGACTTTTCATCAACACATTGTTTCTCGTATTACTATAGCTTTCATTTAGGCCCATATGAAACTGTAACAAATGCTGTTGTAATAGGTGTTCAAGTGATAGTCTAGATTCTCCACAGTCACAGCCTGGTTTTGGTGCTAGTACGTCTCATTCATTCCACAGATCATTCATTTTCAAATAGTAGGTGGTTACCGAATCTGTACCTTGCCTTAGTGGTGCAATTTCTGCCCACAAATGATAGATCCTAGTAAGACTGCATCTGTCAAACCTTTCCTTAAAATCACTCCACACCTTCTTTGCACTTGATGCAAACATGATACTCGAACTCAATTCACTTGCAACAGTACTATCTATCCATGACAACATAATCGCATTGCACTTCTCCTACTGCTCTGCTAATTCACCTCTATACATGCCTTACACACAACTACTGTCTATAAAACCAAGGTTGCTCTTTCCCTTAAGTGCTAGCTTCATTGCCTGCTCCACAATGCATAATTTTCTGACCATGTGAGCTTAGTTAGCACTAAAACTAGTCCCGGAACATCTTATGCTCGAAAAAATAACAAATGATTGTGTTCTAGCTGCGTCACATCCTTTCCTGTCATTTTGCTAAGTTTCGAGCTTCATCGATGTCAATTTACCAAAAACTTAGTCGATCCGTCAGAATCTCACTGTGAAATCATCGGAGAACACTCTAATTTCAGAAACTTGCTTTGATACCACGTAAATTTGTAGAATTCTCAGCTAATCAGATCGAGCAACATGCATATTAATCGGCTATCATTTCTATCTAGGGCATATATTTTGTATTGAGAAGAGGAGAGAAGGAAAAAAAAAGAGAGGAAGAAAGGAATCGACTGCATTATTGAAAATGAAAGTCATGTACAATTAGGTACTTAACATTGCATTTATAACAGACTTTACACTGTTAAGTAACCACCCTAACCAACTAGTCCCTTCTAACTTTCTTAATTGCCAAACGACCCCCCCTCCCCCTCCTAACTACTCAAGTCATCATTTCTGTACTTCAATAGTGAGAAAAAGATAATTTTCTCATGAAAATTATTTGAGTACTAAAGTTTAATATGTCGCGTATTAATATGGCTAAAGCTCAATCAACCAGACGAGTTACTAAGATTCCCCGAGCCTTAAATAATTTAAAATAAAAAACGTTCATCCCTAAATAAAGGAGAATATTTTTCTCTATTTCATAGATTTATTTTCGTGAACTAAAGACTACTTCCTCTGGTCCATAATAAGTAATTTTTTGGCCTTTTTTATGGTATAAAAAGTGATTTTTCCAGATTTAATGAATAAATTAAATATTTTTTTCCTACATTGCCCTTGGAGTAGATACTGTTGGAGTATGTGTTAGGAGTGTTTATGTGAAGAGATAGTAAATATTATTATGATCAATTTCATTGCTAATTAATGTTAAAATATGAATTTCTTAATATATGTGAAAATAACCAAAAAATTACTTATTTTAAACCAGAGTGGGTAAAGAATAGTCCATTTTAAGAAAAACATCTTCCTAGAATAAAAATTTCTTAAACGAAACACACCCTCGAATGGATCCAATATTGTCCCCAATAAATTTTATTTTAGTTTTGGTGAGAACATGAGATAATTAAAGTTCTATCTTTATTACTTCCTTTGATCTAAAATAAGTGATATTTTTGCTTTTTTTGTGGTCCAAAATAAGTAATTTTTCTATATTTCAAGAATAAATTAATTATTTTTTCCTACATTGCCCTTGGAGTGTTGGAGTATGTGTTAGGAGTATTTATGTTAAGAGATAGTAAATGTTAAAATAGTCAATTTCATTGTTAATTGATGTTAAAAGGTGAATTTCTTAGTGTGTGTAAAAATAACTAAAAACCACTTATTTTGGATCGGAGGGAATACAAAGATATTTGGTTCCTTCTATCGGTTTGTCAAATGACTTATAGACCTCATTTGTTTTTTTTAAGATTAAGACGTTTGAATCTAAATACACATCTAAAATATCAAGATGTGTATTAAGATCACATCTAAATCTGGATATACATTTATATATATTAAGATGTGTATTAAGAACTGAATAGAAATAATTAAGACTGTTTGATTTTTAACATCTGAATTTATAAAATTTATCTTTATTTGAAAATTAATAAAGATAAAATTCAAATGAAATACTAACTAATCCAATCTTTGTCGCGCTGCCTTTTTCTCGCGAAATTGGGTTTAGGAGAATTGAAGAGTCGCCACCTAATGATTATAGTGCATTAGGACATTAATGAAGGTTCAATTTGGATAATCAGAGATTGGGTAAGGGCTTGAAATTATCCCAAGAGGAAAGTATTAGACACCCCCCAAAATCCACGAGTGTTGTTCCTGGCCAAACTATTGTTGTGACTTAAAGTACAAATAACACATAGGCAAGTAAGATTTCAAATAAAAGGGGATTTTTCACATAAAGGTTCGAAATAATCAAAATTTGAAAGCATAGGAGAGAGTTGATTTAGAAGAAACATTTTAAAAGATTTAAGAAACAAAGAGCAAAGGAAATGGGGTCTTAAGTTTATTAATAATATGGATCACGTCAATGCAATACATGGTAATTACTCCTTAGAGATGGTCTACACGTGGTATTAATACACTGGTTATCATATCTATATCTACCCTTTCGCACCCTGTTAAGGTATTAAAGCGCGAAATGGTCTCGTTTACCTATTGTATGCTATTACTCGTCCCGATCCTATCAGCCTCGGAGGTGCTTGGGACTACTAATACTAAAATAGGGAGGAAATGTTGGGCTTATTTTTGGTCTCAAAGGTAAAAATACTAAGGCAAAAAGTAAGAACACATATGACAAGTATGGGGGAAGCATATAAACAACGAAAGCCTCAAATAGACCTCCTTTAAAACAGAGATAACACATAGTTTAGCGTGTCTTGCACGCATTATTTAGGATCTGATTTAGTACTGGAAGTGAAAGAACTTAAAGGTTGATGCATACTGATTTACTATATAATTTAGATAAGAATCCCCAATCAGGCTTGCTTGCTGGTTGTAGTGAAAGAAATCTAATTCATCTTAAAAGTTTATCCTAAGGCTTGCCTAAGTGTTGGACAAAGCTCCTACAGGTATGATATCTACTGTTTTCAGAGTAGATGAAGTATACTGATTTCAGAAAAGGTTATCAGTTATTCAGGAAAGGCGAGTTTGGCAAAGATCATAAGTTCTGCAAACGTTAGACATTGTTGTTACTAGTTTTAGACTTATAAGTGAGTGAGGTGGTTCAAACTTGGTTATTAATACCTATAGTCATGCTTTCTAGGTGTTAATTTTAAACACTTTTAAAGACATGGAAAGAGTGCATAAATCCTATAGGCATGGCATCCAAATGTAGTTGGTTATATAAGCCCTATAAACAGGTTTGCGCAGTGACAAATGCATATGCAAGAGTCGGATTTCCAGTTGATTATAGATATGGTATCTATATGAGAGATGCAGAATTTTCTTATAGACATGGTACCTATATGTGATATTGCATAAATCTATAGGCAGGATATCTATATAAACGCAGAAGTGCAGAAAACTATAGGAAATGATATCTATATAAATGCAAAAGTGCAGAAAGCTATAGTCAGGATATCTATATGAATGCAGAAGTGCAGAAACTATAAGCAGGATATCTATATGATATGCAGAAATAAGAAATTCCCCATGAATAGGATATCAATATGATATGCATAAATCAGAAATTCCCTATGAACAGGATATCTATGTGATATGCAGAAATCAGAAATTCACTATGAATAGGATATCTACCTTTTTTACATACAGGATTACCCCCTCCCTTTTCACTAGCCATCCCCAGAGGTTTTAGTATAAGTTACTATAGTCCAAAGAAAGAAAACTACATCAGAAGTTGAAACTAAAACCAATGAGGCTCTAATTCAGACTTCATGTCTGATTTATAAAGTAAACCAGCTCTAAGGATCATGTTTCAAAGCCTTTCTCTCATTTGGATGTGTCAGAGTTCCCTAAGATCCTCATATGGACTCCGGACAGTGCTTACACCCAAATTCATTACAGGGTTAAGACATAGTACAGTGTGGAAGGGCCAGCCCTCAAGTGTCCAAGTTCAGAAGGAACTCAAGGTCCCAAGGCAAGGCTCACAGGAGGGGGGCAGAACTTAGAGACTAGCAGAGAGTGTACGTGCACAGTTATGCAAAGGGGAAATAGGAAGGGAAAAAATACACATAGATACACATAGGGGTATAGGGAATGGGAAAGTGGTAGAGAGACAAGGAAAGGCTAGTGGGCATACCCAGCAATGGGAAATGCTGGCACACCTCACAAGCCTGTTAGAACATATTGTTTCAGAGGTTATGATCCTCTAAGGGGTCAAGTTCAAACCATGGACAATAACTTTGCATATTGTCATCTTATTAAACTATAACCCAAAGCACATAAAGGGAAATAAAGAGTAGGTATTCACAGAAGAAACAAAGCCCAAAAAAATTAACATGCTAGTTAAATATTTAACTCTGTAGTAATAGAAAGTAGATATGGGTACAGAAAGATATAAGTAAACACATTGTGGAGATACTGAAGCTTAAATTAGAACATACTAGTTTAAAAAAAATAAGTAGAAAAGGCAATAGTCTTGTAAAATCCAAAGTGCAAATAGGAAGGCAAAATGCTATAAGTGTGAGTTCAGAAGAGATTGTGAAGTTGTGAAGTCTGAAGTGTGTGATTGTTAGAAAATCGTGTTTTGAAAAAAGAAAAAAAAAGGGTCATGTGTTTATAGTGCAGAAGGAAGGAAGAAATAAAGAAAATATTTAAAGAACTGATTGTCAATCAATTACACAAAGCTCCTTCTAATTAAGGAATTTAGGTTCAAACAGGTATAAGTCAGTTAAGGAAAAAATTAAATAAACACTTTGTGTAAAGCATACAATTGAGGGCAAATACATAAAGGTTATTTAATGACATGGTCTTGACAGTACATGGTTTGTGCAAATAAGGCAGGGGAATCAATTAATAGCAGGCAAATCAGAGGTCAAAGATTTGTTATGAATGAACCAAGTCATAAAAGGTTAAAAAGGTTTTAACCAAAAGAAAATCAGCAAACAATCAATTAGGTCTATTTAAAAAGGAATTCCGAATCAATCACAAGTTTGAAAATCCTTTTAAAGGGAGACTCATCAAATATAAAAAGCATACAAACATGTTATGCATGAAAGAAACTTATCATGAAATCAACTCCAGTATAGGGTAGTTCAGCAAAAAAATCAGAATTGTATGAAAACAAAGATGTCCAAAATCGGTTCAGAACTCAAAGTCGGTTTGAAAGAGTTAGGAGGTCTTTGAAATAAAAGCCCTAGTACAAACAAACCAGAAAGCAAAAAGGAGAGGGCAAGCAAATTGAATCGAGACATATGTATAGATTTTAGAAGAGAACTGAAGCTTCTAACGTGCCTCTTTCAAACACGGTAGAGGAATTCAAATAACATAATGGGAAATTGTAGAAGAAATATGCTTTTTAGAAGAAACTTAACCAAAATTCAGTAAAGAAAAAAGAGTGAAAACATTTAAGAATACAGTAGAAGAAACATGCTTTAGAAAAACTCAAACAAGATTCAGTAGAAAGCAAACAAAGAAACTTAAGAACTTAGTAAAAAATACAGTAGAAGAACACAAAAATACCGGAAAAGTATAGCAAAAAACACATAGGAAGACACAGTAAGATGAATATATGAGAACATGGTATAGAAAATACAGCAGAAGAACGGAATATAGAAAGCACAGTAGAAGAACATATATGGTAGAAGGAAAGCATAAGAAAACAGTAGAATAAAATACTCACGAAAGAAAAATCATAAAAACATTTAAACATTTCTCAAAAAACCCTAGATTGGAAAGAAAGGGTTTTTGAAAGCGATTTTACAAAAAAGTCGGGAGAATCGTTTGAAAACTTCAAGTAAAGCATATACTCACAACGGATTAAGATATCGGAGAAAACCTCAAAAGTTAGGATTTTAGAAGAGCCCTAGAGATGAGAAAGAATTTGAAAAAGGTCACCGGTCAGAGCCGGAGAAGCCAGAACCAGGCTCAAACAACCTTGATACGCCGGAGCCAGGCCGAAAATGACCTTGAGACCTCGAATCGACAAAGGTCAGAGTGAAAACCTTCGAGGCCTGGCCTCAAATCTTGAAGTATCAAGCACATAGGAGAAATAGGAGGTGAGTATAGGATTCCCATGGCCTGAGAAGCCATGGATTCCGACAAGTTTCATGGTGGAAGTGATTAGAGGCGGCTAGGGTTAGGGAATGTTCAAGAGAGTTTGAGAGAGGAGAGGGGTTTCAAGGGCGGCGTCTCAGACGAAATGATTTAGGGTTGGGGGGCTTGGGAAATTAAAAATGCAAAGGGGAATCGCGGCCGTTGATCATTTTGATCAACGTCCTAGATCAAAGAGGAGTCGGGTGGTAATTAACGGGTCAGGGGGTCGGGTAACTTAATATTTGGGTCGGTCCAATTGAGATTAAAACTGGGGTTAAATGAGGGGTCAATTTGAGCTAAAATTGAAATGAAATAGGGCTAGTATTTAAATAGAAACTTTTTTCCTTTTTATTTTATAAAAGTAGTAAAATAATTTTCAAAAATAAATTAAAAGTGCTAAATTAATTAATAGTATATGAATATTAGATTACAAATATTGGAATCACAATTATATTATAAACGTAATTAATTCTTAAAATAAGCTAATATTATAATTAAGTTCAATTTAGCTTTAAAATACCTAATCAATTTATCAAAATTACGCAAAAATTATCTTAGCTATATTTTGGTATAAATATGAGAACAAAATAAATTAATCACCAAAATTATAATTTGAGGAATAATTATTCATTTTTTGTATTGTTAAAATAAGACAATAAATTGATTTAAAAATTAGAAAAAATAATAAAATACTTGAAAATGCTTATATATATATATATATATATATATATATATGTATGTGTGTGTGTGTGTGCATGTATATGTATATGTATACTATTTTAAAAGTATTTTGCATATGAAAAATGTACAAGGAAAAATTACGTGTCAACAATATTCTATCAATAAAATATATAATTTTTTAAAATATGATAGTTGTTGGCGGTGATGGCTAACAAGTGAATGTCGACTAGAGAAGGTGGTTGATGGTAGTTTAGGTTGATGATGGTGGTTCATGCTAATAGCTAGTAGTGATTGATAGTGGTGGCGATTATGATTGAGGATGATGGTGGTGTGTGGTGATAGTTAATAATGGTGAGTGGTGGTAATAGTTGTGATAGAGGAAGGTGGGTGGGTGGGGTAGATAATAAGATGGGCAATACCGGCTGTGGTTGTTGATGGTGGTGGAGTGGTCAGTTATGGTGGTTGAAGTGGATGAGTATTGATTGTGGGTGAGAATGATGGTGGCCGGAGTGGTGGGGATAGTGGGTGGTGATGGTTAATAATGGTAGTGGCTATGATTGAGGATGATGGTGGTATGGTGGTGGAGAGGGGGGAGGTGCGGGTGGTAGTTGATAATGGTAGGCGGTGGCGACAGTTAATAATGAATACGTAATAGTATCTTAATAAAATTAAGTATCTGTTATAGATCATAATCATACAGACCTATTCAGATTCATTAAGTGGTTGTGAAGTAAAAAACAAATACACTTAAAGATTAAGATTTAAATAATTAAAATTTAAAATTTAAAAATAAATACATTTAATATTTAGATCTGCATAGTTAAAATTCAAACATTCCTTAAGCGCAAATCAACGAGGCCGTGTCACTCCGCCAGAAATTTCAACGTGTAAATTTTGGTTTATTTAATCTCGCTTCTTTACCAGTTTACCTCTCTTGCGTCAATTGCTATCACCATAATGATTGTAGGTTCATGATAGTGTCAGCATCTTTTTTTACTTTTCTTTTTTTCAGTTTTATTTCTTTTATTATTCCTACTGTCTTTTTTTAAGACTTTATTTTTTTCTTTTTCTATCTTTTGCCTGCTTTTTTTAATTCTCTTTCCCTCATTTAATAAAAGGGAAATTCCAGAGCAAAAAAGTCAGTTCTGAAGTTTGATATTGTTTTATCCTTTTTTATTTTATAAAATTTCAAATTAACAGCTTACATTATGTTGGTGCAGTTTCCCTCCATAAGTCAATATTTTGACATTCTGTTTGTCCCTTTTTTCTTTTTTGAAAGAAAGTTTGTTGGATTTTAGGAAGAGAGCTGGAAAATCCAGCTCCCATGTCGTTAATCAATAAATTTAACAATCTTCTTTCATTTATCATAATATGTATCATATTCGCAGATTATTTTTTCAAGTTTCGAAAATGAAATGCTATTTATGACCAAAACCTCATAAGAGTCGAGATAACAAGTTTTTACTTACTGCCAAATCTGCAAATCCCCTAGAAAATATCCAAACTTATATTTTAAATCTTGAAAGCAGAATTTGTTTGTATTAATTGTTGAGACAAAATAGTGGATAGGTATGCCCCAAATACAATTGTTTTGTTTCCCCCACAATGTATTTTTATTGGAGCACCAAACTAATTTAGATACGAATAGTGTAAGATCTATTAAAAGAAAAATACTTTTTAATAATAAGATTTTATTTTATATTCAAGATTTGAACTCGAAATCTTTTATTAAAAATGAAGGGTCCTGTTCATTCCATCAAAATCTTTGATGGTGCCCCCAAAATAAAGTTAAAGACACCACAGGTTCGTCAACAATGGAGATAAGACCCCTGCTTAATTTTTTTTTAAATTAGTGTTTAATTATAAAATTTTTAACTTTCACTTGATGATGAATTTTAAATTTTTGTAAAAATTAAGAAAAGCTTTAAAAAATTATTTTTTAAAATTTTTACTTCACAGCACTCACAAAAATTAAATAATGGCCTGAAATTATATTCACGTCCAAATACAATTTTAATTTTAAAATATCATTTTCACTTGAAATTTTGTTTTACTTTTTTATCCCTGAATTTTACAATTCTTAGGTTCAGACGCCCACTTAATTTCTTCATACTTGCCAACTACTAAGATGTTTTTTCATATTATATATTGCTTTATTAGCTGAACACCTAGCTTGTTTAAACTCTCCAGTTTGTTGGTATTAGTTTGTAGGTATAAAACCAGGACTTTCTCAACTTTAATCCTTAAATGGAATCAATGCTTCAGTCTTTAGTTCTCACTTTGTTTGTTCTCTATCAAGTCAACTTTAGCCTTCCACCATTAATGTTTCCTGTTAAGTGCAGATGACTTCTTGGATTTTTACAAAATTTGTGAGTCGTCCTTAGTGTTCAAAATTGGCTTTCTTTACATGCGCCGTGCTGTTGTTCATCACAGCAAGCAAAAAAAGTAGTACCAAATAATAATGACATTTAGTTTGCTAGGTACAAAAATATATGTAATGTGTTTAACTTAAGTCAATATTTTTTAATATGAAATATAAATATTTTAAAGAAAGATATAACATAGTCTAAGAAGGGTAGTCTAGTAATTTCATATTAGATAGTTACTTTATTCTAACAACAATTCCTAATGTTAGTTAGTTATTAGAAGATAATTAGTTACTTATATATATATATACACACCCAAGGAGGTTTGCATGTCCTCGATTATAATCATCCATTGTTTTTGAGTCCATCTGACGTTAATGGCATTCAGATAATATCACTTCAATTAATTGGAATTTAAAACTATTCTTTGTTGTTTAGATCTATGAGAATGGCCTTATTAGAAAGGAATATATTGGGGTTAGTTGATGGGTCATGTACCAAAGAAAGTTACCCAGAAAATATTTGAGATCATTAGGAAAGAGTGAATGTTATAGCCCTTTCTTGATTGATGAACTCAGTTAGCAGTGGGTTTCTAGGGCATATAATGTATGCCTCTAGTCCACAGGCAGTGTGGGATGATTTGCATGAAAGGTTTAACAAAGTTGATGGTTCAAGATCTTACAATTTGCATAAAGAAATTGCAACTCTGAGTCAAGGAACAACTTCAGCTTCTGCATATTTCTCAAGATTGAAAGATCTGTGGGGGGAGTTTGAAGCATTAGTTCCTGCACCTGGATGTGGCTGTCCTAAGTCAAGAGAATTTTTGGTTCATTTGCAAAAACTAAAGTTATTTCAGTTCTTGATGGGATTAAATGATTCATATGGTCAAGCTAGGAGTCAAATTCTACTGATAAGTCCAATGCCATCAGTTATTCAAGCATATGCCATGATAATTAGTGATAAAAGTCAGAAATCAATTGCTAATAATGCTGGGATACTAGGTTCAAATCCTACAGCTGGAACTAGCCAATATGATGTAGCCATGTATACCAAGACTGGTGGAAACAATCAGAGATTTACCCAAAAAACTTCAACTTATTCTGTGAAGTATGTAAAATAAGAGGATATTCTAAGGAGAATTGCTACAAAAGTATAGGCTACCCTCCTGAATATAGAGCAAGGAAAAGAAACACAAATACACAGTGCATACAATATCTTATCTAATATTGGTGGTCAAAGTAGTCAAGTGGCTAGCAGCAATTGGAATGATAATAAGTCACATGATTCTCAACTAACAAGTCATGCAAAGAGTGTGAGCAATTCTCTGAACCTTGGACAAACAAACGGTACTCTTTGGATGGCAAGTTGCACTTTCACTAAATAGCAGTATGATCACATTGTTCAACTACTGAACAAAGACAATTCAGCATCTACTGCAGCAACACCAAAAACAAATGCAGGAGGTATATCTTGTGCTTTATTAGCCTCTAATACTCTTCAAGAACGGATTATAGACACAAGGGTTACAAATAATATGGTAGCTGACTTAAATTGCTAAATAAGGCATCCTTAATACAAACAAATCAGCAGAAAAAAGTACACTTGCCTAATGGAAAAACTACTCAGGTGACTCATATGGGAACTAGTGAATTAATAGAACATGATATTATAACTAATGTATTGTACATTACTCAATTTAAGTATAATCTCTTATTATTCTCTAAAGTAACAAAAGAATTGAAATATTCAGTTGCTTTCTTCCCTGATTTTTACATATTTCAGGAGCTCTTCAATGAGAAGGTGAAAGCGATTGGTAGAGAAGACATGGTCTATACATTATAAATAGACAAAATTTACCTGGAAATAAAGTAATTAGTTTAAACACTAAGGAGACAGAAATCAGTAAAGAAGTTAGTTCAAATGACATTGATCTTTGGCATGGAAGACTTGGACATGTATCTGCTACTGTTCTCAAAAAGTTATTATATGCAAATACACAAGCTATATCTGCTAGATTAGATTTATGTACAACTTATCCTTGTACAAAGAAAACTAGAAATGCCTTTTTCATTAGTAGCATAAAAACTTCTGATATATTTGAATTGGTTCATATGGACTTGTGGGGTCGATACAGAATTCTTAATGCTGATGGTAATGGATTCTTTCTAACCGTAGTATATGATTTTTCTAAGATGACTTGAATTTTTTTGTTGAAATTAAAATCTGATGCATATGTGGTTATACAACGGTTTCTTACCTTTGTGAAAATACAGTTTGGTGTTATTGCTAAATCAGTTAGAACTGATAATGGTACTGAGTTTGTTAATTCAGTGTGTGAAAAAATATTAAGAACCTGGGAGCATTTCATCAAAAAGACATGTCCTTATACTCCTCAGCAAAATGGACTAGCTGAGAGAAAGCATAGACACATCCTAGAACTCACTAGAGCTATAACATTTCAAGAAAATATACCAATCAAATTCTGGTGGTACTGTGTAATTGCTGATGTAGATATTATCAACAGATTACCTAGTTCTGTAATTGATAATAAAAGCCCTTATGAAATAATATACAACAGAAAACATACACTATATCATCTTAAAGTTTTAGGATGCTTATGTTATGCAAAATTTATCAATCAGAACGATAAATTAATTCTTAAAACAAAATTATCTGTTCACATGGGTTATGCTACAGAACAAAAAGGTTATGTGTTGTATGATCTAATAGATAAAATGTTCTTTGTAAGCAGAGATATTCAGTTTAGAGAAGATATTTTTCCTTTCATGAATAAACAGGACACCAACAAATATGTTTTTATTCAACCAAACATAGCAGACATACACTTAAATATATATTTGATACAATACCAGATAATAAAATAATAGAAGATCAAATGCAATCAGGTCAACAAGAAGACTTAATTACAACTGATATCACACAAGAGCTCACACAACAATTTGAACCTAATCCCACAGAAGTTTTAGAGACTAATATTCAACAAAACTCAAATCTACAACAAACAGATCAAATTTCACAACCAATTAATAATCAACTAAATATAAGGAAGTTTTGCAAAGGAAAGAAACCTCCTATATGGATGAAAGACTTTGTCTCATTAACTGCACATCAGAATCACTATATGCAATATCAAAATACTTAACATATAAACACTTAAGTTCTGCATACCAAGCCTATTTAACAGGAACTTCAAGTACTATTGAACCAACTTTATACTCTGAAGCTATAAAGGATCCTAAGTGGATAGATGCTATGAAAGCTAAAATTAAAGCTCTTCAAAGCAATCACACATGGACATAGTAACTTTGCCTACAGGTAAGACCCCTATAGGTTGTAAGTGGATATATAAAATCAAATATAAGATATTTGGTGAAATAAAAAGATTTAAGGCTAGGTTAGTAGCTAAGAGATTCAATCAAAAAGAAGGAATAGATTACCAAAAAACCTTTTCCCCAGTTATCAAAAAGAAAACTGTTAGAACTGTTCTAGCTGTTGCTGCTACAAAAATACTGACATATACATGAAATAAATATACATAATGTATTCTTACATGGGGATTTATTAGATCAGATTGATATAGAGCTGCCCCAAGGATTCACAAGCCAGGGGGAGAATAAAGTATGCAGACTTGTCAAATTCTTGTATGGATTAAAACAAACTCCTAGGCAATGAAATGCTAAACTAACAGAAGCTCTTCTAAAGTCTCAATTTCAGCAAAGTCAATATGATCAGTCCCTGTTTTTTAAGAAAATTGCAGAAGGTATCACAATGGTACTAATATATGTAGATGACATGCTTATAACTGGTGACTCCTTGAAATTAATAGAGGAAACTAAGTTACTTTTGTAACAGTCTTTTAATATGAAAAACCTAGGGGAATTAAAGTACTTCCTAGGTATAAAATTTGCTAGATCAAAATAAGGATTTCTTATGCACTAGAGAAAATATGCTCTGGAGCTGATTTCTAAGATATGTACTACAGCTGCTAAACCAACAATAACACCTCTTGATGTAAATTTGAAGCTTACAACAACAGAGTATGATGTACATATCAAGCAAACTAATCCTACCACATTGGTGAATAAAGAGTTAGCAGATATAACTTCCTATCAAAGACTGATAGGCCAACTATTTATATAACAATGACAAGACCTGATATCTCATTTAGTGTTCAAACACTAAGTCAGTTCCTACAAAGACCAAAGAAGTCTCACATGGAAGTTGCTCTAAGGATTATCAAATATATCAAAAATAATCCAGGACAAGGGATTCCACTCTCCACCAAAGACAACAACACCATTTCATCCTATTGTGATGCAGATGGCTTACTTGTCCTTTTTCAAGAAAATCTATCTCAGGCTATCTAGTTAAATTTGGAGATTCTTTAATTTCATGAAAGTCAAAAAACAAACAACTGCTTCCAGAATCTCAGTAGAAGTTGAGTATAGAAGTCTTGCAACGACTGTGGCAGAACTTATTTGGCTAAGCAGATTATTAAAAGAAGTGGGAGCTGATATTAAGTTATCAGTTGAAGTGTTCAGTGATAGTAAAGCTGCAATTCAAATTGCAGCAAATCCAGTATATCATGAAAAGACAAAGAACATAGAGATTGATTGCCACTTCATCAGGGAAAAATTATGCAAGGACTTATCAAAACAACCTATATATCCACAAATGAGCAACGAGTAGATAATTTAACCAAATGGCTCAACAAAGTGCAGCATGAATATCTTTCCTCCTAGCTACGCATTCTTAATGTATTCTCAGTACCTACCTTGAGGGAGAGTGCAAAGAAAGCTATAACAATGTCTAAGAAGGGTAGTCTAGTAATTCCATATTAGATAGTTAGTTTATTCTAACAACCATTTCTAATGTTAGTTAGTTAGTTGTTTAGTAGATAATTAGTTACTAATAGTCAATTAGGAATCTATATATATATATAAAGGCATACACCACACCACATTGTAATATTGAACGAGAATATTATTTTCTCTTTCTATCTCTAACACGGTTCCTATCTCTTTTCTTCTTCTTCTTTCGTCCTTCTTCTTCGTCATTTGCCTAAATTGGTTACAATCCAATAATCAGTTCAAATATAAGTGCGAAAGTGTCTTGAACTTTACCAAATATTAGGTTTTAATAACTCGGAACTGAATTAAATTTGTTTAGCACTAAGAAACTTAAATGTTTATTCATTAAATTTAAATACTTTTGTAGCCACGTGAATAACCTCCCTCACATGCAATTTTTGCTAATTCGCACATGCAAACAGTGAAATATTGGTTGTAGAATTGATGATATCAGTTGGTACAAATGTGGGGATATTTCCCATTTATATAACTTATGAAAGTGGTCAGAATTCTTTGTAAAAACTGAGAAAACCCTTTTATTCATCTCTATTTATTGCAGGAAAACAATCAAAGAAAAACAAACAGCATTTTATGAAATACTTCCAAATTCTTCTTCAACAGTTTACATCTACTCTTCCTTTTTTTTTTCTCTCAGAATTATTCGTTAGGTTTCTCGTTACATCAGTTTGGTCAATTTTCAACTTACAGTTGAAAAACCTAGCAGAATGTTCGAATAAGTTACATCATTTTTTGGCTATACGATTAATGTAATACTCCCACCGTATGAAATACTTTCCTTTTTAGTCTGTTACAAAATAAATAACATATTTTTAAATGTAGAAACAATTCAACCTAAACTCTTTGATTTTACCCATTTATCTTTAATGAGAGATTTTATAACCACACAAATATTATGACCCCACAAACTTTTTATTCCTTAAAATTTTAAGACTATAATTTTAAATATTTTTTTTTCTTAACTCTGTATCGAGTCAACTTATATCATGTAATGTGAAACAGATAGTAATGTGGATAACTACTTCCAGAGGTGCTTTAATGATGGTTGGTTTATTTTTGAGACTGATGGATTCAAAATCTTGTCTGTATTAATGGTCACAAACATCACGTTACTGCTATTAAAAACATTATCCAAATAGAAATATTGGCAACAGAAAAATCTTTCATTTTACGTTGATATATGCTCTGAAACTTTTTCTGATGTACCCTTGCATGTTCTCTTGGTCACAATCAACGAGTCTCAATCTTATGGAGTCAGGATTTAAAATTGAAAATTTTACATTTTATAGAAAATTTTAGTATTTGTTATAAAATAGAAGTCTATTTAGAGTGAATGTCTAAGAGTTTTAGCTTGAAGCTAAGTCATTCTTCTCCCTATAAATAGAGGTGCTCTCTACCATTGTAAATCACCCCAAGTATTAATAAGAATACTTCTCTCTCTCTCCCTATTCTCTCACTATTTGCTCTTATTCTTGAGTTATTGTTCTTGTTTTTATATTATTTCATAACACGTTATCAGCACGAGACTCTACCGTCTCAAGAAGCTCTTTAAGAAGATTAAGCCGCCGTCAATTTCTCCGCATCGGAGCCGCTGTCGTCTGCATCAGTGGAGAAAAGGAAGAAAACATTGAAAATATAATTGGTATACCTTAAAGGTAAGTAACTTATTTTTCCCTTTCAAATTCTTGGAATTCTATAATCTAATTTTATATACAAACATAGACAACAAAGTTTGATTATAACTCTAATGGAGTTTGTAAGAAATTATAACCACATGAAGTGGTTAAATCTCTATGTCTGCCATGATTAAATTCATGTATGATTGTGGGCAAATAATTGAAAATCCGTCCCATTGAATTTGCTCCATTCCCTTAGAGAATGTGGAAGCAGTATATGATAAGTCTGAAAGAAGACTAAAATATTACCATGAAGGTATCAATGAATGTGGACGTGGCAAAGAATTCCGTCCAATTGAATTTGCTCCATTCCCTTTAGAGAATGTGGTAGCAGTATGTGATAAGTCTGAAAGAAGACTAATTACCGTAAAGGTATCAATGGATGTGGACAAGGCAATAGACGAAGTTATAATCGTCATTATTGTGATAATGAGAATAATAAAGATTCTCAAAATAATCTTTCACTTTATGAAAGTAATATTTGACATGAGATTGTGTAAAGCACATGATTATGATCCATTCCCTGAAGTGAATGTGATAATTGTAATAGAGCCCGTAAGTATGAACACGCTCTTGATGTAAATCTGTTTTATGTCTGACATTATGAAAAGAAAGTTCGTTGCCCTTGAAATTTCGGGCAAGAACTATATGACATGGGTGTTGGATGCTGAAATCTACTTAGATGCTATGGGTCTTGGAGACGCCATTAAAGACAGAAATAATGCATCCACCCAAAACTATGCTAAGGCCTTGATTTTCTTGCGCCATCACCTTGATGAAGGTTTGAAGATTGAATATCTCACCGTCAAGGATCCACCTATCTTGTGGAATGGCTTAAAGAAGAGATGACAACCTGAAGTTGGTCACTCTGCCACAAGCACGATACGATAAGAACCCAAAACAAATAGTTTATAAACTATATATTATCGTTGCGGTGAAAACGGGCACAGGTCAAAGGCTTGCCGTATACCATGACTTTTGGTTGACCTTTATCAAACATCTCGAAAGAGTAAACGCCCTGAAACGAATTTTGTCTCTAACGACAACTTTGACATCACCCACTTGGATGTGGCAGACTTCTTTGAGCAACCCGAGGGGAAGATAGACCACCTAATCGGTGATGGATCCGTGATGAAAGAAGATGGAGCTATTTGATTTTATTTTTGTTTGTATTAGTGAATGAATAAACTAATAGCCATTAGTATTAGCTCGTATTAGTTAGTTCATGATATAAAGTTAGTATTAGTTCTTTAGAATGTATCAATATGCTCAAATATCAATAATATTTTTACTTTCCAGTAGAGGTAATCGACTAACCTGAAAAACTAGTCGGTTATCTCATATTTCGCATAAAAACTGCAAAACAATCGATTGTCAATGATTAACAATCGATTGTCTTTAAAACAGTGTGATCTAGAATTTTTCAAAAACAGTCAACAATCGATTGTCAATGTTTAACAATCGATTGTCGTTAGACAGTGTAGTCTGGAATTTTTCAAAAAATAGCCAACAATCGATTGTCTATGCATAACAATCGATTGTCTTAAGACAGTGTGATCTGAAGTTTTTTCAAAATAGCAAATAATCGATTGTGTGTGTTTAACAATCGATTGTCAACGTTCAACAATCGATTGTTTGTAAGTAACAATCGATTGTTTGAAAAAAATGTTTAAACTGAAATTTTCAAACTGCAAAGTAATCAATTATGGATAACATATCTGATTTTGTTAGTCAACTGTTAGCTGCAGATTTTGAAAATATTATGTGACACAAACGAATTGAACTTATTTATTCATATGTTCGTGTATTTCTTTTATATGTCAAACCATGGGAAGTAAATTGATTGAAGGCTCCGGAAGAGCAACTGTAACTCTGCCCAAAGGCATGACGTTTATCTCAGAGAATGCAATATTCTCCTCCAAGTCTAAGAAGAACTTGTTGAGTTTTAATGATATCAATCGCAATGTTCTCCTCCATGTCTAAAAGGAACTTGTTCAGTTTTAAAGATATCATTCAAAATGGATATCATATTGAGACAATAGATGAGAATAATCTTGAATTCTTCATGAAAACGAGGCTGCCCATTTCGGTTTGGGTTCACGCCATTTTGCACGCAGCAATGCTAGTTCGTCGGCTGCCCACTTTGGTTTGGGTTCATGCCATTTTGCATGCAGCATTTTAGTTTGTCGGCTGCCCACTTCGGTTTGGGGACATGCCATTTTGCATACAGCAATACTAGTTCGTCTCTGACTGACGAATTGACACAAATATTCTCCGTTGCAATTGGTTTTGGGTCATGGACCCAATATATCCCATTTAAGAATTTTTGAACGCGCAGTATATGTGCCTTTAGCACCGCCATCCCGCACCAAAATGGGTCTGCAAAGAATGTTAGGAATATATGTTGAGGTTGATTAGCCCTCCATTATTCGCTACCTTGAAACATTGACAGGAGATTTGTTCACTGCACGATTTGCAGACTGTCAATTTGATGAGACACTTTTCCCAAAATTAGGGGGAGAAGTTGGTGAAACCAAACGGGAAATTTTGTGGAAAAATGCATCATTATCTCATCTTGATCCACGTACCTCTATTTATGAGAAAGAGGCACAAAAGATTATCCATTTGCAAAGAATAGCAAATGAAATGCCTGACGCATTTATAGATTTGAAAAGGATAACAAAATCACATATCCTCGAAGTGAATATGACAACATCTGATTCACGAATACATATTCATTATTGGAAGAATATGAAGATGAAATTGGTATTAAATATACCACACTCACCCCTAGATGGAGGTTTGAGATGATACCAAACTCACCCCTAGAAGGAGGTTTGAGATGATATATGGCATGAATGATCGTTGGTCACGTACCTATTGTACGCCAAAGTATTTTGGAAATATGATTATTAAAGGACAACGATAATGCAAGAAATATATCTTGCATATAAGTTTGACATGACCATAATGGTATAACTTTCTCTTTAAGAAAGATATTCACCACATGGATGTTGATGAATCTGTGGTAGTACAAAATTAATTGAGAGCTCTAGAAGAGCCAATTATTACTATGTTGGAGAAACACAATTGAGTATTGTGCTGTAGTAAGTCTCAAAGAAACTTATTCAGTTTCCAAAGTACACGCGAAAGGGATTGATTATATTGAGACTATAAATAAAGGAAGGCTTTGATATCTCCTATTACTACAACTTGTAGCGGGTTAATTTGCATATGAAAAGCTACCCGCTTTGTTCTCCAGTTTGTACTACACAAACGAAAGAATGCCACAATAAAGTGGATATCTATTGGTATAAAACCCATGTCATAATAAACCTGAAGTTTATTGATAAGTGCACATGTCATGGTGTAAATTTGAAGTTTACCAATATTGATAATTTATTCAGTTGGCATTCGTGTTAGCCATCTCATTTTAAGTATGATGTGCAAATTCACATAGGTGAATATCAAAGAACTAGAAAGTTCTTTACGAATTCTCTTGTATCACTTGTTCTCATTAATGAACTGACCAACTAAAGAGTTCGGGTTGAAGCCCATAAATTCTGGAAATCTCAAAGGTGAATATGGGCCCATTCACCTGCCATTTATACCACATATGATGCATCTATGATATGGTTACATGCGCAATTGTTATTAACCCGCAGCCTGGCCGGTGCTTGCGAGGTAAATTGCTCAGTAATCTAACTTCGAGCATAATTTCCAGATTCTCTACTCAAGATAGTTCATCTTGATAAGTTGGTTTATATCAAAGTTGGTTTAGCAAGATAATTATTGAGTGCTTCCACTTAATAGCTAAACTGTTTCTTATGAGAACAAAGTTATATATATCAGTTTGATATAAGTTGTATACGAGAGTATATTCTCCCCTCACAAGTGGTTCAGGGTCAGGAACCAAATAATTTCATCTTATTATTTGTGCTGTGTATATTGACATAATAATGCACAAAGATGATTTCCCAAAGTTGAGGAAACAAGTTAGCTTTACTAACATGAGGGGGAGACATGATAAACACTTGAGAAAAGGTTACATGGGATGAATTATCATTTGTATATGTATATCCCCGAATATCATGATATGAACCTGAAGTTCATAAAAGGAATAATTCAATTGCAACATATTGCAAAGCATGCTATACGCATTTGCTGACCCAAAGAAAGTAACTAAATGGAAGAGATACAATTCAAGAAGAATTGATTCCATATGAAAGACATGTAGTTTTGAACCTATAGTTCAAATGCTTGAAAGTATAAAGTCAAAGGTATGTATAGTCAGTTTTCGATATCTTATTTGTCTAGCATGACATGGAAAACTTGATATGCATCTAAAGTCTATTATATGGCTTATATGACTTAACTTGAAAGATTTAAGTTGCTTGAAGCATATGCAATTCTTGGTCCTGAAGTACCACATCATTAGTACAATTTGTGTACATATGTATCTTGCTATAACTATAAGCATGATGGCATTGAGAATGCATCTATGGAGATATTGAAGAGTTATTCCACGACATTATATGAAGATGTTCATATCTATCAAGAATGATGATTTCAAGGTGCGGAATACTTATTCAAGTCAATATGGTTGATTTATTTATCAAATCTCTACCAAAGATCGTTTTGAAGATGGTGCACAAGATTGGAATGCAAATGCTCAAGGATATAAATTGATGTACTCATTAGGGGGAGTTAATGCGCGTTGCACTCTTTTTCCCTTACAAGGTTTTGTCCCACTGGGTTTTCCTTGCAAGGTTTTTAACGAGGCAACCAATAGGCGCATATTCAAACATGTGTACGCTTTTTCCTTTCTTTAATTTTTCCCAATGGGTTTTGGTTTTAAGGTTTTATGAGGCACATTATTGAATAGACATTCAAGGGGGAGTGTTATAAAATAGAAGTCTATTTAGAGTGAATGTCTAAGAGTTTTAGCTTGAAGCTAAGTCATTCTTCTCCCTATAAATAGAGGTGCTCTCTACCATTGTAAATCACCCCAAGTATTAATAAGAATACTTCTCTCTCTCCCTATTCTCTCTCTATTTGCTCTTGTTCTTGAGTTATTGTTCTTGTTTTTATATTATTTCATAACAGTATTCTATTTATTTTAATTAAATACCATTTAAAAATATTATATCCTATAAATACATTTTATTCTTTATAATAAAATATCTAATTATAATTACATTCTATATTTAAGGCACCATATATACTAAATAATATTTTGCTTTCTCCTTTTTAGTCTTTTCTCTTACATAATCGGCGTAAATCTTACTAACCACGTTCTCTCTCTCTCTTTGCATACACTTTACTCTCTTCTCCCACAAATCCACGATTCATACCCTTTCTCCCACCCAAATTCGCTAGGTCTCCGCCATTATCACTTCCACACGAAGGTCGCCGACCGTCGCCGATCGAAGAGTGTCATCGGCGACGACCTAGAACAACTTCGTGCTTGCTTTGACTTACCGAAACTCACCAAAATTTGTTATGTTTCGGTAGTAATTGGAGTCGAACTTACACTTGTTGTGTAGAAAACTTCTTTCATTGGACTATGATGGTCTCAATTGATATAGATTTCGAGAGATAATTGTCAATATGGTGGTAATGTGCTTGCTTTGGGTCCGAAACTCACCGAAACTCTTCCTGCTTTGGAGCTATATCAAGTTGTGAGCAAGCAGTACAGTAATATATTATCTAGAACAAAGATGTCGGAGTTTGGGGCCAAGCAACTTATTTTTTGTTAATATATTATAATGTATTTTCATGTATTTCAATGTATTCATTGTCTTTGTTTCATTGAATTCAATGCATCTCGTTGTGTTCCATGTATTTCACTATATTCACGGTTTTTTATTTTATTTTAATGTATCCAGCTGTATTCTATGTATTTCATTGTATTCAATGTCTCGCTATATGCCATGAATGTATTCATATATTTTTTTAATTAATATAATTTATGTATTCAGATATATTATATAATTTCTCTGAAGATTGCTATGTTTTTGGGTATTTTTCGATTGAGAATCTTTTTAATAACTGAAAACACAAAATTTGTGTGCTACAATTGAGTTTGTTGAGTTATATTAGGAGTCTATTATGTAATTGATTCACTTTCCGTTTTAAAAACAGTATAATCCCATGTTTCACACCGTGAATACAGTCGAATACAATAATCTGTCCAGTTGTAATCCCATGTTTCACTCCATGAATACAGCCGAATACAACAACTGATTAGCTAGATTTCCCTGATTCACGCCTATTTTTGCTACTGTATTCATAAATACAATAGTTTAAATACATTAAATACATTTATAACCACATAAAATATATCTATATTAATTCGCGATATAACAAATAATATCTATAGATGACTAGTTATTACTAAAAAAATAATAATTTATAAAAAAATTCTTTAAAATTAATGAATTTTAAATTTGACATAAACCTCATAGTTCGTCCTAGTTAGTGGATTCGCCATTAACCCTCTATCTGGCCAAGTCAACGCCTTGATTCCCGTATGCATTCCACTTTTATGTACTATTGGCAGGGGAGAAAAGCCAACCTCTCTACACTTCAACACTAGCTTCCTATATTTGAAAATTTGAAGTGAAAAATAAATTGCCATCCTTTTTTATATCTTTATTTCATCTATGCATGCCGGATAATTTATACGTATCTTGACTATTTCACTTGCTTAAATATTATTATATAATTCTGTCAATCAAAATTTAGGCAGATGAGACGAGCCATTTAATATTTTTTTTTCCTCTTTCTGTAAAATTCACTCACATACAAGTGTAGTGTGAAGTGCCTTACATTGATATATGTACTCAAGAGCATTAATTGTGTCATCAAATTTATTGAATAGGTGAAACCTTAACCTCCCTAACTTCACCATCATCAAGATTCCTGCAACATAAACATATTGGAGGAAAGAAAAAAGGTTTGTTGCGTACACCCAATCCCAATTGTTGTATGTAAGGTAAATTGATAAAGATTTCTGTCTCTATTTACCAAACCCAACTAAACAAGTATGGGGCTCTGGTTTTTTATATTTTTTTTCATAAAAAAGTTAAGATCCAACAAGTGGAATATGATATTATTTCATGTAGAATCAAATTCTATAAAATGTACTTTTGGAGCGATGGCTTTAAACCTTTTCCTTTAGCAAATGGACCACTTTTTTGGTCTTTGCTAACCATGTGTGGAAACAATTCATGTATAAGGTTACTTAGCCAATAATAATAATGTTCTAATGATTATCCTTCTGAAATTTCTGTAATTTTCAGAGCTTAGTTTTAATTTAATGAATTCCTAAATTTTGTGTAAGAAAAAAGATGCTTCTTGTTTGTCATGATTGTCTCATGGATATACCTGACAAATATTTCGATTAAATATTTTGGCATATTAACAATTGCATCAATCACATGATGTATCATGACACAATTGTTTATCAATTGAAACTTTAACCCTTGTCGGCGTCGATAATATGAAAAACAATTTACTAGTTGAATACGTACTTAAATTAATTAACAATTCATCTCTGCTTAATTAATTGCTCCAGCTGTCACAATAAATTAATATTTCTTCCAGATATTTTGGGAGATCATCTCTCTCTATATATAAATTGAATTCTATGCTTCCGGAGCCTTGAAAACCTCATTTAGAGTCGCCTCAATTTGCGTGCACAGTCCAGACGCGTAGTCGGAAAGCTTAAACATGAAATTTCGTAAAAAAATACTAAGTTTTGATTTTAAAATCAATAAATTTGACTTCGATCAATATTTTGGGTAAACACAGCCGGACCCGTAAATTGACGGTCCCGGAGGGTCCGCAGAAAAATATGTGACTTGGGCGTATGCTCGGAATCGAATCCCGAGGTCCCAAGCTCGAGAAATGTATTTTTAAGAAATTATTATTTTCTGAAAATATTTCAAAAATTTGGGAATAAAATTTGAGTAGAAAGCGATGGCATCGAGCTCGTATTTTGGTTCCGGCGCCCGTTACATGTCTTATATATGGTTTAAGTCATTTCTGTAAAGTTTGATTTAAAATGGATTCCGTTTGACGTGATTAAAACCTAAATTTCTAAATTTGATACTTGATGAAGTTTGAAAAAAATTCTTGATTTTTAAAGTTTGATCCATTGTTATTGAGGTTATTTTGGCGACTTGATCATACAAATAAGTTCATATGATGGTGTTGAGTTAGTACGTATGTTTGGTTAGAGGCCCCAAGGGCTCGGGTGTATTCTAGATGTGTTTCGGGAGTTTTTGACTTAGAAAAATGTCGCTGGTTTTTTCACCTGTGGGGTTCCTGATGTACTCTTCTTCTCATTCGCGAGAGTACCTACGCGAACACGAAGTGCAAAATTTGATGGAGGAAAAATCCTTCTACGCGAACGCGTAGCTCAGGCCGCGAACACAAAACAATGGGGGTTTATACCTTCGCGAATGCGTTCTTGGCCACGCGAACGCGAAGGCCAAATTGGGCCTGGGCGAGGGAGGGGTATTTACCTTACGCGAACGCAAGCCCTGTATGGCGAACGCGAGGGCTCGAGGGGATAAAGCTTCATGAATGCGAGCCCTATGTCGCGAATATAAGGTCTTCAAAGCCTGACTTATCGTGAACGCAATGCACATTTCGCCCGCTGGGACCAGCTCAGGTCCCAGAGGGGTTTATTGCCACCCCAATTCTTCATAATGCTCTAGTCCATCTAGTTGGCCTTATGGAGAGTGTCATCAGAGCAGGTTTACTTCTTGTAGCACCAGCCATCTCTCAGGTTGGAGGAGGAGCACAAACTTTTACTACTCGCACTGTGGAGCAGGTAGCTCCTTAACTTCAGATCCTAGTGGCTTAGCCAGATGGGGCAGTTCAGTCAGTTGCGGTAGCTTAGATCGGTGATGGTGCAGCCATGTACGCTGATGCCTTGTGGAGATTGGACTGGTTCACCAAGCTCTTCACTTCTACTTTTAGCGGTGCATCTATCGAGGATCCCGAGGATTATCTAGACAGCTGCCACATGGTTCTCAGGAACATGGGTATTGCTAAGACCAATGGGGTCGATTTTGCTATATTTCGCATGTGTGGATCTGCCAAGATTTGGTGGAGGGATTATTGCTTAGCTAGGCCAGTCGGGTCATCATCTTTGATATGGGAGCAGTTTATAGTGTTGTTTCTGGAGAAGTTTCTCCCTGTTACTCAGAGAGAGGCCTATCAGAGGCATTTTCAGCGCCTCCAGCAGGGTTCCATGACGAACACCCAGTATGAGACCAGGTTCATCGATTTAGCTCGCCATGCTCTCGTCATACTTCCTAATAAGAGAGAGAGGGTGTGGAGGTTTATTGACGGTGTTATTCAACCGATTCGTCTTCAGATGGCCAAGGAGGCCGGGAGTAAGATCACTTTTCAAGAGGCGGCCAATGTGGCTTGTAGAGTTGAGATAGTTCTATCGTAGGGAGGTTGTCATGGGTCAGATAAGAGATCCCGTCATTCAGGCATATTCAATGGTACCTCGTCTGGAGGTAGAGATTCATATGGTAGAGTCCATCCTCCATGGCCTTTTCAGCCAGCTCTCCAGGTCTCATACGGTACTTCAGGTGGTCGTGGTTCTCAGGCACATTATTTGATCAGCAGTCTTACAACACAACACCAGCTCCCATCAGTGCATCGCCATTTCAGAGTTTTAGAGGTGGTCATTCAAGTTGACAGAGCCAACAATGTTAATAGCCGAGGGCTTGTTACACTTGTGGTGATCCGAGTCACATCGCCAGGTTTTTCCCTCGAGCACCAAGTAGCTCACAATATCAGAGTTCCCGTGCTATGGTTCGGGCACCAGGTGTTCCACAGATCGCCCACCTAGCTAGAGGTGGGGTAGAGGTGCTAGAGGTGGAGGTAGAGGATTTAGAGGTGGAGCTCAGGCGGCTAGAGGTAGAGGCTAGCAAGCAGCAGGTCATCCCAAGGACGCAATTCAGGGTGGTGGGGCCCAACCCCAATGTTATGCTCTTCCATCCAAGCCCGAGGTTGAGGCTTCAGATGCAGTGATCACAGGTACTGTTCTTGTTTGTGATAGAGGTGCTTCAATGTTATTTGATCCAGGGTCTACATACTCATATGTGTCATCTTATTTTGCCCCGTATCTGGTCATGCCTAGTGATTCATTGAGTGTTCCTATTTATGTGTCTACACCAGTGGGTGATTCTATTGTGGTAGGTCGATTCCATCATTCTTGTGTGGTTGTGATTGAGGGTCTGGAGACTCGTGTAGATTTGTTGCTTCTAGACATGGTTGATTTCGATGTTATATTAGGGATGGACTGGTTATCACCTTACCACGCTATCTTGGACTGTCATGCCAAGATTGTAACCTTAGCCTTACAGGGTATGCCTCGTTTAATGTGGAGAGTGACTCCTTGTCATTCTACCCATTGTGTTATCTCGTATATGTAGACTTGGCGTATGGTCGAGAAAGGGTGTTTGGCCTATTTGGCATATGTTCGTGATTCTAGTGCTGAGGTCCCCTCTATTTATTCTGGGCCCGTTTTTCGTGAGTTCCCTTATGTTTTACGTTCAGATATGTCGGGTATGCCGCCCAACAGGGACATTAACTTTTGCATTGATTTAGCTCCAGGCACTCACCCTATTTCTATCCCGCCATATTGTATGGCGCTGCTTGACTTGAAAGAGTTAAAGGAACATTTGCAAGGTTTGGTTGAGAAGAGTTTCATTAGACACAGTGTTTCGCCTTGGGGTGCGCCAGTGTTGTTTGTTAAAAAGAAGGATGAGTCAATGAGAAAGTGTATTGATTACCGACAATTAAATAAGGTAACAATCAAGAATAAATATCCGCTGTCAAGGATTGATGATTTGTTCAATCAGTTTCAGAGTGCCAAGGTATTTTCCAAGATTGACTTAAGATCTGGCTACCATCAGTTGAGGATTAGGGCATCCGACGTCCCTAAGACAGGTTTCCGCACTCGGTACGAGCATTATGAGTTCTTGGTCATATCATTGGGATGACAAATGCCCCAGAAGCTTTTATGGATTTGATGAACCGAGTGTTCAGGCCCTATTTGGATTCGTTCATGAAGTCTTTATTGATGATATTATGACATATTCCCGCAACCGGGAGGAGCAAGAGCAATATATCAGGGTGGTTCTTCAAACTCTGATGGATATTCAGTTATATTCTAAGTTCTCAAAATGTGAGTTCTGGTTGAGTTTAGTTGTATATGGGTCATGTTGTATCAGCAGAGGGTATTTAGGTGGACCCAAAGAAGATTGAGCCAGTCAGGAACTGGCCTAGACCAGCATCAGCTACAAAGATTCGGAGTTTCTTAGAATTGCAAGGCTACTATCGTCGGCTTGTGGAGGGGTTTTCATCTATTACAACCCCAATGACTAGGTTGACCCAGTTCATATGGTCAGATGAGTGTAAGGCGAGCTTTCAGAAGCTCAAGACCGCTCTGACTACGACATCGGTGTTGGTTTTTCCCACAGGTTCATGGCCGTACATAGTTTATTGCGATGCTTCTCGTGTTGGGCTTGGTGCAGTTTTGATGCAGGATGGCAAGGTTATCACCTATGCTTCACAGCAATTGAATATTCATGAGAAGAACTATCCGATTCATGACTTATAGTTGGCAGCCATTGTTCACGCGTTGAAGATTTGGATGAACTATCTGTATGGCGTGGCATGTGAGGTATTCACTGACCACAAGAGTCTTTAATATTTGTTCAGGAAAAAGGAGTTGAATTTGAGGCGGAGGAGGTGGTTGGAGTTGTTGAAAGACTATGATATCACTATCTTATATCACCCGTAAAAGGCCGATATGGTGGCCGATGCTTTGAGTAGAAAGTCATCTAGTATGGGCAGTCTTGCTTACATTCCGGTAACTGAGAGGCCACTTGCTCTGGATGTTCAGGCTTTCACCAATCGGTCTGTGAGGTTGGATATTTCTGATCCTAGTCGGGTATTAGCTTGCACAGTCGCTCATTCTTATTTATTGGAGCGTATATGTGATCGGAAGTTTGATGATCCCCATTTATGTGTCCTTAGAAACACGGTGCAACGTGGAGATGCCAAAAAAGTTACCTTAGATGATGATGGAGTTTTGAGATTGCAAGGGTGGGTTTGTGTGCCTAATGTGGACGGACTTCGATAGTTGATTTTAGGGGAGGCTCATAGCTCCCGGTACTCTGTTCATTCAGGCGTCGCAAAGATGTATCAGGACTTGCAGCAGCATTATTGGTGGTGTAGAATGAAGAAAGATAATGTTACATATGTGGCTCGGTGTTTGAATTGTCAGCAGGTTAAGTATGAACATTAGAGGTCTGGTGGTTTATTTTAGAGGATTGAGCTTCCTGAGTGGAAGTGGGAGCGGATCACTATGGACTTCATTACTGGACTCCCACATACTCGAAAGAAGTTCAATGCAATATGGGTCATTGTTGATAGGATGATCAAGTCGGCATATTTTATTACTGTGGCAGTCTCCTATACATCCAAAAGGTTAGCCGAGATCTATATTTAGGAGATATTTCGCTTTTATGGTGTGCCCATATCTATTATTTTTGACCGGGGTATGCAATTTACCTCATGCTTCTGGAGAGAAGTTCAGCGAGAGTTGGATACATGGGTTGAGTTGAGCATAACATTTCATCCCCAGATGGACGGTCAGTCCGAGTGGACTATTTTCAAATTTTGGAGGATGTGCTCCAAGCTTTTGTCATTGACTTTGGAGGTTCGTGGGATCAGTTTTTGCCTTTAGTGGAGTTTGTCTACAACAACAACAACTACTAGTCGAGTATTCAGATGGCTCCTTATAAGGCTTTATATGTTAGGCAATGTCGATCTTCGGTCGGATGGTTTCAGCCGAGAGAGGCTCGGTTGTTGGGTACAGATTTGGTTTAGGCGGCCATGGACAAGGTCAAGTTCATTCAGGGTAGGCTTCGTACAGCTCAGTCCAGGAAAAAGAGTTATGCAGATCGAAAGGTTCGAGATGTGTCTTTTATGGTTAGTGAGCGGGTATTGCTCCGAGTGTCGCCTATGAAGGGCGTGATGAGATTTGGGAAGAAGGCAAGCTTAGCCCTAGGTTCATTGGTCCATTTGAGATCCTTGATCGAGTGGGAGAGGTGGCTTATAGACTTGCATTGACGGCGAGCTTTTCAGCCGTGCATCTAGTATTTCATGTGTCCATGCTCCGAAACAGTTTGGAATCCGAGCAGGTGGGTCCGAAGGAAATATTGTTAACTTTTCATTCAGGGTTAGGAATTGTTATAAATTGGACTATAATGAGTAATTGAACATATATTAGTGGGTTTATATATTTATTTGCTAGTTGTAGAGCATTTTTGCATCCATTTCAGTCTTTGAAAGGGTGTGGAATGCCGATTATTGAGCTTCGGAGCAAGGTGAGTATCCTTTCTAACCTTGTAAGAGGAAATTATCCCCATAGACAAAATAATTGGTTATGTGCTCCTAATTGTGGGGGCTACGTACGCACGAGGTGACGAGAGCCCGTGCGTAGCTACTATTATGCTATTGTCTGGGTAGTTAAGACCTTAAAGCATGCTAAACTTGGATTACTTGTGAACCTATTGATATCTTGAATTGCTTAAATCACATCAAATTAGTAAATAAATTTCTAAACAGATAAAACTTCTTCTTTTCTTAAATGGTTAAAAGAGGATTTGTTTTCATTGGACAATTACTCGGTGTGGACTTCTTGATTGACTCTTTGTGTATTTTATTTTTTTGGAGTGAGCCGAATACCTCAGCAGATTAAATAGATGCATATATAATTTGCGTCGTTCGACTCTCAGCAGTGCACAGTTTATCTTTTGTTGGAGCGGGCTGTACACCTCAGCATGATTTGTGCATGCTTGTATTGCTGCCTTGAACTTATTAAAGTTGTTATTGCCTCTTCATGTCTTGAGAATATTTGGATAATATCAAAAAGAAATTTTGGATTTCCTATAAAATAAATAATTATTTACTTATTTCCTTCTATTGGATTAAAATCATGTTTATAGAAATCCACAATTTAATGCATTATTGACATTATTATTGGATCACTAGTTAGTATCGAAGTCGACCATCTCGTATCTACTTCTTTGAGATTAGACTGGCTACTCATTTAGTACACGTAGTTTTCGTACTCATACTACACTTCTGTGCAGTTTTGTTGCACATGTTTATTTACTAGTGGCCTACTGGGCATAACAACACGGATAATTTGGAGACTAGGTGAATTGCATTATTCGAGACGACCCGCAGCTAGTATAGTTCATTCTAGTATATTGTATTTATTTTCTATCTAATGTATTCTAGATGGATATTGTATTTTATTTCCTTCTTAGTAGACGCTCATGCACTTGTAACGCCGGGTTCTGGGATTGTTATAGTATTGATCAATATTAAGTTTGTTAAAGACTCCATGGTTATTTCTGTAAAGTTCATTATTTGTTATTTAATTTATAAAGGAAAATGACTTCAGCAAATATTAAAAATTGGAATTCAATTAAGTATTTTGGTTGGCATTCCTGATGCTGTCCAGCGCCATCACTACCCTAGGAGGATTTAAGGCCACGACACCGTGCAAATTGTGTTATTTCCGAGTCTAGTTATGTTATTTCTTTCCAAGATGCTTTCTGTTTAGAACTGTTACCTCTCCCATAACATGTTTCCCCATCCCACATTGACTGGTTTTTTTGTATTTCTTTTCTGCTATATATGTATATATTTGAACTGCACAAGTTTATTTGGTAGTCTGGTCCTAGCTTCGTCACTATTTCACCGAGGTTAGGCTAGACACTTACCAGAACATAGGGCCGGTTATGCTGATACTACACTCTCCACTGTGCAGCTTTCGAACAGTAGTTGGAGGGCTTCCTTCAGTACACCCGAAACCCAAGGTAGACCTGCAGACGTCCGCAGGTCTTGGCGTCTCTCTCTATCTCTATTTCTTGTTTCCTCGATTTTTATTCAGAGACAGTGTATGTTAATTTTTCAGCCCTTGTATGTAGTAATATTAGACAGTCTGTGATATTTGACACCAGATTTTGTTCATTATAGGATTTGAAAAGTTGTAATAGACGTTGTTTTTAGATATTTCATCGTTACCTTCCGCTTAAGTATTTATATTTTTGTTGTTTTCATATTATTACTGGCATTTGCTACAAAGAAGTACTTTGTTAATGAAAAAGTTAGCTAACGATTGGCTTGCCTAGCTCTCACCAGTAGGCGCCATCACAACTCTCGAGGGTGGAAAATCCGAGTCATGATATATATATATATATATATATATATATATATATATATATATATATATATATATATATATATATATATATATATATATATATATATATATATATATATAGACCGAAAATGAAGCCCCTAAAAGATTAAGGGAAAAATAAATAAATGTAAGGACATGAAGCAAGTAATAATATAATTAAACCTGCAAAAGATATAGTTAGAATGCAAGTAAATAAATTTATGGGGCGGAGCCAACCATGTATATAAAATGCGATAAAGTAAATTAGGCTGTATAACCGACCATAATGCAGCGTAATATAGATTTAAATTTAGACAAGAATAAAATAAATTTAAACTTGATTATTATTGAATACTGAAAAATTGATAATACAAGTAAAAAACTTATATAGTAAACCAGGGAGAGAGCTCTAACCAATTCTAGAGAGAGAGGCAGAGAATTCTTTCTCAAGTGGTAGTGTAAGGTGTGTCTTACAAGTAATATGAGTACATAATGTTTTCTAATGTCATTAGGAATAAGTGCTAGCTGATGTCATGGATGATGTCAGCTATGATGTTATTGTAGTGTCATGCTGATGTAATTTCTGATTAATTTTTCAGGACATTGAATCAAGGTCTTCTTCTTCTTCTTCTTCTTCTTCTTCTTCTTCTTCCTCTGATGATTTGTTAGATAAAGATTCCTGATTTTGCTTTCTTGGAGTTTGTGCCTTGAGGATATGTATAATTTGCTCCATTTGGTGAATAAAATCAAGTCTGGTGCTGGAACCGGCCAGTCGTGCATTAGCAATGGACTTTTGTTGTAAAAATAAAATTTGAGTAGGATCTGTAATAGCTAGATACTGTGGATTGGCTAGAAATCACTTATCTACCGCCAACATATAGGCTTCAGATGAATCCCACATTTTATACCATTTGCAATGTCCTTGGAGGGCTAACCATGGTAGTCCTTTATGTCCTTCTAGTTTGTGGAAGGAAAACTTTTTGGAGAATATCCATGGGATATGAAATTGGTGGAAAATTGGAGGAGTATGGGTATTTGTTGTTAACTAGAAAATATATGACAGAAATAATTATATCATTTTCTACTGGTGCTGGGAGTATTTCAGCTTTATGACCATATACAGGCCACCATTGATGCTTAAACCACTTAGAGAATTCAGAGGTTAATTGTTTACTACAAAGGATGAACCATGAATGCTTTCCAAGTTGGTTTTGGAAGGTGAAAGCATTCATCCAAGCTGCCTGGTAGTCATAGTTATTGTAAAATTGTGGGTAAAAAGGCTGGGAAAGTCTTTTGTATTTGAATGGGTCGGTTCCCCATTCTTTTAATGAGATTATTTTTTTAATCCACACCATAGTATGTGTGACATATGATTGAGTTTGTTTTTCTTTGTGGGGCTTAAACAATCAAGATCTAGTATCCGTGAGAATAAACTCATAATATCTTTGGGTATGTTGGAGGCTATTTTGAATAAAATTGGCTGAAGGGCTAAGTACTTTCTTAGCTACCTCTTGGGGGTTTGAGTGCCAGAATCCTAGTTTAATTTGGATAAGTGGGTAAACACTTTCATTCTTGATATAATACGGTTCCTCAGAGAAGGGGCCCTTGTTTGAAGAAATAGGTTGTGGCACTGATGAAGAAAGTGCTTGACTGGTTGTAGTATTCGGGATGTTGGATGCACACCCTGTACCTACAATGGGGCTTTTAGGCTCCAATACTTTTTGTGTGGTGCTTCTAGAAACCACAGGAAGTGAAGAGGACGTGTGACTTTGGGCCACCACATTGGAACAATAATTTTTGTACAATTGATACTGATTTCTTAGTTGTTTTTTTATATAAGGTAGGCATGGGCATTTGATTTTTAATGCCCATGAGTTGTTGCCATTGCATGAATTCTTCTTCTGTCCAAGGAGAAGACATGGTTTGGGCTATTTGAGCATGAGACTGTTGAGACTCTTCTTTGTCAACTCGATCTGCCCACTTTTTTGGCTGGAAATTGAGATTGGTCCTGAACTTTCTATCATATGAACTTGGGGGACTCTGCTCATGGCGTAGTCTGATGGCTTTCTATATTTGGGATGGTTTGATCCAGCTGTGCCCTTTGGGAGTTTCTTGGAGGCAACTGAAATTTTTTGTTGTATGGAAACAACCTCTGTCTCGGACTGTATTGTTTCTGTAATATTTTTCTCCGGAGGAGGGAGAGCAGGTATTGGAGGATCTAAATGTCAGCTTTCTTTTTTCTTGGCATTTTATCTTCCCTGCAAGAATTTTCTAGTAAGAAAATCCGGAATACAGTTTGAGCTCCCTTTGATATACTTTATATCAAAATCAAAAATAGGTAAAATAGCTTGCCGTCTAGAAAATATATGTTTAGAAGCAAGATTTTGTACATCCTTTTGTAAAACAGATTTTGCAGCTTTACTATCAATCCTTTAAAAAAATTTGATTTAATAAATCATCTTGAAATTTAGAAATGCACAAAACAATTGCTAAAATTTCCTTTTTTAATTGTAGGATAATTTTGTTGGGAATTATTCCAATGTTTTGAAGCAAATGGAATAATCTCTTCATTGTTATCCTTTTTCTGTTTTAGAATGCCACCATAACCAATATCTGATGCATCGGTCTCAACTATTTCGAATGTAGAAGAATCAGGGAGAGATAAGTAAGGAAGGTCTTTGACTTTTAACTTTATTTCGTTAATAATGTTGGTGTGAACTAAAGTCCACAGAGGTGGAGCTTTTTTCAACCTATCATGGAGAGGTTTTAGCAAATTGCTAAGGCTTGGAATAAAAGCTGATACTTAATTAACACATCCTAAAAATCATTGAAGCTGGTTTTTATCTAAAATTTGGTGAGGAAATTTGTCAGCAAATTGAATAGATCTTTGAATAGAGACAATGGTCCCCTGCTCGATATTGTGTCCAAGAAATCGGATGTTAGTTTGAAAAAGACTATATTTAGTTTTTGATAAAACTAATCCATTTTCTTTGATAACATTAAAAAAGACTTTTATATGCTCAAAATGTTGATCTATGCTAGTACAAAATACTAGAACATCATCAATATAGACAATAATAAAATTTGCAAAAGGATTAAAAATATCATTCATTATCCTTTGAAATTCAGAAGGAGCATTTTTAAGCCGAATGACATTACATTCCATTCATATTGTCCAAATGGTACCGTAAAAGTAGTTTTATACCTTTCTTTGGGACCTATTTGAATTTGCCAAAATCCTGATTTTAGATCAAATTTTGAAAACGTGATTGCAACATAAAGCCTTTGAAGTAAATCCTTTTTGTTTGGAATAGGGCATCTAATCCAGCGAAGTGCCTTGTTCAAATGTTTATAGTTTATGACTAATAGAGGGACACCTCGTTCTATTTCAGAGTTTTTATTGACGTAAAAGGCAACATAACTCCAAGGGGATTTACTTGGAGGGATAATGCGTTTATCAAGAAGATCATTGATTTCTTTTTGACAATGAATGGTTAGCTCATGATTCATCTGAATAGGACAAGCTTTTGTGGGTATTGTTTTTTCATCAAAGTCAGGTTTGTAAGGGAGCATAGCAATGTGTCTCTTGCGATTCCAAAAGGCTGTAGGTAGATCAGCACAAAGTTCTTCCTGGATTTTGGTTTTTAAACTTTTTATCTTGAATTGGAGGGAAGAATTTTGAAGCTGTTGTTATAACCTTTGGAATTATATTTCTTATTTGAGGAAATTGATCTGTGCTTTTTTACTTTTTATGGTAGACAAGAACTTCACCATTGGAGGTCTAATGAAAGGAAGAAAGGTTTTACCTCATATGTGTTCAATCGGAATTCCTTGTTTTGTCACCATAAAAGGTATGAGCTCTTCAATAAAGGGAGTTCCTAATATAACCAGATTAGTAAGGCCTTTTACTAATAGGAAAGAACTTGAGGTTGACAATGGAGAATTTTCTAGAGAGGTTCTAACTTCAACATTGGAGAGTTTGAAGCTAATTCCTAGTTTCCCGCCGTTAGCATCCCTAAGACCTTCTTTGGTTTTTTCAAAGAATTTGGTTGGAATGAGTCCTTCTTGTATGCAGTAGAGATCTACACCTGTATCAAATAAGGCAATAATATCCAAGGGGAAGGACTTATTGATAATTAGGATGACTCTCATGTGTCATTTTCTTATAGAAATTCGGGAGAGGCAAAAAACTTCTTTTCAACTGGATTATCTTCAGTTGGTTTAAACTCCTCAGGATTGGTTGAGAGATATTGGAGAACAAGACAGTCTAACTCTTGTTTAGCCTTAATTTCTCAAATTTACTCCTTAAAGAATGCTATCTCGGATTGGAGATCTTGGATAGTTATTACCTTTGGTTTTTGGGAAGGGAATCTACTAAGGATATAAGTAATATTATAGGTATTGGAGACTTGAGGATGATTGGAAAAGATATTAGACGAAGATGTAGAAGGCTTATCAATTGTTCGTTTGAATTGCTCAAGATAATGCTTGTTTTGCTCAGAATTTTGGAGATTGCTTATTATTTCGAGAAGAACATCTTGTTCTTTTGAGAGAACGTTAAATGCAGGTTCTCCTTGACTAGACTGGGATGAAGATGATTTTGTGTCATCATCTTCGAGTTGGTTAAATTGTTGTTCAAGCTCATCATCAGCAACATCTGAAGTGTCACTATCGTCTAATAGAAGTTGTTCAATCTGGTTAATAACAAACTTATCTAAATCAAGATTTCTATCTTTGTTAGACAACTTGTAGTATTTGGCTATATGACCTGGTTTGTTACACTTGAAACATTTGCCAGAATTGGGAGTTTGGAAGTTTGTTGGTTTATGTTTACTGGGAAAGGTTTTGGATTTGTAAGAAACAGGTTTGGCCTTCCTAAACTTGGGTGTAGAAGACCTATATTTCTTAATCTCCATACCCTTGGTTGTTCGTCTCTTGTGAGGCTTTTTGCTACAAGGTGGTAAACCAAATTGTTCATAGAAACTACCTAGATCTCGATGAGTTTGTGCCCTGTCTTTGGCTAATTATCTCAATATCTTATCTTGCTGACAGATTTTGAGAGCGACATGCTGAGTGAGACTTGTGAGTTGACCATAGGTGATTTGGTCGTAAGGAATAATATTACCAGAATGCTGATTTTGGAGTTCTTCTTTAACTAAATCCCTAAGAGACTTAGGTAGACCATCTAGGAATTTTTCTTTCCAATATGGAAGATTTCCTTCAAGTTTTTCATAGATTTGGGTAAAAAGGGAATCTTTATACCATCTGAAATCAGAAAGGGTTTTACACTTGAGGTTGTTAAGTGTCTCAGAAGATCTTTCCCTAAAGATACCTAGACTTCCTATGAATGTTTGGATAGTGGTATAAATTAGGGTGTTGGTTGAATCAGGAATGGTATGGCCATCTATAAGAATTGGTTCTCATGTCAAATCAACTCGGACACTCAATAGAATTTGGTTCTTATCTTCTTCGCTAAGATGTGTATCCCACCATCCTTTAAGTTGACATGTGAAACCTGCTACTAAGACATGCGTAGTAAGCTGGTCAGAACAGTTATGAGAAGTTCGGTATGCAGTGGCTACCATAGTCATTTGTTTTAATTTGGCCAGAATATTATATTCAGAGCAACCATCTATGTTTCATTCATAGATGTTATTGGCATTATAGTTGTTTTGCATAACATTGGGTCTTTCTTCTAAGGATACATCGGGATGGATAAATTTAGAATAGTAAAGTCTTTGGGGATGACGCAAGTTGAAGGATCCTGTTCTGATAGGGTTAATTTCGAGGGAGGGATCTTCATAAAATTGTTCTGACTGCGAATTGGTTTCTTGGTCAGAATCGTCTTCTCAGAAAAAACTGCAAGAAGACTCCTTAATTGGAGTATCCTGAGCTATTAGTGTTTTTTTCTATTTCAAGGATCCTACGCTGAAGATCCGAGAGCTGAGGATAGTATTTAGCTTGATGGATACGAAGTTTCGTAGCGAAAGTTTTAGGGATCTCATAAGGTTTAAACAAAGTGATTGAAGAAGTGGAGATATCTGCTGGCTTAGAACTAGATGTTGAAGTTGGTTTTGTAACCAAATATTCACCAAGAGATTGTAAATTTTTGTTTGTATAATTATTTTGTTCAAAAATACTTTTAATAGATTTTTCTGTAATAGCTTCGTTATAATCCTTTTAGTTTGAAAAGATTAGCTATTACTGAAGCATTCGCATAATTTGTCAAAAATCCTTGTGCCGGAGGAAGTTCTGAGAGGAATTCTTCTCCGGAGGAAGTTTTCTAAATTTTTGAAACATTAATAGATTTAGAAAAAGGAAAATCTAATTGGTGATATTCAGCATAAGCCTCAAATCATTCGAAGAAATTGATTTGTTTTTTATGTTGTTTGAAGATTCATAGTAAATACTTCGGATATTTTCTCTATGTTCTCCTTGAAACTTCTGAAAAAACCAAGTTCTTTTGAAAATATTTTCTAGTGAATAAAATTTGCTCGAAGTTTTTCTTTTATCAATTTTGAAGTCCTTTTCCAAAATACCTAATTCAACACCTAAAGCTGCGTAAGTGGGAGACTGAGGATGGTCATAATTAACTTAAGTTGGAGGGGTTGTTTCTACAGAATATTTGGCTTGAGGGATCTTAGAGTCGAAATTAACAGTTTCGATTCTAAAAGGAAAAGAAGATATTGAATGTCTTCCAGGCTGAATCTCAGATTGTGCCAAAGAGGATGAGACAGAGACTCTTTGGCTGAGGGACCTTTGGAAGGAAATGGCTACAAATCCGCTACAATATTGTTGGATATGGGAGACTGTAGTATTTTCCGATTTCTCAGCCTGAGTAGCATCTTGTAGTAACCATTTTTATAGTAGGGAAACTTGGCTCCAAGAAATGGGTTTTCGTATCGATAGGTGAGATCTTTGTTGATCTGTTTTGAAAGAACAGTTTCTCCTTTTTGCAGGGTTTTCATAGCTCCAGTGTTAAAGGCAAAACTCATGGCTTTATACTGTATTCTATAAATAATTGCTATTGGTAAGGATCTATTTTGATTTTGTAATTGGCAGTATTAACATTAAGAGTTAAAGAATCTAAGATATTCCTGTCTCTAAGAGATACCGTAAAATTAGGAAAACAATCAAAGTAAATTGGACCGCTACAAGAGTTGGTTTCTACCATTCATAGGAGAGAATCATTAAAGTCTAAAAATCTAGAGTCTTTAAGATAGAGGAGTAGAGACGTGTCTAGACCTTCTCTGGACCGAGGTTTAGCTGTAATCTGTACTAACCCAAAATGGAGATAATTGTATTTCCGCCTATATTTTTGTATAGATTTTAGGTTTAAAAGTTTGATTTCCTCATGGTCCGATTCAAGAGGAATAGTTTGCTCAATTGTAGAAATATGGTAATCACTTGTCAAGGGCCATCGTGAAGATTTTTAAATCGTGGACTGTTGATGTTTAGGGATCTTCCAGTCATTAATTGATTGCTGCAAATCAGAAAAGCTGATTTCTTCTTTGAGTTTAGGATTGGAGGAGGAGGATGAGGAGGAAGATGAGGAAGTTGGGGGCGAGAAGGAATTTTTTGAAGGAGAGGAAAAAGGATGGAAGAAGTAAATGGCTTAGATTTGCAAGTAATTACGACAATTTTAACAATGGTAATTTTAAT
Source organism: Nicotiana benthamiana (assembly GCA_034376525.1). Classification (NCBI taxonomy): domain Eukaryota; kingdom Viridiplantae; phylum Streptophyta; class Magnoliopsida; order Solanales; family Solanaceae; genus Nicotiana; species Nicotiana benthamiana. The sequence goes on from CM067330.1 coordinate 71,333,288, forward strand.
GCTTCATGTTCTTGGTTCAAGAGACCACTGGGTTCCACAAGGATAATATTCAAGTTCTTAACTCAATATTATGGAGAAAAGTTAGATCTAAATATTAAATCTATGGATATATATCTTCTATTATATATAATAATTAAATTCAATTATTTCTTAGAAGTTATTCTTTAGGATGACTCATAGGTTATAAATAACAATCTGCAAGCCAACTGAGAATTATCATATCTATCTTTCTCAGGAAAACTGCTTACAGTGCAGATCCAGAAGGATCACAGTGCCAACCTTAAGAAATCTTCTCATGAAAAATATAAGATTGAAGAAAAATATAAAAAGAAGTCATATATAGATCCAAGTCTGATCTACCATTTCCACATAAAAGCAAATTAAAAACAAGAATATATATATATATATATATATATATATATATATATATATATATATATATATATATATATATATATATATATGTATGTATGTATATGTATATATATATATGTATATGTATATATATATATGTATATGTATATATATATATGTATATGTGTATATATATGTATATATATATGTATATGTATATATGGAATACCATTTGAGGACAACAAAGATATGCATATAAGTTTTTAATTTATAACATGTGCATAGATGAATCATTTTCAAACTTTGTCCAAATTAAAGTTGGATTCTCGTATTTTCAACATCACTGCATATAGCCCACTTAACTTCATATGCTTTTGCGTCCTTGTCGGAACCCTTTATTTTCTTTGAATTCTATTAAGGACCAAAAGAAGTATTGTATATCTGAAAACATTGAAGAAACCATGGAAATATAGAGAGAGAAAGTAGAGAGAAGGAGGAGCGTTTCAGAATTCTCTGGAACGTCTCAGAGATATTTTTACATTAAGTGTCCCCTTTTGTCTGTACAGAAATGACCCCTTTTCCCTATATACAAAATGACCCCTTTACAAATGAAATGAACAAATGGACTGGGTCGGATGGCCCAATTACATCTGGGCTCAGATATGACTCAATAGATAGCTAAGGATAGCCCAATGTGCCCAATGTGCATATATCATCACAGCCCTTTATTATATACCACCTGTATACAATGAAATATACATCACATATATATACATATAAGACTGTATATCTCAACACCCCCCCTCAAGTTGAAGGGGGGAGACCACCATCAACTTGGACAAAAGGGGAGATAGTGCAGTGCCGGATAAGGGCTTAGTCAGCAAATCAGCCAGCTGTCGAGAGGTAGGAACATGAAATAACTTGAGAAAACCAGTGTGCAGCAAGTCCCGAACAAAATGACAGTCCACCTCAATGTGTTTGGTGCGTTCATGAAAAATAGGATTGTTAGCAATGTGAACAGTAGCCTGACTATCACAATATGCAGATATAGGAGAAGGAACAGGTACCCCAAGATCGACAAGTAAACGAGAGAGCCAAGTCAGTTCAGTAGTAACCTTGCTAAGCGCTCTGTATTCTGCCTCAGCAGAAGAAAGAGAAACAACAGGTTACTTCTTCGACTTCCAACTGATCAAACTGCCACCCAAAAGCACAAAAAAACCAGTGACAGATCGTCTAGTATCAGGGCGAGCAGCCCAGTCACTGTCAGAATATCCAGTCACAGAGAAATCATCATGATCAGAATAAAACAGACCCAAAGAAGAAGTGCCTTTAAGATATCTCAAAACATGCATGGCAGCAGTCATATGGGGAAGTCTGGGGCATTTGAGAAATTGACTCAGGTGTTGCACGGCAAAGCATATGTCAGGCCGGGTATGAGTTAAGAACAACAATTTGCCAACAAGACTCCTGAATTGGTCAGGAGAGGGCAAAATGTCACCAGAATCAGCATGCAACTTGACAGAAATGTCCAGGGGAGAAACAACAGGGGAAACATCAACACAGTCAAAGGCATGCAGCAAATCAGTAACATACTTATGCTGATTAAGGTGTATCCCACCAGGGACATGTTGCACCTCAAGACCCAGAAAATAATGCAATGACCCCAAATCCTTGATTTTAAACTGTTCATCCATGAAGAGTTTTAGTGCAGCAAGTTCATCACAGTCATCCCCAGTAATTATAATGTCATCAACATAGACAGCTACCACCACAAGGGAACCAGGATTACCTTTCAGAAACAAGGAATAGTCATTCAAAGAATGCCTATACCCTCTGGAAGAAAGAGCAGATGACAGTTTAGCATACCATTGTCTGGAGGCTTGCCTGAGCCCATATAAAGACTTCTTGAGCTTACAAACCAGAGGAAGAGAAGAAGAAGAAGAAGAAGCAGAGTCAGAAGTAGGATCAGAAACAGTCAAACCTGGGGGAAGTTTCATGTAAACTTCCTCATCTAAATTACCATGAAGAAAAGCATTATTGACATCAAGCTGAAACATGGGTCAGTGATTTTTGACAGTCACAGTAATAAGGCATTTCACTGAAGTCAGCTTAACAACAGGAGAAAAAGTGTCAGTAAAATCAACACCCTCAACCTGGGTATCACCCCTAATAACCAGCCTTGCTTTATACCTTTCAATTTGACCATCAGACTTGTATTTGATTTTGTAAACCCACTTACAGCCAATAGGTTTCTTACCAGGAGGGAGTGGTACAATGTCCCAAGTGTGATTGGCTTCCAAGGCATAAAACTCCTGCCTCATGGCATCCTGCCAAGCTGGGACAGATGCAGCTTGAGAGTAATACATAGGTTCAGATTCCAAAGTGGAGGAAGAAGAACCAGAAAAGGCAGGAAATGAGCAGACATAATCCTTGAGGTAGGAAGGAGGGATATGATGTCTGGTAGACTGTCTTGGTATAGGAACAGGCTGGGAAAGAGGCAAGGCAGGAACAGGGATATCAGAGTTGAAAGATGAAGTAGAAGAAGGAACACTAGAAGGAGAGGAAGGAACACTAGAAGGAGAGGAATCAGGTATGGGAAAAGGACTCTCAAGAATGTCATCAGAGAAAGGAATAGGTGGAGGAGGTGAAGGAGTTGTGGATGCTGATTTAAAAGGAAAGGTGGTTTCATGGAAGACAACATCTCTAGAGACAAAGCATTTCTTAGAGTTTAAATCATACAATTTGTACCCTTTCTTACTAAAGGGGTAACCCAGAAAGACACAAGAATGGGCTCTAGGTTTCAGTTTATCCCTTTGAGGAATAGGGACAGCTGCATAAGCTAGGCAACCAAAAGCCCCTCAAATGAGAATAAGATGGAGGTGAACCATGTAAGATTTCATGAGGAGATTTATGGTGAAGAACTCTGGATGTGAGTCTGTTAAGAAGGTAAGTGGTAGTTAACAAGCAATCCCCCCAAAAGGATACAGGTAAACCAGACTGGAAAAGAAGGGCTCTACATGTTTCAAGCAAAGTTCTGTATTTCCTTTCAACAACTCCATTTTGTTGAGGGGAGTGAGGACAGGTAGTTTGATGTACAATCCCCAGGTTACTAAAAAAGGAAATGCCTTCAGCACTGGAACCCAGTTCCAGGGCATTGTCACTTCTGACAGTCTGGACTACAGAGTTAAATTGAGTCTGAACATAGGAGATGAAAGATTTAAGGAAAGAAAAAGCATTGCTCTTGGAACCCATTAAGTGTGTCCAGGTGGCCCTAGAAAAATCATCAACTATAGTGAGGAAATATTTATAGCCAAAAGAAGTAGAGGTATGGTAAGGTCCCCAAGTATCCACATGTATCAGTTGAAAGGGTTTAGTAGTGCTGATGCTACTGTCAGGAAAAGGTAGTCTGGTTTGTTTGGCCATGGGGCATACAGAGCAAGGAGGTTGTTTGGCAGTAAAAGGGAAAGATAAACCAGAGATATGTTTCATGTTAGAAAAAGAAGTATGTGCTAGTCTTAGATGCCAAATGTAATTCATATAAGAAGCAACAATATTATTACAACTGGAAGTATGTACAATTGAGGATGAGCCAACATATTTGCTATCAGACACAATGTCATCATTACAAACATCAGTAACAGCACACACAGAAGAAAAAGAGGATTCAGGAGAGGTAAAAGAGGAAGGAGGCAGCCAAGAAAATTTGTATAATCCAGCTTCCTCTTTATCAAGATCCAGAAGCCTCTTCAGAGAAAAGTCCTGTAGCATGTAAAGTAGACAGGAAGTTGGGGTGAATAGAACTATACAATGCAATTTTCTCATCAACTTATGAACAGAAATCAAATAATCTTTGAAGGAAGGGACTAAAGTACATCGTGAAGGATAAGGGAAGAGGTTAGTGCAAAAGAGCCTGTACAGGTAACTTTTACTTTATAGCCATTAGGTAGAGTGATAAGATAAGGAACAGTTAAAGGTATGATGTTAAAGAGTAAATTTTTATCATAAGTCAAATGGTTAGAAGCCCCTGAATCAATGATCCAGGTAACAGAATCAATATTTATAAGCATGCACAGTTTGGAATCAGAAACAAGACTCTCAGTCAACATAGTACCAGCAAAATTGGCAGCACACATGGGAGAAGGAGTTTGATCACTGGAATCCCTTAACTTGGTCTGTTGCAACAAGCTTATCAGTTGGTCACATTGCTGTCTGCTCAACCCTGGTATCACAGACTGGTTGGCAGCAGGATCCCCAAGAGGAACAGACAAATCAGAATTCCCATGATCATCAGACACACAATCAGGACCAGTGGAGGCATGACCAGCTGCAGATTTCCTTCCCTTGGTGGTATTACTGTTTTGAGGAAACCCATGGAGTTTGTAACACTTATCAATTAAGTGCCCAGACTTCTTGCAGTATCTACAAAATAAGTTTCCTCTGTTTTGCTCAAAATTAACTCTGGGTCTGAAAGTAGAACCAGACACTTTACCCTGGTTAGACCCAGCAAATTGCTTGTTTGTATGGGCATTGAAAGACATAGAGTCTGGACAGATATGAGAGACAGATTGAACTTGTCTCTGCTTTTCATCATTAAGTACAATGTTGTAAACACTGTCAAGGGAAGGAAATGGCTGCATCATCAACAAATTACTCCTAACTCCCAAATATGTCTCATTTAACCCCATAAGGAATTGAAAAACCTTGTTTTCATCATCTTCCTCAATTATACCATTTCTGGCAGCTTAAACACACCTCTGTCCATGGTTTGGGCACATTGTGCCCAATTCATCCCACAAGCTTTTAAGTTTGTTAAAATATGAGGCTATATCGAGGGAGCCTTGGGATGTGTGGGAGAGTTCCCTTTTAAGTTCAAAGATTTTAGTCTTATTAGGGGTACCATATCTTTTCTCAAGCTGAGACCACATACTGTGTGCAATATCAGAATATTGTATACTGTCAACAATTTGTGGGGACAGAGAGGAGGTCAACCAAGACATGACCATGTTATTGCATCTGTCCACAACCTCTGTTGATTCACATTAGTAGCAGGACGAGTATAAGAACCATCAATGAAACCAATTTTATTCTTATCAGTCAAAGCCATAATCATCTTACGTCTCCAACCCCCATATCCACTACCCGAGAAGGGAGTGGCAACAAGAGAAACCCCAGGCACATCAGAAGAATACACGTACAGAGGGCTGGAAGGGTCTACAGACGCAGAAGTACCAACATTCGTATTAGAAGCCATATTCAATGAATTAAACTTTCAACAAGTATATTATAACCAAATCAAATAGCTCACAAACAACACCAAATATCAGTATGCACAGACGGAGTCAAACAATCGCATGTAACCAAAGAATAGGAACAGAGTTACCGTCCTTCTTCGCAACCGGAGAAGATCGGCCTTTAGTAACAGAGAAAACCCTAGGTACAAACCCTAGGTGCAACCGTCAAAGTCTACTGAAGATACTGTCAAGGATGTCGGAATAAGACCAATAGCACCCAAAGCACCCGCTAAACTGAGCATCGAACCACCGGACAGTAGTCAAACTACGGATTTAACCACCAGAAACCCTAGAAGTCGACAACTCACCGGAAAATCTCCGAAAAATCTATAACGATCTGTTGAACCATTCGAGTGACAAGAAAACAGTCAGAAAGTGTGAAGATAATGCTCTGAAACACGTCCGATCGGAGTCGAAAACATCATCGACCTTTCGGTCTCAGAAAAACCCCAAAATTTCATCAGATAAAGGTTCAAACAAGGTACTGAGACGTAGAAAAACATGATCGGATCGTTGTATAGGCTCTGATACCATGAAAACATTGACGAAACCATGGAAATGTAGAGAGAGAAAGTAGAGAGAAGGAGGAGCGTTTCAGAATTCTCTGGAACGTCTCAGAGATATTTTTACATTAATTGTCCCCTTTTCTCTGTACAGAAATGACCCCTTTTCCCTATATACAAATGACCCCCTTACAAATGAAATGAAAAAATGGACTGGGTCGGATGGCCCAATTACATCTGGGCTCAGATATGACTCAATAGATAGCTAAGGATAGCCCAATGTGCCCAATGTGCATATATCATCACAGCCCTTTATTATATACCACCTGTATACAATGAAATATACATCACATATATATACATATAAGACTGTATATCTCAACAATATCATTAAAAATCTTTTCACGATCGATCATTTTCACATATATGGTCATAAAGCTTAGAGGAAAAAAATCCCACTACTGGGTTTCACATTTTGAATGTAGATCGAACCTATCTAACAGTTTTTATTCCTATTAATTTCGTTTAATCCCGCATAAATTCGGTCTAATACATACGCGAAGAAGATATTTAAAAAAAAGAAAAATAGGTTCATCGACTCTACTTTACTGGTATAATTGATGAGCTATAGCAGTTTATTTTTAATGAAGAATATTTACTTTTGATAGTTATACGATTTCAGTAGATAAATAAAATTGCGAGTCAATCCTACAGGCTCATATTTACAATTTTCTTTAGCCTACATATATGTTATCATGTTGAGATACTATCTTGCTTTGATTCCATAAAGAAAAGTGATCTCACACTAGAATTGTGCTGCCAACTCTCAATATTTTTGATATGTTTTCAAGTAGTAGAATAATTTTGTTACCCCTCAAAATCAGATTGCCATAAGTATGAAGCTGAACTAATTTCCTCTTTATTCTTAGTTCCAACTTTTTCCAAGAAATGCCTTTGAACCAAGATTCTCCATATGTGTCTCAGTAAAATGATATAGAGTTTAATAATTATTTATGGAATGAAGAAAAGTATGGGGTCCTGAGCTCAAATACAGGCAACTCACCATTACATAATTGTTATGATAAATAGTAATTTATGGTGTATGTCTACTCTTCTTCCATGATCTTCATCCCAAATGGTTTATGACATATTCAATAACATATTTTGAATGTTCAATGACATATTCCATGACATATTTTCTTCGCTTTTTATGCCTATATAAAGGCTTTGTAATAGATAGGAGAATCTATACAATTGAAGAAGAAAGTTTCTTCCTTCTCTCTATCTATATTTATTGTTCATGTTTCACTAAGTTGCTTATATTTCTTGTTCATGTTTTACTAAATTACTTTTATTTTATAACATGTTATCAGCACGAGTCTCTAACCACCACGGTAGGTTATCTTCTTTTAAAGTTCTCGACTCTGATTTAAAATTATCAGGTACAACATGTTTCTCTCTTTTGTAAGAATAATGATATGTTTTGTTGGATACTTAGTTTTTTCTCAATTATATTTAAAAAACAAAAAATAGAAAGAGAAATATACTCATACTTCATCATGATCTCTTTATTTATGAATAAAGATGTAATGATTTTAATGAATTGCTTCTTAATTGATTTGCATTATTAAAATATAAATAGTAGTAATCAACAATAGACTGAGATAACAATAATATTTTCTTTACAGTTGTATGTATCCAAAATATGAATATAAATAGTTTGCATTATTAAAATATTACATCCTACTTTAACTAAATCCAAGAAGTTTTTATTGATGATTCATCTTCTTCTGTGTAGAAATAAAACATGTTAGTAATAATGAGGTTACTTAAAATTGTTTTTGTTTTCAAGTCCATTTTCTTATTGAATTCAAGTATATCTAGTTACATGCTTAAGTACTTGGGTACACCTAGCATAATGTGTGATTATTCATTATTGTGCAGTATATACTACACTAGCTATATTTAACTATTTATTTTGACAAGCCTACATACAAAATATTAGTATGGCATTGGCTTATAAATATGCAGATATGTGATTGTACAATATATGTAGTTGTTGCTACATTAATTTATAATATATATTATGCCTACAGATTTACATATGTAATTATGATTGTTTCAACATACATCATATAATTATAGATATATTATGTGCATAGCCAGTATGATTACATTTCTAGTATTATATAACTCCCATGACTTTACATTTTGTTAGCAATATTAAATACATATTATACATATATAATCAAGTTGTTCAATCAAAGATTGTGTCTTATAGAAATTTTTTTTCTTTATCTCTGAAAATGCTAATATTTGTATATATATTTTTTGTATGTCAAACCATGGGAAGCAAATATGGATATCTCACAAAACAAACTTGAATCAATGTTTAATTGTAAAAATATTTGTTTAATTGATTCATGTACGACACATACAATATTCAAAGAGAAGAAATATTTCTCTCATTTAAGTATATGTAAGGCAGCTGCTACTACAATTTCTGATAGTAGTAAATTAATTGAAGGCTCTGGAAGAGCTACTATAACTCTAAAGGAACAATATTTATTATAGAGAATGCAATGTTCTCCTCCCCAAGAGGAACTTGTTGAGTTTTAAAGATATCCGTTAAAATGGATATTATATTGAGACAATAGATGAGAATATTCTTGAATATCTCATCATTACAAAGAATTTCTCTACCGTAAACCAAAATGTTATTGATTCCAATATATTCGTACTTTGGCATGATCGATTGGGACATCCTGGATCAATTATGATGAGACGGATTAGAGAAAACTCAATGGGCATCCATTAAAGAATTTAAAGATTCTTTTAAATAATGAATTTTCTTGCACTTCTTGTTATCAAGGCAAGTTATTCATTAGACCATCACCAACAAAGGTTGGAATTGAGTCACCCGCGTTTTGGAACGTATACAAGGGGACATTTGTGGACCTATTCACCCACCTAGTGGGTCGTTTAGATATTTCATGGTCTTAATAGACGCATCTTCTAGATGGTCCCATGTGTGCCTATTGTCATCTCGCAACCTTACGTTTGCAAAATTAATGGCACAAATAATTCGATTACGAGCACAATTTCCCGATAATCCAATTAAGTCTATTAGACTAGATAATGTTGCTGAGTTTTCATCCCAAGCATTTAATAATTATTGCTTATCAATTGGGATAAAAGTGGAACATCCTGTAGCTCATGTTCACACTCAAAATGGTCTTGCACAGTCTTTAGTTAAACATCTGCAGTTGATAGCAAGACTGTTACTCATGAAAACGAGGCTGCCCACATTGGTTTGGGGTCAAGCCATTTTGTATGCAGCAATGCTAGTTCGTCTCAGACCGACAAATTATCACAAATATTCCTCGTTGCAATTAGTTTTGGGTCATGAACCTAATATATCCCATTTAAGAATTTTTAGATGCGCAGTATATGTGCCTGTAGCACCGACATATCGCACCAAAATGGATCCGCAACGAAGGCTTGTAATATATGTTGGGTTTGAATCGCCCTCCATTATTCGCTACCTCGGACATTGACAGGGGATTTGTTCACTGCACGATTTGCAGACTATCGATTCGACGAGACACTTTCCCAAAATTAGGGGGGAGAAGTTGGTGAAACCAAATGGAAAATTTTGTGGAAAAATCCATCATTATCTCATCTTGATCCACGTGCCTCTATTTGTGAAAAAGAGGTGCAAAAGATTATCCATTTGCAAAGAATAGAAAATCAAATGCCAGAAGCATTTACGAACTTGAAAAGGATAACAAAATTACATATCCCTGCAGAGAATGTTCCAATCCGTATTGATGTCCCTATTGGACAATCTTCTAGTGTCATATCTAATGAGTCGAAAGCACGCCTAAAACGTGGCAAGCCATTAGATTCCAAAGATCGAAATCCTAGAAAAAGAAAAGCAAATGATAAAAATGACACTACGAATGAATCTCATGAGGAAATTCACGATTTAATAAATTCTGAGATTCATGAAAAATCCATTGAGCCCGAGACTCAAGAAAATAAGGAACTATCAATAAATCCAATCGATACTGAGACAAATTTTAATAGAGTGGATATAATGGTGGATTATGTCTTTGCATATAATGCTGCACCTAGAATTATGCAAGAAAATGAGGATCTTGAACCTCAATCTGTTGGAGAATGTCGACAAAGACTTGATTGGCCAAAATGGCAAGAAGCAATCCAATCAGAATTGAATTTACTTGCAAAATGTGAAGTTTTTGGGCCTATATTTCAAACACCTAATGGTGTTAAGCCTATTAGCTATAAGTGGGTCTTTGTACGCAAGAGAAATGAGAAAAATGAGGTACAAATATAAAAGGCACGCCTTGTTGCACAAGGATTTTCACAAAGGCCTGGTGTCGATTATGAAGAGACATATTCACCCGCTATGGATGCTATAACTTTCCGTTATCTCATTAGTTTTGCTGTCCTTGAAAACCTTGACATGTATTTAATGGATGTGGTTACTGTCTACCTTTATGGCTCACTTGATAATGAGATATACATGTAAATTCTCGACGAATTCAAAATGCCAAACACACACAATTCAAAGTCCCGAGAAATATTTTCAATCAAATTTCAAATATCTTTGTATGGTCTAACGAAATCAGGACGAATGTGGTATAATCGTCTTAGTGAGTATTTATTAAAGGAAGGATATGTAAATGATGCCATTTGCCCATATATTTTTATAAAGAAAACAACTTCGAAATTTGTTGTACTTGGCGTATATGTTGATGACATAAACCTTATTGGAACTCCCATAGAACTCCAAAAGGCAATTGATTATTTAAAGAAGGAATTCGAGATGAAAGATCTCGTAAAAACAAAATTATGTCTTGGTTTGCAAATTGAACATTTGGCAAACGGAATTTTTGTTCATCAATCTGCCTATATAGAAAAGGTATTGAAACGGTTTTACATGGATGGAGCATATTCTTTATGTACTCCGATGGTTATTCGACCACTTGTTGTGAATAAGGATCCATTCCGACCTCAAGAAACTAATGAAGAGCTACTTGGTCTTGAAGTACCATATCTTAGTGCAATTGGCGCACTAATATATCTTGCAAATACTACAAGGCCTGACATAACTTTTTCAGTTAATGTCTTAGCAAGATATAGCTCTGCTCCTACAAGGAGACATTGGAATGGAATCAAACATATATTGTAATATCTAAAAGGGACTACCGATATGGGTTTATTTTATAGCAATAATTGCAGTCCTGATCTTGTTGGTTATGCTGATGCTGGATATTCATCTTACCCACACAAGGCTCGATCTCAAACAGGTTATGTGTTTATCTGTGGAGGCACTGCCATATCTTGGCGATCGACTAAGCAATCAATTGTGGCTACTTCATCTAATAATGCAGAGATAATTGCTATTCATGAATCAAGTCGAGAGTGTGTGTGGTTGAGGTCTATATTACATCATATTCGAGACAAATGTGGTTTGAAATGTGACAAACTACACACGATTTTTTATGAAGACAATGCAGCATGCATAGCTCAATTGAAGGGAGGATTCATAGGAGATATGACAAAACATATTTCACCAAAGTTATTTTTCACACATGATCTCCAAAAGAATGGTGATATCAATGTGCAACGGATTCGTTCAAGTGATAATATGGCTGATTTGTTCACAAAATCTCTACCAACGTCAACCTTCAAGAAGCTAGTGCACAAGATTGGGATGCGAAGGCTCAAGGAGGTGAATTGAAGCTCTCTTCAGGGGGAGTTAATGCGCGTTGCACTCTTTTTCCCTTACAAGGTATTGTCCCACTGGGTTTTCCTTGCAAGGTTTTTAACGAGGCAACAAAAAGGCATATTTCTATACATGTGTACTCTTTTTCCTTCACTAGAATTTTTTTCCCATAGGATTTTTTCCTAGAAAGGTTTTAATGAGCCACATTATCTATGGACATCCAAGGAGGAGTGTTATGATAAATAATAATTTATGGTGGATGTCTATTCTTCTTCCATGATCTTCATCCTAAATGGTTTATGACATATTCAATAACATATTTTGTATGTTCAATGACATATTCCATGACATATTTTCTTCACTTTTTATGCCTATATAAAGGCTTTGTAATGGATAGGAGAATATATACAATTGAAGAAGAAAATCTCTTCCTTCTCTCTATCTACATATCTTGTTCATGTTTCACTAAGTTGCTTATATTTCTTGTTCATATTTTAATAAATTACTTTCATTTTATAACAATAATTATATACTAGGTCCATTTCTTTTCTTTTTTAGATATCATTTAAGTATATGCACCCACTTTGTAGAATGATGCTTCCAGCAATGAAAGCAAAAACGAACCACCACTAAGTATTATGACAATGATCTTTGGTGCAATAATTCACGTACAGATCACTATATATTCGATTATTTTCTTTCTACATTATACGAGCACTAAAATCTTTAGCTGTATTAATGAGGAAATGAAAAAAAAGTAAAAGAAAAAGGTGAAAATCTTTTGTGTTAAATATAGGATCAGATTCTCTCATGCATATATATTAGTTGAGGGAATGGAGTATTGCCTACATAAATTTAGGCAATCCTTTGTTCATAGGTTATCTTTTACAGTTGATTTAGATCTAAGTCATTTTAGACTCATTCATGTTTATGTATTTTTCAATGTTTTGTTCCGGCCCCCATATAATGTTATCCAACCTATAATTTGAAGCGTGGACGTAAGGGAAGTGTTAAATCAGTTAAGAGAATGAAATAGTCTCCTTAATAATCTTTTTTCAATTGAGTTAGACCCATGATCTATTTTTAAACCGGTCATACATTTGATATACAATTGACTTTCACACAAAACATAGCACCACTAATATATTGAATTATGATGAAAACCAGATCATAAGCCAACAGAAGATTTGAAGGACACAAAATCGAAAGTTACGGGTTACTATCATACCAATGAACTTTCATGCATTATATCTTCCATGTGCTAAGACCTAATAATCAACGACAAATGAATAATGATATTTTCCTTTTATTCCCAACAGCTACTTATAAAGTCTACCTAGCTCTTAAACTTTATATCGAAATATGTCTCATCTAGCCAAGCTGGTCACATGCTCGTCATAGGCTTAACTGATCATCTGTACTTTTCATATAAGATTGATATATTTTCTTATATCTTCTGGTAACAAGAAATTTTTCCATTAAATGTTGCAAGACAATAACTAGTTAGCCCTTCATATTGAAATTTCCATAGACATGAAACTTAACATCGCAAGCTATAAAAACATAGCATATATTATTGTAAGCTTGCAGACGATTTTTGTCTCTCATGGACAAATATCTTCAATGATATAATTCGGCAAGAACTCTCCCTGGTTTTAAAGGAAAACTTATAATCTTTAATGTCCGAATAGTGGAAGTATTGGAAATCGGTTAGTTACTAGTAGTTAGACTTAGACTAATTAGTTAGTTAATCCAATTAGTTAGGACCAAAGTGTGAATATTAGAACTTAGAGAGGTAATAGTTATTATTTTGTGTTTTTGTATATATCAGTTAGTAACTATAGTATTAAAGCAGTCGGAAAAATTCCCAAACACTGTCTTCTTCTTCTTCTTCACGCTAAAGCTCTCTCCAATGGAAGATTTTTGACATGATATCAGAGCTATGGAGACTGATTCATGAAGCTTTTTACCATCATATGACTAATTTCCTACTCAATTGAATTGAGCAGTGATAATTTCAAAAATTCTGTGCTTAATCGTGAAGATCGAGATCAAAAACTTGCTCGTCAATGGCGACTGAGAAAATCGACCATACGCATCTTCTTTTCCTTCAACCTTCTGATACACCTGGATTGATTCTAATTCCAATTTAGCTCACAGGTTGAGAGAACTATGAACTGTGGAGTAGATCGATGCGACTTGCTCTCAAGGCCAAAAGGAAGCTAGGGATTATAATATAAAAATGTGCTAAGGAGATGTACAAGGATGCTCTTCTGGAGGACTGGGATACTTGTAATGCGATAGTACATTCCTGGAAATGAACTTTGTTTCGAAGGACCTGCTCAGTGGAATTATCTATGCATCATATGCACACTCAATCTGGGAGGACCTCAAGGAGCATTTTGATAAGGTAAATCGAGTACGTATTTTTCAATTGCATGGATCGATCTCAATATTATCACAAGGATCAGACTCTGTATCTGTCTATTTTACAAAATTGAAGGAGTTATCGGCTGAATATGATGTTCTAGTGCTATTTCCAAACTGTGGTTGTCCTAGGTCTAAGGAACACATGACTCATTTGCACCAATAAAGGGAGATGCAATTTCTTGATGGGCTAAATGATGCCTATGAGCAAGCTTGTCGATGAATTTCACTAAAAACTATTGAACCAACTCTTAATCAAGCAAATGCACAAATCATTCAAGATAAAAGTCAGCAATTGATGGGGAGTGCTTTTATGGATGATAAATGAGATCCATTGGCTGTACAAGCTGGTAGAGGACAGGGGTACAGAGGAAAGAAATAATTTCTACAATATGACCATTGTCATATGAAAGGCTACACAAAAGAAAATTATTTTAAAATCATTGGCTATCCTGAAGACTTTAAGGGAAGAAAATCTTTTCAACCTAGAGGAACACTTACTGCAGCTAACCATGTAGAGAGATCAACAACTCAACCTCCACAAGCAACAACACAGTCTAAGGGAGACTACTGCTTCACAGAAGCTCAATATTAACCAATTTTGGGTTGTTGAGAGACTACTGCTTCACAGAAGCTCAATATTAACAAATTCTGGGTTTGCTCAACAACAAACACTCACAAAGTGAAGTTACAATTCAAGCTAATAATGCAGGTAAAGTTACTGTACTATCCTCTAATATAAAAGCATTGAATGATCTGAACGATAGATGGATTGTGGATTCAAGAGCCACACACCACATATCCTCTACGTTAGATTTGATGAGTGATGTGAGCAAAATAACTGATAAGGGAAGAGAAAAGGTTACACTGCCAAATAGAGGTTGTATAAAAATAGAACATATTGGGAGCTCTTTTTTGTCAGCTATCGATAAATTGAAAAATGAGCTTCATGTGCCTGATTTTAAGTTCAACCTAATGTCAGTGTCCAAAATAACCAGAGATCTTAGTTGTGCTGCCATATTTTTACTTGATCTGTATATATTTCAGGACTGTACAATGGCAGGGTGAAGGGGATTGGTAAAGAAGATGAAGGATTATATGTGCTGAAGGGAAAGGGAATCAAACAACTAGCAGCTCATGTTGGTATGAAGGTCACAACTGGAGATACAGGGGACCTATGGAATATAAGGCTTCTCCATGCCTCTATTTGTGTAATGCAGCATGTTCCTTTCTTGTAGAATAAAGTAGATCGTGAGATACAACATAAATGTTATGTTTGCCCCTTGGCAAAATAGTGTAGGTTAAGCTTTCCAGATAGTGAAAAAGGAGTAATAGACCTTTTGAACTTGTTTACATGGATGTTTGGAGACCATATAAGAAGGCAAGTCGTGACAGGAAACACTACTTCCTTAACAGTTGTTGATGACTTCTCTAGGGCTATTTGGATTTTTTGATGCAGTTTAAGAATGAAACTCTCATTTTCTTGAAGCAATTTTTGTACATGGTTAAAGCACATTTTGATACTTTTGTTAATATTTTAAGAACTGATAATTAGACTCAGTTCTTTAACAAACAGTGGAGTGATATTTTGAGATTACAAGGTATTCATCAAAGTAGATGTGTCTATACCTCTCAATAGAATGCGGTAGTTGAGAGAAAATATAGACACATACTTAACACTGCTAGAGATTTAAGATTTCAGAGTAATGTTCCAAGTCTCTTTTGGTGGAAATGTGTACAAACAACAGTATACATCATAAATGGACTACCTTCTAAGATCTTAGATGGAAAGAGCCCTTTTGCTATGTTGCATGGTAGAGAACCCTCTATAGTTCATCTAAGAGTCTTTGGGTATTTATGTTATGCAACTAACTTGGTGATAGAGGACAAATTTGCTGCTAGAGCTAGAAAAGCTATACACATGGGATATTCCACCACCCAAAAAGGATATAGGTTATATGATTTAACCACTAAATGTTTCTTTGTTAGTAGGGATGTATCTTTTAGGGAGTATGAATTTCAATTCAGGGAAATAAAATTACATTCTAACGCACAAGACAATCTAGAGGCTAGTTTTTTACAGCTCGATTTACCAACTTCTGAAGCAATTGGACCAACAGTCAGACATTCAGAGGAAAGTCCAGTCTCATATGAAGGATCAAGAGGTTCTATTCCCACTGAACCAGTCATAGATCATCATGATGCAGATATTGGACATGCCTTAAACATGGAGGAGACAGATGAACCAGATGTAGATGAACCAGTAGTTAATATTCATGATGCAGAAGTACACAATGATCACGTCCAGTTAGAGGACATTGCTGTTCCAGATGTTGTTGCTCCAAATGCTGAATCAAGCTCCAATGTATATGATAGACATTATGTGCTTGGAATACAATCTTAAAGAGTGAAACATTCACCTATATGGCAAAAGGATTACGTGGTGAAACTTCAGAATCATCACAATGCAATTATCCAGTATCTAATTTTTTGTCATATGAAAAATGTCTCCCAAGTACAAGAGTTATGTCTCTTGTACCTTATACCTTCAAGGAAGCTCAAAGAAGAGAGGTGGATTACTGCTATGAAATAGTAGGTGCAAGCTCTAGAGGAAAATAGAACATGTAAAGTAGTAGATTTTCCTCATGGAAAAACATCTATTGACTCTAAGTGGGTTTACAAAATAAAGTATAAACCTGATGGGAAAATAGAGAGGTTTAAAGCTCAACTGGTGGCTAAAGGGTACAATCAACAGGAAAGATTAGGCTATTATGAGACTTTTTCACCAATAGCAAAAATGGTGACAGTTAGGTGTGTGATAGCTTTGGTAACCTCAAAAGATTGGACTTTATACAAGATGGATATGTTTAATATCTTTCTTCAAGGTGACTTATTTGAAGAAGTGTATATGGACTTGCCACAGGGATTTCAAAGGCAGGGGGAGTAGAAGGTATGCAAACTGCTAAAGCCCCTATATAGCCTCAAAGAGGCCTCGAGACAATGGAATATGAAACTCATAGAGGCCCTAGTGAGCTCAAGTTTTGTACAGAATACTTTTGATTTTTCTATGTTCACAAATAAGTCAGAAACATATATTGTGATCATTCTTATCTATGTGATGATCTATTATTGGCTGGGAGCAATAAAGAGTTGATTGTGAAGCTAAGGCAGCTCTACACCAGCAGTCCAAACTTAAAGACTTGGAGGAGTTGAGAAATTTTTAGGGCATTGAAGTTCTGAAGTACAAACATGGGATTTTACTTAACCAAAGAAAATACTCTTTGGAACTTATCTCCGATCTAGGATTGAGTGGTGCCAAACCAGCTGTGACACCTCTTGAGATTAATCAGAAACTCACAATGATCAAATATGATGAAGATGTTGGACTTAAGGAATCAGATCCCTTGACAGATGTCACTGACTATCAAATATTGATAGGGAAACTTATCTATCTTACTGTCAGTAGGCCTAACATCAGCTATGCAGTGCAGCGTTTAAGTTAGTTTAAGAAACTACCTAAGAAGTCCCATATGGATTATGCTCTTAGGGTAGTGAGATATCTCAAATCTGCACCAAGCATGGGTATTTTGTTGAAAAGAGGGGAGGTAGATACTTTGACTGCTTTTTGCGACTTAGACTAGGCAGGATGTCTAATGACAAGAAGATCTGTCAGTCGTTATGCAGTCAAGTTTGGTGATTCCTTATATCATGGAAGTCAAAAAAGTAACGCACTATGTCAATGAGTAGTGCAGATACAGAGTACCGTAGCATGGCATCAATAGTTTCTGCAATTGAATGGCTACTGGGTTTGTTCTCAGAATTAGGAGTTTCCATTGTTCAACCAATCTCATTATTTTGTGACAGCAAGGCAGCAATGCAAATAGCTTCCAATCCTATTTTCCATGAACGCACTAAACACATTGAGATCGATTTCCATTTTATTTGAGAGCATATCAAGAAAGGACTGCTTACTACTCGGTATGTCTCGTCTAAGGATCAACATGGTGATTTTCTCACCAAAGGCTTACCTTTAGGGCAACATCATTTTTTACTAGGCAAGCTAGGCATCTTGAACATTCTTCATCCACCCGCTTGAGGGAGAGTATTGGAAATCCGTTAGTTACTAGTAGTTAGACTTAAACTAATTAGTTAGTTAATCTAATTAGTTAGGACCAAAGTATAAATATTAAAACTTAGAGAGGTAATAGTTATTATTTTGTGTTTTTGTATATATCGGTTAGTTACTAGAGTAATCAAGCAGTTGGAAAAATTCCCAAACACTGTCTTCTTCTTCTTCTTCTTCTTCACGCTGAAGCTCTCTCCAATGGCAGATTTTTGACAGATATCTTCTATAGTCCCACATTAGTTGAGGATAGAAAATGAAGCGTCTCATAGTGTGTGTTTAGCACGGGAAAAAAATTTCCACTAGAAAATAAGTGATTTTCTTACTTATTTTCTAGTGTTTGGTTAGTAAGCAGAAAATATTATCCCAAGAGCATTTAGATATAATCTAGGCAAATATTATGACCCTCAACTTGGACGCCGAGCCCCAACCCCTGATCCTAGACTCGATCCTCAACCTCAGACCACGACTCTAGACCCGGACAACCAACCTTAGACCTTATCCTTGACACCCTGATGTTGGACCTGAACCTTGATCTCGATATCCCCGGCTTTGACCCTCAGCCTCAAACCCCAACCCTAAAACCCGACCTTGGATGCTGATCCCGAAGCCTGTACCCCATTCTCAAAATCTGAACCTCAGACCCTAGACCCTACCCGTAACCAAGAAACCTAAACATTGATCTTTGCCTCGGGCCCTTGACCCCTGACGTTGGACCCTGAACCCTCGATCCTGGACTGATACTCACAACCTCCATCCATGATCCTCGAATCCCAACAACCCAACCTCGAACACTCGGCCCTCGACCACGAATGTTGAACCCCGACCTTAGACATCGAATGTCTACCTTCTGGCCTTAGACTTTAACCCTTGACCCCAAACCTGACCCAAGACCAAGACCCTTAATCTTGAACCTTGAACTAGGACCTCAAATCTCGACCCTAAACCCAAACCACAATCCTCAAACCCTGACCCCCCTCGACACTGCCCTTGAACCTTGATCTCCCTGTCCCTGACTCGAACCTTGACCTCAAGTGTTGACCATCGACCACCAACCTGCTCCTAACTCTGAACCCAGACCACGAACCCTAACCCCTAGCCTTACATCATAACCCTCGATCCTGGAACCCAAATAAGGACATCAAACACCGACCTTGGTTCCCAACCCTTTGACCCTCAAACCATGACATAGACCCCGGCTCGAACTCTGAGCCCTCGACCCCTAACACTGGACCATGGACCCGACACCCAACCTTGGACCCAGATCACTAACTATGGACCTTTTGATCCCAAAGGTTGACCCTGATCTTATACCTCGACCCCGTGACCTTTAGGTCCGGGTTTTAGGTCCCGAAGTTCGGGAGCAGGTGAGGAGGGTGGCGAGAGTTGGTGGACTGGGGCCGGAGGAAATGGCATGGCTAGGTGCATCGACTTGTGAGCTTTGAGGGTAGGCGAGGAGTGGGTGAGGTAAGGTCAGGGTGCAGGGTAGCTCGTGGGCTGGGGTGACAAGGGTGTGGACTCGAGAGGGTATATAGGGAAGGTTGAAAGAGTTTTAAAATTTTTTTATTTTTTCTCCTCTTGATAAGGAAGTCATTTTTCTTATATTAGAGAAAAATAAACTAGGAAGAAAGTCTTTTTCCTCAAATTAGAGAAAAATTAACTCATTAGAAAAATATTTTTCAAAACATTTTAACAAACTAAAAATAAAAAAATTGCTAAACATTATCTGAAAAATATTTTCAATTCATACCAATCACAACCTTAAACTATATTATTGGACTATGCCTAATACAGCCAAGCTGGTCACACGCTTGTCATAGACTTGAGTGATCATCTGTACTTTTCACACAAGATTGATATATTTTCTTATGTTTTTAATTTCTGGAACCAATTGAAAATTGTATACTAAATGTTTCAAGGAGAACAATAACTAGTTAGTCCTTCAAGGTGAAATTTCCATAAACATGAAACTTTACGTCAGGCCATCATTATAACCTTGGATGTTTGTCTCTCATGGACAAATATCTTCAATAATGAAACTGTGGCAAGAAAAACTAACTCTTAATTTCTTGTTTTTATAGTAAACTCAACATATCTTTAAATGAATATCTTAGTACATGCGAAACATCTTTCAGTATGTGATTTAATTTTCTGCAAAACTTTTGTTCATGCACACGTTGATAAAAGTCAGTCATAAGATTAGCTACTAGGAGTGTTAATTAATCAATCGATCTCTAGAAGTTGAAAAAGACATTGTCGAGCCATAATTAAATCTATTTTGATACTTTCCGTTACCATGGATTACTTATCCACATATTATTATTGAACATTACAAAAGAAACCTAACCTAGTTACCAATAATTAATATGAGTCACCAGAAATGTCACCGACAGCAAATTGTAAGAGAAATTTGGAAATTCATCTTAGTGCAGAGCTATGGAAGAGTCGTTGATTTAAAGCGAAAATGGTAAAGAAACGAAACTGCTCCTTCTTAGTTTAATCATTTCCACATAATAGCAATTTAAAGAACTACATGTAAAATTGAAATTTTTATGCTTCCTCGTATTACACTATTACGTATATAACGCTTTCGCATGACGCTATAAATGCAATGCTTATTAATTAAAATCCTATGTCACCTTCAACACCTTTTTTTTCCTTTTTCATTTTTCCATCATTAATTCCATTTGCTTTTGTTGATAATAATCGAACATGGACATGATAACTGTAGGAACCAAAAAATAGATTAATAATTTCTAAAACAATTTATGAAGACAAAAAAAAATATCAGAAATGGATTTATTAATACAACTCGGAAACTCTCAAATACAAAAGTATTTCTTACAAACACTCCTTAGACTCACGCTATTGATCATTCAATACTTGCTTGAAAACTTGATAATAACCAAATGAATTACAAGGCCTATTTATACTAGTTAACCTCTAGTGTGAACAATAATGTGAAACAAAGAACCAAAAATTTAACACACCATGGCCGGTGCCTAACCTTGGTAGGTGAAGTTTATTTTAAAATCCCATTTTAACAACTAAAACATGTGTTTTAAAAAACATAGCCGGTGGTCAATTTTTTTTGATAAATTATTATTTCAACAATAACCTTCTTTACTCTATAGCCAAGAAATAAATTAAGGTGGAGCCACCATCAACGTCGTCGTACTTTATATATAGGCTCTAACCAAAAGGTATTAAGGGAGGGTCCTAAGAAAATTTAGAGATGTTTATCACGTGCTTCATAGAGATGTTAATTATATATAATACATAAGCACTCTGGAAATGAATTGGATTTCCAACGGTCAAATCCGTCGGTAATATGTCATGATTTCGGATAGAAAAGATCAGTCTGAAGTCTGAACTCTGAAATAGGGGCGTACATAGACCGGGTTGGTTCGGATTTTACAATTATCAAACCAAACTAATTGTATCGGGTTCTTAAATCTGACCAAACAAAACCAATAAATTCGGGTTTTTCGATATCGGTTTTTCTCGGGTTTTTTCGGGTTTTCGGGTTTTCGGGTTATTCGAGTTTTTTCGATTTTTTTTTCCGGTAAAAGCTTGGTAGAACAAAATATATAACGTATGCTCAAAATATTTCTTTAATCCTAGTAAGATATAACTATATAAAGTATTTTTCAAGAAAATAATACAAAATATGAGATATGTCATGACTCATGACATTATCCTTAAATATTCAACAATAAAAAATAATAAATTACGTACTATAAATATTGCTAATTAAAAGGTCATAATAAAAATAAACATAATCTAAAAGCACTAATTCATGCTAAGCTAGATAGACTAATGAGGGAGTATTAATTATATGCCTAAAAGCTAAAGAAGAATAAAAATAGGTTATGTATTTTAATCTAAATTATTGCAAAATAAAAAAATAGACATTTAATACATTCCCGTTCGTAATATTGAATTGAATGTCTTTTGTTAGCATTAGTATTGATTGCTAGCATTATCTAATTTACTAATATTAATGGCTATAAAACTTATTGGAGCATTCAAAAGTTCTAAATCAAACCTTGAAATAATACCTTAAAAGATAAAATTATGATTTTCTTTAAGAAATATTTATAAATTACATCATAATAAGTATATTTATATATTAAATATATCTAAAATTGCTATATATATAATGTCGGGTTGGTTTGGTTTTGGTTTGACTTTCTTTAGTTAAAACCAAACCAAAAAAATTATGGTCGGGTTTTTTTTTTCAACACCAAACCAAATCAAACCAAACCATAATCGGGTTTTTTTTTCTCGGTTTGATTCGGAATATCGGGTTGGTGCGATTTGTCGGTTTACTTTGTACACCCCTACTCTGAAATATGGTGGTCGAATTTGTTTTTCAATGACAGACCAGCTAGTCGTTCCACCGATAAGAGACCACTTTTAAACTGATTATTTGGGAACCAGAATTTTTTTCCTATAAAGACTAACTTTTGAATTACCATAGAAAATATGGAAAATTCTAGTAGTGAATTAAATTAGAAATATATAATTATTTTTGTAGCTAACAAAAAGGAGAATGCGAAAAAAAAAAAGCTTAAGGAAGTAGAGAAATGCTATAAAGCAAGTGATGGAAAGCAAGATAAAAGGACAAACATTAGGACTTTTTTTTTCTTTTTCATGTTGAATGGGTTAACTATATTTATTTGATGATATATCAGATAATCTCCATTATCCTCATATATAATGATTTCCTTTCTTTGAATCTCGTTTTCTCTATTTCTCTCGTTGCATGTGAAGTCAATTTCAGGATATTGATAGCTTTCAAGAATGGAATAAATTAAAGATTGAAAGAGTAAGGTAATCAATCATGTCACGTGTAAGATTTTCTTACGTGACAATAATAAATTGTCCTTGACTGATACGAGACTAATCATGAAATTCCAAGAGAAGGGCAGATGGCTAATTCTAGAGAATCCTACTTAGCATAGCAGCGCATTAAGATTGACGTTCTTTTCTTTGTTGGGCCTAAAAATAATATATAGAAGATTTTTGTTGAGTTATTTTCTTGTATTCAAATGGTAAGTGTTATAGAAGATCACTTCCTCAGCACCATTTAGTCGAAATAATTTTTCTGAAGTTCTTGGGACTAAACAATGAGAAAGTTATTTGAGATCAACTCCTTCTAGCTAATCAATTATCTCAGACAGCGTGATAATGACCTTGATGATTGTTAGTTCGAACGTCTATTTTTAGTACTTTCCTTTCAATTCCTATGGATAATTAGCCACCTTTGTTAATTGATCATTAGGACAACAGAAACTTAAGTAACTAGCCTACCAACTACTACAATTATTCACCAGAAATGTCAGTGACATAAAAAAAAAGACTTAAAACATCTTAGACAGAATGATATTATTGAAAAGAACCGCAACAAGATAAAGGAACTTTGCATAAATAGCCGAGCGGATTTAATATTTACTTTTTCTTACATATGCACATTTATATACATAATATACATGGATTACACATGTCTTTTACATCCGCTGACTATTTTTTAAATTATCTATCTGGAGGGTGGCTGTTTTGTTTAATTTTTCAAAAGGGAATATTTGCATAAATAGCCGAAACTGTATACATATATAATCCATTGGTTATGCATAGTTATATACCTAATATACATGTATTATACATGTCTTTTACATCAGCTAACTATTTTTATTTTATACTATCTTGTGGGTGGCTGTATAGGTTAACTTTTCAAAAGATGGATCTTTGCATAAAGGATTAAAAGAAACAAAAACACTTGATCCTGTTGTGTTTAATTAAACGTCTAATTAGAATTCGTGGATGAAGATCTCTTATTAAGTATATAACGTATTTGCATGACCCAACAAATGTAATGTATTTTATTTAATCTTACTTACAAAAACCTTTTTCTTATTTTGTTTCTATCATTACATGTGCTTTTGTTGACAATAATCGAGTAAGGCGTATGATAAAACCTTTTTGTACTTCCATTATGGGAAAAAAGTGTAGGCACTGTCAACATCGAACTCAATATTTTGGCTCTAAACCTAATGATATAAGGAAGGGTCCTACAATATCTTTATTTAGTAAAAATAGCACGGTATAATCAGTTTTCGGACTAGTTATTCAAAAATAGTCAACATTTAGGAAGACAATAAAAAATAATTACTATTTTGCTGTAATAGAGATTGGTCTAGCATAATATATTGGAGTTCGGTGCACGTGTGCATGAACTCCAGCATATTATGTTGGACCGGTATATTTTATTGGCTCCAGTATAATATACTGGAGACTGGAGTACCAGTGCTCCAAATTCCAGTATATTATACTGGACATACTTGTTGGAACTCCAGTATATTACGCTGGAATTGTAGTGTACTTATGCTGGAACTTTATCATATTATGCTGGAGTTTCAGCGTACTTATCGTGGAATTCCAGTATAATATGTTGGAGTTCAAGTATACTCATGGTGAACTCCAGCATAATATACTGGAGTATTTTTCGGGTTTTGAATAGTATTTTTGCTTAATTTTTTCTTTACATAGAAGTGACTAAATTTCGATTACTTTTAAAAATTAATTATTTTTGAACGATCAGTTATAAATATGATTATTTTAAAATTTCTCCCTTTATGAAATTCAAAAGTTATATCTATAAGGAAAAATAAAGAAAGAGAGTAAGAAAGTGGGGAAAATGCTAAAAAGGAAATGTGAGTAAGCAACAAATTACATCAGGTTGCTATCTTATATCTTCCTTTTCATCCGGTAAAGCAAATATATTCACGAAATTTATTTGATGATTTATGTTGTGTGGTTACACTTGGGCGTGCTATCTTGTTTTCTTTAATTATAATATTAATGATTAAGCTGCTCTTTTTAAATCTAATAGCATATTACAGTATGGTGTTTAGTTTGCTTTAATTATTCTTAGCGGGATGAGTGAGAGAGTTTCTTGAAAAATGTTATTTATATTTGAAGTATAGTTTGACTGTTAGGGGACACGCAATGGTTTAAGTGTGAGATGTTGATGGTAGGTTAGGAACTCGCATATTTATACTCTAATTACTACTCTTTGAATGTATTTAAGCCTAATTATTAGTACTTTATACTTATTATGTGTGTTATGCTGTGTAGGATGCGATTTCGAGTGAGAAGCAAGTTTGGAGAGAGAATGGATGATTTGGAGTTTTGAAGTCTGAGTAGAAGCCTAAGAAATTAAGTCAGGATCGATCGAGAACCAAGTCTGGATATTAAAAGGCCAAAAGAAAGATTACTTTGAGAAAAAATACAATACCCCTCCGCGCCATACATGGGGTGCTAGTGCAAAATTCATGCATAGTGAAAAAAATAGACCTTTTAACTTTCCCACTAATATCGCGCATGGTGCCCCGCAGTAGTGTAGTTTTTTGTCCAACTTTTTCCACTTCATCTCAGAGAAGATAGTTTCTTCTGGGTCTGTTCCTATATAGTATAAATACACTAAAATACAATTTTTTGAGGACTTTTGAACTACAGAACATTGGGAGAGCATTGGAGACTCTAAAGGCATAAGGATTCATCATTCTTTCATCAACTCAACAATCGAGTTTGGATTGAATCCATATATTTTTTAATTCTTTAACTCTATTTGTAATTACTTTCTTCATAATTATGGAGTAGTTTACTTTAGAATATGACAGATATGGTATTTTAAATAATATTTGTGAATTTTAACTCTAGTTATTTTGCATGAATTCGTTTACGGGTCATTGAATTGATTTTAATTTTGTTCACCGAATTATTTAATCAAAAGATGAATATTTTAGGTGATTATCTTTGCATTATTTCGTTTGGTTTATTTAAGTAATTTTTTAAAGTAATTCAAAGAGCTTGTTGAATTGTTGATTAAACCAAGTTAGGAGAATATTCGATATACGTTTTCTAAAGATTGGTCTATTAACGTAGTCTTGCATACCTTTGCAATGCTTTATTTAGTTTACCTCGTAGAGTTCATATTTAATTAAGAGAGGAATTTTGATTATACGATTGAACTAATCATCGAGTGAATTCGTGAGGATCATTAGATTATTAAAATGAATTTGAACTAGAGTTAGATTACGAATAATTATTTTGCACCTATCTTGTGACATCTTCTTTTATTCATTATTTTGGTGTTACTCAACTTTATCTTTTTGTGATCAATTATTAACTGCTTCAGTACTTTTAGTAGTTTAATTTTAGTTCATAATTATCCCAATTAAAATGTTAATCATCCTGTTAAGATTAACTACTAGGAGTATTAATTAATCAATCTCTCGACGTTGAAAAAGAGACTTTGTCGAGCCATAATTAAATATATTTTTATTCATGATGATCATTATTCCTGGGTACTTTCCTTTCCCATGGATTGCTTATCCACTAACCTAACCTACTGGCTTACCAGTAATAATTTTACGAGTCACCAGAAATATCACCGACATCAAATTGTAAGAGAAATTAGGAAACAGTGTTATGTCGAGGAAGAAGTAAATTCGAAATTAAAGAAGATAAAGAATATCAAATTTTAATGTGAAATTTTTTTTAAATTGAAGGTAAAAACTACGGGATCACAGATCCAAAAAGTTCTACTATAACAATAAGAGGGTTACAAAAGTTCTTCAAATTGGCTACACAATAAGGGCCAAACACGGAGCAACAATAGCAACAACTAATCAATTGAAGAAATAGTATAATCCACGAAACAAAGCTGCTATTTGAGGCTCGAAATTAGATGTTACGAGCCTCCGAATCCGATCTCCGCCGTTCAAATCCAAGACCAAGATGTTATGAACACTCAGTCAAAATTTCAGTCTGATGCAACGGTTAACGAATCGAAAAATGTGATTTGAAGTTGGTTGGTCGGATAAAAATCTACAGCAAAACAAATTCTCTCTTCTTGTTGAGCTACAAGCTTATCTAGCTTCTAAGCCTAAACATAGACATTGATATTGGGTTGTATATTTACTGTATATTCATTGTATACTTTGTATATTGTAGGTTTATTTAGCTGTTTGGGCCTTAGCATAATCTGAGCCCATTTCTTTTTACATTTTCACTTGGGCCGTCTGACCCGACCCAAGGATTATGTATATCTGTATAGAACAAATATTTTGGGTTTATGAAGTCATTATCTCTCTCGGACATTCCAGATAGTTCTCTCATCTTCTCTCTCTTTCTCTCACTGTATCTCTCACTATTTTGCCTTCAATCTTTATGTTTTCATGGTATCAGAGCCAGGCCCATTCCAATTATTGTTACCAATGTTGGGCCCCCATTTATGTTGTCCATGCTCCAGAGATCTGGGCGTGAGGGGGGTGTTGAGTTGTCCCACATCGGAAGGATTTGAGGTTCTTGATCTCCTTATATGGCTTGGGCAATCCTCACCTCATAAGCTAGCTTTTGGGGTTGAGTTAGGCCCAATGTCCATACTTTTCATGGTATCAGAGCGGGATGATCCTCGGATTCTTCTCCGTTATTTGTTATCGATCGTGTTGGAAGTTTTATTGAAGGTTTTTCTTGGATATTTGTGAGAGATTCTGTTTACCGAGAGAACGATGTGTATTGAACGGATAATCGGAACTTTTACTGCTGTTTGATGGTTCGATCTTCACTCAGTGGATGTTTTGGGTGATTTTCCGACATCCATGACTTTTTTCCGGTGACTTTCCAGATTCTAGGGTTTCCAGTTGTCGGACCTAAGGTTTGACTGCTATCCGATGGCTCGATCCTCACTCGGTGGATGTGTTGGGTGATTTTCCGATGTCCCTGACCCTATTCCGGTAAGTTTCCAGACCCTACGGTTTTCGGTGGTTGGACCTAGGGTTTTATCTGGCGATTGAAGGCCGTTATTCTCCGGTCGCGAAGAAGGAGGGTAACTCTATCCCTGTTCTAAGTGTTGTATATTTTGCATGTGGGTTCTAATTCAACTTTAGCCTCTTTACTGAGTCTTTTTTTTTTATTTCAAACTGGTTATTGTTCATGACTTCAAATATGAATGTTAATACCTCCTCAGTAGACTCTACCAACCCCCTTTTTGTTTACTCTTCTGATGTTCCTGGAGTTTCTCCTGTGTCCACTCCCTTCTCGGGCAGTGGTTGTGGGGGTTGGAGGAGGAAAATGATTGTCGCGTTGTCTGCTAAGAACAAAATTAGTTTTGTTGATGGCACATGTCCCCGGCCAGTCACTAATGTGACTGAGCAAATACTACGGGACAGATGCAATAATATGGTAATTTCCTGGTTAACTGCCTCCCTATCCCCTCAAATTGCTGAAAGTGTGCAGTATTCTGATACTGCACAGAGTATATGGTCACAGCTTCAGACCAGATATGGCACTGCCAACAAGACCAAAATTTTTGAACTAAAAAGAGATCTTTCTCACTCTTCTCAAGGGTCTCTAGATGTAGCTTCATATTTTAACAAATTTAAAGGACTGTGGGATGAATTAGAAACAATGTGTACAAATCATGGGTAAAGATGTGTTTGTGCTGCCAAAAATGGCATAATACAGGAAGATGATGAGAATAAGGTGTTTCAGTTTCTAATGGGCCTTAATGAAGCATACATGGGGGTAAGCAGTAACCTATTGATGAAGCAGCCACCTCCAACCCTTGACAGTGTCTCCAATATGGTCCTTAGTGATGAAAAACAAAGACAAGTCCAGTCCCCTTCTCAGTTTAATCCAGACTCTATGTCTTTCAATGTCAACACAAATAGACATTCAGTTGGATTCAATAAGATCACAGTGCCTAATCCTTCTCCTCTTTTCAGACAAAGAGTTAATTTGATCAAGCTAGAGGCTCTTTATTCTGTAGATACTGCAAAACATCTGGGCACTTAATTGATAAGTGTTCAAGATTCATGGGTATCCACAAAGTACAACATTTAACAAGGGGAGGAGACCTGCTGCTGCTCATCTAACTGCTGGTGTGGATTTCCCTTCTTCTGAAGGACATGTGTCTGTTCCCCAAGGAAATCCTCCTGAAAGCCATCACCCTGTTACAAACATAGATGGCCAAAGTTATGTGATACCAGGGTTGAGCAGACAACAGTATGACCAATTGATGAGCTTGTTACAACAGACTCAGTTAGGGGATTCCACTGCTCAGACTCCTCCTCCCATGTATGCTGCTAATTTTGCTGGTACTATGCTAACTGAGAGCCCTATTTCTGATTCCAAGCTTTGCATGCTTACCCATACTTACTCTGCCACCTGGATAATAGACTCAGGGGCATCTAATTTACTATTCAACATAACACCTTTAACTGTACCCTACCTTGTAACTCTTCCTAATGGATATAAAGTGAAAGTGACATGCACAGGATCCTTTGCATTAAATCCATCCATCACCCTTCACAATGTCTTGTTAGTTCCTTCTTTTAAACACAACTTGATTTCTGTCCACAAGTTAGTGAAACAGTTGCATTGCATAGTTTTGTTTACTGCAACTTGCTGCTTCCTCCACATGATACAGGACCCTTCTCTGAGGAAGCCTCTGGATCTTGATAGAGAGGAGGCTGGTCTATACAAGCTTGTTTGGGCTCCAGCTTCCCCTTCTTGCTCTTGTACTTTTGTATACTCTAAATCTGACTCTTGTAAGCATGACAATTCTTCTTTTACTGGTTGCCATAAAGATGTTGCTTTACCTTCCAATGTAAATAGTTCCATCTGTAATAATGTTGTTACAACTGACATGAATTACATTTGGCATTTGAGACTTGCTCATACTTCATTTTCAAACATGAAATACATTTCTGGATTGTCTTTTCCTTTTGCTTCTAAGCAGTCTTTCGCTTGTTCTATCTGTCCTATGGCTAAACAGACTAGACTTCCCTTTCCTGATAGCACAATAACTACTTCTAGACCTTTCCAACTGATTCATGTGGACACTTGGGGCCCCTATCACACTCCTATTTCTTCTGGTTCTATATATTTTCATACAATAGTTGATGATTTCTCTAGGGCTACCTGGACACACTTACTGGGTCTAAAAGCAATGCCTTTGTCCTGCTTAAATCATTTCTGTGTATGGTTAAAACTCAGTTTAATGCTGTGGTTCAAATTGTTAGAAGTGACAATGCTTTGGAATTGGGGTCTAGTATTGAGGGTGCAACTTTCTCTAGTAACCAAGGGTTTATTCACCAAACAACCTGTCCTCATACTCCTCAACAGAATGGAGTTGTTGAAAGGAAACATAGGACTTTTCTTGAGGCATGTAGAGCTTTACTCTTCCAATCTGGCTTACCCATCTCTTTCTAGGGGGACTGCTTTCTAACTGCCTCCTATCTCCTTAACAGAATACCATCCAGACTTCTTCATCACAAATCTCCCTATGAAGTTTTTCATGGAAAGGCACAAACCTACTCTCATTTGAGAGCATTTGGGTGCCTTGCCTATGCTACTGTTCCAATTCCTCAAAGGGATAAGTTGAAACCTAGAGCTATTTTCTATGTATTCATTGGGTATCCTTTTGCCAAAAAAGGTTATAAGCTTTATGATCTCACTTCCAAAAAAATACTTAGTCTCCAGGGATGTTATATTTCATGAAACCTACTTTCCTTTTAAAACTGTTTCATCTTCTGCTCCTCCTGCTCCTTCTTCCTTTCCCTATGTTCCTCATCTTGAGCCTTCCTTCTCTGATACAGACTTGTTTATACCTGTCTGTTCCTCTCCTCCTCCTCCTTCTGCCACAACTTCCCCTTCTTCTAATCCAGCCTCCATTCCTCCCTTCAATCCTGATATTTCTCCTCCTGATTTGCCTTCTTCAACATATGTTCCTGCTCCCAGAAAATCTGGACGACAGCATAATCCTCCCTCTTATCTTAAGGACTATGTCTGTCAACTTCCTGCATTTTGAGACTCTTCTTCTTCTTCTATGGAATCTGAACCTCTCTATTACTCTCAAGTTGCATCTGTTCCAGTATGGCAGGGTGCCATGAGAAAGGAGTTTGATGCCTTGGATGCCAACCATACCTGGGTTGTTGTTCCTCTTCCTCCTGGTAAGAAACCCATAGGCTGCAAATGGGTTTATAAGATCAAATATAAGGCTGATGGCAGTGCTGAAAGGCATAAAGCTAGGCTTGTTATTAGAGGTGATACTCAGGTTGAAGGAGTTGATTTCACTGACACTTTTTCTGTTGTGGTTAAAATGTCCACTGTTAAGTGTATTATTGCTGTGGCTGTTAAGAATAATTGGAATTTATTTCAACTTGATGTTAACAATGCTTTCTTGCATGGTGATTTGGATGAGGAGGTATATATGAAGCTCCCTCCAGGTTTGACAGTTTCTTCTCCTTCTTCTGCCTCTGCTCCTCCTGTTTGTAAGTTGAAAAAGTCTCTCTATGGGCTGAGACAGGCTTCTAGACAATGGTAAGCTAAATTGTCTTCTGCTCTATATTCCAGAGGCTATACACATCCTTTGAATGATTATTCTTTATTCATCAAAGGTAAACCTGGATCTCTAGTGATTACAACAGTTTATGTGGATGACATTATTCTTACTGGGGATGACTATGATGAGATTGCTGCCCTGAAACTTTTTCTGGATGATCAGTTCAGGATTAAAGACCTGAGGTCTTTGCATTTTTTTTTTTGGGCATAGAGGTGTCAGTTGTTCCTGGTGGGGTGATCCTTAATCAGCGTAAGTATGCTTCTAACCTGCTGCATCAGTTTGACTCTATAAATGTTTCTCCTGTTGTTAGTCCTTTGGATATTAATGTCAAACTTCATGCTGATTCTGGTGATCTTTTCTCCTCCCGTGATCAATATAGGAGTCTTGTTGGTAAACTCCTATTTTTGACTCACACTACGCCTGACATCTGTTTTGCTGTTCAGCATCTGAGTCAATTTCTGAAATGTCCCAGAGTCCCTCATATGAATGCTGCCCTCCATGTCCTCAGATATCTTAAGGGCACTTTATCTTTGGGTCTGTTCTATTCTTCCAGTTCTGATTTCTCTGTTACTGTTTATTCTGACAGTGATTGGGTTTCCTGCCCTGATACTCGCAGATCTGTTACTGGTTTTTGTGTTATTTTGGGTGGTTGTTTGATTAGTTGGAAGTCCAAAAAGCAACCTTTAGTCTCCTTATCTTCTGCTGAGGCAGAATATATGGCACTCAGTAAAATGGTAGCTGAATTGTCTTGGCTCTATCGTTTACTTACTCATATAGGGGTTTCTGTTACTCTTCCCTTCTCTGTTTTCTGTGACAACCAGGCTGCCATTCATATTGCCAAGAATCCTGTTTTTCATGAGCGGACCAAGCATATTGAGGTGGATTGTCACTTTATTAGGGACCAGTTGACTGGTGGGCTTATTACTATCTCCCATGTCCCTACTTCTCGACAGCTTGCTGACCTCCTCACCAAGCCTCTGCCTGGGACTGTCCTCCATCCTCTACTGCTCAAGTTGAAGGTGGTCTCCCCCTCCAACTTGAGGGGGGTGTTGAGCTACAAGCTTATCTAGCTTCTAAGCCTAAACATAGACATTGATATTGGGTTGTATATGTATTGTATATTCATAGTATACTTTGTATATTGTAGTCTTAGTTAGCTGTTTGGGCCTTAGCAAAATCTGAGCCCATTTCTTTTTACATTTTACACTTGGGTCGTCTGACCTGACGAAGTATTATGTATATCTATATAGGAACATATATTTTGGGGTTATGAAGCCATTCTCTCTCGGACATTCCAGAGAGTTCTCTCATCTTCTCTCTCTTTCTCTCACTGTATCTCTCACTATTTTGCCTTCAATCTGTATGTTTTAAAGCTCTCTCAAAACTCACTCTTATGTGCTTAAGTCTTTCAAAGACTTGTATCAATGAGTATAGAATAATTCTCCAAGGTTGTTCTATTTATAGATCTTGAGTGGTGTTTTCTCTAAAGCCAAAACTCACTCAAAATAGGAATAAACTGAAATAGTATTAGGCCATTGAGCCTTTGGCTGGATAATATGGGTATGTGCCGAACAACATCTTGGGTATTATCATTTTTAGCCCACACTAAAAACTATTTATATTTGATAATTAAAAAAGTTTATAAAATTTGTATAATTTTTTATATATAACTTACGGAATATATATATATATATATATATATATATATATATATATATATATATATATATATATATATATATATATATATATATATATATATATATATATATAATTTACATATGTTTTCGATTATTATTTTTACACAACTATACAATATCATTTTTCCAAACATCATAGTGCAGAATTATGGAAGAGCTGTTGATGAAAGCCAAAATGGTAAAGAAACGAAACTACTCCACATAATAGCAATTTTTAGAAAACTACATGTAAAATTGAAATTCTTATGCTTCCTCGTATTACACTATTACGTACGTAACGCATTTGCATGATGCTATAAATGCGATGCTTATTAATTAAAATCCTATATCACCTTCAACAATGTTTTTTTTCTTTTCATTTTTCCATTATAAATATGCTTTTGTTGATAATAATCGAACAGTGACATGATAAGCTTCTTTATTTTTTAGCCATGAAATAAAGTTGGAGCCATTATGAACGTCGTATTTTATAGGCTATAATCAAAAGATAGAAAGGTAGGGGCTTTATTTCCTTTTCATGTTGAACGAGCTAATCATATTTATTTGATCATATTAAATATTCCCTACTAAATATGTGGTGGTTATCCATGGGTATGATGAATATTTTCTAAGGATTTCCTTTCTTAGAATTTCGTTTTCTATATTTTTCTCATTGCATGCAAGTGAAGTCAATTTCACGAAGTTGATAGCTTTCCAAGAATGAAAAAATGATTGAAACAGTAAGGCAATTAATCATGTCACATGTAATAATCTTTTACGTGACAACATTACAACAATAAATTGTCCTTGACAGTTATGAGACTAATCATGAAATTTTAGAAGGGCAATTGGCTAATTCTAGAGAATCCTACTTAGAAGCTCCTTAGGATTGATGTTCTTTTCTTTCTTAGGCAATAAAATAAGAAATGTAAGTTGTCTAATATCCATCATATATAGAATCAATCATCACTTTTATATATATATATATATATATATATATATATGAAATAATTTTCAGATCAAACCCGGGCATATCAAAACGAGCCAAGTTAATAGATAGATCATAATCAAACCTGTTCAAAGTTCGTCTGAATCGTTATAAATTTGTTAAAATGGTCAAATAGTGGGTCATAATTAACCCAAACCCATCCAATATGATGAAGTACCTACTCTTTTTTCTTTTTTTTTTTTTGGTTTTCCTCTTTGACATAATTCTATAATATTAACATAATTCTCAATCTGCAAATTCCCATAATACCCAAATTCTTGGAAGTAGACCCATCAAGGTACACTGTTTTGATCTATCTTGACCCGATATTTTCACGGGTCATTTCAACTTCAATTCACTATATCAAGTCAATAAACGAGTCATGACCCAATCCTTTAAGCTTGAACAAATTGAGGTGGCTACAAATGAATGGGTCAAATGTTACCGCCTCTAATTGCAATCGATCATGCACGTAGAAAGAAAGTTGCGCACAATTTCATTCAACCACTATGATATTTTACACTAGACACCTTCATCAAGCTGATATCTTCGTCTCCACTTTTCATTTGTAATTCATGTATAGCTATTTTATATATTAATCATATAATTTTCTTGTTTTAGGATGCTTGTTGCAAGTACCAGAATATATGTGATGATAGAAATATGTCCAACAAGGAGAGCAAAAACAAACATGACCCTTTAACTTGGATGGAAATATACGATGGTCTCCCAGCCAATGACAATAATCAACAAGGTGAAAAACAAAACAAATCTAATAATGAAACTGATAGAGATTGTCATAAATGGAGTAGTGATTCTAATAAGCTACTGCAATGTGTGTAAAAAAGGCTACTTGGACAAGCAAGATCAGAATTGGGTTACTGCATTATCGATTTGTGTTGTTAACAGTGTTGTCCTCCTTTCATTTTCTTGTTACTTTTATAGTAAGATTTTTGGGGAGCCTAATAGGGAAAATACTAAAAACAGCAAAGTCCATCCTGCTGATGGATAGGATATGTAACAAAGTAGAGATATTGGTCCTATGTATCATAATTTATATACGTATGTGTCCTCGTAGAATAGCATACTGACAAGTTTAGTAGTTTCTTTTGTGTTGTTTATAACTTTGATTCTGTGCGAATTTAAGGCCGTAATAGAAACTAGATTTGCGTGCCTTTTAACGAATTGACACGATGGATTGGTAGAAGAGTTCTATCAATAAAATTCAATCCCGATCTTGATGGGTCCATCACAATATTAGGTAAGCCCGACTAAT
This sequence comes from Nicotiana benthamiana, assembly GCA_034376525.1. Lineage (NCBI taxonomy): Eukaryota > Viridiplantae > Streptophyta > Magnoliopsida > Solanales > Solanaceae > Nicotiana > Nicotiana benthamiana. Next base: position 71,369,098 of record CM067330.1, read on the forward strand.
CTACCAACTTTAATCATTTTATACACACAGATAATTTACTCAATCATCTTTGAATCTTTGAATCACTAGGAAAGAAGTCCATTCCACAAACTAAATGCCCACTATGTGTATATTTGAAGAAGAAAAAAGAAGAGAAGTTCCATGAAGGAGGAGGACGTTACTTCTTGGGTAGACAAAAAAAGGAGCGAGTTTCAAATTTTCATCACACTTTATACGTTAATTACATTAATAGTGGGTGTATTAGTTTAAACTGCTAAAATAATTTCCATGAAACCTTTCAATCTTATCCTTTTTTTAAATGGGTGGGGTGAATTAATGTGGGTGACCTCGATCCAAAACCCAAATATCCAATATCTCCTACTTCGTTTATTATGGACCGAACAAAAGAGTAGTACAATGTTAATTACACAGATAGTTCATACAAGCAAATAGTTCTTGCGAGCGATACCTATTAAGGTTGTACAACATCTCCATATAAAATTCAATCACATACGAAAAGGATTCACTACCAACATGAGGATCTTATTACTTGTAATACCCCAGAAATTATTTGCTACTCTAGTAGCTAGTTATTTGATCCTACCAACATGACAATTAGTAATATGCTAAAGTAGCAACATCGAATGATACTTCAAGAGACAATAAAGTTCAAAATATATTCTAAAGAAAAGACAATATTACATTTCAAGGTCTCACACAATGAAGAAGCAGGGATCCTGTTGCGACTCCAAATCCTGCCTAGGTCTAGTGATGGCACCAGAGACTAGGCAAGCTGATTTCTTACAACAGTTAAACCAGTTAAATATAATATTTTTAAAACATAGTTTAATGTAAATATCAAAATAAATGTGACACAAGACTACGCGATAATAATCACAACAATTCTCCAAGGAATAGACAGTACAGAATTATGAAATCTAGATGAATACATAGTAATATCTCAAGATGAGCTACAAAATTGTTCATTGCCGACTTAGCAGTACAATCAAAAGGAAAAGGACTCCAACGGACTGCAACGACCAAGTAGCTCTACTTTGAATCCTCGCAATAAAAAAGCTAACTAAGCCTGAGTATGTTATCCCCAATATCCAAATCTGCAAAAAAAATATAGAAGTATAGTATGAATACACCATGGTCGGTATCCAGTAAGTATCAAGACTAACCTCGGTGGAGTAGTGAGGAGGTATAAGTCAAGACACCTACTAGTCATAAAACATGTGCAGTATATAAGTATAAAGCGAATAATGAAAACAAGAAATCAATAATCTGCTCCGAAATAGAGCTTCATCAATTTCATTAGCTCCGTTGGGTGATTGGGGGCTTAGGGGCATGTCTGGATTGTATCTTGGAGGTCCGTAGCTTATTTATGCTTGAAATGGCAAAAGTTGAATTTCTGGAGTTTCAGGACGATAATTTAAATAAAACAATCAACCCAAATCCTTCGGAGTAATTCCCCAGATAAAATTACACAAGATATTTACCTCAAAGAAGATAAATTAATACTCTTAATAGACCTTCTTGTGCGAAACAACCTTCGGACGGATTGAATCTAGCCAAAATAACTTGATATCATAAATAAAAGCCATATATCTAAATCATAAAGCTTCGATCTTTAATGAAAATCAAAAAGTAAATCCCGATCCGTGCCTCGAGATCTGACAAAAATCAAAAAATTCTACGGAAAAGGTTCAAATATGCCCTTGTACTATACAAAATTGAGCATATTTGCTCTTCGTTAATACTTTAGCCCATTTATGCCCTTACTGTCACATAGTTTGTCCATATATGTCCTTACTATTACATAGTTGGTCTAAATATATCCTTTTCAAAACGGAGATTCACCCAAATTAATTCTCTCTTTTGTTAAATTGTACTAAAATGTATGATAGCCACTATTTCCTTTTTATTAATACTTTTTTCTTTATTTTTCTCTTTTCTTTCTTCTTTTTTCTTTTCTTCTTTTTTTTGTTCCGTCTTCTTTCTCCTATATATGATTTCCTCCATTGATGATGTCTTCTCCATTTTCATCATCAAATTCCTGTGATTTTATTCCTAAAAATCAAACCTACACCAGTAAAAGCTTTCAAGCAAGAAGGTTGTATTCGAATTTTAAGGTATGATATGGTTATTCGGATTTTAAGGTGTTGTTCATTGTGGAGCTTCAAATATAAAGGGAACAAGACCTTTAAAATCTGAATAACCATATCCTACCTTCACCCAATTAACACCACCGAAAAATTTCTCCGATAATTTTCATCTCATTCAGGTCACACGAACCTGTGGGGTTTGTGGTAATAAAATTAGCATGAATTCATGAGTATTATCAAGTGAAATAGGTGATGAAAATGGAGAAGGCATCACCAATGAAGGAACCCGAATATAGGAGAAAGAAAAAGAAACAAAAAGAGAAGAAAAAAAAAAGAAGAAAGAAAAGAGAAAAATAAAGAAAAAAAGTACTAATAAAAAGGAAATAGTATTTGTACTATAGTTTAGTACAAACAAAGAGCTAATTAATTTGGGTGAATTTTCGTTTCGAAAAGGGCATATAGAGAACCAACTATATAATAGTAAGGCAATATATGGACCAACTATTTGGCAGTAAGAGCATATATGGGCTAAAGTATTAATGAAGGGCGAACATATTCAATTTTGTATAGTACAATGGCATATTTGGACCTTTTCCGAAGATTCTAATGTCATGACCCAAGCCGATAGACCGTGATGGGCACTTGGTACCTTATTTAACTGAATAACAACATAACATATCTTTTCATATCATACTATCATAAATAACTGAGCCAGAGAGGCTGCTGGTAAATAGGCAGAATATAACAGGTAATGCCAACTTATACATAAGACATATGGGCTTCTAAGACCAAAATAACCACTTGAACACTAAACATAGGTTGACAAGGCCATACGATCTTTTAGTACATGACATCTGTCTACAAGGCTTTAAGAATACATAATTTTCATAAAGGTCGGTACAGAGTCCCTCCATACCAACAATAAAAATCTAACTCATATTAACCAAACAAGCGGCTCTGAAGCAAATGGAACGTACCAACATCTTCTGCTGAGCTGATAGCGTACTTGGAGGGCTTTCGACTTGTCTATCGGGACCTGAGGGCATAAAACGCAACATCCTCAAGCAAAAAGGGACATCAGTATGAATAACGTACTGAGTATGTAAGGCACATACATAAGTATATAATAGATATGGAGGAAATATGGAGTAAATTACTCCACCTCTAAATCTGGATAACTTTGTAAATGATGAAATAATTATAGTGTCATGCATATGGGTATAAATGTCATGTCGTGCATAGGTACATGTTGTTGAAACACGTCCTCAAGGCACTAAACTAAACGTGTGTTCATATTTGTAGGTTTTGATAAATGACAAACGACGCGCAATTGACATATGACGAGGTCCAAGCACAAGCGCGCAATTGACACTTAACGAGGTTCAAGCACAAGACCAACAAAGATCATGATCAAGCAAAGACATAAAGTTATACATGAGTCGTTCTTTAGTTGTGACCTTGATCCGACAATTAACTCAAGACTTGGCTTCTCTCGTAAAATCATTTTTATCAAACCATGCATATTTAATTTAAAGCAAAATGATTTTCAAACATTTTATTTTAGCCAAAATGATTTTTAAACATGCCTCTCAAATCTGGACAAAGATAATCGATTGTGTACTTTATGATAATCGATTAGGTTAAGACAATGTACACCAGATTTACAAAGCTGAATAATAATCGATTATGTACCTTATGATAATCGATTATGTTAAGGCAGTGTACATTAGATTTTTCAAAGCTACAAGATAATCGATTATGTACCTTATGATAATCGATTATGTTGAGGCAGTGTCCATCAGATTTTTCAAAGCTATAAAATAATCGATTATGCACATTATGATAATCGATTATGTTGAGGCAGTGTCTATCAAATTTTACAAGACTGTAAAATAATCGATTATGTACTTTATGATAATCGATTATGTTAAGACAGTGTAGTCCGAAGTTTTCAAAATATAAAAGATAATCGATTATCCTTATAGCATAATCGATTATGCAAATGAACGTTGCCAAAGTATTTTTAAACTCTGAAAGATAATCGATTATACACAATCTGATAATCGATTATGTTAAGTAAAATCTGAATATGATTTTTTGAACGTTGTCAAGTAATCGATTATACATAATCTGATAATCGATTATGTTAAGTAAAATTTTAATATGATTTTTTGAACGTTGTCAGGTAATCGATTATACGATTTGGATAATCAATTATTCTGCTTAAAATCTGGGAATGATTTTTGAACGATTGGAAAATAATCGATTATGCAAATCAGATAATCGATTATCTTAGCACAAAATCAGCAATTCTTGATTGGCAATTAGGCAACGGTTATGGGGGTTTTAAACACTATAAATACAACTCAAAATCAGTCTTCTAAGTACAACAACTGATTATATTCTTGCTAAAGCTTGCATACTCTCATATTCATCATTTTCTATTCATTTAATAAGTTTTTGAGAGCCAAACTCTTGACGAAATTTGTTGTGTTCTTGAGCGTATTTATTTTACTCATATCTACTCTTAAAGAGAGTCTTGTATTGAGTGCTAAGTGTTAGTATACACTTGAAGGGAAGTGTTAATCCCTTGTGGTTGTAAGAAGGAAAGTTTTCATTCCTTCGGTTGAAGTCTTGAAGTGTGGTATCTTCGAGCAAAGGTTGTTGAGGCTTGTGTGACTCAAGTTATCAGTTTGTAACGGTTTGTTAAGCACCCGTAAGCTTAACGAAGTTAGTGAAATCTCGAGAGAGTCTCTCGAGGACTGGACTAGCCACAGGTTGTGGTGAACCAGGATAATCTCGGTGCGTTCGTTCCTTATTATTTACTTACCGCACTTATTTCAATCCTGCAATTTTTTAATTCCGCAAGTTTATATTGTTTTTTATTATAACGCTATTCACCCCCCCCCCTAGCGTTAAGCGTATATTCTAACAATTGGTATCAGAGCCCAACTCTCTGAAAGACTTAACCGTTTGAGAGAAACAATCCATGGCTTCTACTCGTGACTTTAATACAGGAATAGGTGAAGGACAATGCTCCACCAGACCAACACTGTTCGACGGCAGAAACTATACGTACTGGAAGGAGAGGATGAGAATATTCATCCAATTGAATAATTTTCATCTATGGAAGGTTATAACGAAGGGAGAACAAATTCCAACCAAAAAGGTTGAAAATGAATGGGTTCCAAAATCCGAAGATGAATACGATGCGGATGATATCCGAAAAGTGCAGAACAACGCTAGAGCCATCAACTTATTATATTGTGCTGTAAATGCTGATGATTGCAGGAAAATATCATGTTGCACAACGGCTAAGAAAATGTGGGATAAGCTGGAAATCACGTACGAAGGTAGAGACCAGGTAAGAGAAGCTAAAATTGATTTTCTAGCCCATGCATATGAACTGTTTCACATGAAGGAAAGCGAGAGGATCGATTACATGTTCGAACGATTTTCAAAAATCGTCAATGACCTACATGCTCTTAAGAAGACCTTCACGGATAAGGAACTTGTACGAAAAATTCTCTGAAGTCTCACTCCGGAATGGCGCTCCAAGGCCGACGCGATTCAAGAGTCTATCGGCGTTTCAAGTGTCACCATCGGCGAACTAAGAGGTAATCTTAAAAACTATTAATCTACTATACTTAACCCTCCGTTTAATGATCAAAGGAAACAAAGAATCGCCCTCAAGGCAAGCACGGCTCAACCTCAAAATGATGAGGACTCAAACAACGGAGATAACGAGTTCGGACTCGTTATTAAGAAGTTTCAAAAGTTCAAGCGAAAATAGTATGAACGAAAAGGCAAACAACAAGGAGATCAAGTAAAGTGCTATGGATGTGGAGAAATCGGGCACATTAAATCAAATTTCCCAAATGTCAAAAAGGAGAAGAAACCCTTCAAGAAACAACGAGCATACATATCTTGGGGAGGTGACTCCGGAGACGAATCAAGCGACGATGAAGAAGACGAAGCCGCAAATCTATGTCTCATGGCACACGAAGACAATCAAGAAGAGGTATGTCAAATTTCTTCAAAAAATTTCTTTTCTCTTGAGGAAATGCAAAATGCTTTTGATGAATTGTATAGTGAATTCATTAGAGCTTCCGAAACTGTTAGAGACGTAAAGAAAATTCTTCTTTGAAAGAAAAAGATTTTGAAAAACAACTCTCTTTGAAAGAAAAAGATTTGGAAAAATTGATTTTGGAAAATGAGAAGTTGAAAGAAGAAAACAAATTTTTCGGCAAGAGAAGCGCCGATAAACCCGAGAGTTCTAGTAAAAATTGTATTTCTTGCATGCATCTAAAAGATGAAGTAGAAAGACTTAAGGGCACCCTAGATAAGTTCAATTCTTCTCATAAAAATTTGAATGATGTTCTTGTCAATTTGAAGTCGACCAAACATGGCATAGGTTTCAAAAACGAGCCAAAAGAAAAAGTTGAAGCCATCCCCCAACAACCCAAGGCTCAACCTAGGATAAATAAAATAAACATTCATCCTAGAAATAACCATCCTAGAATCAACATGCATCCTAGACCAGACACTAGAAGAAACTTTGAACATTTTAGAACGCCTAGAAATGGCCTTCAACAATCGCAACCTAGACATACTCGACCTAGAAACAATTATTCTAGAAACGCTGCATATCCTAGAACAAACAGTAGGAGAAATGATTTTCAAGGATTGCACAATAGTCATATTGTCAAAAATAGAGCAAACGATTTTCGTACCTCCAACTACTACCAACCTAGAAGAATGCATAATCCTAATGTCATTAGTCACCATTGTAGTCGAATAGGACATATTGCTCCTGCTTGTTTTACTAGACAGACACTTAACTGCATGTCAAGCACAACAGCATTTTACACCTAATTCTCAAGGACCCAAAGCAGCTTGGGTACCAAAAACTCATTGATTTGTCTTGTAGGTATGTTTGAAGGGATCAAGTGTACTTTGGAACCTTGATAGTGGATGCTCCAAACACATGACCGGAAACGCATCCAAGTTCCTTCAACTAGAACACAATGAAGGACGAAACGTTATTTTTGGAGATAACAACAAGGGAAAAATTATCGGCATTGGCTCGGTCGGTAAGAATGAATCTTCTTCCATTAAGCATATATTGCTAGTTAAAGTTCTAAAACATAATCTCTTGAGCATAAGTCAATTATGTGACAAGGGAAATCTTGTTTTGTTTGATTCGGAAGAATGCTTAGTTTTTCGTCGTAGTAATTTTAAAATTATTCTTCGTGGTTTTAGAATTGATAACATCTATATGGTTGATCTTGAAAACTCTTCATCAGAGTATGTGAATTGTCTTATGAGTAAATAAGATGATATGTGGTTATGGCATCGTAGAGTAGCTCATATCAACATGCATATTTTAAACAAATTGGTTTCACAAAATTTAGTTATTGGTCTTCCAAATTTGAAATTTGAAAATGACACTATTTGTGATTCTTGTCAAAAAGGGAAGCAAACAAAAGCATCTTTTAAATCTAAGAATATTGTTTCAACTACAAGACCTTTGCAACTTCTTCACATGGATCTCTTTGGACCATCTCGCATTGAAAGTCTTGGTAGAAATCGTTATGCTTTTGTTATTGTTGATGATTATTCTAGATTTACATGGACACTATTTCTTGCTCACAAAAGTGAGGCTTTTCAAAATTTTAAATGTTTTCTTAAACGTGTTCAAAATGAAAAGAACACAATCGTCACTTCCATAAGAAGTGATCATGGGGGAGAGTTTGATCACAATCTCTTCACGGACTTTTGTGACGAACTCGGTATTGAGCACACCTTCTCTGCTCCACGTACACCACAACAAAATGGAGTGGTGGAACGGAAAAATAGGTGTCTCGAAGAGATGGCTAGAACCATGCTCGATGAGGCTAAGATTCTCAAACAATTTTGGGCGGATGCCGTGAGTACCGCATGCTACGTTTTAAACAGAATAGTCATAAGGCCAATACTCATGAAAACTCCCTATGAACTCTATAAGGGAAGGAAACCTAATCTCTCCCATCTTAGAGTATTCAGTTGTAAATGCTTTATTCATAACAACGGAAAAGATAATTTGGGAAAATTTGATGCCAAATCGGATGAAGGAATTTTTCTTGGTTATTCATCACGTAGCAAAGCATATAGAGTATTCAATAATAGAACCGAAACTGTTGAGGAATCCCCTCATATTGTGTTTTTTGAAAATAATGCTCGCTTGGCGAGAAAGGATTCTGGTTTTGATCTTGCAGGTATTTTAAACACAATAAGTCCTCAAGACAAAGTACGAGAGGAAAATCCAAAGGAAATTCAAGATGAAATCTTGAAACAATTATCGGAGGAAGCGCCACCACTGGTGAAAGAAACGAAACTGCCTAACGCGTGGAGGACAATCAAAGACCATCCTCTCGATAAGGTAATTGGCGACATTGAACAAAAGGTAAGTACTCGAAACACTCTTAAGAACACCTTAGGACACACTTCTTAAGAGATCACGTTGTCAATTGGTCAACATCTTCACAAAGCTCTTAGAGAAAGAATTCTTAATTCTTGACTCCACAGTGATCCAAGTCATGCATTGCATTATTCTTTTAAAAATTTACTAACTTGAGCGTCGGAGGCGCCTAATTCTCTTTTGCAGGTATCACCTTAAAAGCAGGGGGAATTATAAGACGATGGTGTAGAATAATCGATTTCTCGAAAGTCGATAATCGATTATCACTTCTTTTTGTCCTATGATTACTATGCCGGAAAATCGATTAGCAAGTATCACTAATCGATTATTTACGTTTTATGTTTATTATGCCGGAAAATTAACATAATCGATTATGCAACACTACAATCAATTATCTAACAGCTTGTGCTTTGCAGGTTTTTGGATGGTAAATATAAAAATCGATTATCAATTTTTTACAATCGATTTTGTTGACATTATTTTTCAAAAGTTAATTGTGACAATAATCGATTTTTAAAAAAAACTGTATAATCGATTACCGTCTCGGCTATTCATTACTGCTCTTCCTAAAATAATCGATTATCTCAAAAGTATAATCGATTATTTCCCGAGTCAGAAAATCACTGTGCACTCTGTGTCAGAATAATCGATTACCATAGTTCAATAATCGATTATCCTCAGTCAGTATTTCAAAATTGTTACCGTTTCTAACTGTTTTGTCTCTTAAATTTCTGCAGATTTTCATCTTCAATGCAATGCCATCCTTCTCATTATAAATAGGTGCTATAAGTCTTCAATTTCTTCACTCAAACATCAAACTTATCTACCAAACTCTCAAAATTTCTCAAATTTCTTTCAAAGGCTATTACTACTTGTTCAAAATGTCGGGCAGAAACTCCAAACGTGCTCGTGCCGGCAAAAATGTTGCCTCCTCTTCCGCCTCTCGTCCACCAATTTATTGTTATAAAGATGGCTCCTTCTTACGCTTCAACAGTGAAGAACAACTTATGCGCTTCGCTGAAAAGTTTGAAAATCGAGAAATCCTCCCTCCATGATTTTCCACTAATCGATTTCTTAGTCAAAGCGCCCCTCCATCCACAGAAAATATGCTCCTACAAAGCCAACTCCTTGATTTCCTATACCTTCACACCCCTTACATTCATCCTTCCTTAATTCAGGCCTTCTATTCAAATCTCGAGAAAGACGAAGATGATGAACTCTTCTCGACCGTCAATGGAATTCACATCCCTGTATCTGAGGAAAATATTCAAGCCATCACTAAACTTCCGCGCAATGGGGAAGACATTTTACGCTATACTAGGGAAGAAGGCGCTTTGTTTGATGAACAACTTCTTTTTACTCAAATCGGCATCGGTGAATTTTTTCCAACTCCGGACCATCGTCGTCCCACCATCACAAACATGCTCCCCGAATACCGTTTAATTTTTTATGTCATCACCCGCGTTCTAAAACCGCGGAAATTCAATCATACAACTATATCTCATGAGGATTCAAAACTCATGCATGCCATCATCACCGGAGCTCGCATCAATTGGTGCAAGTTCGTCAAGACTCATATGTATGATGCTATTGGGGAAGATAAGCCTCTCCCTTATGCTTTTGTCGTTATGACCCTTCTTGTTGCATCCGGTGTCGACACTTCCGTCGGCCCTCACAAAAAGGTGACGAAACATTGGGAAATACAAGAATCTTCATTTCCCAATATCGGTGAGCATCCACCTCCTCATCCAACTCAGCGACGTCGTCCTCCGGCCCAATCCGATGTATCCCTCAATACCATTTCCGAGCAAATTGCGTCTCTGTCCACCTCCATGAATCGCATCGATATGAATGTCACTCGTCTCTCCCATGAACTTCATGGATACTTTGACCATGTCAATTATCCATATGCCCAAATTTTCCTTCGGGAAGATGTACCGGATGCCGAGCCGGAAATTAATATTGATAATGAATAATTTCTTTCTTTTTGTTCTATGTTTCATTGTCTATTTTTATGTACTTGGATTTTTGGTTAATCAATAAACAAGTCATTTACTAATGTTTTTTTTGCTACTGTCAAAAGGGGGAAGAATAAGGGCTATGCACTTAATATTTATTGGCATAAATTGAGGGGGAATTCATATGTTGAGGGGGAACTAATTGCATATCTATATACTTGTCTTGGATCATCATTATGAATTATCTAATATGCATATCCCGATATTGGTTTGCCATTATCAAAAAGGGGAAAATTGTTGAAACACGTTCTCAAGGCACTAAACTAAACGTGTTTTCATATTTGTAGGTTTTGATAAATGACAAACGACGCGCAATTGACATATGACGAGGTCCAAGCACAAGCGCGCAATTGACACTTAACGAGGTTCAAGCACAAGACGAACAAAGATCATGATCAAGCAAAGACATAAAGTTATACATGAGTCGTTCTTTAATTGTGATCTTGATCCGACAATCAACTCAAGACTTGGCTTCTCTCGTAAAATCATTTTTATCAAACCATGCATATTTAATTTAAAGCAAAATGATTTTCAAACATTTTATTTTAGCCAAAATAATTTTTTAACATGCCTCTCAAATCTGGACAAAGATAATCGATTGTGTACTTTATGATAATCGATTAGGTTAAGACAATGTACACCAGATTTACAAAGCTGAACAATAATCGATTATGTACCTTATGATAATCGATTATGTTAAGGCAGTGTACATTAGATTTTTCAAAGCTACAAGATAATCGATTATGTACCTTATGATAATCGATTATGTTGAGGCAGTGTCCATCAGATTTTTCAAAGCTATAAAATAATCGATTATGCACATTATGATAATCGATTATGTTGAGGCAGTGTCTATCAAATTTTACAAGACTGTAAAATAATCAATTATGTACTTTATGATAATCGATTATGTTAAGACAGTGTAGTCCGAAGTTTTCAAAATATAAAAGATAATCGATTATCCTTATAGCATAATCGATTATGCAAAATGAACGTTGCCAAAGTATTTTTAAACTCTGAAAGATAATCGATTATAGACAATCTGATAATCGATTATGTTAAGTAAAATCTGAATATGATTTTTTGAACGTTGTCAGGTAATCGATTATACGATTTGGATAATCTATTATTCTGCTTAAAATCTGGGAATGATTTTTGAACGATTGGAAAATAATCGATTATGCAAATCAGATAATCGATTATCTTAGCACAAAATCAGCAATTCTTGATTGGCAATTAGGCAACGGTTATGGGGGTTTTAAACACTATCAATACAACTCAAAATCAGTCTTCTAAGTACAACAACTGATTATATTCTTGCTAAAGCTAGCATACTCTCATATTCATCATTTTCTATTCATTTAATAAGTTTTTGAGAGCCAAACTCTTGACGAAAGTTGTTGTGTTCTTGAGCGTATTTATTTTACTCATATCTACTCTTAAAGAGAGTCTTGTCTTGAGTGCTAAGTGTTAGTATACACTTGAAGGGAAGTGTTAATCCCTTGTGGTTGTAAGAAGGAACGTTTTCATTCCTTCGGTTGAAGTCTTGAAGTGTGGTATCTTCGAGCAAAGGTTGTTGAGGCTTGTATGACTCAAGTTCTCAGTTTGTAACGGTTTGTTAAGCACCCGTAAGCTTAACGAAGTTAGTGGAATCTCGAGAGAGTCTCTCGGGGACTGGACTAGCCACAGGTTGTGGTGAACCAGGATAATTTCGGTGCGTTCGTTCCTTATTATTTACTTACCGCACTTATTTCAATCCCGCAACTTTTTAATTCCGCAAGTTTATATTGTTTTTTATTATAACGCTATTCACCCCCCCCCCCCCTCTAGCGTTAAGCGTATATTCTAACACATGTTTCATAACATCATCAGGTCTCTGAGGGCATCCATCATATCATTCCGGCCACTGTGGGCAAAATCATCAACGTATACCAGATGATGTGGTGGTGGTGCGTATATAACTCCATAACCTTTCTCATATTCCACATATATATATACACATATATATACATATACATATACATATATATATATATATATATATACACACACACACATATATATATATATATATATATATATATAGACACACACACACACACACACACACATATATATATATATATAAGCGTATATAATTTCATATGATCATGGGTCAATGTACATGAATATAATGCATGAAAAGTACGTTAATAAAATCTTTCAGAATGTCATAAGACCATTTTGCCTTTGACTAATATCATAAAGTAAACTCTTTTTAACTTTCATATTTTTCTGAGACCCATGAACAGATGATAAAATATTATAACACATGAAAATTCAAGAACATAGATATCTCTAATACCACTATGAATAGAGTCATTTATGAAATTTTTGCATTTGTTCGTTTCTTTATTTTTATATAGATCATGCCAAAAGAAAGAAGGGATAGCCTTAACATACCTAAGATAGGGAAAAATCCATATAATATATTTTGTAGGAGCTCGAATCTGTCACTGTTCTAACGTTTTAATTGTTGAAAACTTTAAAGTAGCTAATGTTCTTTGGATTGTAAAATGCTAATTCCCTTTGGAATTGTAAACTCCTATGGTTCTAATTGATGAAAGTTTTTTGAAACAACTAAAGAAAACTAATGTCTTCAAGACATGAACAAGAAGGCTAACGTTTTTTGGGTTTTTGCCAAACTTTAATGTCTTTGAATTGTGTAATAATTCACAAGACATGTAGTATCTTTTCCTTTGTTATTTAATTGCCGCCTATCAAAGAAATGACTTCTTTACAATGTGGCTAGCTGCCATATTAGAGGGGGAATTTTATTAAACTTTATCTACTTATTAATTAATTAGGTAGTGTCCTATTATTCGGTAATTAACTAATTACCCGTATAATTAAGAATTATTTCCACTTACTTAAAATACTACTCACTTTTAATCTATCTTGTACACCTTATGTTCATGTAGTGCCTTGTATAGAACTAGTTCATTAATACCATATATTTTAGTTCGTGCTCGTATTTAACCCCAAAATACAAAATTTTGACGAAAATTCATTTTCTTTGACTTGCTTCCCCTTTCACCTTTACAAATTTACTCATCACTTGTAAAATAGCGTAATCCTTATAATCTCCAAATAATTTTTTACTTGGACTAATGTCAATTACCTTACGATAAATTCAACGTACAATACTACAGGGTGCAACATCATCGTAACTTAATACTACGAAGCGTAACATTATTGTAATGTAATACTGCAGGGTGCACCATTGTCATACTTAATACTGCGAATCGTAACATCATCGTAATGTAGTACTGCAAGGTGTAACATCATCGTAATATAATACTGCAGAACATAGCATCATCCTAATATTGTAGGGTGTAACATCTAACACTCATTCCATTACGAGTCCAACTATGCCAAAATTATCCAATTTCGCTTTAAATTGGCCTTCAAATCATCATTTTATATTTCTGAAAATTTTTACAAATCCCAATTTCCTCCTATTCAAATCACTAATTAAATAATAAAACAAAGACGGAATAATGAAATATCACCAAATCCGAGTCAAGAATACTTACCCAAATCCAAAAGGGATAAAATCCCCTCTAGAATTGCCCAAAACCGAGCTCTATAACTCTAAATGTGATAAAAACAACCGATCCCTTGATATATAACATATTTCCCCCATTCTTGTGCTTTTGTAGACCCTCAGTCGCATATGTGAAATCGCATTTGCAGAAATATCATCGTAGATGAGAAAACAACGAAAATCCCTATGTCTACTCCTGCATCCAAGACGCCACATCTGCGGTGTCACAATTACAAACAATGAAGCGCGCCTGTATGGCCACTTTTGCAACAAACCTCTGCATCTACGAAAATTTCCTACACAACTCACTACTGCACCATATACACTCTCACGCAGGGACCCATATCTGGGGGAATGGCAATGCAGATGGGCAACAACTCAGCTCCCAGTCAACTTTCTTCTGCACCTTCTCGTTCGTACCTGCGGACACAGCGCCTGAGCCCAATGGTCCGCAGGTGCAACCACACCATATCCCTGCCCAGACTAACTTCAACCAACATGATCCAAATGATCTGAAACCCATATGAAACAAACCTGATGCCCTAGAGACCCCATCCAATCACATGGACTAATATGTGAGACTACTCGAGCCCTCAAATCAAACCAAACAACAACGAAACTAATAATCACACCTTCTACAACTAGCGCCGATTCATATCAAATCAACCCAGAATGACTTCAAATTTTTCATGCAAGTTCCAAATGACACAATGGAGCTATACCAACTCCTAGAACCACCATCCGAGCCTGATATCAACAAAGTTAACTCCCAGTCAAACCTTCCAAACCTTCAATTTTCCAACTTTCACCAAAAAGAATCAAATCAACCTGCGGACCTCTAAATCCAAATATGTATGTATGCCTAAGTCAAAAGTTATCATACGAAGCTATTGGAATCATCAGAGCACCATTCTGAATTTTCTACATAAAAGTGAAACTCTAGTCAATTCTTACTACTTAAATTTCTAAAATAAGAATCATTCTTCCAGATCAATTCAGAATTTCCCGAAAAACAAAATGAACATTCATTCCTTATCTAACTAGCTTTTAGGGTTGGATATTTCAGAGCCCAATCGAGTCTTTTCATGTGTTGTGGCTCAATTATTTTTATTCGAGTAGATTAAGGCTCGTTAGTATGATGATCCACACTTGTTGGTTCTTAAAGAGACAGTACCACGAGGTTATGCTAAGGAGGTGACTATCAGAGATGATGGTGTTCTGTGACTCCAATACCACATATGTGTTCCTAATGTTGATGACATGAGAGAGTCGATCTAGAGGTGGCACATAGTTCGCATTATTCCATTCATCCAGGTGCCACAAGGATATATCATGACTCGAGGTAGCATTACTGGTGGGGCGGATGAAGAAGGAAATATTTGAGTATGTGCCAAGATGCTCGAGTTTCCAATAGGTAAAGTACGAGCACCAGAGGTCAGGTGTCTTACTTCATCAGATAGTGATATTAGAGTGTAAATATGAGTGCATCACTATAGATTTTGTAGTTGGTTTTCCATGGATGTTATATCGTTTGTGTCATTGTCAATAGACTGACAAATTTCTATACTTTATTTTGGTGCAGACTATACATAGTTCATAGATGTTGGCCAAGATTTATATCTCGGAGATCGTCTGGCTGTATGACATGCCTCTTTCCATCATTTTAGATTGAGGCACCCAGTTCACTTTGTATTTCCAGAGAGTAGTGAAGAGTCGGTTAGGTATTTGGGTGGACCTCAGCACGGCCTTTCTTCTGTAGACTGACGGGTAGGCGGAGCGGACATTTTATATTCTAGAGGATACTCATAGCGTGTGTGTTAACTTTAGAGGGTAGTGGGATTGATTCTTACTGTTGGATGAGTTTTTATATAACAAAATCTATTAGTCTAGTATCGATATGGTTCCATTTGAAACCTTGTCTGGTCGACAATGTCATTCTTCCATCACTTGGTTTAAACCCATCGAGCCTAGGTTATATGTTATTAACTTGGTAAAGTTTTCCTTGAATAAGGTAAAGTTGATTCAGGTGCGACTAGCACAATCCAGGCATAAGATTTCTCATTTATTGTAGACGAGTAGGCACTTTTTAATGTTTGACCAATGAAGGGTATCATGAGGTTCGGAAGGAGAGACAAGTTAAGTACGAAGTTCGTCATTGTATTCTAGTTTTGGGAGCACGTTAGTACGGTTGCATACATGCTTGTTTTGCCTCCTAGCCTATCGGGAATTCATATTGTATTACATGTGTATATGCTTAGGAGATACCATGCCGACATGTCCTATGTGTTGGATTATAGCACAGTTCAAATGGACGAGAGATTGGGCTACGAGGAGGAGCCAATTGCCATTATTTCCAGTAAGGTTTTCAAGTTAAGGTCTCAGGACATTTAAATTGTGAAGGTTTAGTGGAGGACTGGTCAGCAAATCAATAAGGAGATTTGGTAGGCCTGGGAGGACAGGCAGAGCAGATATTCACACTTATTTAGCACTTCAGATATGATTCTAAACTCGTTCAAGGATGAACATTTGTTTTAGATATCTATTCCCCCATTTAAGACTTCTTGTACATGTTTTTCCTGTTTTATGCCTTGCAGAAATGGTTCGGTTTAGGAAGGATTCAGTTTGAATTCGGAACACTTAGTTCTATAATAGTGGCCTAAGGTGTCCAAGTTTGACTTGAGTCAACACTTTGAGTATATGACCACAGAATCAGATTTGAAGGTTCCCATAAGTTTGTTTGGTAATTTTGGTCATGGGCGTATGCTCAAATTGAGTTTCGGGTGGATTGGGAGTGTTTTGATTCTTATTATCATAAGTTGGCATATTGAAGGTTTTAGAGTTTTCTAAGTTTAACTAGAAGTATACTTTGGTATTATTTGATCGCATTTGCCATTTCGATCTTAGGAGTAGGCTTATTTTTTCATATCGCACTTGTCCGTGAAATTTGATATCATTCTGAGTAGTCTAAGCGTGATTCGTCACGTTTGAAGTTAATTGGAAGAAGTTGAAGTTTGGAAATTGATTTATTTAGTTTTGAGGTCTGAATCTTGATTTTTTGATGTTATTTTATGTATCTTGGGACTTTGAGTAGGTCCATAATATATTCATGGACTTGTTGGTATATTTCGACGGAGTCCTAGGAAGCTCGGGTGAGTTTTGATCCACCCAGAGCAAGGTTGAAGTTGGCAAATTTTGCTGATGTCTGGTGTGCATCGCGATTACGTAGGAAGTCACACAATCATGGAGGGATGTGTGGGGGAAGAGGAGGATTTTTTGTACGTAACCGCTGATTAGGAATCATAATCGCAAAGGGTAGCCTGGCAGTGATTTTCGTTCCTATGGTTAAGGTTGCGAACACGAAGAATTAGCACCGACGGACAGGAGAGGCACTTCTTCTAGGCAATCGTGTGGAGGCTTCAGCAATTATGGATGAAGAAATTCAGGGTGGTTGTAGTGTAGCATAGACATTTGCGGTCAAGAGCCCGCATTCATGGTAGGTCTAGTCTAATAAGCCTTTGCATTACCGAAGGCCTTTGTCCTGTTCACGAAGGGGAAGTAAGAGTCAGAAGCATGATTGTGCTTCACAACTGCGATGCTCAATCTGCAATCATGAAGGGTAACACTCGGACAAAACGCAAGTTTTAATGTGAGACTTAGGCTTATTTCACCATATTTTCTCTTGGCTTGCGAGATTTGGGAGCTTTTTGAAGGGGCTTTTTTATCATGTATTATAACGTAAGCAATTTATACCTATTGTGAGTTTAATACAAGGATCAGGTGTTGATATTAATATTTAAATTTGTAAGTTTTAGGATTTTGTTGAAAAACCAAGAATTTGGTAAAAAGAAAATTTGACCACAAAATTGATTATGTAATTGAGTTAAAGCTATATATTTGAGTTCGTAACGCCATGGGTAACATATATTTTTGAAAAGATGTTGAATCTGAACACATGAGCCCGAGGTTTACTTTTGTTGACTTTTTGAAATAGGTTGGGAATTCAATATAATAGTTGAATTATGACTTTTTGAGTATATATTGATTGGTTTGTATGTACTTTTAATAGTTTCGAGTTTTTGGCATCGCTTCGAGGTGATTAGTGAGGTGTGGAAACCGAGTAGTGGACTTGATGTAAGAAAAGTCTCTTCTCTCATCTTACTTGTAGGTATTTTATTTGCTATGTGCTACATGACATGGGTGCTACTTAAATTTGAGGTCACGATTACTGATGTGTAAGCTAGATTTATTTTTATGTCCGGATAGACTTGAATTAACATCATGTCTAAATTGTACTACCTGAATTAAAACTGCCTGTTGATTACTTGGAATTTAAATGAGATTTAGATTAAAACTTATGTTTTGACCGAGCCTCTTTACCTTGAATTTGTTAGGTTATTGATTGTAGTTAATAATTATATTTTCTCTTGCATTCCTATCATCGTGTTGTATTTATGCGATTTGTAGTTTCGTGTCTTCTTGACCCGCGGGTGGAGAAGTTTCTCTATTCCTATGGATTAGGTCATACGCCTCGACAGTGCTATAAAAAAGTATTATGGATCGGGTTGTACGGCCTCAGCAATATTATGAGATGCATCCACGGATTGGTTTGTACGATCTCGGAAATATACACTATTATTATGGATCTGTCTTTAGGACCTCAGCATTATCCGTGTATAATAGTCAATTGGGGTCAAAGTACACATTAGTTGTTTCCTTATTTGAGATTTGACATTGTCTTGATTATCCTTGTTCGTTCGAGATACATATGATATTTGATGACTTCATAACTATTTTTATGTTGAAAATTATGCTATTCATATTTATCTTTTTCGTTGCTACTTGTTGGGCGTCAGACCTGTCTACTTTTATGTACTTTATTATTGTACCACTAGTAAGTATCGATGTCGACACCTTGTCACTACCTCTTTGAGGTTAGATTAGATACTTGATGGGTACCCGTTGATTTACATACTCACACTATACTTTTGCACTAATTGTGCAGGTACTTCGGCAGGTATTTCAGTTGGTCACTAGGGGGTGTAGACGTATTACCTTGAGATTTAGTGGTGAGCTTCTTTCAATGCTTCCATTCGCAGTACTCGGGGTCTCTTTCCTGTAGTTTATTTTTTCTGTCTATTTTCATTTTAGATAGTAGTTACAACGATTTCATATATTCTACTAGATGCCTATGCATATATGACACCGGATATTGAGAATTTCTAGTAGATAATATTTGTTGTACCTAGTATTATCGTCATTTCACTTTATGTTTGTTTCATACTTAGTGACTTAGTAAGAATGAAAGTATTTTACCATGATTTCTAAACTTAATTCCACTTTCTTAATGTAATTCTTGATTTTAAAATTTTAAAAGCAGATAATTATGCTGGTATTTTACCCATTTGCTTGCCAAATGACGGTGTTGGGTGTCATCACAGCCTATGATAGAAATTGAATCGTGATAGTGGATGACCTTGAGACTCCATTCAGATTCTTTAGTATTTGGGAAGAATATTTATTTTACCAAATTATTGAAGAATGGTGGATAAATTGTAATGTACTTCGTAAGATGGAAAACATTTAGTTGAAGCTATGTGCTTTGACAGTTAAGTGTACAGAAATTTAAAGGATCAGAGAAAAGATAGATCAAATTAGAACCTCACTGAAGGATATCTGGATTTAAATATACTAGTAGTGCACAGACAACCTAGTCACCCAAGAGAAAGAATACCTATAATAACTAGAGAAATGGTCACTAATTGAGGAGAATATCTTACAACAAGCTAGGGTCCACTATATCAAATTCAGAGACTTTAGCAATAAACATTTCTTAGATGTGATAAAAGATAAGAACCAAAAAAAACGCATTACTGAGATTTAATTCTTGGATAGCATTAAACCGACTGATTCTAGAGATATTAAAGAGGAGTTTGTGAATTTTTACAAGTCCTTGATGGGGTCTTCTGCACCTAATCTGCCGGAAGCATATAGAACTATCATGAGGTATGACCATATTCTTTCCATCATCAACAATTAGATCTTTGTCAAAAGTAATACACATTGAAATCACTGTGTCCTATTGGGAATGAAAAAGACTCTTTAGAGTATTTGGATATACTGAAGTGGTCTTTAAGAAATCATGGTCAATAACTAAAGAGAAGGTTTATGCTGCAGTCAAAGAAATTTTTGCAAGAGTTATATATTGAGAAATTAATTGCACCACATTATCCTACTTTCTAAAATTGTCAAACCTATAATAGCAAGAGGCTTTATAGGCCTATTGCCTGTTGTATAATGCTTTTTAAATTAATTTTAAAGTCATTGCTTCTAGAATGCAGAGGAAAGTGAATTATATTATATTTGAATCTCAAGCTGGATTTGTAAAAATGTTAAGTACTAGTAGTAGTGATACGTTGTGTGTATAATGAAGTACATTAGTAACTATAGTTAGTTACTTAGACACAAGTTAGTATTGAGTCAAGTTAGTGAGTTAGGAAATAATATAAATTGTACAATTCATTTCGTTTTTAGTTCAAAAAGAAAATATCTTAGAGACAGTTGCTCTTACAGCGGAACTTCTCTCTCTTTAGATATCCTTCACTCTCCAACTCTCATTTTGCTCTCAATATAGCATCAGAGCCACTAATTAACGGTGGTTAAGCTAGTAAATGAGCAATTGAGAATGATCGGTCAAGCAATTGGCTGAATCTATTGAAGGCCAGTAGCAAACAAACCCTAATTTTCTGCCATTGTTTGATTTAGGAGATTACTGTATTTGCGAGTCAAAATTATCAATTTTTGGTGAGTTCTAGGTTAATCGCAATTCCGGTGATGACACAAACAATGGAGCACACAGAGCAATTTACTGATATTCATCCAAGGAATTCTTTATTACTGCACCCATCCGAGACTCCATGAGGTATGCTCATTCTCAACAGCTAACTAGAATTTAAAATTACACTGCTTGGAATAACTCTGTGAAAGTTGCACTGCTAGTAAAGAACAAATTAGATTTTACTGATTGTAGTTGTAAAAGAAAAGATTACATAGGAGATTTAATTCATGAGAGGGACATATGTAATGTTTTTGTCTAGTCGTGGATCTCAAATTTAGTTTCAAGAGAATTAGCTAATTGATTATAAAGTTTGGTTGGATTTAAAAGAATATTTTGATATGAGGAATCTCACTAGAGTATATCAACTACACAAAGAGATTTACACAATGGTCCAGGGTACATTTGTTTTTGAGTAAATTTTTATAAATTGAGAAATGTTTGGGATGAATACCTATCTTTGGTTCCTCTTCCTGGAAGTGATACGACCTATGTAGACCACATAGAGCAGTAGAAGTTGATGCACTTTCTGATGGGGCTAATGAGACTTACTCATAGTTTTGCAGTCAAATTTTGATGACAGTTCCCGGTCCTTCCATGAATCAAGCTTACAGTATAATCATGCAAGATGAAAGTTAGAGGACATAATCAAATATGATAAATCAATGTTCTCCAACAACTGGATTTGAATAACTCTATACTCTTTCCTTTTTACATAGGAATAGGTTTAAGAAGGCATATACACTCAACTGTGATTACAGTTATATGAGAGACTACAAAAGGAGAACTGCTATAAGATGGTTGGATACCTTGCCAATTCTAAGAAAACTAATAGAAGGACTTCTGATATATTTCAAATAACAAGCAATGGAAACAAGGCTCCTTTGGTGAATAATATAAATTGTGATAATAACTCTTCTTATCCCAACTACAATGCACATCATGGTGATAATTGCACTACTTCTGCTCATGGAATGACTATACCTATCTTCAATCCGGAGTAATACTAAGAGATCTTGTAGATGATCAACAAAGCACCATCTTCACAAGAGACAAACATCAATATGGCAGGTATACCTTCTTGCTCTAATAGTTGTTCAACTCAGGGTTGTAAATAGCGCTCGCTACAGCGCTAAAGGCGTGTAGCGAGGCGAGGCGAGGCATTAACGCCACAAAGGGCACTGTTGCGTTGCGAGGAAGAATAGCGTGCGCCACTTCTTCTTTAGCGAGTGGCGAGGCGCATGGCGAGGTGAGGCGTCGCTATTTTGATTATACAGATATATTAAAACACAACAGCTTCCTTCAATTGCTCCAGTCGACAAATTTAGGGTTTCACTCCATCTTCTTCTTCTTCCATCGTCTGCGACAGCACCAGCCAGGTATGTTCTTCACTTCTTCTTTCTTCTTTCTTCTTTCTTCTTTTCTCTCTCTCGACTCGACAAGACTCTGTTTTTCTTTCTTTCTTCTTTCTTCTTTCTTATTTTCTCTTTCGCGACCAGACTCTATTTTTCTTTCTTTCTTCTTTCTTCTTTCTTCTTTCTTCTTTCTTCTTTTCTCTTTCGCGACCAGCACTGTGTCCAGGCAGCAACAACTCTGTTTTTCTTTCTTTCTTCTTTCTTCTTTCTTCTTTCTTCTTTTCTCTTTCACGACCAGCACTGTGTCCAGGCAGCAACAACTCTATTTTTCGCGACCAGAGCCAGACTATGCTCTGTTTTTCGCGACCAGACTATGCTTAATTTTTCACGACCAGCACTGTCCAGGCAGCAGCAACAACAGCTCTGTTTTTCGCGACCAGACTATGCTCTGTTTTTCTTCTTCTTTCAAATATATTTCATCACGACTTTTGCTTGAAATTTTGCTAAGTCTATCCTGTAAAAAATGTCGAAGAGCACCTGCACATATAAAACAAGAAATGTTAATCTGCAATTCTGCTAAGTTGCTTAAATTTATTTGATTTATTGCTTTATTTTTCTATAAAACAGCGCTGAAATTGATTTGATTTATTGCTCTATTTTCTTTAAATTCTTTATTTGATTTATTGCTCTATTTTTCTATAAAACATCACTGAAAATTGAAATGGCGTCATCCGATAATAGTAAACGAAGTGATATAGCTTGGAATTATGCTATACAAGGCCCGTCAAGAACTGCAATTAAATGTTTGTTCTGTGGAAAAACATATAATGGTGAGATAACTCGTCACAAGAAACATTTGATCGGTGGATTTAAAAATGTAATACAATGTCCCCCTTTGTCCGCCCGAGGTTAGGGAGGAAATAAAATCTTTTGTTGAAAAGAAAAATTTAGTAAGAACTCAAATGAGTTATGACGCATCGGTGAATTCCGTGAATCTAATTGATGCAGATGATGAGATGGATGAAGAAGGTGAAATGGGACCTCCCCCCTAAAAGGCACTCTCAATCTAGTGGGTCATCCACGGCACATTCGGTGGCAAAAGGACCTATCAATCTTTATTACTCGTCAAAACAACAAGAAAGGGGAAAAGGTGAAGAAGGTTCGGGTAAAGATGTCAAGAAGACTTTGAGGGATCGCGCCGTCAGTGCCTTTGCATCATGGATGTACGATGCAGGCCTTCCTTTCAACTGTGTCAACTACAAAACTTTTGATAACTTCATTGAGGCTGTAGGACAATATGGCCCGGGGATGAAGCCTCTTAGCATCATGAAGTTAGAGTAACTCATCTTAAAAAGGAGGTGAAGAAGGTAGACCAAATTATTGAGGAGCATAAAGTGGAATGGACCAAGATTGGTTGTTCCATTATGATGGATAAGTGGACAGCACGGAGTGGGAAAATGATCATAAATGTGTTGGTGAACTCTCCAAGAGGGAGTGTTTTTCTTGAATCTCACGATGCTAGCAAGTCTTCTACGGATGGAAGCAAAATGTACAACTTGTTTAGAAATACTATTGATAAAATTGGAAAGGAAAATGTTGTACAAGTTGTTACAGATAATGCTAGTGAGAATGTTAGTACTGGGAAGATGATGGAAGCCATCTATCCAAACATTTATTGGACTCCATGTGCTGCCCATTGTATCAACTTGATGTTTGGTGACATATTCAAGGAACACCCGTATGCTTCAGGTAACTTTAATATAATTATCTTTCAATCCTTTAACTTTATTTATACTTATATCCTAGCCTTTAGTATTAAACTATTAATTTAAAAATTGCTATTGTTACTTTTACAGTTTTCACTAAGGCTGTCAAGATATATGCTACATCAGTCAGAGGCCGTTGTTGTTGAATTTGATAAGAAAATTCACACAAGAAAGAAATTTGGTGAGACCGGCCAAGACTAGATTTGCAACGGCTTTTTTAACTTTGCATAGTTTTTACTTGCAAAAGGGAAATTTGAGAAAGCTAGTTCTTTCGACTGATTGTAAAGATAATAAATATGCAAAGGAAGCTGCAGGGAGAGAGGTTGCCAAAATTCTTATTGCTCCATCATTCTGGAATGATGTCGTTCGGGCTCTTAAAGTTGGTGGTCCTTTGATTCGGGTACTCCGTATGGTGGATGGGGAGAAAAACCCACCAATGGGCTATCTTTATGAAGCTATGGATAGAGCGAAAGAGAGTATTGCAGCATCATTTGATGGAGATGTTAGGAAATATGAGAAAGTTTTTGAGATAATTGATAGCAGGTGGGACAAGCAACTCCATCGACCTTTGCATGCAGCAGGCCATCTTCTGAACCCGGGATTATTTTACAAGCACTAGTCAGGAAACTTTGGCTCCAGAGGTGTGGGTTGGATACCATGCATGTCTTGAGAAGTTGATCCTTAATTCAGCGATGATAGATCTAATAGGGGAGGAGTTTGGTAAGTACGAACAAGCAGATGACCTATTTGGTTTACCGGCTGCCATTAGAGCCAGAGACAAAAGGTCGCCAGGTAAATAACTTTAATATAGATCTCCTTATAACTTTAATTTAATTTATTTGATTTATACTTAATTAAATTTTAAAATATTTTTCTATAGTTGAATGGTGGAAGCAATTTGGAAGTCAAACTCCAAACTTGCAAAAGTTTGCCATCAAAGTATTAAGCCTAACTTGTAGTGCATCTGGATGCGAGAGAAAAATGAGCGTGTTTGAGCATGTAAGAAGTACATTTGTTATATTAATATATTCTATATTGTATTATATTATTATTAATACTTACTAATTAATCTAAATAACTTAATGCGCAGATTCACTTGAAGAAAAAGAATAGGCTTGAGCTATCGCGTCTCAATGATCTAGTTTATATTAAGTACAATAGAACATTGAGGCGATGTTATGAAGCTCACGATACTATTGATCCAATTTTGTTGGACAATATTGATGAGGCAAATGAATGGTTAACTGGATCCCCCCAAAATCATGAAGATGAACAAGTGTATGAAGGAGATGATCTTGATTGGGGTACCGTTTCTATGGCCGTTGGAGTTGAGGAGAACATCTATGGACTAAGAGCGAGTTCTTCAAGTTCAACGTACAAGGGAAATGGGGTAGCAAGTTCAAGCCGGTCCACCCTAATTGATGAAGTGTCCGAGGATGAAGAAGATGATAGCCAATATAATGCTATCAATTATGATGTTGTAGAATTTGAAAATCTTGAAGAAGAATAGATGTTGCTTATTTTAGAGTTTAGACTATTAGTCTTTAATTTATGAATCTATTATGAGTTTATGATTAGCTACTGAGTTTTTAATTTTTAAATTGATATATTTATTAACATATTATTGTTATTGACTTATATATATATATATATATATATATATATATATATATATATATATATATATTTTTTTTTTTTTTTTTTTTTTTTTATAAATTGTCGTCTCACATCAAAAAGGCGAGCGATTCGCTGCGCGCCTCTCGCCTCACTGACCGAGCCCTCATCGCTATTTGTCGCCGCGCGCTATCAAAAACACTGGTTCAACTGTAGATTGCGATACTACTCCTTGGGTGATAGATAAGGGGCAACAAATCACATAATTTCTAGCCTAATTCATCTGCTTAACTCAGAATTAATACCTCCAAATTGTAGTCAAGTTCACCTACCTAATGGCCAACTATTTCTATCACATATATTAGTTCAGTGTCTTTGTTTGACAATATACCGACTAATCTGCTATATGTGCCTTTTTCAAGTATAATCTCTTGTCTACTTCAAAACTAAGTAAGCAGCTGCAATGTTGTGTTGGTTTTTATCCTAATTTTTGAATTTTCTAGGACTTCTGTACTGGAAAGCTGATGGAGATTGGTAAGGAGAAGAATGGTTTATACTAACTTCAATCTGCCAAGAGGCCTTCATCAGTTCAAGTTTTTACACCTTCAACTTCTATTGTTCTTTCACATTATTGCTTATCTGCTACTGAGTCTCTTAACTTCTCAATATGGCACCAAAGGAATGGTCATGCACCAGTAGTTGTCCTCCAGAAAATCCTAATGCAAAAGTGTCACTTATCCAAGCAAGCATATTGATATTTTTTATCTTTTAGCAAGGCAAAACTACATTTCCTTTTTCTACTAGTGTGTCAAAAACTATATCTCATTTTGAACTTGTACAAGAGGGGTTGTTCTGATGGTAAGCAACCCCCACTTCCAACCAAGAGGTTGTGAGTTCGAGTTTCCCCAAGAGCAAGGTGGGAAGTTCTTGGAGGGAAGGATGCTGGGGGTCTATTTGGAAACAGCCTCTCTACCCAAGGGTAGGGGTAAGGTCTTCGTACACACTACCCTCCCCAGACCCCACTAAGTGGAATTATACTGGGTTGTTGTTGTTGAACTTGTACACATAAATATATGTGGTTCATATAGACAACGTACCTATAATGGTTTCAGATTTTTTCTTACTATTGTTGATGATTATTCTAGAATGACTTGGGTCTATTTGATGAGACATAAAAGTAATGTTATTGCTTTGATCAAACACTTCTTTGCCTTGATTAAAAATCAATTCTCTGCCTCTATTAAAATTGTTAGATTTGATAATTGTCTTGAATTTTTTATTCTCACTATCTTAATCTCTTTAACTCTTATGGGGTAATTCATCAAAGCTCTTGTGTTAGCACTCTACAATAAAATGGGGTGGTTGAAAGAAAGAATATGCACTTGCTTGAAATAGAAAGGGCACTTAGATTCCAAGTCTATGTGAATAGCGCAAAATACCAACTAAAATTATGCTCGCAAATCAAATATAGTACAGTATAATATCGTATCCACAAGGATGGAGTTAAATAGTATATTCGTAGTGTCTAGTTTGATTGCTATTCTTGATGATTAACGGTTGAGAATTATATAATTTCTAACTAAAATTAACTAGGAATGTAACTATTAACTAGTGACAATTGAAATAAGGAATAAGAAAGGAATGTTATCAATTGGAGAAGATAGGCTTTTGATAGGATATGTGCAAGATAATTATTTGGGATTTAATTCTAGATAATTCACTTCTAATATTCAGGTGATTCTTTTGAATTTATTAAATTATCAATTCAAACATTTAGTAGAAACTCCTCTCTCAGTTAAGTCTCAACCTCACAAGATGAACCAATTTAAGCTCGGTGAAGATATGCAAGAATGCATAGTGGATTGGCTTTTAGGAGAATCTCTCTCGATTTATCCTCCTAACTAGGTTTAATCAACAATTCAACTAGCCTCTTTCAATCATTAAGAAGAATTAATATACTCAACCAACAATATAATATAAAGACACATCACAAGTTATGTCTCTCTTGATTACATGAACAAGTGAATTTAAATTCTACAATTAAATCATTCAAAATGATTCACTACACAAAACTAGAGTTATAATGCACAAACAAATATCAATATACCAAATCCATCAAACCTTAAAGGGAACTATTCTATTGACATAGAGTAATTCTTCACAAAATTAATAAAAGTACAAGAAACATAAAAGCAATCCAAACTCGGGTATAGAGTGAGAAAGGAATGATGCAATCCTTATGCTAGTGTTCTTCCAACTCCTCCTTAGCCTCCTTATGTCTAAGATATGTCAAAAGTCCAGAAAATATAATTTTTCCATGTATTTATACAAGTAGGGTCAAGCCTAGATGAAACCACCCTTTCCTAGCCGAAATTGGAAAATCACTCCAGAAAAAATACACTAGCGAGCCGCATGGGGCGACCCTTCACGCCACGCGCTAGTGGAGATCTTCAGGAAGCTCAAGAATTCAACATGCAGCAATATTACACTGCTATGTCGCACTATGACTCGCAACATGCGTCGCATTAGTGAAAATTTTTCAGAGCACGGCTCAAATCTTGTGTTTTGACGTCCATACTTGGTCCTCGACCCCCGAACACGATCCTTACTTAATCCCTTGGGCTTTTACTTAGACTTCAAGGCTTCAAATAGCTCGAATTAGTTCCATATCATCTACATAGCTCGAAATTACTCTTACAATGTATAAAAACATAATAAGTGCAAAACACTACTAATTAAAGCTCAACACAAGTAAGTGCAATGAATTATGGTGCAATAAGCGACTAAAATACGTAACTATAGCCTACCATAAACACCCCACACTTAAACCATTGCTCGTCCTCGAGCAATCAAACTACACTTCATATAAACACAAACTTTTTCAACAACTCATCACACCAAGAATATTTAAAATAGATTAGGTAAAATACCGTAGCATTTTAGCCTTAAGATTTGACTCAAAGCACCATGCATTATTAATAACCCGCCAACTTACTCTAGCAAAAAGTTTAAGAATTACCTTTCCTTAGTGAATCAAGTGCCCTCACACAATAATAGAGAGTAGTTCCACACACTAGAAATTAAGAACAATTAGGAACGCAAGATAGAAAGACTTCACTCACTCTCAGAAACAACATTCATGTGCCGCAAAAAATGTACCATAAGCTTGCCGGGAGTGTACTACTCAACTAATCGAGCCCATTCAAACAAGGATAAAGTAGTAATTTACTTGGTTGTAATGTAGGCTAAAGAACGAGTAGGATACATTTAGATATAAGAGTGACTACACCTTTTTAAGCACTTTAATACATACATTTCATTGTTGAAAACCTCACACTTATGTCAAATCAAAACTTCACCTTCACATCAATATATATTAACTATCTCTTTCTTTAAGAATAATTACATCAAGAATTACCATTATCAACAAATATTTTGCACAACAATACAATATTTTTTTCTTTTCTTTTCCAATTCAAGTGGCTCTTACTTTTTCAATACAGTGTACCTTTCTCCTTATTTCATTAGCTTCACTCAAAAGCCAAACAAACAACCCAACACTTCAACTTTTACAAGGTTCATACCAATTCAAATGCTCACAAGAGTCAAAACGGTTCAAATAGATGGTCAATTCTAAAAAATGGGTAAGGCTTGTAATGTGTTTTCCAAGGAAACAAGATTACATGCTCAAAAGGGGTTAACTACTATACATAACAATTAGGTGGGTAAAAGCATATAAATGGCTCAACAATGAAATGCCTATATCACTTCCAAAACTAAATAAACTACTATTCTCTTTTCACACACACGAGGTATGTTCTATACATCAAATGCAATGCACAAAATAACACAAAACCTCACACACACATAACACATAACTCACTCAGCATCGGATTACCAAGACACTCTAGTCAAAGTAGTTAAGAAAAGTTAAGATCATACAATTTAAGGTACTTACACAAGAGTCAAAAATTGAGTTTAAGCATCACAACTAAAGCACTCACTCTTCTCAAGGTATAATAAAGTGTCACGACCCAGATTTTCTATCTCCGGGAGTCGTGATGGTGCCTAATCATGAAAGCTACGCAAGACGAGTATTATAAACTCATTACCCTTTTTATTAAGCATGTTCTATAGTTCAATATAATAGGTGATCAAACAGCAGATTAGCTTAAATAACCAGAAACACGGAAGATGAAAACATAACGGCTTAACCAAACATTGTTACGTGAATGTGAAATACAACACTACCCAGAATTTGGTGTCACAAAGTCATGGACCATCTACGAATACTACAAATAAAGTCTAAATAAAAATACAAGAATCTGTCTCTTAACAAGTTAGAATAGAAGACGATGATAGAAGGAGATGTCAGGGTCTGCAGACGCCTACAGAACTATCTCGGGTCACCTGAATGGACTAAATATTGCACCCTTACTATGTCCAAAAGCCGCCGCACCAGGATCTGCACACAGTGCAGAGTGTAGTATTAACACAACTGACCCCATGTGCTGGTAAGTGCGTAGCCGAACGTCGGCGAAGTAGTGATAAGGTTAAGACCAGACTAACAAATAAACTTGTGCAATTAAATATATACAACGGAAAAATAGAAGTAGATATTTACAGTTAATGATGGGAGGGGTAAAACATGCTATGGGGAATATCAGGTAACGACTGAATACCAAATGAGGAAGGTAAAGAAACCAAAATTCAATTGCTACCAAGGATAAGGAAAACAAACACAATATTCACTTTTATTTCTTCCTTGTTGCAGGCATGCAACTTGATCCCATTTTATATATCTCATTGCAGGAGTGAAACCTGCTCCTATTTCATGTATCTCATTCAAGCGTGCAACTCGCTCCTCTTTCATATATCTCGTTGCAGGCGTGCAAGGCACTCCCATTTCATGTATCTCGTTGCAGGCTTGCAACCTGCTCCCATTTCATGTGTCGTTGCCGGCTTGCAACCTGCTCCCATTTCATGTGTCTCGTTGCAGGCATGCAATCCGCTCCGATTGTATATATATCTTGTTGCATGCGTGCAACCCGCTCCCATTTCATATATCTTGTTGCAGTCATGCAACCCTCTTCCATTGCATATATTATCATGGCGGTGTGCCACCCGATCTCATTTACAAGTCAACATTAATCACAGAAGAATCCCGACAAGAGAACAAGTGTGTAACAACAACACCTCGCAAGGGAGACAATATCGTAAACAATAACATCCCCGCAAAGGAGACAATACCATAAACAATAACATTCCATCAAGGGAACCAACAATGTTAATCAACATATTAGGCATGAACAAATCACAACGGAGTCACGATAGTTACAATACGAGACTCACAGGCATGCTTGAAACCGACATATAGATACTCATCACGATGCCTATACGTCGTACTCTTCAATTAACACATAGAAAATACGACACCACTCCTAATCCCTCAAGTTAATGTTAGACCAAACACTTACTTCGATACCACGAACATAATTAAAGCCTCAACTACCGCTTTACCTATTGATTCTGCTACCAATTTTCTTATCTAGCGATAACTTACTTAACTATATCAATAAACGCTAAATGAATCAACTCTAATGCATGAAAATAGGTTTTCTAAATTTTTTTCCAAAAAGTCAAAAATTGACCTCGAACCCATATAGTCAAAACCCGAGGTTTGAATCAAAACCCGATTACCCATTCACCCATGAACTCAAATATATAATTTGTTTTGAAATCGAATCTCAAATCAAGGTCCAAATTCCCAAAATTTGAAATACCTAAGTTCTACCCAAAACACTCAATTCCCCCATGTAAATCCTTGATTTTGAGTTGAAATCATGAGAAAAAATGTAAAAGATTAAAGAAAATAAGTTAGAAATGACTTACAATCGATTTGGAAGATTAGTTGTCTTTGAAAAATTGTCGGAAGGTGTTTAGATTTTGAAAAGGTTGCAAAAATGGTTGAAATCCCGTCTGAAATTCATTTTAGTAGGTCTTTGATGTTGCAATATTGTAAAAATTGTTGAATTCTCGTCTGAAATTCATTTTAGTCGGTCTTTGATGTCGCAATTGCCACAGGGGTTCGCAATTGTGATCCTCTCAGAAAACTGCTCACTTCGCAAATGCGAAGATTTTATCGCATTTGTGACCAAGCACAATTCCGGTCATGTTCGTATTTGCGGGGGACCCTTTGCAAATGCGACATCGCATTTGCAACATAGACATCGTATTTGCGACCAAGGCATCCTAGACCTGCACCCTACCAACAATTTCCTAAGTCCAAATTCCACTCTGTGGCCTATCCAAAACTCACCCGAGCCCTCAAGGCAAAAACATCTTACGGAATTTCTTGTGTGATCAAATCATCAATATAACATTAATAACTATGAATTTAGCATCAAGATCTCATGAACTGTTAAGTTCATATTTTAACAACCGAAGGTCCGGTTTATGTCATTTCATGTCTGTTTCTTACCAAATTTTATAGGCTTGACTTAAACAACATATAAGACATGTATTGGGCTTTGGAACCAAAATACTGATCTGAAATTCAGTTATATTCAAATTTTCAAAAACTCTAGAAATTTCAGTTAAACAATTTTCTTCAAAAATTCACTTCTCGGGCTTGGGACCTCGGAATGTGATTCCGGCCATATGCCCAAGTTCCATATTTTCCTACGGACTTTTCGGGACCATCAAATCACGGGTCCGGATCCGTTTACCCAAAAATTCACCGAAGTCAACCTAAATTCATCTTTAAAGCAAAATTCATCATTTTTCATTGATTTTTACATAATGGCTTCCCGGACACACACCCACAATGCGCACGCAAATTGAGGTGAGACAAAAAGGAGGTTTTAAGGCCTCAGAACACATAATTTATTTCTAAAACAAGTGATGATCTTTCGTCTCATTACATTCTCCACCTTTAAAACAATCGTTCTTCCTTGAACGGACATAAGAAAGAAGTATCTGAGTCTGGAAAAAATGGGGATAACAGTTCCGTATATCGAACTCAGACTCCTAGGTTGATGCCTCAGCAAGCTGACCTCTCCAATGAATAGGAACTGAAGGGAAACTCTTCGATCTTAACTAACAAACTCGCTGGTCCAGAATAGCTACCGGCTCCTTCTCATAGGACAAGTCCTTGTCCAACTAGACAGTGCTGAAATCTTACACGTGGGATGGATTGATGTGATGCTTCCAAAGCGTAGACACATGAAACACTGGATGCACGACTGGTAAGCTCGGTGGCAACGCAAGTTTGTAAGTCACCTTTCCCACTAGATTGAGAATCTCAAACGGGCCAAGGAAGCTAGGTCTAAGCTTTCACTTCTTTTCAAATCCCATCACGCCCTTCATAGGCGAAACCCGAAGCAACTCCTACTCGTTGACCATGCATTCCCACGAACCTTACGATCAGCATAACTCTTTTTCCTTGACTGAGCTGTACCAAGCCTATCCTGAATGATTCTGACCTTGTCCAAGGCATCATGTACTAGATTTGTACCCAACAATCGAACCTTTCCAGGCTCAAACTACCAAACAAGCGACCGCCACTACCTACCATATAATGACTCATAAGGATCCATTTGAATGCTCGACTGATAACTATTTTTGTAGACAAACTCTGTAAAAAGGCAGAAATTGATCCCACGAGCCTCCAAAGTCAATATCACAAGCTTGGAGCATATCCTCCAAAAGCTAATTAATATGCTCCGACGGCCCGTCCGCCTAAGGATGAAATGTTGTTCTCAACTCGACCTGTGTGCCCAACTCATGCTACACTACTCTCCAGAAATGCGAGGTAAACTGCATACCTCGATGAGAAATGATAGACATGGGAACACAATGAAGACGAACTATGATGACAAAAAAGGTCATCACTTTATTTACAAGTAAATTCAATATTCCAAGGCCTTAGAAGCCTCCTTTTTCCTCACCTCAATTAGTGTGTATGGTCTGGGGGTATATCTAGAATGCCTTTATGTGGAAATGTGATGAAAATGTTAATTTAGCTAAAATTGAATTTAAGTTGACTTCTGTCAACATTTTGGGTAAACAGACGCAGACATGATATTTGACAGTCTCGAAGGGTCCGTAGAAAAATATGGGACTTAAGCGTACGCCAGGAGTCAATATCTAATGTCCCAAGCCCGAGAAATCAACTTTTGAAAGAAACTGTTTTTCTGAAAATAAAACAGTTTTTGGAAATTCGATTATATTTGAAATTTATGGTATCATGCCGGTATTTTAATTCTGGAGTCGGTACAAGTTCAATATGAAATTTAAGATGCGTCTATGAAAATTTGATAAGAAATGAAAGTCGTTTGATGTGATTCGAACCCGTATTTGTGATGTTTGAAACTTTGAATGTTTTGATATTTTTCTTATATTTCTATGCTAAATACGCTGTTTAAGATGTTATTTTGGTGATTTGATCCCACGAGTAAGTCCATAGGATGTTTTTGAGGTAGTTTACATGTTTGGTTTGGAGCCCCGAGGGCTCGGGTGAGTTTTAGATAGGCATCAGAGTATTTTTGGACTTAGAAAATCTGGTATTTTTGCTATTTGCTGGTGTCCAGGATTTTGTGTTATGCGATCGCATAGGAATGTTCGCAATCGCATAGTGTAGTCTCAGGGGCCCTATTTTGTACTATGTGATCGCATAGGAAGGTCTGCAATCGCATAGATTTATTGTGGGCGTATTATTTGTTCAATGTGATCGAATAGGTAGGTCTGTGATAGCATACAATTAATTCTGGGGGTCATCATTTGTTCTATGTGATCATATAGGTAGGTCCGCGATAGCATAGAGTTAATTCTGGGGGTCATCATTTTTTCTATGCGATCGCATAGATAGGTCCACGATAGCATAGAGTTAATTTTGCGGGTCACCATTTGTTCTATTCGAACACATCCAATCGTGTGCGAACGCATAGGTTCCCTGTCCAGTGATATAAATACTATTTTAAAAATGGGCAGACCTTCGTCTTCACCATATTTTCGAGGTATACAATCCTAAGAACGATTTTGTTCAACAATTGTCATCCCCAAGTCACATGTAGTCAATTCTAAACTTTGTTTTTTCAATTCCTTATTGTTTTTCATCACTTTTAAATAAAAAATCAAGACTTTTCATGGTAGAAATTAGCAATTTGGGTAGAGTTAGAGCTTTTTGAATAATTGAAGTTTAGACCTCGTTTTGGGGTTAGATTTCATAACTAATTGCATATTTAGGATCATGGGTGAATGGTGATCGGGTTTTGATCCGAACCTCGAGTTTTGACCAAGCGGGACCGAGGTCGATTTTTGATTTTTTGGGAAAAATGGTTTTAAAAACCTGTAATTTAGCATTAGGATGAATTATTTAGCATTTATTGATGTTTTTAAATTAATTTGGACTAGATACAAGTTATTTAGAGGCGAGTTCTAAAGGAAAAGTGGTGTTTGAGGCTGGAGTTAGCTGTGAAAGTTTGAGGTAAATTTTGGTCTAACCTTATGTTGAGGGATTAGGAGTTGTGTCTTATTTACTATGTGTTAACTATGGAGTACGACGTATAAGCATGGTGATGAGTATCTATACGTTGGTTTCAAGGATGCACGTAAGTCTTGTATTGTAATTGTTATGACTCCGTTGTGGATTATTCGTGCTTCATATGAGGATTATATTATTGTTCCCTTGTCGGGATGCTGTTGTTATATTGTTTCCTTGCCGGGATGTTGATGTTATATTATTGTTCTCTTGTCGGGATATTGTTGTTATGTTATTGTTCCCTTGTCGGGATATTGTTGTTATACTATTGTTCCCTTGCTAGGATATTGTTGTTATATTATTGTTCCCTTATTTGGATTCTTTTATAATTGGTGTTGATAAATGAAATGCGAGCGGGTTGCATGCCTGCAACGGTATTATATGAAATGGGAGCGAGTTGCATGCCTGTAATGGTAATATATGAAATGAGAGCGGGTTGCACGCTTGCAAAGTAATATATGAAATAGGAGTGTATTGCATGCCTACAACAACAATATATGAAATGGGAGTAGGTTGCACGCTTGCAATGGTAATAAATAAAATGGGAGTGGGTTATACACTTGAAACGGTAATATATGAAATGGGAGCGGGTTGCACGCCTGCAATTATATGTAATGGGATTGGGTTGCGCATCTCCAATGGTATTACATGTGTACTTGCTTGTTATTTCCTTATCTTTTTCTAGTAATTGATTTATGGTGTTCCTTACATTTCTCTATTGATTTCTTCTATTACCTGATATACCCCACAACATGTTTCCCTCTCCTACCTTTAACATGTGAATATCTACTTTTGTTCTCCATTGTATATGATTTAACTCACAAGTTTATTTGATAGTTTGGTCTTAGCCTCATCACTACTTCGCCGAGGTTAGGCTGGCAATTACCAACACATGGTGTTGGTTCTGCTGATACTACACTCTGCATTGTGTGCAGATACTAATACCAGAGCGTTTGTACCACCGTGAGGGTACTGCCTTCAGTCCATTCAGGCGACCCAAGGTAGTCTTTCAGATGTCCACGGGGCCTTGGCGTCTCCTTCTATCATTTCTCTTCCTATTTTTACTTATTCAAAGACAGATTTGTGTAATTACCAGACCTTTTTTGTAGTATTCTTAGATAGTCTGTGACTTGTGACACCAAATTCTGGGTAGTATTATACTTCAAATTATGTCGCAGTGTTTGGTTAAACTATTA
Organism: Nicotiana benthamiana; assembly: GCA_034376525.1. NCBI lineage: Eukaryota > Viridiplantae > Streptophyta > Magnoliopsida > Solanales > Solanaceae > Nicotiana > Nicotiana benthamiana. Next base: position 71,405,553 of record CM067330.1, read on the forward strand.
AGATTTCATCTTTCGCATTTCAAGATATTTATTTTATTCTGCTATTTGATTACTTATTACTTTGGAATTGTTGAACATGCTTAATAAAAAGGGTAATGATTTAATAATATTCGTCTTGCCTAGCTTCGATGAGTAGGCACCATTACGATTCCCGTGGGTGAAAAATTCGAGTCGTGACACGAACAATCTCCTCGATATAGATCTCAGCTAAACTATCAGAAGAATAGGAGACTACCACATGAATCAAATGCGCTAACTTGGTTAGCCTATCAACAATAACCCACACTGCACCGAACTTTCTCAGAGTCCATGGGAGTCCTACAACAAAGTCCATAGTGATACGGTCACACTTTTACTCGGGAAGCTCAATCCTCTAAAACTAACTACCAGGTCTTTGATGTTCTTACTTTACCTGCTGATAGTTCAAACATCGGGCCACATATGCAACAATATCCTTCTTCATCCTCCTCCACCAATAATGCTGCCACAAATCTTGATACATCTTGGCGGTGCCCGGATGAATAGAGTATCGGGAACTATGGGCCTCTTCTAGAATCAACTATCGAAGTCCACCATATTAGGCACACAAATATGACCATGCATCCTCAAAACTCCATCTCCTATTGTAACATGCTTGGCACCACCGTGCTGCACCGTGTCATTTAGGACACACAAATAGGGATCATCATACTACTGATCTCAAATAGGCTCCAATAATGAAGATCGGGAGACTGTGAAAGATAACACAAGGCTGGGCTTAGAGACATCCAACCTAATGAGTTGATTGGCCAAAGCCTGAACATCCAAAGCGAGCGGTCTCTCATCGATCGAAATATACGCAAGACTACCCATATTGACTGACTTCCTACTCAAATCATCGGCCACTACATTGGCCTTCCTCGGATGATATAAGATGGTGAAATCAAAGTCCTTCAGTAGCTCTAACCACCTTCTCTGCCTCAAATTTAACTCCTTCTGCTTGAAGAAGTACTACAAACTCTTGTGATATGTAAACACCTCACATGACACGCCATACAAATAGTGCATCCAAATCTTCAGCGCGTGAACATTAGAGTCTAACTCCAAATCATGAACTGGATAATTCTTCTCATAAATATTTAACTTTGCTAAAGCATAAGCAATGACCTTGCACTCTAGCATCAACACCGTACCAAGTCTAGTACGAGATGCATCACAATAAACTGTATACGGCCCTGAACCTATGGGCAAAACCAACACTGCCACCGTAGAAAAAGCTATCTTGAGCATCTAAAATCTCGGCTCATATTTGTCCTACCATCTGAACTGGGCACTCTTCTGGGTCAATCTGGTCATAGGGGATCCAATAGATGAAAACCCCTCCACAAACCAACGGTAATAGCCCGCCAAACCTAAGAAACTCCGGATCTTTGTAGCTTAATGCGGGTCTAAACCAGTCCTTGATTGCCTCTATCTTCTTTGGATCTTCCTAGAATATCCTCTGTTGATACAACATGACCCAAGAAAGCAACTGATCTCAACTAAAACTCACACTTCGAAATCTTAGCATACAACTGACTATCTCTCTAAGTCTGAAGAACAACTCTCAGATGATGTTCATGCTCCTCCCGGCTGTGGGAATAAATCAAAATATCATCAATGAAGACTATCACGAACGAATCCAAATAAGGCTTGAACACTCAGTTCATCAAACTCATAAAAGTTGTTGGGGCATTTGTCAACCCAAATGACACACCAAGAACATATAATGCCCGTACCAAGTGCAGAAATGTCTGAGGGATATCGGATGCCCTAATCCTCAACTGATGGTAGCCAGATCTCATGTCAATCTTCAAAAATACCTTGGCACACTGAAGATGATCAAACAAATCATCAATGCTCGGTAATGGATACTTATTCTTGATTTTAATCTTGTTCAACTGCCGGTAATCTATACACATTCTCATCGATCCGTCCTTTTTCTTTAAAAAAACACTTCCGCACCCTAGGGAGAGACACTAGGTCTAATAAATCCCTTATCGAGCAAGTCTTATAACTGCTCTTTCAATTCCTTCAACTCAGGCGTAGCCATACCGATACGACAAAACCAAAATGGGCTGAGAGCCCGGAGCCAAATCAACATAGAAGTCAATATCGTTGTCGGGTGGCATACCTGCCAGGTTTAAAGGAAAAACCACAGGAAGCTCATGAACAACAGGCACAGAATCCATAAAAGAAACCTTAGCACTAGAATCACGAACATATGCCAAATAGTCCAAACACCCATTCTCGACCATACGCCGAGCCTTCATATATGAGATAACACTACGGGTAGAATGACCAAGATTCACTCTCCACTCTAAATGAATAAACCTCGGCAAGGCTAAGGTCACAATCTTGGCATGACAGTCCAAGATAGCATGGTAAGGTGATAAAATGTCCATCCCCAATATGAAATCAAAATCAACCATATCCAAAAGTAACAAATCTACACGATCGTAAGTCCGCCAATCGCAACTATACATGAACGATGGACATGATATACCATAATAGGATCACCCATCGGTGTAGATACATATACAAGAGCACTCAAGGAATTACTAGGCATGACCAGATACCGTGAAACATAAGATGACACATAGGAGTATGTAGAGTCTGGATCAAACAGAACTGAAGCATCTCTACTACAAACTAGAATAGTACCTGTGATAATTGCATCAGAATCCTCAGCCTCAAGCCTTGCTGGAAGAGCATAACATCGAGGATGTGCCCTACCACCCTGAACAAAATCTCAGGGACGGCCTGTTGCTGGCTGACCTCCACCTCTAGCGGTTTGAGCTCCACCTCCAATACCTCGACATCCACCTCTAGCACGCCTACCTCCACATCTAGCTGACAGGGCAGGAAGTGGAACACTCGCTACCTAAACTATGGTACGGGAAGCCAGGTGCTGAGAACTGATCGGTGCTCGAGGTTCAAATTTAGAAATATCCTCGTGTCACCACAAGTAAAACAAGCCTTCGGTTGCTGGAACTGACAGCCCTAAAACTATGGAGTGGAGGTGCACTGATAGGAGCTGACGATGCACAATAGGACTGCTGATCGGAATACTGCATATGAGAACCATGGCCACCTGCAGCACAGTGAGAAACCTGAAGTGCTGATTGAAACGGCCAAGGAGGATGGCCTCTACTATATGAATCCATGCCTCTAGATGAGGCACCACTGAATTTGCCTGAATGAATAAGCCTCTTGTCGGACCCCTAACCACTTCCTCTGTGATAGAACCATTTTAAACCTCCTGGCCACATTGGACGCATCGTGAAAGGAAATCTCGCTCTCCGTCTTATTAGTCATTTGAAATTGAATTGGCTGAAGGAGTCCCTTAATGAACCTACTTGCTCTCTCTCTCTCTCTCTCTCTCTCTCTCTCTCTCTCTCTCTCTCTCTCTCTCTCTCTCCCCCTCTAACAGTGGGAAGTATAAGAAGGGTATGACGTGCCAAATCTATAAACTTGGTCTCGTATTGAGTAATAGTCATAGAGTCCTGCTAGAGACGCTTAAACTGCCTCTAATAACTCTCCATCTGAGTGATAGGAAGAAACTTCTCCATAAATAGCTGAGAAAAGTGATCTCAAGTCCAAGCTAGTGACCCAGCTGGTCTAGCGAAACAATAATCTCTCAACTTATTCTTGGCGGATTCAGACAAACGAAAAGCAGCAAAGTCGACCCCATTGGTGTCCACTATCCCCATGTTCGTGAGAACCCCATGACAGTTGTTTAAATAATCCTGGAGATCCTCAAAAGATGCACCACTGAAAGTGGTAGTGAAAAGATTGGTGAACCTGTCCAATCTCCACAAGGCATCAACAGACATAGCTGGCCCCTCTCCGGTCTGTACCACTATACCAGGCTGGACTATCCCAATTGGCTGAGCTGTTGGAGTATGAAACTGGGGAGCCATCTGATCCGGAGTACGAATAGCAGGAGTCAGGGCTCCTCCTCCATCCTGAGAGACGGCTGGTGCCACAGGAAGCAAGCCTGTCTGAGCGACACTCTCCATAAGGTCCACTAGATGGACCAGAGCATCATGAAGAACTGGGGTGGCGATGAACCCCTCTGGGACCTGAGCTGGCCCCAGTAGAACTGACTGGGCTGGAACCTCCTCGCCAAAAACCTGAGGCTCCGTCGTTGGTGCTGTTGCTCGAGCTCTGGCCTGATCAAAATCCTTAAACAACAGTAACTTTGCAAATTAAGAACAGCTACTCAAAATTCAAGGGGAGGAGAATAACATTAATCAATATTCTGAAGTTCAAAAATGTGATTTTTAACATTTTCACTTTTTATTAGCTTTTGTTATAAGAAATAACAAGAAAAATACCATTTATTGCAATAGAAAAAGAAATTACATTTTACTTTTTTTTAAAAATATATTTAGGTCTTTCCATAAGGTTAATTCACATAAGTACATTATTTCCTCTCGTCCTTTTTAATTATTTTGTTTAAGCTTTTGATACATTCGTTTAAAGAATTATTTATCGGAAAATTACCAGCTATATTCATTTATAGGTAGCTCATTATAAAAATTGGTCAATTGATAAAATATTACTAATATTAGCCAAATTAGTCAATTATCTATTTGTAGCAAAAAAAAATTAAATTTTTGCTTTGTTTTGAGTGGGTGTTATTAGAATAGATTGAGCGCAACTTAAGGAGCTTGAATATCAGTTTCGGGATGATTTGGTAAAGTTTTGAGGTGGTTTGAATTGAAAATTCGGTAAAACTGAACATGAAAAAAATAATGTGTATCACACTGTATATCATTTGTGTATCACATATGTATCATATTTGTATATATTTTGTATCACACACACACACACACACACACACACACACACACACATATATATATATATATATATATATATATATATATATATATATATATATATATATATATATATATATATATATATATATATATATATATATATATATATATTGTTGCTAATCATACTTAAAAATATGGAAGATGATTTTTGCATGGGAGAGAAAGAACCCTATTATTTGGTTTTTTAATTTTTTGTTGACTAATTTTTGTAGTCTATAATTAATGGCTAGAGATTGGTAAGTTAGAGATTTATTTGGAATATTTATACAAGTTTTCCTTATTTATTAACATAAATTATAAAGGGTATCGGACTAAATTACTCTTTCCAATCGCGTGGTGTATTCAATATAATTTATACCTAGAAACTATCAAAACGTGTCATGTTCATGTCCAAACAAATAAAATGATAAATTTTTTACAACATGAAGTTTCAACTTGTTTTGGACATTTCTCCATTCCTCTAATCTTATTAAATAAATTTTAACTCGTTCTTGCCCATCTTTTTCTCCGAAAAACTCCTCGTGATGTATGTTTCATAGGTAGAACTGCATTGAGAATCAATTAGGAATATTTCAATCAATATATCACCTATTCCTTATTTCAAATTAGTTGAGATCAACTACACGAATCATTTATAGTCATTTCTTTTTATTGAATCCATTTGGTTAAAGATTTTCTATAGTATTGTTGAAATGAAGGGCGTAAAATGGGACGAGGCAAAATTGGAGGAAATAGAGGCAAACAAACCCGAGAGAATGAAGATAACTGAGCCAAAGACACCATTTCATCACATCAAGATTGATGATGGGAACAATTTTGATGAGGATGGCAATGGTAGCGATGTGGATGATGACATGGTATCATGTTCAAGTAAAAGTAGTAAATCTCCTAATTATAAGGATGATCATGAAGATCATGTCATGGATCATAATCATGATGACGATGACGGCGACGACAATGATGATGATTCAGAGGAATCAGAAAGGAAAAGGAGTTTCATAGAGCATAGAAGAGGGCATTATGATGAATATAAGAGAATCAAAGAGCTACAACGAAATGGTTCATTTCTTGCAGAAACTTCTGATGATGAAGAGGATAAATCATTGGAAGATGGTGTTAAGGGCGTAGAAATTGAGAAAGAAAAAGCAGACACTTCTGCATAGTGATCATCTAATGTTATTTCCATGAATGTTGTCTTTTTCTTTTTCTGGTTTAACCATTCAATATAGACAGCCCAGTAGGCGACTAAGACGATAAATCGCATTCTACCAAACATTAGTCTTATCTTTCTGGTCGGATTAATCTAGAATTGTGACAGATTAAGGAGACATGAATACTGATGACATGACACCGTTGTTGGTGAAATTGCTGTTTTCGTTTTTTTTTTTTTTGTTTTCCTTTTCATGTGTATATTTTTCTTGCAAGTTGTATGGCACATCTTCCTTTTAGATGTCAATGGCTGCCATCACTTGTTGCTAGAGAAATGAACTGTTAATGTTATGTGATCACTACAGTGGAAGATGATGTGTCAAGTTCTCTTTCATTAAAAGATTTTTCATAGTTTGGCATTGTTGTTTCAGTGACAGATTATACTGTTTGGATTTAATGCGTTTTCCCTGGTTTCAGTTTTAATCTTAGGACAAATGATGAGAAGCTATTTCATTCCTATTTTCTTTAGTTTGTTATTAGTAACTATATTGTTATTTCTGTCTTTCTTTTTACATTTTTCTTAGGATCTGCTTCTATGTTTCCTTTCTCGCATGACTCTCAAATGTTACGTGCCTTTGAGAGAAAGCTAGAAAGGGTCCTTTTCAATTTCATATTGAAAAACAAGAGCAGTTTATCTGGGATTAGAATTATATATGCAACTAATCCAGGATGACAGTTCCTATTGTTAGTTTTGTTTATTAGTTCTCATAGAAGATTATGGAACAAGAGTCAAATAGTGTACATTCCTGTAGAACCCAAGTATGGAAAAAAGTTGGAGCAAAGGGAAAGAAATAAGTTATAAGCAAATATACTAAAATTCTATGGTGGCTACAAAAAAAAAACGACGGTGCATAATACTTTGAAAACCAATCCTCCAAAAAAAAAAAAACGAGCAAGTTGTACTACGATTTATTGCAGCAACATGACTTGCTATCTAAAAAACATTTGGACATTTGGACCAGTCACCTCAACTACAAAAAGCTTTCTGACTACACAGCTAGTAGTTCTCCCTCAACTGATATTAGTGCCCCTAAAGAACGAAACTTACTTATATTGCTTCTCTCTAGTGGGTATCGTTGTTATGGCTGCCTCATATCACTGTTCTACAACAGTCACTTGTTCAAACTCGATAAGGGACAGATTGTTGTCTTCTTTGACAGAGAAACTAGCAGGTTCAGTAACTTCAATACGTCCCCACCTGTCCACTGCAAGTCTCATCGATCCCTTGAACATGTCAATTTTTGCATTGCGCAAAATTACAGTAGCACCTTCTGTCATCATTTCAACTGAAAAAGAAATCCCCAAGTTAATAGAAGGAAAAGGTAGAGACACACGATGAAATCTAGCACAATACACGGAAGCAGTGCGTAAAAAAACTACAGCGATTCAAGATACACGAAATTTTTTAACCTATATTGTATAAGATACATGTTATCTGACAGCAAAATCTTGATAATTTCAAAATCAATCACCAAAATAATTACTTAAGAGATACCAGCTTTCCAGAGTGAAGGAGCCCATGAATCCAAATTACAGCCATCACATGAAGGTATCAGTTTCAGAAAAGAAAGAGATGGGGGAAAATATGGCGATATTGGCCAAGCAAAAAGTTGAATATGAAAGCAGCGAAAAGAAGAACCTCCCTGGCTAAATATTTAATTTCACAATTCTCCTTCAAAAAATTTGTATGATGCTTCTAAGATTCAGAAACAAAGAGAAAATCAGCTTCTAGAAGACTGAGCTCAGTTTGCTAAATTTTGAAAGAAGCCAAGCATGGCTTGGATCGCACAGCCAACTATATGAAAGAAACTTAAGCAATGATTCCCTAATGTCTGATATCATACAATTCATCCAGTAAAGACATGTAACATACCAATAAGGGAATGATATCTGTACTTGATGGCTTGCCGTAATTACTTAGGCAAAGTCATTTGCAGGGAAGATCATGGAGACTTCCTTTTATCCGTTTATTCTACTATTTGGAAACTGAACGTGAAGATTTTCCCTCACAAAACTAGAAAAGTAATTAAGGTTTGCTGAATATAGGGGTTCTTCTTTTTTTTCAACTTATCAGAAAGTTATTTGGTTTTAATGACTCCAGGATTGAGCTATTCAGAAGAATAACATGTTGACTAACTATTTTTTGTTTATGAAGAACGTGTTGAATTATTTATCAAAAAAAAAAGGAATGTATGTCGAATGCCAACTGATTACCTCGGTTGACTCACATTCGACTCAAGTAAAATAGCAGCCTCAAAACTGCAGCATGAGCTAAGTTTCAGGTGAATCTCAAATATTAAAAATATTACTACAAGTGTGACAGTGAAAATCAGTCAAAAAACGGATCAGATTTGATTGCAACTAACCAAAATAGCAATGAAAGCAAATGATCCATATAAGCAATACCAACTAGTTTGAGTTGCAGATTAGTTGTTTTTTTTTTAGAAAAATATACGATTGATGCTTCAGCCGGTAGTCGAACCCGGGTCTATTGCAGATTAGTTGTTGTTGTTGTTGTTGTTACACTTATCTCAGATCTGGGTAAGTAAGAACAAGTATGTGATATAAAGAACTTCTAGTTTCACAAACGCCTAATTTACCTTAGAAAGATACTAGTATTGGAATGTAGTGGCTCATATAGAGCAACCTATGTGGAGGATTAATTTTGGTGTCCCCAACTTGTTTGGGCTTGAGACATATATTTATTGCTTGAATCTAGCTAAAATAACAATGGTTTGGATAATTTTTCCATGTTGCCAAAGGAAATTGAACTAAGGTTATGAGCGATATTGATCTTTATTTTTCTCATCCGGGGTTGGGTGTGGGTCAGTAGGGTTACCCATAGATGATTTGTGTTTTAGCTTATGTCCCCCCTATGGCTGTTAGTTATGGTAGTTACTGTATGATATTATTGCATGGGATTGTATTTACGTTTCGTATGTTTAGATAATTATTTACACTATTTATTATGCTTTGTACCTATGCTTTATTATTTTGTTTTGTTTTGCTTGTGTTTCTAATTTTACCTTTGTTTCCGTAATGCAGCTCTCCCTCTTTTTATCCTACACGCCGAGGGTCGTTTGGAAACAGCCTCTCTGCCCTTACGGGCAGGGGTAAGGCTCGTCTACATATTACCCTCCCCATACCCCACCTGGTGGGATAACTGGGTAGTTGTTGTTGTTGTTGTTGTTATTTACGCTATTTCTGCTGAAGTTACTAATGCCCTATTGTTATTGTTTTTGTTTTTGTCTTTGTTTTTGTTTTACTGCTGTTTTTCCTTTTAGCCTATGAGCCGGGGGTCGATTGGAAACAGCCTCTCTGCCCTTTCGGGTAGGGGTAAGGCTTGTCTACATATTACCCTCCCCAGACCCCACCTGGTGGGAGTATACTGGGTAGTTGTTGTTGTTGTTGTTGATCTTTATTTTTCTCCTTTTCATGTATCATGGATTGGCAAGATCTGAACCTAATCCAACAGTCATTAAACCGTGGCAGAATAACAAAAAAGCAAAAGTTTCTCCTATTGTTTCCCTTCTTCATCCTACTATTGGAAACGCAAAATGGTAAGGCCAGAGAACTTAAATTGTCTTAATTTGACGATCAGCTAGAGCTATGAACTGTATTCCAACAAACATGTTAATCCCTAGGGTTCACTCCTCTCGACTCACATAATACATAGTATCAGTCTAACACTAAACATGTTACACTGTGTGTCTAGAGGACAAATAAAATCTTTAACATGAGCAAATTTTGCCAAGTAATAATCATAAAGCTGTTCACATATTGGAAGGTGGACCAAGTATCAACAGGGGAGAGCAATTAATATGAACATGCTCCTAGGGGCCGTTTCAAAAATTTTCATGACTTTTAAAGCTAGCCAAACCTCAAATCATGCCAAGGTCCAGTACCTTAATCTGATCAGCTCTTCATCCCAAAGCTAAGATTGTCTCATGAAAAAGCCTTGTGAAATAGACAAAACTAGAAAACAGCAATCTGAATTTTTTTTTTTTTGGCTGGTTTGACCAGTATCAATCCGATGTAATATACCAGAAGTATTTACAACCATATAATCTTGGATCCTTAAGGGTACGGAGGCCAGAAAAGCTTAAGCATGGACCACAACGTAGATCACGGAAATACGTATCTCTAGAACAACTCCAAGAAGATTATAGAAGAACATAAGTATTATCACCCTAAGAGACATTTTGATTTTTACCAAGTGGTAGTATCTTAGACTGTAGACCCGATAAGATCTGACAGTCTGAGACTTCGACAACATGGCCTTAAAAACAAATGCAAAAGCGTGTTGATTGGAAAGTACCAACTATTATTCCCGACGCTTACCATTAAGCATTAGATCACACCAAATTCAAGTACCTCATTGCTCTACCCTACCCCACCCCCCAGAAAAAAAAAGCATTAGCACATCAAATTCACAGCAGGAATGTATGACAAGACCATAAAAAACATGAAAACTTAGACCAATTAGATCCCTTAACTAGTCAATTAACATTAAAGGTACAATTTTTACTACCCTTATCCCCTTATTATCCAGATTAATTTTTTCTTTATAACCAAGGAATTCGTGAGAGCAAGCTAATGCACGTCAGGAAATTTAGTGGATAATGAGCCCGCTCCTCTACCGTTCTCCATATTATAATGATTAATGCAAAGAAACATCATAGGCAACAGGATTCTCTCCTTTTACAGGTAAATACTAAATTCAATACCTTGATCATTTCTAGCAGTGAAAATAATCATTCCAGTTTCATCACCAACCAAGCATTCAGCTAATCGCATCTGGCGGCTTTGATTTCCCCTTGGCACTACCATTTTTGTATTAACCACCTTCACCGTAAGATTTAGGCCTGTAGCCATTGGTCTAAGCTGATCAACCTTAGTGAAAACTGGCTGCTGCTTCTTTGGTTCACCCATTTTTAATTTTATACCTAACAAAAACTCAAAAATATCAATTTTTTACGCATACCCAATCAAGATGTTGAAAAATAGACTCGAATACATTCAAAAAATACAACATATCAAAGAAAAACCAAATCTTGGTCAATAAACCACCAGAAAGCTTCCGAGAAAACAGAAATAGTGCAAAGAAATCTATTATTTGAAGAAATAATAGACGAGATTTGAGTTTTGGTTTACCTGAATTGCAGAGGAAATTGAGATCTGAGTGTTCTTCTGGAGATTCAGAATGGAAGTAGGAAAACACAATGGATAACTCAGGCTTGGGACTTTGGTTTTGACGAGAGGACTAAATATCAGTTTGCTCCCGGAAAATTGTTGAAAAGTTCTAATATGCCCCCTAAGAAAATAGTATTCTACAATTAGTCCTCAACAAATAGTTTTATATTTTGGAGTCCGACTAAATTTTGATCAGTGCCGAAAAATTCAATATTTAAAAATAAATTGTTACTTAACAAAATCAATTTCATACCTAGGACTCGAATGCATAACCTCAAGTTAAAGGACGAGAGAGTAGACAAATAATTAATCACTCTAAACAAAGGATTATTGTGGCATATGTTATAAATAGAAGATTCTTACACTTCTATTTAAGGTGAATGTCTTTAATGTATTTAATTAGAGAGATTTTAGAGTTCTATTAGTGGTAGCTAAATCTTCCTCTCCCCTATAAATAGAGGTGCCCCCTACCATTGTAAATCATCCCTTGAGACCCCTCTCAACTCAATAAGAAGAACTCTCTCTACTCTTCTCTCTATTGCTATTGTTCTTGCATTATTGTTCTTGTCTTTACTTTAGTTTATAACACGTTATCAGCACGAGCCTCTAACCAATTGAAATTTTCAATTGTCTTAACTTTTGTTTGTGTAGGGTTTTGCTTCAAAGAAAGAATGAAGAAAGAAAGAAAAAGAAAAAAAAAAGGGGAGGAACGAAATTAGGCAGAAAGCAAACGAAAGTTTGAATTGAAAAAAGACAAACGAAAACAAGGAAAAGAAACGAAAAAGTTGAAAAGAAAAAGGAAAGAAAGAAAGGAAAGGAAGAAAGGAAGAAAATATTGAAAATATATTTGGTATACCTTAAAGGTAAGTAATTTACTTTTCCTTTTCAAATTCTTGGAATTCTATAAATTTTATATACAAAGTTTGATTATAACTTTAATGGAGTTTGTGAGAAATTATAACCACACGAAGTGGTAAAATCTCTATGTCCTTCCATGATTAAATTCATGTATGATTGTGGACGTGACAAAGAATTCCGTCCCATTGAATTTGCTCCATTCCCTTTAGAGAATGTGGAAGCAGTATATGATAAGTCTGAAAGAAGACTAATTACCATGAAGGTATCAATGAATGTGGACGTGACAAAGAATTCCGTCCAATTGAATTCGCTCCATTCCATTTAGAGAATGTGGTAGCAGCTTGTGTAAAGCACATGATTTTGATCCATTCCCTGAAGTGAATGTGATAATTGTAATAGAGCCCGTAAGCATGAACACGCTCTTGAGGCAATTGTGTCATATGTATGACAATATGAAAAGAAAGTTCGTTGCCCTTGAAATTTCGGGCAAGAACTATATGACATGGGTGTGGGATGTTGAAATCCACTTGGATGTTATGGGTCTCGGAGACGCCATTAAAGATAGAAATAGTGCATCCACCCAAAACTATGCTAAGGCCTTGATTTTCTTGCGCCATCACCTTAATGAAGGTTTGAAACTGTACGAAGGCCTTGATTTACTTGCGCCATCACCTTGATGAAAGTTTTAAGATTGAATATCTCAACATCAAGGATTCACCCATCTTGTGGAAAGGCTTAAAGAAGAGAGATGACAACATGAAGTTGGTCACTCTGCCACAAGCACGATACGATAAGAATCCAAAAGCAAATAGTTTATAAACTATATATTATTGTTGCGGTGAAAACGGGCACTGGTCTAAGTCTTGCCGTATACCATAAAATTTGGTTGACCTTTATCAAGCATCTCGAAAGAGAAAACGCCCTGAAACAAATTTTGTCTCTGACGACAACTTTGACTTCACCCACCTGGATGTGGCAGACTTCTTTGAGCAACCCGAGGAAAAGATAGACCACCTAATCGGTGATGGGTCCGTGATGAAAGAAGATGGAGCTATTTGATTTTATTCCACTTATTTGTATTAGTCAATGAATAAATCAATAGTCATTAGTATTAGCTCGTATTAGCTAGTTCATGATATGATATTTGTATTAGTTCTTTAGAACGTCTCAATATGCTCAAATATCAATAATATTTTTACTTTCCAGTAGAGGTAATCGACTAGCCTGAAAAACTAGTCGGTTATCTCACGTCTCGCATAAAACTGCAAAACAATCGATTGTCAATGATCAAACAATCGATTGTCTTTAAAACAGTGGTCTGGAATTTTTCAAAAGTGATCAACAATCGATTGTCTATATCTGACAATCGATTGTCTTATACAGTGAGGTCGAATTTTTCAAAAATGACCAACAATCGATTGTCTATATGTAACAATCGATTGTCTTATACAGTGTGATCCGAAGTTTTTCAAAAATAACAAATAATCGATTGTGTGTGTTTAACAATCGATTGTCTATGTTCAAACAATCGATTGTGTGTGTTTAATAATCGATTGTCTTATGAAAAACGCTGAAATTTTCAAACTGCAAAGTAATTGATTATGGACAACATATCTGATTTTGTTAGTCAACTGTTAGTAGCAGATCTTGAAAATATTATGTGACACAAAAGAATTGAACTTGTTTATTCTTATGTTCATGTATTCCTTTTGTATGTCATACCATGGGAAGTAAATTGATTGAAAGGCTCCGGAAGAGCAAATGTAACTCTGCCCAAAGGCATGACGTTTATCTTAGAGAATGCAATATTCTCCTCCAAGTTTAAGAAGAAACTTGTTGAGTTTTAAAGATGTACGCCGGAATGGCTACAATATTGAGACAATGGATGAAGATAATCTTGAATATCTCGTCCTCACTTTAAAGAATGTCTCCGGCCAAAAGAGGGTTATTGAGAAATTCCCGTCTTTATCTTGTGGCCTGTATTGGACAAGAATTAGTGCAATTGAGGCACATTCAACAGTAAATCTAAAGAATACTGAGTCCAATACATTTGTACTTTGGCATGATCGACTGGGTCACCCAGGATCAACCATGATGAGACGGATTATAGAAAGCTCATATGGGCATCCGTTAAAGAATTTCAAAATCCTTTCAAGTAATGAATATCCTTGCACTTCGTGTTATCAAGGCAAGCTGATTATCAAACCATCCCCCACAAAGGTTGGGACCGAGTCACCCCCGTTTCTGGAACGTATACAAGGGGACATTTGTGGACCTATTCACCCACCTAGTGGGTCGTTTAGGTATTTCATGGTCTTGATAGACGCATCCTGTAGATGGTCTAATGTGTGCTTGTTGTCATCACGCAACCTTGCGTTTGCGAAGTTAATGGAAAATAGATGAGAATAATCTTGAATTCTTCATGAAAACGAGGCTGCCCATTTCGGTTTGGGTTCACGCCATTTTGTATGCAACAATGCTACTTTGTCGGCTGCCCGCTTCGGCTTAGGGTCACGCCATTTTGCATGCAGCAATGCTAGTTCGTCTCTGACTGACGAATTATCACAAATATTCCCTATTGCAATTGGTTTTGGGTCATGAACCCAATATATCCCATTAAAGAAGCTTTGGATGCGCAGTATATGTGCCTGTAGCACCGCCATCCCGCACCAAAATGGGTTTGCAAAGGAGGTTAGGAATATATGTTGAGTTTGAATCATCCTCCATTATTCGCTACCTCGAAACATTGACAGGAGATTTGTTCACTGCACTATTTGCAGACTGTCAATTTGATGAGACACTTTTCCCAAAATTAGGGGGAGAAGTCGGTGAAACCAAATGGGAAATTTTGTGGAAAAATGCATCATTATCTCATCTTGATCCACATACCTCTATTTGAAAGAAAGAGGTATAAAAGATTATCCATTTGCAAAGAATAGCAAATCAAATGCCTGACGCATTTACGGACTTGAAGAGGATAACGAAATCCCACATTCCTGCGGAAAATGTTCCGATCCGTATTGAAATCCCTATTGGACAATCATCTAGTGTCATATCCAATGAGTCAAATGCACGCCTGAAGCGTGGCAGACCATTAGGTTCCAAAGATCGAAATCCTAGAAAAAGGAAAAAGAACGATCTAAATGACACTATGAAAGAATCACATGAGGACGCTCATGATTTGATTAATTCCGAGATTCACGAAGAATCTATTAAGCTTGAGAGCTCTCGAAGAGCCAATTATTACTATGTTGGAGAAACACAATTGAGTATTGTACTGTTGTAAGTCTCAAAGAAACTTATTCAATTTCCAAAGTACACGCGAAAGCGATTGATTATATTGAGACTATAAATAAAGGAAGGCTTTGATTCTCCTATTACTACAACTTGTAGCGGGGTAATTTGTATATGAAAAGCTACCCGCTTTGTTCTCCAGTTTGTACTACACAAACGAAAGAATGCCACAATAAAGTGGATATCTATTGGTATAAAACCCATGTCATAATAAACCCGAAGTTTATTGATAAGTGCACATGTCATGGTGTAAATTTGAAGTTTACCAATATTGATAATTTATTCAGTTGACATTCGTGTTAGCCATCTCATTTGAAGTATGATGTGCAAATTCACATAGGTGAATATCAAAGAACTAGAAGTTCTTGTTCTCAGTAATGAACTGACCAACTAAAGAGTTCGGGTTGAAGCCCCTTGATTCTGGAAATATCAAAGGTGAATATGGGCCGATTCACCTGCCATGTATACCAAATATGATGCATCTATGGAATGGTTACATGCGCAATTGTTATTGACCCGCAGCCTGGCCGGTGCTTGCGGGGTAAATCGCTCAGTAATCTAACTTCGAGCATAGTTTCCAGATTCTCTACTCAAGACAGTTCATCTTGATAAGTTGGTTTATATCAAAGTTGGTTTAGCAAGATAATTATTGAGTGCTTCCACTTAATAGCTAAACTGTTCCTTATGAGAACGAAGTTGTATATATCAGTTTGATATAAGTTGTATACAAGAGTATATTCTCCCCTCAAAAGTGGTTCAGGGTCAGGAACCAAATAATTTCATCTTATATTAAGGTGCTGTGTATATTGACATAATGCACAAAGATGATTTCCCAAAGTTGAGGAAACATGTTAGCTTTACTAACATGAGGGGGAGACATGATAAACACTTGAGAAAATGTTACATGGGATGAATTCTCATTTGTATGTGTATATCCCCGAATATCATGATATGAACCTGAAGTTCATAAAAGGGATAATTCAAATTGCAACATATTGCAAAGCATGCTTTACGCATTTACTGACCCAAAGAAAGTAACTAAATGGAAGAGATACAATTCAAGAAGAATTGATTCCATATGAAAGACATGTAGCTTTGAACCTATAGTTCATATGCTTGAAAGTATAAAGGCAAAGGTATGTATAGTCAATTTTCGATATCTTATTTGTTTAGCATGACATGAAAACTTGATATGCAGCTAAAGTCTATTATGCGACTTATATGACTTAACTTGAAAGATTTAAGTTGCTTGAAGCATATGCAATTCTTGGTCCTGAAGTACCGCATCCTAAGTACAATTTGTGTACATATGAATCTTGCCATAACTATAAGCATGATGGATTTGAGAATGCATCTATGGAGATATTGAAGAGCTATTTCACGACATTATATGAAGATGTTTATATCTATCAAGAATGATGATTTCAAGGTGCGGAATATTTATTCAAGTCAATATGGTTGATTTATTCATCAAGCATCTACCAAAGATCGTTTTGAAGATGATGCACAAGATTGGAATGCAAATGCTCAAGGATATAAATCGATGTACTCATTAGGGGGAGTCAATGCGCGTTGCACTCTTTTTCCCTTACAAGGTTTTGTCCCACTGGGTTTTCCTTGCAAGGTTTTTAACGAGGCAACCAATAGGCGCATATTCAAACATGTGTACTCTTTTTCCTTACTTTAATTTTTTCCCATTGGGTTTTGGTTTTAAGGTTTTATGAGGCACATCATTGAATAGACATTCAAGGGGGAGTGTTATAAATAGAAGATTCTTACACTTCTATTTAAGGTGAATGTCTTTAATGTATTTAATTAGAGAGATTTTAGAGTTCTATTAGTGGTAGCTAAATCTTCCTCTCCCCTATAAATAGAGGTGCCCCCTACCATTGTAAATCATCCCTTGAGACCCCTCTCAACTCAATAAGAAGAACTCTCTCTACTCTTCTCTCTATTGCTATTGTTCTTGCATTATTGTTCTTGTCTTTACTTTAGTTTATAACAGCATGAGAGTTTTTTTAAAGGAAAGATATCTAAATTTACCCTTTAACTATGCAATATGGTACGGTCGTAACTATACCCTCTATTAATAGTTGGGGTCGTTTATGTCTCTACCATAGCTG
The DNA here is from genome assembly GCA_034376525.1 of Nicotiana benthamiana. Lineage (NCBI taxonomy): Eukaryota > Viridiplantae > Streptophyta > Magnoliopsida > Solanales > Solanaceae > Nicotiana > Nicotiana benthamiana. Next base: position 71,423,098 of record CM067330.1, read on the forward strand.
ACCAGCGGGTGGGCCGGGCCGGTTACGGGTCCGGATTTTTTGACCCGTCCGGGTCCGGGCCGGTCCGGTCCGGGTTCAATTGGGGGCGGGTTGAATTGGGCCGAGTTCGATCCGGTCCGGGTCGGGCCGGACCGGGTTTTACTTTTTTTTTTTTTTTTGTATTTCGTATAGTTTAAATATTAAGTTATATTAATACTTTGTAATAATTGAATGAACACAACAAAAGATGGGAAAAAATTGCACTTATTGCAAGTGCTACTTTATTTCTTAAATTGAAAATTTCAAATTGAAAAACTAAAATGTATCATAACTAGTTTACAATTTACAATTTTACATCAAATGGCTTGCATTGCAATAGCAAGTTCTTCCATATTAATATGAACCTCTGGACCTTCTTCTGGAGTGTTAAATTCGGATGGGTTTCCGTGCGTTAAGATATCTCCAAGTTCTTCGTCTTCCGGGCTATCCAGATCTTCCTTTCCTTGATTTCTTCTTTCAGATCTTATCCAATCTCTTAGACACACTAAGACTTCCAAAGCATTGCTTCCCAATGAGTGCCGCGTGTCTCCAAGTTGTTGTCTTGCTTGGCTAAATGCACTCTCGGATGCAACAGTGGAAATTGGGACATTCAGGACATCCCGCGCCATAGCGTAAAGAACGGGAAATTGCTTTGAATTTTCCTGCCACCAGCCTAACGGTGAAAATTCCTTGGTGCGAGGCTCCTTTTGCTTCTGCAAGTAAAATTGCAATTCATCTATATTCCTGCTACTAGATTGAGTGTTAGCAAAAGTTGAAAAAATATTAAAACTATCAAACCCTTCATCATCATCTCCGACTACATTAGAAGTGCTACATTCCATAGTGGGATTTGCAGCAGATGATGCACGAGCAATATCACATTGAGTTGCATAATAAGTATATAGATATTGTAAGTGTTCATTTAGTTGGTTCATAGATTCATACAAATTTGGGCTTTCAGTGGGCCCAATCTCCATATAATTGTATAAAGCATTCATTAATTGTTGACAATCAGACATTTTAATTGAAGGATTTAAAACTGCACCAATTAAGTAAATAGGAGGAATTGGAAAGAAATATTTTTTAAATTTTGCTTGCATACTTGCAATAGCATCCGTATATCTATCGTTCTTCTTAAATTCAAATAGTAGCAAAGAAATTTCAGCTATATGTACTAAAGCCAAAGTAATAGTTGGGTAATATGCCCCAGAAAACACAACAGTAGCAGTATAAAACTTATGTAAAAATTTAATGACATCACTAATGACCTCCCAGGTATCACCGGTTAACATACGACTAGGATTAGTACAATGTGCATTAGCAACTTCTGTTATTGGAAATCTATATTTGTAGCAACATTTTAAAAATATATACGTATAGTTCCATCTAGTAACTACTTCGTCGGGCATGAATCTAGGTCTAAGGTTATATTGTTGACACTTGTTCTTAAATTCTCTTATTCTAGATTGTCTATTATTTCCCTGAATTACTCCAACAGCTCTTCTAACTAGAGTAATCTCATGTAAAAATAAATCTAGCCCACTTTTAACAATTAAATTGTATACATGACATGCACATCTAACATGAAAAATATCATCAAGAGGTGGATGTAAATTCAATTTTAAAATTGAAACTGCAGCATTGTTGTTTGAAGCATTATCAAAAGACATACACAAAACTTTTTGGTTTAGATTATAAAATTCGACAACTTCAACAATTGTAGTACTAATAAATGTTGCAGTATGACTCTGATCTTCATCATATTTAAAAGCAATTATACGTTTTTGCATACAAGTATTGTCATCTATCCAATGACATGTAATTGTTAAATAATCATTTCCATTTACAGCATGGCCAATATCAGAAGTTAGACATACTCTAGAAGGAAGGTGACTAAACAAATAACGTATGTACGTTTGATATTGGCCGTGAAGTCTAAAGATGTCAGATCTACAGGTACTTCTAGGGATACCTTTAAACATAGGGTTGTATATCCTTTGAATATACGTAACAAGATAAGAGGAAGAAGCAAAAGAAAAAGGTAGACAACCCAAAGCAATCATTTTCGCTAATTCCTCTCGATCCCTCATTTTATCATATTTTTGCAGACCTCCAGTAGTAGTGTTAGGTGTTGTTTCACTTCCATCCCCATTATTTCCCCATTCTATAGGATGATCCTTTTGCATATGTCTAATAAGTGTGCCAGTCCCCCCTAAATTACCTCCGGTCAAATGTTGATACGTGTCGTTACAAAGTCTGCACTTAACTCTATCACTATCTTCTATCTCATCAAAAAATTTCCAAACAGCACTTCTTTTTCTACGATTAGATTTAGATTTTGGAGCGACTGGTGGTCTTCTACCCCTTGTTGCACTAGCAACTCCAACTCCAACACTACCAACATTTGCACTAGTAGGTGTAGATGGTATCTCATCTTCTATTCCAATTTCGTTATCTTCTATTCCGAAATCTTGGTGTAATTGTTCATAATCAATATTTACATCTTGCAAATTAGGCGATGATTCAGAAACATGTGTTATTGGTTCATTATTACTATTACTACCAGAAGCTATAGGATTTTTTTTACTACTTCCACTTCCACTTCCACTCCTACCAGTAGCTTTTCTACACGCTCTTTTAGCAGCATTCAACATATTGGAAAATTTAATATATAAGCTAAACTAAAATCAAATATGCAATTAAAATATTAAATAAGAGAAAGAGTTGGAGAGAGTGCACCGAATTCGACAATAAATTGAGCACTTGAACAGGTGAACTTCAAGAATGTTGAACACTTGAACTTCAAGAATCAAGCTTCGAATGCCGAATTGCCGATTTCCAAATAAGAAATTACGATAAATTTAATTCGGGAAAATAAAGACAATAAAATTATGAAAGTAGAATATGAATTCTTGAATTGAGAGAGAGATAGATAATTTGAGAATTGAGAGAGAGATAGATAATTTTGAGTGAGGAAATGAAGAAGAGGGGGAGGGTATTTATAGATTTTTAGAAGGGTTATTAATGTAATTAAATAAAAACTAAAAAAAATCAAAAAATGGCCAAATTTGCAAAATTTACCCGTTGGCCAACGGATCTGGTCTTCTGCACCGTTGCCAACGGGCAAGTGGGCCCCACAAGTATAAAAAATTTTTTTTTTTAAAAAAAAAAAAAATTTGACCGTTAAAACCGGTCCGGGCCGGTCCGGGTTGGCCGGTTCGCCCGGTAATTCGCTTCCCGGGCCGGTCCGGTCCGGGTTATTTGCCCGGTAAGGCTGTCCGTCCAAACCCCCTTCCCCCCCCAACCCAGCCCGGCCCCCCCCGCCCTTAACCGGTCCGGTCCGGGCCGGTTTTGACCGGGCCGGTCCGTGCCGGTCCCGGGTCAACCCGGCCCGGTTGACACCCCTAGTCTCTACAATTCAAAATTTTGTTAAAGTAGGCCGTCAATTTATTATAACAATTACTATGCTATGCTCTCTTTCATATTAGATAATATACTTCATTTATTGAGAGTCATTTGATTAAGTTGTGAAGCATAATTAGTTCAACTCAAAATTTCTAACACTAAAATTTAGATATGTAAAAACTATACAAGAAATATTATATACTGTAATTTTTCTCATGTTAATATAATAATAAATATATTTTAAAATATTGATCAAACTTGATATAGTTTGAATTTTGATAAGTTTAATATATAATCTAAATTAAAATGGAGGGAGTACAATATACGAAACATAAACATAGTTACCCTTGTACTATAAAAAAACCAAATTTACCATCTGTTTTACTTTTGAAGAATCCAATCTCTGTTTGTTATACTTACAGTCATATTTGTCACCGTTTATGAAATGTTCTACTCCTAACTTAAAAAGTACATGTGGCTGGCCTAAGATCAATTTTAAATACCCAATTTATTTTAATCAAACTAATCCAATCCATCGACTTATCTTATCTAATCTTTCATCATTGTCACTTAGAAAAAAGATAAATAGAAAAGGGACTTTATAGTGCGAAAAGAGGCAAAAACTAAGGTAAGAAATACTTATGGAATTGTGTACCAATTAAAATCAATCAATATAAAGACCTTCTTTAATTAAGAAGTTTAAACTCAAACGGTAAAGGGCAAAGAACTTTTAAGAAAGGAGATCAAGCAAGCATCTTGTGCAAAGTATGCAATTAGGGGTAAATACATAGGGGGTTTAATTAAGGGAAGAATTTTTGAAATACACGGTTGACCAAGTAAGGCAAGAAATACAATAAATCCATCAGCACATAGTAAATCAAGGAGTCAAGGATTCGAAGTTACAAATAAACCAAGCCAGAAATAGGAGAATCGAAAGGCTAAAGAAAGTTTTTCAAATAAACCTAAGAAACAGAGAAATTAGTAAGACAATGAAAGAATCAATCAGATTTTCACAAGGAGGTCTGATATCAGTCCACAATTAAGGTTTTTTTTGAGAGGGAAATTTAGCATATATAAAGAGTGCACGATCATTAGGCATGTAAGGTTAAACCATGGCAAAGAGAATCAACAATAATAATAACCAAGTCTGTAGATAGTGACACATGGTAGTCATATAGGTCGACTTAGTAATAGGGAGAAGAGGGTATCAGAAGCATGCAAAAGAGTCCATTAAAGATCTTTTCTGAAAATATTGCCGAGTTCTACTCATAGGAGGTAATTATAACCAAAGAAGGCAAAGATTTTGAAACTCAATCGAGTAATAGATGAAACGACTTCAGAAACTCACATAGGTCTAAAGAAATTAGCAAAACCAAACAAGTTCATAGATGAGGAACAAACTAATCACATAGCAAACAATGTCAATACTCGAATGAAACCCAAAATCTAGGGTTTTCCCCCATGAATCTAGTACAGAGGTGAAAACAAGTAAATCAGGCAGAAATATCAACAACGAAAATAAAATCAGAAATCTTAAAAAAGAACTAAGGCTTTTAACATAAAAAATGCAGTGGAAGAACATCATAAAAAACACAGTAGAAGAATCAACATAAAAACACAATAGAAGAACAACATATGAAACACAGTACAAGATGTTAAAAATCAGAAAATCTTTGAAATGACTTAACAAAACCCTAAATTGGAAAAAGCTAAAAAGTTTGCAGGTAAAGTTTGAAAGAAACTTTGAGGAAATGCTTAAAAGCTTAGAGAAAACACAGATCTAAGATGGATCTAAAAGAATCAAAAGAACCTCGAAGGTTAGGGTTTTAAAAGAACCCAAGTGGTGAGAAAGGCTCGAAAAATCATTGATTTGAGCCATAGAAGTCAAGATTGGGCTTGAACAACCATGGGTAGTCGGTGCCTAGTCATAGATAACCATAGAACTCGAATGAAACAAAGTCTGGGCCAAGTTTCTTTAAGGTATCACCTTGAAACCATAGTAACCAGGCATGTAGGAGTCGTAGGAACTAAGTACATGCTCTTATTGGCTTTGAAAGCCATGGATTTAGGCGACTTTAGGGAGAAGGTTGAAGGAGGCGGCTAGGGTTTTTGAAGGAGCTTGATAGAGAATTTGGGAGAAGGGGGAGTTCAAGAATGCTATCATTTAGCTATTTTTCCCTCATTTATGGTAGTGAATTAAAGGTACTAAAATGATTAATAATACATAATTAGTAAATTAAAAATATTGGATTTAATTTTATAACTGTAAATACAATTATATCTTAAAATAGGTTAATATTGCAATTATATACAATTTAGCTTTAAAAAATACTAAATAAATTTGTAAAAACATGAAAAAATTATACTGGTTATATTTTAGTATAAATATGAGAATCAAATAAATAAATTACCAAAATGCTAATTTTGAGAATACTTATTGGGTATTTTTTGATAAAATAGGACAATAAATTGATTTAAAATCTTCGAAAAAATTAAGAAAAAAAATGATGTAGCCTTGGAAGATACTTATATATGCACATATACATGCTATTTTGAAGGGTATGTTTCATAGAAAAATATAGGAAAAAAGAGTATCAATAGCTGCCCGTCTTTACCCAGAAAGGATGAAAGAGTTGTCGGGTAAAGATACGATGACCAATTTTGACCGAACGAAGGGGTTTGAAAAGGTTTGGTCGTGCCCTGATTCCTGAGCTACCTATATATCCTTGGTCTTATAGGAATCTGACCATATGTAGTTTAGGATCCATTGGCGGAGTATGCCGATGGAGACTTTCAAGAACGGGCGCAGTATTTAGGACGTGGTGAATGGTTGAAGTCTGATAGGGTTTTGGGAAATGGAGAAAAATCGCTTCTGCCAAGATGGTTGTTGCTCACCGGTTTACCTGCAAATAAGTAACACAAGCATATACTGTGCGTAAATTTAAAGCATGATGTAGTTTCCCGTCGGACCATGAATGTTGTCTTTGGACGGTTGGAATGATGTCCTTAGACCATGACGTCCTGGGCCATAAAGTGTATAATAGAGGATTCGCAGGCCATGAAATGATATTCTCGGGCTATGAGAATGATGCCTCCAAGAGAGAATTCTTCTATGCATATTGTCATGACCCGGAGTTCACACCCTCGGGGATTCGTGATGGCGCCTATTAATGTGAGCTAGGCAAGCCAATCATTTGAAGACTTTAAATTTTCACCTATTTTATATTCTTTAACAAGTATGAAGATATAACATTTAAACAGTAGAATTTAACATAAGTGGAAAAAGAACAATAATTATCCGAACATAAACACCAAATACAACTGTTTGAGTCTCGACTACCCACACCTGGTATCACAGTTTTACAAACGGTCTAAGAATTATACAAATAAAGGCTCGAAAGAAGTAAATACAATACTGTCTCTAGAAATACATGTCAGAAACAGGAAAGTAGATAGAAGGAGTACATAGTGTAGTATCAGCCCAACCGACCCCATATGTTGGTAAATGTCTAGTCTAACCTTGTCGATATAGTGACGAGGCTAGGACCAGACTCCAGATAAACCTGTACAGTTATATAATATATGGCGGAAAGTAAACAGGCAGTAAACAATTAAAGCTGGGGAAGGGGAACATGTTGCGGGGGTGACAGATAACCAGAATGACAAAGAACAATAAGGAAACTGTAATTTAACTTCTCACACAGATAAAGAAAAATAAAGGAAACTTTCACTTTCGATTTCAATCTCATTTCAGGTGTGCAAACCGATCCCATTTCTCATATCTCGTGGTAGGCGTACCACCTGCTCCCATTTCATCATTTCTCGTGGTAGGCATACCACCCGATATTATTTCATCACATCTCGCGGTAGGCGTATCACCCGCTCCCATTTCATCATATCTCGTGATATGCGTACCACCCGATCCCATTTCACTATATCTCGTGGTAGGCGTACCACCCAGTCCCATTTAATCATGTCTCATGATAGGCGTACCATCCGATACCATTTTATCATATCTCGTGGTAGGCGTACCACCGGATCCTATTTCATCATATCTCGTGGTAGGCGTACCACCCGATCTTATTTCATCATATATTAACAATTCTGGCAAATGAAATCACTCCAACAACATCAACAATTAATGCAAATTCATAAGACAACAAAGTACACAATAATTATGATTCACTGAAAAGAATAAGTAATGACAAGTAACAATTAATTATGGACTTTAATGAGCAAATAGGCAACTTAATATTTAGTATGCGAAATATCAAGTAGCAATTAAGTCACATAACATGTAGGAATTATAGCATAAATTCAATAATAACTAGTGGCACGATAAAGGAAAATGTCAAATAAAGAATCACAGTAATTGTGGAATAGGACAATTAGTGCACGCGAACTAATAACAAGAAATTATAACAAATAAAAATAAGTGCACGGCATCACCTTTCGTGCTTTAACACTCTTCCTCACCCAAACAACAATCACAAACAGGGGGGCAAGGGTGGAAACAAATAATAACAGAAATCCTGGCAAGGGAACACAATTTAATAGTTAAATCCTAGTAAAGGAACAATATGAATAATCTCAGCATCCCAGCAAAGGAGGTAATCAACAAAGCCACAAACATCCTGGCAAGGGAATAATTTAATAACTCTTTCTCTTTATTTGACTTTCACTTCACAACTCGTTTTACCACGTGAGCCAATGCTCCAAAGAGTTCAGTGATCTCATATACTTTTACAATTTGTAAGTTACTCGAGCAAATTTTCCTCAATGTTCAAAGGTCACAATTTCTTTCACCAGCTTTTCACAATATAATGAAATCATCCCCAAGGCATGAAAGAAACAATGAAATCATGATATTCACAATATAACGACTCACAGTCATGCTAGACACCAACGTATAAATACTCGTCACTATGCCTATACGTCATAATCAACAATGAGAAAGTAGCAAAAAAGAATCAACTCCTATTCCCTCAAGCTAAGGTTAGACCAAACACTTACCTCAAACTTTCCCGGCCAAAATCAATCCTGAATTACTACTTCTCCTCTCTAATTTAGCTCCAAATCGATTGTATCTATGCAATAATGACTTCAATACATCAATAAATGCTAAACAATACGAACCCAATACCTAATTATAGCTTTCCAAGCATTCTTCCCAAAATCTCAAAAATCGACCCCTGGCTCCCTTGGTCAAAACACAATATTCGAACCAAAACCAAATCACTCATTCACTCACAAGCCCGAATATATAATTTATTTTCAAATTCGACCCCAGAACATGGTCTAAATCAAGAAAAATAAATAAAAACCTAACTATATCCAAATACCCAATTTTCTACCTTAAATAACATATTTTAAGCCTAGAATTTCAATAGATGTTGAAGGAAATAGATGAAAATAAGCTAAGAATTACCAAGCCAAGAGGTTTTAGTGAAGGATTGCTTCAATGGTCGCCTAAAAGCTTGGAGAAGAAAGGTTTTTGTGAAAACTTGGTGAAATCCCGTAGCTAGTGTTTCTGTAGTTTAAAAATAACTGGGTAGAAAAATGCTCTATGCGATTGCAAAGAAGGTCATGTGATCGCATAGGAATAGGAAGGTTGGCCATTGCGATCGCAGAAAGGGCATTGCGAAGGCATATAGGAAACATGCTCCACTCTCAGGTTTGGCTTTTTTTTTTTAATGAATTGCGATCGTGGAGAAGGAATTCGATTACATTGAAGAAATAGGCCGGACATCACGATCACAAACAAAACCATGCGATCACATAGAGGAAAATAAAGGACATCTCAACTTAACACTATACGATCGCGGAATGATCTATGCGATCGCATACAACAAAATGACCCCCTAAACAAGTTACATTATGCGATCGCGGGAACCACTATGCGATCACATAGAAAAAACAAGTGGACAACAATAGACAGTGGATATGCAACATTTCTAAGGCTAAAACCATCCTGAAACACATCTAAATCACATCCGAGCCCTCGGAGCTCCTAACCAAACAATTGAACTAAGTCAACAACATCATACAAACTTATCCGAGCAATCAAATCACCTAAATAACATCATTATCAACAAATTAAACCTCAAATTTAAAGCATTTTTCCAAAACTTCATCAAGTTCCACAATTAGGACTTCGCGTCCGAAGCACGTCAAATGATGTCCAATTTTAACCAAACTTCACAAAAATATCTTAGTTCACATATAAGACATGTATCAGGCTCCAAAACCAAGATACGAGGCCAATACCAACACATTCCAATCATAAATTATTTCTATTTTTCCTTAAAAATTTTGAGAAAAATAATTTCTTTTAAAAAATTCATTTCTCGGGCTTGGGACCTTGGAATTTGATTCCGAGCATACGCCTGAATCCCATATTTTCTTGCGGACCCTCCAGAACCGTCAAATCACGGGTATGGGTCCGTTTACCTAAAAAGTTGACCAAAGTCAAATTTATTCATTTTAATATCAACACTTAGCATTTCTCATAGAATTTCATATGTAAGCTTTCGTGTTATGCGCCTGGACAGTGCACGCAAATCGATACAACTCTAAATGAGGTTTTCGAGGCTGTGGAAGCACAGAATTAATTAACAATATTTGTTCGTCCTCGAACAGATATAAGAGAGAAGTTCCTAAGTCAGGGAAAATATGAGGATAACGGCTCCGCATATCGGACTCGAACTCCCAGGTCGATGCCTTAGGAGGCTGAACTCTCCACTGAACACACGCAGAAGGGAAACTATTAGATCTCAACTGATAAACTTGCCGATCTAGAATAGCCACTGGCTCATCCTCATAAGACAAGTCCTTGTACAACTGGACAGTGCTGAAATCTAACACGTGGGCTAGATCGTCGCGATACCTCCGAAGCATGGACATATGAACCATTTGATGTACAATTGTTAAGCTCGGCAGAAAAGCAAGTCTATAAGCCACCTCTCCCACTTGATCAAGAATCTCAAAAGGACCAATAAACCTAGGGCTAAGCTTGCCCTTCTTCCCAAACCTCATTACGCCCTTTATAGGCAGCACTCGGAGTAATACCCGGTCACTAACCATAAAATCCACATCCCAAACCTTGCAGTCTGTATTGCTCTTTTGCTTAGACTGAGCTGTACGAAGCCTATCTTGAATGATCTTGACCTTATCCAAGGCCTCCTAATCTAGATTCGTACCCAAAAATCGAGCCTCTTCCGGCTCAAACCATCCGACCGGAGATCGACACCGCCTACCATATAATGCCTCATAAGAGCTATCTAAATACCCGACTAATAGCTGCTGTTGTAGGCAAACTCTGCTAAAGGCAAAAAATAATGCCGTGAACCTCCAGAGTCAGTAACACAAGCGCGAAACATCTCCTCCAAGATCTGAATAGTCTGCTCGGACTGTCTGTCTCTCTGAGGATAAAATGTTATACTTAACTCAATCCGTGTTCCTAACTCTCGCTATACTACCCTCAGAAGCGCGAGGTAAACTGCGTACCCCAGTCCGAAATGATAGATACATGCACACCATGAAGGCTTAACTTTTCACCTATTTTATATTCTTTAACAATTACGAAGATATAACATTTAAAAACGGAATTTAACATAAGTGGAAGAAGAACAATAATTATCCGAACATAAAAACCTAGTACAACAATTTGAGTCTCGACTACCCAGACCTGGTATCACTGTTTCACAGACGGTCTAAGAATTCTACAAATAAAGGCACGGAAGAATTAAATACAAAACTGTCTCTAGAAATACATGTAAGAAGCAGGAAAGTAGATAGAAGGAGACGCCAGGGCATGCGAACGCTTGCAGGGCTACCTCGGGTCGCCTGATGAACAAGATCCAGTAATCTCACTGCGGTCTGAAATCTACAACACTGGAGTGTACACAAAAGAGTGCAGAGTATAGTATCAGAACAGTCGACCCCATGTTCTGGTAACTGTCTAGCCTAACCTCGGCGAAATATTGACGAGGCTAGGACTAGACTCAAGATAAACATGTTCAGTTATATAATATATGGCGGAAAGTAAACAGGTAATAAGCAATTAAAGCTGGGAAATGGGAATATATTGTAGGGGTGGCAGATAACCAGAATGACAAAGAACAATAAGGTAACTGTAATTTAACTTGTCATGCGGATAAAGATAAATAAAGGCAACTTTCACTTTCAATTTCAATTTCGTTGCAGGCGTGCAACCCGATCTCATTTCTCATATCTCGTGGTAGGCACACCACCGACTCCCATTTTATTATCTCTTGTGGTAGGTGTACCACCCGATCTCATTTCATCACATCTAGTGGTAGGTGTACCACCTGCTTCCATTTTTTGGTAGGCGTACCACCCGATCCCATTTCATCATATCTCGTGGTATGCGTACCACCAAATCCCATTTCATCATATCTCGTGGTAGGCATATCGTCTGATCCCATTTCATCATATCTCGTGGTAAGCGTACCACCCGATTCCATTTCATCATATAAAACAGTTCTGGCAAATGAAATCACTCCAACAACCGCAACAATTAATGCAAATACATAAGAAAATAAAATACACAATAATTATAATTCACTGAGAAGAATAAATATTGACAAGTAACAGTTAATTATGGACTTTAATGAGCAAATAGGCAATTTAATATTTAGTATGCGAATTGTCAAGTAGCAATTAAGTAACATAAACATGTAGCAATTATATCATAAATTCAATAATAACTAGTGATACAATAAAGGAAAATGCCAATATAAAGAATCACAGTAATTGTGGAATAAGAAAATTAATGCACGCGAACTGATAATAAGAAATCATAACAAACGACAATAAGTGCACGCATCAACCTTTGTACTTTAACACTCTTCCTCACCCAAATAACAATCACAAACAAGGGGGCAAGGGAGGAACCAAATAATAACAGAAATTCTTGCAAAGGAATACAATTTTTTAACAGTTCATTATCGACAAGGGAATAATATCAATAATCTCAGCATCCTGACAAGGGAGGTAATCAACAAGGCCACAAACATTCCGGCAAGGGAACTATTTATTAACTCTTTCTCATTCTTTCACTTTCACTTTACAAACCGTTTTACCGTATGAGCCAATGCTCCAAAGGGTTCAGTCATCTCATATACTTTCCCAATTTGTAATTCACTCGTTCCAATGCTCCTCAAGGTTTAAAGGTCACAATTTCTTTCACCGGCTTTTCAAAACAAATAAAAATCATCATCAAGACATGAAAGAAACAACGAAATCATGATGTTCACAATATAAGGACTCACGGGATATTCACAATATAAGGACTCACAGTCAATCTAGATAACAACGTATAGATACTCATCACTATGCCTATATGTCATACTCAACAATGAGCAAGTAGCAAATAAAATTCAACTCATATCCCTCAAGCTAAGGTTAGAACAAACACTTATCTCAAACTTTTACGGCCAAAATTAATCCTCAATTACCGCCTTTTTTCTCGAATTCGCCTCCAAATCGATTGTATCTATACAATAATGACTTCAATACATCAATAAATGTTAAACAATGCAAAACCAATGCCTAATTGTAGTTTTCCAAGCATTCTTTCCAAAATCCCAAAAATTGACCCCCGGTCCGCTTGGTCAAAACACGAGATTCGGACCAAAACCAAATCACCATTCACTCACTAGCCTGAAGGAAATGGAAGAAAATAAGCTAAGAATTACTAACCCAAGAGGTTTTGGTGAAGGATTGCTTCAATGATCGCCTAAGAGCTTGGAGAAGAAAGGTTTTTGTAAAAACTTGGTGAAATCTCGTAGCTACTGTTTCTGAAGTTTAAAAATAACTAAGCGTAAAAATGCTCTATGTGATCGCGAAGAGGGTTATGAGATCGCATAGGGATAGGAAGGTTGGCCATTGCAATCGCAGAAAGGGCATTGCTGATCCATAGATGAAACTGGCTCCACTCTCAAGTTTGGCTTTTTTTTTTTTTGTGAATTACGATCGCGACGAACGAATGCGATTGCATTGAAGAAATAGGTCAGGCATCGCGAACAAAACTATGTGATCGCGTAGAGGAAAATAAAGGGCTTCTCAACTTAACACTATGCGATTGCGGAAGAATATATGCGATCGCATATAACAAATGTGCCCCTGAACAAATTACGCTATGCGATTCACAGACAACGCTATGCGATCGCGTAGAACAAACAACTGGGCAAAAGCAGACATCAGATCTGCAACATTTCTAAGGCTAAAACCATCCCGAAACATATCGAAATCACACCTGAGTCCTTAGGGCTCCTAACTAAACCACATGAACTAACTCAATAACATCGTACAACTTATCCGAGCGATCAAATCGTCTAAATAATATCATTATCAACAAATTAAACCTCAAATTCAAAGCATTTTTTCAAAACTTCATCAAGTTTCACATTTAGGATTTCAAGTCCGAAGCACATCAAACGACATCCGATTTTAGCCAAACTTCACAAAAATATCTTAGTTCACATATAAGACCTGTACCGGGCGCCGGAACCAAAATACGGGCCTGATACCAACACGTTCCAATCAAATATCATTTCAATTTTTTCTTAACAATTTCAGAAAAATAATTTCTTCTAAAAACATTTATTTCTCAGGCTCGAGACCTCGGAATTCGATTCCATGCATATGCCCGAGTCCTATATTTTCCTACGGACCCCCAGGACCGTCAAATCGCGGATCCGGGTTAGTTTACCGAAAGAGTTGACCAAAGTCAAATTTATTCATTTTAATGTCAACACTTAACATTTTTCATAGCATTTCATATTTAAGCTTTCTGGTTACGCATCCGGACTGCGCATACAAATTGAAGTAGCTCAAAATAAGGTTTTCAAGACTTCGAAAGCACATAATTAATTAAAAACATGTAATGCCTCTTTGGATTATCACACATATACCTGAATAAACTTGTTTAACACTTCAAATAACTCGGGCAATATTTTCCTTTCATAGTTAGCAAATTTTGGTATTATTTAATTTTGAATCATATCTTTCATTAGATTTGAATCAATATCGAAATATCTTTCCATTATTTTATATTGTATATCCAAACCTCATTACAAACTTGTGAGTAAGGCTATTTTTGTACAAATTCCTTAAATGGGGTAAAATTTAAACAGCGCCATGGATTGATCCCATTTCTGCAAACACCCGAGTTCTTCCCGAAGGCAAAGTTGGGAACATTACACATTGCAATGTTTATCTTCAAATTACAATAATCAAAGCCAGGGGTATAGTATATAGTCACGTACGCAACTAGTAAACATCACGCACACACACACATTTTAAATAGATGGTCCGAAAAGGATAAATGAAACAAAGGGACCCAAGAAAACCCAAATTCAAAGAAAGCAAGTCATGTGGGGTAAGTTGGATCAGGATATACATGGTTATCCCTAATTGTGAACAGTTTTTAATGTAATATATATTTTTGGTTATTAGGTAAAGAATTGGATATTTGAATTGAACAAATCAATCATAAGGTTAAATGTTTATATAACAACTTATGAATTAATCACTTAATTAAATAAGAATAATATTTTTTGCAAATAGAACTATATTCGCAACTAAATCAGTATAATATTGATTCGTCCAAGTTCCAGCAACCAAAGTGGACTGTCAATTGCATGTGCTTTTCATAATATAAATATGATAGCGTCTCCGTAGTCATCATTTATCTTTCTCCACCAGTCTTATCTCAAACCATTCCCATTTTTTGGGAAATACTTCATGTCAATCTTCCACCTAGGAGCTTACACGGATTATCTAAAGAAGAATTAACCCAAGTAGTCGCACTCGCAACCACTTATATTAAAAATAGCTGACGCTCGATAGATGTATAGTATATTTGAATTATTAATGTATAATATTTATATAATCGTATATAATATATGTATACTAATTAAAAAAAGATGAATACTGAATCCAACCGACTATTTTGTGTAAGGATCCCTTATCTACAATAACAACAACCTAATAAGTGGGATTTGGGGAAAGTAGTATGTACGCATATTTTTCCCAAACCTAGGGCAAAGAGTTTTCCAAATAGACTCTCGGTATTTTTTTCTCCAAGAACTTCCCACCTTGTTTTTAAAGAGACTCGAATCACAACCTCTTAAATAAAAGTGAAGATTGATTACCATCAGAGCAACCCCTCTTATCTAAAATCTTAAAAAAATAAGGAGTTTCTTATTATTTTAAGTCTTAAGAATTTGGTCAAGCCACAGCCCCAGATCAGAATTTGATTGGATTGACCACGAGTGAGTAAGATTGAAAATGTGGCCCAAATGTCATGTAAGATTGCTATCTAATCTAAAAGGTGTGCCAAACGTAGAAGCTATCCAAAGCACAGTTCCAAACTAATACTCTCTTCATTCTTTTTTATTTGTCATTACTCTTATCCTTTTTTGTGGTTTTCATTGATGGAATTTCCGTGAGGAGGACGATTTGTGGTTTTCTCTTATCCCCCACACATGATCTTTAGGTCCTTTTCCCTTAGCTTTTGTAGAGCTTTTCAATGACAATTGCTATTATAAGGCAAATATTCCATTTCTCTACTTCTTGATGCTAATTCTCAAGTCCTGACCTCTGCTTAGGTACGATCTCTCTCCCTCTCTTTCTCACGCACGCACACACAAAACTGAATTAGGATTGTTTCATTACTAATTAAGTTTAACTAATATATACTAAAAGTGTATGAAGATTTTAAACTATGAGGTTACTTAAAAGACAATTAAAGCTAACTTTTATATTACACGTGGAATTACAACTAATCAAGTCATGTCATGTCGCCTCTTCTTTTTTTCTTGCATCGTGGATAGCAAATTGCATATTCTAAGTTAAAACATAGTCGTACTAATTGAATTGAGGAGTTTAGATAGTAGACATTTTGGCCTTTTTATTGTGGTACATGGGCAAGCAAGCATGATATCCATGTGTGCCTTTGCATATTGTTACTATTTTTACACTAATCGTATGATAATTAACTTGGTAAACTACAGGTGTATATTGAGGATTATTATGGCCGGAAAATTTAGGAAATGCATGCTACTATGTTGTTCAAGAAAGTCTCTGAATCAGGTAAATTCTAGACCTATACCCTTTATTTTAAGTTCAACAATAGCAATGTGATAGTCTAAGACTCTAAGTACGTTAAAACTTACCCACACCCTAACATCCTTATGGTTAGCATATATTTACGAGTATCAATTAATACTACTATGAGAAATCCATAACACAGATCTTTTCTCTATCTCAGAATGTTTAAGATATAATGTCGCTTCGTAAGGTCCAAATTATTTTAATTTTGACAAAGATTTTAAAAACTTTCCTCCTCCATTTTGATTGGAAGAATAAAACTTATATCAGTGAAAAATATCAAACCAATTGAGGAGTAGAGGATAATTGTTTGTCTCTAATTTTCTTTTGCCGTATAAAGAGAAAGGCTCTCCGTCCATACACACACAATATCTTTATGGGCCCAAGCCCATTTTGGCTACCTGGTTTGGACACCCACATTGTATTTTTTTGAGAAATGTATATATTTTTAGCCATTTTAAAAAATAATAGTCAACTATATATATATAAATATATATAAGTATATATAATATATATATATATATATATATATATATATATATATATTATACTCATATAATATATATTTTATATACTTTTAGGCTAGTAAATACAATTAATTTCTCTATATGGATCGGAAACATAACACCTTTATGGGCCCAATCCATTTTAGCATAGTAAATTATTAATAGCGCGGTAGCTATTTTATAGTCTTGTGATAGGAAAAAATAGATATTGCCATGGAGTTTTGAAACTCCATGATAATGGAGTAGTTATTTTTCAACTACAAAAGTTTTAAAGTGTTGTTTATGAATTTTATCCCATATGGTCACGAAGTCCTTGGTACTTCCTTCTTGGTCCTTGTACTATTTTAGGTTTCAACTGGTTTAATCCTTTTTCATATCGCTACTTTAATTACGACAGAAAATGCAGCACACGTGAGTCGTTAAATCCTTAAATGGCAATTAAAAGCAATAGGAAATATCGACGACATGATATGAAAAGGGGAGGGGACTTTGTGAAAGTAGGAGTATTAAAGTTGTACTTTTTCATTTTTCTTCAAATAAGGATATGATGACAAAGAAGTTGCGTAATTGGCCTTTTGGACATTCTCGTTTTAATTCTTGGTTCTACAAAGAAGTTTCATTTTTCTGAATCAATTTTAATTGGGAAATGGCCTTTTGGACTTTCTTAAGAACACCTATCATTGTGTTTGCATGTTCCTCATTCGTCATTTTCCATTTACGTGCCTTGTAGTCTTCTTAACCTTTTCTGCTTCTTCAACTTCCACATAACCTTTCCAATTCCAAAAGAACATTTTGGGTGTTGCTTATATTTTTGGAATTGAGTTTAGATATTGATTGATAGGGTAAGGATTATGTAAAAACATTAGTTTTTCTGTTTCAATATTGTTTTATGTTTTGGTACAAATTAATAGTCCTTTATTTTACGTTGTTTGTCATAATTTAATTTGGTACAATTTTAAAAAAACAAATTTTTTAAAAACTTATGGTCTTAAATATATTATACTAATATTTATTTACTTGTAAATTTGTGTTCTTAAATATTTCAGAATACTTGTGAAGCTATAAAAAATTCACTAAAGAAATATATAAATATGTTATTATTAATAAGAAAATAATGCCATAAAGTGGGCGGAGGAAATATTCAGTAACTAAAATTTTCATAACTTTCGACATTGTGAAGATATTTATCGTATAATTTCTAACTTTTGGTTATATTCAAAAAAAGGATAACATAGGCTTAAACTCTTAGTAAGCATTGAAGAATTGTCAACTGAAATTCAGCAAGTAATAAAAAGGTGAATTAATCTAGAAATGGTGGACTTTTTCTTAGTAAATGGGAACTTGAGAAAAGACTACTCTTTATATGAAAACGAAAAGTCATTTGATTTTTTTATTAAAAGTAACAATATATAATTAATTATTCTAAATAGGGGACGTGAGGAGCAATAAAAATTATTTTAGAAAACAAAATGTTGAAGAAATGAATGAAAGTTCACTCCAAAAGCCAAAAATAGAAGGGCATAGTTGACTCGCTCATGCGAAACAAACAGCCACCGGCAAGCCAGGAAGGCCACATTGCACGTACTAGCCCTTTACCTAAAACTTTATAATAATAATAGTAGTAATAATAATAATAATAATAATAATAATAATAATAATAATAATAATAACAAGCATATCCTGTTTTTGAATTAGTCATATATTTAGGAGACAAAGCAGGATTCTATTATGTCGGATTAATGTATTGTACGTACCTGTGTGCCCCTGACTGTAAAAACCTTTTTAAATATTTGGTTTACAAGTCAGTGATCAGAGGTCATGATTTTAACTCCACACAAGGTTCCTAATCACTTTTATGTTTTCCAGTTGAGTTTATTATTAATTATGTTAAGGGAAACCGCAAATTTTAAGTATTGAGCACATTCTTTCAGTTTATATTTTGCGTGTGGTTGGTACCATTGTACAAAAGTCTAAAATAAACAAAAAACAAGTTTTTTGTAAATATATTTTTTTAGTTGATTAAGACTATAAAAGATACTTTTCAAGAAAGTGTACATAATTTCAAAGTCGATGATACTGAATTGAAATCCTATTATTCTGATAATCACAAATTCTTCCTGAAACATGTATAAAGCGAGCTGTGAAATGCTCTTAATTAGTAAAATAACGTGACATCAAGGAAATACTTTTATGAAAAAAAAAAAAAAATTGTCACAATTAGAATTTATAATACTACGTGTTAGAATGTAATGAACACGATCACAATAGTTTCTTCTTCTTTGTTAATTATGTGAAATAACAATATCAAATGTGAATTTGGGGGGGTTTTTTGTTGAGTTCCCACGTCGGCGAGTCATTGGTTACTGATCACCTTTTAGTTTCCTTCTGTAGGTTTAAGCAATAAGTTAAATTTTGGGATTGTTTTAGATTTAACATTCTTTTTTTTTTAATTCTAATTCATGATTTATCAGATATTGAACCCTCATCTTATATTATGTATGCTTAATATGTCCAATCCTTAGACGTCCAGGTAGTGTTGATTCCACAAAACCCACACCCCCTCCTCCCTCAACCCAAAAAAAAAATTTATTTGGTCTTCGTATAATATTTTGGACAATTTTCATTGTCATGAACTACCTTTTATATTTCAATTAAGTCCCGTAACTATGGGTGTGTTTGGTAATGAAGAAAAATATTTTTTAATTTTTCATATTTGATTGGCTTAAATTATTTTGAAAAATATTTTTTTTATTAATTTATTTTTCTCCAATTAAAGAAAAATATTTTCCTTTTCAAGAGAAAGAAAAAATATTTTCCAAAGCTCATTCTCAACCTTCTCCCACCCTCACCAACCCACCCCACCTCCTCTCAAAAAAAAGTTTAAATTTCAATTTTTCAATTACCGCCCATTATAATTCCCCCTCCCCCCCGCAAAAAAAAAATTACCTTACTTTTTTTCTTTTTGTAATTTTAAATTTTTTTTTTTCATTTTTTTGCACCCCTGGCCACCCTCCTCCCCTCCCCCTCACAAAAAAATGTACTTTTCTTGTAATTTAAATTTTTATTTTATTTTTCTACACCACCCCTCCCCCCTCCCCCCTCCAAAAAAATTTTTAAATATGCTTTTCATTTTTAATTTTTTTATTTTAGCAATTTACGGAATCAAAATTATGAGTTCGGAGGTTTATGTGTTTGGAGTTTTACGGGTTTAAAACTTATAAAGTTTAGGGGTTTGAAATTTTACGGTTTTGAAAATTTAGCAATTCAAAAGTTTATGAAATTTATGAGTCCGGAAGGTTGTTGATTTGAAAGTTTATGGCTTCATATTATATCTAAATTAATAATAAATACTCTCGAGAAATTATTTTTCTTAATTTGCGTGTCAAACACCGGGATTTGAATAAAATTACTACTTGTTTTTCAAGAAAATATTTTCCTGGGAATCATTATACTAAACACACCGGCCGTGACCATTTTCTTTAACATCCTTTCATTAATATTCTTTTTTTTTATGATATACAAGGTTGTTTGATTGAGAAACAAGTTATCCCAAAATTAATTACTTGAGATGAGTTATTCTCTCACCTTTCCATATAGGATAAAATAATATTACAATTACACTGCAATTTTATTCCAATTAAATATTATAAACTTATCTCAAATTTAATTTTATAATTAATTATTTATCTCTCGTATTGTTAATTTATATTATAGGGGGTCATAATTGAAATGATCTATTTAATCGGAACTGAGAAAGTGAAGATAAGTGGCCCCTTCCCCCAAAACCGCACTGCAAATGGCTGACGCCTTTACATATACACATGTTCCATCCATTAAGGCGTTGAATATTCATTCAATCTAAATAATGTATTTCACTTTTCCAAATTCAAACTTCCTTCAATCTAAACAAATATAATTTCCTAAATTCAATCTAATTAAATATAATTACAGTCCAACTCCAAGTGGATTATACACAATAACAAACCATGGATTAGCCTTATCATCTAACCATGGTTAAATCCCCCCTTTCTATAAATGCGCCCTACACTGTCCTTTTACGACACAAAGAACGTTTACTGCTGAGACCGTGTCTACTGCTAAAAGAAGCCATCACCTTTCTCCTTCCTCCTTCAATATGACTTTATTCTCCACAAATCCACGTGAGGTAACATTAAATCTTCATAATTTTAATAGAAATTTTATTTTTCCCCCTTAATTCTCATATATTTTTCACCTTTTCTCCTGATTCAATCTTCCCCAATTCAAATTTCCATTTTTTTCTTTATCATCCACATGAGTGCCTTCAAGCCTTTTCTTTTTGGTAGAATTATCGAAATTAAGTAGGATCAAAGAGCAGGATATGGATTATATCATGATTTTTTGGTTAAATAAAATATGTTTTAATTTGGTGTGTAACAACGTTGTTGTGTAAGATTGTCGTTCGTTTCTGACTTGCAGGTTACGAAAATGGCAGAGGATACATACGAAGACGCCATTGCAGGACTGAAAAAGCTCCTCAGGTAGAGAGTACAGTACCATTAATTTTTTTCCACTTTATGTGCTTTTACCGCAATACTTTACGTTACTTATAACGTTATTAGTGCACAGAACTCTGTCCTGATCTGTCATTTAACTGTTTTCAATAAGGACGCGGACGGTGATTTCATCATCTTATTTAGAACTATCCTAATCCGTTTGCACTACGCGGGACCTACCTTTTGATCATCAGTAGGTCCCACGCGGAGTGAGTGGTTGAATATTTAATATTTAATTTTTTGGTTTTTTTGTTGGTAGTGAGAAGAATGAGCTGGAAGATGCAGCGGTCGCAAAGATACGGCAGTTGACGGCGGAGTTGGAAGGTGCCGGCGGGAAAAAATCTGACCCGGATGAGAAGATCCGAACCGGATTTGCCCACTTCAAGGCGGAGAAATATGAGTAAGTTGTTAGCAAGTGCTTTGCCGTAAAAGAATTGTGTCCTACGCTATTAAAAGTATGCCCGAACCTTCGGTTATGGGGCATAAAATATTGCATGATTCTCGGATATGCTGGCCTGAAACTTTTAATAAGTGATAGACTGACGTAATTCAATGAGTTGTAGTTGGACTTGGACGGAATATATATACGCTCGTCCTTTAAAAAAAATTGTCATTTAATTTCTATACACCAGTTTAAAAATTATTGCACCATTATATTTTAACTTCTTATAGCAAGTAATCTAAATGACTAATCATTCTTTTATGTGTGGTTGGTTTTACTAAATTTAATAGTATAATTATTTTTTTACTCCTTAATGTATAGGAGTTGGATTTATAAGAATGAATTAAGTGGTTGGTTAATGTGACTCCTAGCATAATATAGTTTGAAAACAAAATTGATGTCTATAATGATTACTAACTTTTATAATTCATCCATTATATTAACATAAGTTATCATATTTAGAATAAAGTAAAATAATTGAAATTGCAAAAGTTAGGAAGAATAATTCTACTAAAAATATATTGATTGGTCCAAAAATGTCAAAGAATTGATCGAAAAAGAAAATTAAAAGTCAAAGAAAATCGGAGTAGATATGATTGGACAAGTGGATTGCTAGGTGTCCAAATTGTGTCTGCGAAAGGTGGAATCCTGATCATTGAGACCTAGCTTTCTTTTCACTATTTCTTTATAAATGGGCCTTACGTTGCAAAAAGAAAGAATAGTCTCCATAATAAATGGAGAAGAATATGGTACACATCTTTGTACATTAAAGTGCGGTTAGAAAGAAAAGAAGTTGTTCTTAAAAGAGAATTTTAAGTTTATTTCCAACTACTCTTGAAAGTAAAGCAGATTAAATTACATTAGAAATAAAACGTGATAACTAGGAGATGTTGATTAAGACTAGTAATAGGGGCACGTCCTCCAAAATTTTTTGTTGGACTAATGATGTTGACGAATCTCTAAAATACATTCTACCAAAAAGATTTCAAGTGTTTGTAAGTTCATTTTTACGAATAAAACTTTTCTAATTGGGATAGTTTTAGTAAATATTTGTGCCTATATATATAATCATGTTATTAATTCAGAATTCTTAATCTTGCAACTTGCACTTTATTTTGTAGGAAAAATCCTGAGTTGTTTGGACAACTAGCAAAAGGTCAAAGTCCTAAGGTAAATTCAATTCATAGTAGTAGCTAGTTAAGTGTGATCCCTTTATGTTTCAGCAGCTAATAATAATTGATCATATTCTTGGTTAAAAAATTAGAATCCTTCAGAGTTAATTATTTTTGAAGAATTTGACATAAATAAAACAATATTTTCTATGGATCCAAGCAACATAGATTATTTTCGATGGTCAAATGTGCATTGAAAAGTTATTATTATTATTATTATTATTATTATTATTATATTTATTATTATTATTATTCTTAATCACTACCATGTGGCTCTTTACTAAATTACTCCCTCCGATTCAAAATATGTGATTTTTTATGTTTTCACACAGATTAAGAAATCGATCTTTTACCATTAATTTGCAATAGAATTGACCATATTAACCTTTATTATCTCACATAAATATTCTAACACATATTTCAAACTTCAAGGACAATGTAGGAAAAAATAGTTAATTCATTATTGAAATCTAGAAAGTTCACTTATTTTGGACCGCAAGAAAAATACAAAGTCACTTATTTTGGACCAGAGGGAGTAATATTTTTTGAAGTCTTTTCCTCCCATTAGTAAAACAAGAAAATCTTTTGCAAACTCTTTGATCAGGACCCTTTTAATTTTCCTCAAAAATATTTTATGTAAATCAATGTATTAACATGCCGCCCTCCACAATTGTTAATTGTTCCTGAACGTCACGAGTGCTTTATTGTTGAGATTGTACAACAATTGCCATGGCGTTTAAGGCACGTTAGCATTGACCAATGCTCATAATTTCTCATTAAATAATGTGCAGTTCTTGGTCTTCGCCTGCTCCGATTCCCGAGTATGCCCATCCCACATCCTCAATTTCCAGCCAGGGGAAGCTTTTGTTGTGCGTAATATTGCAAACATGGTCCCTCCTTTTGATCAGGTGAATTTTACTGTCTTATGTTCTATTGCAATTACAGTTGATAATTTTACATATATAAATTAATACTCAGTGTTGTAAAGTTTTCCACAATAAGTGTAGTAGTCTAAATTTGCTTCTGAAAACTGGCAAAAGAAAATAAGTACTATGTAAATATAGTACATTGCTGGAGACTTAATCAACGACCAGAAAGGAAATAACTAAACGCAAGTTGGGGAGAATGATGCATGTGGATATGGCATAAAGTTTTGAACTTTACATTATTCGTAGTTGAATGAAGATTCTGAAACATGTATGTTACAGTGGGGCGAATCTTTAACCCATCATTTATCTTCTACTTTTTGCGCGCTGTTCTAATTAATAACTGTATTTAAGTCAATATAACTATCTAATTTTGTTATACAGACAAAATATTCTGGAGTAGGTGCCGCAGTCGAATATGCAGTTGTCCACCTAAAGGTTAGTCATTTTTAAACACCTAGATGACGGTTGATTATTGGTTTTACACGTAGTAAGTCTGCTTAATTAATTCTTTAATTAATAGAGTTGATAATTTTATCCTTACAATAGTACGTTAATGAGGGCATAATTCAACTCTAGCGTTTTTAGCCTGTCATTTATATTCCATTGGTCCAATGCTACCTAGCTAAAGAGATGCCTTTCTTACTTTCTCCCCATATTATGTAATTGAAAATGTCAACTTATCTGACTTTGACTTTAATATAATGAGTTAAGACTGATATTTGTAATAAAAATATAACTACTTGTCTGATTGGTCTCTAACCTTTTCAAATTTGCCTCTCACTGGACGTCTCATGTTCTTGGTAGAAATCAAAATACACATTAATTATATCAGCTCATAACTTCAGCCTTAAGTAAGTAGGGATTAGTACAATGAGTTAAATTATGATGATTTTTAATTGCCTATTCTAGTCTTTTTTCCTATCTATTTGGAGTTGTGACTTAACAAAAGCATGCAGGCGGTAGAAATCAAAATATTGCTTAATCAGATCTTAACTTCAGCAGGGATTAGTACAATCATTTAATTTAACAATTTTTAATTGTCTCTACTTTCCCTATCTTCCTATTTATTTGGAGTTGTGATTTAAAACAAAACAAAAAATGTACAACAGGTGGAGAATATTTTGGTGATTGGACACAGCTGTTGTGGAGGTATTAAAGGGCTAATGTCTATCCCTGATGATGGGTCCACAAACAGGTTGGTTTATTCTTATTAAATTAAATGCCTGATAATGACTGAGAATGAAACTGGACTTATCAATAAGCGAGTAGTCACCCTTATAAAGCTAGTATTACTTGATAAATAAAAATAATAAGATCAGTCCCCTATGAGTTTTAAAAGCCTGTTAACTCATCAAGATTATTCTAATATAATAATTTAGGGATACTGTTTATGAGGATGTCTGGCTAAGCTTATAAGCGGGTCAAATTGGCCTATAAGCACTTTTTGATTTATTTATGTTTTTGGTAAAATAAAAATTGTTTATAAACTAAAAATAATCCAAAATTCATAAGCTGGTCTCCCCCAACTTATCAAATTTCAGCTTATAAGTACTTTAAGTTTGACCAAAATATTTACTATTCTATCCCTAAAATACTTATTTTTAAAACAAAATTATTCGTATGTCTAGTCCTTTACCTGCATAGTATTAATTTCAACACTCTTATTCAAATACGTAACTTCTTATTTTTTAAATCAGCTTCAGCACTTAAAATTATTTTTCAGCATATAATGCTTATCAGCTACTCTAAATAAGCTAAGCCAAACGGGCTCTATATATAACTCCAATTTGTGCTTAAAAATATGTCTACTCATCAAAAGAAAAAAAATCCAATGGGCCAAGGGGTGTACATGGACCGGGTAAATTCGGCTTTTAACAAAATCAAACAAAACCAACTATAGCGGTTTGGATTCGTTCGAACTTTTCGGGTTTTTTGGGTTTTTGAGTTTTTTTTACATGAATATTATTTCAATCTTACTTTGTTAAAATTAGAGATAAAGCTTTGATAAATGAATATATGTTTAGCAATTATGAAAAAAATTGGCAAACATATGATCTATTAAAATATTCTAATGCAGAATTTTTTAGTAACACATAATAGTTATTTCTAAGTCCTCTAACAATATTGTTTCGTTAATTTACGCTTTCAGAGTTAATACATGAGAGGATCCCAAATATTTTTACTTTTTTTAAAGAAAAATCACTATAAACTCATAAAAATATAAATATATATATTTATATGTCGATTTGATTCGAGTTTTTTTTATTCAATATCAAACTAAGTCAAATAAAATCTAGTCGAATTTTTTAATAGATTTGATTTAATTTTTCGATTTGGTGCGGTTTTCCAATTCGGTTTGAACACTCCTAAATAGCCGGTACATTTCAAGATTTTAGGGCTTATTTGAAAATTCTTCTGATAATTTTTAAATTCTTTTGTTTTCTGCGTGATTTTCGTTTAAAGAGTATGCAATAATTATTCTACATTGCGCGTGAAGAAGTCAAATACTGATTGAGTAAATTGGTACTATAAATAAACATGAAAAATTCATCCAAGAAGTGCTTATACTTTGCTTTAAAATGCATGCAGTGATTTCATTGAAGAATGGGTCAAAATCTGTCTGCCTGCCAAAGCAAAAGTAAAGGCAGAATGCTGCCATTTGGATCCCACTGAACAATGCACAAAATTGGAGAAGGTAATTAACTATGACATCTTTACTAAATCATACGTAAAATTTTACCATTTTGGAGACTTATTACATGTTAAATTTAAGATATATACTTATAATCTTAAATGTTTGAGCAGGAGGCAGTGAATGTATCACTAGGCAACTTATTGACATATCCATTTGTAAGAGAAGCTGTGGTGCAGAAAAGCCTTGCGCTGAAAGGTGGACACTACGATTTTGTGAATGGTTCTTTTGAGCTCTGGAATATTGACTTCAATCTTACCCCTTCTGTTTCACTCTAAACTCTTGCACACTGTAACTTGTCATGTAACCAATGCAACTCCGTTTCAAGTTTTTTTCTTCAACTTTTCATTTTGATGTAAATGTATTCCTTACTGAACAATGTGTGTCACACAAATAATATTAACCGGCTGTTGGAGCTTTGGGCATATCTTAAGGTTATCTGCTTATGTTTTTTCACAAATCACAACTTTTGTGTATTGGGAAAAAATTGAGTTTTTATTAAAGGTGCTGTGGCATGACACGTGGATTAATCAAACAGTCAAAGAACAATAAATGATTTAAAGGCACGAAGGACAACAGATACGGTAGAAGAAAAGAAACATGCACGAGAATGAACCTTAGATACGATTCTCGTGTCTATCCAAGACATTCAATATTAACCGTATAAAAAGGGCATTGTAGACACGAATCTGAAGACAAAAAGTAGTCTACATTCATTATTAAATAGTTGATACGTTAGTTGTTCAGTATTTAATAGCAATGATTATGTAACGTCTCATTAAATGCTCTTTATTATTTAGAATAATCCGTTACTCCTTGTCAACTATAAAAGGAGGAAGTTGTATCATTTGTCGGACACAGAGAACATACTTGAGATCATAGTGATATATAATTTTTATTGCTTTATTCTTATTCTTTGAAAGCCAATTATATTTCGGTCTCTTTGATTACCAGTAACCCGATTTCTTCTCTAAAATTCAAGCTTTGACCAAAATTATATTTTTTGGTTAAACAAATTGGTTCCCTTACCGGGAATCTGATAATCCGTTCTTGCTAAATCAACATTCAATCTTATCGTTAATATGTCGAACAACAACTACAACAACAACCAGCAAATCTGAACCAACAAATTGATGATGAGGAACTAAATAATGCTAACCTTCAAGCTTCTCCACGTGGATCTCGTGAAGGAACTCCAAACGATATGTCTGAACATGATGATGGAGGAGCCGAAACAAGATATGAACTGTTAAAGAAAATAATCGACTCACGAATTAAGAAAGCCTTGCGAGCCCTAGTTGATCAATTGTCTGCTGCACCAGCAACACCAAATAACAACACGTTGGAAAACCCTCTCTCTGGTCTAGTTGATTCTGGCAATGGAACAGTTCCTAGTGACTCACAAGATGGAGAACCAGGTAATACAGGTAATTCTCATCTTAAAAATATGGTACTAACCTTGCAGAAACAACTCAAGGAGCAGAACGAGTGTATTGAGCAAATCCCTGGAGTTCCACCTGTGATAAAACGAGTAGATGTGAATAAATACTCGCAACAACCGTGGAAACCAAGTGTTGCTCCTTTACTGATACCAAAGTAATTCAAAATGCCTGATATCCCAAAATATGATAGTACAACGGACCCTCGTGATCACATAAATGCATTTACAACGGGAATGAAAGGCAACGATTTGACCAAACAAGAAATAGAATCAATGTTGGTCAAAATGTTTGGAGGAACACTCACCAAGGGAGCATTATCCTGGTACTCTCTCTTACCTGGAAATTCTATAAATTCTTTTGCTGAGCTTGCAGATTCTTTCATAAAAGCACATTCGGGAGCTCAAAAGGTGGAAAAGAGAATGGAGGATATTTTCAAAATCAAACAAGGGAACACCGAAGTGCTTAGAGATTTTGTTGATAGATTCCGACGTGAAAGAATGATGCTGCCCGAGTACCAGATAATTTGGATGCAATAGCTTTTGCTAGAAATTTGAATGACAAAAGATTAGAAGCCACGAGAAGACTGAAAGAAAGCCTTCGTGAATTTCCCGCAACTACTTGGAATGATGTTTATAACAGGTACAGTACGAAGCTTAGAATTGAAGAGGATACTGTATCGCAACCTCAACGAGAAGATAGAAGCGGATCCCGAAGGTCTGAAGCCGACAAAAGGTCAGGTAAGAACAGGTACGATCCATATATGGGACCTGCAGGAAGAGACCCATGTTCTAGGCAAAACAAATAACATTATGATCAGAGGTCGAGAGATAGGGGAACCGGATCTTCATCCAGATTCAAAGGTGATAGAAACAACCAAGAGCCACGGGATGATGATAGAAATTTAATGGCACGATTTGCTGGTCATAGTTTTAATGTAACTAATTCCGAGCTTGTAGCTATTCTAATAAGTATGGGAGATAAGGTACGGTGGCCAAAAGAGATGCGGTCGTACCCAAACAGACGAAACCCAGACCATTGGTGCGAATTTCACAACGACCATGGGCATAAAACTTCAGAATGTATATTTTTACAAAGTGAAGTAGATCATTTGCTGAAACAAGGCTACCTCACGGAGCTGTTCTGTGAAAAAGGAAAGCAAGCCTACATGAAAAATAGGCAAGAGCCACCAAAACCACCTTCACCTAAGAGGATAGTAAATGTCATCAGTGGAGGAGAAGGTATTTATGGAGTAACATATACGGCTTCGAACAAAGTTCCAAAATGACGATCATTGACGGCAATCGAGTACATCAAACTTTAGAACAGGAGAGTATAAGCTTCGATGATGCAGATACGAAAGGAGTGACTACACCGCATAACGACGCTCTGGTAATATCTTTAATTATATTTGACGCTGATGTAAACAGTGTTTTGATTGATCTAGTTAGCTCTGTAAATATTATTCTACTAAGAGTACTGCGAGAAGTGCAAGCTGAAGACAAGATGATTCCAAAAGCGCATGCTTTATCAGGCTTCGACAATTCAAGCGTGGTAACAAAAGGTAAGGTAACTCTGACAACTTACGCTGCAAGTGTTGTTAAAGAAACTAAGTTTCAGGTAGTGGATTTGGAAATAGCATACAATGTAATCATGGGGAGACCTTGGATCCACGATCTGGATGCTATTCCATCAACCTTACATCAAGTCATTAAAGTTCCATCACCTTGGGGAATATGTCAAATTCGAGGGGATCAACAAATATCCAAGAGTACCAATGCAATAACAGATACGAGCACCGCAAGTAAAGAAAAATAGCAATTATTGAAAATAGTTGAAGGTATCAACAATCAAACTTCAACTGAAACAACATACTTAGATTCGAGGCCCGATGTAATTCAAGAACCTGAAGAAAACGAAATATAAAACAATGATAGAAGAACTCCAAGATGTGATGTTATTTGAACAATGGCCAGAGAAAAACGTTTACGTGGGAGCCAATCTAAATCCCGGCGAGCGAGGAATTTAATTGAATTTTTAAAAGCTAACGTAGATTTTTTGCTTAGTCCCATGCTGGTATGAGAGGTATTCCACCGCATGTGATGACTCATAAGCTTAATGAAGACCTATCTTTCACACTAATTAAGCAAAAGATAAGAAAGCAAGGAGCTTTCAAAAAATCAAGTATTTCAAGATGAGGTCCAAAAGTTATTGAAAATCGGGTCCATTCGTGAGATTAAAGCAATTGAATAAATACCTGACATCCTTACTAGTAAAAAGAATGTTCAGAGGTTAATAGGAAGGATATCGGCCTTGGGTAGGTTTATTTCAAAATCATCAGGAAAATGCTTCAGATTCTTCTCTGCGCTCAAAAAGCAAGAACATTTCGAGTGGAATGAAGATTGTCAACGAGCACTTAGGGATTTGAAACTTATTTATCAAATCCTCCTTTATTGGCTAAACCTAAAGAAGGTGAAAAGTTACTCATCTATTTAGCAGTATTAAAAGTAGCGGTAAGTGTCGTTTTAGTACGAGAAGACCAAGGTAAGCAATCTACGATTTATTTTGTAAGTAGAACTTTATTAGATGCATAGACAAGGTATCCACAACTAGAAAAATTAGCATTAGCTCGCATCATGGCATCTAGAAAACTACGACCTTATTTTCAGTGTCATCCTATTGTGGTTGTTACTGATTTTCCTTTAAGAAATATATTGCATAAACATGAATTATCAGGAAGATTAGAAAAATGGGTTATAGTAATAAGTGAGTACGAAATAATTTACCAACCACGAACTGCTATCAAATCTCAAGTACTCGCTGATTTCGTAGCTGATTTTAGTCAAAGCATACATCTAGAAGCAGAAAAAGAATTACAAGTTTTTAACGGAGCTAATCCGGGGACTTGGCTATTATTTACCAATGGTTCATCTAATGTAAATGGGGTAATTTTAGGAATTATTCTTATACCACCTACTGGTGAAACAATTAGGCAAGATATGACATGTCACCATGTAACTAATAATGAAGCAGAGTATGGAGCTGTAATTGCAGGTTTGGAGCTAGCATTAGAACTTGGTATCATGTAAATTGTAATCAAAAGTGATTCATAGTTAGTAGTCAATCAAATATTGGGGACTTATGTAGCTAGAGAAACTCGAATGCAAGAATACCTCGGAAAGGTACGGGAGTTAATAAGACATTTCCAAACATGGAAAGTGATGCAAATCACAATCTTGACTTACTTGAAGGGAGAAGAGAAGCTGCGTTGATAAGGATTGTAGCTCAAAAGCAAGTGATCGAACGCTACTACAACAGGAAAGCACGCCTCAAGTTTTTTAAAGTTGGGGACTTCGTGTTAAAAAAGGTTTTCCGATCTACAAAGTCGGTTAGTTGAAACCCTAAACAACAGGATGTCTAATGCACATAGGAGTTCCTAAAACATGATTTCTAAATGCCAATGATCATGAGAATGCAGCAATAGCCATTATACAGTTATTTGCCTATTATTAACTGATCACGGTTAGGAAATGAATATAACAACAGGCTGAAAGTAAAGAACCCAGAACATGATTTCTAATGTATGAGATGCACGCCCTATACAGGTTATCTATTGCGCAGATAAATAAATAGAGGATCCTATAAGCATGTTTTATACCCATTATTTAAACTAAGCATGCATAACCCCCCCCCCCCCCCATATTCACTAACCCCAATCATTCATTTACAAATTATTACAAACCAATGACAGCTGAATTACAGTAATAAAGAATAAAATAAGACGTTATTTTATAGGAAGCCTTCAATCAGGCCCATTCTTCCAACCTCACCCCTTTCAAGTTTCACAGCCTTGACATGGTCAAGGTGCGGCAAAGCTCCCTCGCACCCCCATTGGGTCCCTGGCCAATGCCAGCACCCAAACACTTAATAGACTGTTGGACATGTGCAGTGTGGAATTATCATCCTTGTGTGTCAAAGTTCAGTGAGTGCTCAGGGGTATTCAAAGCAATGCTCACATGAAAGGGGTGGGACCTAATTTCTAAGAGTAGTGTTAAGTGCAGTAATGAGAGGAAACTTCGAAGTTTAAAGAGTTTTTTTAAAAAAGTGGAGAGTTGCACATAAGGATAATGGGCAAAGAGGACAAATAGATCACATGATATCACCAAGAGATGCAGAGACTTGTGAAAATTCAGTAGCATGAGTACACAAAATCAAAGAGTTTTAAAGGACCTAAAAATGGTCGAATTTAGGCATAGTAAGTAGTAATAGAACATAGTCATAACAGGAAAGATTAGGAGCAAACAATGGTCGTGAGCACGAAAATATCAACAGGAAATCAAAGGGTCAATTACATGTTGCACATCAGAAGCATAGGTAGAAAATAATTAGGAATATAACATACTAAAGTAGTAATAACCCCATTGGTTTGGGACTTTGAAACTAACCAGGATATACTAGTAATAAGAGAGAAAAACAGAATGCAAGAGCCAAATATGAGCACAACATTAGCCTTGTCTTTCCAGCCGGCTAATAATAGTAAGGAGTAGGGAACAACAATAGAGCAAGAGAGAAAAGTAGCAGAAAAAAGAAAGAGAGAGAGAGAGAGAGAGAGAGAGAGAGAGAGAGAGAGAGAGAGAACGATGTATTGCTGTGTGAGTTTGTGATATGCAATATGTTAGTCCGTGTCCTGCAAAAGAGAATGGGGGAAGTATTCACAGTACTGAAGACGAGTAAACAAACAAGGCAATCCATATTTAAGGAACTAGGTATCAATCATAATCAAATAAGTATAAGGACCCCCCCTTTAATTAAGGAATCAAAGTCAAACGGTAATAAGCAGTTGTTTAAAAGGAAAGAAATCATAAAGCATAGTATGATCACATAAGGAAATAGAATTGCATAAGGTATATAATAAAGACTAGGTACATGATACTTAATTAGGGAAATATATCAGACAAAACAATCAACATATTTGTGCACACATATAGGGAAGAATACTACCTTAATTCTGGGAAAATGTCTCAAAAATAATGAACGAGATTGAAAACCTAGTAGATCAATTTAATTGATGAAGGTATCCTATAAATTAAGAAAGCAATTCGAAATCAATACCAAACTATAAGGAAAATATGCAAAATCACAAATTTTAAGGCAAGTATCATAGTCTTAAAGGGAGCTTGTAAGAATCAGTATAAAATCACCATGTAAACAATCCGAGAAACCTTAAGCAAAGAACACAGGAGGGTAAGGGAATGAGATGCTAGCGACAAATTAAAGCAAAGAGCACGAAATTCAGGGAATAATCCAGAAGAACACACAAACAAGCAAACACGACAATAATACAAATATAAACCATAATGCTAGGGTTTCATCAGACTTAAGCAAAATTTTTAGAAATAGTACTGAGAATCATGACTTAGTACTCAAAATCGGAAGACAAAGTATTTCAAAAAGGGGTTAAGAAACCCTAGTTTCAAAAGGGAACAAAAATGTTTAAAACATGAATAATCGTAAAGATAGAGTTGAGAATAGTTCAAAAATAAAGGTATGAGTTGAAAATTATTAAAAATTCAGAAATATAAGAGGTTTGGGTCGAGATTAGGATTTCATAAGAAACCAGAGAGAGAAGTGAGAGAAACCTGGATGTGAAACATAGGAACAATGGTGTTTACAACACCATCGAACAAAAACTCATCGGAAAAAGGCCGGAAACAAACTCAAGGAAAGCTTCAGTGACCGTCTTGCATGGTGAAGACCCATGGAGTCTTAGGAATGAAAGGAACCGATGAGGTAAGGCTTCAAGGTGGCTGGTGGTTAAAAGAGGCTAGGCTGGAGGTGGCTGGAGTGATGGTGAAGGCCATTGGAGAAAAAGAACTAGAAGGTTCTATAGAGAGAGAGACCGGTCTTGAAAAGTGAGGGGTCAGAGGGAGGGGAGGTAGGTGAGAGTTTAATTAAGGTAAATGGATCTGGGCCGGTTCTCTTATTTGATCAATGGCTCAGATTAGTCCGAAGTTGGGCCGGGTTAGTTTAGAGTTGGGATGGGGCAAATTTGGTTGGGTCTTGGGTTAATTTAAATTTGATGGGGGTGGGGTTAAATTGGGGCTAAAATTGAAATTATATTGGGCTATGTGTTAAATAGCCAATTTTCCCTTTTTATTTTATATAAAATAAATAAAAATGATTTTAAAAACAAATTAAAAGCACTGAACTAATTAATAATACAATATTAATCTAAAAATACTAGAAATGATTTTATCATTATATAATGCTATTAATCGTAAAAATAGGTTATAATTGCAACTATATGCAATTTAGCCTTAAAACTACCCAAAAAATTTGTAAAAAAGATGAAAAAATTATCTTAATTATATTTTGGTGTAAATATGAGAATGGAAATAAATTATTCACAAAATTTGATAATTTTGAGAGCAATTACTTTATTTTGTACTTCTAAAATAGACAATAAACTAATTTTGAAATCTTAAAAATTAGGGGAAAATACAAAAATTCTTGGGAATGGATATATGCATACACATTCTATTTGAAAGTATTTGAGTATATAAAAATACCTAGGGAAAAATTGGGTATCAACAGCTGCCCCTCTTTACCCGAGAAGGATGAAAGAGTTGTCGGGTAAAGATATGATGCCAATTTTGATCGAAAGAAACGATTTGAAAAGTTTGACCGAGCTTTGGTTCCTGAGCTGCCTAAATATTGCTGGTCTTACAGGAATCAGGCCATGTGTAGTTCAAGATGCATTGACTGGATATGTCGTTGGAGATTTTGAAAAGAACGGACGCGATGTTTGGTTGAGAAAAGTGGTTGATAGGCTACGGGAACTGGAGCGAGATCGCTCCTGCTGAGATGATTGTTGATAGCCGGTGTACCTACAAATGAATAATACCAACATATATTGTGCATAAATTTACACGTGATGCAAGTTCCCATCGGACCATGAATGTTGTCTTTGGACGTTTAAGATGACGTCCTCAGACCATGACGTCTTGGGCCATGAAGCGTATAATAAAGGATTTGCAGGCTATGAAATGATGTTCTTAGGCTATATAAATAGTGCCTCCGAACAATGATGCCTTTGAATAATGATATGAAAAAAGTAAAATGAGGTTCTCAGGCCATGGCATGGGGTTCTCGGGCTATGAAAATGGTTCCTCCGAACAATGGCGCATTTGGACAATTTAGCGATCTTTCAGCACATGAAATGCAGAAGGTGACGATCTTTCAGCAGATACAAGATGTATATAAAAGGTGGTGATATTTCAGCCGTGGAAGAAAGATAAAGTGGTGATATTTCAGTCGGTGCATGGTCTAAATAAAGTGGCGATATTTCAGCCATGTACGATGGAGACAGAACTTAGTCTCAAAAGGCAGAAAGGTAGCCTTATGCAATGCAAAGAAATGCAAGATGGAGACTGAGCTTAGTCTCGGAAAGTAGAAAGTTAGCCTTGTGCAATACAGAGAAATGCGGGATGGAGACAATGCTTAGTCTCGCAAGGTAGCCTTTTGCAATGCAGAGAAATGTAGATGAAGACAATGCTTAGTCTCAGAAGGCAGAAAGCTAGCCTTATGCAATGCAGAAAATGCAAATGGAGACAGTGCAAAGTCTCGGAAGGCTGAAAGGTAGCCTTATGCAGTGCAGAAAATGCAGATGGAGATAGAGCTTAGTCTTGGAAAGAAGAAAGGTAGCCTTAAAGCAATGCGGAAAATGTAGATAGAGACAATGCTTAGTCTCGGAAGGCAGAAAGGTAGCCTTACGCAATGCGAATAATGCAGATGGAGACATAGCTTAGTCTCGGAAG
Organism: Nicotiana benthamiana; assembly: GCA_034376525.1. NCBI lineage: Eukaryota > Viridiplantae > Streptophyta > Magnoliopsida > Solanales > Solanaceae > Nicotiana > Nicotiana benthamiana. Next base: position 71,459,190 of record CM067330.1, read on the forward strand.
GCAGAAAGGTAGTTTTATGCAATGCAGGGAATAGAAGGCAAATAGTAATGAAATCTCGTAGCTGATAGATGACAACCGATAAATAGAAGGCAAATAGTAATGAAATCTCTTAGCTGATAGATAATAGCTGATAAATGATTATGAGGTTTTGGCTGCTGGGGATGTCGTGTGTGAATAGCACTTGTAAATAGGTGATGGTTCTGAGAAGTTGTTTTCTTAAAAAACTATGTGTATAGATATATCAAAGGGTTTTTCTACTTGAGTTCCTACATCCAAAGAAAAATCATGAGTTTCTGTAAAAAAGTGAGAAAGGTTAGTCCGTCTTCCCGTGGCCTTTGCTCTTCCTGCTCGCCGTTGTTTTCATTGGGGTAGCATCACTAAAAAAGCAATTCAATAGTAGCCATGCGTGATTTAGTAAAAACGTAACGTAAAATAGAAATAGTTTTCTTTTAGATGAACCAACGACTGCGATGCAGTTCAAGTCATTGCAACCTCTATCACTCGGGAATTTTGAGGGTCCTCCTCAAAATTCTGCCCTAGTTTACTGGGCCGGTGCTTCTGATGGTTGCATGCAATAAGTAGCTGAAAATCAACTTCGGAATTTTGAGGGTTGTGACGACCCGGCCTGTTGTATTAAGAATTAACACCCTAATCCCCTATTAACTACTTTCCCCAAGTCTATCTATGCTAATTTGCGATTTTAAGTTACGGAGAGTTTTGGGACACTTAGTCCCTAAATGAGAGCTAAAGTATTGGAAAGTTGCCCGTAGTTAGAACAGTGTGAAGACGGTCTCTGAATGGAAATCTAATGGTTTCGTTAGCTCCGTTAGGTGATTTTGGGTTGGAAGTGTGTTTGTAATGTATTTTGGAAGTCCGTAGCTCATTTAGGCTTGAAATGCGAGAGTATGAAAATTTTGAAGTTCCTGTCCGATAGTGAGTTTTTGATCCGAGGGTCGGAATAGAATTCTGGAAGTTGCAGTAACTTCTTCATGCCATTTGGGATGTGTATGCAAAATTTCTGGTCATTTGGACGTGCTTTGGTTATGTTTTAGATAGAAAGCGTGTTTTGATGAAATTTGAAGTCCTTAGGCTCAAATCACTGGTTAATTCGAGTTTCTGACGTTGTTTTAGGTGGGTTAAGGATTGGTACAAGGTTGAATGATGTTATGGTTTATTTCCGTAAGTTTGGTTGAAGTCCGGAGGGCCTCTGGTGTCTTTCAGATGCTCAACAGGTCATTTTTCGGAACCTAGAAACAACAGATTTTGCTTCAGCAGTTGCAGACATTTTCCTTCTCTGCGATCGCATCTTCACCCCTGGGACTGCATAGTGTAATTTGGAGGGGGATATTTTCCTTCTACACGATCGCACTACATTTTTTGTGATCGTATAGCCCTCTCCCCTCTCTTATGCGATCGCATGGCTATGCCTGCCTTCGCATATACCATTTTACCGAGCCTTTAAATTTTACTCTCCGCGATTGCATTTTTCCTCTTGCGATCGCGTAGAACAAAATGCCTGGGCAGTATAAACATTTCAAAATCTGAGGGTTTGCCATTTTTACCAAAACACAAGCTTGGGAGCTCGAATTTGGGAGAAATTTCAAAGGTTTTTCAAGGGCAATGATCCGATAACGATTCTCTACCCTTTATTCTTAATACCCACTACTCAAATCACGAATTCATCCTTAATTTTTGATTTTTGGATGAAAAATGTGTAAAACATCATAGACCAAACTATTGAGTTTTGAGTGGGTGTTTGACCTCCGATTTGAGAGAATTTTATATGGTTAGACTCTTGAGGGTACGACGGTTCTAAAAATGTAAAAATTATCCGAATCTGGGACATTGGCCTAAGGGGCATTTTGGTTATTTTACCTAATTTTGCGCCTTATCTTTGAATAAAATAGTAGAATATGTTGCTTAAGATGTTATTTATGATATGTAATTGAATAGATTTGAGCCATTTGGAGTCGGATACTCGTAGCAAAAGTGTAATTTTGAGTTGATTTCGAAGCCGATTTGAGGTAAGTGGCTTGCTAACCTTGAATGGGGGACTTTTCCCCTTAGGATATGTTGTTTAGTAGTTGAGTGCCTTGTACGTGAGGTGACGAGCACGTACTTAAGCTAATTGTTGAAAATCCAGTTTTTTTTACTTCATATATTGAGACAGGGTTTTTTTCGCATTTTCCTTATTTTACTTGCAAGTATAGCCTAGGTTAGATTAGAAAAGCATGTCTAGATGATTTATCTTGCCTAATTGCTTATGTTGCCTTGACTGTATTACGTGAAACATGCTAGGCTAGTACTACATGTTGCGTGTCTTCATTTGTACTGAATTTCTGAATGTCTTCTGGTTGTTGTTGCGCATTTACATTGGGACTGCGGGTTCGATTCCCGATAGATTCCCCTGCATATTTACTTTGGGACTGCAGGTTCGGTTCCAAATAGATCCCTCCCTATATATTTACTTTGAGATTGCGGGTTCGATTCCCGATAGATCCCCCTGCATATTTACTTTGGGATTGCAGGTTCGATTCCTGATAGATCCCGTTGCACAATCATATGGAACTACTGGGTATTTACATTTGATACTATGGGACGGTATCCCGGGAGATCTTTCGGACAGATTTATGAAAAAGGCTACAGGATGGTATCCTGGAAGATCCTCGTTATTGGTACTGATATTGAACGGTTTTTACTCGGTGTTATCTTATCCTCCATGTGTTAAATTATTGTTTGTGTAACCTGACTTAATTTACAGTTGCACCCCATTATTTCTTCTTATTTCATACTGTTGTCATCCTTATTATTATACTTTGTCTCAGTAGGGTTTTGACCTTTCTCGTCACTACCCAACTGAGGTTAGGCTTGGCACTCACATAGTACCGTTGTGGTGTACTTATACCCCTTCTGTGCATGTTTTTCATGTGCAGATCCAGTTACCTCCACTCAGGCGTACTATCCTCGAGGCGGAGAGATCTAGTGGAGACTTCGAGGTATATCTACCGCGTCCACAGACCAGGAGTCTCTATTGCGTTCCAGCTTTAGTAGCTATTCAATCCTTTTCTTTCAGTTTTTTAGACATTCTGGAGTTAGAGCAGCACATTACATTTCTATTAGCCGGTTCCCATGAGTTTCCGAGTTTTGGGATGAGATTGTGGACTTTCATGTTTTATTCTGAGTTGTATAGTCCAAACGGCACTTATATACCGTTTTCCTCTAGTTTTTCTTAATTTAATTTAATGTTTCTGCGAGTTATATTAATTTCCGCATTGTTAGGCTTACCAAGTTGTAAGAACTAGGTGTCATCACGACATGTTCATGGAGGGTGAACTGGGGTCGTGACAAGTTGGTATCGGAGCTCTAGGTTCATATGAGTCACGGGACACATGCCAGTTTATTAGAGTCTCGCTTATCAGTGCGGAGGCGTCTGTCCTTATCTACAAGAGGCTATGTAACTGTTAGGAAAGTTTCCACCTCATCTGATTTCCTTGTTTGTGATATTTTGCCATCACAAAATTCTAAACTTCTATCTTCTATTCTCTTACAGATGGTGAGGACACGTGTTAGTTGGGATGATCAGGCACCCTTACCCCCTACTGCAGCCGTTAGAGGTCGGGGCCGGGGCAGGAGTCATGGACGCGCACGTGGTGCAGCCAGAGCACCTGTGCGAGCTGCCAGCGAGACACCGCTAGAAGATCTAGCTGGCACCTAGGCATCTGGTACACCTACTACTGCCACTACTACTCGAGCCATTCAGGAGACGTTAGCTTAGTTCATGTCTATGTACACCACCTTGTCTCAGGCAGGGTTGCTTTTCCTTACTACAAAAATATCCCAGGCTGGGGGAGGAGCAAATACTCCCGTTGTCCACAGTCCGGAGCAGCGAGTGCAGGTTGCGCAAGCTCCAGAAATCATTTCGATTCTGCCTGCAATGCTAATTCAGCCCATGGATGGGGAAGCTGCTTCTGAGGATGAGCTACGGAGGTTGGAGAGGTTCAAGAATTATGATCCCTCCGATTTTCAGTGGATTAGCAACAGATGATGCCTTGGGATTTCTAGAGGAGTGCCACTGTATTATTTGCACTACGGGCATAGTAGAGTCCAGTAGGGTTTCCGTTGCTGCTTTTTAGCTCTGGGGAGCCGCCTATGATTATTGGCACACTTATGAGATAGATAGTCCAGTCGAGGATGCTTCACTGACTTGGACCCAATTCTCAGAGATGTTTATGAGAGAGCTTATCCCGCAGAGTCTCAGGGACGCATGGCGCGCAGAGAATAATCATTTGCGCTTGGGTTCTATGACCGTTTCATAGTTTGTTATTCGTTATACCAGATTGGCCAGGCATGCAATGGCATTGGTTGCCAAAGTCCACGAGAGAGTTTGCAGGTTCATTGAGGGTCTTATCACACCTATCAGATCTAGCATGGCTCGAGAGTTGGAGATGGACATTCCTTATCATCAGGTAGTGAGCATTGCTAAGAGGATCAAGAGTATGCACGCTAGGGGGAGAGAGGAGAGAGAGGCCAAGAGGTCTCAAGAGTCGGGACACTATGATGGTGCCCCTATCCCAGCAACAGGTCGACATGGTAGGGGTTTTGTGTATCGCCCTATTTATTCAGCTCTTCCAGTAGCCAACAGTGCTTCAGCTCCGCCTATACCTTAGGAGCCTTACTATGCACATCTAGTTTCTAGCACGCCTCCTGTGCGGGATGTTTCCAGATGTCAGTCCAGCCGACCTAGCCCTAGTTAATCACAGCCACCGCACCCTCCCAGAGCTTGTTTCGAGTGTGGTGATACACGCCATATGGTTAGGGACTGCCCCAGACTTGGTAGGGGTGCATATTCACAGACTGCTCAGCCACGGTGTGCCCCCTAGAGTTCCCATGCTATGTTTATAGCTCCAGTTACCGCCCCAACCGCTCAGCCAGCTAGAGGTAGAGGCTGGGGAGGTAGAGGTCGCCCTCGAGAGGGAGATCAGGCCGATATTAAGCCCTTCATTCTCTTGCCGACGTTGTTTCCTCCGACTCTATTATCATAGGTATAATACTAATTCGTCACCGAGAGGCATCGGTTCTATTCGATCTGGGATCTACTTATTTTATGTGTCTTCTTACCTTGCTCCGCATTTGGGTGTGCCTCGGGATTCTTTGAGTTCCCCCGTTTGTGTTTTGTACTTCTGTGGGGGGTTCTCTTGTTGTGGACCGCATTTATCGGTCATGTTTAGTTACTATACGTGGTTTTGAGACCAGAGCGGATTTATTGTTGATCGGTATGGTTGATTTTGATATTATTATCGGGCATGGATTGGTTCTCATCCCAGTTTGCTATTCTTGATTGTCACGCCAAGACCATGATGCTGGTTATGCCATGTATTTCGTGGGTTGAGTGGAGTGATACTTTAGATCACACTCCCAGTAGAGTTATCTCTTTCCTTAGCGCTCAGCATATGGTTGAGAAGGGGTGTGCAACGTATTTAGCCTATGTGATAGATGTCAGAGTGGATACTCCTTCTGTTGATTCAGTCCCAGTGGTACGGCATTATCCCGATGTGTTTCCCGCCAATCGTATGGGCATGCCGCCTGATAGAGACATTGATTTTGGCATTGATTTGTTGCTAGACACTCAACCCATTTCCGTTCCTCCGTATCGTATGGTTCCTCCAGAGTTGAAGGACCAATTATAGGAATCTCTTGATAAAGGTTTTATTCAACCTAGTGTTTCACCGTGGGGTGCTTTTATCTTGTTTGTGAAGAGGATGGTTCTATGCGTATGTGTATTGATTATCGCCAGTTGAACAAGGTTACCATGACGAACTGCTATCCTTTGCCTCACATTGATTATCTATTTGACCAGCTTCAAGGCGCACACCTGTTTTCTAAGATTGACTTGCGCTCGGGTTACCATCAGTTGAAGATTCAAGAGCCAGATATCCCGAAGACACCTTCATGATTCGGTATGGTCATTACGAGTTCCTTGTTATGTCATTTGGGCTGACCAATGCCCCAACAACTTTTTATGCATTTGATGCACAATGTGTTCATGCAATATCTCGACTCGTTCGTTATTATTTTTATTGATGATATTCTGGTGTATTTCTGGATTCGGGAAGATCATGAGCAGCACTTGAGGATCGTGCTTCAGACCCTGAGGGATAAGAAGTTATATGCGAAGTTCTCAAAATGCGAGTTTTTGTTCGATTCAGTGGCATTCTTAGGCCATGTGGTTTTGAGCGAGGGCATTCGGGTAGATCCGAGAAAGATAGAGGCCATGCAGAGTTGGCCCTGGCCATCCTCATCAACGGAGATTCGCAGTTTCCTTCGCTTAATGGGTTATTATGGCCATTTTGTGGAGGGGTTTTCATCGATTGCAGCCCCTATGACTAGGTTGACCTAGAAAGGTGCTCCATTCAATGGACATAGGAGTGTGAGGTGAGCTTTCAGAAGCTCAACACAACTTTGACTACAACCCCTATTTTGATATTGCCTACTAGTTCAGGATCTTATACAGTTTATTGTGATGCCTCAGGGGTTGGCCTTGGAGCGGTGTTGATGTAGGATGGTAGGGTGATTGCCTACGCGTCCAGAAAGTTGAAGATATATGAGAAGAATTACCATGTCTATGACCTTGAGCTAGCTACTATTGTTCATGCCTTGAAGATTTGGTGTCATTATTTGTACGGTGTGCCTTCTGATATTTATGCTGATCATAGGAGTTTGCAGCATTTGTTCAAGCAGAAGGATCTAAATTTGTGCCAGAGATGGTGGTTAGAGTTGTTGAAAGATTATGATATCACTATTCTATATCATCGGGCAAGGCCAATGTGGTAGTGGATGCCTTGAGTATCCAAGCGGAGATTTGGGCGAGATTGGCATATTTACCAGCTTTAGAGAGGCCTATGGCGATTGATGTTCAGACCTTAGCCAGTCATTTTGTGTGATTGGATCTTTTGCAGCCCAATCGGGTTCTAGCTTGTGTGATTTCCCGGTCTTCCTTATTTAATCGTATTAGGGAGTGTCAGTATGATGATCGTTATTTACTTGTCCTCAGGGACACGGTTCAGTATGGCGATGCTATAGATGTTACATTGAGGATGCAGGGTCGAATTTGTATATGCCCAATGTTGATGGCTTCGGGAGTTGATTTTAGTAGAGCCCCATAGTTCGTGGTATTCCATGCATCTCGGTGCCGCGAAGATGTATCAGGACTTGAGACAACACTATTGGTGGAGGTGGATGAAGAGGGATATAGTTGGATATGTAGCCAGATGCCTCAACTATCAGCAGGTAAAGTATGAGCACCAGATACCAAGTGGGTTGCTTCAACAGATAGAGATTCCGGAATGGAAATAGGAGAGAATCACCATGGATTTTGTTGTTGGTCTCCCTCGGACTGCAAAGAAGTTCGATGCCATTTGGGTGATTGTGGATCAGCTGACCAAGTATGCTCATTTTATCCCTGTGTGTACTACGTGTTCATCGGAGCGGTTGTCGGAGATTTATATCCGGGAGATTGTTCGTCCGCATATTATTCTAGTTTCTATTATTTTGGACAAGGACACTCAGTTCACATCACAGCTTTCGAGAGCCGTTCAGTAGGATTTGGGTACTCAGGTGATGATGAGCACATCATTTCACCCCTAGACAGACGGACAGTCCGAGCGCACTATACAGATTCTTGAGGATATGCTCCGTATGTGTGTGATTGAGTTTGAAGGGTCTTGGGAACATTTCTTTCCATTGGCAGAGTTTGCTTACAACAACAATTATCAGTCCAGCATTCAGATGGCACCATATGAGGCTTTATATGGTAGGAGGTGCAGATCTCCGGTAAACACTATCATTTACCGAAATCAGACATTGAATACAAAAAACCTACTATGAGTCCATCCCAGGGAAGTGATGGAGAATTCGTCATGAAAGATACGTTAGGATTTGTTGTGTCCATATCGTTCATAGAGGAAGTCAAAGGGTATGTATGAGTTCTTCCGCACTCCAAGTCATCATTCTTACTAAGACCCATCATTGGCAGAAACCCCCTAGTAGTGCAGTTTTTCGGTACTACTAATCCAGGGCTATCCCATTTTAACCCAGTGAATCCTCATATTTCCTCCAAAAGAAGAGTCATTTCTATATTACCAAAATGGAATACATCTCTTTCTCCGTCCCAGAACATAGTATCAGCCTCAATCAGTATGTTCTAGGATGTCCAATAAAAAAGGTATATTTCTAAGAACCCAGCGAAAGGTTTTCCCATCAATCTAACAACAACGATGGTATACTTTGTACCATGCCGAACATGGAGACTTCGTGCCTCATTTTGTGCAAAATAAATAGAGTTAGATCATCGCCCCCTCCAAGTTCAACTTCTTACCCATTAACAATTAGAATGTCATCATTTGTCTTTCCGAATAATGCACATATGGTGATTGCATCCGTTGGAATTATGAAAATCCCGGAGGACTTTAGACAAGGCTTTCTTAGAGGGCTATTATACGGACAATATATTAACCCAAGATAGGTTTGATCATGGTGCATGTACAATTATTATCAGAGTGAGGTTTCTATAGTCGTCTAGATCGATACCCTCAAGTGGACAACTTTAGAGGGAAAGGCGCGGAACCATCGACTGCACCGGTGATCGACTATTTTTACCGCAAATAAGCCTTTCTAAATTTGAAAGGTGATTTCAGGAAGAGCGTGGACACTCATCAAGTGTCGCCATGGTATTAGTACGCATGAGTATAATATGATGTTGAACATGAAATTATGCAAAATAAAATAACATGTTGCCAAGTATCAGTACGATGAATAATGATAAAAGTGAGATATTTAATAATTCGAAGACATTTAAGAAAGAAAAACAAGGAGAAAAGTTAGTTTTCATAGTAAAAGTTATAAAACAAGGAAGAGAAATCATAAATGGATCAAGATAGGCAAATAAATTAACATAGAGTGGGAAAGGGAAGGGGTGTTCATGTATTAACAGAATAATAAAGAGATGATGAAAGACTATCTCACAAACAAATTTGTTATGGCAAGAGACTAAAGATATCCCAGCAGAGTCTTCATGCTGTCACGCCCTCTTTTTCTTGTGAAATTTGGTTTCAACATTTTTTGTACAACTCCTTTTTTGCGGGTAGGGAATTGGAAGAGTCGCCACCTTACGGATTAAGGTATGTGGGCACCTATAGAAATTAACTCATATAACCAATTTACATCACCAAAGATCGGGTAAGGGCTAGAAATTACCTTGAGGAAAAGATGTTAGGCACCCCTCGAGGTTCAAAATGGTGGTCCCGACCGAAATTACTGTAAGCGAATTAGTCTTAAAAGAGGAAGAAATAATTTGGACAAATACAATATTCAATTTATTTTAAGTAGGGGTATAGGTGTGGTTCCAAGTTTTTTAGCCTATAGGATCATTCCATGCAATACTTTGTAACTCCCTCAAATCGACATGTTACTTATAGCAGTAGCGCAAAGGTTATATCTCCTTACTACCCAATTACTATCTTCAAGTTGTTACTTAAGCGCACTAGTTGATTCTAAACCGTACCCTATGCGTGCACTACCTGTTCCTTACCTATAGCCCTGGAGGTATTAGTAACTCTATATGGGGTGGTTCTCGACCAGCATATGTTACTTATAAATGTGAAATCTAGGTAACAAACAAAAGTAAATAGGACTTTCAGATAATGCGCAAGAATAGGCACATATTGACCTCCACACATAGGCAACAAAGCATGCACTTGAATCAGCAGATTTCGTTAACTTCGAAATCCTACTGGCAGGATATCTATGTAAGAAAACAGAGTGCAGAGACTACTTTGTTACGGCGAGCATTGAGACCTATTTGTTTTCCTAATAATTTTATTCATCCTGAACATGGGAACCTCAGGCAGCAATGTGTCACGATTATAAATCCAGAATAATTACTAAGTCATACAGATATGTCGTGTAAGTGATTAACAATAACGATTGAATTCAAAACATGACCCTATGGGCATGGTTTCTATGAGCTTATTCATTACAGACCTATAGATATGGTTTTTAGGTGTGACACTAATTTTAACTCGTAAAGGTAGATTTTATTTCCTACAGGCTTGCTTTCTAATTATTGAACCGACTTAAACCTTATATACATGATTTCTAAATTGGAAATTGATTTTTAGCCTTGTAGGCGTGATATCTATAGTTGGATTAATTTAAATCATATAGGCATGATTTCTAGGTTTGAAGGGATTCAAATCTTATAGGCATGATTTCTAGGTTTAAATGGATTTAAATCTTATAGGCATAATTTCTATAAATTGTGTACGGACAGAAGTTAAACAAATTGCCAGGAATAACAGTTAATTCAAACAACAAGACCCTATAGGCATGCTTGCTAATGCACATTTATTAAAAAAATGTATAGATCCTATGAACATGATTTCTAATGTGCAGAATTGAACGTAAGTTCTATAAGCAGGATCTCTAGTATGCAATGTAAATACAGAATCAAAATGATCATGAAAGTCCTATAGGCAGGATTTCTGAGCATATTATAATGCTCATATAGTTCAACCAACATAATTAAATCCTATAGGCAGGATTTCTACCCCGTTTTAACAAAAGCTATAAGAAGAACCCCACCTCCCCCTCCAACTTTACTAAATATTTCCAAATCCGTTATTACAAATTTATTACACACTAGAATAACCGAATAATTACATAAGTATCATTTACTCTATAGGGAACCTTCATAGGCCCAAATAAACCTAGGAATTAGACCTTCTAAATTATAGCTTTGAAGCATAGCAATGATTCATCCACAAAACAACCAGGCTTCCAGTGTGTCAAAGTTCCCAAGGGATTTAGGGACCCCAGGCAATGTTCACACTAGAATCACACATTCATAAAAGAGTTCATGGGAGATTGGAAAAACTAGGTCCCTAGTGTGTCAGAGTTCAGAGAAGTCTCAAGGACCCTAAGAAGTGCTCACACTAGGGAGGTTGAAAACCCAAGGGACTAAGAATATGTAAAAGAGGGAGGTTTAGGTTTTAAAAGATAATTGGATTTCAGAAGAACAAGATTAAGAACATAAAGTTGCAGGCAGAATTACACCAAGGAAACATACAAAATAAATGCATAAACACATAGTTCAAATAACCTGAAGCTTAGTTAAGCTAAATACTCATGCTAGTAATTAAAAAATCATAGTTTAATCACATAACAGCTAGGCAGAAATGTTTGAGTTCAAACGTTACATATGAGTTAAGCAACAAGCTAGCTGATTACCTATCCCTAATGTGAAAAGTTTAGAACAAGTATATAATTAACAAGAAGTGCATGAAACAACTAAACCCTTGGCTAAACTATGAAATGGATCTATATTATCTAGAACAAATTAGCCCCAAGTTAATAGTGCTGCTAGATGAGATCATATAATCATATAAAGGACAGGGTCATGCTAGGAATTGAAATAAATTAGTGAAACAAAGCATATAGAATGGAATTTCTAAGTTTAGGGCATACCAGTTAACTGAGAAAGCAAGCAAGTATACCAAAACAATAAGTTCCAGAATAAATTTGGCCTTGAATTTCAGCTGGCCAAAATCAAGAGTCACTTAGCACAGAAATCAGAGCAAGAGAGAGCAAGAGAGCTTAAGTTTAAACGGAATGTGGAAGGGTTTAAATAGTACTCAACTAGACAGAAAAAAGGTACTAATTAAAACACACAAAGTAAGGAATAAAAATAGAAGTAGAATCAATTTAAGTCAGATTAACAGAATATAATAACATAAAATCAGGCAAGTAATACTTAAATTTGGGAGGGTTTTACACAGAATCATTCAATATTCAAAAAAGCCGGATCAAATAAGGTAATGAGTAATGAGAGTAGGTGAATCGAACGAAATAAGGAAATATTAGCGTTATACAAGAAAGGAAAGACTGAATTATCTGTAAAGATTTCAAAAACCCTAATCTTAGAGTAAGTAAAATTGGTTGATAGTAACAAAGAGTTGTAATAAGATGCGTAGAGACACATGAACGAAAGTACTAAAGAAAAGTGATTTGAGAAGTCGAAAGCCAAATTAGATCTAGGAAGATCTGAACCATAATTGTGGGTAAAATACCAAATCAACCAGAATAAAAGGCGAATAACATAGTTGCGTACCAAATAAACATATATAAGAGTTTATTAAAGAAAATTCATAATCGAATCAGTTTTAATTCAAGTAAAAGAAAGGGTTTGAAACCCTAGATTTGGGTAAATCACATAATCGGTAAAAAATCAACAGATCTATAAATAACATAGCAAATATAGATGAAAAAATGTTTAAAATACAGATTTTAAACTAGATTTAGTTCAAATAAGAGACAATCTGAAACCCTAACCTTTAGAGCTTAGAGAATCAAGAGAGATATGAGAGAATCATTACAAATAACGTGTTTGGACTTGAGAATGTCCAGATTCATAGGGCAAACACGGATTTAGACGGAACTAAATTAGGATACTTTCTGTATTTGGACAAGTATATAAGTTATTCCAAAATTGGGTAGCAAATAACGGAAGAATCCTAGAATGGCAAGGGAGCAATGGAAGAATCCCATTAGAACAGGGCTTCTTGGGGTGTTTGGGTGAGACGAAAGGTTAGGGTTTGAGAGGGTGAAAGGTGAGGACGAGAGGATTCAATGACGGCAGGTGGGGAAAATGAATTAGGGCTAGGGGTGTTGGTTAATTAAAAGGTTGTGGGTGATTGGGAGTTGTTGATCTTTGAGATCAACAACTGGGATTTTACAAGGGCTTGGGTCGGGATTTTAAAATGGGTATAGGTACTTGGTTGGACGGGTATGAGGATTGGGTTGGTTAGTGTATTGGGCTCGGTAGGTCTGAAAATAATTTAAAAAGGGATAGATTTTAAACGCCCAATTAAATCAGTAACATAATTAATAAAAATAATAATAAGAATATCATTTGTGCATGAAAATGATTGTCACGACCCTGATTTCCCACCCTCAGAGTTGTGATGGCGCCTACTATTAGGATCTAGGCAAGCCATTTATTAATTACCTCTTTTAGCAAACATCAATAAATTTTATAAAAACGAAGTATTTGATGATAAAAACGAAAGTCTCAAATGGAAATAACTGAAAGGAAATGCGGAATCCCAATACGAAACTCTACCCAAAATTTAATGTCACAATACTCACGAACTTCTAAGATTACAACATACAATGGACTGAAAAAAGTCATAATATGTTTATCTCGGTACAAGGGTAACAAACTGAAATAAAGATAGTGGAGATTCCGGGCCTGCGGACGTCAGCAAAGCTACCTCGGTGTCTCTGGTTTGGAGGTCAGCTCCCAATCGACTGTTGCTACTCCAAAGCTGCTCCGGTATCTGCACATGAGTGCAGAGTGTAGCATCAATACAACCCACCCTATGTGCTGGTAAATGTCTAGTCTAACCCTAGCAAAGTAGGACCAGACACCAGATAAACCTGTACAATTACATAATATATGGCGAAGGAAACAACAAGAAATTATAAGTAAAACTGGGGAGGGGAAACATGCACTGGGGATAGCAAAATGAACAAAATCCTCAGAATTGACAAAGAATCCACTATAAAGCTACTATCATTTAAATACTCATCTAGTTGCAGGCGTGCAACTCGACTCCATTCGCTTGGTCGGCATACCAACGCGCTCCCATTTTAATCAATGTCTTATGGTAGGCGTACCACCTGATCTCATTTCATCATAACTTGTGGTAGGCGTGCCACCCGATCCCATTTCATCATAACTTGTGATAGCCATACCACCCGATCCCATTTTGATGCAACACAATACACAAAATAATCTCGGCAAGGGAATAATAACAACAATTCAAATATCCTGGCAAGGGAGAGTCAGCTATAACCAATCCTATTCAATTTCTTCTCGGCACAGTTAAAACTAATGCTCAGTATCAAGGACTTATCAATCAAGTCTTTTATGGGATCAATTTAGAATTCACAGCTATCAATTTAAGACCCACGTTCATTCTAGACACCAACATATCGATACTCGTCACCATACCCACACGTAGTACACAACACAAACACGTAGCAAATACGACTCAACTCCTAATCCCTCAAGCTAGGGTTAAACCGAATGCTTACCTCGATGCTTCAAACTCAATTCAAACCTCAAGTATGGCTTTACCCACCAAAAAACCACTTGAATATAGTCAAAAATCACTTTATTACATTAATAAATAATATTGAAATCAACCCAAAAGCATGACAATGAGTTTTTACAAGTTTTTATCAAAAAGGTCAAAAATGCCCCCGGGCCCACATGGTCAAAACCCGAGGTTCGAACCAAAACCCGATTACCTATTCCCTCATGAACTTAAATATATGATTCATTTTGGAATCGGACCTAGAATTGAGGTCCAAAACCCCCAATTTTAGAAAATCTACGTTCTACCAGAAATTCCCGAATTTTCCCATTAAAATTTTTGATTTGAAGTTTATATCATGTTAAAAGATGTTAAGGAGTGAAAAAAGTCATTTAGAAATCACTTACCAAACGTTCTGAATAAGAAGAATTGCTTGGGAAATCGCCTCTTATGTTTTGGGTTTTTGAAAATTGAGACATAATTGAAAATCCCGTGTATTTATACCCTCAGACTCGCCTAGCGCGGACCGTGCAAAAAGGACCGTGGCGGGGCTGGTGTAATGAAGACCTGCTGGCTCTCTGAAGTTTGCCACACAGACCGCACAAAGACGACAATGGCCACGCGGCTCGCGCCACATGGACCGCCGCCGCGCTGGTCCCTCCGTTGACGCACACGTTTTCATGCGGGCCGCGCCAGAGGGTTCCAAGACCTGCAATTTTCACCATTCTCTGATTCTTGCAACGCGGACCGCACAAAGACGACCGCGTCCGTGCTGGCTAACCTGGGACTCTGCTAATATTAAGTCTAAAACCTCCCGAAACGCATTCAAAACTCATTCGAGCCCTCGGGGCTCCAAACCAAACATGCACACCACCTCATAACCCACAGACTTACTCGTGCTATCAAATCGCCAAAATAACACATATATATAGAATCAAGCCCCAAAGCTTAAGATTTCTTTCAATTCTTTTATGAAACCCAAGTTTTCCATCTTAAGCCCGAAATACGTCCAATGACATTTTTCAACCAAACTTTACAGAAAGTGCTTAAATCACATATGAGACTTGTACCGAGTGTTGGAACCAAAATACGAGCCCGATACCATAGTCTTTTAATCAATCTCATTTTCTAATTTCTTTAGTTATTTTTGGGAAACAATTTCACATAAAAATTTATTTCTCGGATTTAGGGCCTCGGAATTTAATTCCGGGTATACGGACCCTCCGGGACTGTCATATTTTCCTATGGACCCTCCAGGACTGCAAAAGCACAGGTCCAGGTCCGTTTATCCAAAATGTTGACTAGAGTCAACTTTAATCAAATTAATATCAAAATTCATCATTTTTCACATAGAATTTATATTTATGCTTTCTGGTTACTTGCTTGAATTGTGCACGTAGATCGAGGTAACCCTCAATGAGGTTTTCAAGTCCTCGGAGTCACGGAATGAGTAAATAAATAGGTGATTCCCCTTTGGGTCGTCACATCCTCCACCTCTAAAACAGCCGTTTGTCCTCGAACGGACAAAAGAAAGAAGTACCTGAGGCGAAAAATAGATGAGGATAATGGCTCCGCATATCAGATTCGGACTCCAAGGTCGATGCCTCAGGAGGCTGATCTCTACATTGAACACACACTGAAAGAAAAATCTTCGACCTCAACTGTTGAACCTACCGATCTAAAATAGCCACTGGCTCCTCCTCATAATTCCCCGGTCTAAAATGATAGATACTGACTCCCTATGAAGGCGAACAATCTCTCTGATATAGACCTCAGCTAACCTCTTGGATGAATAAGTGGATGCCACAGGAACAAAATGTGCCTACTTGGTCAATCTATCAACAAGGACCCAAATTGCATCAAACTTCTACTAGGTCAACGGGAGTTTAGTAACAAAATCCATTGTAATCCTCTCCCACTTCCACTCGGGAAGCTCAATCCTCTGAAACAGTTCACCAGACCTCTGATGCCCATACTTAACCTAGTGACAGTTCAAACATCGAGCCACATATGCAACAATATCTTTCTTCATTCTATGCCACCAATAGTGCTGCCTCAGATCCCTATACATCTTCGCGGTGCCCGGGTGAATAGAATACTGAGAACTGTGGGCCTTCGCTAAGATCAAGTCTCGAATCCCATCAACATTGGGCACACAAACTTACCCCTGCCATCTCAAGACACCATCATCTCCTAAGATCACCTGCTTGGAACCTCCACACTGTACTGTGTCTCTCAGGACACACAAATGGGTATCATCAAACTGCCGCTCATGGATGCGTTCTTCAATGATGAACGAGCGACCGTGCAAATTAACACTTGGCTAGGCTCAGAAATATCCAATCTCACGAATCGATTGGCCAAGGTCTGAACATCTAAAGCAAACAGTCTCTAGTTGACCGGAATATAAGCAAGACTACCCATGCTGGCTAACTTTCTACTCAACACATCAGCCACTACATTGGCCTTCCCCAGGTGATACAAGATAGTAACATCATAATCTTTCAACAACTCCAACCACCTCCTCAGCCTCAGATTCAACTACTTTTGTTTGAATAGATATTGAAGACTCTTGTGATCAGTGTACACCTCACACATCACACCATACAGATAATGCCTCCAAATCTTCAATACATGAACAATGGCGGCCAACTCCAGATCATGAACCGGATAATTCTTCTTGTGGATCTTCAATTACCTCGAAGCATAGGAAATGGCTCTGACATCCTGCATCAATACTGCACCAAGACCAATATGGGAAGCATCACAATAAACTGTATAAGGCCTTGAACCTGTAGGCAAAACCAATACCGGTGTTGTAGTCAGAGTTGTCTTGAGCTTCTGAAAGCTTGCCTCACACGCATCTGACCATCTGAATTGAGCACCCTTCTAGGTCAACCTGGTCATCGGGCTGCAATAGATGAAAACCCCTCCACATACCGACGGTAATAGCCTGCTAACGCCAAGAAACTCCTAATCTCTGTAGCTGAAGCTAGTCGAGGCCAGTTCTTGACTACCTCAATCTTCTTCAGGTCAACCCAAATACCCTCTATTGAAACAACGTGACCCAGAAATGCAACCGAACTCAAGCAGAACTCACACTTCGAGAACATAGCTTATGACTGGCTATCCTTTAGAGTCTAAAGAACCACTCTGAGGTGCTGATCGTGCTCCTCATGGCTGCGGGAGTACACCAAAATATCATCAATACAGACTATCACGAACATGTTTAAATATGGCGTGAACACTAGGTACTTCAACTCCATGAATGATGCTAGGGCATTTTTCAGCCCAAATGACATGACCAAGAACTCATAATGCCCATACCGAGTGCAGAAAGCTGTCTTAGGTACATCAGATGCCCTAATCCTCAACTGATGGTAGCTAGATCTCAAGTCAATCTTGGAAAACACCCTGGCACCATAAAGTTGGTCGAACAAATTATCAATCCTCGGCAGTGGATACTTATTCTTAACCGTTACCTTGTCTAATTGCCGGTAATCTACGTACATCCTCATCGTTTTGTCCTTTTTCTTGACGAATAACACTAGCACGCCTCACGGTGAAAAACTAGGTCAGATAAATCCCTTTTCCATCAAATCCGGCAACTAGTCCTTTAACTCCTTGAGCTCCGGCGGGGCTATATGATATGGTAGGATAGAAATGGGCTGAACGCCCGGAGCCAAATCAATACATAAATTAATGTCCCTGTCGGGTGGCATGCCCGGCAGGTCTGAAGGGAAAACGCAGGGAAACTCCCGAACAATGGGAACAGAATGAATAGAGGGGACCTCAGCACTAGAATCACAGACATATGCCAAATAAGCGAAAAACCCGTTCTCGACCATACGTCAAGCCTTTACATATGAGATAACACTGTGAGTGGAAAGACCAGTAGTCCCTCTCCACTCTAAACAGGGCAAATATGATAATGATAAAGTCATGGTCTTGGCATGGCAATCCAAGATAGCATGATACGGGGATAGCCAGTCCATATCTAATATGACATCAAAGTCGACTGTGTCTAAAAGTAACAAATCGACACGGGTCTTAATACTTTCAAACACTACAATATAAGAACGATGAACTCGGTCGACCACTATACAATCACCCACCGGGGTAGAAACATAAACAGGAATACCCAAAGCATCACTAGGCATGACCAAGCATGGTGCAAAATAGGACGACACATACGAATTCGTAGACCTAGAGTCAAATAGCACTGAGGTATCTCTATCACAGACCAGAGTAGTACCTGTAATAACTGCATCTGAAGACTCAGCCTCTGGCCTGGCGAAAAAAGAATAACACCGGGGCTGGGCCCTACTTCCCTTGACCATATCTCTAGGACGAACGGCTGCTGGCTGGCCTCTACCCCTGGCGTCCTGAGCTCCACCTCTATGACCTCTATATCCACCTCTAGCACCTCTACCCCCGCCCCTAGCCGGCTGGGCAGGCCGTGGAGCATCTGGTGCCTATACCATGGAATGGGAACCATGTTGTGAAGAACTGCTCGAAGCTTGAGGAAAATAGCTAGCAATGTGCCTCATGTCGCCACAAGTAAAACAAGCTCTCGGCTGCTGGGGCTGGTGACCTTAGAAACTTTGAAGCGGTGGTGCAGTGATAGGTGCTGATGGTGCATTATAAGGCTGCTGATTAGAATAATGCGGCTGAGAACCACCACCACCTGAAGTATCCTGAGAAACCTAGAGTTCTGACTGGAAGGGTCTAGGAGGATGACTCCGATCGTATGAATCTCTGCCTCCAGATGAGGCACCACTAAATCGGCCTGACTAACGGGGTCTCTTGTCTGCTCTATGACCACCCCATGTGGCAATAAAATCTCAATCCTCCAGGACCCACGTTGGCCGCCTCCTAAGAAGTGATATCACTCTCCGGCTCTCTAGCCATCTGGAGATGAATAGGCTAGATGAGTCCATCAATAAACCATCTCATCCTCTCCTTCTCAGTGGGAAATAAGACAATAGCATGGTGAGCCAACTCAATAAACCTAGTCACATACTAGGTGACTGACATGGACCCCTGATGGAGACGCTCAAACTGCCTTCGATAGGCCTCACGCTGTGTAACAGGGAGAAACTTCTCCAAGAAACGTGTGCGTGAATCGCTCCCAGTTCAAGTATGGAGACACTGGTCTAGCTAAACAGAAATCCCTCCACCAAGTCTTGATCGATCCAAATAGGCGAAATGTAGCAAAATCCACTCTATTGGACTCAACAATACCCATGTTTCAAAGAACCTCGTGGCAGATGTCCAAATAATCCTGAGGGTCCTCGGTGGGTGTACCGCTGAAGGTAGTAGGGAAGAGCTCGGTGAACCTATCCAACCTCCACAAAGCATCTGTGGACATAGTCTCTCCTTCGTCGGTCTGAACAACCACTCCCGGCTGAACTACCATAGCTGGCTGAACCACTAGAATCTGAACCTGGGGAGCTATGTGCTCCGGAATACGAGTATAAGGAGTCTGGGCCCCTCCTCCAATCTGAGAGACGGCTGGTGCTACCGGAAGCAAACCGGCTCAAGTGACGCTATCCATAAGGCCTATCAATCTGACCAAAGAGTCCTAAAGAACTAGGGTGGCTATGAACTCCTTTGGGACGTGAGCTGGGGCCGAAACCTCCTCGACGAAATCCACTTCAGGCTCCGCCACTGGTGCTGCTGCTCGGGACTGGGCTCTTCCCCTACCTTGGCCGTTGGCACGGCCTCGGCCTTTCCCTCTGCTCCTAGCATGGGCTGCTTGGTGCTTTAACTTCTAAGTGGAAGATGAGTAAGCATGTGTTCTCTCCATCTGCGAAGAACAGAGTAGAAAGATAATCAGTATTTAAGAAACAGAACCAAACCACACGAAGGAACAAATGTGAATTTTTTCTAACTCGGTAGCCTCTGGGGATAAATATAGACGTCTCTGTACCGATCCCTAAGACTCTACCAAGTTTGTTCATGAGTTCTGAGACCTATGTAACCTAGTGCTGTGATACCAACTTGTCACGACCCAGATTTCCCACCCTCGGGAATCATGAAGGCGCCTACTATTAGGAGCTAGGCAAGCTATTTAATAATTACGCCTTTTAGAAAACATCAATAAATTTTATAAATACAAAGCATTTGATGATAAAAAAGAAAGTCTCAAATGGAAATAATTGAAAGGAAATGTGGAATCCCAATACAAAACTCTACCCAAGATTTGGTGTCACAATACTCACGAACTTCTAAGATTACTACATACAATAGACTGAAAGAAGTCATATTTTGTTTGTCTCCGTACAAGGATAACAAATTAAAATAAAGATTGAGGAGACTCCGGTCTTGCGAACATCAGCAAGGCTACCTCGGTGTCTCTGGTCTAGAGGTCTGCTCCCAATCTACTGTTGCTGCTGCGGTATTTGCACATGAATGCAGAGTGTAGCATCAGCACAACCGACCCCATGTGCTGGTAAGTGCCTAGCCTAACCCCAGCGAAGTAGTGACGAGGCTAGGACCAGACTCCAGATAAACTTGTACAATTACATAATATATAGCGAAGGAAATAGTAGGAAATAACAAGTAAAACTAGGGAGGGAAACATTCTCTGGGGATAGCAAAATGAACAAAATTCTCAGAACTGAGAAAGGACCCACTATAAAGCTACTAACACGAATAAGAATTTATAAAATAACTTTCATTTAAATACTCATCTCGTTGCAAGCGTGCAACCCGATCCCATTTCTCAATATCTCGTGGTAGGCATAACACCCGCTCCCATTTAAATCAATGTCTTGTGGTAGGCGTACCACCCGATCTCATTTCATCATAACTTGTGGTAGGCGTACTACCCGATCCCATTTCATCATAACTTATGGTAGGCGTACCACCCGATCCTATTTCGATCCAACACAATACACAAAATGATCCCGACAAGGGAAAAATATTATGTAATAACTTTCTGGCAAGGGAATATAATAACAACAATTCAAATATCCCGGCAAGGGAGAGTCAGCAAAAACCAATCATATTCAAGTTCTTCTCGGCATAGTTAAAACCACTGCTCAGTATCAGGGACTTATCAATCAAGTATTTTATAGGATCAACTAAAAACTCACAGCTATCAATTTAAGACCCACGGTCATGCTCGACACAAACATATGGATACTCGTCATTATACCCATACGTTGTATACAACACAAACACGTCGCAAACACGACTCAACTCCTAATCCCTCAAGCTAGGGTTAAACTGAACACTTACCTCAATGCTTCAAACTCAAATCAAACCTCAAGTATGGCTTTACCCTTGCTTACACCAACAAATCGCTCGAATCTAGTCACAAATCACTTTATTACATTAATATATTACTATTGAAATCAACCCAAAGCATGAAAATAAGTTTTTACAAGGTTTTATCCAAAAGGTCAAAAATGCCCTGGGGCCCACATGTTCAAAACCCAAGGTTCGAACCAAAACTCGATTACTCATTCCCCCCATGAACTCAAATATATGATTCATTTTGGAATCGGACCTCGAATTGAGGCCCAAACCCCCCAATTTTAGAAAACCTAGGTTCTACCCGAAATTCCCAAATTTCCCCATTAAAATCTTTGATTTGAAGTTGAAATCATGTTAAAAGATGCTAAGGAGTGAAGAAAATTATTTAGAAATCACATACCAAACATTTCGAAGAAGAAGAATTGCTTGAAAAATCGCCTCTTATGTTTTGGGTTTTTGAAAAGTGAGAAACAACTGAAAATCCCGTGTATTTATACCATCAAACTTGCCCAACACGGATCGTGCTGAAAGGACCATGGCCACGCTGGTGGAATAAACACTTGTTGGCTCTCTGAAGTTTGCCACGCGGACCGCACAAAAAGCACCATGGCCATGAGGCTTCCACCGCGGCCCGTGCCAAATGGACCACGGCCGCGCTGGACTCTTCGCGGCCACACAAGTTTCCACGCGGGCCGCGCTAGGGGGTTCTGAGACCTGCAATTTTCACCATTCTCTGATTCTTCCCATGCGGACCGCACAAAGACGACCGCGCTGGCTAACCTGGGACCCTGCTAATATTAAGTCTAAAACCTACCGAAACCTAGTCAAAACGCATCCGAGCCCTTGGGGCTCCAAACCAAACATACATACCACCTCAAAAATAACCCATTGACTGACTTGTGCGATCAAATCGCCAAAATAACATCATATATATAGAATCAAGCCCCAAAGCTTAAGATTTCTTTCAATTCTTTCATGAAACCCAAATTTTCCATCTTAAGTCTGAAATACGTCCAATGACGTATGTTTTAATCCAAATTAAACAGAAAGTGCTTAAATCACATATGAGACTTGTACCGGGCGTCGGAACCAAAATACGAGCCCGATACCACAGTCTTTTAATCAATCTCATATTCCAATTTCTTTAGTTAATTTCAGGAAATAATTTCACATGAAAATTCATTTTAAAACGTACTTGGGGCCTTGGAATTCGATTTCGGGAATATGTTCAAGTCACATATTTTCCAATCAACCCTCCAGGACTATCAAATCACGTGTCCGGGTCTGTTTACCCAAAATATTTACCATAGTCAACTTTAATGATATTAATATCAAATTCATCATTTTCACATAGAATTTATATTTAAGCTTTACAGCTATGCGCCCGGACCACACACGCAGATCGAGGCAGCTTTAATGAGGTTTTTCAAGGCCTCGGAGACACGAAATGAGTAAAAAACAGGTGATGCACCTTTAGGTCGTAAAAATAATTTGAAATAATTACTTAACATTATAAAAATATAAATGTCATTTTCTGTGTAGATAATATAACCATGCATATATATATATATATATATATATATATATATATATATATATATATATATATATATATATATATATATATATATATATATATATATATAGGCTATTATTGCAAAATATGCAATTTTAGCCTTAAAAATGCAAAAATGTAATTATAAAGATGTAATTAAAATATTTAAGCACTATTTGGGAACAAATGACAAATTTATATGATTAAATCATCATAAAAATAATATGAGAGATATTTATTGGATATTTTTATCATAGAAATGCAGAAATAAATTAAGTTCAAGCCATTAAAATTATAAAAAAAAATACGTGTGCGTGTTTCTAAACCTAATAATAATAAGTATGCACTATTTTGAAAATATATGTGAATATTTAAAGTAGATGAGAGAAAAATTGGGTATCAACACACGAGTAGTTAGTAGAATATACAAAATTCCCAAAAAACTAGTGTCTGAAACAATATAGATATGAATGATACAACATGACAAGAGAAGGCTCTGGGTGTTGTAGAGCGGAGCATGGGAAAGCAGCTCATCAATAAGCCTCCGGATAATGTGATATGTGTCCGCACAAACGCTAGATTCACCTGCCTCAGAACCTGCATAATATGTGCAGAAGTTTAGCGTGAGTACATAAACATGCATCCAGTAAAATCGAGTCTACTCGAAATGTAATGACAAGGCATCACATAAATGACTATGTATTAAAAAACAATTAAAAGTTCCTAAATATCACATAATAATCTCAACCAGTAACGTCTTAACATGTATTACAAATCCTCAAGTCAAGACAGACATATCAAGTGAAATTCGACTCCGAGTGACAATACGCACGAGTCATGCTCAGGTTGTATGGCCTGATCCATAATATTCGTGTACATACACTATCAAGGTCGTACGATACGATCCATGGTTGCATCATATATATATATATATATATATATATATATATATATATATATATATATATATATATATATATATATATATATATATATATATATATATATATATATATATATATATATATATATATATATATATATATATATATATATATATATATAGATT
This sequence comes from Nicotiana benthamiana, assembly GCA_034376525.1. NCBI lineage: Eukaryota > Viridiplantae > Streptophyta > Magnoliopsida > Solanales > Solanaceae > Nicotiana > Nicotiana benthamiana. The sequence goes on from CM067330.1 coordinate 71,483,230, forward strand.
CCACAGGAATAGGAAAAATTTTCGGATTTGGAATTTCATATTTACAACTCCGAGGTAACCCATGAAAGAATATAATTTCCATCAATGATTAACATTGCGCGAACTCTCTAAGTAATTAAGCTCGATTTAACATAATTTTTAATAAGGTTTTACTTACTAGTACAAGCACTAAAACTAAGAAGTTTAGTCTAAATAGTGCAAGTAACAACATAATAAAGGTTTATATCCACCTTGACATAACATGAATTCCAGCCGAGCGTGCACTCTTCTCACTTCGCGAGTACGTAGTGCCCACAATTAGTAGCAAATAATAATTTAGACATCTACTGGTTAAATTCCCTTTTACAAAATTAGGGAAGAGACTTACCTCGTTCCAAAGTTCACTTTTCAGTTTACAAATCACTCAAAAAACCTCAAGTCGGTGCCGAACAATCCAAAATTATCCAAATATTTTATAATTAATCAATATATACTCAAAATTTTATAACTTAGCTATAAGTGAAATTAATTAACAAAAATTAATATTCCGAAAATTCATCCCTGGGCTCACAAGCTTGGATTTCTGAAATGTTTGAAGAAAATATTACCCATAACATCAAAAATGCAAATATAAAATTTCTATCCCATTCAATAATCATTTTCATGGTTTAATCCAATTTTTAATTAAATCTAGGTTTTCTAACAATCTCCTAAAATTTCTACAATTTCAATGTTAAAAATAAACACTTAATGTGTGTTTATACTCATATTGTGTAGAAAATACTTAGCTCAAAGTACTAGGTGAAAATTCCTTATCAAAGATCTCTAAGATAGTTCAACAATTGAGAGACAAATAGCCTAAGTCCCGACATTTTAAAACATTCTGCCCAAGCGTCCCTTCTTCGCGATCGCAGAAGAGGCATCGCGATTGTGAAGGAATGATACGCAAGCCCCAGGAAAATGCACTTTTTGAACGCGACCAATGCCTCGCGAACGCGAAGGCTTGCCTGGCATGGCTTACACAAATGTGAGGGCCTCTCGCAAATACAAAGACTAAATGCATGCCACCCTCAGCCCCAGTTTCTTCTATGCAAACACAGGCCCTTACACGCGATTGCGAAGGCTGCAGGTTCCGGACCTTCGCGAACATGGATTGGGTATCACAAACGTGAAGAAAAATTTCCTAGTCTTCCAGATTCATTCTTTGCAAGTGCGACCTAACCCCACGATTGTGAAGATGGAAACAAGAACCAGCAGTGATAGCTTTTTGGACTTAGCTTTGGGTGGTCCAAAACTCACCCGGGGCTGTCCAAATAAACCAACAAGTTCATAAACATAATACGAACTTGCTCGAACTCTCGAAACATGTAAAACAAATCAAAAATAAGAAGAACACACCAAAATCGAATTGTATCAAGTTATGAACTTCAAGATTTTCAACTTACTCTGAAAGCGCCGAATCATACTTGGATTACTCGGGGTGACACCAAATTTCGCGTACAAGTCACCACACAAAACTATTTCTTGACTCGAAATCCTAAACTGACCTTGATAACACATAATTCTATTCCAAACCAAATATGATGAACTTGAAAACCTTCGATGCGCCAACTTTCAACATTAAACGCTGAAATGCTCCCGGATCATCCGAAACCAATCGGAATACCTGCCCAAGTCCAAAATTCTCATACAAACCTATTGGAATCGTCAAATTCTGGTACCGGAGTTGTTAACTCAAAATGTTGACTCAAGTCAAACTTTTCCATCTTAGGCCACTATTAAGAAATCAAGTGTTCCAGTTTTGAACCCGAACCCTTCTAAACCCAAGTCAATCCTCCCTACAAGTCATAAAATAATAAATGCTTAAACGGGGAGTCTTAGTTAGGGAAACATGGACCATAAAAGTAAAATGACCAATCAGGTCGTTACAATTGAGTCATGACATGTACAAGAACAAAAAAATTCTCATCAAAATTTGGGCAGATTTTTAGCACAAATTGATCTCCGAGCAACTTTACTATAATATCTTAACAATATTTATTTTTGATATATTATATATGACCATAACAAAAGTAAAAAATCTTATTTAATAATTAAACAATTCATCAAAAAGCAACACACATTAATTAAAGCTTGGTAAGTGTATCGACCCGACCGGTCGTTTTGACCTCTAGCGCATCGTTCTGCAGTTTGGGGCCATGAATAGCTTTACTTCAGGTATTATGACTTGTACGCATGGTCGAAATTGAATTTCGGGGAATTCGGAGTTGATTTGGAAAGGGACTTCTCATTTCGGAAGCTTTAAGTTAAAAGAATTGATTAAGATTGGATTTCTACGTAAACAACCTCAGAATTGGAATCTGAAGGTTCCAACAGGTTCGTATGATGATTTCAGACTTGGACGTACGCCAGGATCAGGGTTTGGATGATCCGTGAGCGTTTTTGGCGCCTATTTGGGAAGTTATCATTTTGGAAGAAATTTCATAAATTTGGATTGAAGTGCATTCCGAGTCTGTGAGTAGCTCCGTATGGTGATTCTGGAGTTGGGAGCACAATCAAAAGTGAATTCCAAGGTTCGTAGGTCATTTTGAAGTGATTTGGCTAAAGAAAGAAATTTGAAGGTTTTTGAGAAGATTGACCAAGAGTTTGACTTTTTAATATTTGTGTTGGATTCCAATCCTGAAAGTTAGAGTAGGTCTGTAATGTTAAATATGACTTGTGTGCAAAATTTGAGGTCAATCGAGTGTGATTTGACAGATTTTGGCATTGAATGTAAAAGTTTGGAATTTCAAAGTTCAAAAAGTTTGGATTGAAGTATGATTCAGGATATTGACGTTGTTTGATGTGATTTGAGGCCTCGAGCGAGCTTGTATCATGATTTGGGACATGTTGGTATAATTGGTTATGGTCTCGAGCGCTTCAAGTGGATTTCGAAAGGTTAACGGAATGAATTTCGGACTAAAGAGTTGCTGAAATTTTCAGCATAAGTTGTTTTGACAGCAACTAGTACAATCAGAGAGCTGAATTTAGAAGCTTATATATCAAAATATACAAGGAATCTGAAAATTTGCAAAACATAAAAATTATTGCCCTTGCATTTTAGTTTCCAGGATATTTTATAAGAAAGTTATGGTCGACTGAAAATGGCTGGTGGAGCAGTTTTGACGGAATTTTCTAATGCATGAAGCCAATTTTAGAAGTTCACAACTCAGAATGTATAAAACTTTATATGATGTGCAACATATCAAATGAAATATCTTCCAATTTAGTTTCTAAATATTCAAACCGTTTCTCATTTGGATATTTTCACAAAGAGTTATGGACTTTTTAACAGAAGCTGTTACAGTAGGAGAAAATTGTAATAGCCTGTACAATCTACACAACGCAAGGTACAACTCGATGAAGCCTGTGCAGATTGTTTTAAACACGAGTTTTGGCCCCTTTTTTTTTTTATTTTTTCATTTTTCTTGGACGATTTTGGAGAGATCAAGGAGGGATTTTCATCAAGAACTACTAGGTAAGTGATTTCTTCCTATTTTTGAGTTAAATATGTGATCTTGCATGAATTTAGACATGAAAAATTAGTATAAATATTAGAGTTTTGGGGAAGACCTATAAGTTGGAATTTTGGACTTTTACATTGAATTTGAGAGAAAATTTTATATTTGAGTAAGTAAAGCTATAGGTAGAATTTACCTTCGAGAAATTTCGGAATCCTGGCGCGTGGGCCCGAGGACACTTTGGTCAAATTTTTGAGCGGAGTTGGGAACTTAAATAATTTGAATTTTTACATGTATTAGAGTGAATTTTTATTTGTTTGCCCGTTGTTTCAATAGTTTTTGGTCGTTGTGCATCAATTGGAGTCGTCGGGAGGGCCTTTAAAGCCGGTTATGGAAATTTCAGAGCGAGGTGAATCACCTTTCTAACCTTGTAAGAGGGCATTTCCCCATAGATGAGTTAATTCGTTATGTGCTCCTATTTTTTGGGGCTACGTATGCACGAGGTGACGAGAATCCGTGCGTAGCTACTACTATGTTCTTTTTCGGATAGTCTAGGACCCAAAAGCATATTGTACTTGAAAATAATTATAATCTTATTGACGGTTTGAATTGCTTAAATCACATGGGATTAGTAAGTGAATTTCTAAAAGACTGAACATTCGTTTCTTGAATTGTTAAAAGGGAATTGGATTTTCCTTGGATAGTTATTCCCTGGTAAAGTCTTGATTAACTGTCTGAATATGTGATTGTATGTGTATTTGTGTCGCATGTATGATTTGTAAGAAGAATTTTGTTTATTTATGTTGACCGTGTCACATGGACCTCATCAAAATTGGCGTCGTTTCCAAGGAACAATTTGGCGTAGTTTAGGTTGTTTGAGAAATAAGTGCAAGGGCTTTGGTCTAAACTTGTGAATATTTGTGTAATTAAAATTTCTCACCTTGGTCTATTTTTCTTGTTTGTTTCTTATTTATTTTCTTAGTTTTGAAAAATGGCATCATTTAATGATAATTGGTCGGATGGTAGTTGTTCATACTTTGTTGACCCTTGTCCTCATTGTGGAGGACCACACTCATGGAAAAATTATTTAAATTCTCCCGGGGGTGAATTGTGCGCACAATCTCAAACCCATGAGTTGAATATTTGTGATAAGTGTAGTTTTCAACATGGTCATTGGGATGGTTGTGCTTATTTTTCCTTCCCTTCCCCAAGCCCCCGCGATGAATCTAGTTTCGTTGATGAAAATAATAGGGCTATGGAAATGGAAGAAGTTGAGCATGGTCAAAATGGAGAGTTCAAGATCATGTTGGCGTGCATACTTGAAGGAGGAAACAAAGAACAAAGTGCATTGGAGGAGATTTTGGAGAATAGTCTTCAAAATGACTTGGCACTTGAAAGGTTGTAATCATAAATGAGAGAAATGCTTGAAGCTTTAGAGGTCCAAAAATCCTCGAAAATTAATGATAGCCAAGAATTTTTCTTAGATGTGGAAGCCAAAAATCCTTCCTTGGCACGTGAATAAAAACAAGAAGTAAAAATGAGAAGATGATGCTCATGTTAGAGACCATTTTTGAAAATGAGGAGAAGCACAACTTTGCACTCGAGGACTTGAAAAAAAGCTTGACTTACAATGATGAACATATCCACACTTTGGAAGAATTAATGAAAATATTGGTTGAGGCTCACTATGCCCACCAACTTGAGAGTGCGGAAGGAAGCCAAGAAGAGTCCAATTCTGAGGAAGAAAGTGAGCTTTACTTTGAGGATTCAAGAATTGAACATCCGCCAAAAAACTCCATGAGTGTTAATGATGCCGAGAAAAATATCGAACTAGATCCAACCTGTGTAAATGAAATTTCTTTTGAAATTGACTCCAGTTGGGGGAAAAAAGAGGATGTCAAAATCTGAGAAAAACTGTAAGTTGGTGGTTTGAAGCCAGACTCCAAGCATTTTCAATATTGGAAGTGTGTGGTGATATGGAAGTTGAACTACATGGATCAATGAAGGAATACGAGGAGTTAAAACTCATACCATACATCCTAGAATTTGAGGGAAAAAGAAAGCAAAATGACATTCCTCACATGAGAGCCAAGAAGTGGAAAATGAAGAATTTAATGCTTGGCTTGATTATCGACTTACCACCCCCATCACCCATGGTCACAAGCTTGATTCCAAGTTGGGTGCTAATTCATATCGTCCAAGTGGCGAGAAAAGTGGCAAAGTTGAGTTGCGCTGTACCACGACGTTAAATACAACGCTTGGTGGGAGGCAACCTATTATTTTTCAAAAATTTTAAGTCATTTTTAAAATTTTCATTTTTAGAATAGCTTAGAATATTATTTGAACTAATCTGCCAAGTTTTAGATTTTTGGAGTTGATTTAAGGAGATTGGAGTGACTCGGATAGCCAAAACCAGTAGCTGTTGAAAAATGCAGGGGAAGGTTTCACATTTGCGAAATAGTGTTCGCGTTTGCGAAACTTTCCTATCGCAATTCCCCAAGTTTTGTCGCAATTGCGAAAACAACATGTTTCATTGACCTTCACAATTGCGAAGACTATGTCGCAATTGTGACATCAAAGAGGTAAAAACAGACGTTCACATTTTTTGAACACAAAATTGAAGAAAAAGCCTAAGGCTTTCAAACTCTTGTCTCCCTCACCCTCACCCCTGTAAAATCCATCAAATCTCACTCCTAATTGTAAGTATTCATGTATGAAAGCTTAATCACTCTTTCTTTTTCTTCGTCTTCTTCTTTATTCTTCCTTGATTCTCTGCAACCCTAGAGTCCAAATGGGTATCATTCTCTCCCCTGAATCGTTCAAAAATTTGCCAAAAATTTTCTTGATTTCTAGGTGAGGTAGGTTGAGAGTGTGTGATTATGTTCTTTGCAAAAAATTTGGTGAAATATGAGTACCCAAATCTTGTCAAATAAACATACAATTTATGTTCTTTTTATGTGATCGATAAAAGGCCCGAATGAAATTCTTGGCTGAAACATCGATATTCTTTTTGATTCATGGTTGTTTGTGAGGTCTAGTGCACAATTCATGTTTGAATGATGATTGGGTTCGTTAAAAAGGCTTGGATTTCAAAATTCTAAGGTTTGGTACTGTTTTATGTGGAAGATCTTGGTTAGGGATGATGGCTCGCAATTGCGACTTTGTATTTGCGAAGATTTCATCGCAATTGCGAAAAATGCCTTTCCTGAGACCATCACATTTCCCAAGTGTTCTTCATAATTCCTAAATCTTGGCATCTTTGAGTCCTTCACAATTGCAAATATATCTTCGCAATTCCCATAACTGGGGTCTTCTGATATCTTCGCATTTGTGAAGACTCTTTGGGAACTGTGATATCAAAGAGCTAACAATTGAAAATCTGAAAATCCTGAAATTTTTTCTAAGGCTGAGTTTCCATTGTCCGATCATTCCTTTGGAATATTTGATTCATTTTGCACTATTCTTCATAGCCATGCCATGTATTCACTCCTTATCATTCATTGACAGGCGCTATAATTAGAAAATGAGCTCGAACACCGAACGATCCGCAAGTGATAGCCCCTTGGAAGATGAGCAAAACTTTGAAAATACCAGTTCTTGTCATTGGAATGTCAGGAACGGTACTTTGAAAACCTAATCTCGAAGAAGGTGCTCCTGGAAAGTTGCATACTTCTAGAATACGCCCTGTAACGTCTTCCCGAATTCTATCAAAGGCTAATGGTCATGGCTTGGAACTATTTTGCCCCTCAACCTAGCCGATCAAAGGAGAAATAGGTTAGGGAATTCTATGCCAACTCCCTATCTATCAGGCTAAAAAATCCCAAGATGAGAATTCAAGTCAAAACGGTGCACTTTAGGGCTGAAGTTGTGAATCACTTCTATCATTTGCCAAACCACGACATGGCCTCATTCAGGGAAAACGACTATGCTTCAGGGGAGTGGTTGGTGTCCAAATTATGCCCAGGGCAGATGTTCCATGGCAGCTGAGAAGAGAGGGATCACATCCAAAGAGTTCACTGCCGAAACAAAGATATGGCTGGCCATCATATGCAGCCGTATCTCCCTTATATCAAACATATGGAACGTCCTGGTCACAAGAGCTCAGATGATAGCTTGCATCCTTGATGATATACAACTGAATGTTGGTGAAATATTCATCAATGAATTGAGGGAGTATCGAATGTGGAATAGTCTATCATTGCTATTTCCATCGCTTATCACTGAGTTGTGCCAACTTGCTGGGGTGGAAGAGGCCTAGGAGGGAAAATTGGATAGACCCGGGAAAGCCTCTAAATCCGTTGAAAAAGATAGGAGAGCGCGGCGCAGTGAAGAGCAAAAAGAGAAAGATGGGTTCTACTTCTCAGGTAGATCCGAGTAGTCGGCCATCACCCTCTGCAGGAGGACCATTTATGTGCTTAGTGAGGAGATGCTAGTGATTCGCGAGTTAGTAGCTGGCATTCCACAGGAACCCGGGGAGACATCTGAGGGACACGCTTATATTTCAAAGAAAGAGTTTCAGAAATACCTTGACGATCAGAGGAAGCAGGGGGATCACCTTAAGGTGCTGGAGAAGGCATACACTGAGCTGGACAAGAAGCATGGTAAGTTGAGCAGTTCCCATGGCAATCTAGAAAAGTCACACACCTAGATGAAGAAAAGGGAAAAGAAAAGAGACAAATTCTTCACTCGCATGTGGAAGGGTTTGAAGGGGCTATGGAAAGTCCTAAAGCCTCAGGACCCAATGCCATTGACTAGGCCGATAAATGATGATGGTGTTCGTGTTCATTGGTCCGAGGAAGAAGGAGAGAATGATAATTCTGACTCAAACAACGAGGAGAGCACTTGATGCAGTATTCAGGGAGCACTTTCCACCATTTTACTTTATCATCTTTAGTTCCATTAGGGATATTGCAACATCTTTAGTTGATGGTGGCTTCTTGGATAATTGTTATTTTGGCATATTGGTATTGTAGTTGTTTCAAGTTGTTGTTAGTATATTTTCATGTGATGTGTTATATTATTTTTTTAGTAGGTTCTTCAATTATATATATATATATATATATATATATATATATATATATATATATATATATATATATATATATATTATATTTTAGTTATTTGATGTTTATTAACTTTTTAAGTTTTGGTTATTAGCTTCTAAATTTTTATTAGTATGTCTTATGCTAGTGGTGATATCCTTGGTTTTCTTTATACCACGGTTCTTTTTCCAAGGATACCAATTTTCTTCTTGAACCGGGTAATTGTAGAAATATTTTGTCGACTTCTTCCGATAATGGATTGTGCCCATTGACCAAGTTGTGGCTTGTTTGGTACCAACATGATAAAAACATCGGCATATGAATTTTTGGTTGTTGAAAAAGAAAAATAATTGAAGTAAAGATGTCATGACTTTTAGACTCAAAGTTCGGCTCTTTGATTCATTAAATAGCTTCCTATGCTATATGTTACCTCTTTGAGTCATTGGTTTTAATTGGATTTTGGATTTGTATTCCACTTGAGTGTTCATATGCCATGTGTGGTGAAATTTATTGTGAGTTCTTTTGCATTACTTGTAGTCTAGAACTTTCCCGTAACGTGATTCAAGGTAAAATTATAGACTAAATTTGTTTGAAAAATGATATTAGGCCTTCCTTGGACCGCATTAGTGCCTTAAATTTCCGACCCTTGAATATTTTCCCTAGTCAGCCCATATTGAGCCTTTAACCTTATTCTTTGGCAACTATGTTACAAACTTTATTCTTTTGTTCTTTATTGATCTAGCTTTTGGTACCCTACCTCCCTAAGTACTTTGAAAGTGTAAATATAGGCTAAAAGCCTAAGTTTGGGGGTGAAGGTTGGAAAAAGTTGTGATATGAAAGTTGTTTAAAAATGTGGAATGTAGGAAAAAAGAAGTAAACCCTTCCTTGATTTTGAAAAGGAACAAAAAAATAGAATAAAATGATAAAAAGTTGTAAATAAAGGGAAGACTAGGCGTGAAATGAAAAGTGAAGAAAGGATGAAGAACGTTTTCGAAGTGGACTTTGATTGTAAATTTTGTAGTTCTTGAGGAGGTTTTGAGTCACTCTAACCAAAATTATGCCCTACCTTAACCGAAAGCCTAAGCTATAACTCTTTAAATCCTAGTTAATTTTGAACTAAGTTGTCTACATTAGTGGAGGAATACATGAAGGGCAAGCCTATGGTACTACTTCTATGCATTTGAACATCTTTTTGAGAGAGAGTCAATTCTTTCCTTTTGATATACCATTTTTGTTTTGAATTAAAATTTATGAGTGTGGGATCCTCTCTTAAATGTAAGGGAACATGAGATTTTAGTTGTGAATTTAATCACATTTTCTATTAAAAAGATTGACCAAAGAAAGTTCTGATAGAGAGGCAAAATTTGAGGTTTTAATGTCATGACTTGATTGCTACTTTGATTTGCATAGTTCTTGAACACTTGAAATGTAATGAAGTTCATGAAAAGTGTTCGGCAATTCATATGCGTTGGATTAATTTTTGGTACCAATCGAAGTCATACATTTGTGCTTATATTTTTGGCTTGGGATGGTGAGGATATAATATTGAGTTAAATACTTGAAAAGAGATTTTGTCACTTTCATTGCTAGAGGACAAGCAATAGTTTAAGTTTGGGGGTTTGATAAGTTAGTATTTTACCAACTTATCTTGTCTTTAAATCTATATTGTTGCTATGTTTGAGTGATAAAATCACATATTTAATGCCACTTTACTTCTATATTACATGTTCTATGTGATTTAGAAGTGATGTTGAAGAAACCAAGTAAAACAAGTCGAAAAGAAGTTAAAAAGAAGAAAATATGGGAAGGGGCCTTAGTTGTCGCGATTGCGACTTATTTATAAGAAATGCGAACAAAATAGTGATGAGAATTGACAATCAACCTTGGAATATGCGAAAGAAGACAAATTAGGCAGTATTCGCAAATGTAAAGTCAACCGGGAAAGTCAACCTTCGCAAATGCGAAGGCCTTTTCGCAAAAGCGAAAGTAAGCCGTATGGGCATAGTTTGCAATCGCGAACTTGTGTTCGCAAATGCGAAAATCGAACATCATACCTGAGCAATTTTGTAACTTCACATTTTTTGGCCCCAAGTCTTTTAATACCCAAATCAAGTCTTTTGTAAAATATCTTTGGTAGATCTTTGGCTTATTTTCAATTCTTAAGGCTAGAGAGAACAAGTCTTGAAGCTAGGGTTTTGCACACACACTTGGGTTTGAAGATTTCAAGTTTGTGGTTAAGTATTTCTTACCCATTTATGTTTTTATCTTCATTTCTTTGCTTTGTATTGAATATTTAAGTGTGTATTTATATTCAACACTTGAATCTTGTTTATGGAAATATTCATGTTTAAAGTGTGGATCAAATACCTTGTGCTTATGTAGTGAATGATTTTTATCCTTTAATGTTTCCAAAGGTATTTGCTAACCCTAGGACTCACCCATTAACTCCGAATTAATTTTGGAAAAGATAATTTGGGATTAGAAAAGATTAATTAACAACAACTTGAGGCGTTAACCCTTATTTTATAGATTCTACCTTGGGATAGAATTAAACTACTTGTAGCCATATCCGGGAGTGCTTAATCTCTTGATTGTTTTAGGAATATTCAATTAGGAAGTCTTGTTAGTCTTTGGAAGAATCTAATATAGAATTATTACACGTGGCTAATTAACATAAACTCGCTCATATTTGTAAAATTATGAAATACAATGGATCGTTACTTGAGTGTAATTCCCGATGCATCCATACTTGTAGTCATTGATCATTTACTTGATTTCTAGGTTAGTTTACATTTTCGCATTTGGATATAAAATATTTTCCAAACCAAAATCTAAGTGTTTGGAATTAAGCAATAAGTGATCATTATCTTACATTCCTAATCGCCTACATATTGTTCTCTGTGAGATTAGAACCCGACTCATAATTGGATAAATTATACTGCATGCGACCGTGTTCATTTACTTTTTAGTAGTGGATTTGGATCTCATCAGACGTGTCAATGATCTGCACATTTTGACCTGCCTAAAATCGGTCAAACCCACCCATTTGACACCCCTATCCCTATACCTAGATTACAAGGGATCCTACACCACCAGCACCTCAAAAATCAAGAATTCAAGAATTGATTTGCCAGAAAAGAATCTAGTTATCTTAGGACCTTAAGCAGTCTATGATTTTTGTGTTTCGGCTCATGTTCTAGAGCATTTACTCAACAAAAGACCAAGTTGCTTTGATCCATTTAGGGGTGTCAAATGCGCGAGTTGGACCCATTATGGGCGAGTTAAAATGGTTTGACTCAATAAATGGGCGAGTCATTGACCCACCCAAAAGGCAATAGGACTGAAATAGATTGGGTCAAGATGAGCCAAAATTTAGGTCATAGCCTAGTCTACCTAACTCATTCAAATACTTAGCTAACATCTGCTATTTTCATATGAATTGTATAATTACTAATCATATATAATAATTTAAAAAAATCAAAGATATTTTGGCAAAGTTAATCGATAAATTTGGGCTAATAATCAGTCCAACTTTAAATGAGTTAAGTTGGATTGGGTCAAGATGAACTAAGTTCAATAAATAGGTGGGTCAATAACCAGTCCAACCTTGAGCGAGTTAGGGAGGGTCATTTGGGCTTGAGCTAAATTTGACAGCCTTCTTTCATGTATTACCCATATGCTTTACGGTATCAGAAATGACCCAAAACGTTCCAACTTACTTGCCTCTAGACATTAATCATAGACTTACCAAAATTAGTCAAGCATGTATAAAAATTTAAAACCCAATGAAATAATGTTCTTTCTCTCCAAGAATCACACACAAAGATCTCCTTCCATATTTGATTAGCAATATTATATGTAAGGCGTAAAGAAAATTTCATGGATAAGGTACCAAATAAGGTGATGAAATAATACACACACACACACACATAAAATATTAAAAAAATATAAGCAAAAATGCACTTTTTAAATGGGTATGATTGAGATTCATTGAAAATATATAGATGGGTCAACATACAAAATTTGAGGAAGATTTGAGGTGATTTGGACTGATTTGGTATCAAAATTTGTAGTTAAAATCGAGTTCAAAAAATCTTCTGCGATACATTGTATCACACAAGTATTTCACATGCAGTATACATGAATATACATATGATACACATTTGATATAAATGTAATTCATATATAATATACAAGTGATATACAATGTGATACACCTATCAATTTTATTCATGTTCATCTTCTACTTCAAATTTTCAATTCAACCACCTCAAAACTCTGTCAAATCATCCAAAAACTGAGATTCAAGCTCCTTAAAGTGTACTCAATCTAGTCTATTCTAATAACACCCACTAAAGAAAAAGCAAAAATTTAATATTTTTTAGGTATAAATAGCTAATTGGCTAATATCAGTAATAATTTATGAATTGATTAATTTTTGTAATAAACTATTTATAAATGGACATAGTTAATTTTTTTCTCTACGCTTTATGTCCTCCTTTTAGCACACCAACAATTTCAAAACCTGGCACGTTCTACACTAAATTGACAGATATAATAAGAATTACTATGTACAAATAATTTAACTTATATGTATCGATAATGTAAAAAAAAATTATCAAGTCATCGTACCTGCTATAGCAAGTAACCTGCTTTATCCTCAAAATTACAACATTTTATGAAAGGAGGTCAAACTTATAAATTATTAGTCTCTCAATTTTAAAAGAAGGTCAAATACATTTTTCTTATTCTTACAGTTAAAAGAAATAATCATAGAGATTTTTTATTATCGGTTTTGTATAACCTTTAATCGTTTGTTTATATTCAAAAGTTAGATTAACAATAGTCTTATTTGCCTCCCATTTGGTTAATAAACCTACAAAAGCAATTACATCTATTAACTTGAGAAAGATGAATAACTTCTTACAAATTTCGAATCTAAAAATTGTCTAATGAATACATATTTGTCGTAGTCGAGAAATTCATTTGATTTCTAATATATTGCCTACATTAATTTGAAATATAGAGGGTGCATTAACCAGCAGACATTGATTAAGTGCTATAGACAAATAAAAAAGTAAAAGAAAGATATTCAAGAACACAAATGTTGAAGAAATGATTCAATGCTCAACTAAAAGAAGAAATATTTAAGAACACAAAATGTTGAAGAAATGATTCAATGCTCAACTAAATAGAAGCATGTCTGTAGCGTTCCATGGTTGACTTGCACATAGGAAACACGTTGGAATGCTTACCTAAAACATTATAAATAGCATATTTATCGTATATTAAAAACCAAACGCTGTCATTCTTAATAATCGATTATATAGTTTGTTCTTTTCCCATTTTCATATATATGAAAACTCTTTTTAGGAAAACTATTAAAATTTATCCTGAAGTATTCAATTTTCTTGCACTTATGCTCAAGTTATTTATCGATTCACGGAAGTCAAGTGACGATTAGTGGTGCTAATTATTGTTTAGTTTGACACTGATATTTGTCATGGTACAATCACGTAAACAAATAAATGATTCAAATTTACCCCTAGATTATTAATTAGTTTATATATACCTCCTCTCTAATAATTGAAACAACCTTTGAACAATTGAAAGGTCAAAATAGACCCCTGAAAATTTAGAAGGTCTAAATATAAGCCTATATGGTTTCCATCATATTACCAAATTAAGTCAAATCAATTTTCTCATGATGGAAAATCGTTAGTGGAAGGGGCATGAGTAATATGAAAGATAATGGTGGGATTTTTAGTGGTCTAAACGGTAGACAGATAGCAATTAATATTAAGACAAATTACAAAAGTTGAGTGCATTTTTTCACGACCCAGAATATAAACCTCATGATGGCGCCTAACATATATATAAATACGTAATTTTTTACTTGCACAATTTAAGTTAATTATAGAACTTTAAATATTTGTTTGAGTAATTTTAATCAATTTTTACTACCAACTTTATTAGTTTAGTTTTACCGTTTTAGTATTTAAAAATTGAAAGAAATTACAAAAAATAATTTCAATTTTTATATTTAGTTTTATTCTCGTAATTTATTTTGATTAATTAAGAGTAATTTTTTTATATTTGAGAAGTATATTATATTGTTTTAGTCTTCCTAACATATTTGAGTCTAGCAAAATAAAGGTTTATGTTTCCGAGTACACTAGCTTAAAGTGCAAGATTTAATTATACATATCAATTCTCTTTCCATCTAATGATCATCATCTCTTTTCACCTCGATATGAAATACTCAATTATAGAAACTTTACCCTAAGGAATCTAACTCCAAGGAGCGGCGGCAGACTGAATTTCATAAGCTAAGAAAAAGAGACGCGCACACTCATAGAAAGAGAACGGACAAGAGGAGTTTGAAAAAACAGAAAACTAGAGGATAAGATTTCATTTGCTGATCCATTGTTAGCTTTTCTTGAATTTTGACGTTAATATCACCAAGAAGCTGCTCAATCCCTATTTCTTTGAGATATAAAATATGCATACAAAAAAAAGAAAAAGCCGTTTCTCTGTTTAGATAATTTGTGTTCGATTTTCAGTAGAGAAAAATACAAGATATAGGTTTCTACTTCAAAGATCAAAATCAAAACAAAAAACACAAATTATTTGCCTCTATTTTGGACTCAGCTCATGGAATTTGATTCAGGTCGCGTTTGGATTTTGAGTTTTTTGGTGCCGATTTGAGGTTCCAATTCGCAATTTCGGCATTTCAGAACAACGATTGTTACTTTGTTATCCCGATTGAGTTGTAAATTTTCAGTTTATTCATCGATATAAAGGTCCATTCGAATCCATTTTAGTCATTATTTGTTTACATTTTTAGTATACACTTGCTTTGATATATTAGTATTTCTATTTGCTCGTGATGGATTCTATCTGCTCTATGGAAAATACCTGATCTCTTCCATATTAATCGTACGTATTATTTGGGCTATATATTGGTTTTAAAGATTAATTCGTTTGAATACATGTAAATTTGACTGGACGATTTCTGTTAAATACGCTATGGGCTTTGATTTAGTACTCTTACTTTGATGGTCATGTTACATTGCCTTTGTTTTAGCATGTTGAAGTGGTAATTTTAAGTGATTTATTAAATTGGATAGATGGAAAATTGAAATTGTTTCTTTCTTGGCAAGTAATAAGAATAGGCTATGAGTGGTGCTAACTCAGAAGAACGTATAACTCTTGAGCCTCACAATGATCCGAAACTTAGAAAAACAATCATGAACATCATAGTTTGTTTTAGACGTGTTAATTAAATAAATTATCGTGACTATAGGTACGGTTCCCCATCTCTGATAGTAACTAGGTTAGCCTGTTCAGTGTGTGCCGAAGAAGGGAGGAATAACGGTCGTGAAAAATGAGAATAACGAGTTGATATCGACTCATACAGTCATGGATTGGCGAATTTGCATGGATTACTGGGAACTGAACACAGCCGCCCGGAAAGACCATTTCCTCTTGTAATTCATTGACTAAATGTTGGATAGGTTGGGTGTGTGGTCCTACTTCTACTTCTTGGATGAATATTTGGGGTACAATCGGATTTGGCCTTTGTAACGCATCGGCTACATTTCAGGGGTGTATGTTTGCCATTTTCACAGATATGGTTGAACATATTATGGAAGTCTTTATGGATGATTTCTCCGTGGTGGCGGGATCCATTCAAAGACTGTCTTCACAATTTAATAAGAGTGCTAAAAAGATGTGCGGAGACAAATTTAGTGCTGAATTAGGAGAAGTGTCATTTTATGCTACAAGAAGGGATAGTGTGAGGGCATTAAGTATCCAATAAAGAAATTGAGGTCGACTATGCTAAGGTTGACATGATTGAGAAGTTTCCACCGCCCAATGCGGTCAAGATACCGAGAAGTTTCCTTGGACACGCTGGGTTCTACGGGCGGTTCATAAAAGATTTCTCTAAAATATCTAACCTTTTATGTAAACTCCTTGAAAAGAATCATCCATTTTTGTTCTCTGATGATTGTAGGTTGCCATTTGAGGAGATGAAGAAGAGACAATTGACTGCACCCATCATCGTTGCACCCAACTTTGACCAACCGTTCGAGCTCATGTGCGACGCAAGTGACTATGTTGTAGGAGCAGTCCTAGGGCAGCTAAAGGACAAGTTGATGCACCCAACTTACTATGCAAGCAGAACGTCAAACGGTGCACAACTCAATTATACCGTGACTGAGAAGGAGATGTTGGTTGTGGTGTTTGCATTCGATAAAGTCAAGTCGTATTTGATTGGTTCAAAAGTTATTATGTATACTAACAATATAGAACTTAGGTACTTCATATCAAAGAAGGAGTCAAAGTCATGCTTGATTCGTTGGGTTCTTTTACAACAAGAATTCGATCTACATATCCGTGACAGAAAATGGATAGATAACCAAGTGGCATACCACCTTTCAAGGTTGGATGGAGCTGAAAATCGGGTAGAGGTTGAAGATATAACTGATAAATTCCTAGATAAACAATTACTTGCAGCGGCAATGCAGGAGACGCCATGGTATGCTGATATTGCTAATTATTTAGCAAGCGATATTGTACCTTATGAACTCTATTCAATTCAAAAAAAAAGTTCTTTTATGGTTGTTGGTCTTATTTCTGGGATGAACCACTACTTTTTAAAATATATGTAGATAACATAATCCGGAGGTTTATCCCCAAGACAGATCAACCTTCTATCAACCTAGCCATACGGTGGGCATTTTAGAGAAATTCGAACATCGGCGAAGGTGTTGGAGTTGTGTTTGTATTGTCCGAATTTATTCAAAGATGACCATGCTTGGGTGAAAAATTGTGATGAGTACCAAAGGATAGGAAACATATCATGCCACCACGAGATGCCGATGACTATAATTCAGGATGTGGAAGTATTTGACGCGTGGGGGATTGATTTTATGGGGTTATCTTTCAGCTCGTATGGTAACAACTACATATTTGTAGCATTTGACTATGTCTCCAAATGGGTTGAAGTTTTGGCCCTTCTGACAAATGATGCCAAAGGAGTGACATGCTTTCTAAAGAAAAATATTTTCACACGTTTTGGCACTACGAGAGTTATAATCAGTGATGGGGAACCCATTTTTGCAATAGAGCGTTTGCAAGGCCATGAGAAAAGTGTAGAGTTCGCCATAAGGTTGCCACACTTTGCCACCCAGAGACGAGCGGGCAAGTTAAAGTGTCCAATATGAAAATCAAAAGTATCCTGACCAAAACAGTGAATGCGACAAGCACTGATTGGGCAAAGAAGTTGGATGATGCATTATGGTTGTACCGCATAGCATTTAAAACTCTAATTGGTATGTCTCCATACAAGTTGGTATTTGAAAAAGCATGTCCTCTTCCAGTGGAGCTTGAGCATAAAGCCCTATGGGAACTGCGACAGTTGAATTTGGATATGGAAACCGCAAGCACAAGTAGAGTCACTAAGATACATGAACTCAAGGAGTTCCGGTTCTATGGATTTGAAAATGCAATATTGTATAAAGAATGATGAAAATGATGCATGATAAGCACATTCTAGATCGAAGCTTCAAACCCGGAGATCTCGTGTTGTTATACAACTCAAGATTAAGATTGTTTCAGGGTAAGCTAAAATCTAGATGGTCAGGACCATTTAGAGTTGTGCAAGTATTCTCCAGTGGAGCAGTACAAATTGAGTCTGAAGATGGAAAAACTAAGTTTAAAGTGAATGAGTAATGTTGAAACACTACCTTGGAATGGTTGAAGAAAAAGGGGAGAAAGTCCCAATGTCCTTGGAAGAGCCCCAATATGTGAGCGAAGTGCAATAATAAAAGTCGTATCGCGGCGTCAAATCAAGCGCTTCCTAGGAGATAACCCATGGTTTGTTGTAATTCATCGTGCGGAGACACTAAATCAGGCACTTCTTGTGAGTCTTTCCAATATTTTTCTTTCTGCTTATTTTTCTTATTTGATTTTGAACTATGAAAGTAGTGACAGGTCTATTAATGTGCAAGGATGAAACTGTTTACGTCGAAAAGACTCAGGGTGAAGGAATCATCTTGGAGATAGGAAAAAATGGCGAAAAAGGAAATATTTCGGAGGCCAAACATGCACATGCCGCGCACTTTTAGAATCCCATTGTTGCAACGTCTGCGGCCGCGCATTGACCGTGCATTTTGATTCCCGTACTGCCCCACGTGCGCGGCCGCGCACTGACTGCAGACTGACCGCACACCGGGCGCAATTTTTAGGTTTAATTATAGTTTTTTTTCATCTTTTTATTTTTTCCTTTTCTTTTATTTTCATTAGTTTTATTTGTTTTATTTCCAACATATAACCGACCTGCCATTCCCCTCCCCTAAAATGTGAGATTACTAAAACAAAAATATAACTCCCATCTCTCAAACGACTCACACGCCCAAAACCATTATCTCTCTTACTTCCCTTTCCCCCTCTTCTCTACTCCCTCATTCCCCAATCTCTATTTCTCACAAGATCGTCAGGTAAGTGACATGGCTTCTATTTTCTTTTTTTTCTTCAGTTTTATTTTTCATTTTTCTAATTTTTTTCTTTTTTTTTTTCTTCTTCTCTTTTAATTGTATGGTAATAGAAGTCATTAGTGTTCTTGTCTGTGTTTTGTATTGCTAATATACTTGTTGGTATATGAGTATAGTGGATTTTGTTTGGTTGGATGGTACATGGTTAAGTTTGTGGTGGGATTGAGCTCGAATTGGGTGTCTGGAAAATTTGCGGTGAATGTGCACATCAAGTGTTTATGTAAATGCCACATGAGTATTGAATGTAATATTTGACCAATTATACAGGTGAAGTCCGAGTAACCGCCCTTGGTTCATATATCTTATTTTCCCTTGATGGTGATCTTTGTTTCAGGTAGTGTGACACCTTCTAACAAACGAAGAACCACAGGTGCATCCTCCAGTAGTCATGCTGGATCATCCAGGCCATGAGCCTCGGCTAATGTTCACCAGTATTATAGTACCGAGTTCATATCCAGCAAGGGTCAGGAATTTTTGGTCAAAAGGCATCCCGAAAACCCATACCGGATAGGGGAATTGATATGGGGTCCATCCAAAATGGTTGTCCCAATATGTACGGTAAATTGGTCTGGCACAAGATGGATTTTTTTTGAAGAACCCGACCAATATAATTTGACGATTGTGAGGGAATTTTACGTGAACATCCCGGAATATGTGAACCATGTATGTACAGTGCGAAACAAAAATGTGGATGTATCCATAGAGGCCATTCGGAGAGCTTACAAGTTGCCAATTTTTGGGAAAGATCCTAATGCAGAGGACTACTATGTCACACCACGATAGACTATCAACCTCGTGGGGTTTGTTTTTTAGGACAATCTGTGTACCCAACAAGGAAGTAGTGTGGATTATGCTAGGGAAGAAGTTTCATTCCGCTTCACTCACCTTTGTAAGGAAGTGTTGATTGTATATGATCAATAGCCGCCTGCTGCCTTTCTCCAACACCACTAAGGTGAATGGTCCAGAGCTGCATTGATCTAGTACTTCATGAATGGTCACGATTTTGATATGGCCAAGGTTATTCACGACGAAATGTTTATCCATTGTCCAATGAAGAGGTATGGGTTCTTTTTCCCTTCCCTGGTTACTAGATTATGCCGGACAACACTGGTGCCAGAGAATATGAGCGTGGACAAAAGAGTGAAGAAATAATCAAAGTTTCGAGCGGATAAACTGACCATTGGGAAGGACCCTGTGGTACCTGGTGGTGCTAATAGTGATGATTCTGATGCACCAGACAAGGGAGATGAAAGGTGGGATGCAGTTTGGCCTAATTCACCTATACATGAGCAAGTTGCAGAGGCGGAAGGAACATTTGTGGTCACACGAAATATATGGATAACACCCTTAGAGCATGAAATGGCAGGGTTGTGCACTTTTGTCATAGAATTTGGGGCCCAAGTTGATTGACTGGCAACCCAAAATGCAAAATAAAAGAAGAAGATCATGGCTTGGCTGTGTGCGCTGGGGAGGGCGTGCCATCTCGACCTCGACACTGTCTGTGATCAAGATTGATATACCAAGGAAGTTTCCTTCACCTTGCATTTCTTTAATTTGTGTGACATGGGGACATGCCATCATGTTAAGTGTGGGTTGGGGGATACCTTGTTTTTATGTTGTATGTAGAATAGTGTAGTTTTGTATTTAATATTTAAAAAAAAATTCAAAAGAGTTTCGATTTGTCCCGACGATTGATATCGTTTCATGGGTTTCATAAGGGATTAAAGTCAAAGAAAAATATTTTCTTTTGTAGTAGTGTATCAATTCCCCATTGGTTTTTCTTTGGGCAACGGTTCTTTTCCAAGAGTTTCCTTTGAACCGCGTGTAGTTATCTTTTTTTAGGAACTCGTGGGCAATGGGCTGAAATGGAAATAGGATCTCTTAACGTAGTTATGCCTTTAATAACATGTACTTTAGTCGCTTAGTCTCAACTGTTGATTCTTGTAAGAGTGCCTTAAATTGTATGTTCTTAATTTGGCTTAAGTACCCTGACTAGAGTGTTTTGATGATCCAATCTGGAGTGAGTCATGTTCCATGTGTATGAGATTTTTTGTATTATGTGCACTGTATTTGATGCCTAGACTTCCACTGTGTGTTTGCAAAGCGTAATAGTAGTCTTGTTCAGTCTTAGAAGTGATATAGGCATTTCTTTGTTAAGCTATATATATATTCCACCCGCCTAATTGTTATGTATCGTAGTTAACCCTGTTGAGCCTGAAATCATGTTTCTTTGGCAACCACATTACAAGCTTTACCTTTTTTGTTGAATTAACCATATATTTGAACCTTTTAACCTCTCATAAGCACTTGAATTGCTATGAACTTTATAAAGGTTAAAGTGTGGGATAGTTGGTGTGGCTTTTGAGTGGAACTAATAAAATAAGGAGAAAGGTGCACTGTGTTGAAAAAAAGACACTTGAATTGAAAAAGAAAAAAAATATAGTTCTATTGTTGTGAAAAATATTCTTTGATAAGTGGTGACTCTTGATGTAATTGTGCTTAAAGAAGTATGGGGAGATTTACGTGGTGTTTAAGATGGAGAGTTGGTTTGACATTAGTATGGACTTGAGTGTTAAAGTATATATACTAAAGTGCTTAAGGAGGTGTAGTCACTCTTATATCTAAATATATTCTTCCGGATCGACAGCCTATATTACAACAAAATAAAGTCACACTTGATATTACACTGAGCTCGATTAGTAGAGTAGTACACTATGGGCAAGCATATGGAGCATCTTTTGTGGCACAAGAATATCGTTTCTGAGGGTGAGTGAATTTTGTCTATTTTGAAGTTCCTCATTGTGCAAGAATTTTATTTGATTACGGAATAAATCTTTTTTTGTCATGAGCAGGCACTTGATACATGAAGGAAAGGTAAATATTGACCTCTACGTTAGAGTAAGTAAGTTAGGAATATTGCGTGGCCTGTGGGAGTCAACTCTTAAGGTGAAGACGTTACACTACTATGCTCAATCTATGCGAAATATTCTTGGTGTGACAAGTTAGGGAAGTCGCTTAATGAAGTTAGGCCTCTATAGACTGTGCTTTGGTTGTCCGGCGATGAGCAGTGGTTTAAGTCTGAGGTCTTGATAGTGGGCTATAATTACGTTGTTTAGCTACCATTACGCTCTAACTTAGCTGCACTTTATTGATATTTGAATGTTAAATGGTAACAAAATTCTCTAATTTAGAACTTTATGATTTACAACAACTTCGGACTATGAGGACATAAAAGAGTGTTTTCGAGTTAATATGGAGCATCGAAGGTCAATTGGTGGTTCGCGCACGTAAAAGAAGAAAGAAAAAAATGAAGGCAGAAACTCCTCCAAGTGCGCGTCCCACTGTCAGGCAGAACAGTGGTCAAAATGCATGATTGATATGTTGTTGATCCGCATCCGCGCACATGCTTCCGAGGAAAAATAGTCCAAGGCCAAGTTTGTAATTTCAAAGGCGACTAACCTTGACCTATATGAAGCCTGACTCGCCCAAAAAGAGGGGATACTTGTTTTTAGAAGAAGTTTGGAGGCAAGAACACAAAACGGAGGAAGATGGAGAATTATCTACAAGTAATTCATCTTCTTCTTCTTAATTCCATTGTTAGTTATGACTTATTATGTTGTAATCTTGTCTAGTCGTATGAGTATCTAAACCCATCCTCTAGGGTTGATGGAACCAATTGTTGGATGAAGCTTGATTACACTTTAATATAATCAAGCCGTTTTAGTCTATAATTGTTCAATTATGTGTTGTATTGTGATTAAAAGGACCATTGATTAATCGTGTCAAGTTATCTTGTGTTGCGCTTGATTAGATTGTTGTTGAACAATGTCACTTTCGAGTAAGTTAAGAGATTAATTACTTGAATTTAGAAGCGAGGTTAGAGATAACGAAGCGTTGGTGTGATATTTATGAGTTGTACCAATTGTCAACTAGAGTAATTTGAGAAAATTCTTCTAGTATATTATCATAAATTATCGAGACATAATTACGCCAAATAAGAACTAATTATCTTTATAGAGTATTACGGAGTGATTATAGATAATGTGTCAAGAATTAATATGACAATTGGGAAACTAATAACCCTAGATCCTTTTACCATTGAATTCAACTTCATTATTGATTATTGATAGTTTTTCTTGTCATCTTTGCTTAGTTAAATAATTTCTATTAATTATCAAATAAAATATTGCATCTAAAAATTGTCTGAGCTTATCATTAGCGTTACTAAAAAGTGTAGTAAATAGGTTAGTTTCCTGTGGGATTTAACTCTGAACTCTTGTAAACCCGATATAACAATGACCGCTTAGTCTTTTTTATAACGCATAGTTGACTGTGATCAAGAAGACTGTGTGGTCATCTTAAGAAAATTTATTTTTAGATAATATGTACCTATTTAATTTTCTTCAAAGGACATTATTATTTGAATGAAAATTAGATCTAATAATGTCACGACCCTAAATACCCCGGCCGTGATGGCACCTATCACAATACTAGGCAAGCCAACCCGACAATTATCGCATCAAGTTCTTTTTATAAAAATCATTTCTAGAACCTTTTAAATCTCAAATTCTTCATATGTAATATAACATCAACACGGAAAATAGTACAAAATATACTAACACAGCCCAACAATCCGATGTCACTAGTCATGAGCCTCTAAGTACAACCAAACATGGTCTGAATAGTACAAAGTAGACTGAGATAATAAAATGATAAGATAGAAGGGAGGAAGGTAGGATCGTGAACACTATGCAGCTACCTTGAGATCTCCGAAAATACTCTGAGAGTGCTGGAAGCTCTCACTCTGATGCATGAGCATCTAAATCTGCACACAAGATGCAGGGAGTAACGTTAGTATTCCAACTCAGTAAGTAACTAAAGTACATAAAGTCTGACTGCAGGGACGAGCATTTAAAAATCATATATCAGGAAATCACAACAAAAATATCAAGTCAAAAATATGCATTTCAATAATCAATTTAACTCGTAAAAACTTAAGTCTCAGTTAAAAATCCTTTGAAACATTTATTCAACAATTTCAGTAGAGACACAATAAATAAGAAGAGTGAAACAGAGAAAACGTGATAAACAGGCACTTTGGGCAAGATATCACTCATAAGTATAGCCCATCGGGAAAGCCTCTCGGTCACTCGTGACTCATCTCTAATCACACAACACTCACACTCAGCACTTCGGCTCAATAATATCTCACAGAAGTAATAATAGTAATAATCGCTTAGGCGTGCAGCCCGATCCAATATACATAGTCGACTACGCTCACTGAGGGGTGTACAGACTCCGTAGGGGCTTCTTCAGCCCAAGCGCATATCACTACGGCGTGTAGCCCGATCTAATATATTGTTACGGCATAGCCTGATCTATATACATATATTGTTGCGGCATGCAGGCTGATCCATATATATAATGAAGTCTTCACCATCCGGACCTCGACCTCACTCTCAGCCTTCAACCTCACAGACACTCAAGCATTTCAGTAAAAGAATCGGGGAAACTCAGCCCAAATAGTTGTTTTAGTTTAAAAATAGAGTAATGCACCGGGTTAAGCAAATAATAGGTAAACATGAATGAGGTTATTCTTTCAAATCAAAAAGTGTGAGTAAAAATCAGTAAAATGTCCCTAAGGGTTTAAAACTTTCGACACAAAGGCCCCAAACATATTCATCCCAAGTTAACAAACAACTTCTAAAACGCATAGATATCATATACAATATATCAAAGTATGCAACTATATAGTCGCTGCGGGACGAACCAAGTCATAATCTCTACGAGTGCACACCCACACGCCTATCACCTAGCATGTGTGTCATCTCATTTATCAAAATAGTACAAAATTTTTTGCAATTTCATACCCTCAGTCTAGATGTACAATTGTTACTCACCTCAAACTGGGTGAAATACTACTTTACAACACCATTGCCTCTAAACTCAGCCTCAACTCGCATCCAATCTATCCAAAAACAACATCAAAACATCAATATATACAAAGGGAACGAAGCCCATGCAAAAATAATCAAATTACAATACATATCCTAAAATTGTTCAAACCCGATCCCCGGGCCCACGTTTCAAAATTCGATAAAAATTACGTCAATAAGACCCTTATCCTCCCACGAGTCCATATATACCAAGAATACTAAAATCCGACCACAAATAGCCCCTCAAATCCTTAAATTTAGGTCTCCAATTTCCTACCCCTAAACCCCCAATTTTAACCACTAATTACCACAAATTTCAAGCTTAAACAGTTAAAACCCATCATAGATATAAGTTTAGGATCCAGAAACCTTACCCTTATAAAATCTCCTCAAATCTCTATTCAATTTGCTCCCTCAAGCTTATAACCCAATAAAAATGGTGAAGAACAACTCAATTTTCGCAAAGTAGGATTTATATACCTTCTGACCCAAGGTTTTCGCACCTACGATCCTTTTACCGCACCTGAGGTACCGCTTCTGCGGCCAAAAAACCACTTTTGTCGTTTCCGCTTAAACTCGCTAAGTCGTACCTGCGCATACCCTTCCGCACATGCGATCTCTCAGGCACAACCAATCTTCCGCACCTGCGCCTTCACCTCCTCTTGCCCATTTCCGCATCTTCATATACTCTTCTGCTTCTGTGGTCCCCAATCTGCAGGTGCAATTATGATAGCAAAATCAGCATATAACTCTCACCCTCCCGCCAACCATCCGAAATCACCCTGAGGTCCCCGGGACCTCAACCAAGAGCATGAAAGAGTCATATACCACTAACCAAACTTATACCAATCTTCGAAACACCTAAAACAACATCGAATCAATAAAATGACCTCGGATTCAAGCCTAAGGAATCCAAAAATTCCGAATTCAGCATTCGATAAAAAAGTCTATCAAACCTCATCCGAATAACCTAATAATTTTCACACACATCACAAAATGATGCAACAGTCCTACTGCAACTTTCGTAATTTCATTCCAACCTTGATATCGAAATTTCCACTATCAACCGGAAAACGTCCAAATTTTAATTATGCCAATTCAAGCCTAAATCTACCATGGACCTCCAAATTACATTACGATCATTCTCTTAAGTCTAAAATTACCTCACAAAGCTATCTGAATCATAAAAACCAAATTTCGAGATCGATTACTCATAAGTCAACTTCCAGTTGACTTTTCCAACTAAATGGCCAACTTAAGAGACTAAGTATCACATTCCTCTACAAAACCACTACCAACCCAAACCAACTAACCCAATACCACATGATACAGTTGAACAAGACATAAAGAAGCAAAAATAGAAAAAACAGAACGGTAATTCACAAAACAACCGGTCGGGTCGTTACAGATTAATAGAACAAAATGATTTAAATACTGGATTACATCTAGTCATATTATGATTGAGACTGATTTAGTTGATGATGAACTTAACATTAAGTATAACATTAAGTATAAAGTAAACAGCCCCCAAATTTATGTATTTTTTCCGCAAGTGATTATATATAAATTATACACTAATATACACAATGTTGGGCTATACCTCCAACTCATGATACTGCATATCAATATATATATATATATATATATATCTTAACTCTTGAGCTGTCTCATTTGGACAATGATTTTTATTTTTAGTGAAGGAAACCCCGCTCGATTCGGAAATATCCATGGTACGAAGAATATGGTAGCACTCATCTAGAAATCCTTGGCCATCCTCTAATGCTAGACCACTAAATACATGAGGCTTATACTTCTTGAACCTCTCAAGCCTACACTACTCATCCTCGAAAGTTGCTGCCATATCGTTGGGATGATCTGGAACTATGGGCTATACATGAATAATCTCTAGGACCTGATCAATATGCACTTGCTGCTCATTAGTGTGGGCGGCAGGAGTCTGTGTTATTCCCCCGACTTGGGATATAGCTGCAGCAATGGGAAGCAACCTTGCTGCCTGAGCCAAAGTGGTGTACATGCTCATGAATTGTGCCAGAGTCTCCTGAAGTGCTGGCATGGTAGTAGCAGTAAGCGTATCAGGTGCCTCGGCTCCGATAGCACTGCTAGTGGCTCCTTGGTGGCAGCTTGTACGGGTGCTTTGGTTGCACCGCGTATGCGTCCTCGGCCTCTACCCCGACTGTAGCCTCTGAAAGATGCTGTAGGTGGCGTAAAAGTCTGATGAGATCGGGTAGCACGTGTCCTCACCATCTGTGGGAGAATAGAAGACAGAAGTTTAGAATTGTGATATAAAAAAGCATGATAAGAATCAAATAAAGTAGAATTTTCCTAATAGTGTAATAGCCTCTCGTAGATAAGTACAGACGTCTCTGTACCAATCAGCGAGACTTTAATAAATTGGCTTGTGATTCCTGAGTTTTATAAATATAGAGCTCCGATACCAACACTACAAACCCGATTTATCCTCCGTGAACGATCATGATAATACCTAGTCTCATATGACTAGGTAAGCCTAACAATGTGGAAACAAAAACCAATTTGCGAAAGAAATAAATAAAAGCCGAAATAGTGAAATAAAAATAGTGATTAACAAAGTCGCTCGGCATACACAATAACAACTGTCAAAAAAATACATTTCCCAAAACCCGGAATATCAGGATCACCGGCCTTTGAATGTCTAAAAGCATCTAACTCCAGAATATCTAACAAAGACACGAAAGTATAGAAAGGCTAGTACAAAGGAAGAGTAGAAAGGGATTCTTCGGTCTGCGGACGCGGAAGATATACCTTGGAGTCTCAATGAGTTCCTCGTCTCACGAGTGCTAAGTCTGAGTAAAGGTACCTGGATGTGCACATGAAGAATATACGCAGAAAAGGCATGAGTACACTGAAACGATACTCAGTAACTGCCAAGCCTAACCTCGTTCAGGTAATGACGAGGAAAGTCAGAGCCCTACTAAGATAAAACAAAATATAAGGTATAACAATATAAGGTAGAAAAGTAGAATTGAAAGATAACAGTGAGAGCTAAAACAGGATAGTAAAGATAACAACAATAACTGGAACGGAGGCAAGCACTCAAAAAAAATATCACTTTCCAAAAAGATAAACATCCAGCAATCTCTCAGTATCCGGAGGATCTCTTGGTATCCTACATAAATGTTAGGGATCTCTTGGTATCCCGAGGATCTCTTGGTATCCTCAATATTTGCAAGGGATCTTTTGGTATCTCGAGGATCTCTTGGTATCCTCAATATGTACTAGGGATCTCTTGGTATCCTCAATATAGGTCAGGGATCTCTTGGTATCCCGAGGATCTCTTGGTATCCTCCATATGTGCTAGGGATCTCTTGGTATCCCGCACTTCAGCTCAACCATAAATATGTACAGGGATCTCCCGAGATGCCGTCCTGTAGTCCAAAGTAAAACACACAGCAATGGCACAAGAATACTCAATTAAACTCAACTTCACACCAAGGTAGATAAGCAAAATCTAGCCTAGCATGCTTCACGTAATACAAATAAGGCAGTTAAAGAAAATAGAGCGATTAAGTCAATTAGACATGATTGTCAAAGCTAACGGTAGGCTTAAATTCCAAGTAATGTACGCAGGAGAGGAAAAATACAATTAAAGCTATTTTTAATGAAAATAGGATTTTCAACAATTAGCACAAGTACAGACTCATCAGCTCACGTACATGGCATTTCATTTATCACAATATCAATCATAAGGGGAATGTCCTCCATACAAGGTTAGACAAGCCACTTACTTCGAACCGGCTCAATAATCAACCCGAGACCACATTCTTGCCATGAGTACTTGACTCTGAATGGCCCAAATCCATTCAATTTAATTGCATGATTTAAATAACACTTCAAGTAACTGATTCTAAAAAGATATTCTAAGCTAATACACGAAATTAGGTAAAATAACCAAAACGCCCCTCGGGCCAACATTTCGGATTTAGGTGAAATTTACAAATTCTGAATCGTTGTGCTCTCTCGAGCTCATATATATAAAATTTACTCCAATCCGATATCAAAATCGTGATCTAAACTCAATTGTTTGGTCTAGGAATTTTCTCCAATTTTCCCTAATTTAACGCTATAAATTCGAAATTAAAGAATGGATTTAAGTGTAGATTCACGGAGTTAGTCTAAACCGAATAAGAATTACTTACCTAAAACACCCAGGTGAAAATCTCTCTTCAAATTGCCAATCCCGAGCTCCCAAATAAAATTTTCCAAGTTTTGAACTAAACCCTCGATTATGTCCCTTTTCTGCCTAGTGAAATCGCATTTGCGGCCTGGGACTGCATCTGCAGTCTCGCTTCTGCGAGGACATGGACTCATATGCGACATTTTACTTAAAGTGCATGGACCCAGCTGTCTTCTCCATTTTCTGCTTCTGTAATATCAATATTGTTGTTGCGGCTCCGCACCTGCGGAACCCATCCACAGGTGTGGTTATGACAGATATCAACAGCTCCAGATGCTACAACTCACTTCCAATTCTTCCTAAAACCATCCAAAATCATCTCGAGGCCCCCAGGACCTCAACCAAAAGCACAAACATGTCTAATACCACTGTCCCAACTTATACCAATCCTTAAAATACCTTAAAAACGTCGAAACAACGAATCAACCACGGGTTCAAGCCTCTGAACTCCAAAACTCTAAAAATATGCTTTCCATCAAAAAGTCTATCAGACCTCGTCTGAATGACATGAAACTTTGCACACACGTCACATTCACAAACAAGACATGAGCACCCCAAGTAGATACATTGGGCCTAATAAAACCTTATCGAGTAATTCCTATAACTAATCCTTCAACTCATTCAACACAGGCGGAGCCATATGATATGGAGGGACAAAAATAGGCTGAGGGACCGGCAACAGATCAATACCAAAATCTATATCTCTATCAAGCGGCATGCCCGGAAGGTCAGCTGGAAACACATTAGAAAAATCTCGTACTACTGGGACTAAATTAACAAAAGGGGTATCAATACGGACATCTCTCACATAAGCTAGATACGTGTTACACCCCTTTTCAACCATACGCTAAGACTTAAGGAAAGAAATAACTCTACGATAAGTGTGATCTAAAGCACCCCTCTACTCAACACGCATCTAGCATAGCCAGCGTCACGGTTTTGACATGACAATCAAGAATAATACAATGGGATGATAACTAGTCCATGCCCAAGATATTATAAAAATCAACCATGCTGAGAAATAATAAATCAACTCTGGTCTTAAAAACACTAAGAGCAACCAAACACGACCGAGAAATGTGGTTCCCAACAAGAGAATCTCCCACGGGAGTAGAAACATAAATAAGGGAACTCAAAGAATCCCGAGATACACCCAAACGTGGAGAAAATTAAGAAGACACATAACAATAAGTGGAGCGTAGATCGAATAGAACCACTAATAGGAACAATACCCCACCATCACACTAGAATCAACTCTCGAAGTCCATCAACATTGGGTACACAAGCCCCACCCTGCATTCTCAATACCTCATTAGCACCAATCACATCCCTGGTATCGTCGTGCTAAATCTTGTCCTTGAGGACAAGAAAATGAGGTTCATCATACTGACGCTACCTGATACGGTCTTATAAGGAAGACTGAGAAACCACGCAAGCAAGAACCCGACTAGTCTCTGAAAGATCCAATCTCACAAACTGGCTGGCTAAGGCCTGAACATCCATCGCCATAGGCCTCTATATTGTTGGTAAATAAGTCAAACTCCCAAAACTCCCTGTCAGGTGACTCAAAGCATCATTCACCATATTAGCCTTATCCAGGTGATATAAAATAGCGATGTCATAGTCCTTCACCAACTCTAACTACCTCCTATCGAGCAAATTAAGATCCTTCTGGTTGAACAAATGCTACAAACCCCGGTGATCAGTATAAATCCCACAAGGCACACCATACAAATAATGACGCCAGATCTTCAAGGCATGAACAATAGCAGCTAACTCAAGATCATGGAATGATAGCTCTTCTCATGTATCTTCAATTGTCTGGACGCGTAGGCAATAACCGTATTGTTCTGGATCAATAGCTTCTAAGGCCAACCCTCGAGGCATCACAATAGATAATATAAGACCCTGAACTTGTAGGAAATATCAATACTGGGGCTGTAATCAAAGCTAGCTTGAACTTCTGAAAGCTCGCCTCATACTTTTTCGTCCATTGGAACAAAGCACCCTATTGGGTCAATCTGGTAGTAAGGGCTGGAATAGACGAAAGCCCTCAAAAATCGATGGTAATAACCCGCGAAACCAAGAAAACTGCGAATCTATGAGGCTGAATATGGTCTGGGCCAACTCTGCACTGCTTCTACTTTTTTCGAATCCACCTTTATCGCATCAATAGAAACCACGTGACCCAAGAATGCCACGAAATCCAACCAAAACTCACATTTCCAGAACTTAGCATATAAATTCTTCTCTCTCAGAGTTTGGAGCACAATCCTCATGTACTGCTCGTGATCCTCCCGACTCCAAGAATACACCAGAATCTCATCAACAAAAAGAAAATGACAAATGAGTCAAGATATGGCCAGACGCACTGTGCATCAAACGAATAAAAGTTGATGGGGCATTTCTTAGCCCAAATGACATAACAAGGAACTTGTAATGACCGTATCCAATCCTAATATCAGTCTTCGGGGTATCTGGCTCCGGAATCTTCAACTAATGGTACCCTGAACACAAGTGAATCTTAGAAAACACTCGTGCACCCTGTAGCTAGTCAAATAATCATCAATACGAGGCAAAGGATAACGGTTCTTTATTGTAACTTTGTTTCACTGGCGATAATCAATGCACATATGCATAGAACCATCCTTTTTCACAAACAAGACAAGAGAAACCTAAGGTGATATAATGGGCCTAATAAACCATTATTGAGCAATTCCTGTAACTAACCCTTAAACTTCTTCAACTCGAGAGGAGCCATATGATATGGAGAGATAGAAATGGGCGGCGTTCCTGGAAACAGATCAATAGAAAAATAAATATCTCTAGCGGGTGGCGTGCTCAAAAGGTCATCTGGAAATACATCAGAAAAATCTCGTACTACTGGGACTGAATCAACAGAAGGGGTATCGATACTAACATCCCTCACTTAAGCTAGATGCGCGTCACATCCCTTCTCAACCATACGCTAAGCCTTATGGAAAAAAATAACTTTACTAGGAGTGTGATCTAAAGCACCCCTCCACTCAACACGTGGTACACCCGGCATAGCCAACGTCATGGTTTTGGAATGACTATCAAGAATAACATAATGGGGCGACAATCAATCCATGCCTAAGATAATATCAAAATCAACCATGCTGAGAAACAATAAATCGGCTCTGGTTTTAAAACCACTAAAAGCAACCAAACACGACCGATAAATGCAGTCCACAATTAGAGAATCTCCCACAGGAGTAGAAACATAAACAAGGGAACTCAAATAATCCCGAGATACACCCTATAGGGAGAATAATAAAAAGACACATAAGAATAAGTGGAGCCTTGATCGAATAGAACCGATGCATCTCTGTATTAAACCAGGACAATACTTGTGATGACAAAATCGAAGGCAACAACCTCTGTATGGGAAGGAAGGGCATAATATCTAGCCTGGCCTCCCCCTCTAAGGAGGCCTCTACCTCCCTGGCCTCTACCTCTTGCTATCTGAGTAGGTAGGGTAGACCTAGTGCTATGATCATAGCTAGAGAACTCGAAGCGCGCTGTGGCTGAGAAGTCTATTAGGGTGCACCCCTCCCAAGTCTAGGGCAATCCCTCACTACATGGAGTGTGTCACACCACTAAAAGAAAGCTCTAGGAGATATGGCAGTTGTGACTAGCTCGGACTAGGTCTGCCGGACTAACCCTTGAGAGCACCCCCGCAGGAGGCGCACTAGATATTATAGGTACATAGTAAGGCTCTTATGGACTAGGAGGAGCTGGAATACACTTCTTGCTGGAAGGCTGAATGAACACTGTGACTCATATAACCCCTACAATGACGACCTGCAGCTGGGGCATGGGCACCAAAATAACGGCCTGATTCTCGAGACCTCTTGGCCTCCCTCTCCTTTCTCTTCTTAGTATGCATACCCTCAATCCTCCTAGCAATGTTCATCACCTGCTGATAAGAAATTTCCATCTCCAATCACGAGACATGCTAGGCCTGATGTTGGGAATAAGCCCCTCAATGAACCAGCAAACCCTCTCGCAAACACTAGAAACCAAGGCTGGTGCATGTCTAGCCAAAGGAGTAACAAACAGCATACTCCAAGATACTCATAGCCCCCTGGTGAAAATGCTCAAATTCTGCACGCCATGCGTCCCTGAGGCTCTGAGGAACATACTCTCTCAAGAACATATCTAAAAATTGAGTCCAATTCAGGGAAGTTGCCTCGTACTGTCTAACTCAGAAGTACGCCACCACTCATAAGCGGCCACTCGAAGCGGGAAGGTAGTGAAGGAAACCTCGTTCGATTCACAAATATTCCAAGTACTAAGAATATGGTAGCACTCATTTAGAAATCCCAGGACATTTTCTAATGCTATACAACTAAATACATGAGGCTTATACTTCTTGAACCTCTCAAGCCTACGCTGCTCATCCTCGAAAGTTGCTGCCATATCCTCGGGCTGATCTGGAGCTATGGGCTATACTAGAATAATCTCTAGGACCTGATCAACATGCACTTGCTACTCAGGAGTGCGGGTAACGGGAGTTTGAGCTAATCCTCTGGCTTGGGATATAGTTGCAGCAAGGGGAAGCAAACTTGCTGCATGAGCCAAAGTGGTGGTACATGCTCATGAACTGTGCCAGAGTCTCTTGAAGTGCAGGCGTGGTAGTAGTTGTAGGCGTATTAGGTGCTTGGGATCCGAGTGGCACTGCTCGTGGCTCCTTGGTGGCAGCTTGTACGGGTGCTCTGGCTGCACCGCGTATGCGTCCTTAGCCTCTACCCCAGTCGTAGCCTCTGACGAAAGCAGTAGGTGGAACGGGAGCCTGATCAGATTGGGTAGCACGTGTCCTCACCATCTATGAGAGAATACAAGATAGAAGTTTAGAATTATGATATCAAAAATCTCGCACGATAAGAAAATCAAATAAAGTGGAATTGTCCTAATAGTTGCATAGCCTCTCGTAGATAAGTATAGAAGTCTCTGTACCAATCAACGAGACTTTAATAAACCAGCTTGTGATTCATGACTTTTATGAATCTAGAGCTCCGATAACATCTTGTCACAACCCAGATTAATCCTCCGTGAACCATCGTGATGACACCTAGTCTCCGACGACTAGGTAAGCCTAACAATGTGGAAACATAAGACAATTGGCGAAAGAAATAATTAAATGCCGAAATAGTGAAATAAAAACAATGAATAACAAAGTCGCTCGGCATACAAAATACCAATTCTCGAACTAATACATATCCCAAAAACCAGAATCTTAGGACTTTGAATGTCTAAAAGCATCTAACTCCAGAATATCTAACAAAGAAACGAATGTACAGAAGCGCTAGTACAAAGCAAGAGTAGAAAGGGACTCTTCGATCTGGGGACACGACAGATATACCATGGAGTCTCTGTGAGTGCCTCGTCTCACGAGTGATAAGTCTGAGTAGAGGTATCTGGATCTGCATATTGTTGGAAACACGTTCTCAAGGCTTTATACTAAAACGTGTGTTCTTATGTGTAGGTTTTGATGAATGACAAACAAGCGCAAATTGATATATGACGAAGTTCAAGTACAAGCGCACAATTGGTGGATAACGAGATTCAAGCACAATATAAAGTTTTATAGTTTAAATGAGTCGTTCTTAATTGTGATCTTGATCCGACAACTTCACTCATGACATGGCTTCTCTCGTAAAATTATTTTTACAAAATCATGCACATTTAATTTAATGCTAAATGATTTTAAATCATGCATATTTACTTCAGTCAAAATGATTTTTAAACATGCCTCTAAAATCTGGACTAAGATAATCGATTATGTACTTATGATAATCGATTATGTTAAGCCAAGACCGCATGACAATCGATTGTGAACTAAATGACAATCGATTGTGTTAAGGCAGTGAGCATCAGGTTTTTCAAACCTGCATGACAATCGATTGTGAACCTTATGACAATCGATTGTGATGAGGCAGTGTACATCAAAGTTTTTCAAAACTCAGAATAATCGATTGTGAAGCTAATGACAATCGATTGTGAAGAGACAGTGTCCATCAGATTTTTCAAAGTCACAAAATAATCGATTGTGAAAAGACAGTGTCCATCAGATTTTTCAAAGTCACAAAATAATCGATTGTGAACATATGACAATCGATTGTGTTGAGGCAGTGTCTTCCAAACTTTTTCAAAGTTATTAAATAATCGATTGTGAGTATATAACAATCGATTGTCACGAGGCAGTGTCTAAAGTGATTTTCAAAGTCTGATAAATAATCGATTGTTAACATTGCACAATCGATTGTGAAGCTGACCGTTGTCATAAAGTTTTCAAATACCGTCAGGTAATCGATTGTTGATTTTGTACAATCGATTGTTGAAATTAAAATCTGGAAAAGATTTTTTGAACGTTGCTGAATAATTGATTGTCGATTTTGTACAATCGATTGTTTTGCGTAAAATCTGAAAATGATTTTTTGAACGTTACCAATAATCGATTGTTGATCTTGGACAATCGATTGTTAAGCGTAAAATCTGGGATTGATTTCTGGAACGATTGGCAAACAATCGATTGGGACTTCTTGACAATCGATTGTCACACAGTAAAATCAGCAACTCTTAATTGGCAATTAGGCAACGGTAACGCCAAATTTTTCAACTATAAATACAGCTTCATTTCAGTGTTTTAAACACAATAACATACAACAACTGATCATTCTATTGCTATAAGCTTGCATACTATTGTTTATCATTTTATATTCATTTCATAAAGCTTTTGAGAGCCAAAGTCTTGTCCATAGTTGTTGTGATCTTGAGCTTACTTCTTTTACTCATATCTACTCATTAAGGAGTGTATTGTTTGAGTGTTTAGTGTTTTGTACACTTGAAGAGAATTGTGATTCTCTTGTTGTAAGGAACTTATGTTTCCTTGGTCGAAGTCTTGGAGTGTTGTATCTCCGAGCAAGATTGTTGAGGCTTGTGTCCTCAGATTGTAAAGGTTGGTTAGGCACCCGTAAGCTTAACAGTGAAGTCTTGGAGTGTTGTATCTCCGAGCAAAGGTGTTAAGGCTTGTGTCCTTAAGTTGTATAGGTTGGTTAGGCACCCGTAAGCTTAACAGTGAAGTCTTGGAGTGTTGTATCTCCGAGCAAAGGTGTTAAGGCTTGTGTCCTTAAGTTGTAAAGGTTTGTTGAGCACCCGTAAGCTTGACAAGTTAGTGGAAAATCTCGAGAGAGTCTCTCGGGGACTGGACTAGCCACTTGTTGTTGTGAACCAGAATACATCGGTGCATTTGTTCTTTATTGCATTTAATTTCCGCACTTATTTTTCCTGCATGTTTTTAAATTCCGCAAGTTTACGCTAATTTTTATTATAACGCTATTCACCCCCCCCCCTCTAGCGTTAAGCGTATTATCTAACAATTGGTATCAGAGCCCAACTCTCTGAAGACTTAACAGTTTGAGAGAACCATCCATGGCTTCTACTCGTGACTTTTTTGCAGGAATAGGTGAAGGTGATTTTAACATGTTGCCCCCAATATTTGATGGAAATAATTACTCATATTGGAAAGATCGGATGAGAATTTTCATCACAGCCAACAACTTTTATCTATGGCAAATCATCTAGCATGGTGATCAAATGACAACAAAAGTTGGGAATGCCAAGGTAAGTGAATACAACACTAATGCAATAAATATGTTGTATAGCGCCTTGAATCAGGAAGACTATCAGAAAATTTCCCACTACAAAACCGCCAAAGAGATGTGGGATAAGCTGGAGGAAATGTATGAAAGCATGCCTCAAAAAGCGAACAGCTCATATGATGAATCAACTGGCCAATGTCTCATGGCAAACGAAGAAGAAGAGGTAAGTACGTCCAACTCTCACTCGCTTGAAGAAATGCAAAATGCGTATAATAAATTACATAGTGAGTTTGTTGATGCTTCCAAGACTATTAAAGATTTGCAGAAAACTCTGTCGTTGCAAGAAAAAGATTTTCAAAAACAACTCTCTCTAAAAGAAAAAGATTTTGAAAAACTGGTTTTAGAAAATGAGAAGTTGAAAGAGGAAAACAAGTTTTTCGGAAAAAGAAGCGCCGATAAGCCCGAAAGCTCCATTAGAAAGTGTACTTCTTGCTTGCATCTCAAAAATGAAGTAGAAAGGCTTAAAGGCACATTAGATAAGTTTAATTCTTCGCACAAAAATTTGAATGATGTTCTTGATAATTTGAAGTCAACCAAGCATGGCATAGGGTTTACGAATGAGCCTAAAGAAAAGGTTGAAGCTAAACCCCAACAACCTAAGGCTCAACCTAGGACTAATAATAAAAATGCTTATCCTAGAAATAGCAATCCTAGAACCAATATGCATGCTAGACTAAATGTTGAACATTTTAGAAGACCTAGCAATGACTTACCACCTAGAAATAACTACCCTAGAAATGATGCATATAGGCCAAATACTAGAAGGAATTTTGAACCCTTTAGACGCCTAGAAATGATTTCCAACGTAGAAATAATTATTCTAGAAATGCTGCTCATAGTAGGAGAAATGATGTTCATAAAGCGCGCAATAGTCATAATGCTGAAAATAGAGTAAACCATTTTCGTCCGTCAAGTTACTATGAACTTAGAAGGATGCATAACCCCAACGTGACTTGTCATTATTGTAGACGTATTGGTCATATTGCTCCTGCATGTTTTACACGACATAGACATGTCACTCAATCGCATCATTATGATATGCCTAACCCCCAAGGACCCAAAATGGCATGGGTACCAAAAGATCATTAATCTGTTTTGCAGGTGTGCTTGAAAGGCTACAGTATTGTAGTAGATGCACCGAGCACGACACCTCATTGCATCAAGAGGAAATTTTGGTTAGTTATCCTTTTTGACAAAAACCGAATTGTTGATATGTGCTAGCAACCAATATTAACTTATTTGTTGTTAATTTGGTTCCCCTATTGTTGAATCTTTAATAAGCTTAGTCGTAATAGTTGATGTGCGTTAACGATTGAGATATCGTTGTCAACAATCAATATCAATTAGCCTTGTTGATTGATATGTTGAAAACGTGTTGTTAAATGACAATTGGTGTCAAT
Organism: Nicotiana benthamiana; assembly: GCA_034376525.1. Lineage (NCBI taxonomy): Eukaryota > Viridiplantae > Streptophyta > Magnoliopsida > Solanales > Solanaceae > Nicotiana > Nicotiana benthamiana. The sequence goes on from CM067330.1 coordinate 71,521,565, forward strand.
TAGTTTACTTGTTAGTTATCTGCTTTTAAAAGATCAAAACTGTTGATATGTATTAACAGTTAGCTTAATAAAATCATTTCATTCATGATTTGATAATTGCTATCTGTGGTTTAAATAACTGTTAGTATACTGTGTGGTGTGTATTATCTATCAGCATATTCTTCAAAAAGTTTTCACTCACGTTTTTGATGAATGCTATCCTCAGTTTTGAAAAATAATTGAGATGTCTCATGTTTCTAACAATTGACAAAAATCCTTCTGTTAAAAATTGTCTCTTGATGAGCACATCCTTTGGTCTGGATAATGGTTGGTATGTTCTTCAAAATTCGATGTATGGTTGATCTGTTAACAGTCAACACTCGTTTATAATATGCTTTACTAAAAATAACAATCTGTATCACTGTTAATAAAATAACTTTTGGTACACTTGTTATGTCATCCAACAAATGGGTTTATCATTGTTTTATAACAATTGGTATATCTATGTCTTGTTGGTATGTCTTGATAAATCTCTGATTAAGGGGAAATAGATTGCATGAAGTTTACTATCTTTTTGATGACAGAATTTCAAAACAACTCTCTATATTGGCAATGTTATTTTCTTTAAACTCTCATGCCACTAATATCTTGCATTCCAAATCTTGTGGAAAATGATATCTTAGAAAATATTTGTATTACTTTGGAGCAACTAATAAGTGTCATGCAAGGAATCTGTAAATCGCATTTGAGATATCATAGATAGACAAGCTTAATTTCTTCTTGGAGCTGCAAATTAAGCAAATGAAAGAGGGAACTTTCATTTGTCCATCTAAATGTTGCAAGGAGTTGCCAAATCAATTCGAAAAGAGCAACACCAAACCAATGGTCACTTCAATAAATTTAGATGACCATCTTGACAGAAATGTGAAAGGTAAGACGAGCAATACCAAGAACTACATAGGTATGATCGTTCCTCACTTTACCTTATTGCTAGTAGACTTGATAAAATATTTAGCGTTTAATGTTGTGCTAAATATAAATCATGTCCAGATGAAGTATTGAATGCGGGTAAACGTTGATCTAAATGCATACATTTTAGGTTGCATTTATATTTTAATTACTGACTTGAGCGTCGGAGACGTTTAATTCTATTTTGCAGGTATCACCCTAAAGGTAGGGGGAATTATTAAGTATTGGCACAGAACAATCGATTGTTCCAAGCAAATAATCGATTATCTTACTGTGCAGAAAATCGATTAGCAGTATCACTAATCGATTGTTTATGGTTTATGTTTATTATGCAGTTTTGTTAAATAATTGATTCTTTAACTGCAAAATCGATTTCCATCTCAGCCATTCAGCAATGCTTTTCCAAAACAATCGATTGTTTCAAAATATAATCAATTATTCTCAAAATCAGAAAATTTCTGTGCTCACTGTAACATAACAATCGATTATCATATTTTGACTATCGATTATTTCATGTCAGTAATTCAAAATTTTTTTACCGTTTGGTTCTGCAATCGATTTGTGTCAGTTCCGAGATTCAGTCAAATCTTAATGACAATCGATTATCTCATTACAACAATCGATTGTCAAACGGTGAGTGCAATTTATTCTTTACCGTTTCTGACCGTTTTAGCTTTCAATTTTCAGCAGAATTCTTCCATTAATGAAATGCCTTTCTCCCCCTCTATAAATAGGCTTCATATATGTTCATTTTTATTCACTCAAGCATCAATTTTAGCTCTCAAACTATCAAAACTCTTTCAAGTCTCTTGCAAATTCCAGCAATACTTAGTAAAAATGTCGGGCCGTCGCTCCAAACGTTCCCGTTCTGCTAGGCATGGTGCATCCTCCTCTACTTCTCCAAACTATCCCTATCAAGATGGTTCCGTTCTATATTTTAATTCTGACATCGAGCTTACTCGTTTTTTAACAAAATTTGAAAAACGCGACATTCTTCCTCCCCGCTTTTCAACCAACAAGTATCTTGAATCTTATGGCCCTGCTGCAAATATGCTCAAAAATTGTCAACTTCTTGACTTCTTACTTCTTACCCATCCTTACATCAATACTACATTGATTCAAGAATTTTACTCCAACCTTCATGAGGATGATGACGGTGAGCTTCAAATATAAATGGTGTTCAAATTAACCTTCATACCATTGCCCGTCTTCCTCATAATGGTGAAGACATTTTTCGGTACATCGGAGAGGCCGGAGCCCTTTTTGATGAGACAGTCCTCCTACATCAAACCGGACTTACTTCTTATGATCCAAATATTTCTTCCCGTCGTCCTACAATTACGGGAATGGATCCCAATTATCGGTTGATTTTCTATTTCATCACCCGAGTCCTCAAGCCTCGTAAGCATAACCATACTACCATTTCCCAAGAGGACACCAAGCTCATGCATGCCATAATAACCGGAGCTAACATCAATTGGTGTCGATTCGTCATGATTCACATGCGTGACGCTATCGGAGATGATAGGCCTCTTCCTTATGCTCTCCTCATCATGAATTTTCTTTAAACCTCCGGATTCATCACTTCCAACGGTCCTCTCAAAAAGAGTACCAAGAAGTGGAAAATTTTAGAATCCTCCTTTCATCATGACGGTGATCATGCAGCGCCTGCTCCTCCTCCAACCCGTCGAACTCGTCCGCCTCAAGAGCCCACTCTCCAATCCATTTCCGACCAAATTGCTTCTTTGACCACCTCTGTTGGTCAATTGACAAATGAGATCCATGGATATTTTGACCATGTTCATTATCCATATGCCGGTCTTGTTCCCTTTGAAGCAGTGCCGGACGATGAGGTGGGAAATGATGATGAATGATTTCTTTGTTTTTTTTGGTTCTATTGTGATATGCTTTATTGTCTCCTCCTTATGTAATTGTTTTTTCTTTCCAATAAATAAACAAGTTTTATTTACATCTTTGGCATCTTCTTATATTATTTTTGCTAATGGCAAAAGGGGGAAGATAACGGGTATGCACTCTCAATATTTATAAGCTTAAATTGAGGGGGAATACATATATTGAGGGGGAACAAATGCATGTCTTGAATCGTCATTATAAATTGTTTAAGTTGCATATCCCGCTTAAAGTTTGCCATTATCAAAAAGGGGGAAATTATTGGAAACACGTTCTCAAGGCTTTATACTAAAACGTATGTTCTTATGTGTAGGTTTTGATGAATGACAAACAAGCGCAAATTGATATATGACGAAGTTCAAGTACAAGCGCACAATTGGTGGATAACGAGATTCAAGCACAATACAAAGTTTTATAGTTTAAATGAGTCGTTCTTAATTGTGATCTTGATCCGACAACTTGACTCATGACATGGCTTCTCTCGTAAAATTATTTTTACAAAATCATGCACATTTAATTTAATGCTAAATGATTTTAAATCATGCATATTTACTTCAGTCAAAATGATTTTTAAACATGCCTCTAAAATATGGACTAAGATAATCGATTATGTACTTATGATAATCGATTATGTTAAGCCAAGACCGCATGACAATCGATTGTGAACTAAATGACAATCGATTGTGTTAAGGCAGTGAGCATCAGGTTTTTCAAACCTGCATGGCAATCGATTGTGAACCTTATGACAATCGATTGTGATGAGGCAGTGTACATCAAAGTTTTTCAAAACTCAGAATAATCGATTGTGAAGCTATTGACAACCGATTGTGAAGAGACAGTGTACATCAGATTTTTCAAAGTCACAAAATAATCGATTGTGAAAAGACAGTGTCCATCAGATTTTTCAAAGTCACAAAATAATCGATTGTGAACATATGACAATCGATTGTGTTGAGGCAGTGTCTTCCAGACTTTTTCAAAGTTATTAAATAATCGATTGTGAGTATATAACAATCGATTGTCACGAGGCAGTGTCTAAAATTATTTTCAAAGTCTGATAAATAATCGATTGTTAACATTGCACAATCGATTGTGAAGCTGACCGTTGTCGTAAAGTTTTCAAATACCGTCAGGTAATCGATTGTTGATTTTGTACAATCGATTGTTGAAATTAAAATCTGGAAAAGATTTTTTGAACGTTGCTGAATAATCGATTGTTGATTTTGTACAATCGATTGTTGAAATTAAAATCTGGAAATTATTTTTTGAACGTTGCTGAATAATCGATTATTGATTTTGTATAATCGATTGTTTTGCGTAATATCTGAAAATGATTTTTTGAACGTTACCAATAATCGATTGTTGCTCTTGGACAATCGATTGTTAAGCGTAAAATCTAGGATTGATTTCTGGAACGATTGGCAAACAATCGATTGTCACACAGTAAAATCAGCAACTCTTAATTGGCAATTAGGCAACGGTAATGCCAAGTTTTTCAACTACAAATACAGCTTCATTTCAATGTTTTAAACACAATAACATACAACAACTGATCATTCTATTGCTATAAGCTTGCATACTATTGTTTATCATTTTATATTCATTTCATAAAGCTTTTGAGAGCCAAAGTCTTGTCCATAGTTGTTGTGATCTTGAGCTTACTTCTTTTACTCATATCTACTCATTAAGGAGTGTATTGTTTGAGTGTTTAGTGTTTTGTACACTTGAAGAGAATTGTGATTCTCTTGTTGTAAGGAACTTGTATTTCCTTGGTGCTTGGTGTTAAGGCTTGTGTCCTTAAGTTGTAAAGGTTTGTTGAGCACCCATAAGCTTGACAAGTTAGTGAAAAATCTCGAGAGAGTCTCTCGGGGACTGGACTAGCCACTTGTTGTGGTGAACCAAAATACATCGGTGCGTTTGTTCTTTATTGCATTTAATTTCCGCACTTATTTTTCCTGGAAGTTTTTGAATTCCGCAAGTTTACACTAATTTTTATTATAACGCTATTCACCCCCCCCCCCCTCTAGCGTTAAGCGTATTATCTAACACATATGAAGAGTATGCGCAGACATGGCATGATTACACCACAACGATACTCAGTAACTGCCAAACCTAACCTCAGTCGGGTAATGACGAGGAAAGTCAGGGCCCTACTGAGATTAAATAAAATATAAGGTATAAAAATAGAAAGTAGAAAAGTAGAGTCGAAAGATAATAGTGAGAGCTAAAATGGGATAGTAAGGATAACAACAATAACTGGAACGGATGCAAGCACTCACAAAAAATATCACTTTTCAAAAAGGTAAATATCTGGGAATCTCTCAATATCCGGAAGATTTCTTGGTATCCTCAATATATGGGAGGGATCACTTGGTATCCCGAGGATCTCTTGGTATCCTCAATATTTTCTAGGGATCTTTTGGTATCTCGAAGATCTCTTGGTATCCTCAATATGTACTAGGAATCTCATGGTATCCCGAGGATCTCTTTGTATCCTCAATATATGTCAGGGATCTCTTGGTATCCCAATGATCTCTTTGTATCCTCGATATGTGCTAGGGATCTCATAATATCTCGCACTTCAACTCAAATCATAAATATGTATTGGGGATCTCCCGGGATGCCGTCCTGTAGTCCTAAAGTAAAACACACAGCAATGTCACAAGAATACTCAAATAAACTCAACTTCACACCTAGGTAGATCAGCAAAATCTAGCCTAGCATGCTTCACGTAATACAAATATGGCAGTTAAAGCAAATAAAGCAATTAAGTCAATTATACATGATTCTCTAAGATAACTGTAGGCTTAAATTCCAAGTAATTCACGTAGGAAAGGAAAAATACAACTAAAGCAATTTTTAATGAAAACAGGATTTTCAATAATTAGCACAAGTACGCACTCGTCACCTCACGTACAAGGCATTTCATTTATCACAATATCAATCCTAAGGGGAATGTCCTCCATACAAGGTTAGACAAGCCACTTACCTCGAACCGACTCGATACTCAACCCGAGACCACATTCTTGCCACGAGTACTTGACTCCGAATGGCCCAAATCCTTTCAATTTAATTGCATCATGTAAATGACACTTCAAGTAACTAATTTTACAAAGATATTCTAAGCTAAAACACAAAATTAGGTAAAATGACCAAAATACCTCTCAGGCCCCCATCTCGGGTTCAAGTTAAATTTACAAATTCCGAATCCCCGTGCTCTCTCGAGATCATACATATAAAAATTAATCCAATCCGATATCAAAATTGTGATCTAAACTCAATTGTTTGGTCTAGGAACTTTCTCCAATTTTCCCCAATTTAACACCATAAATTCGAAATTAAAAGATGGATTTAAGTGTAGATTCATGGAGATTAACACCCAGGTGAAAATCTCTCTTCAAATCGCAAATCCCGAGATCCCAAATCAAATTTTCCAAGTTTTGAACTAAATCATCGATTATGTCCCTTTTCTGCCTAGTGTGCGAGGACATGGTCACATATACGACATTTTACTTAAAGTCCATGGTTCCGGTTGTCTTCTCAATTTTCTGCTTCTGCAATATCAATACCGCTGTTGCGTCTCTGCACCTGTGGAACCCATCCACAGGTGTGGTTATGACAGATATCAATAGCTCCAGCTGCTACAACCCACTTCCAATTCTTCCCACAACCATCCAAAATCATCCCGAGGCCCCCGGCACCTCAACCAAAAGCATAAACAAGTCTAATATCGTTGTCCCAACTTATACCAATCCTTAAAATATCTAAAAAACATCGAAACAACGAATCAACCATGGATTCAAGCCTAAGACCTCCAAAACTCTAAAATACGCTATCAATCAAAAAGTCTTTCAAACCTCGTCTAAATGACATGAAACTTTACACACACGTCACATTCACAAAAAAGACAAGAGCACCCCAGGGTGATACATTGGGCCTAATAAAACCTTATCGAGTAATTCTTGTAACTAATCCATCAACTCATTCAACACTGGAGGAGCCATATGATATGGAGGGACAAAAATAGGGTGAGTGCCCGGTAACACATCAATGCCAAAATCAACATCTGCCGCCCGGAAGGTCAGCTGGAACACATTAGAAAAATATCATACTACTGGGACTAAATTAACAAAAGGGGTATCAACACTGACATCTCTCACATAAGCTAGATACGCGTCACACTCCTTTTCAACCATACGCTAAGCCTTAAAGAAAGAAATAACTCTACTATAAGTGTGATCTAAAGCACCCCTCTACTCAACACGCGGTACACCTGGCATAGCCAGCGTGATGGTTTTGGCATGACAATCAAGAATAATATAATGGGATGACAACTAGTCTATGCCCAAGATTATATCAAAATCAACCATGCTGAGAAATAATGAATCAGCTCTGGTCTCAAAAACACTAAGAGCAACCAGACACGACCGATGAATGTGGTTCACAACAAGAGAATCTCCCACCGGAGTAGGATTATAAACAAGGGAACTCAAAAAATCCCGAGATACACCCAAACGCAGAGAAAAATAAGAAGACACATAACAATAAGTGGAGCCTAGATCGAATAGAACCACTAATAGAAACAATACCCCACCATCACCCGAGAATCAACTCTCGAAGTCCATCAACACTGGGTACACAAACCCAACCCAGCATCCTCAATACCTCATTATCACCAATAGTCACATCCCTGGCATCGCCGTGCTAAATCTTGTCCTTGAGGATAAGAAAATGCGGGTCATCATACTGACGCTCCCTGATACGATCTAATAAGGAAGACTGAGAAACCACGCAAGCTAGAACCCAACTGGTCTCTGAAAGATCCAATCTCACAAACTGGATGGCTAAGGCCTGAACATCCATCGCCATAGGCCTCTCTACTGCTGGTAAATAAGTCAAAATCCCAAAACTCCATGTCCGGTGACTGAAAGCATCAACCACCATATTGGCCTTATCCGGGTGATATAAAATAGTGATGTCATTGTCCTTCAGCAACTCTAGCTACCTCCTCTAGAGCAAATTAAGATCCTTCTGCTTGAACAGATGCTAGAAACCCCGGTGATCAGTATAAATCTCACAAGGCACACCATAAAAATAATGACACCAGATCTTCAAGGCAAGAACAATAGCAGCTAACTCAAGATCATGGAAATGATAACTCTTCTCATATATCTTCAATTGTCTAGACGCGTAGCCAATCACCCTACAGTTCTGCATCAATACTGTTGTAAGGCCAACCCTCGAGGCATCACAATAGACAATATCAGACCCTGAACCTGTAAGCATTATAAATAAAGGGGCAGTAATCAAAGCTAGCTTGAGCTTCTGAAAGCTCGCCTCATACTCTTTTGTTCATTGGAAAAAAACACCCTTATGGGTCAATCTGGTTGTAGGGGCTGCAATAGATGAAAAGCCCTCAAAAATCGACGGTAATAACCCGCCAAACCAAGAAAACTGTGAATCTGAGAGGCTGAATATGGTCTGGGCCAACTCTCCCCTGCTTCCACTTTCTTCGGATCCACCTTTATCCCATCAATAAAAATCATGTGACCCAAGAATACCACGGAATCCAACCAAAACTCCCATTTCGAGAACTTAGCATATAAATTCTTCTTCTCTCTCAGAGTTTGGAGCACAGTCCTCAGGTACTGCTCGTGATCCTCCCACTCCAGGAATATACTAGAATATCATCAATAACGACAATGACAAATGAGCCAAGATATGGCCAGAACACACTATGCATAAAATGCATAAAGGTTGATAGGGCATTGGTTAGCCCACATGACAAAACAAGAAACTTGTAATGACTGTATCGAGTCCTAAAAGAGGTCTTCAGGATATCTGGCTCCGAAATCTTCAACTAATGGTACCCTGAACACAATTCAATCTTAGAAAACACTCGCGCACCTGTAGCTACTCAAACAAATCATCAATACAAGGCAAAGGATAACGGTTCTTTATTGTAACTTTGTTTCACTGGCGATAATAAATGCACATATGCATAGAACCATTCTTCTTTTTCACAAATAAGACAAGAGAAACCTAAGATGATACAATGGGCCTAATAAAACCTTTATTGAGCAATTCCTGTAACTGAGCCTTCAACTCCTTCAACTCAGGAGGAGCCATATGATATGGAAAGATCGAAATGGGCGGCGTGCCTGGCAACAGATCAATTCCAAAATCAATATCTCTATCGGGTGGCATGCCCAAAAGGTCATCCGGAAATACATCAGAAAAATCATTTTAAGAAAAAGTTGGGCTTGGACTAAACTATTTCGGTAATTTGGTATACCAAAATACTGAAATACTAAAAACTCAACGTATACCGAACTTAAATGTTGAAATACCGAAATTTTTATACCGAAAAAACCAAAATATCAAAAAAACCAAAATTGAAATACCAAATTAATTCGATTCATTTTGAAATTCAGTTTTTCAAATGTGATGTCCGCCCCTAAGTTTTTGGGATTGGAGAAGTTTTTGAAGTAGCATTATGTTATTAGTCAAATAGAATAATATATGGGATCATACAATATGGGAAAGTTGTATTTTACATTAATCAAATGCGCTCGTGCCTACGCGTGCCCACGTCTCAGCTATGACCTTTTTTACCATGTGATTTTTCCTACCAAAACTCAGCAAACAAACCAATTTAATTTCACTCGTTTAATTCATGCTGTATTGTTTACTACTATATGTGATCGATCTATGTTTGAAAGTTTAGTTCAAACTTGTTAAAGACTAGCTAGAAAACACGGTTGATTAGATAAATTTGAAGAACCATTTCATGGTCGTTACTCGTTACTATGGTGGTAATTACGAATTCTTCCAGAGCTATGTCCAAAAGGAACTGTGAATGCATGTGTGAAGATGGATGTATTAACGGTGATCTCTTCTAACAACTGGTGCAAATATTATACTTCTCAATGGGAGGTCGCATGGGTCGTCTCATACATCAGAACTTTTTAATGACCGATTCATAGGTGTATTAATGGTTTGATGATTGAACATGATAAAAAGAAATGAAATAGACCTAAAATCAAATAGAGGAAAATAATCTCGAAAGACTTACAATATTTGGAGATAAATGTATGTTTAGTTAAGGTTTTCTTGTTGTTGTTGTTGTTGTTACACATAACTCTAGATCCGTTATTCTTGTCATGAACCATTTTTTTTTTTTGTGCGCTGAAATTATACTTGTATATTCATGCAGAGTAGACGTGTGATCTTGAGAATTTTTATGTTTAGTGTTGACTTACAAGCTTACATCGCCTCCAAGCCACTTCAATAGTTGTATAGTTGTGTATTGATGTTGTATATCTGATGTATATAGAGTGTATACAGGTAGGCTGTGATGATATATGTTTTGGGCTCATGTGTTGGGCCACTGACACTTATGAGCCTAATGGGTCATATCTGAGCCTGGGTCATCTGACCGAATACCCGACCCGTCCATTTATCATTTGTATATGTATTTGTATAGTTAGGTAAGGGAACATTCGAGACATCAGATATTTTTCATTTCTTCAATACAGACTTCTCGGTTCTCTCAATCTCTCCTCCTTCTCTCAACTTTCTCTCTCTACATTCTCTGTGATTTTTCTCGGTTAATCTCAATATTGACATGGTATTAGAGCCTCACAACGATCCGATCATGTTTATTTGCATATCGGTGTCTCTTTTGAGCCTTTGTTTGACGGTTTTTGAGGATCTCTCTGAGACCGATTGGTCGATGATGCTTCGACTTTGATCGGACATGGTTCAGAGTGTATTTCATCATGATATCCGGGTGTATTTTCGTTACCTCAACGTTCTAAGAATCTCTGTTGGTTTTTTTTGGGTGATTTTGGTGAGTTATCGGTATCTAAGGTTTCTGGTGGTTTTGACTTGCTGCTTTACCGCCTTCCGGTGGTCTGATTCTCATCTGATGGATGTTTGGGTACTTTTCCGACATCGTTTCTCACTTTTCCGGTGACAGACTCAACGTTTTAACCTAGGGTTTCATACCTAGGGTTTTCCCTATTATTTGAAGGCCGATCTTCTTCAGGTAGTGAAGAAGGAGGGTAACTTTGTTTTAAAATTCAGTATTACGTGATTTGTGTGTACTAAATTGGTTCTGTATCTGAGTACTTGGCTTTGTGTGTGGTTATTTGATTTGTTGCACTCTGGTTGTTGAACCTGTTTTCTTTGTTGATGTGTCATGGCTGTTAACACCAATGCTGGTACTTTGGACTCTACCAGTCCTCTATTTCTATACTCCTCTGATGTTCTTGGGGTATCTCTTGTCCCCACTCCCTTCTCGGGTGATGGTTATGGGGGATGGAGGAGAAAAATGGTTGTTGCTTTGTCTGCCAAAAATAAAATTGGTTTTGTAGATGGAACCTGTCCTCGACCAGCCACTAATGTGGTCCAACAAAGGTTATGGGATAGGTGTAATAGCATGGTAATTTCATGGCTAACTGCTTCTATTTCTCCTACGATTGCTGAATCTGTGCATTATTCTGATACTGCTGAAAGCATATGGTCACAACTTCAGGCACGATATGGCACTGCCAATAGGACCAAAATTTTTGAATTGAAAAGAGAGTTGTCAAACACCTCTCAAGGGTCCTTAGATATAGCATCCTATTTTAATAAACTCAAAGGTCTATGGGATGAACTTGAATCTATGTCTGTGAACCATGGCCAAAGGTGTGTTTGTGCTGCCAAAGAGGGTATAATAAAGGAAAATGATGAAAATAAAGTGTTTCAGTTTTTAATGGGCCTCAATGACACATACATGGGGGTAAGGAGCAATATTCTAATGATGCAGCCTCCTCCAAGCCTTGATAGTGTGTATAATTTGCTCCTGAATGATGAGAAGCAAAGGCATGTCCAGTCTCCCTCTCATTTTAATCCGGACTTTGTATCTTTCAATGCCTACACTAACAAGAAGCCAGTTGACTCTAGCAAGGCTACAATGCCTAATGCTTCCTCTTCTTTCAAACAAAGAGTCAATTTTGATCAAGGTAGAGGGTCATTGTTCTGTAGATACTGTAAGAAGTCTGGACACTTAATTGATAAGTGCTTCAAACTTCATGGGTATCCACAAAATAAAACGTTTAACAAGGGGAGAAATCTAGTGCTGCTAATGTTGTTGCTTCAAATTCTGATGGTCATTTGTCTGTTCCTCAAGGGAATCCTCCTGCGAGCCATGAATCTGTCTCAAAAACAGATGGTCAGTGTTCTGTGATACCTGGGTTGAGCAGTCAACAGTATGAATCTATTACAACAAACCCAGTTAGGGGGTTCCAATGCTCAAAATCCCTCTCCCATGTGTGCTGTCAATTTTGCTGGTACAGTGCTAACTGAGAGCCCTATTTTTGATTCCAAAGTTTGTATGCTTACTAGTATTAATTCTGTCACTTAGATAATAGATTCAGGTGCCTCTAATCACATGACCCATGACAAACAATTACTTTTTAACCTTACACCTTTAACTGTTCCTTACCTTGTGACTCTTCCTAATGGATACAAAGTAAAAGTAACATGCACAGGCTCCTTTCAACTAACTCCTTCTATCATTCTTCACAATGTACTGTTGATTCCTTCCTTCACACACAACTTAATTTCTGTGCATAAGTTGGTAAAGGAGTTACATTGTATAGTTATGTTCACTGAACATTCATGTTTACTCCACATGCTATAGGACCCTTCTCTGAGGAGGCCACTGGATCTTGGTAAACAAGCTGCTGGCTTGTATAAGCTGACATGGGTTCCTCCTTCCCCTTCTCCCTCTTCAACAACTTCTGTTTGCTCTGCTTCTACTTCTTGTGATGCTAGCAAGGTCACTGTTTTGTCTTCCATGCCTATTTCTTGTAATGATGCCATTCTGCCTGACAATAAAACTGTTTCATCATCTTTACATGTAAATAGTTCCACTTGTAATAATGATTTGATATGAATTACATTCGGCACTTAAGACTTGGTCATATTCCTTTTGCACATATGAGATGTATTTCTGGTCTGTCTTTCCCTTTTGCTTCCAAACAATCTTTCCCTTGTTCAGTCTGCCCTATGGCCAAACAGACTAGGCTTTCCTTTCCTGACAGTTCTATTAAAACCTCTAGACCCTTTCAACTGATTCATGTGGACACCTAGAGACCTTATCATACTCCAACCTTTTCTTGTTGTAGATATTTCCTCACAATAGTTGATGATTTTTCAAGGGCAACATGGACACACTTGCTGGGATCTAAAGGCAATGCCTTTTCTATGCTTAAGTCCTTTATTTCTCTAGTTAAGACCCAATTTCATGCTATGGTTCAAACTGTTAGAAGTGACAATGCCTTGGAGTTGGGTTCTAGCAATGAGGGTATTTCATTTTTTAGCAACCAGGGAATCATCCACTAAACTTTCCTGTTCTCATGCTCCTCAACAAAATGGAGTTGTTGAAAGAAAACACAGAACCCTCCTTGAGACTTGTGGGGCTTTGCTTTTCCAATCTGGGTTGCCTGCATCCTTCTGGGGAGATTGTTTATTAACTGATACATACTTACTTAATAGAATACCCACCAAATTGCTACATAATAAATCTCCTCATGAACTTTTGTATGGGATACCTCCTACCTTTCACCATTTAAGGGCATTTGGTTGCCTTGCTTATGCCACTGTACCAATCCCTCAAAAGGGACAAATTGAAGCCTCGAGCTATCCCTTGTGTCTTCTTGGGCTACCCTTCTGGCAAGAAAGGTTACAAATTATATGATCTTGCTTCCAAGAAATATTCGGTCTCCAGAGATGTCATATTTCATGAATCATGTTTTCCTTTTAAGTCTGTTTCTCCTGCTGTTCTTCCTTCTGCGTCCTCCTTTCCTTATGTTCCTTCTGGGGAAAATGATGATCTGTCTGATTCTCCCATACCCATTTCCACTCCTCCTCTTTCCACATCTGTGTGTGTACCTTCTCCCTCATCTGTACATCAACCTTCTCCCACATCTATGCATCAACCTTCTCCAGTTTCTGCTTCTTTTGATTCTATTCTTCCTTCTCCTCCCATTCTGCATTCATCTCCTTCTGTTCTTGTTCTCAGAAAATCTAACAGACAGCATAATCCTCCATCCTATCTTAAGGATTATGTCTGCCAACTCCCTGCCTTCTCTGGCTCTTCTTCCTCATCTTTGGAGTCTGAACCAATGTATTATTCTCAGGCTGCATCAGTTCCAGCTTGGCAGGATGCCATGAGAAAGGAGTTTGAAGCCTTGGACACAAACCAAACTTGGGATGTTGTTCCTCTTCCTCCTGGTAAGAAACCCATTGGTTGCAAATGGGTTTACAAAATTAAATACAAGGCTGATTGGTCTATTGAAAGGTATAAGGCCAGACTTGTTATTAGAGGGGATACTCAAGTTGAAGGGATAGATTTCACAGAAACCTTTTCTCTTGTGGTCAAAATGTGCACTGTTCAATGTTTGATTGATGTTGCTCTGAAAAAGAATTGGAATCTGTTTCAACTTGATGTTAATAATGCTTTCTTGCATGGTGACTTAGATGAGGAGGTTTACATAAAACTGCCCCCTGGCTTGACTGTCTATGTTGTTGTTTCTGATTCTATTTCTCCTGTTCCTTCTCCTCTGGTTTGCAAACTTAAAAAATCTCTTTATGGGCTGAGACAGGCTTCCAGACAGTGGTATGCCAAGTTGTCTCATGCTCTCTCTCTCAGAGGATATAAACACTCTTTGAATGACTATTCTTTATTCATCAAAGGCACATCTGGGTCTTTAGTGATTCTGGCAGTGTATGTGGATGATATTATTATCACTGGGGATGACAATGATGAAATCACTGCCCTGAAACTGTTTCTTGATGATCAGCTCAAAATCAAGGACCTAGGGTCCTTGCATTATTTCTTGGGTATTCATGTCTCCTGTTTCTGGTGGAATGATCCTCAATCAGCAGAAATATATTTCTGACTTGTTGCATCAGTTTGACTGCTCTAATGTATCTTCTGTTGTCTGTCCTTTGGATACAAATGTCAAACTTCTTGCTGATTGTGGTGACCTCTTACCCTCTCCTGATCAGTTTAGGAGCTTAGTGGGTAAGCTCTTATTTTTGACACATACTCGACCTGATATCTGTTTTGCTGTGCAACATCTAAGTCAGTTTCTCAAGTGCCCCAGACTCCCTCATATGACTGCTACTCTGCATGTTTTGAGATATCTTAAAGGCACTCCTTCTATGGGCCTTTTTTACTCTGCCAGTGATGATTTCTCTTTAAGTGGATATTCTGACAATGATTGGGCTGCTTGCCCTGATACCAGAAGGTCTGTTACTGGATTTTCTGTCCTTCTGGGTGGTTCCCTGGTCAGCTGGAAATCCAAGAAACAACCTGTTGTCTCTCTGTCTTCTGCTGAGGCAGAATATCGAGCCTTGAGCAAACTTGTTGCTGAACTTTCCTGGTTATCTCGTTTATTAGCTGATCTTGGTGTTTCTGTTTCCCTTCCCATTTCTGTCTATTGTGATAGCCAATCTGCCATACACATTGCTACTAATCCTGTTTTGCATGAACGCACTAAACACATTGAGGTAGACTGTCATTTTGTACGGCATCAGGTTAACAGTGGCTTCATTAAGTTGCTTCATGTATCTACTTCTCGGCAACTGGCTGACTTACTCACCAAACCTCTTACTGGTACTTCCCTGCATCCGCTGCTGTCCAAGTTGAAGGTGGTGTCCCCCTCCAACTTGAGGGGGGGTGTTGACTTACAAGCTTACATGGCCTCCAAGCCACTTCAATAGTTGTATTGTTGTATATCTGATGTATATAGAGTGTATACAGGTAGGCTGTGATGATATATGTTTTGGGCTCATGTGTTGGGCCACTGACACTTATGAGCCTAATGGGTCATATCTGAGCCTGGGTCATCTGACCCAATACCCGACCCGTCCATTTATCATTTGTATATGTATTTGTATAGTTAGGTAAGGGAACATTCGAGACATCAGATAATTTTCATTTCTTCAATACAGACTTCTCGGTTCTCTCAATCTCTCCTCCTTCTCTCTATTTTCTCTCTCTATATTCTCTGTGATTTTTCTCGGTTAATCTCAATATTGACATTTAGAGAATATATACCTAATTATTTTCTTCATAGGACATTAGTATTTGAATGAAAAATAGATCTGATTAATAGAACAATATGATTTACATACTCGATTCCAACTGTCATATTATGATTGAGACCAATTTAATTGATGATGAACTTAACATTAAGTATAAATAGCCGGCGGCCAGATTTATTGTATTTTTTTCTCTAGCGGATACATAGATTATACACAGATATACACGATATTGGGCTAGACCTCCAAACTCATGATACTGCATAAGAATATATATCTTAACTTGAGCTGTCTCATTTGGACCATGGATTTTTTTTTCTTTTTAAAATGATAAAATGAAGCCAGATGAATCCCATGCGCCATATATTAGAACCGAATGACAAAATGGCTGACAACTTTCCATGTTCGATCCATATGTTATGGCGTTGAATATTCAATATCTAAAAAAATATATATCTATAGACAAGAAAAAACCATGCAATTAGTATCTGCACCTGGCTAAATCCCTTTCTATAAATACTCCTCTAACTGTCCTTGTAATAGCACAGCATTTTTGAGTGTGTTTACTTGTAGGAGAAACTTCTTCTTGCTATACAACTTTATTCACGTCCACAGGTCAACCAGGGGTACAATGAAACCTTCATAATCTCCAAAACCATTTTCTTCTTTTTTAATTTCCACCATAATTCTCATATATTTAGTTCTCTGTTATGAATTTTTCTATCTTCCATAGTAAGTTCAAACAATATAAGAGGCTGCATGGTGGTGGTGTTCCGCGAATTGATTAAAGTTTTAGGATATTTCTTTTTGTTCAAAATAATTTGCTTATCGTTAGACATGTTATTATCATTTTTGGACTAAAATCAAGCTAAAAACACTCTTAACTTAGTATGATATATACTATCTGCTTGTTTTTTCTGAAAGACCTTATATCATTAATAGTTTACGTACATTCTTGTTATGTAGTTTTTTTATGCCTATCAACTTATTATGTGTAACTTTATTTGCACTGCCAATTACCAACTATCTTTCATGGTTTGCAGGTCAAGAAAATGGCTGAGGAATCATATGGAAACGCCACTAATGGAGGAGCGAAGAAAGAGTTCAACCCGGATGAGAGGATCCGCTCCGGATTCACCTACTTCAAGACTGAGAAATATGAATAAGTTATCATTATTACTCTGCCGTAAAAGGCATAAAAAGATTGTCCGAAACCTTCGGTTTTGTGCCATAAAATGCAACTCCGACAAACTATTGTTTGGAGTATGAGAGGGGAAAGAAGTCATAATTATTTTTAGATGAGAAAACTGGTCTTAAACAATTTCCTCGACTAGCAATGTGAAAGAAGTCATTATAACGATGTTATATATATTTTTAGATGAGAAAAGTGGCCTTAAAAGAAAACAACATGCTTTTAATTTGAACAGTTTCTTCTACTCTTTTTGCGTAAAGGTGTAGAAATTGATCCAGAAAGTCGTACCAATCTGAAATGTTAAACCAGATCGATTTAAAAACTCGACTAAATTTAATTTGATTTGGTTTGGTATTAAGTAAAGAAATCAAACCAAATCGATATATAAATATATAATACTTTTTATATATACTTTTAAGATTTTTTATAAAATTTTCTTTATAAAATATTTAGAAATATTTGGGATTCTCTTTCAGGATATTATACTTAATAGAATATGAAGTGATCCATATTTATTAACCTTAAATAATGGGTTGTATGTCATTTCACTATTAAAAAATCGGAAAAAAGCGACCAAAATTGGTCTGTCAAGAAAAGCGACCAAAGTTGGTTGCTAAATTGGAGAAAATAATTAAATAATTATTCTAAATACATTAGTGATACATTAGTGACCAAGGTTGTGTTAGAATATACTATAAGCCATGCATATTGTTATAGTATTCTTTATGAACAATTATTTATTTACTTGTTTAAATTCAATAAAGTTTTATTTTAAATAGATCATGTGTTAGTTTGTGCGTCCATTGCTTACATAGTAGATGATTTAGTGTATAGAGTTTAGCTTATACACGGAAGATTAAATCATCGGTTCTTGTAAGACATAAAAGTTAATGTTCATAATCTAATGATGGAATTGGACAAATCATCAGAATGATTGTAGCACAAGATTAAATATAATTTATCTTGATTATGGGAATAGTTTAACTCCAACTTCTTGTGCTAATACATTTTATATGTATTGAAAGGATCAAGTAGAGATGAGTATTTTATACTGACTTTATAAAATAATTTTTCTAGTCCATTTAATGTACTTATACTCTTATCCTGATATAATTATTATTAGCTGTGTATGTCACTTGTTGTTTTGATTTATTAAAACGCGAGATTCTTTCGTGAGTCAATAAGCCTGGTAAGTTGGATAACATTGACATACATTGGTGAAGTAATAATTAGTTGATGGAATCCATGTCTCGATTTTGAGTTTGATGATACTCCTTTATGAAAGCTTATAAGTTTTCATGTGTAAACCCGACCGGTGGATTTTGTATCCGACACATGAAATAAGTTAAGTGTAAGTCTAAAGGAAGTAATTGATAAATTAAATAGTCAGTAATTTAATTTGATTGATTAGTATCTGAATCTTAACATGGGGAGTTAAATAAGGTTTTATGAAAAAAATTTGAAATTGAACTAAGGAGTGCAATTACGAATTTTTAGTGGAATAATTCGTAATTTATTATGATGGAAATTAATTTTAGAATTTCGAAATTAATATCATAATAGGAAGCCTTGTAAATTAAATTATGTGGTCCCTACTGTGCCTAAATAATATGAAATAATGGAAACTGTTACTGAGTGGGAAAGAAAATGTGGAAACCGTCCCCTAATGGGAGAAGGAAACCTAAGAGGTTTTGAAAATGGTTTTGACCTAAAAACGCAGCTATATATATACATTATAGGGGCTGGACGTTTTTGACACAATTCTGACTGCGGTTTCTACTAGAATTTTGCCCACCCAAAATTCTCTATTTTCGGTTATTATTTGGGTAACATAGTAGAAGACTGTGGAAAGCTGCTGGTGCTTTTTCAACCGAGGAACTGGAGAATGACATAGATTTGTTGTGTTTACGCTTCAAGAGGTAATCCTAAAATCTCCATACGTGCTAGTTGTTTAGATTACACGTAAATAAAATTCTGTTATTGCTTCCGTTGTGGTATATATTCCATCAGGTTGGTCACTTTTTGGTCGATAATTTGGTCAAAATATTGATCTGACTGGTCAGACTTTCTTAGTCAAAGAAATACTGAAATTAGCGGCCAACTTTGATCGCTAAAGCGGGACCCACTTATTTAATAAAAAATATTATTTTTAAAAAAATTATAAAATATAAATAAATATAATTTAAAATTAGCGACCAAAGTTGGTCGCTCACAAAAGGGGAAGCAGATAGAGACCAACTTTGGCCGCTAATATGGGACCCATTTATAAAATTTTAATAATTATATTATTATTTAGAAAAATATAAAATATAAATAAATATAATTCAAAGTTGCTAGCTTACGAAAGGGGAAGTAGATAGAGACCAACTTTGGTCACTAATTTGGGACCCAGTTCTAACGCTTAACAATTATATTATTATTTTAAATATTATATAAAATATAACTACATTTGATTTAAATTTAGCGATCAACTTTGATCGCTAATTTTATTTCTGGATAATTGGCGACTAACTTTGCTCGCTAAATATAATTTCTGGATAATTAGCGACCAAAGTTGGTCTCTTTTCAGGTCAACATTGGTCAAAAGTAAAAATCACTTTTGTCATTACTATCTAAATAATATAACTGTAATCTTTTAACACTTTTGTAATACAAGGGATGAATATACTAACATATACTCTAACATGCAACATATATGTAGTTAAAGTAGTACAACGAAGTGTGTGCGCGTATGTTTTCTATGTGTGTGTTTGTGTGTGTATGTATATATATATATATATATATATATATATATATATATATATATATATATATATATATATATAGTGCTCAGAAGTACAGGGCCAGGTTCTTTTTGGTATTGATACACTTGTAAATTGATTCGTCAACTTATAACATACTTAGATGCAAATATATATATTAAAAATAAAACGTCTCAACTTATATCAATTAATATGTTAACATTATTTAGGTATCATATTGATTTTTAAATTTAATTACTAAATTTGATTAATCTTGAGGGTGTACATTAACGAAAAACTATTGTTCGATGACAAAAAAAATAACTATCATATGTTACTAAATTTTTCCATAAGAATATTTTAGTAGATAATATGTTTGTCAATGTTTAAACTTTTATTAAGTATACATTTACTTATCAGAAATTTAACAGAGTACGATTAAAATAATATTTAAGTAAATGAAAAACTTAAAAACTACGAAAAAATCGAACCAATACAAACCGATATATAATTAGTTTAATTTTATTTTAATAAAAACCGAACTAACCCGATCCATATACACCTCTATATGTGCAATCCTTTTTGCCAACTAACCTTGTAAATTCAGCATTTCTAACCTTTCAACTTGCATTTTTTTTCTTGCAGCAAAGATACCGAGTTGTACGATGAGCTCGCAAAAGGTCAAAGCCCAAAGGTAAATCATAAATATCCTTAACAAATTGTCGTTTATTTTTTTACCTTTAAAAAATAAATTTTGTATTGGATAAAATAATAATTTAAATTACTTTTTTAATATCAAAAATTTTAAAATTAACTAAATTTTTGTTATTAAATCTTTCCTTATTGAATTAGGTCTTAATATTTAGAATTTAAAATTCAATTAAGATTTTACCTCAAAAAAGAATAGGATCCCTTTTAAAAAACATAGTACTATTTCATATTATCCTAGAACTCGGACAGATGTAATATAGTACCTTTATATAATACAAATGGAATATATAAATAAATATACCTTTATATAATACCTTTATATAATGGGCAAACAGATTTCATTTATATATATACGATAACTCCATCTTTTAGGTGAAAGAAAATTTTTATTGATCTCCACCTGACAAAGATATTTATAAATTTGTAACCATATGATAACTCCATTTTTGTGGCTACATATATTCTTGTGGTGATAAAGCATAAAAATCATATGCTTTGTAATTTTACACCACACATTATATTTACGACACATACCATTATATTCAATGTGATAGTTAGTTAATATATATTTTTACTTAATGTATCATATAATCAATGTTAATTAGCATAGTTTAGTCTTTGTATAGTAAGTGATGTTTTTTTTTTCTCAATATACTGACCATGATTGAAGACTTCTATGTGGCAGTATTTTCCTTATTGAGTTAACTATATAAAGTCAATGCCCATTTTCAGGATTTCTATTTATTTAATTTTTTTACTCATTTTGACGAGATCCACGCATAGCACAACGTACTATTGAGAGTTTATAACTCATTGATCGTGTGCTTGGTTGATGGGGTAATTTTCATAGATCCTATGTGTATTAAAGTACTAGTATCGTCTTAGTATAAAATAATTTAACTTATATACATCAATAATGTAAACAAATAAAAGTTGTATCGATTGTAGCCGATTGTCTAATTTAACCTTATTTTCCAAGTAATTGATTTCACTTCTTCTAGTTATCCTTTGGATGACCTCACAATAAAAAATATAAAATTTTTAGTAAAAATCTTGTCTCCTTTTCTCAACATATTTAGGCAATTAATAAATGATTATAATTTCTCACTAAAAAATATGCAGTTTTTGGTATTTGCCTGCTCCGATTCCAGAGTGTGCCCATCCCACATACTTAATTTCCAACCAGGGGAGGCTTTTCTGGTTCGTAATATAGCCCACATGGTCCCTCCTTATGACCAGGTAAATTACATTATCTTCTCAATTGGTATCTCTATATATCTTTTTAAAATCTGTGCTAATTATTAGTCAAAATTTTGATGGACTTACTATTCACTTTCTTCTGTCTTATGTTGAACAAGAAAATCATAACCTAAAGTATATTCTCTGTAATGTTTCCGAATATTATCCTAAATAACTAGTTCATATTATATGTTTTATGTACTCGTACTCAATAGCCAAGCTGGTTCAAGAAAAGCAAAAACTACACATTCATGAGAATTCATAAGAAAATAAGAAGAAGAAAGAAATACTGTGTGAAGTTGAAAGCATGGTGGAGTTAATTAACTCCAATCAAATTACCAAAACGAAAGGGAAGAAAGGGTCAAAGAATATGATAGCATGGCATAAAGTTTGTAACCTACTTTTTTTTGAGTTTTCCATACTGGCGCGCATCATTAACCCATTATTTATCTTTTATATGTAATTTTAACCAATAATGCAACGTTTTAGATATTAGAATATATTGTGTGTATCTTTTTATTATTGGTAGAATATTCTTTCATTATTATACAGTCCTATAGTTGGGAGAATTGATTTTCTTGTATTGCTCACAAAAGTATATATAGAGTACAAGAGGTATCAAATCCTACCAACTATAGGACTGTACAATAATGGAAGAAATCAAATCCTACCAACTATAGGACTGTACAATAATGAAAGAATATTCTATCAATAATAAAATGATACACACAATATATTCTAATATCTAAAACGTTGCATTATTAATGAGATAGACTGTTGTGGCAAAGGCATAAGGCCAGTAAATGAGAGGGACAGAGGCATAATGAAGGAGAGTGAGACCAGTATCGACAATATGACGGTGACGGCATTCAGCATAGCCATTGTGTTGAGGTGTATGAGGAGGTGAAGTGAGATGTGAGATGCCATGGGAGGCAAGAAAAGAGCGTAAGGCTAGGAATTCACCCCCGTTATCAGTATACAGAGTAATGATTTTAGTAGAGAAGTATTTTTCGACAATGGACTTAAAAGTGGGGAAGGTTTGTATGACATCAGATTTACGGCGTAAAGGGAAAAACCAAACGTACTTAGAAAAATGATCAACAAAAATGACATAATATTTAAATCCTTCATTAGAAATAATTGGGGAGGTCCATACATCAGAAAAATAAGCTCCATCGGAGCAGTAGAAGATAAACTTGACTCAGAGAAAGGTAACTTATGACACTTATGAAGCTTGCAAGAGACACAAGCAAAATCAAACACACTACTGGATGCTATACTGCTAGAAGACACTAAATGACGTAGGATTTTAGCTGACGGATGACTAAACCGAGAATGCCATAATGACGCAGGGAGCTTTTGTGCCGTGAGGGCGGACGGGAGATGGGAAGTCGCCGGCCAATAGTAGGCGTCGTTCCTACGTGGGCCGCTGACGATTGGTGGCCACGTGCGACGATCCTTCACCTGTAAATCAGTATCAGAAAAAACAACATTAACATTATTGTGACGACATAATTGAGCAACAGAGATCAAATTTTTACGAATATGTGGAACACATAGAGCTCCAGGCAATAAGAGATGAATAACTGAAAAGTTGGCCAGTATGTGTAATTTTTAAACCTTCACCGTTACCAATAACCACATCATTGAAACCAGTGTAAGGACTGTGAAGAGACATGTTGGCAAGATCATTGGTTATGTGATGAGTGGCACCAGAGTCCAGGATCCAATCAGATGGAGAGTGATGGGCTGTGTGAGCATCCGGATAAGATGACGCAGCGTATGCGGGTCGCGGCAGTGGTCCACCGTGAGGGGGTTCATTTGCGCCGGAAATAGGATAGGACGGACAGCAGCGCGCGGAGTGGCCAAATTCACTGCAGAGCTGGCACTGCCCATTGTACCCGCGAGATTGGCCATTGTTGGAGTAAGCACCGCGGCCGGAGGATAAACCACGGCTGCCACGGCCGCGCCCGCGGCCACCGAAGCGGTTACGGCCGGACTGCTATCCGGCGACGAGGGCAGCCGACGGAGCCAGATCAGATGCGGCGGAGGTGGCCGGCGCACGGGTAGTAATCTGAGCCTCCACGCTTAACAGCTTGTCATGTGATTCAGCAAAAGAGATTGGAGATTCACGGGCTTTAATAGCATGAGAGAGCTCCATATACGGATCATCAAGACCATTTAGAACCTTAATGCCAAGATCCTCATAATCAACAGTAACACCCTGGAGAGATAATTCATCCACAATCACGCGAATACCGTGCATAAAATCAGTAACAGATTTAGAACCTTTTACCGGATTATGGAGCTGCTGTTTGAGAGCCATGATACGACCACGAGAAGCAGTATCGTATGTGCGCGCGAGGATGTTCCAGGCCTCTTTAGAGGTTTCCGGGGCGGCAATAAAGGAGATGATCGTCGGTGTGATCGACGAGATGATGGCACTGAGAATAAGCTTGTCCTGGCGAATCCAATAAGGATATGCTGGATTGGGGGAAGTTACCTCCTTGTTGACGATAGTGGTTGGTGGGCACGGCTTCGATCCGTCCAAGAAGACGAGGAGGTCGTAACCCGTAAGAAGGGTTCGAAATTGGAATTTCCACGCCAGGTAATTAGTGAAATCCAATTTAAGTGGGATCTGAGCCGATGCATTGATGGCAATCGGCTGGAGAAGATCGTTGGATGTCGTAGCGGCCATGAAGCGCGAGGCAGATGAGCGCTGATCGAGGCTTAGAGAGAGAGGGCTGCCGGTTAGTGCAGCGGTGGCGCGGCAAGACGCCGGAGAGAGGCGATGGACCGAGAAGGTTGGCGGCGGCAGCGCGGGTAGGGAAGAATTAGGGTTTCTTTGGCGATAAGCCACTGGCGTATGATACTACGTAGAGAGTTTTGGGAGAATTGATTTTCTTGTATTGCTCACAAAAGTATATATAGAGTACAAGAGGTATCAAATCCTACCAACTATAGGATTGTACAATAATGGAAGAAATCAAATCCTACCAACTATAGAACTGTAGAATAATGAAAGAATACTACATTAGAAATAAACTTCTCCAATTTTTGTTATATACAGATTAAATATTCTGGAGCTGGGGCATCTATTGAATATGCAATTGTCCACTTAAAGGTTAGTCCTTT
The DNA here is from genome assembly GCA_034376525.1 of Nicotiana benthamiana. Taxonomy (NCBI): domain Eukaryota; kingdom Viridiplantae; phylum Streptophyta; class Magnoliopsida; order Solanales; family Solanaceae; genus Nicotiana; species Nicotiana benthamiana. The sequence goes on from CM067330.1 coordinate 71,546,543, forward strand.
TTAACATGTATATGACGTCGTTTAATTTAATTCTGCAGTGGGGCACATAACACTTGCTTTTAGGAGTGTTTATGAACATCCGAAAAATCAATTAAATTAAAAATCAAATCGAACCGACTAAAAAACTCGATATTTTTTTTGTTTGATCTAGTTTTGGTATAAATTTTAAAAACCGATCAAAATTTGTTTTTCTTTTACTTGAAAGTTGAGCAAAATGTCATAATAATCTTGATGAAATTCAAAACCATATTTTCTTCCTACTAGTCTGATAACAAGTTTTCTTTCTAGAAAAGAGAGAATTACATAGCTAAATCAAAAAGATCATGTATGAACTCAGTTCCTCAATCATCAGTATGAGGATCAAGTCTTCACTTCTTCTTTTCAGCACCTCCGGTGGCCCTCATCTTGCGGAGAACGCTTGACATCTCCTCTCTCTTCTTCTTTGCTCTCTTGTGAGTACCCAACTTCCTCTTGGCTACCTTCAATGCCCGCTAGTCCTTTCCAACCTTGAGAAGCTCAGTAATTCTCTTCTCATATGGTGCAAATCTAGCAACTTCTCTGATGAGGCTTCTTACGAAATGGACCCTTTTGCTTGTTTTCCCTTTTCTGTCAGAAGGGCGAGGAGCTAACTCCTTCTTGGTCACAACATGGCCTTTGTTTAATCCTACAGCTAAACCTATATTCGGTTATCCAAAATCTTACCTTCGATTTGCTCGTGATGATCAAATTTGGTTTGGTTTTGATTTTAATATAAAAATCAAATCAAACCGACTATTGGAGTAACTATTTCAAATTTATTATTACATCTATATATGTGTATACTGTTATATAAAGTTTCAAAAAATTTATGGTAAATGTTAATAGTTTGCACTTTTAATATAGTTCTTTACCTTTACAACTGGTTTTGACGCCATGGGCTCATATCTTCTTTCTGGAATTTGTTCATCTGTCATGCCTTCTTGTTCCCCATCTACTTCAGATATTTTTGGGTCTCTTGGCTGATTGGTAGTATTCTTTTGTTTAGTGTAAGAATCCATTTCGTGTTAAAAATAATATATTTTTAATTGAGTCCTGAAATTATTATCACTATTTGATTCGATTATCATCAATATATCTTGGTAAATAATAGATTTCTCAAAAGGCTATTGATTTTATAGTGTTACATGGTGGCCGTCAGAATATGTGTTTGGTAGTGTATATCTTATATTTAAGAAAAAAACTGACAAATAACCGACAAATAACCAAAAATTCCATAAAACCAACATAAACCGAATCGAGAAAAACTGACTTACTTGGTTTGAATTTTTTATAAAGAAAAAATGATCCAAACCGAACCAGGAACACCCCTACTTGCTTTTATTGTTTATACAAAATCGATAATACTTGCTCTTGGTATTTGTACAAAATTAAATATTCCTATCTGACATTTTCTATTTATATGTCTTTTATCATACCATCATAATTAAGTTAAAAGAATTCTAAAACTTTAAATATTTGAATAACTGTGCTTCAATTAATAATACTATCATTCATATCAAGAAATAAAAATGAATATCAAATCACAAACCATAAACATAAATGTTAAACTCCTATTTCTTTGATATCGAGTACTTGATGGGCTTTTATTTAAGAAAGCTATTTTAATGTTTCTTGAGCAGAAGGTGTATTGAAAATAGCATTTTTACTTGTATTAGATAGGGATAAGATCAGCGTACAAATTATTATTCTTGTACCTTATCTGTTGAGATCAAACTGAGTTTGTTATTGTTGTTGTATTTTAATGTTTACTAACACGGATAAATTTTAGTATTTTATCTATGTGCTTGAGAAAAATAAAAAATATATTACATTACATCTGTTCATAATTTCATGCTTCACTAATTAGAGATTTTTTTCCACACGTATTTTAGCTTAAAACCTTTTTAATTGCCTGTATTTTTCTTTTTCTTCCTACCTATTTCTAGTTAAAAAGTAAAACTAAGCTTGCATGATCGGTGGAGAATATTTTGGTGATGGGACACAGCTGCTGCGGAGGTATAAAAGGACTAATGTCTATCCCTGATGATGGGTCCACAAACAGGTTAGTTCTTCCTTAGAAGAATTGTCTTAAATAATTGACGGCTTAAATTAAAAATAATTAATAATTATTAATATATGAATAATTTATATATTATATATGTATAATCAGTATATAATTTATATATACCTGCAAGAAAAAGTAGTTAAAAAATGAATCATGCTGGCTATTTGCGTAAAATCCTTCTCTTCTTTGATGTCTGATAATAATTGAGAGTCAAACTGGACTTATTAACATATGCCATGTCTTAAACTTTGACTATGTTGGTGGCAGTGACTTCATAGAAGAATGGGTCAAAATCTGTTCGATATCAAAGGCAAAGGTAAAGAGAGAACACGTCGACAAGGATTTCAGTGAACAATGTACAATATTGGAGAAGGTAATTAAAGTAGTATACTAATTCAACTAGCTATGCTCTTTTAGTTAAATATAATTGAAATTTTATAACTTGGGATACTTAAGAAAAGATAAAGTTAAGGATACATATTAAATTAAATATTGGTGTGACATTGAGCAGGAGGCAGTAAATGAATGACTAGCCAACTTACTGACATATCCATTTGTGAGGGAAGCTGTGGTGAACAAAAGCCTTGCTCTAAAAGGTGGACACTACGATTTTGTGAATGGTTCTTTTGAGCTCTGGGATCTTGATGAGTCCAACATTAGCCATTCCGGTTCACTCTAATTGTTGCAAAACTGACACTTTTCATGGAACCTACTGTCCACTATTGTTTCAAGTTTCTCTTCAGGTTGTGTTTTGATGTAATTGTATTATGGAACCACGTTTGTCACCGGATCTTCCCAGAGCCCATTTGCGAGATTGCGCTGAAAATGTTATTATTGTTATTGTTTTGTTATTGTTGTTTGACATTTTTTAGAGCAAAGATAAAGGTGAAGATAGTTAATTATTGGTAAAACCTTTTATTATTTGAGTACTTCTCTTTTTCCTTTTGCTAAGAATTCAAAGGTTAGTAAACACAAAATACGAAAACCATGTCCAACAAGCACAATACATGTTATTGTTGTCTAATATAAGCTTTGAGGAACAAAACTTTTCCCTTTCCTGAGGTAGCCTAACTGTCCAAAATGAGAGCTACCTTTCAAGGAATGGGATGAATGACAACTTTTCCAGTAGCTCTGCCAGTTTCAAGATAAGAAAAAGCTTCCACAACCTTATCAAATGGGAATGGTCCTTTTGGATCAATTACTGGTGTCACCTTCCCACTCTCTAAGTATGGCTTCAGTTTCTTCAACATCTCTGCATTTGATGTCACTACAAACCTAAAACCTGGTGGAGTTACTGCTCCTGTTAGTACCACCACACTTCCACCTTCTTTCACTGCCTTCACTGCCTTTTCGCCCTGACCTGTAGGTTTTAAATATAATCACAACTTAAAATGAAAAGTAGGCTATTAAAGAATTTTAGGTAAAGTTCAGTTACTTTAATATGATGATAAATAAATTTTGTGACATTGTTATAGTCGGGGGTCTATTTGGAAACAGCCTCTCTACCCAAGGGTAGGGGTAAGGTCTGCGTACATACTACCCTCCCCAGACCCCATTAAGTGGGATTATACTGGGTTGTTGTTGTTGTTGTTGTTATTGTTATAGTAGGCAAAGTTTAGTGGATTATACGTAAAAGTAACTTGAGTGTCAATCATTTCTTGGTTTTTCTCATGTCTGATAATTTAGATGTGCATTTTTTCCTGCCAATCTCTATATAAGAATTAGATATTGTATAAGTTGCAACAGAGTTCTTACCAACTGTATCATAAACAACATCAAACTTTTCAGGCAGATCTTCAAAATTTTCCTTGGTGTAGTCAATAGCTAAATCAGCTCCTAAGCTTTTCAAGAGGTCCAACTTCCCTGTGCTGGATGTAGCTGCTACTTTTGAAGCACCAAATACATGTTTAGCAACCTAAATAGCAGAAAAATATGATAATTCAGCTTCCATTTTTAGCAGGCAGGCAAATGAAAATGCATATTACAGTTTGTTTAGTGATATATGTGAAACTAACCCCTTTTCTAGAACTCAATTAGTACATTCAAATGATTTAACTAAATTCATACCTGGATTACAAGGGATCCAACACCACCAGCACCTCCCAAAACAAGAATGGATTTTCCAGCAGAGAATCCAGCTTTCTCAAGACCTTCATAAGCAGTTTCAATAGCTAAGGGAAGACTAGCAGCCTCAGCAAAACTGAGATTCTTGGGTTTCAAAGCCACTAGTTTCTCCTCTACAGCAGTGTACTCAGCCAAAGATCCAAATTGCTTTGGTCCATCTAATGCTTTCTCATGTATATCTCCATATACTTCATCCCCTTCTTTTAGCCCCTTCACTTCACTACCAACTTTCACTACCACACCAGCAACATCATAACCTGGCACAGTCTACACAAAAAGAACACATATTTTACAACTATTATTAGAACCACACAATAGAGAATATTTTGCGACTTTATGTTACTGTTAGAATTGAATGACCATCTCATCAAAAGTTTAAACTCTTACATAGGTTACACTTTGGTTTACCTAATTATAACTTCAAAATGCCTACTCACATACGGGTCTGATTTTTTTTTTCATGGGCCAAGCACATAATTTTTTTTCTTCTACATAATAGATGATGGAGATGTTAGACATTTGGACTTATACTACATACATATGAACAATATATGGATTAATTATATGTTATGTGCTATCTTTTGGTTTGGCCTAAATAAGTGGTCTTTGGGATATTATTAAGGAGGCCAATATATTGTCATATAAAGTATAGGGTATAATTTGTGTAGATACCCAAAAGAGTAACCTTAGTTAATGATGGGCTAACTAAGGTTACATACATATAACCAAGATTACATTCTTGTGACCTTTGAGTTTCTTAACTCACATGTTATAATTAGGGGGGTTATGGTTCCCACAAGAATGCAAGACTAATTCTCTTCTTCTTCCCATTGAAATTAGAGAGCAAATCCTTTGTCTTGCACATCAAGTGGAAAGCCAAACCCGGACAATCTCCAAGCCGGATCAAGGTGATCTTCAAGCCGGATTAAGGAGCTTCCACCAATGGATTCAGGTACGCTTCCGCTTATGTTTTTGTTCCAAATAATTCGATATGAAGGCTAAAGTGTTATAGTCGGATTTATTCCAACAATTGGTATCAGAGCCTCCTTCGTATTGGATCATTTGGAAGTTCATGAAATCCATGTTATAAAGCTTCATGATTAACTTAAGATAGAATTTTGATTTTGAAATTCTAGTACCTTGATAAAGCATGCTTTCATGAATGATTTGTTGATGATAAACTTTAGTATTTCGATACCATGTTATCACCATATGAATTGAAATGTTGAAATAAATTGCCTAATTTCGATTGTTGAACATGATTCCTTGATTAAGCCTTTTGTTGAAAGCCCCATTAAGTTTATTATCGTTGAGTGGCGATCTCAAATGTTGCCACAAATAACCTTCAGTGACGGCAACTCCAGTTTCAATACATAGTCGCCACTAATACATTTAGCGGCGACTTCTATGGTTTAGTGGCAGCGTTCGTCGCAATGTTGCCACAAATAACCTTCAGTGACGGCAACTCCAGTTTCAATACATAGTCGCCACTAATACATTTAGCGGCGACTTCTATGGGTTTAGTGGCAGCGTTCGTCGCCGCAAAAGGTCCTGGAATAAATTTACAGAAACGTTTTTAATAAAGATAACGTTTTTTTTATTAAAAACGTTTTTCTGGTGACATTAATGAAACCATAATGCAAAATTAATTAATAGAAACGTTTTTCATTATTATTGAAACGTTTTTTTTTATTTAATTAAGATATTAATGGAGTCATAATGCAAGATTAATATTAAAACATTAATCTTGCATTATTAAATAAACGTTTTTCCATTAATTACAGAAACGTTTTTCCATTATTCAAGAAACGTTTTATCATTAATGGAGACATAATTAGTCTTGCATTATTTATTGAAACGTTTTTTTTATAATTAACATACTAATGAAGACATAATGTACAATTATTAAAGAAACGTTTTTTCATTATTAAAGAAACGTTTTAAGTTTTCAGATTTTAATTGTACATTAATGTTTTGTCCATTAATATTCAGATTTTAATATTCAAATTTTACATTATAAACATGTGATATTCCGTTAAGATTCAATATATGGCTTATAGAATTAATTAATTTTGCATCTAATATTTTAAATTAGTCAATTGAAACATTATGTTACCAAAGTAACCTCTTTTGTGAAGATTGATTGATTTTAAAATATAGGATGACTGTGTATGTTCGTATTCCATGCGTTTAACACAGGCCCAAAGGAAGGTTGTTATTTGGCAGGAATTCGAGCATGCTTGTGGTGATAAATATGTGACAATTATTAAGTTTTCCATGTGAATATTAAGTCGGCCCAAAGGAAGGCTTGATATTTGACAGGAGTTTATTGTCAATATTTTGATTACTACACCAAGAGTACCAATTACAAGTTGATTTTCTGTCCAAAGACTAAAATCAATGTTGTGCTAGGTATCTTGTAATGGGATTTGCCTATTTTGAATCTGTATACTAAAGTTAAAATTCAAGTAATTGTAAGCATGTATTAAGTTTTCCTTGTTCTATTTTCAGTGAATTCTTCAGCTGCTACAATATCTGCAAACATTAACAGCATCCCTGTGCTTAACGGCACAAATTTTAAGGAATGCAAAGAGAACATTATGATAGTTCTCGGTTGCATGGATCTAGACCTTGCACTTCGGATTGAGAAACCTGCTTCTCTTGAGGATACATCTTCTTCTGATGAAAAGAAGGAGATAGAAAAGTGGGAACGCTCAAATCGCATGAGTCTTATGATCATGAAACGTGCAATTCCAGAATCTTTTAGGGGCACTATGACTGAAGAAAATAATGCCAAAGTTTTCCTTGAGGACCTTGAAAAGCGTTTTGCACAAAACAAAAAGGCGGAAACTAGTACTCTTTTGAGTAAACTTGTTTCCATGAAGTATAAATGCAAAGGAAACATAAGGGATTACATTTTAGAAATGTCTCATCTTGCTTCAAAACTTAAGTCACTCAAGTTGGAATTACCTGAGAACTGCTTGTGTACTTAGTTTTGATCTCTCTCCCTGCACAATTTAATCAGTTTATGGTCAGTTACAACTGCCTAAAGGAGAAATGGACTCTTAATGAACTCATTTCACATTGTGTGCAAGAGGAAGAGAGAATAAAGCAAGATAAGACAGAAAGTGCTCATTTGGCATCCTCTTCTAAAGACAACAAGAAGAGGAAAAATAAGGAAGTTGCGGTCTCAAGGCCCCAGAAGAAGCAACAAAAGGAAACTAAGGTTGAAACTACAGAATCAGGTTGCTTTTTCTGTAAGGGGACTAATCACAAGAAGAAAGATTGTACCAAATACCACGCTTGGCGTGCGAAAAAGGGTATATCTCTTTCTCTTGTTTGTTCTGAAATTAATTTAATTTCGGTATCTAAAGATACTTGGTGGGTAGATTCTGCTGCTATTACTCACATAAGTATATCTATGCATGGTTGCTTGAACTGCCGAAAACCAAATGATGGTGAAAGATACATCTATGTGGGTGAAGGCAAAAGGGTTGAAGTTGAGGCTATTGGAAAATTGAGGCTATTGTTTAAGACTGGTTTTTATTTAGATTTGAATGAGACTTTTGTTGTACCGTCTTTTGGACGGAATTTAATTTCTATTCCCAAATTGGACATATTCGGTTATTCTTGTTTGGTGACAATAAAGTGAGTCTTTTTCAAAATTCAAATCTTATCGGTACTGGTCTTTTAACAGCATATGATAGCCTATATTTGGTTGACATAATAACCTCACATAATGAAACTTTGCATACAAGTTCTAATGGTACCAAAAGAAAATTAACTAATGAGAATTCTTTATCACTCTGGCACAAACGTTTGGGTCACATATCCAAACAAAGAATTCAGAAACTCGTGTCAGATGTAATTCTTGATTCTCTTGATTCCTCAAATTCGGATATTTGCATTGAGTGTATCAAGGGTAAACAAACAAACAAGACGAGATTAGGTGCCCAGAGAGCTTCGGATGTCTCAGAATTGATACATACGGATATTTGTGGGCCATTCCCTACACCATGTAGAAATGGTCAATAATACTTTATCACATTCATAGACGATTACTCTCGTTATGGTTACCTATATCTCATTCATGAAAAGTCCCAATCTATAGACGTGTTCAAATCATATAAGGCCGAAGTTGAAAATCAACTAAGCAAAAGGATTAAAACCGTTAGATCTGACCGTGGTGGTGAATACTATGGTAGATATGATGGTTCAGGTGAACAATGTCCAGGGCCATTTGCTAAATTCCTAGATGAGTGTGGGATCGTCCCTCAGAACACTATGCCAGGCAGTCCTACTATGAATGGTGTCGCTGAGAGACGAAATCGGACACTTAAGGACATGGTGAGAAGTATGATTTGTCATACTACTTTGCCAGACTCACTCTGGGGAGAAGCATTGAAAACCGCAGCATATATTCTTAATAGGGTTCCAACTAAAGCTACAATCAAAACCCAATATGAACTTTGGACTTGAAATTAGCCAGTATATAACACTTACACATTTGGGGTTGTCCAGCTGAGGCAAGGCCTTACAGGCCAAATGAAAAGAAATTGGATTCTAAAACGGTTAGTAGCTATTTTGTTGGATACTCGGAAAGATCCAGGGGGTATAAGTTTTATGATCCCACTTCTAGAACTATTTTTGAGACGGGTAATGCTCGGTTTTTTGAGGATATTGAGTTTGGGGGGGTGGGGAGATAAAGTTGTTAGAGATTTTGTCTTTGAGGAAGAACATGTGTCTTTCTCTCCAGTTGTTGATCTTGGCCAGGGTGTTCTCATTCCTGACACGCATCACACAACTCCAGTTCAAGACAATCTTTAAAATCTCCCTAATCAAGTTCCTGATGTTATTAATGAAAATCAAACTCAACAACCTCAAGAACTTGAAGTGCCATTAAGGAGATCCACTAGAGAGAGGAGAAATGCAATTCCGGATGATTATGTTGTATTTCTCCAAGAACAAGAAAGTGACATTGGACTTGAGGAAGATGATCCAATCAACTTCCGTCAAGTCATAAAAGGTTCTAACTCTCAAAAGTGGATTGATGCCATGAATGATGAGATGAAGTCTATGAGCGATAACGGCGTTTGGGAGCTTGTTACATTGCCCGAAGGTATTAAACCAATTGGTTGTAAATGGATATTTAAAACCAAGAGGGATTCAGAGGGCAATGTCATTAAGTATATAGCTCGCCTTGTCGCAAAGGGCTACACTCAAAAGGAAGGCATTGGTTATAAAAAGACTTTCTCTCCAGCTTCATCGAAAGACTCTTTCAGGACAATAATGGCACTAGTAGCACATTTTGATCTTGAACTTCATCAGATGGATGTTAAGATAGCGTTTCTCAATGGTGACATTGAGGAAACAATTTATATGGTGCAACCTGAAAACTTTGTTTCGGGAGACTCAAAGAAAAGGGTTTGCAAATTAACGAAATCCATCTATGGGCTCAGACAAGCTTCCCGTCAATGGTATCATAAGTTTCATGAAGTCATTACATCTTTTGGTTATGAACCGAATATTGCTGATGACTGTATATACCATAAGTTCAGTGGGAGTAAATATATTTTTCTGGTTTTATATGTCGATGACATACTGCTTGCCTGTAATGATATAGCATTATTGCACGAAACGAAGAAATTTCTTTCAAAGAAATTAGAAATGAAAGATCTTGGTGATGCCTCTTTTGTATTAGGAATTCAGATACATCGAGATCGCTCCAAAGGTGATCTCGGTCTGTCACAACAGGGCTATATCGATAAGGTTCTTAAAAGATATGGCATGCAGGATTGTAAACCAGGCAACACCCCTGTTGCTAAGGGAGACAAGTTTAGTCTCAAACAGTGCCCAAAGAATAATTTTGAAACTACGGAAATGTAAAAGACACCTTATGCTTCGGCTGTAGGTAGTCTAATGTATGCTCAGGTATGCACACGACCTGATATAGCATACATTGTTGGGATGCTGGGCAGATATCTAAGCAATCCGGGAATGGACCACTGGAAGGCAGCAAAAAGGGTCATGCGGTACTTACAGAGAACAAAGGATTACATGCTCATATATCGGAGATTGGACCAGCTTGAGATCATCGGGTACACCGACTCCGATTTTGCTGGATGTCAAGATAGTCTAAAGTCTACATCAGGCTATATCTACATGCTTGCTGGCGGTGCTATCTCTTGGAGAAGCATCAAGCAAACTCTTACGGCCACTTCCACCATGGAAACGGAATTCATGGCATGTTATGAGGCATCCAATGAGGAATTATGGCTGCGAAATTTTGTTAGTGGACTGCGCGTAGTAGACAGTATTAAAAGGCCACTCAGGCTATTATGCGACAGCAGATCAGTAGTCCTTTATGCTAACAATAACAGTAGTTTGACGAAGGCAAAGCATATGGACGTCAAGTTTCGGGTTGTTAAAGAAAGAGTACAAAATGGACAATTGTGCATAGAGCACATCAGTACAAACTCCATGATTGCGGATCCGCTTACTAAGGGATTGCCACCCAAAGTATTTCATGAGCATATTGCTTGCATGGGTGTCAAATCAGTTAAGGATTATGAGTTTTAGTGGGAGTTTGTATTATACAATTATGTATTGTTCATTACATTCGGTAATTCAGTCTTTAAGGTTTTATCTGCAGATATTCAGTCTTAAAGTTTTATGTACTCTTATGGTTTATGATTGATCTCAATAAAGAGAACCAGTTGGAAATAGACATTCTATTTCAGACCATACTTTATGTTATTTCCATGCTACACACCTATACTTGATCCATGTCGTTGGTTATATTGATATACGTGATCTATGTTGGTTCTAGTTACGCAAGAGTAACTAAGAGCTCTTAGATCCTATGTTGATATGATTGATGGACCGGATTGTTCATGACAATTTTATTATGATAGCAATACAGAGCTCATAAAGTTATAATGTAACATATAATGCTAAGGTTTGTACATATGCATGAGTGTATCGTCCAAGTGGGAGATTGTTAGACATTTGGACTTATACTACATACATATGAACAATATATGGATTAATTATATGTTATGTGCTATCTTTTGGTTTGGCCTAAATAAGTGGTCTTTGGGATATTATTAAGGAGGCCAATATATTGTCATATAAAGTATAGGGTATAATTTGTGTAGATACCCAAAAGAGTAACCTTAGTTAATGATGGGCTAACTAAGGTTACATACATGTAACCAAGGTTACATTCTTGTGACCTTTGAGTTTCTTAAGTCACATGTTATAATTATGGGGGTTATGGTTCCCACAAGAATGCAAGACTAATTCTCTTGTTCTTCCCATTGAAATTAGAGAGCAAATCCTTTGTCTTGCACATCAAGTGGAAAGCCAAACCCGGACAATCTCCAAGCCGGATCAAGGTGATCTTCAAGCCGGATTAAGGAGCTTCCACCAATGGATTCAGGTACGCTTCCGCTTATGTTTTAGTTCCAAATAATTCGATATGAAGGCTAAAGTGTTATAGTCGGATTTATTCCAACAGGAGAGACTCACCTAGGATTTGTGCTTGCTCCAATACCACATTAAATTGCATGACCATCAGTGGCGAAGCCACATGCATGGTTAGAAGGATGGTCAGTTTGTCAAAAAATTGCATTGTGTATATATAGATAACATATTACATTTTAGAGGTATATAACACATATTGAACACCCTTTGTCGAATTTTTTTTTTTTCACTTCTCTCAAATTTAAATATTCTTGAGAAAACTCCTAGCTACGCCACTTATGACTATCATGGCATCATCCAAAAGTTTAAACTCTCAGAGATAATACTTTTATTTAATTAATTATATCTTCAAAAGTTGTAGATAGCGCAAATAGTCTCTACTTTATTGGTAAATAAAGCCTCCAATGATTTCTAAGGTAAAGTTTAAGTCACAGAAATCTAAACACTAGTAGTGAACCCTCTACTCATGAAGTAAAATGTACATAGAGAATTAGTTGAACATTTTATGTGCTGAAACCTAAGGAGGAAATTTGCAAAAACATTATGAAACAAGTGACGACAAATGCAATTTTACAATTTAAACATAGAATTCAAACCAAACTCAAGATAACAAGAAAAGGGTGCCTAAACTTACAGGAAGTGGAGAATCAGTGGCCTTGAATTTTCCGAGCCGACGCTTAAAATCAACAGGGTTAAGAGCAGCAGCAACAACCTTAATCAAGACTTGATCTTCCTTAATTTCTGGAACCGATACATTAGACTCAAACTTCAAACCATCAGCACTTCCATAATCAGTATAAGTCCAAGCTTTCATTTCAGAAGGAATAGAAGTGCTTGTTGATGTTTCAACAGGAGCAGTTTGAGAACTAGCAGAAACTCTAAGTGGCAAAACAGTGGAAAATTGGCTTCTTTGAATGTAATTTTCAGCTTTTCTACTACCCTTTAATCTAAGCACAGAACATGAAGAAAATCGAGAATGAAGAGAAGAGAAAGAAGAGGGTGGATGAAGGGGTTTGAGTTGAAGTGTAGTGGAAGATAACAGAGCTTCCATTATTCTTCTTTTCAACTGTTTTTACCTGAATCTATTTTTCCTCAAAGCTTAACTTTATGTGTGTGGTAGAGGAGATGAAATGCTTGTTGTGAGTTTCTTTTTGGGTAGATTTCAATTTTCAGCCATCCATTTGTTACTAACTTAGTGATTTGAAATATCCTGTCCTCAAAATTTTCTTAAGTTCTTTTTATTTGGGCATAAGGAAAATAATAGCCACAAACTAACAAGAGCATTGAAGAGACAACATATATGGGCTTTATGGAATTTTTTTGAAGTTTCAAATTTGTTGGAGGCCAGTGACTATGGGTAGATAAGATTTCAAATAAGGATTTTACATATACATCCAATATAGCAAATCTTATAACCACTCATGTTTAAGGTTTGTATTTATTACTTTTTAGTATACCATGTTTCAATTTATGTACCAAAATTTACTTTTAAGGTTTAATTATCAAAGATTTATTAGGGGCTTGATTTGTGGAACAAAATATTTCCATATTTTCTTTCCCCATTTTTCTCTCTTTCTTCCAACCAATTTTTACTACATTTAATTACCCCACGTTTATTTTTGTCCATTTTTCTCTTTCTTCCAACTTTATTCTCTCGTTGTATTCTGGGTGGAATTGGCACCAGCATTGAAGAATTGTGTTTCTCCATGTTTGACAAGATTCTCAAAGTGACAGCGACCACCTAGTATTGTCTCTACAAACTCTGTCCACTTGGTGGCATTGCAACACCATCTTTGTTTATTGTTTTGACACATTAGTACGTACTCATATCCTTTATTTTATTGTTTTTGGTGGGAAATTTGCTAAGTACTACTTTTTTTTTTTGGTAACAATTTTAACAATTGATATAATATCGACAATATTTGCTTTTTATCAGATATCAAGAGGACGTTATTTTTTTTAAAGTTATCCTGAGAGTAAATAGCTCAGATATATTTGTTATATTTTTAATCAACAAATTAAAGTTAATATGATCAATTTTATTGTTAATTTAATTTTAAAGCAATTCCCTCCAAGATGACGAATCCGGCAATAGGTGCCTCTACATGAGCTTCGGGTAACCAAATATGAACTGGTACCATAACTGCTTTGACTGCAAATGTATTGTTGCAGTACATTTGCGCTGTTATGTTTTCGGATAAAACTTCTTGTCTTGAACAATGAAGAATAATGAATTGACGTTGCATAGAAATGCCATTTGTAGTTTTCAGCAACTCATACCACCCAGTAGATACCTATGTTAGTGATTAACTAGTATTAGTACCCGCGCAATGTGTGGACACAAATCATGTGAAATTGTGATTTGAATTATTTAAATTATGTATAAATAACTTTAAAATATAAATCTTCCAGATAAAATTTATAGATAATCACTAGATATTAATTAGAAAGCAGGACATGAAATCATTTCGCAAAATTTCATGGTGGACAACTTGCTTTATTTATATATATTTATATATATAATCCAATAGGTTAATTTTAGTAATTGAATTTCGTTTTATTATTAATATTAAAAATTACTAACTATGTCATGTGGTGATTTGCCTCGTTTGAACATATTAAATTATATTATTTTAATAAAATTCTCATGATGAGTTTATTTTTTATCTCAAGCTTAAATAAGTCTTATTCTTTTAAATTTTACACAACATTTTTTGTTCTTTACTTATAATTATTATATTTTTTTATTATATAATATTATTATACTTTCATGTAATTTTTTTTGCTTACTAATTGACTTAATATTTTGCTTGTTATCCTTGTAATAATTATCGATAAATATTATTTTTTATTCTTGAGATTTAATATATTTTACGCTTTTATCCTCTTACTCGAAACTATTTTACTATTTAAATCTATTGATAATATTTTTGAATATTATTCAATTATTTATTTTATTTTATTTTAAATTAATTTAAAGTATAAATATTCTCACATTATATCTATTTTTTCTTTATACAGTCTCTTTCCTACTACGAAATTTTCAATTAATATTTTATCTGTAATCAAAATAATATTATATGTGACTTTAAGTTGTAACTCTGATTAATATAAAATATTTATATATAAGCTCTTTGATTATTGTATTCCAAATCTATTAAGTTCTATTATATTTTTTTTGTATTACATGCAATTAAAAAAATTCTCTTTTAGTTTCAAGATACAAAATTTAACTTTTAATTTTAGTTAATAAAATTACTTATATTAGATATTTATTTTATATTTTTTAAAATTTTAATTCTATATCTAGTAAGACTTTAATTTTTGGTGCCACTTTATTTATTATTATTATCCATTACTATCCTTTAATATAATATAATATAGATATATCTAGAAATTTTTTAATCTTAAAAAAATATCTATTTTATTTTAAAAATATTGCTTTACTTCTTAAGTTATTTAAATTTATCAATATTATTTTTAAGTATTTATGTCACTTTATTTTATTTTCTAAACTAATTCTTAACATAATTTCCAATTTATTTTTAATATTTTTAAGTTCTTATTTTATCTGTTAGACATAAGTTTCATGGTATTATCCACAATATTATCTTTCTCACCATAATAGATAAATAACAACGTTATCATCTCAAAATTAAATAACTTTTATCATTTTTCTTTATGATGAAAGTTTTGATTAATTTCTCTCTATGAATTCCTTATTTTACTATTATATTATTCAATAAGTAATATTATTATATTATTATGTGGCTTTTATTAGCTTGTTTAATTTAATATTTATTTCTACCACACTCATTTTAGTATTAATCATAAAAGTTAATTTCTTATTTGTTTGAATACATTATATCTAATGATAATATTTTCACTATCATTTTATTTTTCTATTTATTTTTTATAAAAATAATAAAATTATGAAATGAAAGAAAACATATCAAGTGGTTTAGTGAATTATTAGCTATCAAAATTTATTTACTATAAGAATGTGAGTCAATTTTAATTTATGTCTACCATAAATTAAATTTGATCAAATCCAAGTTGTTTTAATAATTATTAAATTTGTCTAAAAATGCTACTTACATTTTTTTAAAGTTGTTTTAGATTATGTCTTGAAAATGCTACTTACATTTTTTTAATATGCCACTTTGCTTAATGTCATGCCTCACTATATATATATATATATATATATATATATATATATATATATAGAGAGAGAGAGAGAGAGAGAGAGAAAGAAGATATAAATATTTAAGTTTTTTATCTTATAAATAATTGTATATTTTATGCAAGATTATTTTACTTCATGAATTTTTAAATTTTTGAAAGTCAATAAATATTTAATATCTTCACTAAATTTTAGTTTTATTTTATATTTTAACTTACTTCAAAGTATAAATTGTCATAGGTTATCTCAAGTTATGTCTTTTTTTTTTCTATTATAGTTTTTTAATTAATTTTTTATCTCCATAATTCTACCTAATTTAGAAGAAATTTTATGAGGGATATATATATATATATATATATATATATATATATATATATATATATATATATATATATATATATATATATATATATATATATATATATATATATATATATATATATATATATATATATATATATATATATATATATATATATATATATATATATATATATATATATATATATATATATATATATATATATATATATATATATATATATATATATATATATATATATATATATATATATATATATATATACTAATCTTATGGTATGCGCGTTGCATGTATCCTATCTTAATGAATGCAAAACTTTTAGAAAGTTATAATGTGTTTGAGTTTATAAACTAAATTCCTAAAAAAATATAAATTTAAAAAAGTGATGATTTATCTTATTTAGCTAGATTTTTAAAAAAAAATTTAAAGCAACAATTAGATAAGTATCTTTTTCATATTGTGATGAAGGCCTATCACCCTTGAGATGAACTCAATCGTTATAAATTATAATTTTAAAAATTTATTTAAATTATTCAATTTATATTCAAGTATTAGTCACCTATGACAATTTTTTTTGTTACTTCCTTTTAAATTTTTGGAAGGAAATATAGAGCGTGTATCTTAATTCAGTTTTTCTCACCTATATATCTATTAAAATGTAAAATCTCTTGAATCTAAGAAGATAAGTAGACAATGTCATCCAAAAAGTATAAAATTATATTTCTTACTAATATAAGCTACTAAATACTGTAAAATGCCTTTTGTACAAAGCCTATACAGTCATATATAACCAAACACAATATATTTATAGTAAAATCAAATACGATAAAATTAAAATAAGACCAAATACCATAGTTTAAAATAAGCCAATGGAGTCTCATCTTATATAAGAGCGGACAACAAAACTATTATCATAATTATAAACTTAGATTGACCCAATCAACTATTTATCTAACTTACAACATGAAAAAATTGGAACAATAAACTAATATTTGAGGTGTTTATATAACAAAAAGATATCTTTATAATAAAAAATCTCACAAATACATTTCAGAATAAAAAAAAATACACCAACACTGCTCATTTGATTCTAAGTGCATTAGAAACAAATGAATAAACATAAAAAGCAAGTTAAAGAAAAATAGGAACTTGACTACTCATGTAGACCTTCATTTATAAATTTTACAATACACAATAAAAATACAGACATGGCATGATATACAATGATTCAAAAATTTATGTAAAATTTATAAATAAGTAATTTTAAACTGGTATCGTACATGAAATATTATAGTTAAAAATCAAAACTGACAAGCACAAACAAATTTACCTTTCAGATGTTGACAAACAATGAAAAACTGGCTTCATTTTGTAGAAGTGTTCCTCCTTATTTTAAATGGTTTTCATTTTACAATTCTAGAAAATAAAATTTTAAACCTAAACTGACATCAATTACTTCACCAAAAATTGACTACGTATCTTACGACAATTATGGTAGAAGAATATTAAACCTTGTGACATTAATTGCTTCTCCTTATTGGACTCTGATTTGGAAATTTTGAAAAATTAAAAATTAGCTTTAAATTATATCCTACTGTTATGAAATAATATAAGAACAAGAACAAGAACAATAGAGAGAAAAGTAGAGAGAGGAGTATTCTTATTGATACTTAGGGATGATTTACAATGGGGCAAGACCCCTCTATTTATAGGCATATAAAAAACTTAACCTCAAAGTAAAACTCTTCTATAAGATAGACATTCACTCTAATTAGAGTTCTATTTATAACACTCCCCCTTGAATGTCTATTCAATAATGTGCCTCGTTAAAACCTTAACTAAAACAAAACCCAATGGGAAAAAATTAAAGAAAAGGAAAAAGAGTACACATGTTTGAATATGCGCCTATTGGTTGCCTCGTTAAAAACCTTGCAAGGAAAACCCAGTTGGGACAAAATCTTGTAAGGGAAAAAGAGTGCAACGCACATTAACTCCCCCTGAATAGAGCATCAATTCACATACTTGAGCATTTGAATTCCAATTTTGTGCACCATCTTCAAAACGATCTTTTGTAGAGATTTGATAAATAAATCAACCATATTGACTTGAATAAATATTCCGCACCTTGAAATTATCATTCTTGATAGATATGAACATCTTCATATAATGCCGTGAAATGACTCTTCATAATCTCCATAGGGGTATTCTCGATGCCATCATGCTTATAGTTATAGCAATATACCTATGTACACAAATTGCACTTAGGATGTGGTACTTCAGGACCAAGAATTGTATATGCTTCAAGCAACTTAAATCTTTCAAGTTACGTCATATAATAGACTTTAGATGCATATCAAGTTTTCATGTCATGCCAGACAAATAGATATCGAAAACTGATTACACATACCTTTGCCTTTACACTTTCAAGTATTTGAACTACATGTCCAAAACTACATGTCTTTCATATGGATTCAATTCTTCTTGAATTGTATCTCTTCTATTTGGCCAATATTTTGTTTGTATTCGACAAACACAAGATCCTCATCGATATTTGGCGCTATTATAGATGTCGTCGACAATCATTTTATATCGGTTTCAGTCAATTTTCATAAAGACATAACATGGAGATCTCTTCATTCATACATTCAGGTACCTGAATCTCTCATGAGATTTTATGAAGTGTTATGTCATGTGATCTTCTGGATCACTTGCCTCCTTATTATGATCACTTTGATCATTTGCTCATCTTCTTTATTAAGAAGTTCCTTTTGAAACCGATTTGTCTATACGCTTCAGGCGTATCCAAGACTTTGTCCTTCTAGGACTTAATATGAGCATTTGCAGTGAGAATATAGTTACATTCTTTGGGTCAGCAAATGCGTGTAGCATGCTTTGCAATATGTTGCAATTGAATTATCCCTTTTATGAACTTCAGGTTCATATTATGGTATTCGAGGATCTATATATACAAATGATAATTCATCTCATGTAACCTTTTCTCAAGTGTTTATCATGTCTCTCCCTCATGTTAGAAAAGCTAACTTATTTTCTCAACTTTGAGAAATCATCTTTGTGCATTATCATGTCAATATACACAGCACATTAATAATAAGATGAAATTATTTGGTTCCTGACCCTGAACCACTTGTGAGGGGAGAATATACTCTCGTATACAACATATATCAAACTGATATATATAACTTTGTTCTCATAAGAAACAGTTTAGCTATTAAGTGGAGGCACTCAATAATTATCTTGCTAAACCAACTTTGATATAAACCAGCTTATCAAGATGAACTATCTTGAGTAGAAAATCTGGAAATTATGCTCGAAGTTATATTACTGAGCAATTTACCTCGCAAGCACCGGCCAGGCTGCGGGTCAATAACAATTGCGCATGTAACCATTTCGTAGATGCATTATATGTGGTGTACATGGCAGGTGAATGGGCCCATATTCACCTTTGATATTTCCAGAATTTATGGGCTTCAACCCGAACTCTTTAGTTGGTCAGTTCATTAATGAGAACAAGTAATACAAGAGAATTCGTAAAGAACTTTCTAGTTCTTTAATATTCACCCATGTGAGTTCTCTATTATTGCACATCATACTTAAAATGAGATGGCTAACCCGAATGCCAACTGAATAAATTATCAATATTGATAAGTTCATGTTTACACCATGACATATGTAATTCTCAATAAACTTCAGGTTTATTATGGTATGGGTTTTTATACCAATACATATCCACTTTATTGTGGCATTCTTTTGTTTGTGTAGTACAAACTGGAGAACGAAGCGGGTAGCTTTTCATATACAAATTATCCCGCTACAAGTTGTAGTAATAGAAGATATCAAATCTTTCCTTTATTTATAGTCTCAATATAATCAGCGCTTTCGCGTGTACTTTGGAAACTGAATAAGTTTCTTTGAGACTTACTACAGCACAATACTCAATTGTGTTTCTCCAACATAGTAATAATTGGCTCTTCTAGAGCTCTCAATTAATTTTGTACTACCACAAATTCATCAACATCCATGTGGTGAATATCTCCTTTAAAGAGAAAGTTATACCATTATGGTCATGTCAAAATTATATGCAAAATATGTTTCTTGCATTATTATTGTCCTTTGGTAACCACATTGACAAATTATTTTGGCGTACAATAGGTACGTGACTAATGACCATTCACGCCATAATAATGACTTCATCTCAAACCTCCTTTTAGGGGTGAGTGTGGTATCTTCTCAAACCTCCTTCCAGGGGTGAGTGTGGTATCATCTCAAACCTCCTTCTAGGGGTGAGTGTGGTATATTCGATACCAATTTCATGTTCATATTCTTCCAATAATGAATATGTATTCATAAATCAGATGTTGTCACATTCACTGCAGGGATATGTGATTTTGTTATCCTTTTCAAATCTGTATGCGTCTGGCATTCGATTTGCTATTCTTTGCAAATGGATAATATTTTGTGCCTCTTTTTCACAAATAGAGGTATGTGGATCAAGATGAGATAATGATGCATTTTTCCACAAAATTTCCCGTTTGGTTTCACCAACTTCTCCCCCTAATTTTGGGAAAAGTGTCTCATCGAATTGACAGTCTGCAAATCGTGCAGTGTACGAATCCCCTGTCAATGTTTCGAGGTAGCGAATAATGGAGGGCGATTCAAAATCCAACATATATTCCTAACCTTCTTTGCAGACCCATTTTGGTGCAATATGGCGGTGCTACAGGCACATTTACTGCACATCCAAAAATTTTTAAATGGGATATATTAGGTTCATGACCCAAAACTAATTGCAACGGGTAATATTTGTGATAATTCGTCAGTCAGAGACGAACTAGCATTGCTGCATGCAAAATGGCGTGACCCCAAGCCGAAGTGGGCAGCCGACGAATTAGCATTGCTGCATGCAAAATGGCGTGACCCCAAACTGAAGTGGGCAGCCGACGAACTAGCATTGCTGCATGCAAAATGGCGTGACCCCAAACCGAAGTGGGCAGCCTCGTTTTCATGAGTAGATGAAGTATTCAAGATTATTCTCATCTATTGTCTCAACATGATATCCATTTTGAATGATATCTTTAAAAACTCAACAAGTTCCTTTTTAGACTTGGAGGAGAACATTTTGACGGATATCATTAAGACTCAACAAGTTCCTCTTAGACTTGGAGGACAACATTGCATTCTCTAAAATATTGTTCCTTTAGGCAGAGTTATAGTTTCTCTTCAGAAGCCTTCAATCAATTTAATTCCCATGGTTTGACATACAAAAGAAAATATATGAACATGAGAATATACAAATCTGTTTGCTTCATATTTAAACAATATTTTCAAAATCTGCTGAGGTTATTCGACTAACAAAATCAGATAGTTGACTATCATGCCTTGCGGAAAAGTCCAGTTTTAATGCGAAATATTAGATAGTCGACTAACTAAGTTGATAGTCGACTATCTTAGTAAACAGTCATCAGGATAGCGACTATCTAAATCAGATAGTCGACTATCTTAGCTTGCGGAAAAATCCAGTTTTATTGCGAAATATTAGATAATCGAATAACTAAGTTGATTGTCGAATAACTTAGTAAACAGTCATCAGGTTATTCGAATAACATAGCTTGCGGAAATTTCAGTTTTTAATACGAAATATTAGATAGTCGACTAACCTATTAGTTAATCGACTAACTTTGCTGGAAAATAAAAATTTCTTCGAAATTTAAGCATATTGAAACATTCTAAATAACTAATACTAACATTATATCATAAACTAACTAATACGAGCTGATACTAATGATTATTAGTTTATTCACTAACTATTACAAATAAGTGAAATAAAATCAAACAATTCCATCTTCCTTCATCACAGATCCATCACCAATTAGGTGGTCAATTTTCCCCTCAGGGTGCTCAAAGAAGTCTGCCACATCCAAGTGGGTGATGTCAAATTTGTCGTCATAGACAAAATTTGTTTCAGGGCATTTACTCTTTAGAGATGCTTGACAAGGCTCAACCAAATGTCTTGGTACACGGCAAATTTTCGCCCAGTGCCCTTTTCCACCGCAACGATAACATATAGTTTATGAACTATTTGCTTTTGCATTCTCATCATATCGTGCTTGTGGCAGAGTGACCAACTTCAGGTTGTCATATCTCTCCTTTAAGCCATTCCACAAGATAGGTGGATCTTTGACTATGATATATTCAATTTTCAAACCTTCATCAAGGTGATGGCGCAAGTAAATCAAGGCCTTAGCACAGTTTCAAACCTTCATCAAGGCGATGGCGCAAGTAAATCAAGGCCTTAGCACAGTTTCAAACCTTCATCAAGGTGACGGCGCAAGTAAATCAAGGCCTTAGCATAGTCTTGGGTGGATGCGTTATTTCTGTCTTTAATGGCGTCTCCAGGACCCATTGCATCCAAATGGATTTCAGCATCCAACACCCATGTCATATAGTTCTTGCCCGAAATTTCAAGGGCAACGAACTTTCTTTTCATAATGTCAGACATAAAACAAAATTACATCAAGAGCGTGTTCATACTTACGGGCTCTATTGCAATTATCACATTCACTTCAGGGAATGGATCATAATCATCTGTATGTGCTATACACAATCTCATGTCAAATATTACTTTCATAAAGTGAAAGATTATTTTGAGAATCCTTATTGTTCTCATTACCACAATAATGACGATTATAATTTCGTCTATTGCCACGTCCACATCCATTGATACCTTCACGGTAATAATTTTGTCTTCTTTCAGACTTATCACATACTGCTACCACATTCTCTAAAGGGAATGGAGCGAATTCAATTGGACGGATTTTTAATTCTTTGCCCACAATCATACATGAATTTGATCATGGCAAGGCATAGAAATTTTACCACTTCATGTGAGTGTAATTTCTTACGAACTCCATTAGAGTTATAATCAAACTTTGTTGTCTTTGTTTGTATATAAAATCAAATCGTAGAATTTCAAGAATTTGAAAGGGAAAAGTAAATTACTTACCTTTAAGGTATACCAATAATGTTGTGATATCAAATATACCTCTTGTGTAAATTGCTTTCTTTCTCTCACGTTTTTCTCTTTCTGTTTCTGTTTCTTTCTTCTTTGTTTTTCCTTTTTGTCCGTATAGAAATTTTTGGGATTTGGTTACGGCAGAACCTCACGTGAAACCCTACACAAACAAAAGTTAAGACAATCGAAAATTTCAATTGGTTAGAGACTCGTGCTGATAACGTGTTATGAAATAATATAAGAACAAGAACAATAGAGAGAAAAGTAGAGAGAGAAGTATTCTTATTGATACTTAGGGATGGTTTACAATGGGGCAAGACCCCTCTATTTATAGGCATATAAAAGACTTAGCCTCAAAGTAAAACTCTTCTATAAAATAGACATTCACTCTAATTAGAGTTCTATTTATAACACTACGGCAATTATAATCAAAAGAAAAGATACTAAACATAAACTAACATTACTTGCTGAGCAACTTTGGTAAAAGAATCATAAACCTAAAATAACTAACATTATTAAGATTTGTGTTTAAATGTTCGGCATTTGAATATTTTACATGCATGTCTACTTTCATTGAATGAACTTTTCTGTCTTCTCTTTAGTGTTGATCTCATGAAAATTATTGCTTATCACGATCAACATCCTAAATGCTACGTATTTGAATTTATTTTCAATTGGTAAAATTTATATAAAGTAAAATATTAGTTGATTTTAAAGTTTTTAATATTAGGATTCCTACCTAGTTTAATAAAATGTAATGAGTAAAATTTTAGTTTATTCTAAAGTTCTAAATATTATAAAAGTAACTTAATAACTTGTGTGTGACAACTATTTTTTATAGAGTAAAACAATTAAAAGCAATAAATTAATAGAAAAGAATCTAAAAAAATAGAAAAAAATAATCCGTTAAAACCCTTCTTCTTCGTTTCTCTCGGCGCACGTTAGTTAACGTACGCCGAGCTCGTATCAATGGCGAGAGGGAGAGGGAGAGGTAGAGGACGACTCCGGAAGATTCCGATTACAACAATTGAGAGAGTAATAACAACCATAAACCAGCCATCTATGGAGAAATCAACCACCATGATCGCATCTGAGCAAACTGTAGAGCCTTCAGACGAAGGTGAGAATGAGGCAACCAGGATGACTTTGCAGCAACCTAATGTGTTAAGGAGACGGATCGAACCTGCCCAGCTTCGATTGAAGCAGCTTTAGCTCCGATGAAGAAGATAACCAGTGAAGGTGCATACATGCAGAAGCCTATGCAGGTCCAAACCCATCCAGTGAAGGAAGTAGCGGAGCAATCGGAGGAAATTTCAAACAAAACAGAGGTACCAAAGCAGAACTGGGCTAATCTCTTTCAGAAAAACAGATTTGCATCTAACGGTATGGCTCTAGAATACATACCTCCGATAATGATCGATGGTCAACCAATAGGGAAACTGAACAAATCAGAGGTGGAGGAGGAAGAGAATAAGTGGAAATGTGCGCTAATTGTGTATATCTTAGGGGAAGGTCCTGGGTTCAATGCGATGAAGAGATTCATAAACCTCCATTGGGCGCATGTTCCAAAGCCAGACTTGTTTTCTCATGAGGAAGGATACTACATAGTCAAGTTCAGAACAATTGATGATGCTAAAGAAATTCTTTGTGCTGGACCTCACTCTATAGCAAACAGACCCATGATTCTTAAGCAATGGTCACCAGACTTTGACTTCACAGAGGAATTCCCTGTTGATATCCCTCTATAGGTCAAGTTCCCTAAACTTCCCATGTCTTGTTGGGGAATGAGATCGCTAAGCAGAATTGGCAGTGTCTTAGGGAAACCTATCTTTGCGGATGAATGTACAACCAAACAGTCTAGAGTATCATATGCTAGAATGCTTATAGAGATGAATGTTACTAAAGAACTACCTAGAGAAATATGGTTAATGGATGCAAATGGGAGGAAATTTTTACAAGAAGTTGTTTATGACTGGAAACCTTCTTATTGTGAAAAATGTCTAATGGTTGATCATAGCTGCTTGGCCCAAATGAAGCATAAAACACACCAACCTACTCAAGTGAAGAAGGCTAAAGTGACTTAAGAATGGAGAACCATGGATCCAGTACAAACTGATACTATCCAGAATGAGGTACCACATCAACAGAATGATCAACATGAGACAAGTCAGAAGCAACATTGGGGATGTCACTTGTTATCTAACTGTGGTATATTGACATAATGGGGTGGACCAGAGAAGATCTTTATGGAGACATCTGCAGGATTACTCAACTTCTATTAATGAGGCATGGTTAGTTGCTGGAGATTTCAGTGTTGTGTTATATGCCAGTGATAGACAATCAAGTAATCTTGTTAAGTATTCAGAGACTCAAGAGTTTACTCAATGCATACAACAGGCTGGGCTGCCAGAACTACCTTGGAAAGGTGATTATTTCACCTGAACAAACAGGCAGACAGGCACTGATAGAGTATGCAGTAGACTGGATAGAGTATTTCGTAACTATGAATGGATGATCAAGTGGAGCCATGTGGAAACGTTATATGATCATCCCCTAATCTCTTATCATAACCCTATGATAGTAACATTGGCAGACTCTACTAGGAAAGGTAAGATACCTTTCAAATTTTTCAATGCATGGACTGAACATGAAGACTTTTAGCATCTGGTGGAAGATAACTGGCCCTGTAACAATCTGGGCTCTATGAAATTAGTATGGTTCAAACTCAAATCATTAAAAGGTCCCCTAAAGTCTTTAAATATTAAAGATTTTAAGAATATTGCTCAGAGAATTGACCATAGCAGACAAGAATTGAAAGACATACAGAATCAAATGGCACTGGCATACAATGATGAGTTGCAGCATAAAGAGAAAGAAATAGTATTGAAGCTGGAAAGATGCTCGTTGATTGAAGAAAGTATCCTACAACAGAAGGCTAGAGCAAAATGGATTCAACTTGGAGACTCTAACAACAAGTACTTTTCTTGTGTCCTGAAATAAAGAAACCAATACAAGCAGATCACAGAACTTACTATAGCAAGGGGTCTTAAAGTTACTACACAAGCAAGCATTGAAAAGGAGATACTGACTTCTATAAGGCATTAATGGGCTCATCAGCTACTTCGCTTCCAGCCATAAACAGAATGTATATGACCAATGGTCCTATCTTAACACAGCAACAGAGAAGAGAGCTAAGTGCTTATATAACTGAGCCTGAAATTGTGGAGAGCTTAAAGGCAATTGGGGATGTCAAAGCTCCAGGAATTGATGGATATAATGCAGTATTTTTCAAGAAAGCCTGGAACATCATTGGCAAGCAGATCATTAGTGAAACCAAGGAGTTCTTCCAAACAACCAAGATGTATAAGCCAATAAATTGTGCCACTCTTACATTAATCCCTAAAGTCCCCAGCCCAACCACAGTTAAAGAGTGTAGACCAATTGCATGCTGCTCAGTTTTATATAAAATGATCTCCAAAATCCTAGCCAACAGACTTCAGAAGATCATGCCTAGTATCGTTTGTGAGGCTCAAGCAGCCTTCATTCCAGGCAGGAAGATTGCAGATAATGTCATCCTGGCTCACGAATTGATCAAAAACTATACCAGAGCCAATGTGACTCCCAGATGCATGATAAAAATTGACCTTCAAAAGGCTTATGATTCTGTTGAGTGGATCTTCTTGCAACAAGCCATGGAGGGATTTCCAACCAGGTTCACTAACTGGATCATGGAGTGTGTCCAAACAGTAAGTTATACAGTGTTAACTAATGGGGAAACAACAGAATCATTTAAAGCTGCTAAAGGCCTCAGACAAGGAGATCTAGTATCCCCATTCTTATTTGCAATAGTCATGGAGTATCTTAGCATATCACTGGTTGAATTAAGGAAAGATCAAGCTTTTCTATATCATCCTAGATGCAAAAAGCTGGGCATTACTCACATAAGCTTTGCTGATGATCTGCTCTTATTTTCTAAAGGAGATATCAAGTCTGTCACTGCCATGTTCCAGTACTTTTCCCAATTCACTGAAGCTTCAGGATTGAAAGCTAATCTGGGCAAAAGCTCAGTATATTTTGGAGGGGTTAAGCAAGAAGTACATCAGAAGATTACTGATCATCTTAGCTATGTTCATGGAGAAATACCTTTCAAATACCTAGGCATTCCTGTATCCACCAAGAATATGTCACTGATTCAATGGCAACCTTTAGTGGAAAAGATCACTGCTATCACATCTTGGACTGCCAAGAAACTGTCCTATGCTGGGAGGCTGCAAGTTGTTCAATCAGTGGTATTTGGTATACAGGCATACTGGGCTCAACTCTTCATCATCCCAACTAAAATACTGGAGCTAATTGAAGCAATCTGTAGAAGCTTCATCTGGTCTGGATCAAATGTCATCACTAAAAAGCTCATATATCTTGGGAAAGAATGTGTATTCCTAAATCAGCTGGTGGATTGAATCTCATTAACTTAGCTCTGTGGAACAAGGCTGCAATTGCTAAACTCTGCTGGGATTTGGCTCACAAGAAAGACATGCTGTGGGTAAAATGGATTCATGTTGTCTATATGAAGCTGCACCAATTGGAGAACATGCCTATTCTCAGACAAGCTAGTTGGATGGTTAGAAAGATCATAGTAGCAAGAGATGTGCTGCAACAACACCAAGGCCTTAATATGCAAGTGTGCTCTATTAGATAAATTTATCTACTTCAGGTTGGTCAATTGCCGAGAGTCCCTTGGAAGAACCTAACTGTTCAGAACTGTGCCAGACCCAAAGCTGTGTCAATTTATAGTTAGTACTTCATAACAGGCTTCCAACCAATGATAGGTTAACATATTGGGGAATTAATGTTGACCAGAACTGTGTGCTGTGCCAAAATCATGCAGAATCCAGAGAACATCTATTCCTTACATGTCCATATTCAACAGACTTAAGGGAGCAAACACTGTCCTGGATTAGAGAAGACCATCCCAGAATGTAGAACTGGGACCAGTACCTCCAGTGGATAGTTAGCAAAGAAAAGGAAAGTCTTGTAGAGCTAACATCTTCAAAATGGTAATTGCAGAACTATGCTATACTTTGTGGCTGGAGAGAAACTCGCGGATATTTGAGAATGCCTTCCGTAGCAGTGATACATTACACAGGGAACTAGCCTATATTTGTAATGTTAGAGGAACTCCTAAAGTTAGACAACAGATGAAGCAATTTCTCTTGTAAATATAGTTAAGATTAGTATATGTCAGTTGTGGTGAAATAGATTAGATGAGATAGTCAGCTGCGTATAAGCTGGACTATGATTATGTGTCGTAACATCTTTGGTGATTAATAAAATTCTTAATTACCAAAAAAAAAAATAGAAAAAAACGAAGATTTATATATAAGTTGTATATATCGTATTGTATAAGTACATAATAATCTGTAAAATATCAAATATTAGAAAAAAAATATATATAAGGTATTATAGTTATGATACAAAATCCAAATAAGGAAAAAGATTTAAAGGTTAAAATTCTCATCGATTTGAAAGTCATAAATATTAAGACTTCCTATATAGTTCAAATTAAAAAAGATTTAGTAACCAAACTTTTAAGTGATTTCAAATTCCTAAAAATTAGAAAAATAATTAAATGACTATTTTGTCTAGTGTAAAATTAATGTTTAGAGGGTATAAAAGGCGAACGATATTTCGCTAAGGACCTTCGTGCTTTTAATATAGTATAGCTCTCTATATATATATAAAGAGAGAGAAATTAGATTTGTCTAAGATATATTTAGATTGTGCATAAATTTCATTAACCTACTTCCCTTAATATAGATATGTTAGGGATATAGTAGATATTCCCTAGATCCAATATCATATTTGATAACTTGAACATATTTTGTGAACGTCATTTGATATAAAATATATGGCATTTGATACTCTTTGATCATTATTATCAATTGTTTGATTATTTTGATAAGGTCCTTGATTAAATTTTGAGATTTGTCATCGTGATAGAGATCATGATAATGGGAGCAATGTCTTTTACAATTTAATCTAAATATGTTCTTGATCGTAGGATTATTAATTTGGACATTAGTAATCCAGCTAGATCAATATTTATGTGATCGTCTTTATCGGATAAAGATTAGTTGATCTCATTAACTGAATCACATAGATAGATGATGCATATAGAGATATGATCATTGAACCGACTCATTGGATAATTCCTAATGGTTAGAATTACCGTAACTGTCAATAGGATATTTTCTTGAAGAATGTGATGTAACTATTTCCTTTGACTTGAGATCGTCATAGTAATTGACAAGTTATTTATTGTGCTTTGATACTAGACACCTATGGCCCTAGGGCGATAGTTGAAAGGATATTGCGTACGATTAAATACTTGTAGAATTAGTGATTGATCAGGACGGAATCTGTCAACTCTTGGTAATGAGTTTAAGCTCCATGTTGTCATGAATTATAAACGACCAAACTAAGATCTTGGCCAGGGCAATTGAACGAAAGAAGAAATGAGTTTCTTAGGTCATTCAATGGTCGATTATATTTGACGTGAACACATAGTTGATCGCCTATTAGGATTTGACAGTTGAACCATATCCTAGGGTGATCCAGAGCTATAAGGACAGAAGGAATTACTACATTATTCTTCTACTGGTTCTTGAGAGTAAATTATATACTTCATGCTATCCGGTCGTTAAGGAGTGTTGCTAGACGCCACCCTTGATTAGTATAGTGATATGATCAATTTACTACCGGTTTAGTATTGAACCTATGGGGTCGCACACTAACGAGTGTTCTGATCTTTGCTAAAGGATTAATTAACTTATTATTTGATAATTAAATTAAAGAATTTGATTAGTCAAATAAATTTAGTTATTAGTCCAAATGAAATATTATTATATTTTTTTGCTAGCAAAAAGATTATAATTAATATTGTGAATAAATTGAAGTATCTATTTGGAATAGAAATTAAAATATATCTCTTGGTTGAAATATATGTGATATACATATTTAATACTTATATTATATAAGAAAATATTATATCGAATATTAATACAGTATCCAATTTGTAATTGGATTGAAAATCCCACGAGAAGACGTCGGCTACATAAAATCCATTTGTTATGGGATTCTAATTTCCTGTTGGCAAAGTACCAATTAGTAACTTATAAGGAAAATCCAATTTTTGAATTGGTTTGATATTACTATCCAACTTTAGAATTGGACAAAAAAAAAGAAGTCTATAAATTTGTGGCACTTCTCACGTTAAAATAGAGCCCTACGAAATAGACCTATTTCAGTCGTCCAGACAACGGAAAATTTTAGAGTTCTTTATCTTGAGAAGAAAACTCACTTTGTGAAGTGAGATTACAATACAAAGCCAGAAGAGAAAATATAATTACAAGAAAAGTGTTTCTTGTTCTTTTAATTTGAGTTGAGATTTTTGAGAAAAATTTCAACACAATATTCTCGTTCAATTTATTCGCGGGTTTCATTGATCAAAGCGTTGATAGCAAAGATCGGTCTCGGTGTGGATACGCATAGAGTCTTCGCACTATCGAAGAATTTTGAAACGAGAATCTCTTCACCAGGTACGTCTTTGATCCGATCTTTGACACGTAAATAAATTTTAAACATGAAAAAATCTACCTAGGATTGTTATTGTCTTCCGTTGCGTATTATGAACACCCTTATGCAATCCTTCAGTAGTATCAGAGCCGTGGTTTATTGTGTCTAAAATTTATTTACGAAATATTTTAATATTATATTTGAAGAGTTCAAACCATAATAGATGTGCCTTGTGCAATAGTCAAATTGTTTGAATGATGATATTATTTTATTGTGGATAAAATGTGCATTCATATGACTATTGAGATCGTTGATAACTTGAATTTAAAATTTTGTATTAGATACAACGGGAATCTATAATAGGTTACATGATTCTATTATTAATTTAATTGTTATTAGTTCATGAGATGTTAATTAATAATAATATTCTAGCATGAATTCTTTTTATGTGATATATAAGATAAATATGTTAGGGGATGTTGAATTTTGTTTTATGTCATGTGCTTGCTCATTACATAATTTTGAATTATTTATTACATGTGATGTAAATTAATTTAGGGCTAAGCATGTAGACAATTGAACTAAATTCACATGCTATAAAAAATTCGATTTTCGTGTTATTAAAAATAGTTTTTGTGACAATTCCCTCTTATTAAAATTTTTAGTTCTTAAGTAATAAAATATAAGATATTTTACTATAAAGCTATCCATCAAGGTAATTAATTTTACTTATTTCTTGTTTATAAGGAGCGGCCTGACTACCAGGAGACTTATAGTTCGAGAATATGTTAAAATTATTTATTGCATTAGATGTATGGTTGAAAGAATTATTCAATTTTACACTAAACGCCTGGAGTACCCCGGGGAGTATAAAATTTAATAAGTTCTTTGCAATCATGATGGTTGAACTCAACTATGCCAATAGGAACGACCTGACTACCAGGGGACTATTTGACATAGAGCTATTTAAGGAAATTGTATGGGGATACAATTGGTAAGAGTACCTACCTTTAAAATATAAGTGAGAAACGACTTGATTACCAAGGGGCTCATACATATTGTTAAAGGATTCCTTTACTCCACTAAAAGAAATAAAGATTTCGTAAACTATAATGAGGGTAAATAGTTTAAAATAATTAGTGGAAATATCATTTAGATAAAAGTCCATGTCTTTATGATATATGCAAATATGTTCTTATATTACTGCTTTTTCTTTTCTATATTTTAGATTTCTCAATATGTCTGCTATATCACTGCGTGGAATACTTGAGACCAACAAGTTGGTAGGACCAAACTTTGATGTTGGTACAGAAATTTGAGAATTGTTCTCATGCATGAAAAGTTTATTGATGTGATCGATAAGCCCGCCAAGGAAGTCCCAGATGTAAATGATGATGATGCTACCAAGATTTATCAGAAATACTTGGAAGAATGTCTTACTACCAAATGCATCATTCTCGCTTCTATGAATTCTGAACTGCAGAGGAAACATCAGGATATGGATCCAACTGCAATTATTGAACATCTTAAGAAGATGTTTGGTACACAAAGCAGGACAGCTAGATACCAACTATCTAAGGCCTTATTTGGATCCAAATTGACTGGAAACTCACCAGTTGGACCCTATGTCAATCATATGATTGATCTTATTGAAGAACTTGAGAAGTTGGGGTGCAAACTGGGTAAAGAGCTTTCTCAAGATTTGATCTTGCAGTCACTACCAGAATCTTTTTCATAATTTGTTATTAATTTTAATATGAATAAAATAGATTGTGATCTTCATGAGATGCTTAACATGTTAATTGATTATGAGAATCAACTTGCATCTGAGAAGAAGAAAGGAACTATCATGTTGGTTGGGAACTCTTCTAAGAAGAAGGGTAAGGGTAAAAGCAAACCCAAGAAAAAGCCTACTGCGCCCAATGGTGGTGTGACCAAACCCAAAGGCAAAGAAGGCAAAGCTGACCAATCTGATGCTGTATGTTTCCATTGTAAGAAATTAGGACATTGGAAGAGGAATTGCAAAGAGTATCTTGCAACTTTAAAGGACAAGAAACAAGGTAAGACTTTAATGAAAAATGTTTTCAAGGTTTCTTTAACTACTACTAATTCTTCATTGTGGGTATTAGATACTGGCAGTGGTTATAACATCTGCAATATGTTGCAGGGGTTCCAGATAAGTAGAAATTTAAAGAAAGGAGAAATTAATCTACAAGTTGGAAATGGTGCAAAAGTTGCGGCCGTAGCTGTAGGATCAATTTCTTTAATTATGCCTACGGGCAAAGTACATATGTTGGATGATTGTTATTACGTTCCTAAATTCGTTTCGAACATAATTTCAGCTTCTATGTTAGACAAGCGTGGTTTTCGCATTAATATAGGCAATGGTGTTTGCTCTATTTATTATAGTGATAATTAATATGTGAATGGATATCTCCAACATGATGTTTATGTCTTACCTAGTGTGAATGCTAATTCGATTATGCATGTTTCAAGTCTTAAGAGGAAAAGAGATGATGTTCGAGAAATACACTACATTGTCCCTCGAATTGAAGAAAACAAGTAGGAGTGATCAAGAGAAGTTGTCCCTCGTGATCAATCCGAAGCGCTACTAACTCTTCTTGACGATCAAGTAAATCACAAGGAGGTCCACATCATCCTGCGCTCGAGAAATACGCTGCTTCAGCCCTCGAATCAAGGAAAACAAATTAGAGACAAGAATCAGGGGATACATAGAGTTGTACTCACAAGTTTTATTAAAAAAAGCATTTTTCTTTACATTTGTTTCGTGATTTCTCTTTTTATTTTTAGATTCGAAATTCTTCGTTTTTTCTCCCACTCTTTCTGTGAGGCAAAACCTCACCACACTACACTACACTTCGACACAAGAGAAGAGGACCGGGCGCTTTCTATCTTCTGGAACCGATACATTAGACTCAAACTTCAAAACATCAGCACTTCCATAATCAGTATAAGTCCAAGCTTTCATTTCAGAAGGAATAGAAGTGCTTGTTGATGTTTCAACAGGAGCAGTTTGAGAACTAGCAGAAACTCTAAGTGGCAAAAAAGTGGAAAATTGGCTTCTTTGAATGTAATTTTCAGCTTTTCTACTACCCTTTAATCTAAGCACAGAACATGAAGAAAATCGAGAATGAAGAGAAGAGAAAGAAGAGGGTGGATGAAGGGGTTTGAGTTGAAGTTGTTAGGATTATGATTCCTACTAAAGACAACAACCTTCATTTGAATAATCGGATTTACAACTACATGAGCGGAAGCTAACCTGAATCCATATGTGGAAAAGTTGAGCCTCCTTCTTGATGATTGTCCTTGAGCTTTTGAACCTCTTGATTATTTCTTCAAGAATGACTTGTGGTTTGTATGTTACCACAAGAATGAATCCTCAACAATAACAATATATGAAAGGTTTACAAAATAGTATTATGACAATGATCAAGGTTTTGGCTTATGGTTTTCCACTCTATTTGCAAGACAATGGACAAATGGTTCTTACTTCAATGGGTAGAGAAAGAACTTCTCTTGTTAAAGAATGGGAACCATAACCCCACTTTATAACTCTAGAATATGCAACCCAAGAGACAAGAGTTACAACAAGAATAATGTCTTGAGTAATGTCTTGCAAGAGTTACAAACTCAAGAGACAAGAGTTACAACAAGAGTAATGTCTTGAGTAATGTCTTGCAAGAGTTACAAACCCAAGAGTCACAAGCATTCATGTAACCATAGTTACATATGTAACCTTAGTTAGCCCATCATAAACTAAGGTTACACTTTTGGGTATCTACACATTAGTCCTACACTTTAGTATGACAATACATTGGCCCCCTTAACATAATGTCCATAAGACCACATAATTAGGCCAAACCTTAAGATAGCACATAACATATAATTATTCATGTATTGTTCATATGTGTATAGATATAAGTCCATATATCTAGATATAAATCCATATATCTTACAATCTCCCACTTGGACGAGATATACAAACATATGTACAATCCTTGATATTATAAGTTACAAACCTTAGTTGCGCAAAATTGCTATCACAATAAAATTGTCATGAACAATCCGGTCCATCAATCATACCAACATAGGACCTAAGGGCTCGTCGTTACTCATTTGTAACTAGAACCAATCATAGATCACGTATATCAATATAACCAACGACATGGATCAAGTGTGGGTATGTAGCATGGAAATAACATAAAGTGTGGTCAATAGTATGTCTATTTACCAACTGGTTCACTTAATTGAGATCAAACAGAAACTGTAAGAGTACAATAAACTTTAAAACTGAATATCTGCAGATATAACTGAATTACTGAATTTCTGAATATAATGAACAATACATAAATGTGCAATACGAACTCCCACTAAAATACATAATCCTTGTCTAATTTGACACCCATACAAGCAATATGCTCATGAAATACTTTTGGTGTCAATTCCTTAGTGAGCGGATCCGCAAGCATGGAGTTTGTACTTATGTACTTAATGCACAATTGTCCATTTTGTACTCTTTCTTTAACAACCCGAAATTTGACGTCCATATGTTTTGCTTTCGTCAAACTACTGTTGTTATTAGCATAAAGGACTGCTGATCTATTATCACATAATAGCCTAAGTGGCTTCTGAATAGAATCAACAATACGCAGTCCACCAACAAAATTCCGCAGCCATAATGCCTCATTGGATGCTTCAAAAAATGCCATAAACTCTGCTTCCATTGTGGAAGTAGCTGTAAGAGTTTGCTTAATGCTTCTCCAAGAGATAGCACCACCCGCAAGCATGAAAATATAGCCTGAAGTAGACTTCAAACTATCCTGACATCCAGCAAAATCGGAATCGGTATACCCAATGATCTCAAGCTGGTCCGATTTCCGGTATGTAAGCATGTAATCCTTTGTTCTCTGTAAGTATCTCATGACCCGTTTGGCTGCCATCCAATGGTCCATTCCTGGATTACTAAGATATCTGCCTAACATCCCAACAATGTATGCTATATCAGGTCTTGTACACACCTGAGCATACATCAGACTACCTACCGCCGAAGCATAAGGTGTCTTCTCCATTTCCGAAATTTCATAAGTACTGTCTGGGCACTGTTTGAGACTAAATTTGTCTCCCTTAGCAACAGGGGTGTTGAATGGTTTACAATCCTGCATGCCAAATCTTTTCAGAACTTTATCGATATAGCCCTTTTGTGACAGACCGAGAACGCCTTTTGAGCGATCTCTCAGAATCTGAATTCCTAATACAAAAGAAGCTTCACCAAGATCTTTCATTTCAAATTTCTTTGAAAGAAATTTCTTAGTTTCAAGCAATAATGCTATATCGTTACAGGCAAGCAGTATGTCATCGACATATAAAACCAGAAAAATATACTTCCTCCCACTGAACTTATGGTATATACAGTCATCAGCAATATTCGGTTCAAAACCAAAAGATGTAACGACTGCATGAAACTTAAAATACCATTGACGAGAAGCTTGCTTGAGCCCATAGATGGATTTCTTTAATTTGCAAACCTTTTTCTTTGATTCATCCGAAACAAAGCTTTCAGGTTGCACCATATAAATTGTTTCCTCAATGTCACCATTGAGAAAAGCAGTCTTAACATCCATTTGATGAAGCTCAAGATCAAAATGTGCTACTAATGCCATTATAGTCCGGAAAGAGTCTTTCGATGAAACTGGAGAGAAAGTCTCTTTATAATCAATGCCTTCTTTCTGAGTGTAGCCTTTTGCGACAAGACGAGCTTTGTACTTAATAACATTGCCCCCTGAATCCCTTTTGGTTTTAAAAATCCATTTACAACCAATAGGTTTCGTACCTTCGGGCAATGTAACAAGCTCCGAAACGTCATTATCGCTCATAGACTTCATCTCATCATTCATGGCATCAATCCACTTTTGAAAGTTAGAACACTTAATGACTTGACTGAAGTTGATTGGATCATCTTCCTCAAGTCCAACATCATTTTCTTGTTCTTGGAGAAATACATAATAATCATTCGAAATTGCATTTCTCCTCTCTCTAGTAGATCTCCTTAATGGCATTTCAGTTTCTTGAGGTTGTTGAGTTTGATTTACATTAGTTATATCAGGTTCCTGATGAGGGAGATTTTCGAGATTGTCTTGAACCGGAGTTGTATGATCCGAGTCAGTAAGACCAAGATCAACACTTTGAGGTAAAGACACATGTTCTTCCTCAAAGACAAAATCTTTAACAACTTTATCTCCCCAACCCCCAAACTCAATATCCTCAAAGAACCTAGCATTTCCCGTTTCAAAAATAGTTCGTGATGTGGGATCATAAAACTTAAAACCCCTGGATTTTTCAGAATATCCAACAAAATAGCTACTAACTGTCTTAGCGTCCAGTTTCTTTTCAGTTGGCCTATAAGGCCTTGCCTCAGCTGGACAACCCCAAATGTGAAAATGCCGAATACTGGGTTTATGCCCAGTCCAAAGTTCATAAGGGGTTTTGATTGTAGCTTTAGTTGGAACTCTATTAAGAATATAAGTTGCAGTTTTTAATGCTTCACCCCAGAGTGAGTCTGGCAAAGAAGTACGAGAAATCATACTTCTTACCATATCCTTAAGGGTCCTATTACGTCTCTCAGCTACACCATTCATCGTAGGACTTCCTGGCATAGTATATTGAGGGACGATCCCACACTCATCTAGGAATTTAGCAAAAGGCCCTGGACGTTGTTCACCGGAACCATCATATCGACCATAGTATTCACCTCCACGGTCAGATCTAACGGATTTAATTCTTTTGCTTAGTTGATTTTCAACTTCAGCCTTAAATGATTTGAACACGTCTATGGATTGGGACTTTTCGTGAATAAGATATAGGTACCCATAACGAGAGTAATCGTCTATGAATGTGATAAAGTATTGTTGACCATTCCGACAAGGAGTAGGAAATGGCCCGCAAATATCCGTATGTATCAATTCTAAGACGTCCGAAGCTCTCGTAGCACCTAATCTAGTCTTGTTTGTTTGTTTTCCTTTGATACACTCAATACATATATCCGATTTTGAGGCATCAAGAGGATCAAGAATTCCATCTGACACGAGTTTCTGAATTCTTTGAATGGATATATGACCCAAACGTTTATGCCAGAGTGAAATGGAATTCTCATTAGTTAATTTCCTTTTAGTACCACTTGTATGCAAAGTTTCTTTATTTGAAGTTATTGTGTCAACCAAATATAAGCTATCAAACGTTGATAAAACACCAGTACCAATAAGATTTGAACACTGAAAGAGACAAACTTTATTATCCCCAAATGTACATTTATAACCAGACATGTCCAATTGGGGAACTGAAATTAAGTTCCGTCTAAAAGACGGTACAATGAAAGTATCATTCAAATCTACATGAAAACCAGTATTAAATAACAGCCTAAATTTGCCAACAGCTTCAACTGGCACCTTCTTGCCATCACCCACATAGATGTATCTTTCACCATCATTTGGTTTTCGGCAGTTCAGGCAACCCTGCATAGATATACTTATGTGAGTAGTAGCAGCAGAATCTACCCACCAAGTATCCTTAGGTACTGAAATTAAATTAACTTCAGAACAAACAAGAGAAAGAAATGTACCTTTTTTCGTACGCCAGGCATGGTACTTAGTACAGTCCTTCTTCACATGGTTAGTCCCCTTACAGAAGAAGCAACCTAATTCAGTGATTTCAACCTTAGGTTCCTGATGTTGCTTAATCTTGGGCCTTGCCACCGCAACTTCTTTACCTTTCCTCTTCTTAGAAACCCTTGAAGAGGATGCCTTAGAAGAAGATGTCAAGTGAGCACTTTCTGCCTTATCTTGCTTCAGCCTTTCCTCTTCTTGCACACAGTGTGAAATGAGCTCATTTAGAGTCCATTTCTCCTTCAGGCAGTTATAACTGACCTTAAACTGATTAAAGTGTGCAGGAAGAGATATCAAAACTAAGTACACAAGCAGTTCCTCAGGAAAATCCAGCTTGAGTGACTTAAGTTTTGAAGCAAGATGAGACATTTCCATAATGTACTCCCGAATGTGTCCCTTGCCTTTATACCTCATGGAAACAAGCTTACCCAATAGTATGCTTGTCTCCGCCTTTTCGTTTTGAAGAAAACGCTGTTCGAGGTTATCAAGGAAAACTTTGGCAACAGGTTCATCATTCATAGTGCCCCTGAATGACTCTGGAATTGCACGCTTCATGATCATGAGACTTATCCTATTCGAGCGTTCCCACTTCTCCATCGCTCTCTTATCATCAGGAGAGGATGTATCCTCAAGAGGAGTGGGTTGCTCAATCCGAAGGGATAAGTCAAGATCCATGCAACCGAGAACGATTAATACATTCTCTTTCCATTCCTTAAAATTAGTGCCGTTTAGTACTGGGATGCTATTGATATTGGCAGAGATCGTAGAAGCAGAAGAGTTTACTGAAAATAGAACAAAAGGATTACTAAATACATGCTTACATAAACTTGAACTTTAACTTTATAGATTCAAAATTAGGCAATTCCCATTACAAGATACCTAGCACAACATTGCTTTTAGTCTTTGGACAGAAAAACAACTTGCAAGTGGTACTCTTGGTGTAGTGATCAAACATAGACAATAAACTCCTGTCAAACATTAAACCTTCCTTTGGGCCGATTTAATATTCACATGGAAAACCAAATAATCGTCTCATATTTACCACCACAAGAATGTTCGAATTCCTGCCAAATAACACCTTCCTTTGGGCCGATGTTAAACGCATGGAAGACTAACATCCACAGTCATCTCATATTTTAAAATTAATCAATCTACACAATAGAGGTTACTTTGGCAACTTAATGCTTCAATTGAAAAACTAAAATATAAGATGCTATAAATTTTAGTTCCTTAAGCCATTTTATGAATCTCAACTTAATGTGTTACAAGATTAGATGTGTAACACTTGAATATTAATTGTTGATTGCTTGATAGGACAATTCTAGATATATAAGAATTGATGGACTATTAAACAATTAACATTCACTGAAACTTAAGAGAGTTGAAACATTTTTCTTAAACATTACTGGACCAGACAATCGATTGTCAAAAGAGACAATCGATTGTCTGACATTTTCTGAAATTTTTAAGTCACTGGAAGTCACGAGGAAAAATTTTTCTAAGTCATTTGGGCCAGACAATCGATTGTTTGACGTTTTCTGAAAAAAATCTGTCTTTAGACCAGACAATCGATTGTCAAACCAGACAATCGATTGTTTGATTTTTTCTGAAAAACTTTTAAGTCTCTGTAATTGACAAGGAAAAATTTTTCAGTCTGGAAACGTTTCAACTCACAAAAGTTAACTGCCAGAATTTTTAAACGATTCAGACAATCGATTGTCTAGCCTGACAATCGATTGTCTGACTAGTTGTGACAAAAAAAAAGTTTTCTGAATAACACATGATTTTCAACATGGATCTTATAAATAATAAACATGTTGTCAACCTACTAAAATCATGCTGAATCAATGATATAATAAACAAATACATCATCTTCATAACAATCATAAGATCATGCTATTTCATGGTAGAATTTCTTGAACAAAGTTCTAAGTAAACTTAAACATGATTTCTTA
Source organism: Nicotiana benthamiana (assembly GCA_034376525.1). Classification (NCBI taxonomy): domain Eukaryota; kingdom Viridiplantae; phylum Streptophyta; class Magnoliopsida; order Solanales; family Solanaceae; genus Nicotiana; species Nicotiana benthamiana. Next base: position 71,586,979 of record CM067330.1, read on the forward strand.
AATAACATAAACCTTATGATCATCCAAATTATCCAAAATGAAGGGCGGCTCTGATACCAATTGTTAGGATTATGATTCCTACTAAAGACAACAACCTTCATTTGAATAATCGGATTTACAACTACATGAGCGGAAGCTAACCTGAATCCATATGTGGAAAAGTTGAGCCTCCTTCTTGATGATTGTCCTTGAGCTTTTGAACCCTTGATTATTTCTTCAAGAATGACTTGTGGTTTGTATGTTACCACAAGAATGAATCCTCAACAATAACAATATATGAAAGGTTTACAAAATAGTATTATGACAATGATCAAGGTTTTGGCTTATGGTTTTCCACTCTATTTGCAAGACAATGGACAAATGGTTCTTACTTCAATGGGTAGAGAAAGAACTTCTCTTGTTAAAGAATGGGAACCATAACCCCACTTTATAACTCTAGAATATGCAACCCAAGAGACAAGATTACAACAAGAATAATGTCTTGAGTAATGTCTTGCAAGAGTTACAAACTCAAGAGACAAGAGTTACAACAAGAGTAATGTCTTGAGTAATGTCTTGCAAGAGTTACAAACCCAAGAGTCACAAGCATTCATGTAACCATAGTTACATATGTAACCTTAGTTAGCCCATCATAAACTAAGGTTACACTTTTGGGTATCTACACATTAGTCCTACACTTTAGTATGACAATACATTGGCCCCCTTAACATAATGTCCATAAGACCACATAATTAGGCCAAACCTTAAGATAGCACATAACATATAATTATTCATGTATTGTTCATATGTGTATAGATATAAGTCCATATATCTAGATATAAATCCATATATCTTACAGAAGTGTAGTGGAAGATAACAGAGCTTCCATTATTCTTCTTTTCAACTGTTTTTACCTGAATTTATTTTTCCTCAAAGCTTAACTTTATGTGTGTGGTAGAGGAGATGAAATGCTTGTTGTGAGTTTCTTTTTGGGTAGATTTCAATTTTCAGCCATCCATTTGTTACTAACTTAGTGATTTGAAATATCCTGTCCTCAAAATTTTCTTAAGTTCTTTTTATTTGGGCATAAGGAAAATAATAGCCACAAACTAACAAGAGCATTGAAGAGACAACATATATGGGCTTTATGGAATTTTTTTGAAGTTTCAAATTTGTTGGAGGCCAGTGACTATGGGTAGATAAGATTTCAAATAAGGATTTTACATATACATCCAATATAGCAAATCTTATAACCACTCATGTTTAAGGTTTGTATTTATTACTTTTTAGTATACCATGTTTCAATTTATGTACCAAAATTTACTTTTAAGGTTTAATTATCAAAGATTTATTAGGGGCTTGATTTATGGAACAAAATATTTCCATATTTTCTTTCCCCATTTTTCTCTCTTTCTTCCAACCAATTTTTACTACATTTAATTACCCCACGTTTATTTTTGTCTATTTTTCTCTTTCTTCCAACTTTATTCTCTCGTTGTATTCTGGGTGGAATTGGCACCAGCATTGAAGAATTGTGTTTCTCCATGTTTGACAAGATTTTCAAAGTGACAGAGACCACCTAGTATTGTCTCTAAAACTCTGTCCACTTGGTGGCATTGCAACACCATCTTTGTTTATTGTTTTGACACATTAGTACGTACTCATATCCTTTATTTTATTGTTTTTGGTGGGAAATTTGCTAAGTACTACTTTTTTTTTTGGTAACAATTTTAACAATTGAATAATATCGACAATATTTACTTTTTATCAGATATCAAGAGGACGTTATTTTTTTTAAAGTTATCCTGAGAGTAAATAGCTCAGATATATTTGTTATATTTTTAATCAACAAATTAAAGTTAATATGATCAATTTTATTGTTAATTTAATTTTAAAGCAATTCCCGCCAAGATGACGAATCCGGCAATAGGTGCCTCTACATGAGCTTCGGGTAACCAAATATGAACTGGTACCATAACTGCTTTGACTGCAAATGTATTGTTGCAGTACATTTGCGCTGTTATGTTTTCGGATAAAACTTCTTGTCTTGAACAATGAAGAATAATGAATTGACGTTGCATAGAAATGCCATTTGTAGTTTTCAGCAACTCATACCACCCAGTAGATACCTATGTTAGTGATTAACTAGTATTAGTACCCGCGCAATGTGTGGACACAAATCATGTGAAATTGTGATTTGAATTATTTAAATTATGTATAAATAACTTTAAAATATAAATCTTCCAGATAAAATTTATAGATAATCACTAGATATTAATTAGAAAGCAGGACATGAAATCATTTCGCAAAATTTCATGGTGGACAACTTGCTTTATTTATATATATTTATATATATAATCCAATAGGTTAATTTTAGTAATTGAATTTCGTTTTATTATTAATATTAAAAATTACTAACTATGTCATGTGGTGATTTGCCTCGTTTGAACATATTAAATTATATTATTTTAATAAAATTCTCATGATGAGTTTATTTTTTATCTCAAGCTTAAATAAGTCTTATTCTTTTAAATTTTACACAACATTTTTTGTTCTTTACTTATAATTATTATATTTTTTTATTATATAATATTATTATACTTTCATGTAATTTTTTTTGCTTACTAATTGACTTAATATTTTGCTTGTTATCCTTGTAATAATTATCGATAAATATTATTTTTTATTCTTGAGATTTAATATATTTTACGCTTTTATCCTCTTACTCGAAACTATTTTACTATTTAAATCTATTGATAATATTTTTGAATATTATTCAATTATTTATTTTATTTTATTTTAAATTAATTTAAAGTATAAATATTCTCACATTATATCTATTTTTTCTTTATACAGTCTCTTTCCTACTACGAAATTTTCAATTAATATTTTATCTGTAATCAAAATAATATTATATGTGACTTGAAGTTGTAACTCTGATTAATATAAAATATTAATATATAAGCTCTTTGATTATTGTAATCCAAATCTATTAAGTTCTATTATATTTTTTTTGTATTACATGCAATTAAAAAAATTCTCTTTTAGTTTCAAGATACAAAATTTAACTTTTAATTTTAGTTAATAAAATTACTTATATTAGATATTTATTTTATATTTTTTAAAATTTTAATTCTATATCTAGTAAGACTTTAATTTTTGGTGCCACTTTATTTATTATTATTATCCATTACTATCCTTTAATATAATATAATATAGATATATCTAGAAATTTTTTAATCTTAAAAAAATATCTATTTTATTTTAAAAATATTGCTTTACTTCTTAAGTTATTTAAATTTATCAATAGTATTTTTAAGTATTTATTTCACTTTATTTTATTTTCTAAACTAATTCTTAACATAATTTCCAATTTATTTTTAATATTTTTAAGTTCTTATTTTATCTGTTAGACATAAGTTTCATGGTATTATCCACAATATTATCTTTCTCACCATAATAGATAAATAACAACGTTATCATCTCAAAATTAAATAACTTTTATCATTTTTCTTTATGATGAAAGTTTTGATTAATTTCTCTCTATGAATTCCTTATTTTACTATTATATTATTCAATAAGTAATATTATTATATTATTATGTGGCTTTTATTAGCTTGTTTAATTTAATATTTATTTCTACCACACTCATTTTAGTATTAATCATAAAAGCTAATTTCTTATTTGTTTGAATACATTATATCTAATGATAATATTTTCACTATCATTTTATTTTTCTATTTATTTTTTATAAAAATAATAAAATTATGAAATGAAAGAAAACATATCAAGTGGTTTAGTGAATTATTAGCTATCAAAATTTATTTACTATAAGAATGTGAGTCAATTTTAATTTATGTCTACCATAAATTAAATTTGATCAAATCCAAGTTGTTTTAATAATTATTAAAATTGTCTAAAAATTTATTTAGATTATGTCTTGAAAATGCTACTTACATTTTTTAATATGCCACTTGGCTTAATGTCATGCCTCACTATATATATATATATATATATATATATATATATATATATATAGAGAGAGAGAGAGAGAGAGAGAGAGAGAGAAAGAAGATATAAATATTTAAGTTTTTTATCTTATAAATAATTGTATATTTTATGCAAGATTATTTTACTTCATGAATTTTTAAATTTTTGAAAGTCAATAAATATTTAATATCTTCACTAAATTTTAGTTTTATTTTATATTTTAACTTACTTCAAAGTATAAATAGTCATAGGTTATCTCAAGTTATATCTTTTTTTTTCTATTATAGTTTTTTAATTAATTTTTTATCTCCATAATTCTACCTAATTTAGAAGAAATTTTATGAGGGATATATATATATATATATATATATATATATATATATATATATATATATATATATATATACTAATCTTATGGTATGCGCGTTGCATGTATCCTATCTTAATGAATGCAAAACTTTTAGAAAGTTATAATGTGTTTGAGTTTATAAACTAAATTCCTAAAAAAATATAAATTTAAAAAAGTGATGATTTATCTTATTTAGCTAGATTTTAAAAAAAAAATTTAAAGCAACAATTAGATAAGTATCTTTTTCATATTGTGATGAAGGCTTATCACCCTTGAGATGAACTCAATCGTTATAAATTATAATTTTAAAAATTTATTTAAATTATTCAATTTATATTCAAGTATTAGTCACCTATGACAATTTTTTTTGTTACTTCCTTTTAAATTTTTGGAAGGAAATATAGAGCGTGTATCTTAATTCAGTTTTTCTCACCTATATATCTATTAAAATGTAAAATCTCTTGAATCTAAGAAGATAAGTAGACAATGTCATCCAAAAAGTATAAAATTATATTTCTTACTAATATAAGCTACTAAATACTGTAAAATGCCTTTTGTACAAAGCCTATACAGTCATATATAACCAAACACAATATATTTATAGTAAAATCAAATACGATAAAATTAAAATAAGACCAAATACCATAGTTTAAAATAAGCCAATGGAGTCTCATCTTATATAAGAGCGGACAACAAAACTATTATCATAATTACAAACTTAGATTGACCCAATCAACTATTTATCTAACTTACAACATGAAAAAATTGGAACAATAAACTAATATTTGAGGTGTTTATATAACAAAAAAATATCTTTATAATAAAAAATCTCACAAATACATTTCAGAATAAAAAAAAATACACCAACACTGCTCATTTGATTCTAAGTGCATTAGAAACAAATGAATAAACATAAAAAGCAAGTTAAAGAAAAATAGGAACTTGACTACTCATGTAGACCTTCATTTATAAATTTTACAATACACAATAAAAATACAGACATGGCATGATATACAATGATTCAAAAATTTATGTAAAATTTATAAATAAGTAATTTTAAACTGGTATCGTACATGAAATATTATAGTTAAAAATCAAAACTGACAAGCACAAACAAATAAACCTTTCAGATGTTGACAAACAATGAAAAACTGGCTTCATTTTGTAGAAGTGTTCCTCCTTATTTTAAATGGTTTTCATTTTACAATTCTAGAAAATAAAATTTTAAACCTAAACTGACATCAATTACTTCACCAAAAATTGACTACGTATCTTACGACAATTATGGTAGAAGAATATTAAACCTTGTGACATTAATTGCTTCTCCTTATTGGACTCTGATTTGAAAATTTTGAAAAATTAAAAATTAGCTTTAAATTATATCCTACTGTTATGAAATAATATAAGAACAAGAACAATAGAGAGAAAAGTAGAGAGAGGAGTATTCTTATTGATACTTAGGGATGGTTTACAATGGGGCAAGACCCCTCTATTTATAGGCATATAAAAAACTTAACCTCAAAGTAAAACTCTTCTATAAGATAGACATTCACTCTAATTAGAGTTCTATTTATAACACTCCCCCTTGAATGTCTATTCAATAATGTGCCTCGTTAAAACCTTAACTAAAACAAAACCCAATGGGAAGAAATTAAAGAAAAGGAAAAAGAGTACACATGTTTGAATATGCGCCTATTGGTTGCCTCGTTAAAAACCTTGCAAGGAAAACCCAGTTGGGACAAAACCTTGTAAGGGAAAAAGAGTGCAACGCGCATTAACTCCCCCTGAATAGAGCATCAATTCACATACTTGAGCATTTGAATTCCAATTTTGTGCACCATCTTCAAAACGATCTTTTGTAGAGATTTGATAAATAAATCAACCATATTGACTTGAATAAATATTCCGCACCTTGAAATTATCATTCTTGATAGATATGAACATCTTCATATAATGCCGTGAAATGACTCTTCATAATCTCCATAGGGGTATTCTCGATGCCATCATGCTTATAGTTATAGCAATATACATATGTACACAAATTGTACTTAGGATGTGGTACTTCAGGACCAAGAATTGTATATGCTTCAAGCAACTTAAAACTTTCAAGTTACGTCATATAATAGACTTTAGATGCATATCAAGTTTTCATGTCATGCCAGACAAATAGATATCGAAAACTGATTACACATACCTTTGCCTTTACACTTTCAAGTATTTGAACTACATGTCCAAAACTACATGTCTTTCATATGGATTCAATTCTTCTTGAATTGTATCTCTTCTATTTGGCCAATATTTTGTTTGTATTCGACAAAGACAAGATCCTCATCGATATTTGGCGCTATTATAGATGTCGTCGACAATCATTTTATATCGGTTTCAGTCAATTTTCATAAAGACATAACATGGAGATCTCTTCATTCATACATTCAGGTACCTGAATCTCTCATGAGATTTTATGAAGTGTTATGTCATGTGATCTTCTGGATCACTTGCCTCCTTATTATGATCACTTTGATCATTTGCTCATCTTCTTTATTAAGAAGTTCCTTTTGAAACCGATTTGTCTATACGCTTCAGGCGTATCCAAGACTTTGTCCTTCTAGGACTTAATATGAGCATTTGCAGTGAGAATATAGTTACATTCTTTGGGTCAGCAAATGCGTGTAGCATGCTTTGCAATATGTTGCAATTGAATTATCCCTTTTATGAACTTCAGGTTCATATTATGGTATTCGAGGATCTATATATACAAATGATAATTCATCTCATGTAACCTTTTCTCAAGTGTTTATCATGTCTCCCCCTCATGTTAGAAAAGCTAACTTGTTTCCTCAACTTTGAGAAATCATCTTTGTGCATTATCATGTCAATATACACAGCACATTAATAATAAGATGAAATTATTTGGTTCCTGACCCTGAACCACTTGTGAGGGGAGAATATACTCTCGTATACAACATATATCAAACTGATATATATAACTTTGTTCTCATAAGAAACAGTTTAGCTATTAAGTGGAGGCACTCAATAATTATCTTGCTAAACCAACTTTGATATAAACCAACTTATCAAGATGAACTATCTTGAGTAGAAAATCTGGAAATAATGCTCGAAGTTATATTACTGAGCAATTTACCTCGCAAGCACCGGCCAGGCTGCGGGTCAATAACAATTGCGCATGTAACCATTTCGTAGATGCATTATATGTGGTGTACATGGCAGGTGAATGGGCCCATATTCACCTTTGATATTTCCAGAATTTATGGGCTTCAACCCGAACTCTTTAGTTGGTCAGTTCATTAATGAGAACAAGTAATACAAGAGAATTCGTAAAGAACTTTCTAGTTCTTTAATATTCACCCATGTGAGTTCTCTATTATTGCACATCATACTTAAAATGAGATGGCTAACCCGAATGCCAACTGAATAAATTATCAATATTGATAAGTTCATGTTTACACCATGACATATGTAATTCTCAATAAACTTCAGGTTTATTATGGTATGGGTTTTTATACCAATACATATCCACTTTATTGTGGCATTCTTTTGTTTGTGTAGTACAAACTGGAGAACGAAGCGGGTAGCTTTTCATATACAAATTATCCCGCTACAAGTTGTAGTAATAGAAGATATCAAATCTTTCCTTTATTTATAGTCTCAATATAATCAGCGCTTTCGCGTGTACTTTGGAAACTGAATAAGTTTCTTTGAGACTTACTACAGCACACTACTCAATTGTGTTTCTCCAACATAGTAATAATTGGCTCTTCTAGAGCTCTCAATTAATTTTGTACTACCACAAATTCATCAACATCCATGTGGTGAATATCTCCTTTAAAGAGAAAGTTATACCATTATGGTCATGTCAAAATTATATGCAAAATATGTTTCTTGCATTATTATTGTCCTTTGGTAACCACATTGACAAATTATTTTGGCGTACAATAGGTACGTGACCAATGACCATTCACGCCATAATAATGACTTCATCTCAAACCTCCTTTTAGGGGTGAGTGTGGTATCTTCTCAAACCTCCTTCCAGGGGTGAGTGTGGTATCATCTCAAACCTCCTTCTAGGGGTGAGTGTGGTATATTCGATACCAATTTCATGTTCATATTCTTCCAATAATGAATATGTATTCATAAATCAGATGTTGTCACATTCACTGCAGGGATATGTGATTTTGTTATCCTTTTCAAATCTGTATGCGTCTGGCATTCGATTTGCTATTATTTGCAAATGGATAATATTTTGTGCCTCTTTTTCACAAATAGAGGTATGTGGATCAAGATGAGATAATGATGCATTTTTCCACAAAATTTCCCGTTTGGTTTCACCAACTTCTCCCCCTAATTTTGGGAAAAGTGTCTCATCGAATTGACAGTCTGCAAATCGTGCAGTGTACGAATCCCCTATCAATGTTTCGAGGTAGCGAATAATGGAGGGCGATTCAAAACCCAACATATATTCCTAACCTTCTTTGCAGACCCATTTTGGTGCAATATGGCGGTGCTACAGGCACATTTACTGCACATCCAAAAATTCTTAAATGGGATATATTAGGTTCATGACCCAAAACTAATTGCAACGGGGAATATTTGTGATAATTCGTCAGTCAGAGACGAACTAGCATTGCTGCATGCAAAATGGCGTGACCCCAAGCCGAAGTGGGCAGCCGACGAATTAGCATTGCTGCATGCAAAATGGCGTGACCCCAAACCGAAGTGGGCAGCCGACGAACTAGCATTGCTGCATGCAAAATGGCGTGACCCCAAACCGAAGTGGGCAGCCTCGTTTTCATGAGTAGATGAAGTATTCAAGATTATTCTCATCTATTGTCTCAACATGATATCCATTTTGAATGATATCTTTAAAAACTCAACAAGTTCCTTTTTAGACTTGGAGGAGAACATTTTGACGGATATCATTAAGACTCAACAAGTTCCTCTTAGACTTGGAGGACAACATTGCATTCTCTAAAATATTGTTCCTTTAGGCAGAGTTATAGTTTCTCTTCAGAAGCCTTCAATCAATTTAATTCCCATGGTTTGACATACAAAAGAAAATATATGAACATGAGAATATACAAATCTGTTTGCTTCATATTTAAACAATATTTTCAAAATCTGCTGAGGTTATTCGACTAACAAAATCAGATAGTTGACTATCATGCCTTGCGGAAAAGTCCAGTTTTAATGCGAAATATTAGATAGTCGACTAACTAAGTTGATAGTCGACTATCTTAGTAAACAGTCATCAGGATAGTCGACTATCTAAATCAGATAGTCGACTATCTTAGCTTGCGGAAAAATCCAGTTTTATTGCGAAATATTAGATAATCGAATAACTAAGTTGATTGTCGAATAACTTAGTAAACAGTCATCAGGTTATTCGAATAACATAGCTTGCGGAAATTTCAGTTTTTAATACGAAATATTAGATAGTCGACTAACTTATTAGTTAATCGACTAACTTTGCTGGAAAATAAAAATTTCTTCGAAATTTAAGCATATTGAAACATTCTAAATAACTAATACTAACATTATATCATAAACTAACTAATACGAGCTGATACTAATAACTATTAGTTTATTCACTAACTATTACAAATAAGTGAAATAAAATCAAACAATTCCATCTTCCTTCATCACAGATCCATCACCAATTAGGTGGTCAATTTTCCCCTCAGGGTGCTCAAAGAAGTCTGCCACATCCAAGTGGGTGATGTCAAAATTGTCGTCAGAGACAAAATTTGTTTCAGGGCATTTACTCTTTAGAGATGCTTGACAAGGCTCAACCAAATGTCTTGGTACACGGCAAATTTTCGCCCAGTGCCCTTTTCCACCGCAACGATAACATATAGTTTATGAACTATTTGCTTTTGGATTCTCATCATATCGTGCTTGTGGCAGAGTGACCAACTTCAGGTTGTCATATCTCTCCTTTAAGCCATTCCACAAGATAGGTGGATCTTTGACTATGATATATTCAATTTTCAAACCTTCATCAAGGTGATGGCGCAAGTAAATCAAGGCCTTAGCACAGTTTCAAACCTTCATCAAGGCGATGGCGCAAGTAAATCAAGGCCTTAGCACAGTTTCAAACCTTCATCAAGGTGACGGCGCAAGTAAATCAAGGCCTTAGCATAGTCTTGGGTGGATGCGTTATTTCTGTCTTTAATGGCGTCTCCAGGACCCATTGCATCCAAATGGATTTCAGCATCCAACACCCATGTCATATAGTTCTTGCCCGAAATTTCAAGGGCAACGAACTTTCTTTTCATAATGTCAGACATAAAACAAAATTACATCAAGAGCGTGTTCATACTTACGGGCTCTATTGCAATTATCACATTCACTTCAGGGAATGGATCATAATCATCTGTATGTGCTATACACAATCTCATGTCAAATATTACTTTCATAAAGTGAAAGATTATTTTGAGAATCCTTATTGTTCTCATTACCACAATAATGACGATTATAATTTCGTCTATTGCCACGTCCACATCCATTGATACCTTCACGGTAATAATTTTGTCTTCTTTCAGACTTATCACATACTGCTACCACATTCTCTAAAGGGAATGAAGCGAATTCAATTGGACGGATTTTTAATTCTTTGCCCACAATCATACATGAATTTGATCATGGCAAGGCATAGAAATTTTACCACTTCATGTGAGTGTAATTTCTTACGAACTCCATTAGAGTTATAATCAAACTTTGTTGTCTTTGTTTGTATATAAAATCAAATCGTAGAATTTCAATAATTTGAAAGGGAAAAGTAAATTACTTACCTTTAAGGTATACCAATAATGTTGTGATATCAAATATACCTCTTGTGTAAATTCCTTTTTTTCTCTCACGTTTTTCTCTTTCTGTTTCTGTTTCTTTCTTCTTTGTTTTTCCTTTTTGTCCGTATAGAAATTTTTGGGATTTGGTTACGGCAGAACCTCACGTGAAACCCTACACAAACAAAAGTTAAGACAATCGAAAATTTCAATTGGTTAGAGACTCGTGCTGATAACGTGTTATGAAATAATATAAGAACAAGAACAATAGAGAGAAAAGTAGAGAGAGGAGTATTCTTATTGATACTTAGGGATGGTTTACAATGGGGCAAGACCCCTCTATTTATAGGCATATAAAAGACTTAGCCTCAAAGTAAAACTCTTCTATAAAATAGACATTCACTCTAATTAGAGTTCTATTTATAACACTACGGCAATTATAATCAAAAGAAAAGATACTAAACATAAACTAACATTACTTGCTGAGCAACTTTGGTAAAAGAATCATAAACCTAAAATAACTAACATTATTAAGATTTGTGTTTAAATGTTCGGCATTTGAATATTTTACATGCATGTCTACTTTCATTGAATGAACTTTTCTGTCTTCTCTTTAGTGTTGATCTCATGAAAATTATTGCTTATCACGATCAACATCCTAAATGCTACGTATTTGAATTTATTTTCAATTGGTAAAATTAATATAAAGTAAAATATTAGTTGATTTTAAAGTTTTTAATATTAGGATTCCTACCTAGTTTAATAAAATGTAATGAGTAAAATTTTAGTTTATTCTAAAGTTCTAAATATTATAAAAGTAACTTAATAACTTGTGTGTGACAACTATTTTTTATAGAGTAAAACAATTAAAAGCAATAAATTAATAGAAAAGAATCTAAAAAAATAGAAAAAAATAATCCGTTAAAACCCTTCTTCTTCGTTTCTCTCGGCGCACGTTAGTTAACGTACGCCGAGCTCGTATCAATGGCGAGAGGGAGAGGGTGAGGTAGAGGACGACTCCGGAAGATTCCGATTACAACAATTGAGAGAGTAATAACAACCATAAACCAGCCATCTATGGAGAAATCAACCACCATGATCGCATCTGAGCAAACTGTAGAGCCTTCAGACGAAGGTGAGAATGAGGCAACCAGGATGACTTTGCAGCAACCTAATGTGTTAAGGAGACGGATCGAACCTGCCCAGCTTCGATTGAAGCAGCTTTAGCTCCGATGAAGAAGATAACCAGTGAAGGTGCATACATGCAGAAGCCTATGCAGGTCCAAACCCATCCAGTGAAGGAAGTAGCGGAGCAATCGGAGGAAATTTCAAACAAAACAGAGGTACCAAAGCAGAACTGGGCTAATCTCTTTCAGAAAAACAGATTTGCATCTAACGGTATGGCTCTAGAATACATACCTCCGATAATGATCGATGGTCAACCAATAGGGAAACTGAACAAATCAGAGGTGGAGGAGGAAGAGAATAAGTGGAAATGTGCGCTAATTGTGTATATCTTAGGGGAAGGTCCTGGGTTCAATGCGATGAAGAGATTCATAAACCTCCATTGGGCGCATGTTCCAAAGCCAGACTTGTTTTCTCATGAGGAAGGATACTACACAGTCAAGTTCAGAACAATTGATGATGCTAAAGAAATTCTTTGTGCTGGACCTCACTCTATAGCAAACAGACCCATGATTCTTAAGCAATGGTCACCAGACTTTGACTTCACAGAGGAATTCCCTGTTGATATCCCTCTATAGGTCAAGTTCCCTAAACTTCCCATGTCTTGTTGGGGAATGAGATCGCTAAGCAGAATTGGCAGTGTCTTAGGGAAACCTATCTTTGCGGATGAATGTACAACCAAACAGTCTAGAGTATCATATGCTAGAATGCTTATAGAGATGAATGTTACTAAAGAACTACCTAGAGAAATATGGTTAATGGATGCAAATGGGAGGAAATTTTTACAAGAAGTTGTTTATGACTGGAAACCTTCTTATTGTGAAAAATGTCTAATGGTTGATCATAGCTGCTTGGCCCAAATGAAGCAGAAAACACACCAACCTACTCAAGTGAAGAAGGCTAAAGTGACTTAAGAATGGAGAACCATGGATCCAGTACAAACTGATACTATCCAGAATGAGGTACCACATCAACAGAATGATCAACATGAGACAAGTCTGAGCAATGAGATCCATAGAGAGCCTAATGACTCTCCAACACTGGTGACAGAGAAGACTAAACAAGAAGAGAAAGGGAAGAAAGTTCAAAGTCCTGAATTCAACCTCATCGACTTTTCACTTTTATCCCCTATTGTTGTTAGCAATCGTTTTGAAGCAGTCTCCAATAGTAGAGTTGAGATCCCACCAGGAGATAGAGGAGGACCAAGTAACTCCTAAAAGTGGTTAGTCTGGAACATTAGAGGTGTAAATAAAAGGTACAAACAAAAAGAATTTAGGGAGTATATAAGAAGAAATAATATTAATCTTGTTGGTTTGTTAGAAACTAAGGTTAAAGAAAAAAATGCAGGAAGAATTGCTAAGCTGTTTGGTTCCTGGTTGGGGTTTCCTAGCAAATTATAAAGGTTATCTAAATGGTAGAGTGTGGATCTTATGGGACACAAAGTTGCTCAGAGTCACTGGTATCCAGGAGGAGGCCCAATTGATACATTGTAAAGTCAGAAGCAACATTGGGGATGTCACTTGTTATCTAACTGTGGTATATTGACATAATGGGGTGGACCAGAGAAGATCTTTATGGAGACATCTGCAGGATTACTCAACTTCTATTAATGAGGCATGGTTAGTTGCTGGAGATTTCAGTGTTGTGTTATATGCCAGTGATAGACAATCAAGTAATCTTGTTAAGTATTCAGAGACTCAAGAGTTTACTCAATGCATACAACAGGCTGGGCTGCCAGAACTACCTTGGAAAGGTGATTATTTCACCTGAACAAACAGGCAGACAGGCACTGATAGAGTATGCAGTAGACTGGATAGAGTATTTCGTAACTATGAATGGATGATCAAGTGGAGCCATGTGGAAACGTTATATGATCATCCCCTAATCTCTTATCATAACCCTATGATAGTAACATTGGCAGACTCTACTAGGAAAGGTAAGATACCTTTCAAATTTTTCAATGCATGGACTGAACATGAAGACTTTTAGCATCTGGTGGAAGATAACTGGCCCTGTAACAATCTGGGCTCTATGAAATTAGTATGGTTCAAACTCAAATCATTAAAAGGTCCCCTAAAGTCTTTAAATATTAAAGATTTTAAGAATATTGCTCAGAGAATTGACCATAGCAGACAAGAATTGAAAGACATACAGAATCAAATGGCACTGGCATACAATGATGAGTTGCAGCATAAAGAGAAAGAAATAGTATTGAAGCTGGAAAGATGCTCGTTGATTGAAGAAAGTATCCTACAACAGAAGGCTAGAGCAAAATGGATTCAACTTGGAGACTCTAACAACAAGTACTTTTCTTGTGTCCTGAAATAAAGAAACCAATACAAGCAGATCACAGAACTTACTATAGCAAGGGGTCTTAAAGTTACTACACAAGCAAGCATTGAAAAGGAGATACTGACTTCTATAAGGCATTAATGGGCTCATCAGCTACTTCGCTTCCAGCCATAAACAGAATGTATATGACCAATGGTCCTATCTTAACACAGCAACAGAGAAGAGAGCTAAGTGCTTATATAACTGAGCCTGAAATTGTGGAGAGCTTAAAGGCAATTGGGGATGTCAAAGCTCCAGGAATTGATGGATATAATGCAGTATTTTTCAAGAAAGCCTGGAACATCATTGGCAAGCAGATCATTAGTGAAACCAAGGAGTTCTTCCAAACAACCAAGATGTATAAGCCAATAAATTGTGCCACTCTTACATTAATCCCTAAAGTCCCCAGCCCAACCACAGTTAAAGAGTGTAGACCAATTGCATGCTGCTCAGTTTTATATAAAATGATCTCCAAAATCCTAGCCAACAGACTTCAGAAGATCATGCCTAGTATCGTTTGTGAGGCTCAAGCAGCCTTCATTCCAGGCAGGAAGATTGCAGATAATGTCATCCTGGCTCACGAATTGATCAAAAACTATACCAGAGCCAATGTGACTCCCAGATGCATGATAAAAATTGACCTTCAAAAGGCTTATGATTCTGTTGAGTGGATCTTCTTGCAACAAGCCATGGAGGGATTTCCAACCAGGTTCACTAACTGGATCATGGAGTGTGTCCAAACAGTAAGTTATACAGTGTTAACTAATGGGGAAACAACAGAATCATTTAAAGCTGCTAAAGGCCTCAGACAAGTAGATCTAGTATCCCCATTCTTATTTGCAATAGTCATGGAGTATCTTAGCATATCACTGGTTGAATTAAGGAAAGATCAAGCTTTTCTATATCATCCTAGATGCAAAAAGCTGGGCATTACTCACATAAGCTTTGCTGATGATCTGCTCTTATTTTCTAAAGGAGATATCAAGTCTGTCACTGCCATGTTCCAGTACTTTTCCCAATTCACTGAAGCTTCAGGATTGAAAGCTAATCTGAGCAAAAGCTCAGTATATTTTGGAGGGGTTAAGCAAGAAGTACATCAGAAGATTACTGATCATCTTAGCTATGTTCATGGAGAAATACCTTTCAAATACCTAGGCATTCCTGTATCCACCAAGAATATGTCACTGATTCAATGGCAACCTTTAGTGGAAAAGATCACTGCTATCACATCTTGGACTGCCAAGAAACTGTCCTATGCTGGGAGGCTGCAAGTTGTTCAATCAGTGGTATTTGGTATACAGGCATACTGGGCTCAACTCTTCATCATCCCAACTAAAATACTGGAGCTAATTGAAGCAATCTGTAGAAGCTTCATCTGGTCTGGATCAAATGTCATCACTAAAAAGCTCATATATCTTGGGAAAGAATGTGTATTCCTAAATCAGCTGGTGGATTGAATCTCATTAACTTAGCTCTGTGGAACAAGGCTGCAATTGCTAAACTCTGCTGGGATTTGGCTCACAAGAAAGACATGCTGTGGGTAAAATGGATTCATGTTGTCTATATGAAGCTGCACCAATTGGAGAACATGCCTATTCTCAGACAAGCTAGTTGGATGGTTAGAAAGATCATAGTAGCAAGAGATGTGCTGCAACAACACCAAGGCCTTAATATGCAAGTGTGCTCTATTAGATAAATTTATCTACTTCAGGTTGGTCAATTGCCGAGAGTCCCTTGGAAGAACCTAACTGTTCAGAACTGTGCCAGACCCAAAGCTGTGTCAATTTATAGTTAGTACTTCATAACAGGCTTCCAACCAATGATAGGTTAACATATTGGGGAATTAATGTTGACCAGAACTGTGTGCTGTGCCAAAATCATGCAGAATCCAGAGAACATCTATTCCTTACATGTCCATATTCAACAGACTTAAGGGAGCAAACACTGTCCTGGATTAGAGAAGACCATCCCAGAATGTAGAACTGGGACCAGTACCTCCAGTGGATAGTTAGTAAAGAAAAGGAAAGTCTTGTAGAGCTAACATCTTCAAAATGGTAATTGCAGAACTATGCTATACTTTGTGGCTGGAGAGAAACTCGCGGATATTTGAGAATGCCTTCCGTAGCAGTGATACATTACACAGGGAACTAGCCTATATTTGTAATGTTAGAGGAACTCCTAAAGTTAGACAACAGATGAAGCAATTTCTCTTGTAAATATAGTTAAGATTAGTATATGTCAGTTGTGGTGAAATAGATTAGATGAGATAGTCAGCTGCGTATAAGCTGGACTATGATTATGTGTCGTAACATCTTTGGTGATTAATAAAATTCTTAATTACCAAATATAAAATAGAAAAGAACGAAGATTTATATATAAGTTGTATATATCGTATTGTATAAGCACATAATAATCTGTAAAATATCAAATATTAGAAAAAATATATATATAAGGTATTATAGTTATGATACAAAATCCAAATAAGGAAAAAGATTTAAAGGTTAAAATTCTCATCGATTTGAAAGTCATAAATATTAAGACTTCCTATATAGTTTAAATTAAAAAAGATTTAGTAACCAAACTTTTAAGTGATTTCAAATTCCTAAAAATTAGAAAAATAATTAAATGACTATTTTGTCTAGTGTAAAATTAATGTTTAGAGGGTATAAAAGGCGAACGATATTTAGCTAAGGACCTTCGTGCTTTTAATATAGTATAGCTCTCTATATATATATAAAGAGAGAGAAATTAGATTTGTCTAAGATATATTTAGATTGTGCATAAATTTCATTAACCTACTTCCCTTAATATAGATATGTTAGGGATATAGTAGATATGCCCTAGATCCAATATCATATTTGATAACTTGAACATATTTTGTGAACGTCATTTGATATAAAATATATGGCATTTGATACTCTTTGATCATTATTATCAATTGTTTGATTATTTTGATAAGGTCCTTGATTAAATTTTGAGATTTGTCATCGTGATAGAGATCATGATAATGGGAGCAATGTCTTTTACAATTTAATCTAAATATGTTCTTGATCGTAGGATTATTAATTTGGACATTAGTAATCCAGCTAGATCAATATTTATGTGATCGTCTTTATCGGATAAAGATTAGTTGATCTCATTAACTGAATCACATAGATAGATGATGCATATAGAGATATGATCATTGAACCGACTCATTGGATAATTCCTAATGGTTAGAATTACTGTAACTGTCAATAAGATATTTTCTTGAAGAATGTGATGTAACTATTTCCTTTGACTTGAGATCGTCATAGTAATTGACAAGTTATTTATTGTGCTTTGATACTAGACACCTATGGCCCTAGGGCGATAGTTGAAAGGATATTGCGTACGATTAAATACTTGTAGAATTAGTGATTGATCAGGACGGAATCTGTCAACTCTTGGTAATGAGTTTAAGCTCCATGTTGTCATGAATTATAAACGACCAAACTAAGATCTTGGCCAGGGCAATTGAACGAAAGAAGAAATGAGTTTCTTAGGTCATTCAATGGTCGATTATATTTGACGTGAACACATAGTTGATCGCCTATTAGGATTTGACAGTTGAACCATATCCTAGGGTGATCCAGAGCTATAAGGACAGAAGGAATTACTACATTATTCTTCTACTGGTTCTTGAGAGTAAATTATATACTTCATGCTATCCGGTCGTTAAGGAGTGTTGCTAGACGCCACCCTTGATTAGTATAGTGATATGATCAATTTACTACCGGTTTAGTATTGAACCTATGGGGTCGCACACTAACGAGTGTTCTGATCTTTGCTAAAGGATTAATTAACTTATTATTTGATAATTAAATTAAAGAATTTGATTAGTCAAATAAATTTAGTTATTAGTCCAAATGAAATATTATTATATTTTTTTGCTAGCGCAAAGATTATAATTAATATTGTGAATAAATTGAAGTTTCTATTTGGAATAGAAATTAAAATATATCTCTTGGTTGAAATATATGTGATATACATATTTAATACTTATATTATATAAGAAAATATTATATCGAATATTAATACAGTATCCAATTTGTAATTGGATTGAAAATCCCACGAGAAGACGTCGGCTACATAAAATCCATTTGTTATGGGATTCTAATTTCCTGTTGGCAAAGTACCAATTAGTAACTTATAAGGAAAATCCAATTTTTGAATTGGTTTGATATTACTATCCAACTTTAGAATTGGACAAAAAAAAAGAAGTCTATAAATTTGTGGCACTTCTCACGTTAAAATAGAGCCCTACGAAATAGACCTATTTCAGTCGTCCAGACTACGGAAAATTTTAGAGTTCTTTATCTTGAGAAGAAAACTCACTTTGTGAAGTGAGATTACAATACAAAGCCAGGAGAGAAAATATAATTATAAGAAAAGTGTTTCTTGTTCTTTTAATTTGAGTTGAGATTTTTGAGAAAAATTTCAACACAATATTCTCGTTCAATTTGTTCGCCGGTTTCATTGATCAAAGCGTTGATAGCAAAGATCGGTCTCGGTGTGGATACGCATAGAGTCTTCGCACTATCGAAGAATTTTGAAACGAGAATCTCTTCACCAGGTACGTCTTTGATCCGATCTTTGACATGTAAATAAATTTTAAACATGAAAAAATCTACCTAGGATTGTTATTGTCTTCCGTTGCGTATTATGAACACCCTTATGCAATCCTTCAGTAGTATCAGAGCCGTGGTTTATTGTGTCTAAAATTTATTTACGAAATATTTTAATATTATATTTGAAGAGTTCAAACCATAATAGATGTGCCTTGTGCAATAGTCAAATTGTTTGAATGATGATATTATTTTATTGTGGATAAAATGTGCATTCGTATGACTATTGAGATCGTTGATAACTTGAATTTGAAATTTTGTATTAGATACAACGGGAATCTATAATAGGTTACATGATTCTATTATTAATTTAATTGTTATTAGTTCATGAGATGTTAATTAATAATAATATTCTAGCATGAATTCTTTTTATGTGATATATAAGATAAATATGTTAGGGGATGTTGAATTTTGTTTTATGTCATGTGCTTGCTCATTACATAATTTTGAATTATTTATTACATGTGATGTAAATTAATTTAGGGCTAAGCATGTAGACAATTGAACTAAATTCACATGCTATAAAAAATTCGATTTTCGTGTTATTAAAAATAGTTTTTGTGACAATTCCCTCTTATTAAAATTTTGAGTTCTTAAGTAATAAAATATAAGATATTTTACTATAAAGCTATCCATCAAGGTAATTAATTTTACTTACTTCTTGTTTATAAGGAGCGGCCTGACTACCAGGAGACTTATAGTTCGAGAATATGTTAAAATTATTTATTGCATTAGATGTATGGTTGAAAGAATTATTCAATTTTACACTAAACGCCCCCGGGGAGTATAAAATTTAATAAGTTCTTTGCAATCATGATGGTTGAACTCAACTATGCCAATAGGAACGACCTGACTACCAGGGGACTATTTGACATAGAGCTATTTAAGGAAATTGTATGGGGATACAATTGGTAAGAGTACCTACCTTTAAAATATAAGTGAGAAACGACTTGATTACCAAGGGGCTCATACATATTGTTAAAGGATTCCTTTACTCCACTAAAAGAAATAAAGATTTCGTAAACTATAATGAGGGTAAATAGTTTAAAATAATTAGTGGAAATATCATTTAGATAAAAGTCCATGTCTTTATGATATATGCAAATATGTTCTTATATTACTGCTTTTTCTTTTCTATATTTTAGATTTCTCAATATGTCTGCTATATCACTGCGTGGAATACTTGAGACCAACAAGTTGGTAGGACCAAACTTTGATGATTGGTACAGAAATTTGAGAATTGTTCTCATGCATGAAAAGTTTATTGATGTGATCGATAAGCCCGCCAAGGAAGTCCCATATGTAAATGATGATGATGCTACCAAGATTTATCAGAAATACTTGGAAGAATGTCTTACTACCAAATGCATCTTTCTCGCTTCTATGAATTCTGAACTGCAGAGGAAACATCAGGATATGGATCCAACTGCAATTATTGAACATCTTAAGAAGTTGTTTGGTACACAAAGCAGGACAGCTAGATACCAACTATCTAAGGCTTTATTTGGATCCAAATTGACTGGAAACTCACCAGTTGGACCCTATGTCAATCATATGATTGATCTTATTGAAGAACTTGAGAAGTTGGGGTGCAAACTGGGTAAAGAGCTTTCTCAAGATTTGATCTTGCAGTCACTACCAGAATCTTTTTCACAATTTGTTATTAATTTTAATATGAATAAAATAGATTGTGATCTTCATGAGATGCTTAACATGTTAATTGATTATGAGAATCAACTTGCATCTGAGAAGAAGAAAGGAACTATCATGTTGGTTGGGAACTCTTCTAAGAAGAAGGGTAAGGGTAAAAGCAAACCCAAGAAAAAGCCTACTGCGCCCAATGGTGGTGTGACCAAACCCAAAGGCAAAGAAGGCAAAGCTGACCAATCTGATGCTGTATGTTTCCATTGTAAGAAATTAGGACATTGGAAGAGGAATTGCAAAGAGTATCTTGCAACTTTAAAGGACAAGAAACAAGGTAAGACTTTAATGAAAAATATTTTCAAGGTTTCTTTAACTACTACTAATTCTTCATTGTGGGTATTAGATACTGGCAGTGGTTATAACATCTGCAATATGTTGCAGGGGTTCCAGATAAGTAGAAATTTAAAGAAAGGAGAAATTAATCTACAAGTTGGAAATGGTGCAAAAGTTGCGGCCGTAGCTGTAGGATCAATTTCTTTAATTATGCCTACGGGCAAAGTACTGATGTTGGATGATTGTTATTACGTTCCTAAATTCGTTTCGAACAAAATTTCAGCTTCTATGTTAGACAAGCGTGGTTTTCGCATTAATATAGGCAATGGTGTTTGCTCTATTTATTATAGTGATAATTAATATGTGAATGGATATCTCCAACATGATGTTTATATCTTACCTAGTATGAATGCTAATTCGATTATGCATGTTTCAAGTCTTAAGAGGAAAAGAGATGATGTTCGAGAAATACACTACATTGTCCCTCGAATTGAAGAAAACAAGTAGGAGTGATCAAGAGAAGTTGTCCCTCGTGATCAATCCGAAGCGCTACTAACTCTTCTTGACGATCAAGTAAATCACAAGGAGGTCCACATCATCCTGCGCTCGAGAAATACGCTGCTTCAGCCCTCGAATCAAGGAAAACAAATTAGAGACAAGAATCAGGGGATACATAGAGTTGTACTCACAAGTTTTACTAAAAAAAGCATTTTTCTTTACATTTGTTTCGTGATTTCTCTTTTTATTTTTAGATTCGAAATTCTTCGTTTTTTCTCCCTTTTTCTGTGAGGCAAAACCTCACCACACTACACTACACTTCGACACAAGAGAAGAGGACCGGGCGCTTTCTATCTTCGGGATAGGAGTTGGCGGTCTTCTTTAAGAGAACTTCAATCTAAAAAGCGGCATTATCCCTTTACTAAATCCCCCCCTCGCTTATCACCATGAACAACACCTTTCCCGATCAATTGGTTTCTAATTATTTAATAAGAAAGATGGCAAATCCTACCATTGTATTTCCTTTTTTCATTTGGATCCTATCAACTTGGAGAGTGTCTAGATTAAGACACTTCTCGTATTCGTACTATCAAGATTGAATCATGTAAATCAAACATACCTTTGGCATTGTAGGCTTGGTCATATTGGAGACAAAAGAATTAACAAGTTGTACAAGGAAGGGTACCTTAACAAGTATGATTTTGAATCATATCCAACTTGTGAATCTTGTCTCAAAGGAAAAATGACCAAATCTCCATTTACTGGAAGTGGAGAAAGAGCTTCTGAATTATTGGGACTAATTCATACAGATGTTTGTGGGCCCATGAAAATTCAAGCTAGAGGTGGATATTCTTACTCCATCACCTTCACTGATGATATGTCTAGATATGGATTTGTATATCTTATGAAACACAAGTCTGAATCTTTTGAAATGTTCAAAAGATTCCGTAGTGAAGTTGAGAAGCAGACTGGTAAAAGTATCAAAGTACTAAGGTCAGATAGAGGTGGAGAATATCTTAGTGAAGATTTTACCAGATATCTCAAAGAGAATGGGATTCTCTCACAGTGGACACCTCCAGGAACACCACAACACAATGGTGTGTCCGAAAGGAGAAATAGAACCTTATTAGATATGGTGAGATCTATGATGGGGTTCACTGATCTTCCAATAAATTAATGGGGATATGCTTTGGAAGCAGCAACATACTTACTTAATAAAGTTCCCACTAAGTCAGTTTCTACAACACCATATGAGATATGGAAAGGATGTAAGCCCAACCTTAAACATATTAAAGTTTGGGGTTGTCCAGCTTATGTTAAGAGACTACAGCTTGATAAACTTGACTCAAGATCTGATAAGTGTAGGTTCATTGGGTATCCCAAGGAAACAAGAGGATATTATTTCTATCACCCTTCTGACCATAAAGTGTTTGTGGCCAGAGGAGCAACCTTTTTGGAAAGGAAATTTCTTTTGGAAGGAAATTATAATGGAGAAATAGAACTTGATGAAGATCAAGAAACTAATGAATCAACACAATATAAAGATCATGAGACCCAAGTTGAAGAACCTTTATTGGATATTTTGAAGTTGCCAAGGAAATTGCCATCTTCAACGGTTGAAGTTCAACTAAATGAAGTTCAAGAACAGGTTAATGAACCAGTTCCAAACCAAATTGAGCAACAACGAAATCCAACACAAGGTGAACAGGTTGTACAAGTACCTCTTCGAAGGTCTACACGAGAACGTCATGTACCAACTAGATTAAATTTATTGGTACAAGATGATTTATCAAATGAGGTTGATCATAATGATGATGACCCTAAGACCTATGAAGAGGCTATACAAAGTTCTGATTATGAGAAGTGGCAAAAGGCCATGGAATCCGAAATGGAATCCATGAAGGAAAACAAAGTATGGACTTTAGTTGAACCTTCAAAGGATATAAAACCTATAGGTTGTAAATGGGTTTTTAAGAAAAAGATTGGAGCAGACGGAAAGGTGGAGACCTACAAAGCACGTCTTATTGCCAAGGGGTATCGTCAGAAAGAAGGAGTCGACTATGACGAGACTTTCTCTCCCGTGGCAATGCTCAAATCTATTCGGATTTTGCTTGCTATAGCAGCATACTATGATTATGAAATATGGCAAATGGATGTGAAAACAGCTTTCCTTAATGGTGAGCTAGAAGAGGATGTGTACATGACACAACCTGAAGGTTTCACATCTTCGTCTGATCATAATAAAATTTGTAAGCTACAAAGATCTATTTATGGATTAAAGCAAGCTTCTCGAAGTTGGAATATTCGATTTAACAAAACAATTGAAAAGTTCAATTTTGTTAGATGCGAAGAAGAACCTTGTGTGTACAAAAAGGTTAGTGGGAGCACAATCATATTCTTAGTGTTGTATGTTGATGATATATAGCTCATAGGGAATGACATACCGGCATTGCAAAATACAAAGATTTGGCTATCTGAACAGTTTTCCATGAAAGACTTGGGAGAAGCAGCTTATATATTGGGAATAAAGATCTATAGAGATAGATCTAGGAAGCTGCTTGGACTTTCCCAGTCTTTGTACATTGATAATATCTTAAAGAGGTATTAACATGGATAATTCCAAAAGAGGCTATCTACCGATAGGCACTGGAATTTCTCTCAGTAGGGAGGATTGTCCTAAAACACCTGAAGAGAGAGAACGCATGAGTAGGATCACGTACGCTAGTGCAGTGGGAGCTATCATGTATACCATGACATGTACACGTCCTGATGTGGCTTATGCACTTGGAGTGACTAGCCGATATCAGGCAAATCCTGGTGAGGAACATTGGAAGGTGGTGAAGACCATTCTTAAGTACTTAAGAAGGACTGAAGACAATTCCTCATCTATGGGGATTCGGAGTTGAAACTTGAAGGTTATACTGATGCAAGTTTCTCTTCGGATAGGGATGATAGCAAATCTATTTCTGGTTATGTATTCACCTTAAATGGTGGTGCAGTGAGTTGGAAAAGTTCCAAACAAGCTACAGTAGCTGATTCAGTGACTGAAGCAGAATATATAGCAGCTAGTGAAGCTGCTAAAGAAGCTGTATGGATGAAAAAGTTCTTAACTGAACTTGGTGTGATTCCTTCAATGGAAGGTGCGGTTCCATTGTTGTGTGACAATACTGGAGCCATTGCTCAAGCAAAAGAACCAAGATCACACCAAAAGTCCAAACACGTTCTGCGAAGGTATCACTTGATAAGAGAGATCATTGAACGTGGAGACGTCAAGATTCAAAAGGTTGATGGAAAGGAAAATGCTGCAGACCCATTCACTAAAGCTCTTGGTGCAAAGGAGTTTGACAAGCACAAGTGGAAATTGGGGATGAAGTACAATAGCGATTGGCTCTAGTGCAAGTGGGAGATTGTTAGGGATATAGTAGATATGTCCTAGATCCAATATCATATTTGATAACTTGAACATATTTTGTGAACGTCATTTGATATAAAATATATGGCATTTGATATTCTTTTATCATTATTATCAATTGTTGATTATTTTGATAAGGTCCTTGATTAAATTTTGAGATTTGTCATCGTGATAGAGATCATGATAATGGGAGCAAAGTCTTTTACAATTTAATGTAAATATGTTCTTGATCGTAGGATTATTAATTTGGACATTAGTAATCCAGCTAGATCAATATTTATGTGATCGTCTTTATCGGATAAAGATTAGTTGATCTCATTAACTGAATCACATAGATAGATGATGCATATAGAGATATGATCATTGAACCGACTCATTGGATAATTCCTAATGGTTAGAATTACCGTAACTGTCAATAGGATATTTTCTTGAAGAATGTGATGTAACTATTTCCTTTGACTTGAGATCGTCATAATAATTGACAAGTTATTTATTGTGCTTTGATACTAGACACCTATGGCCCTAGGGCGATAGTTGAAAGGATATTGCGTACGATTAAATACTTGTAGAATTAGTGATTGATCAGGACGGAATCTGTCAACTCTTGGTAATGAGTTTAAGCTCCATGTTGTCATGAATTATAAACGACCAAACTAAGATCTTGGCCAGGGCAATTGAACGAAAGAAGAAATGAGTTTCTTAGGTCATTCAATGGTCGATTATATTTGACGTGAACACATAGTTGATCGCCTATTAGGATTTGACAGTTGAACCATATCCTAGGGTGATCCAGAGCTATAAGGACAGAAGGAATTACTACATTATTCTTCTACTGGTTCTTGAGAGTAAATTGTATACTTCATGCTATCCGGTCGTTAAGGAGTGTTGCTGGACGCCACCCTTGATTAGTATATTGATATGATCAATTTACTACCGGTTTAGTATTGAACCTATAGGGTCGCACACTAACGAGTGTTCTGATCTTTGCTAAAGGATTAATTAACTTATTATTTGATAATTAAATTAACGAATTTGATTAGTCAAATAAATTTAGTTATTGTCCAAATAAAATATTATTATATTTTTTTGCTAGCACAAAGATTATAATTAATATTGTGAATAAATTGAAGTTTCTATTTGGGATAGAAATTAAATTATATCTCTTGGTTAAAATATATGTGATATACATATTTAATACTTATATTATATAAGAAAATATTATATCGAATATTTATAAAGTATCCAATTTGTAATTGGATTGAAAATCCCACGAGAAGACGTCGGCTACATAAAATCCATTTGTTATGGGATTCTAATTTCCTGTTGGCAAAGTACCAATTAGTAACTTATAAGGAAAATCCAATTTTTGAATTGGTTTGATATTACTATCCAACTTTAGAATTGGAGAAAAAAAAAAAGAAGAAGTCTATAAATTTGTGGCACTTCTCACGTTAAAATAGAGCCTACGAAATAGACCTATTTCAGTCGTCCAGACAACGGAAAATTTTAGAGTTCTTTATCTTGAGAAGAAAACTCACTTTGTGAAGTGAGATTACAATACAAAGCCAAGAGAGAAAATATAATTACAAGAAAAGTGTTTCTTGTTCTTCTAATTTGAGTTGAGATTTTTGAGAAAAATTTCAACACAATATTCTTCGTTCAATTTGTTCGCGAGTTTCATTGATCAAAGCGTTGATAGCAAAGATCGATCTCGGTGCGGATACGCATAGAGTCTTCGCACTATCGAAGAATTTTGAAACGAGAATCTCTTCACCAGGTACGTCTTTGATCCGACCTTTGACACGTAAATAAATTTTAAATATGAAAAAATCTACCTAGGATTGTTATTATCTTCCGCTGCGTGTTAAGAACACCCTTAAGCAATCCTTCAGATAAGCCAGACATGAAACTTTGAAGGTGAAGCAGCAGATGGCCATTTAAAGAACCAAAGCTTATAAAATAACGCTTCAAATTACTATACGCTAGCAGTGCAATTTAATAGTTATAGCATGTTATTATTCTTTTAGGTTAAACCAAGAGTTACTTATTATATGTCAAACTTAACATGATAGTGTAAAAAAAATTATACTGTTAGTCACATAACATAATCTCAAAAAATAGTCACTAGCGTGACAAGAGGCTCTAGATTATTACATATACTAGAAGCTCAGACATAAAATTGATAGAAAATTACACAAATCGGATGTTTAATCACAAGATGAATTAGAGGTCACAAAGTCAAAGTGGATCTATTAATAAGAGGCTTGACTGTTTTTCATCAAACATTTGTTTTCAGTTCATTTCTTCTTGTTTTGGAGCACATTTTGGATGCAGCCCATAATCACAACGTTAGCAGAAGAAAGACCACCCATACCCTATCTCCTTGCACCCACTGCAAAGATAAACTTGCTGATGTATTAATGCTAGTTCATGCTCATTGTGAATTTCATCTTTGCCTTTCTTGGGCCAACCCATTGTATTTTTGTCGAGCCGTTGCTGCAGATTCTTTATGTGTTCTTCTGTGAAGGGATAGGCTCCTGCACCATGTGTCTCTAACAGCTGCCTTACTTGGGTATTCGCAGTGCAGCCACTAGGACTAATTGCTATGGCCACCGGAATGCCTACTATGTTGAATCTGCGCGACAGAAACGCCTTCCTGTCATCTTCGAAAGAGAGTGCTAACCACGGTATACTTGAAAATAAGTTATTAAAGGAAGATTCATCTTGATCACTAGAGATGAAAATCACTTCAAAATTTTCATCTT
Organism: Nicotiana benthamiana; assembly: GCA_034376525.1. Classification (NCBI taxonomy): domain Eukaryota; kingdom Viridiplantae; phylum Streptophyta; class Magnoliopsida; order Solanales; family Solanaceae; genus Nicotiana; species Nicotiana benthamiana. The sequence goes on from CM067330.1 coordinate 71,614,914, forward strand.
TCTTCTTGATTTCTTGGTATGCAGCAATGAGTTTAGGTAGAAATTCTCTACTTGGAAGACTCCACTGAGCTGCAAAATACAGTACAATGTTGTTCCCCACTAGTTTAGACACAGGAACCTAAACAAGAACAGAGAAAAAATAGCATGATTAGCAAACACTCCCCCTTTGAAATGAATTCAGATTTTCAATCTACGAAAACTTACCTTTAAACACCATTTGAAATGACAAAATCTCGGTCTGCAGTAACAAGAATAGACTCTAATGTTTGTGCTTCTAGTTTTTCCTTCTTTAGATTAGCCAAAGTAACAAGCTTTTCTTGTGTGAAAGGAAAGGCTTGATGACCATATTCTTCGACAAGTTTAACTGCATTTTGCTGCAGAGTCTTCCCATCTGGACTAATTACAACTAGCTGCGGTAGAAGTTTATGCTCAAAGTACCTAATAAGTCTCTCACAGTTCTTGTCTTTGAAAGGTAAAGCCAACCATGGCATGGTCTCAAAGCCTTGTTTAAAATCCTCATATTTTTCATCCAGAGAAATTAGCACAGTTTCAAAATTCTTTTGTTTAAGCTTTTTGAATACATCCACTAGCTTCAAGGTGAAATTCTTGCACCCTTTATGAGAAGCCATAGCAAATTATAGGCCAACTGTTTTCCCTTCAAGCTCTGACACAGAAATCTGCAAGCATGTCGAAAATTAAGCACAAAAACCTGAAATGCATAGAAATCATCCAACTTGAGGACAGTTATTACCTTGCTTTCTTGCACTACACAAAAGGGACAATGCTTAATGAATTCTTGACTTGCATAGGTCCTCTATGGTCTTATCTGAGAATATGACATATCGAATAAGAACAAACTCGATCACTGCTCTTATATACTTGTTTGTAGGTTAGGATTAGCAGCATAAAAGGAAAGATTGTGGGCGTGTATTTCTCTGGTTTGTGGTGTGGTTTATGTCGCCAGTTTACACCAAAGTTGGTGGAAGCTTATGAGAATCTTTATCCTAAAGGTGACTTTGAAATAGTGTTCATTTCATCTGATAAAGATAATGAATCATTTAATGAATACTTTGGAAAAATGCCATGGCTTGCTGTTCCATTTTGTGATGCTGAAGCGCGTAAAAACTTAAAGCAGTTGTTCAAAGTAAGGGCAATTCCACATTTTGTGATCCTTGATGGGACGGGGAAAGTTTTGAGCAACGAGGGCGTCAAATTTATCAAACACTTTGGTCCTGAAACCTATCCATTTACATCTGAAAGAATAAATTACTTGAGAGAAGTAGAAGAGAAGGCTAAAGAGAACCAGTCTTTGAGGTCAAATACAGGTCCAATGCTTAATGAATCTTGCACTACACAAAAGGGACAAAGCAGATAATTTCATGGTAGAAGTGTCTCAGAAAGAACGCTTTCAAACCCCACGAGTATGCTTCTTAGCAAATGATTTTGAAAGAAAATTCACATCTAAAGACTGATGGAGTAGGTAAACAAAGCAAAAAAATTGAAAGAAGTGCAGTTTGTCTGCTATCCCCATATTTTCCTTTCAGAGCAATTTTACCATGGAGAAAGTAAAAATTCCTAACCAGATCGACATGAAGTTTTACATTAATTGAAACCAAGATGGACTTAGCTTTTCCGGTCAAGATTAAGTGTCATCATGTCTCATTCATCTAATTCTAAGATCTTTGATCTGACATCTACAAAAGGGAGTGAGCATATGGACTGTAGTACCACAAAGCGATACTTATCAAATGTTCCTTGTAAAGAAAAACATAGTTCTGCATGAATAAGATACGTAGTACAACATAGTCATAAAACAAGATTAAAACCTAAGAACCCATAATAACAAATTAACTTTTGGAACAAACTTCACCATCACAAACCCATCCTTCATTTGGTTTCTTTTCGTCTTTGACTTGCTCCTTTTGATCTTCCTCAGGATCCAAGTTGTTTTCTTTTTTCTCTGCAATTTCTGCCTCAATCTCCTTCATACGCTCCTCAGTGAATGGAAAAGCCTCAGCACCATGACGCATGATCATGTTTCTTCCTCCAGTTGTAATAGTCTTACCTGATGGCCCTATAGCAACCAACGTTGGTATGCCTTGAACTTTGAATAGGCGACTCAAGGATGCCTTCCTTTCGTCGCCAAAGGGAAGAGCCAGCCATGGCATTGTAGCAAAATAGTCATCAAAGGATGCTTGATCCTGATCACTAGATATGAAAATCACTTCCAATGGACCATTTTTTGCTTTAATCTTCTCATATGCTTCTTTAAGCTTTGGTGTAAAAGCACGGCATGGCGGACACCAGTGTGCTGAGAAGTAAAGGAGAATATTCTTCCCTGCAAGATCTGACACCAGAATCTACAAACAGAAAATATTGGTCACTTGTTCTAATTAAGGATAAGAGTAAGAAATCTAACTGAAAAGGTGTCACGCTAATTATAGTAGCTAAAGCAAAGCCTTAGATTACTTATCAGCAGGTGATTGTAGAATGCCAAAGCTACAACATCTCATGTAAAAATAACTTTGGTCACATGGACTCTGCTTACAAAATTATATAAGTATATGCTATAGATATATCCGCCCTTTCTCGGACCCCGCGCATAGCGGGAGCTTAGTTCATCGAGCAGTCCTTTTATTTATGCTATAGATATGTCATAGTCCTTGGTTAAATTTATTGGAAAAGTTTAGGAGTCTGAACAAAGTACCTATGCCTATGTCAGTTCAACAATGATACGTTAAGACAAATAAAGGATCCATGTCCCATGACATAACAATAAAACCAAGATGTGATATTTTCATCCTACCTTTTCACCATCTTTTCCAATGACGAAATCATGATCTCCAGTGACCAAAATTGACTCCAGTGTTTGTGCTTCTCGCTTGGCTTTCTCTATCTGCTCAAGTTCAGCAAACTTCTCGGGAATAAAAGGAAATGCCAGGATGCCATGCTCCTCGATGGCATCAGCAACATTAGAATGAAGAGTCTTCCCATCTGTTCCAATGATGACTAAGGTAGGAAGGGTAGAGAGATCAAAGTACCGGGCGAGCTTATCGCAGGTCCTGTCTTTTAGGGGAAGTGAATACCAAGGCATGCTTGCAAACTTTTTCTTTTGATCAGCATCCGAGTAAATGATTCACATTCTTCGAAAGAGGTCATTGAGAAATACAGGCCTACAATCTTTCCTTCAAGCTCAGCAACAGGAACCTAATGGTAATCAAGACATAGCAGGTTAGGGAAATTTTAATTAAAGAACAAGAAAAAAACATGCAGGAAAAAGAACAGCATCTTGAATCAATCTTTCTCCCATCAGCTGCAACTACATAGTTTCTTGATTGTGACTCCAAGATAGATTTCAAAGATTGTTCTCTTTTAGCTGCTTCTTCTTGCTCTTTAAGTTCATTCAGCCGTTCTTGAGTAAAAGGGTAACCTTCCACCCCATGCTCAAGGATGATCTCAACCCCGTTATCTGTCACTACCTTTCCACTGTCATCAAGGATCACTAAGTGGGGTATTCCCTTTACAGCAAACAATTCATCCAGACGTTTACGTGTTTCAGAATCAGAGAATGGGACAGCGAGCCACGGCATTTTAGAGAAGTACTCCTTAAATGATTCATCATCCTCGTCAGCAGTAAGGAAAACAACTTCAAAGTCTCCTTTTGATAGGAGCTCATTGTACGCCTCTACCAAATTCGGGGTGAAATGTTGGCATGGACCACACCATGATGCTGAAAAATACAAACCAACTTTTTTCTCCTTTAAAGCACCAAGCTTAACCTGAGATTCATATATGTGAGTAACACGCCGTAAATTATTTAATCTTTTAATCAAACTACTAATTTCCAACATTCACCTTAGACCTTTTCTAATACACATGACCAAGAAAACTAAAAAGTCAGGCATGTGAAAAAAAGATGCATAGCATATACTATTGAACTACATTAAAAATGTTGCACTTCTAGTTTTCTACAGAAACCAGAAATGGCAAAATCAGATAGTAGTTCTAAAGTCCACCACAAAAGATACTCAAACATTAGCAAGAAATAGGCAGAAAAAACACTTTTGAAAGATGACTCCTGTCACACCTCACTTTCTTATTCAAAGATATACCTTATACTTACAAACATATTATTACAATTGAAATGTTAGGAAAAGCTATTCCCACTAAACCCGACCGCCGACCCAAACAACTTTCCTGCAACAGTTGCCTTGAAACGAACAACATAATTATTTGGTTAACAGAACAAATTGTTTTCAGAAAAACAAAACAGAATAAAAAGAAAAAACAAGAAATGGATGTTTTTCCATTCCAACTCAAACCATCAAAAATAGAAGTAACCAAGATCAACCCAAACTTACTTTCAAAATATCCCGCTAACTCTAAAATATATACATTGATCCTATTATGTATGTTATATTTTCTTTTAATTATTACATATTTAATCCCTCCTATTATTATGTTCATAATTTTCTTTATAAGCACTTTCATCTTATTTTTTAAACCTGCAAAATACTTAAATTTTTGTTTAAAATTATTTCATCTTTCATGTTACAAACTTCTCAAACTCTTATTGAGGTTGACTTATGGATATTTCTTTTAACATTCCTAAAGCATAGGTGGAGTAAATAATGTGGATACCTTTGCAAAGTAAAGGGCTATAAATCATAAATCTCTCTTTCTAAATAACAAATCAATCCAAAAACTGTTGAGTTGTAAAGAATTTCCATTTGAAAGTAATCTATCAAATTTTGAAAACTTTTTCCAGGACATTATCAAAAAATTGTCCAAGGCCTAGATCAATCTCAGAAGAAAATTTCTTACTAGGATATAAAGGAATAGGCTATCTGGAATTTCCAATTGTTCACATATTGTGTATAGAAAGCAAGAAACTACCACCAAGGAACGTGGTGCATACATGTGATCCCTCTATGCTTAACCAAAGGTCCTTGGGAATGGAGAAACTCCGGCGGATCCACGATTTCAAGAGGATAGGTGCACTATCGTAAAGAGGTGGATCTAAAATTCACCTTTAATGGGTTTAACTTTAATCTCTTACCTAAACCCACTACACTTGTTCAGAATTATACTTTTTGAATTTTTACTGATTTTCGCATATTTATCTTACACCATGTCAAAAACAAGTCTCTCAGGAGTGTGTTTTGAACCCTAATTTCATCTGTAGATGTGCATCCAATAATTATTGCACCATGGGAGTCCATGAGCATGGTTGCAAATTGTTATACATGGTTTAGAGAGAGTAGCATGGAAAAACCATATTCTAAGACTTGCAGCCCGTTTGGCCAAGCTGCAAAATTCAAGCTTATTTTGAGAAGTGTTTTTATCCAAAAGTGCTTTTCTTGGCGAGAAGCAGTTTATGTGAGCAGAAATTAATATTTGGTCAAACTTTAAAAAACGATATCTAAGTATATTTTTCCTTCCAAAAATTCTCCTCAAAAGCACATTTTTTTCTTCCAAAGGCTTGGCCAAACACGGACCAAAAGTGATTTTGACAAAAAAAAAAACACTTTTGGCCAAAAAAAAAGCTTGGCCAAACAAGCATGAACTCAGGGTAGCAAGCTCTTTCTCATTTAATGGGCCTATGCGGGTCGGGAAGGGGATCAGTTGAGCCAATGGGTTCTGCATACCGGATTGTTAAACCAAAGAACAACAACAAAGAGATACTCCAATTCAAACCCAATTCATTCACTATGCCAAAACATTAGTAGAAACATATATATATTTATCATAGAATCAAAAGAAAACTTAAACACACACAGTGAACAAACCCAAAATCCAGCTTTATAAGTTAATGAATATTGATTTTTATAAATAAAACACACACGCACACACAACACACAAAGAATTTATTGAAGTATAGATACCTGGTCACCGTTGTTGCGAATAAGAAAGTCACGATCAGAAGAAGCAAGTAGCTTCATCAGATCATGAGAATCGTCCCCAGCCATTTCCCTAATCACTCTTTGTTTCTCTTATTTGATGATACTAACAAAGTTTTGTAGTCTATGCAACAAAAACTTAAGACTTAGATGCCAAGTACCCCATACTTGGACCTGCTTATATAGGGGTAAACAAAATTAATTAATGAAGAAAAGAGAAAACTCTCTAGATTCTTCTGAATTAGTGATTAAGACAAAACACATGTGTGAACGGAGACCATGTCAAAAAGAGAGACGACTTGGGAGTGGGCTTGCGGTTGAGTGAATATTTTATGCAGATGTTTCGTACAATATCCGTAAATTAGTTATCAAAGTTCAAAGAAGACACGATTGTTTCGTGAAACAAAAGAAAAAGACTTTTAATGGTTGACGAAGGAATATCAAAAAACCAAAAGTTACAACGCTTTATTATTTTATTTTTTGGTCGAATGAAAAATTTTATTTCAACCATTTGGCAAATTTATATCATCTGTTCCTTTGGACTTTAGAATAGATCTCAAAAGTACAATCAATTAGATACTCTACAACTATTGCTGTTAAGCTAAAATCCTATCACAGAAGAAGATGAGTGTTGTTACAATTGTGAAGACTCGCACGAAGGATAACTATTAATAGTTTGCAGAATGGGTAACCATTTAGATTGCTTCATTCCAGTAAAGTGTACTTGAAGTGTAATCTCTTTTGCTCGATCGTGGGCGTCTCTGTTCGATTGTTGAAACCTTCTGTTGTTCCTTTCCATCCAGATGTTGTAGACTACTGCTGCAAACACCACACCTAGGATGGCTTTTCTGGGGTTCCTGCTGTTAACATTAGCAGTTAACCATTGCACTTCTGACTCTCATGTGCCTGTCGTTCTTTGATACTTCAACCATTGTAACATACCTTGCCACAAGGCTTGGGAATATCAGCATTCAAAGTATAAATGGTCATGTGTTTCTTCAATATCTCTTCCACATAATATGCAAGACTGATTAATTTGAATTCCTCATTTAGCTAATCTGTCAACTGTTGCCAAGCGCCTATGCAGTGCCATCCATAAGATGAATTTCTATTTTGGGAGCATGCCAGTCACCATCAATAATGTTTTCTATCGAACCTTGGGGTATTGCGGAGTGGTATGAATATATGCCTTCCTGATGCTAAATTGCCCATTTTGGGTACATGTTTGCATTCTTGTTCCATTAATTGCCCACCATTCTCTTGCTCCAAACAATTTCCTTAGCTATCTCGTTGAGGAATTTCCATAGTAGTAATGTCCTTCTTCTTTATGTAGTGACAATGAATCCATTTGATCCAGCGTTTGTCTTTCTTAGACATTAAGGCCCAGAGAAGTTTTGATGGAGCTGCTTTATTCCATCTTTCATAGGAGATAATGTTCAAACCTCTTACTGCCTCTGGTTTACACAGTGTTTCCCAAGCAATTGGAGCCCTATGACTAGTTTCATGACTACCAGTCCACAGGTAATTCCTGCAAATTCCATTTACTAGTTTTATAATAAATTTTGGAATGAGGAATACCTGGGCCCAATAAGTTTTCATTTCAAACAGGACACTTTTGATGAGTTGAATTCTACTACCATAAGATAGGAGTTTGGATGTCCAGCTTCTATTTCTTTCCACTATCTTCTCTACTAGGGGCATACATTGTTGTATTGTGATCTTTCTTGTAGATAAGGGTACTCCTAGGTATTTGAAAGGAAAATTGCCCTATGTTAGGTGGAGCTCAGAACATATTTTCTTTTTGAATTCAGTTGAAACACCTGCTATATATAAGGAACTTTTATCTATATTGGCTTGAAGGCCTGATACCTTTGAGAACTGTTCAAATTCATTCATCAATAACTTCATGGGAGTTTCATCAGCACATCAAAAGGTCGTCTGCAAAGCATATGTGTGTGATTTGTAGTTTGGTGCATTTGGGGTGGAAATTAAAATCTGGGTTCCTGTTTAGCTTCTTTAAAGATCTAGTTATACTCCATGGCTAGAACAAATAAGTAGGGGGACATTGGGTCTCCCTGTCTTAGTCGTTTCCTTGCTTCAAATTTGTTGGTCAATCCTCCATTTATTAAAAGAGAGTAACTGACTGTGAAGACATATTTCATTATTAGTACTACTATTTTGTAAGGTATTCCAAATTCAAGTAGTACTGCCTTCAGAAAGTCCCATTCGACAGAATCGTAAGCCTTCCTAATGTCAACTTTGATCATGCATCTAGGAGATACAACGCTTTATTATTGGTAATATCTAAAAAAAAAGGGTCCAAAATACCCTTAAACATCATTATTTACTTATTGGGTTAAAAATATTTTTGATCCATTTTTTTATTTATTTATGCCTTTTAATCATTAGGTCAATACTAAATTAAAAATAATAATTATTTCTGTTGTAAAACTTTAAAAACATTACAACATATTTTCAATAGTCCACTAATTTAGTAAAGTCTTCTTATTTTTTTTCAATTTTTACAAAAAAAAATTCAATTTTTACAATAAAGTAAATTTTTAATTTTTTAAAGTATTTCTTTTGTAAAAACTGAATTTTATTTGTAAAGATAGAAAAAAAATGGTTTTGATAAAATTATGTTACTTTAATAGGAAACTTTATCTGTTATGTAGAAATTCTGCAAATGAGATGTTTGAGTCGGTGAAAGGTGGTGTGGTGGACTGGTCTTCGTCACATACATAGGAGAGTGTTTGGCTTATTAAGGAAGAAATTGATTGAAGCTACTAGGGGTGTTTATCGGGCGGATTAGGCGGCTTTTTATTTTTAATGGTTTGGCTTAACGGTTATCGGCTTTTAAATGTATTAATTCGTTAGCCACCAGATAAGATATCGGGTGGATTGGTATCGGGTTAGCTCTTATAGGGCGGTTATTGGGCGGCTTATCGGCCTAACATACATGTTTACTAGAATTTGATAGATCTCTTCAGGCAATTATAGATCAAACACCTATTCCGGTATACCTTCATATGAGCTAGCTTGTTAATGTCTTTTCAGGGCATTCATTTTATCCCTGAGGTAGTATAGCTTTGCTCTCCTCACTTTTGTCTTGTCCAGCACCTTCATCTCCTTTATGTTGGGTGAGTACCTGCAAATCATCTAGATCCCGAGATTATAAATGCTTAGAAGTAGAAATAAACTTTTGTTAATCATTTTCAAGGGTTTTAGTTTTTTTATATTTAATATATATAAATAAAAACAAATTATTTATATATATATATAATATATTTATATTCTTAACGGGTTAACGGATTAGCCGTTAAGAAAATAGAATAATCCATCCCCAAACCGATAAGCCGTTAATAAAAAATATTCAATTTGTTCCCCGTCCGTTAAGCCATTAAGCCATTACAAGTAAGCCGTTAAATTTTGATTTGGATCGATTTTCGATTTTGAATCGCTTTTGAACACCCCTAGAAGCTACAAACATTCTAAGTTTATACGCTCTCTCTTTATCGTTTTTAATTTAAGAAAAAATTGTTTCAATATACCAAACAAATGAATGTAATATATGGGTTGTACGAAATAGAATTTTATCATTTGATATCAACTCATTTAGTTTGAGACTTCTATACGTCCAACAATTATTTATATTATATTAAAATTAAAGTAGTATACATTGTGATTAAGACAAGTGACAAGTTAAAATGAAGTCACATAATAATTATAAACAATATTAATTTTTTTCTTTTAAGAAAAATTTCATTTCATATAATAGCATAACTTTTACAAACACAGTAGTTGCGGACCAGCTACTTTCCTCTCTCAGTCTATAGTGTTTTTACTCCCATAATTTATACATACAGTAAAATCTAAGGGTAGCTATCCAGTCTTCGCAGTTCACTCTTCCAGTGTTTATAAGAGTTCCCTTGTACATGTATGTGGACTACTATTTCTTTGCATACAGCATTTATATCCAGTCTTCCGCCCTGGAATCTGATCTTGTTTCTTTCTCGCCATAGACAGTATATTAGTATCCATAAAACACTGGTAGTAATTTCAGCTCGCCCGTTTTTCCTTTTAGCAATGTCGCTGATCCATCACACTTCGTTGTCCCAATCATTTATGCCCCTATGGTAGCCCAACCAGACTAGCAGTCTATTCCATAGTTCCCAAGCTGTCGGGCAAGTAAAAAAGAGATGGTCAAAGGATTCATCCACTTGCCACAATACACATTGTTGTGGGATTTGTATCCCAAAAGTCATTAGCCTTTCCACTGTTGCTAGTCTTCTGTGCAGAGCTAGCCGGACAATAAATTTGAATCGCGAGTGGAGTTTTGTCTGTAGTAGAATGCTTTTCCAGAGTACTTTTGAGTATTGAGGGATTTGCAAAAGATAGAGCTTTTTAATGCTAAACCATTCACCTTTTTGTAGCAATTGCAATCTACATTCCAGATCCCCTTGAATTCCTTGTAGATTTGTGATCAATGATCGTGTCTCAAAAATCTTCCTTATTGCCCAGGCCGCATTTTTTGGAGTTGGTACCTCCTCCACAACCAAGTTTTTAATGTAGTATGCGTGCACCCATTTGACCCACAGGCTATCTTTCTTCATTGTTAGAGCCCACAGATGTTTAGCGATGGCCGCCTTATTCCATATTGGCAAATTCAGGACATTCAGGCCCCCCGCACTAAAAGGTAGACAGATAGTGTTCCATGCCACTAACGCCTTCTTTGACACATTTGCTACTCCAGTCCACAGAAAGTTCTACAGGTTGCCTCGATCATCTTCATTACCTTTTTGGGTAGGAGGAAAATTTGCGACCAGTAGGATTGCATCCCGAATAATACTGACTTGATCAACTGGAGTCTGCCTGCATAAGATAGTAGTTTTGATTTCCAGCAGTTTATCTTCTGGGTTATCTTTTCAACAATTGGCCAGCATTGTGTAACTGATAATTTCTTGGAGTCCAGTGGAACTCCAAGATATTTGAACGGTAGGGAGCCTTCTGGGAAGTTTAGTTCTTGCAAGATTTTCTCTTTTAGCCAGTTTGACACTCCTGCTATATATACGGCACTTTTATCTATATTTGCTTGAAGTCCTGAGGTGTCCAATATTAATTATTAGAAATTATAATAAAAACATACTTACGGGAAGTATTGAATCTTATACATAATCTAAATATATCTTAGACAAATTTAATCTCTCTCTCTCTATTATATATATATATAAAGTCAATAGTAAGCCGAAAAAATGACAATGAATATAATGAAATACATGGAATATAACAAGATACATTGAATTACAATGAAATACATTGAAATATATTAACAGAAATATACAATAGTCATAGATTTTCTTCTAAATTAGCTAGAAATATTGAGGTAAAAATTTAACTAAAAGACTAATATATATATATATATATATATATATATATATATATATATATATATATATATATATATATATATATATATATATATATATATATATATATATATATATATATATATATATATATATAAAGATGGAAATCGAGATAACTTATGACTATTTATACTTTGAAATAAGTTAAAGTATAAAATAAAACTAAAATTTACTTAAAATATTAAAGATTTATTAACTTCAAAAATTAAAAATTGAAGCAATAAAATAAGATCTTACATAAAGCATATAGTTATTTTTAAGATAAGAAAAAACTTAAATATTTATATCTTCTATATATTGTATTAAAAGGAAGGTAGTGAGGAATGACATTAAGCCGAGTGGCATATTCAGAAAATATCACTTAACAATTTAAAGATATAATCTAAATAGATTTTTAGACAAATTTAATACGAGTTAAAACAACTTAGGTTTGATCAAAATTAATTTATGGTAAAAAATAATTAAAATTGACTCATATTCCTATAGTAAATAAATTTTGATTGCTTTCCAAATATAATTATCCACTTACCACTTGATGTGTTTTCTTTCATTTCATAATTCTATTAATTTTACAAATAGTACATAGAGATAAACTGATAGTAAAAATATTTTCATTAGATATAAAGTGTTCAAACTAATAAGAAATTAACTTTTAAAATGAGTGGTAGAAATAGACATTAAATTAAACAAGCTAATGAAAGCCACAATGTGATAATATTATGTATTGAATAATAGAATAAAAAAAAAGAAATTTATAGAGATAAATTAATCAAAACTCTCGTTATAAAGAAGAAAATAATAGAACTTATTTAAATTTGAGACGAGAAAGTTGTTAGTATTTATCTATTATGATAAGAAAGTTGATATTCTGAATAATACCACGTAACTTATGTCTAAGAGATAAAATAAGAACTTAAAAATATTAAAAATAAATTAGATATAGCGTGAGAATATTTATGCTAAGAATAAAATACTTAAAAATATTATTGATAAATTTAAATAACTTAAGAATTCAAGCAATATTCTTAAAATAAAATAGATATTTATTTTAAGATTAAAAGTTTTGTAGATTTATCTATACTATCTTAAAGGATAGTAATGGATAATAATACTAGATAAAGTGGCAAATTAATTAAAAGCCATATGAAACTGTGATAATACCATATATTTGATAACATAATAGCAAAAGTAAAACAAAAAAAATAACAACGGCCCAATAAAATTTCACTAGTGGGATCTGGAGAAGATTGTGTCTATACAGACCTTACCCTTATCTCACGGGGGTAGAGAAACTATTTAGCAAAAGTAAAAAAAAATTAAAAATTTAATATTAGAATGAAAGGAAAGACTATTTTACATACTATTAGAAAACTCTTAAAATTATGATGAGAATACACAAATTATGGATAGGACCACCAAAAATTAAAGTCTTACTAAATATAGAATTAAAATATTAAAAATATAAAATAAATATCTAATGTAAGTAATTTTATTAATTAAACTTAAAAGTCAAAATTTTTACCTTGAAACTAAGAGAACCTTTTTATTGCATGTAATACAAAAAAAAAAATATATGGAATAACTTAATAGATCTGAAATATAACAATCAAATAACTTATATATCGATATTTTATACTAATCAAAGTTACAACTTAAAGTCAAATACGATATTATTTTGATTAAAGGTAAAATACTAATTAAAAAAATAAGTAGGAAAGAGGCTATATAAAGAAAAAAAATAAACATAATATGAGAATATTTATACATTAAATTAATTAAAAAAAATAAAGTGAATAATATTGAAAAATATTATTGATAGATGTAAATAGTAAAATAGTTTCGAGTAAGACAATAAAAGCGTAAGATATATTAAGTTTCAAGAATAAAAAATTAACATTTATGGTTAACTATTATAAAGATAATAAGCAAAATATTAAGTCAATTAATAAGCCGGGAAAATTTCATGAAGGTATAATAATATTAGATAATAAATCAGAGTAGCTTATCGTCCAATTTATATCAACTAAAATATCTTAAAGGACTTTTTACCTCCTATAGCAAAGGTTAACACTTTATTATTTTAAATAAATATTATTTTAAAAAATATATTCTATAGATACCCTTTAAGGTTTTTAGCAAAACATTTAATTCTGATTATCTTCTAACCGTAAGGCACTAAATACGTTATTCAATTACACTATTTTTTCTACTTTGATACATCACATTTTCTTTCCGAATTTCCTGAAAATACGATGCTCAATCTCAAAATTCCTCTCACCTACATTATTTTTTTTCATTCCGATCAATACTTGCACTACATATTGAATTGTGATCTAAAAGCAACTCAAATCCCTAACCAAATAGAGAAACAACCAATGCCATGAACTATAAAGAATCTTATATAGGGAAAAAAAAAGAGAATAATTCAATCTGACCACAGACAAAATATAAAGCCTTGGATATAGTGGCCGATGGAGCAGTAGCGACGGAAAATGAATAATGACGGTCGAGATTGAATCTGTTGGGTAACTGATAATGAAAAAAAATGTCTATGTGTTGTAACTTCAAATTTCAAAGGTGTTGCGTGTTGTGCCTTCAAATGTTGATATGGCAAATTTATCGGAAATTAGGATTTGTTCTTGAACAAAAATAACGAAGTTTGGGGTTGAGCAACTTGATTTTCTGTTAATATGTTTTAATGTATTTTCATGTATTTCATTGTATTCATTATCTTTTTTTTCATTGTAATTCAAGGTATCTCGTTGTATTCCATGTATTTCATTGTATTCATTGTCATTTTTTTCATTGTATTTCAATATATTATGTTGTATTCTATGTATTTCATTGTATTCACTATCTCTCTATATGCCATGAATGTATGCATATTTTTTTTATTTAATATAAGTTATGTATTCAGATGTATTATATAATTTCTCTGAAGATTGCTATATTTTTGGGATATTTTTCGGTTGAAAATCTTTTTTACAACAAAAAATACAAAATTTGTGTGTTATAATTGAGTTTGTTAAGTTATATTAGGAGTCTATTATATTGATTCGCTTTCCGTTTAAAAAAACAGTGTAATCGCCTATTTCATACCATAAATACAGTCAAATACAGTCGAATACAATAATCCATCCGGCTGTAATATCATATTTAACTGCATGAATACAGTCGAATACACTAGAATACAATAACTAATTAGCTGAACTTTCCTGATTCACACCTATTTTTGCTACTGTATTCATGAATACAATAGCTTAAATACATTAAATACATCTTACAACCAATAGTATATATAAATAGCTAATTACTACTAATAGATAGTGTTTTATAAAAATTTCCCAATCTTAAAATCTTGAACACTATTTCATTGATAGTATTTTGCAGAGGTTTTACAAATTTATAGTCCTCAAGTTCACTCAACTAACCAATTTTTAGTTTTGTCATAAAATTTTCTACATAGTTAGCTTTTCAAATACTTCTGTTATTTTATAATTTGACTTGTATTTATTTATACAAAAACAAAAGTACCATTTTAACTTTTTTTCAATAAGATTGTAAGTATCGATTAAGGTACTATCACATCAACTAGAATGGAAAAAATATCTTGTATGCGGAAATTCAAAAAATCCAACCAATACCAACTTAATCCATGTACACCCCTAACTAGCGGTATATTACAACCTTCATTTTTCTAATTTTCGTCCCTTTATAGGTTAGGGCTCTATGTTATGCGGAGCTATGGTTTTGTATATCTTACTTGGTGATTAATAAAATTATCAGTAGAAAAAAAAAATGCTTCTGTGGCTGGGATTTCAATTATCGGAGTGTTGAACTTCCGTCTAAATATATGAGATTGGCCATAACAAACCCTAATAGAACTTCCTTCTACTGAACCAAAAGAAACCAATCAAGAAAGAACAAGAGTATTCCCAACAAAATGAGAATGAAATGGTCAAAGATACGAAACAAGGAACAACAAGAAACTCATATGAGAATTTAAGCAAAATAAAGACAGAAGGCAGAAGTAAAAACCAACATAAAGAGAAGGTTCAACATCAGATAAGAAGAATAAACACAGAACAGTTGGGATGAGCGAAAGAGTAAATACCCCTAACTTGTAATGATGTGTTGGTAGTCGCATCTACACCAAAAGGGACTAAGCAGAAAGGATAAAGATTGCACTGAGCTTCAAGAAACTGATAGCTGGTTCAATACCAATGCTGAGGACAACGCACAGATAAAACAGGATTGCAGGAAAGATAAAGCAGACCAAGAAAATGAGGAGAATAAGGAGTATTAAGAAAATGATGGAAATATGAATCTGAGAATGAAGACAATCAAACTGAAGCTGAAAGGATGACAATTCTGGACAAAAACAGGTCAGGAGAGACAAAAATGTTGACTACTTGGAGAAAGTTGATTATGAGAAAAGTGTGGGTCCAGCCCCTTAAATCAAGAAAGACATTTTCTTCATTTCTCACTTTTGTCAAAGATGACAACTCATTAGCAGCTCACGTTGTTATTTTTGTCCAAAATGACATGCTGCAGAAATGAAAGTTCAAGAAAGGCAGAATGTTTTCTGCCTATAAAATGAGAGCTTCGGCTCTCATTTTTTAATACCAACAAAAGAGAGAAAAAAGAGTAAGGTTTCACAGACAGGGTATAAGAAAATAGTCTGTGAGGAAAATAGAGAGTGAGCGATATTGTAGTGAGGTGGAATATCAAAAGAGGGTTATTTCTTTTGAGTGTTGTAGTGGTCCTTGGAGTATTTTACTCGGACCTACAAAGTGTAAATTTCCTTACTATAGTGATATCAGTTGCTCCTCTCAGGGCCGTGGTTTTTTCCCTTATTCAGAAGGGTTTTCCACGTAAAAATCTTGGTGTCATTGTTACTCTTTTATTCTTGTTAATTACCGTATCTCGGTGCTACATTATTATTCCGTTTTTATTACCGTGAATATTATTTTGGTAGGGGGTTTATTTCCAACAACTGGTATCAGAGCACATGTTCTGCTCGTTAACTGAAATACAATTCACTATCGGTAGTACTATACTCAGTGAAAATAAAAATGTCCGGAGTAAAGTACGAGGTAGAAAAATTCAACGGAGATAACGATTTCTCAACATGACAAAGAAGGATGAGGGATCTGCTCATCCAACAAGAATTACACAAGGTACTAGATGCTGATGCCAAAAAGCCTGATCCCATAAAAGCTGAGGATTGGGCTGACTTGGATGAAAGAGCTGCTAGTGCAATCAGGTTGCACTTATCAGATGATGTGGTAAATAACATCATTGATGAAGACACTGAACGTGGAATTTGGACAAGGTTGGAAATCCTATACATGTCTAACACGCTAACAAATAAATTGTACCCGAAGAAGCAGTTATACGCCCTGCACATAGGTGAAGGTATGAATTTTTGTTACATTTAAATATGTTTAATGGACTAATCACACAGCTTGTCAACCTCGGAGTGAAAATCGAGGAGGAAGATAAAGCATCTTGCTATTGAACTCGTTGCCATCTTCGTACGATAATTTGGCAACAACCATCCTGCATGGTAAGACTACTATTGAGTTGAAAGATATCACATCGGCTCTTTTACTCAATGAGAAGATGAGAAAGAAGCCTGAAAATCAAGGACGAGCTCTTATCACATAAGGTAGATGCAAGAGTTATCAAAGGAGTTCGAGTAACTATGGCAGATATGGAGCTCGTGGGAAGTCAAAGAACCGATCCAAATCAAAAGCCAGAAATTGCTATAATTTTGATCAACCAGGTCACTTCAAAAGAGATTGTCCAAATCCAAGGAAGGGCAAGGGTGAAACCAGTGGCTAGAAGAATGACGACAACACAGCCGCCATGGTGCAAAACAATGATAATGTTGTCCTCTTTATAAATGAGGAAGAAGAATGCATGCACCTGTCAGGTCCAGAGTCGGAATGAGTGGTTGACACAGCGGCATATTACCATGCCACACCGGTAAGAGATCTTTTTTGCAGATATGTTGTATGTGATTTCAGCACAGTGAGAATGGGTAACACGAGTAACTCAAAGATTGCGGGGATTGGTGACATTTGTATCAAGACAAATGTCGGATGCACATTGGTTCTAAAGGATGTGCGGCATGTACCTGATTTACGGATGAACTTGATCTCGAGGATTGCTTTGGACCGAGATAGATACGAGAACTATTTTGCAAATCAAAAGTGGAGACTCACCAAGGGATGGATCATTGGTGATTGCAAAGGGAGTTGCTCATGGCACGTTGTACAGGACAAATGCAGAAATATGCCAAGGTGAATTGAATGCGGCACAAGATGAGATTTCTGCAGATTTGTGGCATAAAAGAATGAGTCACATGAGCGAGAAGGGATTGCAGATTCTTGCCAAGAAATTACTTATTTCTTATGCCAAAGGTACAACAATAAAACGTTGTGACTACTGTTTATTTGGTAAGCAGCGTAGAGTCTCATTTCAGACATCGTCTGAAAGAAAATTGAATATACTTGATTTAGTATATTATGATGTTTGTGGCCCAATGGAAATTGAATAATGGGCGGTAACAAATATTTTGTTACTTTTATTGATGATGCTTCACAAAAATTGTGGGTTTATATTTTGAAAACCAAAGATCAGGTATTTCAAGTTTTCGAGAAATTTCATGCTTTAGTAGAAAAAGAGACAGGTCAAATTCTAAAGCATCTCCGAAGTGACAATGGAGGTGAGTACACTTCAAGGGAATTTGAAGAGTACTGTTCAAGTCATGGGATCAGACATGAAAAGACAGTTCTTGGAACCTCACAGCACAATGGTGTAGCAGAGAGGATGAACCGCACTATTGTGGAGAAGGTGAGAAGCAAGCTCAGAATGTCTAAACTACCTAAGTCATTCTAGGGTGAAGCAGTTCAAACAACCTGTTACCTAATCAATAAGAGTCTATCAGTTCCATTGGCGTTTGACATCCCTGAGAGAGTTTGGACCAATAAGGAGATGTCCTACTCGCATCTGAAGGTGTTCGGTTGCAGAGCTTTTGCACATGTACCGAAAGAGTAGAGAACAAAGCTGGATGATAAATCTGTTCCCTGCATATTTATCGGATACGGAGATGAGAAGAGTTCGGTACAGATTGTGGGATCCTGGAAAGAAGAAGGCCATCAGAAGCAGAGATGTAGTTTTCAGAGAAAGTGAAGTTGGAACTGCCGCTGATATGTTAGAAAAGGCGAATAATGGTATAATTACTAACCTTGTTACTATTCCTTCTATTTCTAACAATCCCGCAAGTGCAGAAAGTACGACCAACGAGGTTGCCGAGTAGGGGGAGCAACCTGGTGAGGTTATTGAGCAGGGATAGCAACTTGATGAAGGTATGGAGGAATTTGAGCACCCCACTCAGGAAGAAGAACAACCTCAACCTCTGAGGAGATCGGAGAGGCCAAGGGTAGAGTCATCCAGGTACCCTTCCACAGAGTATGTCCTCATCAGCGATGAGGGGGAGCCAGAATGTCTTAAGGAGGTGTTGTCCCATCCAAAAAAGAACCAGTGGATGAAAGCTATGCAAGAAGAAATGAAATTGCTACAGAAAAATGACACGTACAAGCCGGTTGAACTTCCAAAGGGTAAAAGACCACTCAAATGCAAATGGGTCTTTAAACTCAAAAGATGGAAATGGCAAGCTGGTCAAATACAAATCTCGATTGGTGGTTAAAGGCTTAGAACAGAAGAAAGGTATTGATTTGACGAAATTTTCTCACATGTTGTCAAAATGCCTTCTATTCGAACAATTTTGAGCTTAGCAGCTAGCCTAGATCTTGAAGTGGAACAGTTGGATGTGAAAACTGCATTTCTTCATGGAGATTTGAAAGAAGAGATTTATATGGAGCAGCCAGAAAGATTTGAAGTAGCTGGAAAGAAACACATGGTGTGCAAATTGAATAAGAGTCTTTATGGATTAAAGCATGCACCAAGGCAGTGGTACATGAAGTTTGACTCATTCATGAAAATTCAAACATACATAAAGACCTATTCTGATGTATGTGTATACTTCAAAAGATTTTCTGAGAATAATTTTATTATATTGTTGTTGTATGTGGATAACATGTTAATTGTAGGAAAAGACAAGGGGTTGATAGCAAAGTTGAAGGGAGATCTGTCCAAGTAATTTGATATGAAGGACTTGGGCCCAGCACAACAAATTCTAGGGATGAAGATAGTTCGAGAGAGAACAAGTAGAAAGTTGTGGCTATCTCAGGAGAAGTACATTGAACGTGTACTAGAACGCTTCAACATGAAGAATGCTAAGCCAGTCAGCACACCTCTTTCTAGTCATCTAAAATTGAGCAAAAAGATGTGTCATACAACAGAGGAGGAGAAAGCGAACATGGCTAGAGTTCCTTATTCTTCAGCAGTCGGAAGCTTGATGTATGCAATGATATGTACTAGACCTGATATTGCTCACGCAGTTGGTGTTGTCAGCAGGTTTCTTGAAAATCCTGGAAAGGAACATTGAGAAGCAGTCAAGTGGATACTCAGGTACATAAGAGGCACCAGGAGAGATTGTTTGTGCTTTGGAGGATCTGATCCAATCTTGAAGGGTTATACAGATGTTGATATGGCAGGTGACATTGACAACAGAAAATCCACTACTGGATATTTGTTTATATTTTCAGGAGGAGCTATATCATGGCAGTCGAGGTTGCAAAAGTGTGTCGCACTCTCTGCAACTGAAGTGGAATATATTGCCACTACTGAAGCTGGCAAAGAGTTGGTATGGCTTAAAAGGTTCCTTCAATAGTTTGGATTGCATCAAAAGGAGTATATCGTCTATTGTGATAGTCAAAGTGCAATAGACCTTAGCAAGAACTCTAAGTACCATGCAAGGACCAAACACATTGACGTGAGATATTATTGGATTCGAGAAATGGTAGATGATGGATCTCTAAAAGTCTTGAAGATTTCTACAATTGAGAATCTCGCAGATATGCTGATCAAGGTGGTACCAAGGAACAAGTTCGAACTATGCAAAGAACTTGTCGGCATGCATTCAAACTAGAAGACAATGCTACCTCCTCTAGATAAATGAAACTGGAGGGGGAGATTTGTGGGCTCCAGCCCCCTTAAATTAAGGAAGACATTTTCTTCCTTCCTCACTTTTGTCAAAGATGACAACTCATTAGCAGCCCACGTTGTTGTTGTTTTTGTCCAAAATGACATGCTGCAGAAATGAAAGTTCAAAAAAGGCAGATTGTTTTCTGCCTATAAAATGAGAGCTTCGGCTCTCATTTTTAATACCAACAAAAGAGAGAAAAAAGAGTAAGGTTTCACAGACAGGGTATAAGAAAATAGTCTGTGAGGAAAATAGAGAGCGAGCGATATTGTAGTGAGGTGGAATATCAAAAGAGGGTTATTTCTTTTGAGTGTTATAGTGGTCTTTGGAGTATTTTACTCGGACCTACAAAGTGTAAAATTCCTTACTATAATGATATCAATTGCTCCTCTCAAGGGCCGTGGTTTTTTCTCTTATTCAGAAAGGGCTTCCACGTAAAAATCTTGGTGTCATTATTACTTTTTTATTCTTGTTAATTACTGTATCTCGATACTACATTATTATTCCACTTTTATTGCATTTATTTACAACAGAAAGCTCATGTATTTATGTAGAAATATAGCTTATCTCCAAGTGAGAGGGTCCAGAATCAGTAGAGTATTCATGTGAAAAAGTACTAAAGTAGGATCTAGAAGTCTCACAAAGTCACCTCCTAGGCTCTAGTAACCAAATAGAAGGAACAATCTCAAACACAAACTTAGTTTTCTTCACAATGATTAATCTCATACAGAATATGGATAATGAAATTAAAAGGCACCTGCTATACTCTTTTGCTCGGTATTTATCAAGAAAGCTGTGTTCCACAAACTTTTACAATCCCCAGAAGCTGTTCTAGCCAACTCAAATCTGCTGGATAGATGAAGATTTCAGGAAGATCAAACAAAAAGATCCAACTGAACATTGTAAATCGAAACTGCTATGAATTAATCGAGGTAAAAAGACAATACCTTCCTTCAAGAAAAAATCCAAAACAAGGGAATCATCTCCGAGCATAAAACTTTGAGGCTATTCGACAAGGGTTGCAAAACACTATTTAAACCACAGGTACAACATATAGAGTGCAACAATTAACTACTTCATCAGACACCAAGCATCCATGATACGTGCCATAAGGGTAAGATCACAAAAAGAACATTTTACTTACATAAACAAGTTAAAAACACATAAGCTCACTGGCACAAAAATCAAAAGGTAAACTATTATGCGCAATTTCTGGAGCGCCACGAAACAAAACCACTTGCATTCTGCTAATGCAAAATCATGACTCATGGAAACTCATCATAAACTTGGTGGAGGGTCTTGGGCAACATAGCAATTTCGCAGCCAATCCTGAAGAATATGCGGATACACACTTCCTTGAACACAAGCCGCAACGTGTTCTCTTTGCCGTGATAACGAACTTCTCCAGAATCTTTGCATTTTCTAGCAGAAATTTTGAAAGTTGAAAAATTCTATCATACCTCACCGTCCGACACATCCCAACGAAAATAGGGCAGATAATATTAACACTCTTGAGACTGGGAAATACAGAGTTTGAAATCCAACTCTTCAGATCGATATTATCTCCTTAGTGCATATTACTTAACTCATAGCGGCATTGCAAAGCATTAACCTGTATATAGACAATAAATCTAGATCAAATACAGGTTAAAATTTCTGATACATCTATCCCACAATCTGACCACCAGCCTACCATCCTGACGCCGCCGCCGGAAATCGCCTCACAGTGGCGGCCGGTAACCAAACCTCCCCAGATTAACACCACCAAACCGTCACAACCTCCCCTATCACGTCCTGTGATCAGCTCCTGTCGAACAAGTCCCCTCCGTCTCGAATATTCCAAAACAGGGTCGTCAGAACCACCGTCTCCGGCGACCTTGTTCCAAACCCTTCCATCTTTATACCATAGAACCACTAGGACCTCCCTTTCCCTGTCCTGTAGTCTGTTCCCTTTGAACACCCCCTCATCGTCTCAAATATTTGCAGAAAGGTCGTCGGAAACCCTATCTCCGGCGACCCAACTCCAAATCCCTCCAAACTTACACCCTGAAGCACCTCAATCTCCTCTTTTCGACTATATATGTCACACCCTTCATATCCAGTCCAAACCCTTTGAATATCAATTCAAAGCCTAACCCTAAAACTCAAAACCCGTCGGAAATGGCTCAAATTCCTCCTAGGCAATCCCTAGTCCTTCCTATCCCCAACCATACCACCCATGACTCCCAAACATCCTCAACCACTGAATAGATCCAAATCTGAGACCACACTGAGGTCTCAGAACCATGAAAGCCTCTTTAAACTCTTAAAGTCGGTTATACATCGTCCTACGAGGTTCGAAAACCCTGTGGAAGGGGTCAAGAGCTGATTGAAAGGGTTTAAATTGGACATGCATAAGAAGCTAAGTACTTTGCCTCTTCTGTATATATTTTCCTAATTATTTGGTCTCTTATACATATATTTTCCTAAGTAGTTTATCTTTTTCTGTATTTCTATTAGCTTTTAGCTATTAGCTATTAGATGTTTTCTTTTAAATAATTGTTTGTCAACAATCTCGCCTGAAGTAGGTCTAAATGGTCATATGCTATTGTTTGTCAATAATCTGACCTTTCATCTCCTGACTAGTGCGATATCTTGCTAGCATTAGTCTCTTGATTCTTGAAAGCCTGATTTTGTTTATTCTCCAGTAATGTGATTTTTAGGGCTCGATTGACCTTCATCTTCTGATCATTATTTTTTTATTCCATGATTTCTGGTTTGTTTGGTTGAATCATGCTCCTAAGTATTTAATTTCCATAATAATTTTGATTTTTAAGTTCAGGCTGATTTGTTGGGTAGACCTTTAATTGCTAGTGATAGCCTTCACCCTTCTAATTTGATTCCTGAGCTAAAGGTTCACTTTCTGCTGTATGCTTCTCATCTTTGAGTGTTATAATTGGTTAATTCCTACAAGTTGAGTGTGGAGAGATGGTTTCCCTATTCTAGGCATTTTTGATTTATAGCTTTTGATTCTGAATAAGGTGTCCCATAAATGTTTGGTTATGGAAAATCACATTAAGGCACCCATTTTAAAGCCTGACTAGTTGTGGCTAATATTGAACTTTAAAACAAACCTGTTGGTCCAAGACAAAATTTGACCCAACTTGACCATAATTGACTTAACCAAAGAACTGACTAAGGTTAAAACTTCAGGTGGGTAATTTAGGAAAGGAAGTATGGGTGTAAGAGGAATTTTAACCTTTGAAAATATGATAGTAATCCCCTAGAACATTCTAGCAAGAACTAAAACACAATTCCTGCTTCAAAACTTAAGGCACAAGTCAGGAAATGAAGGACCATTTAGGAAAAATGCAAATTTGAAGCAAGGACTAAAAGAAAAATAAGAGAAAATCTGATGCCCTAAGACTCTACTATAAAAGAAACCCCCTGAGCACATTTTAAAGGATCTGGAACCTTCTCTTTGAGTCCTAGAGCTAAAATACATACTAGTTTCTGCTATATCTGCAAAATATAACATTAGTGTTGTTGGAGTCATTTTTCTGAAGACTTAGTTCTCTAAAAACTCTGGTGAAGTCCTGGATGCACTATTTGATTGACTGTTGATTGCTTAGCTGATTCGTTACATTTACGCATAGGCTTGTTTTCTGCTGAATTACAGGTAACTTCCAATGTTCATTGATGTATTTGAAGCTCAAGTATAAAGTATTCATGAATGTCCAGATCTAAGTTCCTTATATCATTTTAAACCCTTTCCCCGTTTTCCCTTTATTCAGTTCTGGATATAGATGTAGTGATAAGATAGTCATCATGTTGTAATTAAAGTTGGACTGTTTCATTCTGTAATAACTGAACTCTAGAGATTGATTTATTTGCAATAATCAGGACATTCAAACTTTTTATTTCAAGCATGAATAGCTTATAGTATAGTTAACTAAGTGATGTAGTTGTTTTAGATGCTTATTTCCTGCTTTGCTTTAAATGAGGGACTCAGAAAATATTAACTTAATAGCTAGTTGAAGTCCAAATACTGTGTAATGTTTTAATTTGTTTAGATTTCAACACATTAGCCATGTATTCAGATCTATAAGCTGTAATCAAAGTCATAGTTGAATTTTGAAAAAATTTGATTCATATACTCTGACTAACGAGTATACAAATCATTTGGTTCAGACCCAATGTTGGAAATTGATATAAAAACGGTTGTTAGTATTTTCTTTGTGAATGTGTAGATATTCGATTTTGTATATAATTTCAAACCAAAAATGGTTATTGAGAATTGGACTCTTCCATCCAAGTCAACACTGGGCTCATTTGCAAGGCCCAGTCAGCACCAGGGAATTGTAATATTACGTGCTCCTGGGCTGAACGAATAAAAGGTTCAAGCTAGTTATAAACCAGGCCCAACAGCTGTTAGTCACATCAATTATATATATATATATATATATATATATATATATATATATATATATATATATATATATATATATATATATATATATATATATATATATATATATATATATATATATATATATATATATATATATATATATATATATATATATATATATATATATATATGCTAAGCTGCACGTATTGTTTTTCCCAAATATACTGCCTATATAAATGATCAATGCTTTTAAACACACCAATAACGGGGAACTTAGCTTACATTAGAATGTCCTTATAAAAGTAAAGTGAGCCGCATTTCCCCAATCAAATACCACGAGACGGCTCTTTAATTCATTAAAACACATAGAAAATAGGAAGTGTCGTTTAGCGAATTTCACGGCTTTCCCACGAATGTCAAAGACGTAGTTGCTATAGGCGCGTGTTTAACAAAATACCCTCCCAAATTCGGGTGCGCATTTATGTGACTCAAATCCTATTCTCAATGGAATTAAAACATGTCTAAAATTGCGGGTGCATTTATGTGACGCGATTCCCGACATGTTTTAATAACATTGCAAATTTTCCTAAAAAGATGTTAAAAATGGTTAATAATCTGAAATTGCAGGAGTACCAGGTATAGCAAATCATATTTTAGACACTTATAATGATTTATGCGAACGTGCTAGAACTACGGAATTCGAGGGTGCCTAACACCTTCCCTCGGGTCAACAGAATTCCTTACTCAAGATTTCTGGTTCGCAGACTCCAATTGGGTAGTCAAAATTTCCTCGATTTGGGATTTTAATAAATTGGTGACTTGGAACACCAAAATCCAAACCTATCCCAAGTGGCGACTCTTGAAACAAATAATTAATCCCATGTCGAATAATGTCACCTTAATTAGAAAAACTCCTATACACGTGTCACCTTTCGGAGTAACCACGTGTAAGCAAAAAAGAAGGTGTGACAACTCTGGTGACTCTGCTAGGAACGCGAACCCAGAATCTCTGGTTCAGGGTTCAAGAATTCGAGCGTACAATAACTGTTATATTTGGCTTCTTGTGATTTGCCTACCTGTTCCGTGCTAAATGCCACATGTTTTACCGGTTTGATATTATCTGATATATATATATATATATATATATATATATATATATATATATATATATATATATATATATATATATATATATATATATATATATATATATATATATATATATATATATATATATATATATATATATATATAGATAGACTGTTACGAAACCCTTTACTTCTCATCTCCGGGGATGTGCTTACTGGTTGAGACTCCCTATTCTGTTAGTGTCTTACCCTGAAATAAGAAAGAGGCTGGACAAGTTACAAAGTCGGACAAACTCGCGGGTCCCCGTACGTAGCCCCCTCCTTGAATCGAGTTTTCCACTCAAGGTCACAGTCTAGACCCTATACCGAGGTTCTCAACTTAGTATAACAAAACTTCATGCCGGATCCCTAGTAGGAACGTTTATTTGCATCATGCATTTTGACTTAGGGGACTCAACACATGGGTTGGGTCCGTCTAGGACAGGTGCCCTGAAATAAAAGACCACCCTGATGCATTTTTACGTGCTACTTACGCATTTATTTGACTCAGATTCGCATGTTGACCGGCCTGTAAACAAAGGGAATAATTGAGAAAAATAAGTAGTGCTAGGGTAGTCACTTTTAAAAACCAATGCTCAAATAGCGCCGAAATGCTGCCGGATTTTTCAAAACAACAAAAACAAAACAAAGGCACCAAATTTTGGAGTTTTTCAATAATGTCTGCGGGTTTTGATAAATTATTTTTGGCCGGGTCCAACCCCTTTTTCAAAATGACAAGAAATGCCCGAGTTTATTTTTACTTGAAAATGAGTTGGATGGTGCCATTATTGCGATAATAGCTGAATGTCGCTACAAAGGGACGCGGGAAGGCTGATCTTGCAAAAATGGATACCTCTGAATTTTATTGGGCTGTTAAGAAAGCAAACCCTAAAAAACCTTCTCGTAAAAGTGTCAAAAGGCCGTATTTGCAAAATCGGTCCTTGTTTTAAAATAAATTTCATAAGTGTCAGTTTTAATGTTTTGAGAATACTAATTCGCCCTAATGAATGTGCAGAATGAGCACGATAATGAACAAAATTCCTTTGGAGCTGCGGCTATGGTGGAATGACCTAGGGGAAGTAGGACAGAAAAAGGTCAACGCACATCTGGGAGGCCTCACTGGTTTATTGAAAATCAACCCTAGGGGAGACATCATAAATGTCTTAATCACCTTCTAGGACCCGGCCCACAATGTCTTCCACTTCTCAGACTTTGAGCTAACCCGACTTTGGATGAGATGACCGGATACATCCGGACCCATACAATACCATTGAGACATCACTATTTGATCGCACCCAGAGCCCTTGCTGTGCACAAATTTCTGGATGTTTTGAAAATTAGTGGAAAGATTCACAACCCCGACTTGTCGGTCGGATTTTGAAACCTCCAGTTTATATACCAAAGATACGACCACTTCGGATGATTCAACAACCCTGAAAACCTCATTTGTAGCAAGGGCAATCGGATCAAGTGGGAGGAGCATCGATGTTTCGCATTTATGGTGTCTTTTTTGGGTCTTTTGATATTTCCACGAAAGGACGGAAATATAGACATACGGATTGCAGGGGTTGTTAGTACTTTCATGACTCAAACAAAGAGTACTTTTGCTCCGATGATCCTATCTGATATCATCCGAGCCCTTACCATTTGTAAAGCAGGAGGGGATTTCTTTGAAGGCTGTAACTTGTTATTACAAATCTGGATGATTGAGCATCTATGTCACAGGCCTTGGTTCATGAATGGTTGGATGCCAACAAAAGGTTGCATAGAAGAAGTTGACAACAGGGTAAATGGGTTTAAATTACCAGAGGGTGTCGTAGAGTCGGTGTCACATCTCCGGGTTATTTCTGCAAATCAAATACAATGGACACTCAGTTGGCTCTCCGTGGACGAAGTCGTGTATATGCCCGCAACAGAACCACATTTTCTCTTAATGGGCCTTAGAAGCATCCAACCTTACGCCCCACATCGGGTCTTGAGACAACTCGGAAGATGCCAGACAGTGCCAAAAGACGAAGATCTCAGCATCTGGGTAGTCGAAATTGGGCCTGGTAGTCAGTTCCCCGAAGCCACGATGCGCAAAATTTGGAATGAATGCCAATACCTAACTGTTGACACTTGTGTACAAGATCTTGCCAGAGGTGAAGTGTCTCATAGGTACCTTACTTGGTATAGGAGAGAAATTGAGCACGAAAGACCATCCAAGAGGACAAGAGCAGTGGGATTGGTTAGCAAAAGAAAATGAATACCGTGCTACCAAAGGAAGGCTAGAAAAGAAAATTCAAGAATTGCAATTCGAAAACAGCCTGCAAACTGCTGCTAGCGAGGGAGAAAAGAAGGTATTGGTTAAAGAAAATGAAGCCCTGCGAGCTCAGATTTAGAAATGAGAACAGTCGCAGAAAACCCTCCGAGAAGTACAAAGGATGAAACGCTCATAGAGAACCTGCAACGAAAAGTAACTGAATATGGTTTTGACCTGAATAAGGCAAAGGGTGAGTTTTCTAGAGCTCGGAGACAATTAATTAAAAGTGTTGAAGAAAGAACCCGCATATTGGAGCAGTTAAAAGAAGGGAGCGGCAATGAAAGCTCAGGTCTAAAACAGAGAGTTATCATAGCTGAAAGCAAAATGGCCAAGCATGCCAAGGATTTCAAAGCCGAGAGAGAGCATTGCTATGCGGTAATAGCAGGGTTGGAAAGAGATTTGTGGCAGTTTCAGAAACTAAATCAGGAGGCTGAACAGACTTTAGAAGCACGTTCCAAACAAATAGGGCGTCTGCTACAAGAAAAAGGGGTTATCAGATAGAAGGTGCGGGCAATTGCAGACTATATTACCACTAAATGCAATCGCTGTGAGGACATGACAAAATCTATGTTTTTTGCCGCTGCTATGACATTTGTCTGACAAGTAATGGAAGATCTCCACTATATCCAAGGAAGTCTAGCACGCAAACCTGCGGCAAGGCCGAATGATGCCCCGCAAGCTCCAAAAGCATTTAATGTGTTAATGTACTAATAAATTTATATTTTTTCTAAAAAGGAGTCTGTCTGTTTTCCTTTCGAGTCTGTGAAGGTATTAAGCCCTAGTCTGGTAGTTGCTTTTTGTTCTATTAGCCATTGTAATCAAAGTTTGTATCTTTATTAAATTGAAAATCCCAAACATATTTTACTGTGTACTTCACCGTTTATTTCCATGATTTACGCTCTGTCTGATTCATGCAAAGTCATGATATGTAGGCAATCTCCATAGGATTCGACTGTATTCTTTAAAAAGCTAAAAAAAAGAGGAAATAAGAGGGAAGAAACAAAAGGAAATTGAAATAAGTGTCGGGATGACGCATGCGACTATGGAAAGCAAATAGAAACCCATTATTTGCATAGGTGCATCATGCTCAACGGTGATTTCCTACTTGTCATCTACCCTGAACTAACTACGAATTACAGAATTACAGTTCAGGTGTTTAGAACAGTGGTTGGTTTTGTTGTAAACTGGCTTCACACGGACACTTCACTCTGTCAAAGGGAAATACAGATATGTCGACTGAAATGGCTCTACCCACCGTCCCTGTTCCAGAAGACAGTCCAATCACAGGAGTGCCGGCCTCTGAATCTGCAGCAGCCGAAGAGAAGCGGATCCTGCGGCTCCGAGTCATGAAAATATGGGATGCCTGGACCAACAGGAAGGAACCTCCTAGCTCCATCCCTGGATTTCTCGAGCTATTCCCAAGGTCAGGGGGTACCTCTACTATTCCTATCAGTCACCCAAGCATCCTCCTGGGGCATCCCACTATTCAACCAATTTTGTTGGGGCGCTTTTTGAAGCCCACCCTCCCATGTTTGCATCCGTGCCAGTTCCCAATATCTTTACAGCCCCTCTGTGTGCAGCTACTACACAGCCTACAGTACCAAGGCCCGTATTTGACCCTGCAGCCTTTACATTCCAAACTCCTAACTATCAAAATGAGCCTCCCCCGTACCCTACACACAGCTACCCTCATCCCACGTATGAACTTACCCCTATGCCAGATAAAACTTCCAAAGCACCCGAGCAGGATGAAATCACAAAGAGAATGAAGAGTCTTGAGCAAAGCCTGATGAATATGCAAGGACTGAGCGGACATAAAAGTGTAGCCTATTCAGACCTTTTCATGTTCCCCCATGTACATCTTCCTTTGGGGTTTAAAATGCCAAAATTCAAGAAATACGATGGCCATGACGACCCCATCGCGGATCTGAAAAAGTATTGTAATCAATTATGTGGAGCCGGCGGGAAGGAAGAACTTCTAATGGCATACATTGGGAGATCCTAGTAGGTATTGCATCCGAATGGTACATAGGTCAAGACATTACCCGATGGCACATATGGGATGACCTTGCCCCGGACTTTGTAAGACAATTCCAGTACAACATCGACATCGCCCCGGATAGGAACTCCCTAACCAATTTGAAGAAGAAACATGCTGAAAGCTTTAGAGAATATGCTATTAAATGGCGAGAGAAAGAATAAGGGGTGAAACCTCCTATGGATGAAACAGAAATGGTCACCGTCTTTCTGCAATCACAAGAGGCAGACTACTTTTAGAACATGATGTCCGCAATGGGCAAACCATTCGCAGAAGCAATAAAGATTGGGGAAATGGTGGAGAATGGCCTCAAAACAGGGAGGATTCTAAGTCAATTGGCCATAAGAGCCACCTCCCAAGCCATACAAGAAGGGGCGGGATGAATCCCAATGAACAAGAAAAAAGAGGAAGCATCCATGGCAGTCACCGGGATGAGGAAACAGCATACTCACATGCACGCATTCTCTGAAAGAGCCCCTTAACATTACTATCCTCACCGAGACATGCACTATGTCCCTCAACCCTACGTAGTTATGAACGCTCAGCCCTTTCCCCGACCTCAATAGCAAATCAACAGAAAAGAAGGCTGAGGTTGAAGCTGGGACAACCTCTACCGAAGAAACAATACTCTACATCCCACGAGGACGCAAAGAAAAGCAGCCCAAAAAGGTTTGAGCTGAACAAAACCATGTACATACCCAAGAAGGTCTATGTGGTACGGGGATTGATTAAGCCACCGGTGCTGAATGAGCCCCTGGTTATTGGTCGCGTGCCACAAAAGCCCATGACCAACCCTTCAGCCGTCCCTTGGAATTATCAGGAAACCGTCATTACATATAAGGGCAAAGAAATCCTCGGAGAAGCCCAAAAGGTATGTTCCACCAAGAAATACCTAGACATGGAAGAGGTGAACGCTGCTACCAAATGGTGATTCCTGCAAAAGAGGCCAGTAAATGCTGAGGAAGCAGAAGCCTTTTTCCAAAAAATGAAAATGCCGGAGTACGAGACCCCGAAAATCCCCTGATCAGATTTCTCTAGTGTCAGTCTTGATGAACTCTCCCGAGCATCAACAGGTGTTGGCCAAGACATTAAACGAAGCTTATGTGCCAGCTAAGACCTCTGTAGAACAGCTAGAGAAAATGGCGGAAAGAATATTCGCCATGAATCATATATCGTTCAGTAAGAATGACTTACCCCGGAGGGAGCTGCTCATAACAAGGCTTTGCACCTCACTGTCAAATGTGAGGGATATTATGTCAAGAGAATGATGGTCGGTTCTAGAGTAGGCATATGTCCACTATCTACCTTGCAGAGAATGGAGATTGGGATAGGCAGGATCCGCCCGTAACAACATATGTGCCCGAGCCTTCGATGGAATAAAAAGGGATACCATAAGTGAAATTGATTTGGTGCTCACTATTGGTCCAGTCGACTTTGAAGTAACATTCCAGGTGTTGGACATGGACACCTCCTACAACTACCTCCTGGGAAGGCCGTGGATTCACGCAGCAGGGGCAGTGCCATCAACCCTGCACCAAATGCTGAAATTTGAGTATGAAAATTAGGAGATTGTAGTTCATGGAGAGGACGAACAATCAATTTACCGGGACCCCTCTGTCCCCTGTTTGGAAGCCAAGGAAGGCAGTGAACACATATTCTATCAAGCTTTTGAAGTCGTAATAGCTGATCAACATGAAGAGGGAGGGCTGCTTCCCCAGCCTTATCTGTCAAATGCTTCAATTATGGTAGCGAAGGAAATGACGCGCCAAGGTTTCAATCCAGGCAAGGGACTCGGCAGCTCCCTACAAGGCAAACCGAGCCAGTCGCTTTGCCTGCCACAACAAAGTTCTTTGGGCTGGGATTTCATCCAACCACAGAAGATATCACCTGGGCTAATCGTAGGAATAGCCAAGGATGGGCCTTACCACGACCCCTACCTCACTTGTACAAAACCTTTATAAAACCAAAGTACAGTGAAGAGGAGGAAGAGGAAACCTTCACGGCAGAAGAAATTGATAAGATCCGCGGGGCTATGAGGGAGTTGCTCTATAAGGTAAACATGGTCCAACCGGGAGAAGGGTCAAGCGCCGCTGAAGTGCTGTATATTGGGCCAGATGCTAAACTTCAAAATTGGAAGGTCACACCCCTTTCGGTCAGGCGGAAGACCTGTTAGTCTCGCCTTGCTACCTCTTCCCATATCACAGGCTATTTCATTGTGTAGCTCAGTTGTTTGTTTTCCTCTTTAGCACTTTAAATCTCAAATTGCAAACCATGTTTATCTTTCAAGTACAAAGAAATAAAATAAATATTTTTCATTTCTCTGCCTTTCTCTAATTTTTGTCTTTCTTTATTTTTAATATTTTCTTTTAGTCCCAATAATGCGGCTTTAAATAAAATGACATGCTCACGGACTTCTTGCCACGACCCAAACCCGATGTCTGTCTGTGAAATAATGAACCAGGAAACAGAATACAATGAAGAAGAAGCTTTTAGGGAAAATCACTCGAGAATTGGAACACTTTGAGAACAAACCTAAGCGTAACTTAAATGATGCTGAACCGGTTAACCTGGGCGATCTCGATGAAATCAAAGAAATTAAAATAAGCATCCATGTAAATAAAGAGATACGTGATTCATTTGTTCAACTCCTATTGGAATTCAAAGATGTATTTGCGTGGTTCTATGACGACATGGCTGGTTTGAGTATGGATTTGGTGGTACATAAGTTTCCTACATACCCCCGAGGCCCTCTTGTACAACAAAAGCAAAGAAAGTTCAAGCCTGATGTCAGTGATAAAATCAAAGGGGAAATTACAAAACAGCTTGAAGCAGGGGTAATCCGGGTAGTGCGGTATACCACTTGGCTAGAAAATGTGGTCCTTGTGCCGAAGAAGGATGGGAAAACCCGAGTGTGTGTGGATTAACAAGGCAAGTCCCAAGGATAACTTCCCTCTACCCAATATCCACATCCTTATCGATAATTGTGCCAAGCATGAGATTTAATCCTTTGTAGATTGCTACACAGGGTATCACCAAGTGCTGATGGATGAGGAATAGGCAGAGAAAACCGCCTTTACCACACCTTGGGTAACATATTGCTATAGAGTTATGCCTTTTGGATTGAAAAACACTGGGGCAACATACATGAGGGCTATGACCACCATCTTCCACGACATAATGCATTGAGAAATAGAGGTATACGTGGATGACGTGATTATCAAATCTAAAACTCACGGCGATCATATAAATGATTTGAGGAAATTTTTCAAAAGGCTCCGCAAATATAACTTGAAATTGAATCCGGCAAAATGTGCATTTGGAGTTCCATCGGGCAAACTTCTAGGGTTCATCGTCAGTCGGAGAGGCATTGAGTTAGATCCAACCAAGATCAAATCCATTCGGGAGCTGCCCCCGCCAAGGACCAAAAAGGATGTGATGAGTCTATTGGGGAGATTAAATTACATCAGCCAGTTCATCGCCCAATTGACTTCAACATGTGAGCCTATATTCAAATTGTCACGAAGCTTTTGATAAAATCAAATAGTACTTGTCCAATCCACCAGTTTTAGTTCCGCCAAAACCAGGAAGGCCACTGTTTCTCTATCTGATGGTCTTGGAAGGCTCATTAGGTTGTATTCTCGGGCAGCATGACACCACGGGAAAGAAAGAGCGGGCCATTTATTATCTGAGCAAAAAGTTTACCAGTTATCAGGCCAAGTACTCGTTGTTAGAAAGAACTTGTTGCGCCTTGACATGGGTAGCTCAGAAATTAAGGCATTATCTTCAAGCCCATACCACGTACCTCATAACCAGGCTGGATCCACTAAGGTACATATTCCAAAAACCAATGCCCACAGGGCGACTGGCTAAATGGAAGATCCTGCTTACCGAGTTCCACATCATTTATGTCACTCGTACAGCGATGAAAGCTTAGGCACTGGCAGATCATCTGGCAGAAAACCCCGTTGATGATGAGCATCAGCCTTTAAACACTTACTTCCTTGATGAAGAAGTGAACTCATTGGAAATAGCAGCTAAGGACACCCCCGTATGGAAAATGTTCTTCGACGGAGTGGCAAACACAAAGGGTGTAGAGATCGGGGCAATCCTAATCTCACCTACAGGCCAGCATTATCCAGCTACAACCAGACTTTGGTTCTTTTGCACTATTAATACCGCTGAATATGAGGCTTGCATTATGGGTATGAACATGGCTATTAACCGAGATGTCGAAGAGTTGCTAATCATGGGGGATTCCGGTCTAATCATCCGACAAACTCAAGGAGAATAGGAGACAAGGGACATTAAGCTCCTCCCGTATAGACAGCCAGTCGAAGACCTCAACAACTAGTTAATGTTGGTACAGTTCAGGTACATTCCCCGTTGTCACA
Source organism: Nicotiana benthamiana (assembly GCA_034376525.1). NCBI lineage: Eukaryota > Viridiplantae > Streptophyta > Magnoliopsida > Solanales > Solanaceae > Nicotiana > Nicotiana benthamiana. Next base: position 71,649,603 of record CM067330.1, read on the forward strand.
ATTAGTTAGCGGATGCACTTGCAACCTTATCCTCCATGCTGCCATACCCTGGGAATGCCTATGTTGATCCTTTACAAATCCAAATCAAAGAAATTCATGGGTATTGTAATGCAACCGAAGCAAAGCTTAGCCCGCAGCCTTGGTATTATGACATTTTGAGATTCCTAAAAACACAGGAGTATCGTGAGCAAGCCACTGGAGAACAAAAGAAGACCATCCGACGGCATGCGAGCAATTTCTTCTTAAGTGGTGACACTTTGTATAAAAGGACTCCAGATCTTAATTTGTTGAGATGTATGGATGCTGAAGAAGCCGGGAGAATTATACACAAAGTACACGCGGGCTTCTGTGGGCCCCATATGAATGGCTATGTACTGGCAAAAAAGATACTCCGAGCTGGATATTATTGGATGACCATGGAAAAAGACTGCTTCACCTTTGTGCGGAAATGTCATCAATGCCAGGTGCACGGTGATCTGATTAATGCACCACCAAATGAGTTGCATCCTATGTCGGCACCCTAGCCATTTGCTGCCTGGGGTATGGATGTCATTGGGCCGATCGAGCCAAAGGCCGCAAATGGGCACAGATTTATATTGGTCGCCGTATATTATTTACAAAATGGGTTGAGGCCATCACCCTTATGTCTTTCACCAAGAAAGTGGTTGTGGATTTTGTGCATTCCAACATCATTTGCCGCTTTGGGATTCCCGCTGTCATCATTACTGACAATGCAGCTAATCTGAACAGTCGGTTTATGAGAGAGATATGTGAACAATTAAAATAACACATAGAAACTCCACTCCCTACCGACCTAAAGCTAATGGTGCGGTCGAAGCAGCCAACAATAACATCAAGAAAATCTTGAGAAAAATGATTCAAAGCTTGAGGCAATGGCATGAAAAGGTGCCCTTCACACTGATGGGATATCGTACCACAGTACGTACATTTGTAAGAGCCACTCCCTACTTACTGTTCTATGGAACTGAGGCTGTTATACCTGCCGAGGTGGAAATCCTTTCGCTCTGAGTGATTGTCGAAGCAGAAATCGAAGATAGTGAATGTGTCAAAACCCGTTTGGAGCAGCTGGAATTAATTGATGAAAAATGAATGGTCATTGTATGCCACGGGCGCTTGTACCAACAAAGAATGGCCCGCGCTTACAACAAGAAAGAGTGTCCTAGGAATTTTGAAGTCGGGCATCTAGTTTTTAGACGTATACTTCCCCATCATCAAGAAGCCAAAGGAAAATTCGCCCCAAATTAGAAAGGCCCATACATCAGTAGGAAGATATTTCCTAGAGAAGCATTGTACTTGGGCGATGTTGAAGCAGATGAGCCCGGAGCAGCAATAAACGTCGACGCCGTAAAGAGGTATTGCATTTAAATCCCCTGCAGCAATGACCGTGGTAGATTGAGATGACAAAGGTTCGCTCTCCCGCTATCCACACCCTCTTTGTAACCCGGAAATGCTGTTTAAAAAAACAAAAAAAAAAGAGGAGAAAAAGCAAAAAGAAAAAAATTTATAAAAGAAGAAGAAGAAGAATACAAATAAAATTAGTTTAGGACAAAGTTTCCTGAACTACGTCTGACTTGATTCCGAAAGGATACGTAGGCAGCCTCTCCCTGAGGTTCAGTCACATCAAAATAAAAACCCAATTTATCCAAGAAAATTAAAATCGGGGCAGAAATGTATAGGTTCGATTACAAATCCGTCCGAATGGTTACAAAGTTATAGATCCCCGGGGAAGAAAATACCATTTTTTGGGGTTCGGCACCAATCAAATTTGTGAGAAAAAATGAGAGAGTCTTATTGGTGAAAACCTCCGGGCACCATATGGTGACGGTGAGCAGAGAAAAACAAAATGAAAGAGTCCGTTTAGCGAAAACTCGCAAAGAGCGCTATCGAGCGACAGGAGAAGAGAAATGAGAGAGGCTGATTGGCGAAAACCCGCAAATGGCGCCATCGGACGAAAAGCGGAATTATTGTTACTCAGATCTGAGTAAGTTTCTTTGATTTTCGAAAAAGTTGAAGTCAGAAAGCAAAAATGGATTTGGGCCGGGTATCCAGTCCAAGAAGCATGTCGTCGCCATTTAAAGTCGGCTCGTATTTCCAGATAAGTTCCCTCTTTTTCCTCAAAGTGCATACCTCTCTGAATTCATACTTCACTCATTTCCACTTTATTTTTGATGTCCTCACCATTCCCTAAAGAAAGGTAGCAGGGCCAGCTTCGCGGTTTTCTCCTGGCAAGAATTAGGGTAATAGCCGACATCGTCAAGTACGCTTGGCCAATCCCGGTTGATCATGACAGTTAATGTCCCCAAAGTAAGGAAATAAAAGAAAGGAAACTCAAAGTCAAAGAGGCAGGAAGTTGAAGCAAAATCGGGGGTTTTATGCCGAACATGGTGTCGATTCTTATCAAAAGTCCCAAAAGCAAATTCAAAAGCGGGGCAAAACTTACAACCCAAGGCCCGAGAAACAAAAAGCAATCCGAAATGAGGACCCCCTGGCCAACTAACAAAGCAAAGGTTAAATGCCAAGGATTCGCTTTGAATACAGAGGAAGTCGAAAGCAAGCGTCACAAGGCCACGAAACCAATCACTGTTCAAACTAACAGTTTGTTTTGTTTCTGAACTAAAAAAGATGCAGGTGCAACTTAGAAAATCAAAAAGGAACAAAGGGAAAAAAACAGCTAAAGGATAGGCACAAGGACCGAAGATGGTGGTGCGTCAATGACAAAAAGGGAAGTTTTCTTTTTATTTTTCTGCAAACTCATAAATGAGCATGATAGCATAAATCCCAATCCTTAGTTCCCCTTTGTATAGCTTGTGGGTTTCCTAGGCATTACCTAAGGATTGCATTCCACCCCCTCCAGCATAAACTGAGGAAGTTTCCCTCCACATCCCCAGCATAACTTGAGGATTCTCTCCCTACACTTCCCACTCCCCATCATAGTCTAGGGGTCAACACTCCCCTACCCTTAGCATAACCTAGAGTTATTTCTTTCCTCCTTTACGCCATCACAGTCAAAAGGATATCTGAGGTCCTTAACTACCCGTGGTTTTCCCTAGCATAACCTAGGATTTTTTATTCATCCCGGCATAACCCACGGATTCCCTTGACATAACTCAGGATCTCCTCTCGTCCCGGCATAACCCGCGGATTCCCCTGACATAACTCAGGATCTCCTTTCATCCCGGTGTGAGCATATGATTTTTGACCAGTTGAAACAAACTCCTACCGGACTCTCAAAGTTTAGGATTTTCTCTTTTAAAATATTAGGATTTTAATTTTTGGACATTAATTGCATATGCAAGTTCATTACTGCGTGTCAGGATTAATTAGGGTTATAATTGTTAAATAAACTTGTTTCATAAATTAAAATACAAAAATATATATATATGTGCCAGCACTTGAAGCTATGTTTGTTCAATTTTGATTGGTTTTAATTTTATTTGTGATTTGTGGTTTTTAAATAAATTTAGTAATTAATATTAACCATGCACCTCACCACTCTCAAATCCCCATGGAACTCTTCGATTCTTCATCCGAAGCTAAACCTTAAATCCCAAACCTACCGAAAAAGCTTCAAAACTCTCCTGGACAGTCCCTGAACCCTAGTGACACTAGCCAGGCCACCCTTGACCCCAAAAAACTTTCAACCATTAAGAAAATTCAAATCTGAGGCCTATTTAAGGTCTCAGAATCTTGGATACTCCCTTGAGCCATTTAAATTGATGGTACACTACCTTAGAAGGTTTCAGAACCCTTGACAAAGGTCCAACTGAATCAGTTCGAAATGATAATAGGAATGAAAAGCTAAGTTTTCTGCTTCTTTTCCACTTTTCTTTAGATCTGAACGCTGGATTTCTGTTAATAACTGATTAGTGATTGCATGTTTCATAACTTGAGGAGGTTGTCTTTTGATTATGTGTCTGGTGATCCACAAGTTCTTCAGCGTTCATATGCTTGGTTTGAAAATCTTCAGCCTGGAATAAACTGATTAGATTTAATAATTTGAATATTTCATTTATTTAATTTTGGTTATTTATCTGGTTATACACAAGCTCATCCAAGATTAGGGTTCATATTTGTTTGTTTGTCATTAGCCTGGAATAACTGTTTAGGCTCAGTAGTTGCATGTTTAGGAGTTTAAATTCCTTTCCTCCCTTGATTTTGGTTGTTTTGTCTGGTGATACACAAGTTCTTATAACAAAGAGGATTCCAGTGTTCATATGCTTGTTTGGAAGTCTTTTATCGTTGGGATAATTTCGTGCTAGTTAATTCTACTGTTAGTGTGAATTTTAGGCTTAAGTGACTTATGCCATCTGGTTCTAGGATTCCTATTTTACCTCTGAGCATTTGATTGTCATGAGTACTTTAGTTCTTCAGAATTATATTGGTTTTAAGTTGATTTGAGGGTTGGGTTCATTAATTGTTTGTTGTTAACCTTCACTTGCCTCTTAAAGATGATCCTAGAATTAAGTTATGGTGTGAATTTCTGAAGCCTTTTGGTTAAGCTATTTCTGAAAATAAGGTGTTGATAAATGTTCTTTGTTTTGATAGCTTGTATAATGTTATGGAAATCTACATATGTAGAAGTCTGTTAATTCTTTGGCTAATTGAGTCTGCTAATATTGGCTGATTAAACCTTCATGAGTTTATAAATTTGAGGGTAAAACGAGACCCAAATTTGGCTGGCCAAGGTCATATGTAAATAAACTGGGTTACAAAGACTAACCAAGGTCAAGTTGAGGGGTAGGGTAATTTAGGAAGGTTAGTAAGGGTATAAAAGGAATTTGAAACTATAAAAATCTGGTGAGAATCCTGTAGAACCTTCCAGTAGGGACTAATATATTATTCCAGCCCCAAACTTGAGGCACAAGTTAGAAATAGAAGGACTATTTAGGCAAAAATACAAGTTGAATTAAGGACTAAAAAAGAAAACAAGTAAATCTGATACTCTAACTGTTTTGCTATAAATAAAACCATTTGGGGGCATTGAAAGAAAAAAAAACCTGTATCTTTAACACTAGAGCTGGAAATAATGATCCAAAATCTATTTCCCTCAATACTAGAGCTGAAATACCGCATCTATTTCTGAAAACACTATTAGTATTGTTTTGATTCAATTTCCGAAAACTCTCTGAATACTCTGTGGAAGTCCTGGGTGCACTTTGCATTTGGCTGTTGATTGCTTAGATGATCCCTTCTATTTCACTCATTGGTTGTTTCCTTTGCTGCATTACAGGTACCACTTAGAGCTCATGTATATGTGAAGTTCCCAGTGAAATATACTCTCGAATTGAAGATCTTGTTATCATTTACATTTTTGTCATTTTTATTTCTCACATTTCCTCTCTTTAGTTCTGAATATGTGTATAGTAATAGAACGATCATCATGTTGTAGTTAAATGTAGATTGATCCCTGTTTGTAATAATTTGGACATTTGGGACTGTTTTATGTGTAATAATTGGAAATTCAGCTCCAATACTTGTATGTATTTAAGCAGTAATTGATTCCAATTATAGTCCAGCTGGTTCAGGTGCTGATCCTGTGCACTTAGAACTACTGGACTTAGAAAGCAATAGTTCATATAGTCATGTAAGGATAAAATTAAAAATGCTGTGAAGTATTTCTGTTCGTTTAAGCCCAGCATGCTTAGCAATAATTTATTTTCGAATATGTTCCCTGTAGTGTAGTTTGAATCACATTTTGATTTTAGAATTGGATTCATATACTCTGACTGATGAGTATATGAATCATCCAATTCGACTCTAAGGTTGAAACTGATAAAAAACTGGTTATTAATATTCCCTTCGTGAATGTACAGAAATTTGATTTTGTATATAATTTCAAATAAAGAAGGTTATTATCAATTGGGTTCCTTCAATCAAATCAGTACTGGGATCCTTCACGAGGCCCAGTAAGATCCCAAGCATTGTTATGTAACACGTTAATCTAGGTTGAATAACTACAGCCCAAAACAGTCACAACAATTGTCAATACATCCTGAGCAACATGTGCTCCAGCGCTGGCCCAAAATGCAATTTATTCACGTGTTAATCGGCCACGAACGAGGTTGAGGCACATACAATGTTTCCCAAGCACCTAGTTCATACATGAAATAATTAGTGGATTTAAACCCAGCTTTAACAAATTTAGCATGTGTTACAATACCTTCATAAAAATAAATTGAGCTTTTTTATGCAAATAAATACCATGCGTAGGCTCCTTAATACATTAGAACATATAGAAAGAATAGGAGGTGTCGTTTATCAAATTTCACAACATTCCCATAAATATCAAAGACGTAGTTTCTATAGGCGTGCGTGTTTAATAAAATACGTTCCTAAATTCGGGTGCGTATTTATGCGACCCAAATCCAATTCTCAATAAAGTTGGAACGTGTCAAAATCCACGGGTGCATTTATGTGACGTGTTTCGAGGCATGTTTTAACAATGTTGCAATTCTCTTTAAAATAACAATAAAAGCGGTTCAAAGTTAAAAGCACATAAGTTAAAACATGTTCTTGAATCAGATAATATAAGCCAAATATGACAGTTGAGCGACCGTGCTAGAACCACAGAACCTGGGAATGCCAAACACCTTCTCCCGGGTTAACAGAATTCCTTACTCAGATTTCTGGTTCGCAGACTGTTAAACAGAGTCATTCTTTCCTCGATTCGAGATTCTAAATGGTGACTTGGGACACCATAAATCTCCCAAGTGGCAACTCTGAAACTCTCTTAAATAATTGAACCCCGTGTAGATTGTCCTTAAATTGGAAAAAACTCCCTTATCTGCGCCCTTCGCCGGGTTGTGGATAGCAAAAAGGAGGTGTGACAACTCTGGCGACTCTGCTAGGGAACGAACCCAGAATCTCTGGTTCAGGGTTCAAGAATTGGAGTTTAGAATATTTGTTGTATTTGGCTTTGTCTATCATTTAATTTTACATGTTGGCTTAATGTGCAAAATGATTTTGTTAGCGCTTTGATATTATTTGAATTGCATATAAACTGTTACGAAACCCTTCTCTCTTTACCTCAACGGATGTGCTTACTGGTTGAGACACCCTATTCTGTTAGTGTCTTACCCTAAAATAAGAAAGAGGCCGGACAAGTTACAAAGCCGAACGATCGCGCGGGTCCCCGGTACGTAGCTCCTCCTCGACTCGGGTTGTCCGCTCGGGTACACAGTCTAGACCCTACCGACGTTTTCAACTTAGTATAACAAAACTTCATGCCGGACAGGAAAATTTATTTGCATCATGCATTTTGACTTAGGGGGCTCAACACAGGGGTTGGGTTCGTCTAGGACAGGTACCCTAAAATAAAAGACCACCCTGATGCATTTGTACGTGCTACTTGCGCATTTATTTGCCTTGGACTCGTATGTTGACCGGCCTGTAAACAAAGGGATTCAATTGAGAGGAATAAGCAGTGCTAGGGTAATAGCTGTCAAAATCAAACGCATAAATAGCGCCGAAATGTTGCCGGATTTTTTTCCAAAAAAAAAAAAGAAATCAGAAAAGCAAAAAAAACAAAAAAAAAGAGAGGCACCAAGGTTTTGAAGCTTCTAAATAATGTCCTCGGGTTTTGATAAACTATTTTTGGCCGGGTCCAACCTTTTTTTTACAAAATGCCCGAGTTTATCTTCTCTCGCTTCAAAATGAGTCCGATGGTGTCGTTATCGCACAAATAGCTGAATGACGCTACAAGGGGCACCGGAAGGCTGATTTTACGCAAATGGTTGCCTCTGGATTTTATTAGGGTCGGTAACCAAGCACAGCCTAAAGATCCTTCTAACGAAAGTGTTGAAAGGCCGTATTCGCAAGGTCGGTCCTTGTTTTAAAATAAATGTCAGTTTTTATGTTTTGATAATACTAATTCGCCCTAATAAATGTGCAGAATAAGCACGAAAATCAACAAAATTCCTTTGGAGCTGCTGATGTGGTGGAATGACCTCAGAAAAGTCGAACAGAAAAAGGTCAATGCGCATCTGGGAAGCCTCACCGGTTTATTAAAAATCAACCCTAGGGGGGATATCATAAAGGCCCTAATTACCTTCTGGGACCCTACCCACAAAGTCTTTCACTTCTCCGATTTTGAGCTTACCCCGACTTTGGAGGAAATGACCGGATACATTGGGACCCACACAATCCCACTGAGACATCAATACTTGATTGCTCCTAGGGCCCTCGCTCTGCACAAATTTCTGGATTTTCTGAAAATTAGCAGAAAAATTCACAACCCTGATCTGTCGGCGGGATTTTGCACCCTCTAGTTTATATACCAAAGATATGGCCACATCGGAGGCTTCAACAATCCTAAAAACTTCATCTGTAGCAAAGGCAATCGGATCAAATGGGAGGTGCATCGATGCTTTGCATTTATGGTATCCTTGTTGGGTCTTTTGGTATTCCCACGAAAGGACGGAAACATCGATATACGGATTGCAGGGATCGCTAGTACCTTGATGACTCAGGCAAAGAGCACTCTTGCTCCGATGATCCTGTCTGATATATTCTGAGCCCTTTGCACTTGCAAAGCAGGAGGGGATTTCTTTGAAGGATGCAACTTGCTATTACAAATCTGGATGATTGAGCATCTATGTCCCAACCCTCGGTTCATGAACGGTGGGTTGCTAACGAGTGGTTGCATAAAAGAAGTTGGCAACAGGATAAAGGGGTTTAAATTACCAGAGGGTGTCACAGAGTGGGTGTCACATCTTCGGTCTATTTCGGCAAATCAAATACAATGGGCGCTCAGTTGGCTCCTCGTGGACGAAATTGTGCATATGCCCGCAACAGAATCGCATTTTCTCCTAATGGGTCTTAGAAGCATCCAGCCTTACGCCCCGCATCGGGTATTGAGGCAACTCGGAAGATGCCAGATAGTTCCAAAAGATGAAGATCTTAGCATCAGGGTAGTCGAAATTGGGCCCGATAGTCAGTTTCCCGAAGCCATGGTTCGCAAAATCTGGAATGAATGCCAATACCTAACCGCTGGCACTTGTGTGATAGATCCTGCCAAAGGTGAAGTATCTCCAAGATACCTTTCTTGGTATAAGATAGAAATTGAGCATGAAAGACCATCCAAAAGGCCTCACCTCGTAGAATTCGTCGGGAAATCACAAGAACAGTGGGATTGGTTAGCAAAAGAACATGAATGTTGTGCTACCCATGGAAGGCTAGAAAAGAAAATTCAGGAATTACAATTCGAAAACAGCCTACAAACTGCTGCTAGCGAAGGGGAAAAGAAGGTATTGGTGAAAGAAAATGAAGCCCTGCGAGCTCAGATTCAGAAAATGAAAACAGCCGCAGAAAACCCTTCGAGGAGTATAAAGGATGAAAAGATTATAGAGAGCCTACGACGAAAGGTAACCGAATACGGTTTTGACCTGAATAAGGCAGAGTGTGAATTGTCTAGAGCTCAGAGACAATTAGCTAAAAGTGCTTAATAAAGGGCCCGCATACCGGAGCAATTGAAAGAAGGAAATAGCAACAAAAGTGCTGGGATAAAACAAAGGGTTATCATAGCTGGGAGCAAAATGTCCAAGCAGGCCAAGGATTTCAAAGCTGAGAGAGAGCACTGCTATGCGGTAATAGCGGGGTTGGAAAGAGATTTAAGGCAGTTTAAAAAGCTAAATCGGGCACCTGAGTGAACTTTGGAAGCACGGGCCGAAAAAATAGGGCGATTACTCCAAGAAAAGGGAACTATCAGGGAGAATGTGCGGGCAATTACAAACTACATTACTACCAAATGCAATCACAGTGAAGACAAGACAAAGTCTATATTTTTTGTCGCTGCTATAACCTTTGCCCGACAAGTAATGGAAGATCTCCATTATCTCCAAGGAAGCTTAGCGCGCAAACCAACAAGGCCGAATGACGCCCCGCCAGCTCCAAAAGCATTTGAAGCGTTGATGTATTCATAGATTTATATTTTGCTGAAAAAGAAAAAAAGAGTCTGTTTGTTGTTCTTTCAAGTCTTTAAGGGTGTTGGATCCCTGTCTGGTAGTCGCTCTTAGCCGTTGTACTTAAAGTTTTTATCTTTATCAAATCAAAAATCCCAAATATATTTTGCTGCATACTTAACCTTCTATTTTTCGTGAACTACACTTGGTCTGATTCATGCAAAGTCATGATACGTAGGAAATGTACATAGGATTCGACCATAATTGAATAAAAATTGGAAATCGAAGAAAATGAAAAGGGATGGAATAGGGCTAAAACGAAGGGAGTTTCGCGAATAAAAGTCGGGATGACACAAGCAGTCAATGCATATATGGACCAATTGTCATTTATGTGCATCCATATGTGGCCACTTACATGTTGAAACCTAACCACTAACGAGTCTCGGGTGTTGTGAATTACAGTTCTAAATTAGACAGGTGACTAGTATTCGTGGCACCTAGGCAACTTACTCCTACAACACACGGTCAAAAAGCAAACAAGTTATGGCTAACCAAGATGCTGATGTCAGCATCGTGGACCCCTCGAAGGAGGCAGAGGAACTGGACGTGAACGCTATGAAAGAGGAAATGTACAAGCTTAAACACCAAATGGCTAAAATGTACTAGGCATGGGCAAGAAGACAGCCGCCCCCAACCTATCCTGCCAACCCACCTTTCATCCTTCCACTGGCCCAGGCATCTCACCAGTCCGTTACTGATCCGCCCCCAGGTTTCCCTATATACTCTCAGCATCAGGGTGATGCCTCCCAGCTACCAGCCCAACTACCCAAAGTTACTCCTCACCCTCCCCCGCTAATCGCTCCTATCTATGTGGCACCTCCGCCCCCTGCACTACATAGGTCATCCAGCGAACCACTACTTCAAGCCTTGACCCTCAATACTATCCTCCAAAACCCGCCTACAAAGCCAAGGAGCCTTACCCTTATGCTCCTAGTCTTGAAATCCCAATGATAGTTGAGAAGCCGATCAAAGATTTCGAACAGGAAGAAATGCTCAAAAAAGTCCGGAGTCTGGAACAATCATTCAGGGATATGCGTGGGTTATGGGGCCAGGTGAGTGTAGCCTTTAAAGATATTTGTTTATTCCTGGACGTACAGTTGCCTCCAGGTTTCAAAATGCATAAATTTGACCTGTATGACGGTCACGGCGATCCTGCCGCGCATCTGAGAGGGTTTTGCTGTAAAATGAGGGGAGCAGGAGGAAAGGACGAATTGCTAATGGCATACTTTAGCCAGAGCTTGAGTGGATCGACATTTGATTGGTATACTAGACAAGATCCCAACCGGTGGTATACCTGGGATGACTCAGCGCAAGCATTTGCATGCCACTTTCAGCATAATCTCGAGTTCGTCCGGGATCGCCTATCTCTGACAAAGCTGGAGAAGAAACACAATGAGAGTTTCATGGAGTATAGTTTCTGGTGGAGGGAACAAGCAGCCAGAGTTGATCCTCCCATGAAGGAGAGTGAGATGGTGGATTATTTTCTGCAAGCTTTGTAACCTACCTACTTTGGGCATCTGGTATCAGCAGTAGGGAAATCTTTCAACGAAGTAGTCAAGATGGGAAGTATGGCGGAGGAAGGCCTAGAATCCAACAAAATCATGAGTTACTCTGCAATCAAGGCAACTACTCAAGCCATCCAGGGTGGAGCTGGAGGAGGTTTTGGGAAGAAGAAGAAAGAAGAAGTAGCAACAGTGGAATCGGGAACCTGGTTCAGGCCTCGGGCACCATCTCACTACGGTCAGCCCCGTCCCCACCACCAGACATACCTACACACCCCATATAGCCTGCCGCAACATTATTATCCACCACCACAACCTCGTTTCTCAGTCCATCATGCACAGGCATATACCCAACCTCCCACTCACACACAATGGTGTGCGCCACCCCCTCAAAACACCTATCCAAATCCACAAAACCAATACCCGCCTCCAAGAGCTTACCACAAAATCCCGAGGCCCGCTCCCCGAGGCAATCCGACTATGAGAAACGAGAGGGTGCAGAAAAAGAAGACTTTCACTATACTGGGTGAATCTTACACTAGTTCATTCCACCGGCTGCGACAACTGGATATGTTAAGACCAATTGAGGCAAAGCTGCCAAATGCTCCCCCAAAGAATTTAGATTATTTGGTCAGCTGTGAATATTGTTCTGGTGCACCAGGGCATGACACAGAGAAATGTTGGCACTTAAAGAATGCCATCCAAGAACTGATTGACTCACACAGGATCGAGGTGCAGACTCCGGAGGTTCCCAATATTAACCAGAACCCGCTACCGACCCACCAGGAAACCAACATGATTGAAATTGAGGAGGGAAAGGGAGAGTTCAGAAGACCTTCACAAACTGTAATGATGATCAAAGCTAGTGAGCCAACCAAGTCCGCGAGCAGTAAAAAGCTGGTAACCATGGCAAAGGAAGGCAACAAAACTGTCGTAGCGTAGGGGAGCTTAGCATGTGCAGGTGCACCAAAGCGGGAACAAAGGTAACAATACAGGGGGCGGCTAGAGAGCCTGTAATGGTTGTGGAAGGAGCCCGCATAGATCCGGTTATTGTGAAGCCAGTAATCCAGCCACCAATCATCAACAATAGATTTGTTCCTTGGAGATATGAACAAGCAATAGCAATGTACAAAAGGAAAGAAGTTAGAGAGGAAGTATGTGAGGAGACGAGGCTTAACTCGATCAGAAAGGTACTTTTCCCCAGAAGAGTCGAGAAAGAGTAGAATCTCTAAAGATAACTCGGAACCAGTGAAGAAAGCTGTATCAGAAGAAGAGGCAGAAGAATTCTTAAAGAAAATGAAAAATTTGATGAAGATTTTGAATGAAGATCATGTCCCAGACAAGATAGCGGTGAATCATTTGGAAAAGATTGCAAACAAGATATTCGAGGTAAACCAGGTCATATTCTCCGACGATGAATTGCCCGTGGAGGGCAGGGAGCACAACCGGGCTCTTTATTTGACTGTGAAGTGTGAAGATGCCATGGTCACTCGAGTTTTTGTCGACAATGGGTCTAGTGCAAACATTTGTCCGTTATCCACATTGACCAAGTTGAAGGTGGAAACTAAAAAGGTCCATAAGAATAACATCTGCATTCGAGGGTTCGACAGCGGAGGTAAAGACATCGTAGGAGATATAGTGCTGGAAGTAACTATAGGACCCGTCGAGTTCATTACGGAATTCCAAGTGTTGGATGTATCAATCTCCAATAATCTGTTATTGGGCAGACCCTGGATTCATGCAGCCAAAGCAGTGCCATCTACACTGCACCAGATGGTCAAATTTGAGTGGGACAGGCAAGAAATTGTCGTGCATGGAGAGGATAGCCAGTGTACCCCGGGTGACGCGATTGTGCCCTTCATTGAATCTAAGGACAAAAAAGGGCCATGGGTAGGTGTTCGATACGGTTTCAGTTCAGAATATCACAGAAAGTGAGATTGTTGTAACCCCAAGGATAATAACCGCATCTGTCATGGTAGCTTCAGAAATGTTTAGAAATGGCTTTATACCCGGCAAAGGATTGGGAGTTTCTCTGCAAGGCATTGCGCAACCAGTGTTCCTTCCCAAGAATCTAGACACTTTGGGTCTAGGGTTAAAATCCACGGCCGCAGATATAAAGCGAGCCAGGAAGCTCAAATAGAAAGGCTGGTTTCTCCCGAAGCCTATCCCAAGTTTATCCAAATCGTTTGTCACACCTAGTAATGGTCCCTGACCCAGGATTTCCGGCCCGCTGATTGACATGGATGGAGATCTTGATAAGGGGTTAGAAAGGCTGTTCAATGAGGTGAATATGGTAGAGGAAGAAAAGGATCTAGTAGGGAATATGTGCAATTTGTGGGGGCACGCGCAAGAATCAATAACTGGGAAGCAACTCCTCTTCCCACTCGGAGGGAGTCCTGGTAGTTGGCTTTGATTTTCCTTTCAGTCTAGTTTGTATTAGCGTCATTGAGTTTTTATTTCTGTCCATTTGGATGCGCAAACTTTGTTATTTTTGATTCTAATGAAACGCAATTTCCCTTTCAGCAATGCTGATAAATTCATTTTCGCTTTACTTTTTCTTCCTTTTTCTTTTTGTACAGTTATTTTTATGCTGGTTTCAGTGTTCTGACATGCATAAGGACCCCTCAGACCAATCTTTGCAACAAGCCTAGTCCAGAGATAATAATTCAGGAAATAGAACATGAGGACGAATCAGGGTACGATGAGGAAGGGGAATGGGATGAGATTAGCGAAGAGATGACCCAATTCAAAGAAAAACCCAAATCAAACCTGAAGGATACAGAGCCAATCAATCTAGGAAGCCTTAAAATATAAAAGAAACAAAAATAAGTGTCTATCTGGAGCCGCAGCTTAGGGATGAGATAATAAAGGTATTGCTGGAGTATAAGGATGTCTTTGCACGGTGTTACGATGACATGCCCGGATTGAGCACTGATTTGGTAGTCCAAAAATTACCTACTGACCCGGCATGCATCCCCGTGAAACAAAAGCTGAGGAAGTTTAAAACTGATGTACGCGTGAAAATCAAAGAAGAGGTGACCAAGTAATTTGAGGGAAAATTTATCCGAGTCACACGATATCCCACCTGGTTAGCTAATGTCGTGCCCAAATCAAAGAAGGATTGTAAAACCAGAGTGTGCATTGATTATTATGACCTCAACAAAGCAAGTCCAAAAGACAACTTCCCCCTGCCGAACATCCACATATTGATTGAAAACTGTGCAAAGCATGAGATCGGGTCATTCGTGGATTGTTACGCGGGCTATCATCAGATTTTAATGGATGAAGAAGATGCTGAGAAAATAGCATTTGTCACACCGTGGGGAACATACTACTATAGGGTCATGCCTTTTGGTTTGAAAAATGCCGGGGCGACATACATGCGGGCAATGGCAACCATTTTCCACGAAATGATGCACAAGGAAATCGAGGTGTATGTGGACGATGTGATTGTGAAGTCCAGAGAGCAATCCGATCATGTCAAAGATCTGAGGAAATTTTTCATGAGGCTCCGCAGGTATGATCTCAAACTCAACCCGGCAAAATATGCATTTGGGGTCCCCTCAGGAAAGTTGTTAGGGTTCATAGTAAGCCGTCGAGGCATCGAGCTGGACCCATCAAAAATCAAAGTTATACAGGAATTGCTGCCACCCAGAAACAAAACAGAAGAAATGAGTCTATTGAGAAGGCTAAATTACATCAGTCAATTCATCGCCCAGCTCACGACCATCTGCGAACCCATCTTTAAGTTGTTAAAGAAGATGCTGCGGTAAAATGGAAAGGAGAGTGCCAAGAAGCTTTTGATAAGATAAAGGGATATTTGTCAAACCCACCAGTACTGGTCCCTCCAGAACCAGGGAGACCTCTGATCTTATATTTGACAGTCTTGGACAATTCATTTGGGTGCGTGTTGGGTCAGCACGATGTTACTAGGAGAAAAGAGCAAGCCATATACTGCCTCAGCAAGAACTTTACGGCCCATGAGGCTAAGTATGCTCATCTTGAAAGGACATGCTGCACCTTGACATGGGTAGCCTAGAAGCTGAAACACTATTTGTCATCATACACCACTTATCTCATTTCACGACTAGACCCATCGAAATACATTTTCCAGAAGCCCATGCCCACAGGGAGGCTCGCGAAGTGGCAAATCTTGCTTACTGAATTCGACATAATCTACATAACTAGGACTGCGATGAAGGCACAGGCATTGGCAGACCATTTAGCAGAGAATCCCGTAGATGAAAAATATGAACCCTTGAACACATATTTTCTGGACGAGGAAGTGATGCACATCAATGAAATGGAACAAGATGAGAAGTCGGGGTGGAAATTGTTCTTCGATGGGGCTGCAAACATGAAAGGCATCGGGATAGGAGCGGTACTCATTTCTGTAGAAGGGCATCATTACCCAGTCACAGCTCAACTTTGTTTCTATTGCACCAACAACATGGCGGAGTACGAGGCATGCGTTTTGGGTTTAAGGTTATCAGCAGACATGGGCGTCCAGTAAGTCTTGGTCTTGGGGGACTCGGACCTCCTGATATACCAGATCCAAGGGGAGTGGGAGACGAGAGATTTAAAACTCATACCTTATCGGCAATGCTTGCATGATCTTTGTCAATGATTCCAGTCAGTAGAGTTCAGGCACATTCCCCGAATTTACAATGAAGTTGTCGATGCCCTGGCTACTTTGGAATCAATGTTACATCACCCGGACAAGGCTTATGTTGACCTTATACATATCCGAGCCCATCATCAACACGCCTATTGCAACATGGTGGAAGAGGAGCTTGACAGTGAGCCTTGGTTCCATGACATCAAGGAATACATCAGGAAAGGTATGTACCCGGTATAAGCCACGAGTGACCAGAAAAGAACAATTTGTCATTTGTCAAGTAGTTTCTTCAGCAGTGGAGGGGTACTATACTAGAGAACGCCAGATCTGGGTTTGTTAAGATGCATAGATGCTAAACAGGAAACAGTCATCATGAATGAGGTACATGCTGGCGTTTTTGGGCCGCACATGAGCGGATATGTCTTGGCAAAGAAGATTCTCCGGGTAGGGTTTTATTGGCTCAATATGGAATGGGATTGTATCCGCTATGTGCGCGAATGCCACCAGTGTCAGGTACACGGGGACCTGATTCATTCTCCTCCGTCTGAACTGCACACGATGTCTGCACCTTGGCCTTTTGTTGCTTGGGGCATGGACGTCATCGGACCCATCGAGCCAGAAGCTTCTAATGGACACCGATTCCTGGTTGCTATTGACTATTTCACCAAGTGGGTTGAAGCCAAAACCCTCAAAGCGGTGACCAAGAAGGTTGTGGTCGATTTAGTGCACACAAACATTATCTGTCGGTTCAGGATTCCCAAAACACTCATCACTGATAATGGGGCAAATCTCAACAGTCACCTAATGAGAGAGGTATGCCGCAGTTTAGGATCGCACATCGAAACTCTAGCCCGTACCGCCCTAAGGCGAATGGAGTAGTTGAGGTGGCAAATAAGAACATAAAGAAGATACTTCGGAAAGTGGTGGAAGGATCCAGGCAGTGGCATGAGAAGCTACCTTTTGCATTAGTTATTCTATCGCACCATTGTTCACACTTCAGTGGGGGATACTCCATACTTATTGGTATACGGCATAGAGGCGGTGATCCCGGTCGAGGTTGAAATCCCCTCTCTTCACATCGTTGTCGAAGAAGGAATAGACGATGAAGAATGGGTCAAAGCCCGTCTGGAACAATTGAGTTTGATTGACGAGAAATGATTGGCGGCAGTTTGTCATGGCCAGTTGTATCAAAAGAGAATGGCTAGGGCATGTAATAAAAAGGTGCGCCCTAGAAAGTTTGAAGTAGGTCAACTGGTACTGAAACGCATCCACCCGCACCAAGCTGAGGCGAAAGGCAAGTTCGCCCCAAATTGGCAAGGACCATTCATCGTATCAAGAGTGTTGTCCAACGGAGCGTCGTATCTGACGGACGTGGAAGGGAAATGCGTGGAAATGGCCATCAACGCAGATGCTGTCAAAAGATATTATGCATGATTTTATTCAGATCATTGTTTATACTTGGCACCTCATTGTACTTGGCATATTTTAAAGATTGGAATGACGAAGGCATTTTGTTCTGCAATCCAAACACTTTATCTTTTGCTAACAATTTTGAGCTTTATTTACTTCCTTGCATACCCCTCTTTCGGAATCAGTAACAAGGTTAGAAACGCGCGTTAAAAGGAAAAGAAGGGGAAGAATGAAAAGAATGAAAAATGATAGTATAAACAAAAAAACAAAAAGAAAAAAAAAAGAGAAAAGAGAACAGGAAAGAAAGAAAAAGAAAGTGAAACAAAGAAAACCGGAAAGAAAACAACAACAAAACGAGGAATCGGTATGAACTACATTTGACCTGATTCCTTTTAAAAGGATACGTAGGCAACCTCACTGTTTGGTCTCATTAAAATAAAAATTCAAAAGTCCCCAAGCAAGAAACTGGGGCGGACATTGTGGTTGTTGTAAGAATTTGATTCCGAAAGTTGTAATTTTGGAACCCATTTAAATTATTTCTAGCCTTTGATACCCTTCCTTTTTCCTATCCAAAGGCTTACATTACATTCAAATGGAAGGCCTTCTGATTAGTCTTCAGAAGATGTCGAGTCGAGCAGGTAGAGGGTACTCATGTCAGGGATAGCAATTTGAGCCAGACAAGAAGAGATAATAAAATGAGAGAGTCTTATTGGTGAAATCCCTCACGAGCGCCATAAGGCGACGAGAGATTGAGAGAAAATAAAACGAGAGAGTTTTATCGGTGAAAACATTCACAGGCAACATCAGGCGAAGGTAAGGCAAAAGCAAAACTCGGGAAGGGGCTATTGATTCGATGAATACTGCAGGGCAAGACGGGCCAGGAATTAGTTTAGAAAGGTCATAGTGGCAAAAAGCGTGGTAGCAGAAGGCCGTCATCGAAATAGATTGGGTCGAACAGGCCGAAGTGCATGTCTTGATCGCAGGAACCAGCGGCTTTCCCTTCAGATAAGTCCTTTTCTTTGCTTTTCCTCAACAGCAAGTCTGGAATTCTTCATTCTAAATACCATTCAGAGTCTTCGCATTTCATTCTTCTTTCAAGTCTAAATTATTTTGTTTAAACGAAAGGAATGTCAAAGCCAATTATCAAACTCCCAAAGGAACAAAGCGCATGACGCCCAAAGGCGTAACAAAGATAACAATGTGCAACAACAAAGGGAAGGATTCATAAAAATTGTAATTGATGAAGGAGACAAGCATTGGCAAAGTTGAAGGAATACCACAGAGGAAAAGACATGCAAATGAACACACAAAGATTCAGGTGGAACGTAAAATTGGCACAACACAAATATGGGAAAGGTCAAGGGTTGACCCAGCATGGCACCTCAACTCATCAACCATCGGGGAAAGGCGTAAAGAATTATGGAAAGGGGGCGGAAGTGTAACACAAGATGGGAAGTAAATGTAAAGCCACAAAGGTCAGAGGGTCAGCCATGTTGGACAATACGCTTTACGCTAGAGGGGGGGTGAATAGCGTTTTAAAAATATTAAGCGTTTTAGTGCGGAATTTAAAATCTTTGCAGAAATTAAAACAAGTGCAGTAGAATAAACTTACACAATGATGTATCCTGGTTGGCCACAAACGTGGTTAGTCCAGTCCCCGAGAGACTCTCTCGAGATTTCCACTAAACTTGTCAAGCTTACGGGTGCTTAACAAACCGTTACAACTGAGGACACAAGCCTCACCTAGTTGCTCGGGGATCACAATCCCAAAGACTTCAATTGCTCGGGGATACCAATCCCAAAGACTTCAATTGCTCGGGGATAACAATCCCAAAGACTTCAACTGCTCGGGGATAACAATCCCAAAGACTTCAACTGCTCGGGGATAACAATCCCAAAGACTTCAACCGAGGAATCACAAGTTCCTCAACAAACGAGAATCGCAATTCTCTTACAAACACAAAACACACTCACTTTACAAAGCACTCCTTAATGAGTAGATATGAGTAGAAATAGTACGCTCAAGATCACAACAACTTAGCTCAATAGAATGGCTCTTCAAAAAGCTTTATGGATGAATGGAAAATGATGATCAATGTAAGAAAGCTTTTAGCAATGAGAATACTCAAAGTGTATATGTTGTTGTTGTGAAAACACTGAGTTGAAGCTGTATTTATAGGTGAAAAACTCAGTCTTACCGTTGTCTAATCGCCAATTAAGGATTGCTGAAATTACTCAGTGACAATCGATTGTCAAGACTAAACAATCGATTGTTTGCCTATCAGATTAAAAATTCAATCCCAGATTTTACGTCAACAATCGATTACTTCAAATCAATAATCGATTATTTATAACGTTAAGAAATCCTTTCCAATTTTTGGCATAAAACATCGATTGTCCGGAAATCAACAATCGATTATTTTAACAACGTTCAGGAAATCTTTTCCAGATTTTACGCAAAACATCGATTGTTAAATATCAACAATCGATTACCTGAAGGTAATTGAAAATATATGACAACGGTCAGCTTCAACAATCGATTATCAAATGGAATAATCGATTATTAATTAATTTCAAAACTCTCTGTCTCATATATAATCGATTATCAAAAGCCACAATCGATTATCATTTTATTTAAAATCACTGGGAGACATTTTTCTCATTCTAATCGATTACCATTAGTTCATAATCGATCTTTATGAGTTTTGAAAACTTTGCCTCAGTTAACAATCGATTATCATAAGTACACAATCGATTGTTATGCAGTTTGCAAAAACCTGATGTTAACTGACTTACTCACAATCGATTATCATTAATTCACAATCGATTGTCATGCAGTCTTGGCTTAGAGATACTCGATTATCATAAGTACATAATCGATTATCTTAGCCCAGATTTTTGAGGCATGCTTGGAAAACATTTTAACAAATGTAAATATGCATAGTTTAAAATCATTTGACACTTAATTTAAATATGCATGATTTTGGAAAAATAATTTTAGTAGAGAAGCCATGTTATGAGCCAAGTTGAGGAATCAAGATCACAATTAATATTGACTCAATTATAACATTTCTAAACTTTGTCTTGAGCTTCTTGTAATGCATCCATTTTGTGCTTGTCCTTGAGTACTGCTATATATCGCTTTTTGCTTTGTTTGACATTCATCAAAACCTACAAAAGAACACACGTTTAGTATATTGCATTTGAAACGTGTTTCCAACAATTTCCCCCTTTTTGATAATGGCAAACATAAGCGGGATATATGCAATAATTATTTTGATAATCCAAGACAAGTGTAAAGTATGCAATTTGATGTTCCCCCTCAATTCATGTTCCCCCTCACTTTAAGCATGAATGAAGTTGAGAGTGATATAGCATACTTCTTGATATCCCGTTTCTTCCCCCTTTTGCCATTAGCAAAAATATATACAAGAGAAGAATATGCAAAAAAATATGAAATAAACAAAAGTTTATTTATTGGAAAATAAAGATAACAAAAGTAATCGATTATTGATACAGTAATCGATTGTTTGACGGCGATTTTCCTGTAGAATACTTGAGTATTTTGCGTCATGCTTTTATGATCTCCTTTTCTTTAGGGTGATACCTGCAAAAAAGTGTTAGACGCCTCCGACGCTCAAGTTAGAAATTATGTAAGAAATAAAATGCAATGCATGACTTAGATCAACGTGGAGTCAAGGATCCCGAGTTCACTACGAATTCGGAAGAAGGACTCTTTATCTAAGGGCTTTGTAAAGATGTCTGCCAATTGGCTTTTTGTTTCAACAAATTCAATTTCGACATCGCCTTTTAGAACGTGATCTCTAATAAAATGATGTCTAATTTCAATGTGTTTTGTTCGCGAGTGAAGAATGGGGTTCTTCGTCAAGCATATGGCACTAGTGTTGTCACATCTAAGAGGAATGTGGTCAAGACGTAGGCCATAGTCCAAGAGTTGTTGTTTCATCCATAGGATTTGAGCGCAACAACTCCCCGCGGCTACATATTCAGCCTCGGTTGTGGACAACGCAACACTAACTTGCTTCTTACTAAACCAAGAAACTAAAGCGCTACCGAGCAAGTGGCAAGTGCCGCTAGTGCTCTTGCGGTCCAATCTGCATCCAGCAAAATCGGAGTCGGAATAGCCAATAAGTTGGCATGAAGAACCTTTGGGGTACCATAGACCCATATTGGTAGTACCGACAAGATACCTTAGAATCCGCTTTACCGCAGTAAGGTGAGACTCTTTCGGACATGATTGATAACGGGCACAGACGCACACGCTAAACATGATGTCCGGACGACTAGCAGTAAGATAAAGAAGAGAGCCAATCATACCTCGGTACTTTTTGATGTCGACTTCCTTACCTTTTTCATCTTTGTCGAGATGATCGGATGTGCTCATGGGAGTTGCCATTTCCTTTGCATTGTTCATATCAAAACGTTTAAGCAGTTCTTTGCAATACTTGCTTTGACAAATGAATGTACCTTCCTTCATTTGTTTTACTTGTAATCCCAAAAAGAATTGTAACTCACCCATCATGGACATCTCAAATTCGCTAGTCATTAAGTTTGAAAATTCCTTGCATAGAGCATTGTTAGTAGCACCAAAAATGATATCATCTACATATATTTGAACTAGCAAGATATCATTATTTTCATGCTTGACAAATAAAGTTGTGTCAACTTTTCCACGAATAAAATTATTTTCTAAAAGAAATTTACTCAACCTTTCATACCAAGCTCGAGGAGCTTGTTTTAAACCATAAAGGGCCTTTTTGAGTTTGAAAACATGATTAGGAAAATTAAAGTCTTCAAAACCGGGGGGTTGCTTTACATAAACTTCTTCTTGGATAAAACCATTTAAAAAGGCACTTTTTACATCCATTTGATATAAAATGAAATTCATAGAAGATGCAAAAGCAAGCAACAAACGGATGGCCTCTAATCTAGCTACCGGAGCATATGTCTCATCATAATCAATCCCTTCTTCTTGATTATAGCCTTGAGCCACAAGCCTAGCTTTGTTTCTAGTGATTATGCCATTTTCATCTAATTTATTTCGAAAAACCCATTTCGTACCAATTATGGTATGACCTTCGGGTCTTGGCACCAAATCCCAAACGTTGTTACGTTTGAATTGGTTAAGCTCCTCTTGCATTGCCAAGGTCCAAAATTCATCCCCAATTGCTTCAGAGATGGTTTTGGGTTCAATTTGAGAAACAAAAGCAGTAAGATCTAAGGTATTTCTAAGGGAGCTCCGGGTACTTACCTTCCCTCCAACGTCGCCTATTACCTGATCGAGAGGATGGTCTTTGACTGTCCTCCATTCTATTTGCTCTTTTGGTTCATTTTCCGGTTGAGGAGCTTCTTCAATTGGTTGTTCCACCGTTTTGTCAATTTCTTTCCTTGGTGGTTCTTCTTGAATTTTGTCCTTTAGACTTTCCAGAATGCCGACCGATCCGATGCCAATAATTTGTCCTTTATTGTTGTCACCGAATACAACGCTTCCTCCTTCTTTGTGCTCTAGTTGAAGGAATTTGGATTCGTCTCCTGTCATGTGTCTGGAGCATCCACTATCAAGGTACCATAGTACACTTGATCCCTTCAAGCACACCTACAAAGCAAATTAATATTCTTTAGGTACCCATACCATTTTGGGTCCTTGGGGGTTAGGCAAATGACGACCATAATAATATGAAGAATCTCTATGCTTTGTAAAACACATAGGTGCAATATGACCTATACGATTGCAGTAATGACATACTACGTTCGGGTTGTGTTGATGCCTAGGTTGAGCCAACAAAGTTCTAGGCGAATGAAAAAGATGAACACTAGACATATTGTTCCCATTTCTAGTATAATATCTAGATGGTCTAAAGTTATTAGTGCTAGACTTGTTGAAGGACCTAGTGTCATGTCTAGGTGGTCTAAGCTCGTTCCTAGAGTTATTTCTTGGTTGCCGAAAATTACTATTTGTAGGCTTGTTTGTAAGAATCCTAGATTCGGATCTAGGTTGTCTAAAGATATTAGTTCTACCCTTATTTTCATACATTCTAGCATAATGTCTAGGTGGTCTAAAAGAATTTGTTCTAGGCTTGTTTAATACCTTAGAGTTATTTCTAGGTGGAGTAGTGAAGTTTTTGTTTTTATGCCGTTGATATTTCTTAGGCGTTTCTTTTTCAACAACTTTAGGAACTTCTTTACTACGTGTTTCTAATGTTTTCCTAAGTTCTGTGTTTTCTAGTTTTAGGGACTCACAAGCAGAACAAGTAGAGCATTTATCAACACAAGAGGCTTCATGCATAGTCTTGATGACTTGTCTAAGTTCTATACTATCATTTAACAAAAATTGATTTTCATTTGCAAGATTCTCGTTATCACGAGACAGATTTTCAACACCTTTTTGAGCTAAAGAAAGACGTTCTTCAAAGTCCTTGTCTTTTAAAAAGAGTTGTTTTTGAAAATCCTCTTCTTGTAAAGAAAGAGTTCTTTGTAAATCTTTAATAGTCTTAGAAGCATTTACCAACTCATCATGCAGTTTGTTATAAGCAATTTGCATATCGTTAGATGTACTTACCTCGTCTTTTTCGTCTGCCATGAGGCACTGACCAGTTGATTCATCGTTTGTGCTGACCGCTTTTTGAGGCGTGTTTTCGTGCAATTCCTCAAGTTTGTCCCACATTTCCTTAGCAGTTTTATAGTGGGAGATTTTTCGCCAAAGTTCCTGGTTCAAGGCGTTATGTAATATATTCATAGCTTTAGTGTTGTATTCACTTACCTTATCTTTCCCGACTTTTGTCGTCAGTTGATCACTGTGTTTAATAGCTTGCCATAGATACAAATCGTTTGCCATTGTAAAAACTTGCATCCGATATTTCCAGACTGAGTAGTCGTTTTCGTCTAATATTGGAGGCGACATGCTGCATTCTCCTTCACCTATTCCTGCAAAGAAATTTAGAGTAGAAGCCATGGATGGTTCTCTCAAACGGTTAAGTTTTTCAGAGAGTATGGCTCTGATACCAATTGTTGGACAATACGCTTTACGCTAGAGGAGGGGTGAATAGCGTTTTAAAAATATTAAGCGTTTTAGTGCGGAATTTAAAATCTTTGCAGAAATTAAAACAAGTGCAGTAGAATAAACTTACACAATGATGTATCCTGGTTGGCCACAAACGTGGTTAGTCCAGTCCCCGAGAGACTCTCTCGAGATTTCCACTAAACTTGTCAAGCTTACGGGTGCTTAACAAACCGTTACAGCTGAGGACACAAGCCTCACCTAGTTGCTCGGGGATCACAATCCCAAAGACTTCAATTGCTCGGGGATACCAATCCCAAAGACTTCAATTGCTCGAGGATAACAATCCCAAAGACTTCAACTGCTCGGGGATAACAATCCCAAAGACTTCAACTGCTCGGGGATAACAATCCCAAAGACTTCAACCGAGGAATCACAAGTTCCTCAACAAACGAGAATCGCAATTCTCTTACAAACACAAAACACACTCACTTTACAAAGCACTCCTTAATGAGTAGATATGAGTAGAAATAGTACGCTCAAGATCACAACAACTTAGCTCAATAGAATGGCTCTTCAAAAAGCTTTATGGATGAATGGAAAATGATGATCAATGTAAGAAAGCTTTTAGCAATGAGAATACTCAAAGTGTATATGTTGTTGTTGTGAAAACACTGAGTTGAAGCTGTATTTATAGGTGAAAAACTCAGTCTTACCGTTGTCTAATCGCCAATTAAGGATTGCTGAAATTACTCAGTGACAATCGATTGTCAAGACTAAACAATCGATTGTTTGCCTATCAGATTAAAAATTCAATCCCAGATTTTACGTCAACAATCGATTACTTCAAATCAATAATCGATTATTTATAACGTTAAGAAATCCTTTCCAATTTTTGGCATAAAACATCGATTGTCCGGAAATCAACAATCGATTATTTTAACAACGTTCAGAAAATCTTTTCCAGATTTTACGCAAAACATCGATTGTTAAATATCAACAATCGATTACCTGAAGGTAATTGAAAATATATGACAACGGTCAGCTTCAACAATCGATTATCAAATGGAATAATCGATTATTAATTAATTTCAAAACTCTCTGTCTCATATATAATCGATTATCAAAAGCCACAATCGATTATCATTTTATTTAAAATCACTGGGAGACATTTTTCTCATTCTAATCGATTACCATTAGTTCATAATCGATCTTTATGAGTTTTGAAAACTTTGCCTCAGTTAACAATCGATTATCATAAGTACACAATCGATTGTTATGCAGTTTGCAAAAACCTGATGTTAACTGACTTACTCACAATCGATTATCATTAATTCACAATCGATTGTCATGCAGTCTTGGCTTAGAGATACTCGATTATCATAAGTACATAATCGATTATCTTAGCCCAGATTTTTGAGGCATGCTTGGAAAACATTTTAACAAATGTAAATATGCATAGTTTAAAATCATTTGACACTTAATTTAAATATGCATGATTTTGGAAAAATAATTTTAGTAGAGAAGCCATGTTATGAGCCAAGTTGAGGAATCAAGATCACAATTAATATTGACTCAATTATAACATTTCTAAACTTTGTCTTGAGCTTCTTGTAATGCATCCATTTTGTGCTTGTCCTTGAGTACTGCTATATATCGCTTTTTGCTTTGTTTGACATTCATCAAAACCTACAAAAGAACACACGTTTAGTATATTGCATTTGAAACGTGTTTCCAACAAGCCAAGCATAATACATTGACTTGGTAATCTCGGGAAAGGTGCAAGAATTCGGGCAAAAGGGCTAGGAATGCAACACAGTGATGGGCGAGCAAACAGCCAACCAACTCAGGCAACGCATCATCAACATGGAAATTTGAGCACAATGGAACATGACAATGAGGAGGCCGCTTCTAACAAGAATGTTGCGAGTCAAACACCACTTATCAAACTAAAAGTTTTTCTTTGATTCACATAGGGGCAGAACAATTCCAGAAGAGCCTATAGGAGCCCGTCCACAGGGGAAGGCAGGCGCGACAGGTATGACCAAAATCTCAGAATCCACTTGGAAGTGGCACTCAGTTAAAATACCAAAGGGACATAGTCCGTTATAAACACCCTCCCCAGCAAAGAGCATAACAGGACAAGCTTTAACTAGCAAAAATCTAGTAGAAACAACCAAGGGTTAAAATAAGCATGAAAATTTAGATGGAACACAGTTTAAAACTCAATCAGGGACGAGTAATATAGGCAAGCACCAACACCTTCCCAGTAAGAATCGCAGAAACAACCAGGAATTAGAATTGGCATTTAAGTTAGAACCTTCAGGACCCTCTTAAAAAATGGGAATTAGAGCAAATATGCCCTAGCTAGAGTCGATAAGAGTCAAGAAAAGTCATCAGGAATCTCCTGAAGAATGTGATTTAGAGGGAAAATTTCAAATTTCACCAGCTAATCTAGCAAGAGTTACTAGGACTTCCCTGAAAGATGGGACCCAGATATTTCCCAAGCAAGAGTCAATAAGAGTTATCAAGACCTTCCTGAGAGATGGGACTTAGATATTTCCCCAACAAGAGCCAGTAAAGTTATCAGGACCCTCCTGAAAAATGGGACTTAGATTAAATACTTTCCTAGCAAGAGTCAACAAGAGTTGTCAGGACCCGCCTGGATAATGGGAAGTAATTTTAACCGCCAATCCCCAGCAGATCCCAAGCAGATATAACTCATAGCAAGACATGGTGGAAATAATACCTTTTCAGAAAATACAGCATAACCTTGGAATTTGCAGCAGTAGAGAATTGTCGAGACCAGTTTTTAATCAGGCTTCCACCTGGAGAACAAGGGAATATTTTTCAGTTATAAGTTTTGCAATCAGGCGCCCACCTGGAGAACAAGAGAATATTTTTCAGTTTTAAGTTCTGCAATCAGGCGCCCACCTGGAGAACAAGGGAATATATTTCAGTTATAAGTTTTTGCAATCAGGCGCCCACCTGGAGAACAAGGGAATATTTTTTAGTTATAAGATTTTCAATTAGGCGCCTACCTGGAGAACAAAGGAATATTTTTCAGTTTTAAGTTTTTGCGATCAGGCGCCCACCTGGAGAACAAGGGAATATTTTTCAGTTTTAAGTTTTTGCAATCAGGCGCCCACCTGGAGAACAAGGGAATATTTTTCACAATTTCAGGTTCTGTAATCAGGCGTCCACCTATAGAACATGGGAATTTTTTTTAGTTTTAAGTTTTTGCAATCAGGTGCCCACCTGGAGAACAAGGGAATATTTTTCACAATTTCAGGTTTTGTAATTAGGCTCCCACCTGTAAAACAAGGGAATATTTTTCAACGCAACTCGAGTACAGCAGTCAGGCACCCATCTGCAGAATGAGGGAATACTTTCAACAGAATACATGTCGAAATCCAACAGTTCGGCATCAGACATGAAGAGAAAGGCAAATAGTCAGCGAGGCCGCAAGGGGTTCGCAGAAAGAGATACAAGGCAACTAAGCAACAAGGATTAAGATTGAAGACATATATAGGCTTTTCTTTGTAATTCGTAGTTTATAGCTTAGTATAGTTTTCTTTTTACTTTTTATAAGGAGTAATAAGGAGGACAGCAGACAGTAACAGCATCGAATCACAGTTTCGCAGTAGTCCTAGCTACCAAAGCTTCCAGACTACACTGACTTGATTTATCTATTGCCGAGGATATGCAGGCAACCTTTGAAGTAAGGTTCGGTCAAAAAGTTTTCAAAATTCTTCACATGGAGAATTCAATTGGACGAAATTGCTTATATTTGCTCACTTGTCTTTGCACGAAAACCTTTCGTGTTCCCGCGCAAAGAGGGGCAACTGTGAGCATATGACTTTTGACCAGTTGAAACAAACTCCTACAAGACTCTCAAAGTTTAGGATTTTCTCATTTAAAATATTAGGATTTTAATTTTTTGAAATTAATTGCATATGCATGTTCATTACTGCGTGTCAGGATTAATTAGGATTTTAATTGTTAAATAAACTTGTTTCATAAATTAAAATACAAAAAATATATATGTGCCATCACTTGAATATGTGTTTGTTCAATTTTGATTCGTTTTAATTTTATTTGTATTAATAAATTTACTAATTAATTTTAATTAAAAGAAAAGAAAGAAAATAATAACAAAAAAACAATACATGTATACATATGTAGGCAGCCACTCAGGCTGGCCAATTGGGCCAGAACTGAGTGGCCATATTCGCTCCTTCTCTAGATCCATACACACCCAGCCCAAATGACCAGCCAGTCCAGTCCCCATATCCACTAAACCAAACGACACCATTTTGAGATCCCATCATCCCAGCCGTTGATTTCACCCCAATCCAACGGTTCCCAAACCCCACCCAGATCCATCCGTATATGTCCAAACCCCTTCAGTATATACACGACCAAAATCACCTTCCTCGTATCTCCACCGCCGATCATTGACCACCCCGTCAACACCCATTGACCACCCCAATGCTACTATTGACCACCACTTGACCACCCTACTGCAACCGCCGAAAATCGCCTCACGGCGGCGGGCCGACAGCTAAACAACCCCAAAATTACACCCTTTAATCACCATGGCCTCCTCTACCCCGTCCCATAATCAGTTCCCTTCAAAACCACCCCTCCGCCTCGAATATTCATTCAAAGGTCGCAGGGGACCCTACCTCCGGCGACCTCATTCCAAAGGCGGCCAAAATTACACTAATGAGACACCTTGATTTCCCCATTCCAACCATGCACCTCAACACCCTCAAATCCCTATGGAACTCTTCGATTCTTCATCCGAAGCTAAACCTTAAATCCCAAACCTGCCGGAAAAGCTTCAAAACTGTGCTGGACAGTCCCTAAAACCTAGTGACACTAGCCAGGCCACCCTTGACCCCAAAAAACTTTCAACCATTAAGTAAATTCAAATATGAGACCTATTTAAGGTCTCAGAATCTTGGAGACTCCCTTGAGCCATTTAAATATATGGTACACTACCATAGAAGGTTTCAGAACCCTTGTGAAAGGACAAAGGTCAAACTGAATCAGTTCCAAATGATAACAGGAATGAAAAGCTAAGTTTTCTGCTTCTTTTTTACTTTTCTTTAGCTCTGAACGGTGGATTTCTATTAATAACTGATTAGTGATTGCATGTTTCATAACTTGAGGATATTGTCTTTTGATTATGCGTCTGGTGATCCACAAGTTCTTCAGTGTTCATATGCTTGGTTTGAAAATCTTCAGCCTGGAATACACAGATTAGATTTAATAATTTGAATTTTTCTTTAATTTAATTTTGGTTATTTGTCTGGTTATACACAAGCTCATCCAAGATTAGGGTTCATATTTGTTTGTTTGTCATTAGCCTGGAATAACTGTTTAGGCTCAGTAGTTGCATGTTTAGGAGTTAAAATTCCTTTCCTCTCTTGATTTTGGTTATTTTGTCTGGTGATACAAAAGTTCTTATAACAAAGAGGGATTCCAGTGTCCATATGCTTGTTTGGAAGGCTTTTATCGTTTGGATAATTTCCTACTAGTTAATTTTACTGTCACGTGAACTTTAAGCTTAAGTGACTTATGCCATCTGGTTCTAGGATTCCTATTGTACCTCTGAGCATTTGATTGTCATGATGACTTTAGTTCTTCAGAATTGATATTGGTTTTAAGTTGATTTGAGGGTTGGGTTCCTTAATTGTTTATTGTTAACCTTCACTTGCCTCTAAAAGATTATCCCTGAATTAAATTATGGTGTGAATTTCTGAAGCCTTTTGGTTAAGCTATTTCTGAAAATAAGGTGTTGATAAATGTTCTTTGTTTTGATAGCCTGTATAATGTTATGAAAGTCTACATATGTAGAAGTCTGTTAATTCTTTGGCTAATTGAGTCTGCTAATGTTGGCTGATTAAACCTTCATGAGTTTATTAATTTGAGGGTAAAACGAGACCCAATTTGGTTGGCCAAAGTCATATGTAAATAAACTGGGGTTAAAAAGACAAACCAAGGTCAAGTTCAGGGGTAGGGTAATTTAGGAACGTTAGTAAAGGTATAAAAGGAATTTGAAACAAGAAAAATCTGGTGAGAATCCTGTAGAACCTTCCAGCAGGGACTAATATATAATTCCAGCTTCAAACTTGACTATTTAGGCAAATATACAAGTTGAATTAAGGACCCAAAAAGAAACAGGTAAATCTGATACCCTAACTGTTTTGCTATAATTAAAACCATTTGGGGGCATTGAAAGAACAAAAAACCCGTATCTTTAACACTAGAGTTGGAAATACTGATCCAAAATCTATTTCCCTCAATACTAGAGCTGAAATATCGCATCTATCTCTGAAAACACTATTAGTGCTATTTTGAATCAATTTGTGAAAACTGAATTCTCTGAATACTCTGTGGAAGTCCTGGGTGCACTTTGCATTTGGCTGTTGATTGCTTAGCTGATCCCTTCTATTTTACTCATAGTTGTTCCGTTTGCTGCATTACAGGTACCACTTA
This sequence comes from Nicotiana benthamiana, assembly GCA_034376525.1. Taxonomy (NCBI): domain Eukaryota; kingdom Viridiplantae; phylum Streptophyta; class Magnoliopsida; order Solanales; family Solanaceae; genus Nicotiana; species Nicotiana benthamiana. The sequence goes on from CM067330.1 coordinate 71,680,638, forward strand.
AAGCTCATGTATATGTGAAGTTCCCAGTGAAATATACTCTCGAATTGAAGATCTCGTTATCATTTATATTTTTGTCATTTTTATCTCTCCTATTTCCTCTCTTTAATCCTGAATATGAGTATAGTAATAGAACGATCATCATGTTGTAGTTAAGTGTAGATTGATCCCTGTTTGTAATAATTTGGACATTTGGGAATGTTTTATGTGTAATAATTGGACATTCAACTGCAATACTTGTATGTATTTAAGCAATAATTGATTCCAATTATAGTCCAGCTGGTTCAGGTCCTGATCATGTGCACTTAGAACTGTTGGACTTAAAAAGCAATAGTTATGATAGTCATGTAAGGATAAAATTAAAAATGTTGTGAAGTATTTCTGTTCGTTTAAGCCCAGCATGCTCAGGAATAATTTATTTTCGAATATGTTCCCTGTAGTGTAGTTTGAATTACACTTGGATTTTAGAATTGGATTCATATACTCTGACGGATGAGTATATGAATCATCCAATTCGACTCTAAGGTTGAAACTGGTACAAAACTGGTTATTAATATTCCCTTCGTGAATGTATAGAAATTTGATTTTGTATATAATGTCAAATAAAGAAGGTTATTATCAATTGGGGTCCTTTAGTCAAATCAGTACTGGGCTCATTCACGAGACCTAGTAAGAGCCCAAGTATTGTTATGTAACACGTTAATCTAGGTGAATAACTACAGCCCAAAGCCTGAGCAACATGTGCTCCAGGGCTGGCCCAAAATGCAATTTATTCACGTGTTAATCGACCACGAACGAGGCTGAGGCACATACAACGTTTCCCAAGCACCTAGTTCATACATGAAATAATTAGTGGATTTAAACCCAGCTTTAACAAATTTAGCATGTGTTAGAATATCTTCATAAAAATAAATTGAGCCATGTTGATGCAAATAAATACAATGCGTAGGCTCCTTAATCCATTAGAACATATAGAAAGAATTGGAGGTGCCATTTAGCAAATTTCACGGCCTTCCCATAAATATCAAAGACGTAGTTGCTATAGGCGCGCGTGTTTAATAAAATACCTTCCTAAATTCGGGTGCACATTTATGCGACCCAAATCTAAATTTCAACAAAGTTGGAACGTGTCAAAATCCACAGGTGCATTTATGTGACGTGGTTCGAGGCATGTTTTAACAACAATGCAATTCTCTTTAAAATAACAATAAAAGCGGTTTAAAGTTAAAAGCACATAAGTTAAAACATGTTCTAAAATTAGATAATTAAAGCCAAATATGACAGTTGAGCGACCGTGCTAGAACCACGGAACCCGGGAATGCCTAACACCTTCTCCCGGGTTTACAGAATTCCTTACTCATATTTCTGGTTCGCGGACTGTTAAACAGAGTCATTCTTTCCTTGATTCAGGATTCTAATCGTTGACTTGGGACACCATAAATCTCCCAAGTGGCGACTCTGAAACTCTCTTAAATAATTCAATTCCGTGTTGATTGTCCAAAATTGGAAAAAACTCCCTTATCTGCGCCTTCTGCGGGTTGTGGATAGCAAAAAGGAGGTGTGACACCCGGCATAACCCGCGGATTCTCCTGACATAACTCAGGATCTCCTTTCATCCCAGCATAACCCACAGCTTTTCCTGACATAACTCAGGATCTCCTTTCATCCCGGCATAACCCGCGGATTATCCTGACATAACGCAGGATCTCCATTTGTCCCGGCATAACCCGCGGATTCCCCTGACATAACTCAGGATATCCTTTCATCCGGCATAACCCGTGATTTTCCCTAGCATAACCTAGGATTTTTCATTCATCTCGGCATAACCCGCGGATTTCCCCTGGCATAACACAAGATCTCCTTCCGATCCCGGTATAACCCGTGGATCTCCCTAGCATAACCTAGGATTTTTCATTCATCCCGGCATAACTCGTGGATTCCCCTAACATAACTCAAGATCTCCTTTCATCCCCGTATAACCCATGGATCTCTCTAGCATAACCTAGGATTTTTCATTCATCCCGGCATAACCCGTGGATTCCCCTGGCATAATCCAGGATCTCCTTCCGATCCCGGCATAACCCGTGGATCTCCCTAGCATAACCTAGGATATTTCATTCATCCCGGCATAACCCATGGATTCCCCAGACATAACTCAGGATCTCCTTTCATCCCGGCATAACCCGCGGATCTCCCTAGAATAACCTAGGAGTGTTCATTCATCCCGGCATAACCCGTGGATTTCCCTGACATAACTCAGGATCTCTTTTCATCCTGACATAACCCGCGGATCTTCCTAGCACAACCTAGGATTTTTCATTCATCCCGGCATAACCCGTGGATTCCCCAAACATAACTCCGAATCTCGTTTCATCCCGAATAACCCGCGGATTCTCCCTAGCATAAACTAGGATTTTTCATTCATCCCGGCATAACCCGTGGATTCCACTGGCATAACCCAGGATCTCCTTCCAATCCCGGCATAACCCGTGGATCTCCCTAGCATAACCTAGGATTTTTCATTCATCTTGGCATAACCCATGGATTCCCCTGACATAACTTAGGATATCATTTTATTCCGGCATAACCCGCGGATCACCCAAGCATAACTTAGAATTTTTCGTTCATCCCGGCATAACCCGTGGATTCCCCTAACATAACTCAGGATCTCCTTTCATCCTGGCATAACCCGCAGATCTCCCTAGCACAACCTAGGATTTTTCATCATCCCAGAATAAACCGTGGATTCCCCTGACTTAGGATCTCCTTTCATCCCGGCATAACCCGCAAATCTCCCTAGCATAACCTAGGATCTTTTCATTCATCCCGGCATAACCCGCGGATTCCCCTGACATAACTCATGATGTCCTTTCATCCCGGCATAACCCACGGATCTCCCTAGCATAACATAGGATTTTTAATTTATCCCGGCATAGCCCAAGGATTCTCATGTTATCCCAGCGAAGGATCAAATCATAGAGATAGCGGCAGGAACCATTTCTCTTTCCCAACATAACCTGGCGATTTTTCCAAGGGATACACAATTCCGATTTTGTTTTAGAAGTGTAGCATAGATGTGTTTCGCAAATAACTCACGAAATTTTCCAGTGAAAATTAGGGCAGAAAATTTCGTTCGTTTGTTTGTTTTGCTGTCTGAGCAGGTGTCACCTTAAGGCACAAGATCCGACATGATTGAAAGCATGAGTGTCAATCCATAACAGAAGAAAAGAAAAGAGACAAAAGAAGGGAACTCAAAGTGATAAGGCAGACAAAGACACAGACTGCCCAAAATATAATTGAAGTCACAAGCTCAGCATGTCACGCTTTATTTCAAGAATTAAAGACTGAGCCAGCAGTTGCAACTAACGAGCATCAAGATTCAGATTGGGCTCTTCCGAAAAGATAGCCAAGACTCAAGATCAAGCTTCAAGAGACTCATAGATAGGAACCTTGTAACTTGTAGTTGATAGGTTTAGCTAGCTTAGTTTTTGAATTTCTTTCGGTGTGATAAGCAGCTGAGCAAGCAGAAACAGCAGCAAATCATGGTCCCCCGGTAGTCCCAGCTACCAAAAATTCCAGAACTACACTGACCCGATTCCTTTATTGCCAAGGATATGTAGGCAACCCTTTAAAGCAAGGTTCGGTCAGAAATTTTTCAAAATGCTTCATATGGAGTACTCAATCGGATGGTAATCGCTCATATTCGCTCACTTGTCTTTGCACGAAAACTCTTCGTGTTCCCGCGCAAAGAGGGGCAGCTGTGAGCATACAATTTTTACCCGGTTGAAGCAAGCTCATATAGGACTCTAAAAATTTAGGATTTTTCTTTAAATATTTGGTTATTTCTAGGAGTTTTTGATTAAACGTGTGTCGGTGCGTGTTTATGGATACATGTTTAAAATTGTTTAGGATTTAATTTTTAAGTAGGTTTATTTTGTTATAAATTAAAATAAAAAGGGGTATATTCTCGCATTTTAATTGTTATTACTTTGTTTAAGCTTGTTGCATTTTTATAATGGGGATTTTTTTTGGTTTTTAAATAAGTTAGAAATTAATCAAAAGAAAAACGAAAAAATATATATATGTGTATATATACACAGCCACTCAAGCTGGCCACAATTGGGCCAGACCTGAGTGGCCCAAAGCATGTTTCCCCTTTCAAAAATAACATCCAGCAATCCATCGACCCCTCTGATCCAGTCCACATCCAAAGACCAAATGACGTTTCAAAAAAGAAGGGTTCATCATAGCCGTCAATCCCATCTCATCCAACGGCCATCAAACCCCCTCCCAAACCATATATATATATGTCCAAACGTCTCTAAGACACATAGAGACCAAACATCCCCCTTCCTCGTACAGTCTTCTCCAATTGTAACACCGCCACTGAGCACCAGTCTACCACCATGACGCTGCCGCCAGAAATCGCCTCACGGCGTCGGCCGGTAACCAAAACTCCCCAGATTAACACCATCAAACCGTTACAAACTCCCATATCCCGTCCTGTGATCAGCTCCCATCGAACAAGTCCCCTCTGTCTCGAATATTCCAAAATAGGGTCGTCGGAACCACCGTCTATGACGACCTTGTTCCAAACCCTTCCATCTTTATACCATAGAACCACTAGGACCTCCCCTTCCTTGTCATGTCGAACCCCCCCCCCCCCAATCGTCTCAAATATTTGCAGAAAGGTCGCTGGAAACCCTTTCTCTGGCGATCCAACTCCAAAGCCCTCCAAACTTGCACCCCTGAAGCACCTCAATCTCCTCTTTCCGACCATATATGTCACACCCTTCAAATCCAGTCAAAACCCTTCAAATATAAATTCAAAGCCTAACCCTAAAACTCAAAACCCGTCGGAAATGGCTATAATTCCTCCTAGGCAATCTCTAGTGCTTCCTATCCCCAACCATACCACCCATGACTCCCAAACATCCTCAACCACTGAAATAGATCCAAATCTGAGACCACACTGAGGTCTCAGAACCATGAAAGCCTCCTTGAACTCTTAAAACCGGTTATACATCGTCCTAGGAGGTTTGAAACCCCTGTGGAAGGGGTCAAGAGCTGATTGAAAGGGTTTAAATTGGACATGCATAAGAAGATAAGTAATTTGCCTCTTCTGTATATATTTGCCTGATTATTTGGTCTCTTCTGTATATATTTTCCTAAGTAGTTTATCTTTTTCTGTATTTCTATTAGCTCTTAGATGTTTTCTTTTAAATAATTATTTGTCCACAATCTCGCCTGAAGTAGGTTTAAATGGTCATATGCTATTGTTTGTCAATAATCTGAAATCCTTTCATCTCTTGAGTGTGTGATATCTTGATAGCATTAGTCTCCTAATTCTGCAAAGCCTGGTTTTGTTTATTCTCCAGTAATATGATTTTTAGGGCTCGAGTGACCTACATATGCTGATCATTATTTGTTTATTCCATGATTTCTTGTTTGTTTGGTTTATTCATGCTCCTAAGTATTTGATTTCCTTAATAATTTTGATTTTTAAGTTTAGGCTGATTTGTTGGGTAGACCTTTAGTTGTTAGTGATAGCCTTCACCCTTCTAATTTGATTCCTGAGCTAAAGGTTCACTTTCTGTTGTATGCTTCTCATCTTTGAGTGTTTTAATTGGTTTATTCCTACAAGTTGAGTGTGGAGAGATGGTTTCCCTATTCTAGGCATTTTTTATTTATAGCTATTAATTCTAAATAAGTTATTGTGTATAATGTTTGGTTATGGAAAATCACATTAAGGCACCCATTTTAAAACCTGACTAGTTGTGGCTAATCTTGAACTTTAAAACAAACTTGTTGGTCCAAGACCAAATTTGACCCAACTTGACCATAATTGACTTAACCAAAGAACTGACTAAGGCTAAAACTTCAGGTGGGTAATTTAGGAAAGGAAGTATGGGTATAAGAGGGATTTGAACCTTTGAGAATCTGATAGTAATCCTCTAGAACATTCTAGAAAGGACTAAAACACAATTCCTGCTTCAAAACTTAAGGCACAAGTCAGGAAATGAAGGACCATTTAGGAAAAATGCAAATTTGAAGCAAGCACTAAATGAAAAACAAGAGAAAATCTGATGTCCTAAGGCTCTACTATAAAAGAAACCCCCTGAGCACATTTTAAAGGATCCGGAACCTTCTCTTTGAGTCCTAGAGCTAAAATACATACTAGTTTCTCCTATATCTGCAAAATATACCATTAGTGCTGTTGGAGTCATTTTTCTGAAGACTTAGTTCTCTAAAAACTCTGCTGAAGTTCTGGATGCATTGTTTGATTGGTTGTTGATCTCTTAGCTGATTCGTTACATTTACTCATAGGCTTGTTTTATGCTGAATTACATGTAACTTCCAATGTTCATTGATGTATTTGAAACTCAAGTATAAAGTATTCATGAATGTGCATATCTGAGTTCCTTATATCATTCTAGACCCTTTCCATATTTTCCCTTTATTCAGTTCTGGATATAGCTGTAGTGATAAGATAGTCATCATGTTGTAATTAAAGTTGGACTGTTACATTCAGTAATAACTGAACTCTAGAGACTGATTTATTTGTAATAATCAGGGCATTCAAACTTTTTATTTCAAGCATGAATAGCTGATAGTATAGTTAACTAAGTGATGTAGTTGTTTTAGATGCTTATTTCCTACTTTGCTTTAAATGAGGGACTTAGTAAATATTAACTTAATAGCTAGTTGAAGTCCAAATACTGTGTAATGTTTTAATTCGTTTAGATTTCAACACATTAGCCATGCTTTTTCATATTTATAAGCTGTAATCAAAGTCGTAATTAAATTTTGAAAAAATTAGATTCATATACTCTGAATGAAGAGTATATGAATCATTTGTTTCAGATGCAATGTTGGAAATTGATATAAAAATGGTTGTTAGTATTTTCTTTGTGAATGTGTAGATATTCGATTTTGTATATAATTTCGAACCAAAAATGGTCATTAAGAATTGGACTCTTCCGTTCAAGTCAACACTGGGCTCATCTACGAGGCCCAGTCAGCACCAGGGAATTGTAATATTACGTGCTCCTGGGCTAGACGAATAAAAGGTTCAAGCTAGTTATAAACCAGGCCCAACAGCTGTTAGTCACAGCAAATACAATATGTATCCTGGGCCAGCCCAAACTAGAGTCAGTGTATACAATTAGCCATGAATGAGGCTAAGGTGCGCGTATTGTTTTCCCAAATATACTGCCTATATAAATGATCAATGCTTTTAAACTAGCAATAACAGAGAACTTATCTTACATTAGAATGTCCTTATAAAAAAAAGTGAGTCGCATTACCCCAACATACCATGCGACGGCTCTTTAATTCATTAAAATACGTAGAAAATAGGAAGTGCCGTTTAACGAATTTCGCATCCTTCCCATGAATGTCAAAGACGTAGTTGTTATAGGCGGATGTTTAATAAAATACCCTCCCAAATTCGGGTGCGCATTTATGTGACTCAAATCCTATTCTCAATAGAATTAAAATATGTCTAAAATTATGTGTGCATTTATGTGACGCGATTCGCGACATGTTTTAATAACATTGCAAATTTTCCTAAAAAGATGTTAAAAGCGGTTAATAATCTGAAATTGCAGGAGTAACATGTATAGCAAATCATATTTTAGCAACTTATAATGAGTTTAAGCGACCGTGCTAGAACCACGGGATCCGAGGGTGCCTAACACCTTCCCTCGGGTCAACAGAATTCCTTACTCAAGAATTTCTGGTTCTCAGACCCCAATTGAGTAGTTAAAATTTTCTCGATTTGGGATTTTAAATAAATCGGTGACTTGAGACACCAAAAGCCAAACCTATCCCAAGTGGCGACTCTTGAAATAAATAATTAATCCCATCTCGAATAATATCACTTTAATTGGAAAAACTCCTATACACGTGTCACCTTTCGAGATAATCACGTGTAAGCAAAAAAAGAGGTGTGACAATTCCCAAGACCAACATTAATCAAACACAATCAATCCATCACTCAAGATTCATATTACTACAAACTTTGCAATAATTTTTAACTTAACTCAATCACTTTAGAGTTAGATTTTTCAAATCTAAATTGAATTTAGAGCTTTAAATCTCCTTCAATAGAGTTCTGAATGTGGCTGCAATAAAATTTTAATTCGGACACCCACCAATCGAGATTCAAATATTTGAGATATGTAAATATTTAGGAAGATTAAACAAATTAGTAAAGAAAATGCTTTAAATCAAGTTTGAGAGCTATAAATTTTTAGATGTATATGAATTAGAGAAGAGAAAGAAAAAAAAAAGAAAGCAGAGAGAGGCGGGTGAAAAGTATAGAGCGTGCTGGGAATGATGAAAAAGAAAATAAAGTAAACCTAGAAGTTGTCTTTAATAATGGACTCAAATATAAAATTTTAATTTTGGATTATATACAAGTGGGCCAAATCGCGTAAAAACTTCAAACATAGGCCACTTTCGATTGGGTGTTAAGACAAGTGATAATGACCGTAATTCTTCCTAATTTTTTATGCCACCACATTGGCATAGAAGGCTTTTTGGTCATTTCACAAATTAAGCCAAATAATTGGTTTCCTTAATTCCCCGTCTACCCATTCTCTCTTCTTCTTGTCTTCTTCCCCATAATGCCTTAGGGATCGTTTGGTATGAGGTATAGGAAAGTATAAGGAAGATATAAAAATTTAATACTATCTTAATATTTCATTTTGGTTAGCAAATCAGGTATAATTTATTCTAGTGTTAATTTTAACAGTGAAATAGCTTATACCTTATCGAATGTGGGTTAGCACCGGTATAACTTATACCTTCTTTATTGCAATTATGCAATTGTTATTATTAATACAACATACCAAACAACAAATAAACAACAATTCAAATATAACTTATCCTGATATAACTTATCTCACTATAATTCATACCGATTTTCCAATCAAACGAACTCCTTAGACTCTAGATTGTTATTTTCAATGCTACGAAACAATTAACAGTAGTCATAGATACTGGTATGTTTGGGAGCTTTCTAGTTTTGTGAACTATTACCAATATGATTTAAATTTGGTATGAAATATCATTAATAATCAGCAAAAACAAATTGAACGCGAAGACCAATTATGCTTTTTGTAGGCCATGATGAAAAACTATAGATTGAATCTTATAAAGAGGAAGAAGAAGAAAAAAAAAATACGAAGAGGGAGGTCATTGATTATCAATTAAATCTAACAAATAAGAAAGAGGAAAAGCAGATGAGAGAGGCCAAACAAAAAATCAAGGATTAAATCGTACAAAAAGAAAGGAAAAAAAATAGAAGAGAAACAAATTTGTTTTTGTCAAAAAGACGAAAAGCCCCTCTTAACAATGAAGTTATCATTAAAAATAAAGAATATTTTTGAGAAGTCAAATATGTATATAATGGGCCTTTCTGGAATTAACAAAAGATGTATATTATTTATAGCATGTCAATTTCTTATTAGTCAAAATCAGAACTTCACCCTATCCTAAAACCGAGCTGATGGTTAATCTATCAACGATCCAAAAGAACCGATTCGACCCGGTAAACATAAGGGTAAGGGCATATTCTGCAAAATAAAAGAACAAAGAGGGTAATTTTACATTATTTAGGAGCAATTTTGGTCCTTCCTCGAAAAATATATTATTTGTATTTTTTATTTCACTTAATTTCACTATAATAATTAAACTAGCAGCTAAGGCCCATGCTGGGCCCAAGCCCAAAAGATAGTGTTTACGGAAAATTTTCAGGAAAAATTGCATCAGCTACTCTTTGAATGTGCATCGGGTAACTTCCTCATTATGCACACATGAGATGTAAATTGTGCTATGTAAATTTGATGCAGCGAGTTCTGATTAAGGAGGTTGCCGTAAGGAGAATTGATCCTAAGAGTCTCATGTGAAAAACCATTCACCCAATTAACTCAGCTAATTCTTACCAGCTAAAGATATTATATGTATGTAGATCAGGTGTAAATATTAATAATACACCGAGTTACTTCAACATATTCCTTGCAGCAATTACAAATTATTTCAAGAATATGATCTGCTATTAGAATGTATAACATATTTAACGTACTTCAACATTTCAAGGTAAAAGAACTCATCTACATCAAATGGTTACTAAAAGTAAGTCTTAGTTAGATGTGAGAAAACTAAATAAAGATTCTCTGTTATAAATAGAACTCTATTTAAGGTGAATGTCTATATTTAGAGAGATTCTAGAGTTTACTACTTGGTGGCTAAGTCACCACCTCCCTATAAATATAGGGGTTCTATTCTATTGTAAACCATCCCAAAGTATCAATAAGAATACTCCTCTCTCTACTTTTCTCCCTATTGTTCTTGTTCTTGGATTATTGTTCTTGTTCTTATATTATTTCATAACACGTTATCAGCACGAAACTCTACTATCTCAAGAATCTCTTTGAGAAAATTAAGATTTTCTATACGAAAAGAAAGAAGAGAAAAAAAAGGGAGGCTGACAAAAACGAAAAAAAAAAAAGTGAGAAGACAAAAGCACTTTTTCTCCGACGAATTCAACTTGTAAGATCACTGTTGAGATTCCGGCGAGTTTTCGTTGAGGTACCAGTCCGACGTTCAATTCATGTAACCACTGTTTGGTATGGTTGCTATTGCTGATACTACATTGGTAACACTATTTTCTTTGATCTTATTACTGGAATCTTTCTTTTCTCTAAAGTAATAATTTGATTTCATATACAAACAAAGACAACAAAGTTTGATTATAACTCTAATGGAGTTCGTAAGAAATTACACTCACATGAAGTGGTAAAATTTCTATGCCTTGCCATGATCAAATTCATGTATGATTGTGGGCAAAAATCCGTCCAATTGAATTTGCTCCATTCCCTTTAGAGAATGTGGTAGCAGTATGTGATAATTCTGAAAGAAGACAAAATTATTACCGTGAAGGTATCAATGGATGTGGACGTGGCAATAGACGAAATTATAATCGTCATTATTGTGGTAATGAGAACAATAAGGATTCTCAAAATAATCTTTCACTTTATGAAAGTAATATTTGACATGAGACTGTATATGAGATGATTATGATCCATTCCGTGAAGTGAATATGATAATTGTAATAGAGCCCGTAAGTATGAACACGCTCTTGATGTAATTTTGTTTCATGTCTGACATTATGAAAAGAAAGTTCGTTGCCCTTGAAATTTCGGGCAAGAACTATATGACATGGGTGTTGGATGCTGAAATCCATTTGGATGCAAAGGGTCCTGGAGACACCATTAAAGACAGAAATAATGCATCCACCCAAGACTATGCTAAGGCCTTGATTTTCTTGCGCCATCACCTTGATGAAGGTTTGAAACTGTGCTAAGGCCTTGTTTTTCTTGCGCCATCACCTTGATGAAGGTTTGAAAATTGAATATCTCACAGTCAAAGATCCACTTATCTTGTGGAATGGCTTAAAGGAGAGATATGATAACATGAAGTTGGTCACTCTGCCACAAGCACGATATGATTGGGCTCATCTGAGGCTCCAAGACTTTAAGTCTGTTTCTGAATATAATTCTGCAATGTTCAGAATTACTTCTAAATTGAAACAGAGAGAAAGGTTTCAAAAAGTACTCATGGATTTGTACATATCATCACTGCAGCTGTAAGCTCTTGCTGATCAATGTTTTAAGTTTTATCTTACAGGCTTGCCCTTTAGGCTTTGTTTCGGTCATGAATTGTAACGTTCTGGAAACCTTTTGTTTCACTGCTCTTAGGTACTGTCACTCAGAAACCTTTTGTTAATATAGCACAAATGTGGAAAAGTGTCATGTCCAATGAGGATTACTGACATGGGAGAATTTAAATCCAATAAGATGCTCTTTTGTTGTTAATATACACATACTGGTCACACACTTCTGTCCTACTATTTAAACTATTGAGGTGTAGTATTATTCGGAACGTCCTATGCTTTCTTTAATCCACACTTTCAGTTGATTCATTTACCGCTCAATCTTTTGTGGATTAATACACTACTATCGCCATCACAGTATTTTTTTTGTATGATCTATAATCAATTTACCGAGCTAGAATTGCATATACGAGACACAATATTGTTCTTACGATCTCGGTTAATATACATTACGTAACTCACAGATTTTATGTTGTGTAGAATTTTAAACTTAAAATCCATACTTACAATTATAAGTATTGTGCTTGTGTATATTCAACAGTTTTTGTACCCATGGCATTTATTTGTGTAGTCTACATTATGACACATTTATTTTTCACATGGAATTGTTGCACTGTCTAAGCTGTTACTAAAATCATATTTGTCTTAAAACTTTGCAAAATTGTATGCAATATTGTAAAATTTCTTATTAACACATTTAGACATATACATGTATAGAACTATATTTGGTGTCAATTAACAATACATGAACACGTTTTAAACTTTGAATGTATTGCAAGTTGTCAATGTGAATCAGTACTTAAGGCATGACTATGTATATTATTTTAAATTATTTGTTTAGTTGATTCATGTACCACACATACGATATTCAAAGAGAAAAGATATTTCTCTCATTTAAGTATGTGTAAGGCAGATGTTACTACAATTTCTGGTAGTAGTAAATTGATTGAAGGCTCCTGAAGAGCAACTATAACTCTGCCTAAAGGAATAATATTTATCATAGAGAATGCAATGTTCTCCTCCAAGTCTAAAAGGAACTTGTTGAGTTTTAAAGATATCATTCAAAATGGATATCACGTTGAGACAATAGATGAGAATAATCTTGAATACCTCATTTACTCATGAAAACGAGGCTGCCCACTTCGGTTTGGGGTCACGCCATTTTGCATGCAGCAACGCTAGTTCGTCGGCTGCCCACTTCGGTTTGGGGTCACGCCATTTTGCATGCAGCAATGCTAGTTCGTCGGCTGCCCACTTCGGTTTGGGGTCACGCCATTTTGCATGCAGCAATGCTAGTTCGTCTCAGACCGACGAATTATCACAAATATTCCCTGTTGCAATTAGTTTTGGGTCATGAAACTAATATATCCCATTTAAGAATCTTTGGATGCGCAGTATATGTGCCTATAGCACCGCCATCCCGCACCAAAATGGGTCCGCAAAGAAGGTTAGGAATATATGTTGAGTTTGAATCGTCCTCCATTATTCGCTACCTCGAAACATTGACAGGGGATTTGTACACTGCACGATTTGCAGACTGTCAATTTGATGAGACACTTTTCCCAAAATTAGGGGGAGAAGTTGGTGAAACCAAACGGGAAATTTTGTGGAAAAATGCATCATTATCTCATCTTGATCCACATACCTCTATTTGTAAAAAAGAGGCGCAAAATATTATCCATTTGCAAAGAATAGCAAATCGAATGCCAGACGCATTTACAGATTTGAAAAGGATAACAGAATCACATATCCCCGCAGTGAATGTGACAACATCTGACTCACGAATACATATTCATTATCGGAAGAATATGAACATGAAGTTGGTATTGAATATACCACCCTCACCCCTAGAAGGAGGTTTGAGATGATATATGGCATGAATGATCGTTGGTCACGTACCTATTGTACGCCAAAGTATTTTGGAAATATGACTATTAAAGGACAACGATAATGCAAGAAACATATCTAGCATATAATTTTGACCATGACCATAATGGTATAACTTTCTCTTTAAGAAAGATATTCACCACACGGATGTTGATGAATTTGTGGTAGTACAAAATTAATTGAGAGCTATAGAAGAGCCAATTATTACTATGTTGGAGAAACACAATTGAGTATTGTGCTGTAGTGAGTCTCAAAGAAACTTATTCAGTTTCCAAAGTACACGCGAAAGCGCTGATTATATTGAGACTATAAATAAAGGAAAGATTTGATATCTTCTATCACTACAACTTGTAGCGGGATAATTTGTATATGAAAATCTACCCGCTTTATTCTCCAGTTTATACTACTCAAACAAAGGAATGCCACAATAAAGTGGATATCTATTGGTATAAAAACCCATGTCATAATAAACCTGAAGTTTATTGATAAGTGCACATGTCATGGTGTAAATTTGAAGTTTACCAATATTGATAATTTATTCAGTTGGCATTCGGGTTAGCCATCTCATTTTAAGTATGATGTGCAATAATAGAGAATTCACATGGGTGAATATTAAAGAACTAGAAAGTTCTTTACGAATTCTCTTGTATTACTTGTTCTCATTAATGAACTGACCAACTAAAGAATTCGGGTTGAAGCCCATAAATTCTGGAAATATCAAAGGTGAATATGGGCCCATTCACCTGCCATTGTATACCACATATGATGCATCTATGATATGGTTACATGTGCGATTGTTATTGACCCGCAGCCTGGCCGGTGCTTGCGAGGTAAATTGCTCAGTAATATAACTTCGAGCATGATTTCCAGATTTTCTATTCAAGATAGTTCATCTTGATAAGTTGGTTTATATCAAAGTTGGTTTAGCAAGATAATTATTGAGTGCCTCCACTTAATAGCTAAACAGTTTCTTATGAGAACAAAGTTATATATATCAGTTTGATATACGTTGTATACGAGAGTATATTCTCCCCTCACAAGTGGTTCAGGGTCAGGAACCAAATAATTTCATCTTATTATTAATGTGCTGTGTATATTGACATGATAATGCACAAAGATGATTTCCCAAAGTTGAGGAAACAAGTTAGCTTTTCTAACATGAGGGGGAGACATGATAAACACTTGAGAAAAGGTTACATGGGATGAATTATCATTTGTGTACGTAAATCCCCGAATATCATGAACCTGAAGTTCATAAAATGGATAATTCAATTGCAACATATTGCAAAGCATGCTATACGCATTTGCTGACCCAAAGAAAGTGACTATATTCTCACTACAAATGCTCATATTAAGTCCCAGAAGGACAAAGTCTTTGATACGCTTAAAGCGTATAGACAAATACTTGATTCCATATGAAAGACATGTAGATTTGGACATATAGTTCAAATACTTGAAAGTATAAAGTCAAAGGTATGTATAATCAGTTTTCGATATCTTATTTGTTTAGCATGACATGAAAACTTGATATGCATCTAAAGTCTATTATGCGATTTATATGACTTAACTTGCAAGATTTAAGTTGCTTGAAGCATACACAATTCTTGGTCCTGAAGTACCACATCCTAAGTACAATTTGTGTACATATGTATCTCGCTATAACTATAAGCATGATGGCATTGAGAATACATCTATGAAGATATTGAAGAGTCATTCCACGACATTATATGAAGATGTTCATATCTATCAAGAATGATGATTTCAAGGTGCGGAATATTTATTCAAGTCAATATGGTTGATTTATTTATCAAACATCTACCAAAGATTGTTTTGAAGATGGTGCACAAGATTGGAATGCAAATGCTCAAGGATATAAATTGATGTTCTTATCAGGGGGAGTTAATGCGCGTTGCACTCTTTTTCCCTTACAAGGTTTTGTCCCAACTGGGTTTTCCTTGCGAGGTTTTTAACGAGGCAACCAATAGGCGCATATTCAAACATGTGTACTCTTTTTCCTTCTCTTTAATTTTTTCCCATTGGGTTTTGTTTTAGTTAAGGTTTTAACGAGGCACATTATTGAATAGACATTCAAGGGGGAGTGTTATAAATAGAACTCTATTTAAGGTGAATGTCTATATTTAGAGAGATTCTAGGGTTTACTACTTGGTGGCTAAGTCACCACCTCCCTATAAATATAGGGGTTCTATTCTATTGTAAACCATCCCAAAGAATCAATAAGAATACTCCTCTCTCTACTTTTCTCTCTATTGTTCTTGTTCTTGGATTATTGTTCTTGTTTTTATATTATTTCATAACATTCTCCAAACTAAGACCAAATCCTTTTAAACGAGGATCAAAAAACACGATCTTTAATTGATGATCTTTAAATTGTCAAATATTAATAACTATCGGTTATTATTTATAAATAGCTTATTATAAAAATTGATCACATTATTAAATAATATTGATATTAGCCAAATGTTACCAATATTAGTCAATTAGCTATTTGTAGAGAAAAATGTCAATTTTTTGCTTTCTTTTGAATGACCGTTATTAGAATAGATTGTGCACATCTTAAGGAGTCTGAATCTCAATGTTATGATGATTTGGTAGAGTTTTGAGGTGGTTTGAATTAAAAATTCGAAGTAGAAGATGAAACATGAAAAATAAAATGTGTATCATATTGTATATAATTTACATATCACATATATATTATTTTTGTATCAAACATGTATCACATGTATATCCATATATACCTGTACACGTAATGCATGCGTGATACAGGTTTGATACATATATTGCAGACAGAGGCGGATCTAGGATTTTTGTAAGATGGGTATACCACTAAAGAAAGGAGAGAAAAGAAAGGATTAAGTGAGAATTGATCATTACTCCTTTAGGTAAATAACTCAACATTCAACTAAGTGCACAATTTAGCATCTTTGGAGCACGAGTGTCAGTAGATAATATTAGATCAATTCTAGAAAATATATACATAAAATACCTAATTTGACTGAAAGACCACAGGTTCACGTGTCCCGTATATAAGCATATAAGTCCGCCCCTAGTCGTGAAAGAATATTTTGAACTCGATTTTTAATGATGCTAAATCGGTCAAATCACCTTCAATCTTCCTCAAAATTATATATTAGCTCATCTATATCTTTTAATGAATTTTAAACATACCCATTAAAAAATATCCTTTTTTTGCTTAGTTTTTTGGATTCTTTTTTTTTGTGCGCATATATATATCATCACCTTGTTCTCATCCATGAAATTTTCTTTCTGTCTTGCATATAACAATGCTTATGACATTTAAAATATGGAAGCAGATTTTTACGTGTGATTTTTGGAGAGAAATAACCTTATTTATTTATATTTTTAATTTTTATATGTGTTTGGCTAGTTAACTTTATGACTAATGCCTAGATATTAGTAAGTTGGAACTTATTTGAGATATTTATGTAAGAATAAAGGGACATTTGCATCTATGCTCGTTTTTTGCGTCGCGGTTTAACTTGTGCTCGCTTTGTAAAAAAATTACAAGCATATCCGTTTTTTCATATAACTTCAGCATACTGGCTAAAGTAACAAAGGCAATCATGCAAAACTTTAGCATTCTAGTAGACGGGCCTGAAGTAGCAAGTATGTTGAACCAAGTGTGCTGAAGTTTTGTTTGTAATTGATGAACTTAAGCATAATAGCTGAAGTTTGTTCTCTATTTGATGAAGTTTTTGTTTGGAATTGCTAAAAAATTTATTTGTAATTGCTGAAGTTTTTGTTTTTGTAACTGGCGAAGAGGTGAAGTTCGTGTTTTCTAACTAGAGAACTTCAACTTTATAGCTGAAGTTTTTATTTTTGTAACTGGCGAACTTCAGCTCTAGAGGTGAAGTTTTTATTTTGTAACTGGCGATTTCAGCTCTAGAGCTGAAGTTTTTATCTTGTAACTGGCAAACTTCAGCTCTAGAGCTGAAGTTTTTATTTTGTAACTAGCAAACTTCAGCTCTAGAGCTGAAATTTTTGTTTTTATAAATGGCAAACTTTAGCTCTAGAGCTGAAGTTCTTGTTTTGCAACTGGCAAACTTCAGCTCTAGAGCTGAAATTCTTTAGTTCATTTGTAAAAACTTCAGCATTATATAAGCTGAAATTTTTTAAAAAGCTTTCTTACATATTAGATAAACAATTAGATTGTCAACAGTATCTAAATCATAAATTTTGGAAACAATAAACGTGAAAAGAACAGACTTATCATTGTCTACTAACTTATGTACGCGGAAATATTCATAAATTATTGTCTACTAACTTACGTAATTATTTATATCGTAATTATTTATATTTTATTTTTAAATAATTTGATAAATATATTTATGGCAATCATTAGATGAACTGAAATTCCATAGCAATACCAACAGTAGCAAAAGAAAGAAGAAGAAGAAGAAGAAGAAGAAGAAAAAGAAGAAAAAGAAGAGGAGGAGGAGGAGGAGAAGAAAAACTAAAATTATTTAGAAAGTGAATATAAGTTAAAAATAATAAAAAAATAAAAATAAATTAAATAGAGGTAACCAAATAGAACATTCCGTACAATTTTTACAAGATAAATGCACGCAGCTTTCGCCGAATACAGTTAACAAGGCTTTTTGAATAGAAATTAACGGAAACTATTTCTTAACCAATAATATGAGTAATTGATCTATTTTCTGAGAATACAATGGTCTAATTTCTCTTTCACTAGTCATAAACAGAAACCAAGGTCAGAGAGCATTAGTGGTAGGTTATAATAAAATCAATAATACTCAAAATCAATAAAAGCCTTATGACTCTGTCTGAATCTGCTACGCTCCACCAGGGTTAATAGATACACAATGTCAAATATTAACAACAATAACTACAACAATAACTACCCAGTATACTCTTACCGGATGGGTTCTGGGGAGGATAATATGTAGACAAGCCTTACCCCTACCCGAAAGGACAGAGAGGCTGTTTCCAATCGATCCCCGGCTCACAGGATAAAAGGAAAAACAGTAGTAAAACAAAAACAAAGACAAAAACAAAGATAATGAAGCATTAGTAACTCCAGCAGAAATAGCGTAAATTGCATAAATAATTATCTAAACATACGAAACATATATACAATCGCATGCAATAATATCATACAGTCACTACCATAACTAACAGCCATAGGGGAGACATAAGCTAAAACACAAATCAGCTATGGGTAACCCTGCTGACCCACACCCAACCCTGGATGAGGCGTACGAAAAACTCTAGGGTCCCCTATCCTACAACCCTGATTCTAGACCTCCAGACTTTCCTATCAAGGGTCATGTCCTCGGAAACCTGCATCCTAGTCATGTCCTGCCTAATCACCTCTCCCCAACACTTCTTAGGCCTCCCTCTGCCTCGCCGACCGCACATGTCCGAACCACCTCAGCCTCGCTTCTCGCATCTTCTCATCCACCGGGGCCACCCCCACCCTCTCTCGAATAACTTCATTCTTAATCTTATCTAGCCTGGTGTGTCCGCACATCCACTAAGCATCCTCATCTCCGCAACCTTCATTCTCTGAATATGCGAGTTCTTCACGGGCCAGCACTCCGCCCCATACAACATCGCAGGTCTAACCACAGCTCTATAGAATTTCCCCTTGAGTTTGTGTGGAACTTTCTTGTCACACAGGACTCCTGATGCAAGCCTCCACTTTGACCACCCCGCTCCTATACGATGAGTGACGTCCCCGTCAATCTCTCCGTCCCTCTGAATCACAGACCCAAGATATCGGACAGTGTTCCTCTTGGCGATGGCCTGAGAACCAATAATCACGTCCCTGACTAATTGGGGTTGAAGAGCTGAATTCAAGATATTAATTTTATGGGTTTAAAATCTCAGGTTTTATGTGATGACCCAAAGAATTATTACTTATTTTAAAATAAAATTCTACGTTCTGAAGCCTTAAAAACCTTTCTTAGTATCACCCCGATTTGCATGTGCAGTCCGGGTGCGTAGCCGGAAAGCCTAAATGTGAAAATTTGTGAAAAATGATAAATTTTGACTATAAAATAAATTAATTTGACTTCGTTCAACGTTTTGGGTAAACGGATCCGGACTCATGATTTGATGGTCCCGAATAGTCCGTAGGAAAATATGGGACTTGGGCTATGAATTCAGAATTGAATTCCGAGGTCTCAAGCCCCAGAAATGAATTTTTGAAAGAAATTATTTTCTGAAATTGTGTTATAATGTTTGAAAATGATTTTTGATTAGAACATATTGGTATCGGGCCCGTATTTTGGTTCCGACATCCGATACAAGTCTTATATATGATTTAAGATAATTTTGTGAAGTTTGGTAACAAACGGAATCCATTTGACGTGATTCGGACCTTAAATGCAAATTTGATTTTAAAAGAAGTTTTGAGAAATTTCATCGATCTTGAGGTTTTAATTGATGTTCATGATGTTATTTTGGTGATTTGAGTACGCGAATAAGTCTGTAAGATATTTTTAAGATTGTGTGTATATTTGGTTTTGAGCCTCGAGGGCTCGGATGAGTTTTGGGTAGTCCACAGAGTGAAATTTTGGACTTAAGGAATTGCAGGCCTACATGCATCGCATTTCCCAAATTATTTTCGCAATTCCCAAGCTTGTTCATAATTCCCAAAACTTTTTTCGCAATTCCTAATTCTGCATTTCCCAAACTTTTTTCGTAATTCCCAGGCTTGTTCGCAATTCCCAAACTTTTCTCGCAATTCCCAGGTCTGCATTTCCCAAATCGTTTTTGCAATTCCCAGGCTTGTTTGCAATTCACAATCTTTTTTTGCAATTTTCCAAGTTCGCATTTTCCAAACCTTTTTTGCAATTCCTAGGCTTGTTCGTAATTCCCATGTCCGTATTTTCCAAACTTTTTTCGCAATTCCCAAGCTTGTTCGTATTTCCCAAATTTTTTTTGCAATTCCCAGGTCCGTATTCCCGAAACTTTTTTCGCAATTCCCAGACTTGTTCGCAATTCCCAAACTTTTTTTTGCAATTCCCAGGTTCGCATTTCCCAAAACTTTTTTCGCAATTCTCAGGCTAGCAAAGGTTGGTCCGCAATTGCGAACCCCTGTTCACAATTCCCATAACTGAGACCTGCAACTTTTATACTTAGCCAATTTTAAACCCATTTTTCATATTCTCTGAAAACATAAACACATTTAGACGATTATTCAAGGATTTTTTCTTCTCCAAATCAATTGTAAGTTATTGTTAACTAGTTGTTTTTCAATAATTAACATATTTTAACATGATTTCAACTTAAAATCATAGATTTTCATGGGGAAAATTGGGTGTTTTGGGTAGAACTTAGGTTTTTCAAAAATTAGGGATTTGGAACTCGATTTGAGGTCCGATTTTAAAACAAATTATATATTTGGGTTCGTGGCGGAATGGATAATTGAGTTTTGGTTTGAACCTCGGGTTTTTGGCCATGTAGGCCCGGAGGCGATTTTTGACTTTTTGTGTATAATTTTAGAAAACTTATTTTCATGCATTGGGGTTGATTCATTTAGCTTTTATTAATGTAATTAAGTAACTTGTGACGATATACAAGTGAATTGGTGGTGGAATCAAGCGGTAAAGCTATAATTGAATCGTGAAATGTGTTTGTGGCATTGAGGTAAGTGTTTGGTCTAACCTTAGCTTGAGGGATTAGGAGTTGTGTCCTATTTGCTATTTGCTTCTTGATGAGTACGACAGGCATGGTGACAAGTATCGATATGTTGGTTTCAAGCATGACCGTAAGTCTTATATTGTGATTTTCATGATTTCGTTGTATTATTCATGCCTTAGTGAAGATTTCTATTTATTGTGTAAAGTTGCGGAAAAGAATTGTGACCTATGAACCTTGAGGAGCGTTGGCTTCAGTTGTATAACGAATTGTGAAAGTATAAGTGATAACAGAAACTCTAAAGCATTGGCTCGAGTTGTGAAGTGAATAGTGAAGTAAAAGTGAGAAAGAGAAGAGGTCATTATGTTGCCCCTTTGCCGGGCTGTTGTTGAGTTGTGGTTCCCTTGCATTGTGTTAATAATTGACATTAGAGATGCTTAGGTTGATGACTCTTTGTGTTGGGTCGGGATATTATGATTATAGCTGAGGTAGTTAGATATTGGAACAAGTTTGATTATAGATGAGGTAGTTAGACGTTGGAACAGGTTTGATTACAGTTGAGGTAGTTAGATGTTGGAACAATTTTGGCTATAGATGTGGTAGTTAGATGTTGGAACAATAGTTGTTTCTCCATTGCTCGGATAGTGTAGACCTTCTTGATCCCTTGTCATGATTCTCGTTATAATTGTAAGTATTATATGGATCGGGTTGCACGCTGCAATAATATTATATATGGATCGAGTTGCACGCCATAACAATATTATATATAGATGGGGTTGCACCCCGCAATAATCTTATATATAGATCGGGTTGCACGCCGCAGCAATAATATATATGAATCGAGTTGCACGCCGGAATAATATTATATATGCATGGGGTTGCAGGCCGCAACAATATTATATATGGATCGGGTTGCACGCTGAAATAATAATATATATGGATAGGATTACACGCCATAACAATATTATATATGGATCGAGTTGCACGCCACAACAAAGATATAATAAAATGGGAGCGGGCGGTACGCCTATCACTAGATATAGTAAAATGGGAGCGGGTGGTACGTCTACCATAAGATATAATAAAATAGGAGCGGGTGGTACGCCTACCATAAGATATAGTGAAATGGGAGCGGATGGTACGCCTACCACAAGATATAATGAAATAGGAGCAGTTGGTACGCCTACCATAAGATATAATCAAATGGGAACAGATGGTACGCTTACCACAGGATATGACGAAACGGGACTGGTGGTATGCCTACCACAAAATGTGAAAAAAGTAAAATCTGCTTTTGTTTTCGCTACTGATGTTAGTGGTTGGATTTTGATTTTGTAGTTCTTTTGATAATCTTCCCTTACTTGCTATTCCCCGAATTATGTTTTCCCCTCCCATATTTACTTATTTATTTCGGCTTTACTCTCTGCTGTATATTATATAACAGCACAGGTTTATTTGACAGTCTGGTCCTAGCCTCATCACCACTTCGTCGAGGATAGGCTAGGTACTTACCAGTACATGGGGTCGATTGTGCTGATACTACACTATGCACTCTTTTGTGCAGACCCTAGTGTTGTGGACTTCGGACCGCAGTGAGATTGTTTATTCTTGATCATCAAGCGACCCGAGGTAGTCTTGCAAACGTTCGTAAGCCTTGGCGTCTCCTTCTATCTACTATTCATGTTTCTTTCTTGCATTTCTAGAGACGGTGTTGTATTGATTTCTTTTAGAACCTTTATTTGTAGTATTCTTAGACCATCTGTGAAACTGTGACAACAGTTTTGGGTAGTCAAAATTCAAACAGTTGTATTGGATATTCATGTTGAGATAGCTTTATATTTTTTTCTTTCACTTTTGGTAAATTTTGTTGTTTAAATGTTATTACTTTGGAGTTGTTAATGAATATAAAATGGGAAAAAAGGTAAACTATGCAACTAATTGGCTTTCCTAGCTCGTATTAGTAGACACCATCACGACTCCCGAGGGTGAGAAATCCGAGCCGTAACAATTTGGTATTAGAGCTCTAGGTTACATGGGTCTCACAATTCACAGAAAAACTTAGTAGAGTTTGAGGGATCGGTGCGGAGGCATCTGTATTTATCCCCCAGAGGCTACAGAGTTAGGAAAAGTTTCACTTCTATTTTTCTTTGTCGTGCGGTTTTGTTCTCTCAATGTTGAACTGAAACCTCTACTCTTGTCCTTTCGCGAATGGCAAGGTCATGTACCGCTTCTTCAGCGGAGCAGCAGCAACACAGACCGGCGATAGATCAGCTATATCTTTGGAGGCTTTGTGGAGGTTGGATAAGTTTCACCAAGCTCTTCACTACTACTTTCAGCGGAGCATCTTCTGAGGATCCCCAATACTTTCTAGACAGTAATCATGAGGTTCTTAGGAACATGGGGATCTTGGATACCGATGGGGTCAATTTTGCTACTTTTTTCTTATCCGAATTCGCCAAGGCTTGGTGGGGAGATTTTTGATTGCTAGACCAGCCGAATCGCCGGCATTAACTTGGGAGCAGTTTATGCAGCTATTTCTGGAGAAGTTTCTCCACATCACTCATAGAGAGGTATTACAGGGGGAGGTAGAGATGCTAGAGGTGGAGGTGCAGGTATTATTCTAGTATCTGGTATAGAAGCTTCGATTTTTTTGTGTTGTATCTGGTCATGCCTAGTGATTCTTTTAGTGCCTTATTTATGTGTCTACGCCAGTGAGTGATTCTATCATGGTAGATCGCGTCCATTGTTTATGTATAGTGGTTATTGGAGGTCTTGAGATTCGTGTAGATTTGCTTCTTTTAGACATGGATGAATTCAGTGGTATATTGGGGATGGACTGGTTATCACCTTACCATGCTATCTTGGACTGTCAAGCCAAGACTGTGACCTTAGCTTTAGTTTGCCTTGATTAGAGTGGAGATGGACTCTTGCTCATTCTACCTGTAGTATTTTCTCTTATGTGAAGGCTCGACGTATGGTCGAGAATGGGTGTTTGGCCAATTCGGCATATGATTGTGATTCTAGTGCTGAGGTTCCTTCCATTGATTCTGTGTCTGTTGTTCGTGAGTTCCTTGAGGTATTTCTTTTAGACCTGCCCGGTATGCCACTCGACTGGGATATTGACGTTTGCATTGATTTGGCTCTGAGCACTCAGCCCATTTCTATTCCACCATATTGTATGGCCCCGCCAAAGTTAAAAGAGTTAAAGGAAAAGTTGCACGATTTGCTTGAGAAAGGTTGCATTAGATCCGGTGTTTCGCCTTGGGGTGCCGGTGCTGTTTGTTAAAAAGAAGAATGAGTCAATGAGAATGTGTATCGATTACCGGTAAATGAACAAGGTTATAATCAAGAAAAAGTATCTATTGCCGAGGATTGATGATTTTATTGATAAGCTTCAAGGCCCCAAGGTATTTTCGAAGATTGACTTGAGATCTGGTTACCATCAGTTGTAGATAGGCAGCTTTCCACACTCGGTACGGGCATTATGAGTTCCTGGTGATGTCATTCGGGTTGAAAATGCCCCAACAGCTTTTATGGATTTGATGAATCGAGTGTTCAGGCCTTATTTGGATTCTTTCATGATAGTCTTCATTGATGATATTTCGATATATTCAACAATCGGGAGGAGCACAAGCATCATCTTAGAGTGGTTCTTCAGATTTTGAGGGATAGTCTGTTGTACGCCAAGTTTTCAAAGTGTGAGTTCTGGTTGAGTTCAGTTGCATTCCTAGGTCATGTTGTGTCAGCAAAGGGTATTCAAGTTGATCCAAAGATGTTTGAGGTTGTCAAGAACTGGCCCAAACCAGCATCAGCTACAGAGATTTGGAGTTTTCTGGGATTGGTAGGCTACTATCATTGGTTCGTAGAGGGATTTTCATCTATTGCAGCCCCTATGACCAAGTTGACCTAGAAGGGTGCCCAGTTTAGATGGTCAGATGAGTGTGAGGCGAGCTTTCATAATCTCAAGATAGCTCTGACTACAACCCCAGTGTTGGTTTTACCCACAGGTTCAGGGCCTTATACAGCTTATTGTGATGCTTCTCGTATTAGACTTGGTGCAGTGTTGACGCACGATGGGCATGTCATTGCCTATGCTTCATTGTAGTTGAAGATTCATGAGAAGAACTGCCTGGTTCATGATTTAAGGTTGGCAACCATTGTTCATGCATTGAAGAGTTGGAGGAATTATCTGTATGGCATGGCATGTGAGATGTTCACGGATCACAAGAGCCTTCAGTATTTGCTCAAGTAAAAGGAGCTGAATTTGAGGCAGAGGAGGTAGTTAGAGTTGTCGACAGATTATGATGTCACTATCTTATATCATCTGGGAAAGGCCAATGTGTTGGCCGAAGCTTTGAGTAGGAATTCATCCAGTATGGATAGTCTTGCTTATACTCCAGTCAGTGAGAGACCGCTTACTTTAGATGTTCAGGCTTCAGCCAATCAGTTCGTGAGGTTGGATGTTTCTGATCCCAACCGTGTGTTATCTTGCATAGTTGCTCGTTATTCATTATTGGAGTGTATCCGTGATCGACAGTATGATGATCCCCATTTGTATGTCCTTAAAGACACGGTGCAACGCGAAAGTGCCAAGTAGGTTACATTAGATAATGATGGAGTTTTAAGATTGCAGGGTCAAGTTTGTGTCTTGATGTGGATGGGCTCCGAGAGTTGAATTTAGAGGAGGCTCATATCTCCCAGTACTCTATTCATCTGGGCACCGCGAAGATGTATCAGGATTTGCAGCAGTATTATGGGTGGCGGAGAATGAATAAGGATATCGTTGCATATGTGGCTCGATGTTTGAATTATCAGCAGGTTAAGTATGAGCATTTGAGGCCCGGTTGTTCATTTCAGAGGATTGAGCTTCCCGTGTGGAAGTGGGAGCTGATTACTATGAATTTAGTTATTTGACTTCTGTAGACTCGGAAGAAGTTCAACGCAGGATGGGTCTTTGTTTATAGGCATTCCTGTAGCAGTCTCAAATTCAATCGAGAGGTTAGCGGAGATCTATATTCGGGAGATTATTCATCTTCATGGTGTGCCTGTGTCTATCATTTCAGACCAAGGTACACAGTTTACTTTCCGCTTCTAGAGGGCAGTTCAGTGAGAGTTGGGCATGCGGGTTGGGTTGAGCACAACGTTTCATCATCATACGGACGGGCAGTACGAGTAGGCTATTTAGATTTTAGAGGATATTCTTCGAGCTTGTGTCATTGACTTTGGAGGATCGTGAGATCAGTTTTTGCCATTAGCAGGGTTTGCCTACAATAACAACTACCAGTCGAGTATTTAGATGGCTCCTTACGAGGCTTTAAATGGTAGGCGGTGTCAGTCTCCAGCTGACTTCTGTAGACTCGGAAGAAGTTCAACGCAGGATGGGTCATTGTTTATAGGCATTCCTGTAGCAGTCTCCAATTCACTCGAGAGGTTAGCGGAGATCTATATTCGGGAGATTGTTCATTTTCATGGTGTGCCCGTGTCTATCATTTCGGACCAAGATACACAGTTTACCTCCCACTTCTAGAGGGCAGTTTAGTGAGAGTTGGGCATGGGGGTTGGGTTGAGCACAACGTTTCATCATCATACGGACGGGCAGTACGAGTAGGCTATTTAGATTTTAGAGGATATGCTTCGAGCTTGTGTCATTGACTTTGGAGGCTCGTGAGATCAGTTTTTGCTTTAGCAGGGTTTGCCTACAATAACAACTACCAGTCGAGTATCTAGATGGCTCATTACGAGGCTTTAAATGGTAGGCGGTGTCAGTCTCCAGTTGGATGGTTTGAGTTGGGAGAGGCTCGGGTATTAGGTACGGATTTGGTTCAGGATGCCCTGGACAAGGTTAGGATAATTCAGGATAAGCTTCGTATAGCTTAGTTCAGGCAAACGAGTTACGCCGACCGCAAGGTTCGTGATTTGGAACTCATGGTCGGTGAGAGAGTATTGCTTTGAGTGTCACCTATGAAGGTCGTGATGAGATTTGGGAAGAAGGACAAGCTCAACCCTAGGTTCATTGGCCCGTTTGAGATTCTTGATCGAGTGGTAGAGGTGACTTATAAACTTGCATTTCCACTGAGCTTATCAGCCGTGCATCCAGTATTTCATGTGTCCATGCTTCGGAAATATCATAGTGATCCATCCCACGTGTTAGATTTCAGCACCGTCTAGTTGTACAAGGACTTGTCTTATGAGGAGGAGCCGGTAACTATTCTAGATCGGCAGATTTGTCAGTTGGAATCGAAGAGTTTCCTTCTGTTTGTGTTCAATGGAGAGGTCAGCCTCCTGAGGCATCGACCTGGGAGTCAAGTCTTATATGCGGAGCCGTTATCCCCATCTTTTCGCTGACTTAGGTACTTCCTTCTTTTATCCGTTCGTGGACAAACAATTATTTTAGAGGTGGAGAATGTGATTACTCAAAAGGTCATCACTTGTTTTAAAATGAAATTCTACATTTAGAGGCCTTAAAAACCTCTCTTAGCATCACCTTGATTCTCATGCGCAGTCCGGCGCATAGCCGGAAAGCCTAAATGTGAAAATTTGTAAAAAAATGATAAGTTTTAACTATTAAATGAATTAATTTGACTTCGGTCAACGATTTGGGTAAACGGACCTGGACTCATGATTTGATGGTCCCCGAGGATCCATAGGAAAATATAGGACTTGGGCGTATGCCCGGAATCGAATTCCGACGTCCTAAGCACGGGAAATGAATTTTTGAAAGAAATTATTTTCTGAAAATGTTTATAAGGTTTGAAAATAATTTTTGATTAAAACATGTTGGTATCGGGCTTGTATTTTGGTTCCGGTGCCCCGTACATAGCTTATATATGATTTAAGATAATTCTATGATGTTTGGTAAGAAACGGAATCCATTTAATATGATTCGGACCTTAAATGCAAATTTGATGTTTAAAGAAGTTTTGAGAAATTTCATTGATCTTGAGGTTTAATTCGATGTTCATGATGTTATTTTGGTGATTTGAGTACACGAATAAGTCCGTAGGATATTTTTGAGGTTGTGTGTATATTTGATTTAGAGCTCCGAGGGCTCGGGTGAGTTTTGGATAAGTCATGGGGTGAAATTTTGGACTTGAGGAAATGCAGGCCTGCAGGCTTTGCATTTCCCAAACTTTTTTTGCATTTCTCAGGTTCGCATTTCCCAAACTTTTCTTGCAATTCCTAGGCTTGTTCGAAATTCCCAGGTCCGCATTTTCCAAATTTTTTTCGCAATTCACAATTCCCAGGTTTGCATTTTCCAATTTTGTTTTCTCAATTCCCAGACTTGTTCTCAATTTTCAAACTTTTTTCAAAATTCTCCGGTTCGCATTTCCCATGCTTTTTTTTCGCAATTCCCAAACTTTTTTCCCACTTCTGAGGTTCGCATTTCTCAAACTTTTTTTGCAATTCCCAAGCTAGATGAGGTTGGTTCGCAATTGCAAACTCATGTTCGCAATTCCCATAACTGAGAGCTTCAACTTTTATACTTAGCCGATTTTAAATTCATTTTTCATATTCTCTCAAAAAATAAACACATTTAGGCGATTTTTCAAGGATTTCATTTTCTCGAAGTCAATTGTAAGTCATTGTAAACTAGTTTTCTTCTATCATTGACATCTTTTAACATGATTTCAACTTAAAATCAAAGATTTTCATAGAGGAAATTGGGTGTTTTGGGTAGAACCTAGATTATTTAAAAATTGGGGATTTGGACTTCGATTCGAGGTCCGATTTCAAAACAAATTATATATTTTGGTTCGTGGGGGAATTGGTAATTGGGTTTTGGTTTGAACCTCAGGTTGTGGCCATGGGGGCCCGGTGCGATTTTTGACTTTTTGGATAAAACTTTG
Organism: Nicotiana benthamiana; assembly: GCA_034376525.1. NCBI lineage: Eukaryota > Viridiplantae > Streptophyta > Magnoliopsida > Solanales > Solanaceae > Nicotiana > Nicotiana benthamiana. The sequence continues at coordinate 71,709,693 of CM067330.1, forward strand.
AAAAACTCATTTTCATGCATTAGGGTTGATTCATTTAGCATTTAATAATGTAATTAAGTAACTTGTGACTAGATACAAGCGAATTGGTGGTGGAATCAAGGGTTAAAGCAATAATTGAATCGTGAATTGTGTTCTTGGCATCGAGGTAAGTGTTTGATCAAACATTAGCTTGAGGGATTAGGAGTTGTGTCCTATTTGTTATTTGCTTCTTGTTGAGTACGACGTATAGGCATGGTTATGAGTATCTATATGTTGGTGTCAAGCATGGCCGTGAGTCTTATATTGTGATTTTCATGATTTTATTGTATTATTCATGCCTTGGTGAAGATTTCTATTTGTTGTATAAAGTTTTAAAAATAATTGTGACATATGAACATTGAGGAGCGTTGGCTCCACTTGTATAACGAATTGTTAAAGTATAAGTGATAACTGAAACTCTAGAGTATTGGCTCGAGTTCTGAAGTGAATAGTGAAGTAAAAGTGAGAAAGATAATAGATCACTATGTTGCCCCCTTGCGGGGCTATTGTTGAGTTATGGTTCCCTTGGATTGTGTTCTTAATTGACATTACAGATGCTTAGGTTGATGAATCTTTGTGTTGGGTAGGGATTATCGTTATAACCGAGGTAGTAAGATACTATAACAAGTTTGATTATAGTTGAGGTAGTTAGATGTTAGAACTTGTTTGATTATAGTTGAGATAGTTAGATGTTGGAACAAGTTTAGTTATAGCTGAGGTAGTTGTATGTTGGAACAAGTTTGGTTATAGTTGTTTCTCCGTTGCTGGGATAGTGTAGACCTTATTGATCCCTTGTCGGGACTCTCGTTATTATTGTAAGTATTATATAAGTATCTGGTTGCATGCTGCAACAATATTATATGGATCGGGTTGCACGCCGCAACAATATTATATATGGATCGGGTTGCACGTGCCAACAATAATATATATGGATCAAGTTGCATGCCGCAATAATATTATATATGGATCGGGTTGCACGCCCCAATGATAATATGTATGGGCTGGGTTGCGCACCGCAATAATATTATATGTGGATCGGGTCGCACACCGCAATAATAATATATATGGAGCGGGTTGCACGCCGCAATAATATTATATATGGATATGGTTGCACGCTGCAACAAAGATATAATAAAATAGAAGCGGGTGGTATGCCTACCACAAAATATAGTGAAATGAGAGCGTGTGGTACACCTACCACAAGATATAATGAAATGGGAGGGGGTGGTACGCCTACCACAAGATATAGTGAAATGGGAATGGGTGGTACTCTTACCACAAGATATAATAAAGTGGGAGCGGGTGGTACACCTACCACAAGATATAATAAAATGGGAGCGGGTGGTACGTCTACTTATAAAAAAAAAGTGAAATATGCTTTTGTTTCCCCTACTCTTGTTAGTGGTTGGATTTTGGTTCCTTTATTGCTCTTTTGATAATCTGTCCTTACCTATTATTCCCCTGAGCATGTTTCCCCCTCCCATCTTTACTTATTTATTTTTGTTTTACTTTTTGTTGTATATCATATAACTGCACAGGTTTGTTTGGTAGTCTGGTCTAGCCTCGTCACTACTTCGCCGAGGTTAGGCTACACACATACCAGCACATGGGATCGGTTGTGTTGTTACTACACTCTGAATTCTATTGGGAAGACCCCAGTGTTGAGGACTTCGGCCCGCAGTGAGATTGCTGATTCTTGATCATCAAGCGACGCGAAGTAGTCGTGCAAGCGTCCGAAGGCCTTCGTGTCTCCTTCTATCTATTATTCATGTTTCTTTCATGCATTTCTAGAGACAGTATTGTATTTATTTCTTTCAGAATCTTTATTTGTAGTATTCTTAGACCATTTTGAAATTGTGACACCAGTTCTAGGTAGTCAAAATCCAAACATTTATATTAAATATTCATGTTCAGATAGCTTAATATATTTTTTCTTTCGCTTATGTTAAATTCCTCTCTTTAAATGTTTTTACTTTGCAATTGTTAATAAATATAAAATGGGTAAAAAAGGTAAACTATGCAACTAATTAGCTTATCTAGCTCGTATTAGTAGGCACTATCACAACTCTCGAAGATGATAAATTCGAATCATGACATTTCAATCATTAAACCCATCATTTCGTTGGAGTTTTGGGTTGATAGTTCAGTATTGTTAGCAATCTCAATAGATTTTATGCTAATTAATTCAAATCTAAGTTAAAGTTATGGATTCAGTTCGTTAAAAAAGGAATTTTTACCTATCTATATCACATAGCAAATTTTATTACCTCTCATGTTTAAAGTTTGTATTTATTACATTTAAGCATACCAAATATTAATTTATGTACCATAATTCAAATTAAGGATATAATTATGCTTTCATTTATTCTATGCATGATTTTAGGAGCATATATTCACTTTATTTTATTTACCCGCATCTCTCTCCTCCCATCCTCCACCCCCACGATTTTTCAACTAATTTAAATTCAGGAGGCATGGGAAAATATCGATAAAGGTAACTTTGCATGACCCCACCTTGATTTATATACAGTATATATGACAATTCGTACTGCTTCCAAAACAAGAAGAGTCAAATATTATACTGCTAACGTTTTAATCTTTGTTTCGGGGTGTTTGGACCACTTTCAAAGTCCAGTTGTGTAACTCATTCTTAGTGGCAGTTGTGTAACCAGTCTACAGTGTGAGTGCAATTGTAGTTTATTTTTTGTAGAAATTTTGTAGACGAAGAGCAAATTTTGTTGTCAATATTTCTTTTGACACAAGATTGTAGTTTAATTGTAGTATAAATGTAACAATACAACTTTATACAATACTTAAACTGATTTGTAGTTTATTTGTAGAAATTGTATCTACAAGATATCTACAAACTGAATACATTGAATTTTAATATCCCAAATTCTCATTTCAATTGTAGCATAATTGCATTTTCGACATAATTGTAGAAGACTTGTAGAAGTCAATCTACAATTTATCTACAATTTATCTACAATTTAAATATAATTCTGGAAATATGTCTTCTTCTTCTTCGATGAGTTTCAATCTAAAATTCAGGCAAAACCAATTCTAATCTTCACCAAAACCCCTCAAAATTTAGATATAAACTCCTAAACATATTCGAAACTATTTACAACAACACCCAATCCAAACAAATAATGATTTTTGAAAATTCAAATTTGAATTCAAAGCTTTCAAGCTTTTTAATGGGTATCAATGGTGGAAAATACATGGAGAATGAGAGAATCACGCTGCAATGGATTCGCTTCCGTTTTAAATCTCGAAATTAATGGTGATAGAATCACCATTAAATCTGATTCCTTCTATTTTGGTGCGTTTTTAGGGTAAAATTCATCTATTTTTGGTTTGGTACAGATTTTGTAGAGAAACTACGGACAATGCGGGTAAATACAATATTATGAACATTTTAACAATAAGGTTTGCTATATGATATAGATAGGTAAACATTCCTTAAAAAAATCGGAAAATATTAATCCCAGTAAACTTCAATTATGTATGTCATATTCCTTTTTTAGAAATAGAGCCCATCAAAAACCCGCCCCTTGAAAGAAATGAAAGTACAGCGTAACAGTTAAAGCGAGGGCCATGAGGCTGCATAATTTTTTTGGTCTACAATTTCTTTCTCCTTTCCTTCTTTCTGCCGCCTGCTTCTTCTTTCCTTTTTTTTAGCGCCTGTTGGTTTGGATCTCTGAATTTTAATGAAGGTTCGTTTAGTTGATAATAGACCCGTCAATCGGGCCGGATTGACCCGTGACCAGCCCGGACCGAACCAGTAGGGGGCCGGGCTGGGCTGGGTTCAAAGGGGGTAGGGGGTTGGTCCGTTAATAAATTTTTTATTAGGAATCGGACCGGACCGGCCCGGTACGGTAAACAGTATCGTGAACCGGTACAGCCCGAACCGGACCGGACCGGCCCGGTTCAACGGTAACTTCTTTTTTTTTAAAAAATTTTGAATTGATGGGGCCCACATTTCCGTTGGCAACGGCTACAGATCCGTTGGCCAACGGATTTCTTGCAAAAATGGCCATTTTTCATTTTTTTTTGTATTTATTAAATTACAATATTAACCCTTCTTAAAATCTATAAATACCCCTCATCTCTTCTTCATTTCTTCACTCAAAAATCTTATCTCAATCTCAATTCTCAAATTATCAATCTATCTCTTCCCTTCAATTTGCAAGATTACATATTTTATTTGTTACTCTTTTCCCGATTTAATTTATCGCAATTTGTCATTCGGAATTTGAAGCTTGAAGTTCAAAATTGAAATACTTGCTTGAAGTTTGTTCGTGGTAACACCGGATTTTCTACATTTTCTAACTCTCAAACCAGTAGCAGGAATATTGATGAGCTTCAATTCTACTTGCAGAAGCAAAAGGAGCCTCGCACAAAGGACTTTTCACCGTTGGGATGGTGGCATGAAAATGCAAAGCAATTTCCTGTTCTTTTCGCTATGGCTCGTGACGTGCTGAATGTGCCAATTTCTACCGTTGCATCGGAGAGTGCATTTAGCCAAGCAAGACAACAACTTGGAGACACCCGCCACTCATTGGGAAGCAATGCTTTGGAAGTTTTAGTATGTTTAAGAGATTGGATTAGATCGGAACGAAGATATCAAGGAAAGGAAGATATTGATAGCCCAGAAGACGAAGAAATTGGAGATATATTAACCCATGGAAACCCATCGGAATTTAACTCCCCAGAAGAAGGTCAATCAGTTCATATTGATTATGATGAACTTGCTAAGGCGATGCAAAACATTTGAAATTACTACTTCACTAGTTTACTTGTTAGAAAAATGTAAACATTTTATTTTCTACTTATTAATTTGAAATTGAGAAATAAAGTAGCGCTTGCAATAAGTGCAAATTTTTCACATCTTACTTGTATTTATGATTTCATTCAATGATTACAAAGTATTAACATAATTATAACTTAATAGTTATACTTAATTTTAAAAAAAGTTGAAAATATACTAAACCCGGCCCGGCCCCTTTCAACCCGTAACCCGTATGGTTCAATTTAAACCGAACCAACCCGGCCCCTTAAGAACCCGGTACTATTCGACCCGGCCCGGTCCGGCCCGAAACCCGAACGGGTCGGACAAAATTCGACCCAGTCCGGACTGGTTGACCAATTGGCCACCTTTAGTTGATAATGTTAATATAATAGTATTTTATTATTAAAATAAAATTTTTATAACTTTCACTATTCCATGACGTAGAAAAAAGTTATAACTTTCACTATTTCATAATGTAGAAAATTACTATAACTTTTTTGTAACTCTTCTCTCATGTTCTACAACTAATTGCATAATAATTTAATCATTATTTCATGTTCTATATGAATTTCATTAATTTATTACCCGGCTTTCTTCCAATTTAATTCAAGAAATATTCTTATACCTATAAATACAAGTCTTTCTTCTATAATATGGTGTGAAAAAAAAAATAATTATAGAGTGTTTTAATAAAGTGAGGTTAAAGTTGTGAGAAAAAAGAAGAAGAGAGTTTTTACTTTTGTTGAAAAAAGGTGTTTATCTTCGTGGAGCATTAGACTCAACAACTTGTCCAGAGTTTGTTTGAGCTATACGACGTGATCAGGCTGTTGTTACGACCCGAATTTTTCACTCTTGGGTGTTGTGATGGCGCCTACTAGTGAAAGCTAGGCAAGCCAACTATTCCGATTTAATTATCCTTTCAAGCCTGTAAGTCCTTATACTTTTCAAAACGACATATCAAACAACAGAAATAATAATATCAATAACAAAGCGGAAGATGAAATCTAATAATTTAACTTAATACAAACTGCGAAAGTCTGAATACAACTTTACTCAGAATTTGGTGTCACAATTTCACAGACTCTCTAAGAGTACTGTAAATAAAGTATGAATAGAAATACACGAATCTGTCTCTGAATAAGTAAAAACAGAAAAGAAATAATAGAAGGAGAAGTCAAGGCCCGCAGACGCCTGCCGGACTACCTCGGGTCGCTTGTTGGACTGAAGGCAGCAACCTAACTGCGGTCCAAATGCTCTGTTACCAGTATCTGCACACAGTGCAGAGTGTAGCATCGGCACAACCGATCCCATGCGCTGGTAAGTGTCTAGCCTAACCTCGATGAAGTACTGACGAGGTTAGGACTAGATTACCAAATAAACCTATACAGTTAAATCATATGCAGTGAAAAAATAAAAGCAGATATTTACAGTTAATGATGGTAGGGAGAAAAAGTGTTACGAGGAATATCAAGTAACAATCGAATACCAAAAGAGGAATGTAAAGAAATCAAAATTCAATTACTAACAAGGATAAGGAAAACAATCACAGTATTCACTTTCATATATCTCGTTGCAGGCGTGCAACCCGCTCTCATTTCATGTATCTCATGGCGTGCAACCCGGTCCCATTTCACATATTTCATTGCATGCGTGCAACCCGCTCCCATTTTACATATCTCGTTGCAGGCATGCAACCCGCTCCCATTTCATATATCTCTTTGCAGGCGTGCAACCCGCTCCTATTTCACATATCTCGTTGTAGGTGTGCAACCTGCTCCCATTTCACATATCTCATTGCAGGCGTGCAATCCGCTCGCATTTCATATATCTCCGTGGCGGCGTGCCACCCGATCCCATTTACAAATCAATATCAATCACAAAAGAATCCCAACAAGAGAAACAAGAGTATAACAACAACAATCTTGGCAAAGGAACAAGAGTATAACAACAACAATTCCGGCAAGAGAACAAGAGTATAACAACAACAATCCCGGAAAGGGAAACAATATCATGAACAATAATAGCAAGGGAGACAATATCATAATAATAATAATATCCCAGCAATGCAGAAAATATCACAAACAATAACATCATGATAAGGGAACCAATAATGCTAATCAACATATTAGGCATGAACAAATCACAATGGAGTCACAATAATTACAATACGAGACTCACGAGCATGCTTGATACCGACGTATAGATACTTGTCACCGTGCATATATGTTGTACTCCACAATTAACATATAGCAAATAAGACACAACGCATACTCCCTTATGCTAAGGTTAGACCAAACACTTACCTCGATACCATGAAGATACCAAATATCGCTTTACCTCTTGATCCAACCACCAATTCGCTTGTATCTAGCCACAAGTTACTTAACTATATCAATAAATGCTAAATGAATCAATTCTAATGTATGAAAATAGGTTTTCTAAAGTTTTTCCCAAAATGTCAAAAATCGATCCGATTTCACATGGTCAAAACCCTAGATTCGAACCAAAACTCGATTATCCATTCACCCACGAACCCAAATATATGATTTATTTTTAAATTGGACCTAAAATCAAGGTCCAAATCCCCAAAATTTAAAAAAATAGGTTCTGCCCAAAAAACCCAACTTTCCCTTGAACAGCTTTGATTTTCAGTTGAAATCATGACAAAAGATGTTAAAGATTAATAAACACAAGTTAAAAATGAATTACAATCCATTTGGAAGAGTACCTGTCTTTCAAAAATCGCCCAGAGGTGTTTAGCTCTTGAAAGGGTTAGAAAAATGAAAGATTTTTGTTCAAGTTATGAATTTGTAGGTTGCAGATATTGCAATTGCGACCAGAGCTCGCAATTGCGTACCCTTAAGGGACCTGTTACCCTCGTATTTACGACCAATATTCACAATCGCGAACTTGCATTTGTGAAGGCGGTGTCGTATTTGAGATAGATGGGGTACCTGGGTTTTTCACATTTGCGAAGTATGCTCGCAATTGCAAGATATGTTGTCCAGGGCATACTTCGCAACGCAATTCCTAAGCCTGATAGGCTCGCAATTGCGACACCTGACCTCGTAATTGCAAGATCAGGGCCTGCAACGCATACCCGTTGAAAACCTGTAACATCCTAAGTTCAATTCCACTCTGTGGCCTATCTAAAACTCACCCGAGCCCACGTGGATCCAAACCAAATATGCACGCAAGTCCAAAATATCATACGCACTTGCTCGTGCATTAAAATCATTAAAACAATATCAATAACTATGAATTTAGCATCAAAATCAAAGAATAATCTCACGAACTCTTAAGTTCAAATATTAACAACCGAAGGTCTGATTTATGTTATTTCAAGTCCGTTTCTTATCAAATTTTACGAGTTCAACTTAAATCTCATATACGACTTGTACTGGGCTCCGAAACCAAAATACAGGCCCGGTACTATCAAATTCAAACATATTTCATTTCCATAAATTCATATATATTCCAGAAATTGATTTTCTTTAAAAATTTATTTCTCGGGCTTGTGACCATGGAATTCGATTTTAGGTACGTCCAAATCCCATATTTTCCTACGGATCCTCTGGGACCGTCAAATCACGGGTCCACGTCCTTTTATCCAAATGTTGATCGAAGTCAACCTAAATTTATTTTAAATGCAAGATTCGTCATTTTTATAGATTTTCACGTAACGGCTTTCTGGATACACCCATGGACTGAGCACGCAAACCAAGGTGAGACAAGAAGGAGGTTTTAAGGCCTCAAAATACTGAATTTATTTCTAAAATAGGTGATGAACTTTTGGGTCATCATATTCTCCACCTCTAAAATAATTGTTCGTCCTCGAACGGACATAAGATAGAAATACCTGAGTTGAAGAAAAGATGGGGATAATGGCTCCGCATATCGGACTCAGACTTCCAAGTCGATGCCTTAATATGCTAACCTCTCTAATGAACACGAACAGAAAGGAAACTCTTCGACCTCAACTGAGGAACCTGCCAGTCTAGAATAGCTACTGACTCCTCCTCATAGGATAGGTCCTTGTCCAACTGGACAGTGCTGAAGTCTAATACGTGGGATGAATCGCTGTGATACTTCCAAAGCATGGGTACATGAAACAATGGATGCACGGCTAATAAACTCGACGACAACGCAAGTCTGTAAGCCACATATCCCACTAGGTCAAGAATCTCAAACGGGCCAATGAACCTAGGGCTAAGCTTGCCTTTCTTTCCAAATTTCATTACGCCCTTCATAAGCGACACACGAAGAAATACTTGCTCGCCGACCATGAATGCCATGGCACAAACCTTATGGTCAGCATAACTCTTTTGCCTGGAGTGAGCTATACGAAGCCTATTCTGAATAATTCTGACCTTGTCCAAGGCAGCCTGTACTAGATCTGTACCCCAACCGAGCTTTTCCCCGCTCAAACCACCCAACTGATGAGCGATACTGCGTACCATATAAAGCCTCATAAAGGAGCCATCTGAATGCTCTACTGGTAACTGTTGTTGTAGGAAAACTCCGCTAAAGGCAAAACTTATCCCACGAGCCTCAGAAGTCAATAACTCAAGCGCAGAGCATATCCTCCAAATTTTGAATAGTATGCTCGGACTGCCTATCTTTTTTAGGATGAAATATTGTGCTCAACTTAACCTGCATGCCTAACTCAGGCTAAACTCCTCTCCAGAAATGTAAGATAAACTGCATACCTCGGTCCAAAATAATAGACACAGGCACACCATGAAGACAAATAATCTCCCGGATATAGATCTTAGCTAACCTCTCAGAAGAATAGGAGACCGCCACATGAGTGAAATGCACTAGCTTAGTCAACCTATTAATAATAACCCACACTGCATCGAACTTCTTCTGAGTCCATGGGAGTCCAACAACAAAGTCCATATGATACTCTCCCACTTCCCTTCGGGAAGCTCAATCCTATGAAACAAACCACTAGGTCTCTGATGCTCGTACTTTACCTGCCGACAATTCAAATACCGAGCCACATATGCAAAAATATCCTTCTTCATCCTCCTCCACCAATAGTGCTGCAACAAATGTTGATACATCTTAGCGGCGCCCGAATGAATAGAGTACCGGGAACTATGGGCCACTTGTAGCATCAACTCTCGAAGTCCATCCATATTAGGCACACAAATATAACCATGCATTATCAAAACTCCATCATCTACCACTGTAAACTTATTGGTACCACCGTGCTGCACTGTGTCTCTACGGACACAAAAATAAGATCATCATACTGCCGATCTAAGATATGCTCCAATAAAGAAGAACGAGCGATTGTGCAAGCTAATACACGGTTGGACTCAAAAATATCCAACCTCACAAGTGATTGGCCAAAGCCTGAACATCCAAATGAAGTGGTCTCTCATAGACCGAAATATATACAAGACAGCCCATACTGGCTGACTTCCTACTTAAAGCGCCGGCCACCACATTGGCCTTCCCCGGATGATATATGATGGCGATATATAGTTTTTAAGTAACTCCAACCACCTCATCTGCCTCAAGTTTAACTCCTTTTGCTTGAACAAGTATTGCAAACTCTTGTAATCCGTGAACATGTCACAGGGCACGCCATATAAATAGTGCCTCTAAATCTTCAGCACGTGAGCAATGGTTTCTAACTCCAAACCATGAACTGGATAATTCTTCTAATGAATCTTCAAGTGACGTGAAGCTTAAGCAATGACATTGCCATCCTACATCAACAACGCACCAAGTACAATACGAGATGCATCACAATAAACTGTTTATGGCCCTGAACCTGTGGGTAAAACCAACACTAGCGTCGTAGTCAAAACTGTCTTAAGCTTATGAAAGGTCGTCTCACACTCGTCCGACCACCTGAACTGGGCACCCTTCTGGGTCAACCTGGTAATAGAGGATGCTATAGCTGAAAACCCCTCCATAAATCGACAGTAGTAGCCTGCCAAACCTAAGAAACTACATATCTCTATAACTGATGGGGGTCTAGGACAATTCTTGACTGCCTCTATCTTATTCGGATCTACTTGAATACCCTATACTGATACAACATAACCCAAGAATGCAACCGAACTCAACCAGAACTCACACTTCAAAAAACTTAGTATACAACTGACTATCTCTTAAAGTCTGAAGAACAACTCTTAGATGTTGCTCATGCTCCTCCCGGTTGCGGGAAGAAATCAAAATATCATCAATGAAGACTATCACGAATGAATCCAAGTAAGGCTTGAACACTCGGTTCATCAAATCCATAAAAGTTGTTGGAGCATTCGTCAACCTGAATGACCTCACCAAGAACTCATAATGCTCGTAACGAGTGCAGAAAACTGACTTAGGAACATCGAATGCCCTAATCCTCAACTGATGGTAACCATATCTCAAATCAATTTCGAAAATACCTTGGCACCCCGGAGCTAATTAAACAAATCATCAATCCTTGGCAATGGATACTTAGTCTTGATTGTAACCTTAACCAACTGCTGGTGATCTATACACATTCTCATCGATCCGTCCTTCTTCTTAACAAACAACACCAGCACACCCTAGGGTAAGACACCAGGTCTAATAAAGCCCCTATTAAGCAAGTCTTGCAACTGCTCCTTCAATTCTTTCAACTCAAGCAGGGCCATTCGATACGGCGAAATAGAAATGGGTTGAGTTCCCAGAGCCAAATCAATGCAGAAGTCAATATCTTTGTCGGGTGGCATACCCTGCAGGTCTGAAGGAAAACCTCAGGAAACTTACGAACAACAGGCATAGAATCCATAGAAGGAACCTTTGCATTGGAATTATGAACATATGCCAAATAGGTCAAACACCCCTTCTCGACCATATGTCGAGCCTTCATATATGAGATAACACTACCGGTCGAATGCCCATGAGTCCCTCTCCACTTTAAACGAGGCAACCCCAGCAAGACTAAGGTCATAGTCTTGGCATGACAGTACAAGATAGTGTGGTAAGCTGATAATCAATCCATCCCTAATATGACATCAAAATCAACCATATCCAACGGTAACAAATCTACTCGAGTCTCAAGACCCCCAATCACAACAACACATGAACAATGGATACGATCTAGACACATATACGGAAGCACTCAAAGAATCACTAAGCATGACCAGATACGATACAAAATAAGATGACAAATAGGAGTATGTAGACATTGGGTCAAGTAGAACTGAAGCATCTCTACTATAAACCAGAACAATACCTATGATAACTGCATCGGACATCTACTCCTATTCACTCTCTCCGTCTTAAATTATCTGTATCGTATTTCTCTTTAACACATCCATTAAAAAAAACCTTAATTAAGAGGCGTTTTGACTATTTTATCCTCATTTTTATTTCTTAAGAGATGATCTCTCTTTATTGAATATTTACTCTACTTATGTATCATCTCTATCTTGAAGAATACTTACTACTAGGGATAAAATAAAGAAAAGAACTCCCTCTAGCTCAAATTATTAGTCGTGATTTCTAAATATAGTTGTCTCAAATTATTTGTCATTTTAAAAGTTTAAGATAAAATCAATTTTTTCCTTAGTGGTAACTATTCCGGAAGATAGAGATGATATATAAATAGAATAAATATTTTATAATGAGAGATCATATTTTAAGATATAAATAAGAGTAAAATAATTAAAAATACCTTTTAATTAAGGTTTTTCTAATGGGGTGTGTAAAAGAGAAACAAGATATATAATTTGTGACAGAAAAAGTAATTGATTATGTCTTAAACTTTTGAAATGATAAATAATTTGAGATAATTATTTGTATAAATCATGACTAATAATATGAGGGGGAAGAAGTAATTAAGACGAGAATGAATCCTTCCGAAAATAACCAAGGTGAATAAAAGGTTTAATGAAGTGTAAAGTGATTACGATAAGCATATTAATGGTTTAATCATTGGAAGACAAAAGAACCCTACCCCGAACTCAAGCTAGATCAATATCCTACATTTACTTTCACAAAAGCCAAGGAATAAAGAAACGAATCAAAACAATGCGTGTCCCGAATTAACCCCCAGCACTATATATTTTTCTTCATTCTTTTCTTATTTTTGCATCGGAAAACTCTTACTTTGATACTTTTATTTTTGTTGGTGGATTCATACCTACTTTTCCACATTTCACATTATGATTATTTTCTCCTTTTTATCCCACCAATGCTTAAAAAAATATGACCACCTTTTTTTTATGCCCAAAATTATCATGACCGTAACATTAAACGGCGATAATTAAAGGGCATATATCCTCCTCGATTTCAGCAACTTGTTCTACTCCATTAGCAAGAAAATAATCATTCTCTTATTTTCAATCCAAATCCCAATTAGGTTTCAATTTGCTTTTTCCCAATAAGTTATTCTCCAAATCATTGTTTCCTCCGACTACTATTATTTTGGGTTTATATTTTAAGTTCGGACAGTAATTTTTTTTTTCTATCAGATTGAGTTGATCTACAATATGTAACTCCAGAGATTAAGCCTAGCATGATTGTGTGAAAAATACAACAATAAAGTGAAAAAAAAATTACATCATGAAAATATATAACTTAAAATCTATTTTTTTTTTCAAGTTTGAAAAATCAAAAGTTTTAAGGAACATCATCTACCGTGTGTTTAACCTTTCAGAAAAGGTGACAATGATCCTACAATTGTATGCTAAGAACACTGTTGGAAAGTCGAAGATTAATGTACATTTATCATTGAATATGTGCTATATTTTCAGACATTCAAAATAGTGAGATTTGAAAACTCCTACTCTTTAATCTTCTTTTTGCTCAGTTTTTGTAATGCTCAGAGTAAGTTTGTTAAGTTGATTCAATTAGGTGCATCAAACAAGAAGAATATATATGTCTATCACTTATATATTCAGTCAACTGTTGTGCATGGTTATTTTATGAGGAGCGGATGTACATTCAGTTGAATTCAGTATTTTTGACTCATACCTTATATTTGTGTTAAGAAATACATTATACATATTTACACATATCAAATTTTGAACGTAGTAACTCAAACGGTCAGCAGTCACTGGCATCCCAAATTGATAAAGTTTAAATTCTGAATACGAAATTCTCCGTGAATTTTCATGATGTTTGGAAAGAATCCAAATCATTAGAAGTTTAAAATCTCGATAATATGCTAATCAACTAAGCATCAAAAAGTACCACAAACGATCTAGACAAATTCAGGCATGTAAATTCAGTACTGACTAAACTGACATAACAGTCTATGCCACATTATAGACATAATACAGCGTAGCAAGACAGTAAAGTGAAAGGAGCTGAGCCATGTTGGAATAAGAGACTTTCACGGGGTCTTGTGTGTTAAAGCTAGTTAATGATTAAAGCTAGCCAAGTTGGTGTGAATGAGAAATGGAGGGAAGATAGAAGGAAAATGAAGTTTCAAAGCAAAGTTCCTTTGAAAAGGAGCTTTGTACCACATCGGTGGTAGAAAGGGAAAGTTATGTGCTTATATTAGAAAGCACTTCTTCTAGCTCTTAAAGGGTTAAGAAGAGGGACTCCCCTCGCGCCGTCGTCGTCGCTCGGCTCGGATTTGGATTTGGATTTGGATTTGGTCAAATGATCTGATTGATTGATAATCTTTTTGGACCAAATTTATTTAAAATTCAATCTTCATTTTCTGAAATTATTTTTAATTCCCGCGGGAAAAAAATAATAATAATAATATTAATTCGTTAAAAAACTTCCCAACGTTCTTATTTTTCAGGAAAAGGCATGGCCTTTCCCGAACAGGCACCAAGCCTTTCCGATCAGTCTCAATTCAAGGCTATATAAACTGAGGCAATGCCTCATTTTCGTATACTGGAAACATTAAAAATTCTGCATTCTTTTCTGCAAACTGAAACATATCGAGTCATAGTGTGATTTCGTTCCCGAATTTGAGTTCGTCGAAGTCGTAGGCGTTTGAGGTGCCGCCACTCCTGCGACAGGTATATCCGTTATATCCTGGGAGGAAATAATCCACAACCTCGGGTACAGTGAGGGGGTTAAATTCCTTAAGGACACACAGTGAATTCTGTGGTCTCGGATTTCTTCATTTCTGTGATTTTTTTTTTTAAAACGTTACATACGTTCTGTTTTTTGTGTCTCTTCTTCTTACTGGTTTCCAGTTTCTCGTTGCTTTGAACACGGACAATCGGTAACAAGCTTAAGGAATTTAATTTATTATTTCCGTGTTCATCTGTTGTTAACGAACTTGTATGTTGTTTGGAGACTAAATCTTCGAATTTTTTTTTACTCCGGTTGAGATTAAAGTTTTCAGAACTTTCTACTCATTTGGGTACTTGATTTGAAGATATAAAAACTTCATCAAGTATACTACATACAGTATATTACATTCTATTTGAAGTTTGTTTTAATTCTGTTTGTGTAAATTTGATTCGGTTTGAAGAAATAAAAACTTCACCGATTATTAAAGTGTTCTGTTATTTCCTACGACAGAAATGGGAGACCAAACTCCAAATTTGAATGCTACTGCTACTGTTACTGCCACACCAGCCCCCGTGGTTGGTTCTACGAGCAATGCTGCGTCCTCCAGTCGTACTGCACCAGCACCGGCTCCGGCAGAGAAGCCCGGAAAATTCACCGGGATTGATTTCAAACGATGGCAACAAAAGATGTTCTTCTATCTAACTACTTTAAGCCTTCAAAAGTTTATTAAGGAGGATATTCCGGTTCCGCCGGAATCAACACCTGAAAATGAACGATTTGTTGTAATTGAGGCGTGGAAGCACTCAGATTTTTTGTGCAAGAATTACATTCTTAGCGGACTGGAGGATGATCTTTACAACGTCTATAGTAATGTGGGAACATCAAAAGAACTATGGGATGCGTTGGAAAAGAAATATAAAACAGAAGATGCTGGCTTAAAGAAGTTTATCGCTGCCAAGTTTTTGGACTACAAAATGGTAGATGGCAAGTCTGTTGTCACTCAAGTTCAAGAGTTGCAGGTTATCATCCATGATCTCCTCGCTGAAGGTATAAATTTAATTAATGCCTTTGTCAAAAGTATTCAGTGCCCCGTCACTTACATGTTGTTTGTTGTAGGTTTGGTGATTAGTGGGGCGTTTCAAGTTGCGGCAGTGATAGAGAAGTTGCCTCCTTCATGGAAGGACTTCAAAAATTACTTGAAACATAAGCGAAAGGAGATGACATTGGAAGATCTTATCGTCCGGTTGAGAATCGAGGAAGATAACAAGGCAGCGGAGAAAAAGGCAAATGGGAGATCAACCATAGGGGGAGCACATATAGTTGAAACTGCCCCAACTAATATGAAAAAGAGGAAAAAGGCATCGGGACCAAGGAACTATCCCAACAAGAAGAAATTCCAGGGAAACTGCCATAATTGTGGAAAATCGGACACAAAGCTGCAGACTGTCGTGCTCCGAAAAAGGAAAAGAAGAAGGGTCAGGCTAATATGGTTGAAACAAACGAGGAGGTTGATGACTTGTGCGCTATGTTGTCCGAGTGCAACCTAGTGGGAAGTCCGAAAGAGTGGTGGATTGACTCTGGCGCCACTCGCCACATTTGTGCTGTTAGAGAAGCCTTTGCTTCATATGCTCCCGCCGGGCCCGACGAAACAATATATATGGGAAATTCTGCAACGGCCAAGATTGAAGGTTATGGAAAGATACTGCTGAAGATGACCTCTGGCAAGGTGGTGACTCTCAACAACGTCTGTCATGTTCCTGAAATTAGGAAAAATCTTGTATCTACCGGACTTCTAGTGAAGAACGGTTTTAAATGTGTTTATGTTTCTGACAAGGTTGTAATAAGTAAGAACGAAATGTACATAGGAAAAGGCTACCTCACAGAGGGCCTTTTCAAACTAAATGTAATGGTTGTTGCTAATAATAATAAAGTTTCTGCTTCGTCTTACTTGCTTGAGTCAAATGATTTATGGCATTCACGTTTAGGACATGTCAATTATAGAACCTTGCGAAAAATGATTAGTTTGGAAGTATTGCCTAAGTTTGAATGCAATCAATCAAAATGTCAAATCTGTGTTGAATCTAAGTATGCTAAACATCCTTATAAGTCAGTTGAAAGGAATTCAAGTCCTTTAGACTTAATCCATACAGATATTTGTGACATGAAGTCAATTCCATCTCGCGGTGGAAAGAAGTATTTCATAACTTTTATTGACGATAGTACGCGGTATTGCTACGTTTATTTACTTAATAGTAAAGATGAAGCAATTGAAGCATTCAGGCAATACAAAACTGAAGTTGAGACTCAACTTAACAAAAAGATTAAAATGATAAGGAGTGATAGGGGCGGTGAATATGAATTTCCTTTTGAACAAATATGTTTGGAATATGGCATTATTCATCAAACAACTGCTCCTTACTCGCCACAATCAAACGGAATTGCGGAAAGAAAAAATAGAACACTGAAAGAAATGATGAATGCCCTGTTAATAAGTTCTGGTTTACCCCAGAACTTGTGGGGGGAAGCCATTCTAACAGCTAGCCGAATACTCAATCGAGTGCCCCATAGCAAAACAAAATCAATTCCATACGAAAAGTGGAAAGGAAGGAAGCCCAATTTGGAATACTTCAAAGTGTGGGGGTGTTTGGCCAAGGTGCAAGTTCCTAAACCCAAAAGGGTAAAAATAGGACCTAAAACCGTTGATTGTGTTTTCATAGGATATGCCACAAATAGTAAGGCATATAGATTTCTGGTTCACAAATCAGAAAATCCCGACATTCAGGTGAATACGGTAATTGAATCAGATAATGCTGACTTCTTTGAAACCATATATCCGTATAAAAAGGAATGTGCGTCGTCTAGCAAAGAATCTAAACGACCTCGGGAAGAAATAAAGGAAAACATTCCTGATGAGGAAAATCCAAGACGTAGCAAACGTCAAAGGACGACTACTTCCTTTGGACCAGAATTTTTAACATTTTTGTTGGAAAATGAGCCTCGAACGTTCAACGAAGCTACGTCTTCATCGGAAGCTCAATTTTGGAAAGAGGCAATCAATAGTGAGATAGAATCCATATTGAACAACCATACTTGGGAATTGGTTGATCTTCCTCCAGGGAATAAACCTTTAGGTTCCAAATGGATTTTCAAGCGGAAAATGAAAGCTGATGGCACTATTGAAAAATATAAGGCAAGACTAGTTGTTAAAGGGTTTAGACAACGAGAAGGTCTTGATTACTTTGATACATACTCGCCGGTAACGAGGATTACATCTATTCGGGTGTTAGTAGCATTAGCCGCTGTGTACGGTCTTGAAATCCATCAAATGGATGTGAAAACAGCATTCTTAAATGGAGAGTTGGAGGAAGAAATTTACATGGAACAACCCGAAGGGTTTGTAGTTCCAGGGAAAGAGAAGAAGGTATGTAGACTTGTTAAGTCTCTTTATGGACTAAAACAAGCACCAAAACAGTGGCATGCAAAATTTGACCATACGATGCTGTCAAATGGATTCAAGATAAATGAATGTGATAAATGTGTCTACATTAAGAACACTCCGAACCACGTCGTCATTGTTTGTTTATACGTGGATGATATGTTAATAATGAGTAACAACATTGCTAACATAAATGCTACTAAGCGCATGCTTGCTAGTAAGTTTGATATGAAAGACTTAGGAGTTGCCGATTTAATTCTGGGAATTAAAATCCATAAGACTCCTCAAGGTCTAGCATTGTCTCAATCTCATTATATTGAAAAAGTACTTGAAAAGTTCAAGTATTTGGACTTTAAAGTTGCAAAGACACCAATTGATATGAACCTTGCTCTTGCAAAGAATAAAGGTGAAAGTGATTCTCAATTGGATTATGCCAGAGTGTTGGGAAGTTTGATGTATATTATGAACTGTACGCGACCTGATATTGCGTGTGCTATAAGTAAACTAAGTCGCTACACGAGTAATCCCGACCAAAATCATTGGCTGGCAATGAAACGAGTTTTGGGATATTTGAAACATACTCAAAACTTTGCTTTGCATTATAACAGGTATCCTGCAGTTATTGAAGGATACAGTGATGCAAATTGGATCACCGGTTCAACTGAAACTAAATCCACAAGTGGATACGTTTTTACTATAGGTGGAGGAGCAGTGTCTTGGAAGTCATCCAAACAGACATGCATCGCCCGCTCTACAATGGAATCTGAGTTCATAGCTCTAGACAAAGCCGGTGAAGAAGCTGAATGGCTCCGGAATTTCTTAGAAGATATTCCATTTTGGCCCAAACCGTTGGCTCCTATATGCATACATTGCGATAGCCAAGCGGCAATAGGAAGAGCCGGGAGCGTTATGTACAACGGAAAGTCTCGTCACATACGACGAAGACATAATACCGTTAGACAACTACTCTCTAGTGGAATTATTACAATTGACTATGTTAAGTCAAGAGATAATGTGTCGGATCCACTAACTAAAGGCCTAACTAGAGAAGTGGTTGAAAGATCATCGAGGGGAATGGGACTATGGCCGAGGACAAGTCATCGTGGCGGTAACTCTACCTAGAAGACATGAGATCCCAAGATCTAGGTTCAAAGAGATCAAACAAAGTCATTGATGACGGTTCAACATTGTCACAATAACTTTTTGGTCCATTCTCGTGATGAGACAATGTTCAGTACCAGGATAAAGCATTAAGGCTTTTTAATGGTTTCTAAGTTTGATACGGGGTATATCAAATAGTGTATCTACGGGATGACACATTTAGGAATCACCTATGTAAGTGTGAAGTGTAAGCCGCTTCAAGGAGAACTCTGTAAGGCCAGCTCTCTACGCACTTATGAACCAGGAAGTGTTCATGGCTGAAACGAACAAAACAATGAGAACCAAAAACGGTTAAAGGGTTAATTGTGTGACATGTGGTTGTCTAGGTATACACCAAAGCTCGACGGTTCAAAGATATCAAATCTACCGATTGACCGAGTATATCCGACATATGCTCACTACGGAAAGTTCAAAGAGAAATCTACTTATCCAGATGCAATTAATCCTTGCTTACGAATCACACAGTTTTTTGTCATGCATGTTTTTTCATCATATAGCCATTCCCCATTCATGTGGGGGATTGTTAAAGCTAGTTAATGATTAAAGCTAGCCAAGTTGGTGTGAATGAGAAATGGAGGGAAGATAGAAGGAAAATGAAGTTTCAAAGCAAAGTTCCTTTGAAAAGGAGCTTTGTACCACATCGGTGGTAGAAAGGGAAAGTTATGTGCTTATATTAGAAAGCACTTCTTCTAGCTCTTAAAGGGTTAAGAAGAGGGACTCCCCTCGCGCCGTCGTCGTCGCTCGGCTCGGCTTCGGCTTTGGCTTTGGATTTGGATTTGGATTTGGTCAAATGATCTGATTGATTGATAATCTTTTTGGACCAAATTTATTTAAAATTCAATCTTCATTTTCTGAAATTATTTTTAATTCCCGCGGGAAAAAAAAAATAATAATAATATTAATTCGTTAAAAAACTTCCCAACGTTCTTATTTTTCAGGAAAAGGCATGGCCTTTCCCGAACAGGCACCAAGCCTTTCCGATCAGTCTCAATTCAAGGCTATATAAACTGAGGCAATGCCTCATTTTCGTATACTGGAAACATTAAAAATTCTGCATTCTTTTCTGCAAACTGAAACATATCGAGTCATAGTGTGATTTCGTTCCCGAATTTGAGTTCGTCGAAGTCGTAGGCGTTTGAGGTACCGCCACTCCTGCGACAGGTATATCCGTTATATCCTGGGAGGAAATAATCCACAACCTCGGGTACAGTGAGGGGGTTAAATTCCTTAAGGACACACAGTGAATTCTGTGGTCTCGGATTTCTTCATTTCTGTGATTTTTTTTTTTAAAACGTTACATACGTTCTGTTTTTTGTGTCTCTTCTTCTTACTGGTTTCCAGTTTCTCGTTGCTTTGAACACGGACAATCGGTAACATTGTGAAATTCAACATATTAGTGAAGTATTCAAAGGAAGGAAAGCCAAAATCTTACTTTCTCTCTTATCAAAGCAAACAAAATTAAAATACCCTTCCTTCCTGCAGTAAAGGACATCAAGAATATCTTTAGTTGTCTCTCTTTATTAAAGAAAAAGCACCACTTTTTTGAATTCAAAAACCCCCTCAAACCAAACCAAGAATATATCTAACCTAATGGAGTCCAATAACCCCACATGTATGATTCTTGATAATTGCTTATTCTTTCATTTCTTCTCCCAAGTCTTTACTTGTTCATTAGAGATATTAGCCTAGAACCCTATCACACCAAAATCAAGAATCATGCTTTATAAAATGAAATATTCCCACTCTTAGCTAATGTTTGTTCTCCCATTACTTCTCAAAAACATTCCTTTGGTTTCACTCAAAGAACACAACCTTAGATTTTAGTCTCAAAATAATTTCATACCATTAGTCAAACTACTGAACTCAATCACTTGTTGTTGTTACTCTTAAGTTTCTGTCACGTCTGTTCTGCTTACCCTAACTTGTGTCAGCCAAAATTCCAAGAAATGTCTCAGTTGGAACCACAACAACCAGTTCAAGTTTATCCTAATAATCCAAACAATTTCCCTAATCAGGGAAACAATATCCCAACTCAATCTTCTTCTTCTTCCTCTTCTCAGTCAAATGGTTCATTTGTCAGTGTTTTCGTTGTCTTGGCTATAGTTTTGGTCATATCTCTCATTGCTTGTGTCGTGGGACGCCTATGCAGCAAAAAAAGCCATGGTCCTAAGGTCAAGAAAAGCAACGGTCATCCACAAAAACAAAAAGAAGGAAAGCAGAAGCATAATGAATTTCATCAAAGAGGTCAAGGGGATATAGAATTTGGATTTGATAAGAAAATTGCAAGTTCTAAAGTTGCTGCAGCACATGGAGATCATTGTAAGGGGTCTAAGCCTTTTAAGAATATTGGAGGTAAAGGAGGAGTTAGATTTGCTGATGATCATATTGATTTCAGGCCTGGTCATTGAAAATTAGTAGCAAAAATGTTCATAGAAAAACTCCCTCTATGCACCAATCACTTAGCAGCTTATAAAATTTTCTATTAGATGGAAGGGTAAGGTAAAGGGACATGTGTTTTGTTGGTGTTTTTCTTTTTTCTTTTTGGTTAATTGTAGCTTTTGGTTTGGGCGTTTGTTTTATATTTATGCCTATGCAACAAGTTTGTTGTTCTTGGGATTGTCAAAAGTGTAGTATTTTCAGTTTTTCATCAATTGGAAAATATGATTATTCTCGGGGTTCAAGCCAGGTTTGTTGTTTTTCCTTCATTTTATTTGTGGTTGCCTGCCTGCGTTCGAGCGCTAAGTAACTCCAACTAGGGGTCCACTGTGGGCCGGGTCCAGTCCGGATCGGTCCGGGACCGCGAGCTAAACGGACTAAATGGATCATTCAGTGAGCCGGTCCCAAATGATGCATTACGCTAAGCCAGGGATCGACAAGTGAGCCTGGGCCGATTCAATCGGGCCTAACAGGCCCAAGCAGCCTAACGGCTATTTCTTTTCAAAAAAAAAAAATTTTAAAAATGACCAATGGTCAGATTTTAAAATCAAGCCCTTGGTCATAAAAAAAATAGCCATTTGGGACTTTAAAAATAGTTATTTCGCCCCCAAACTTTGTTTTAACCCAAACCTTTTATAATTACACATTTTTCCAATTCTCAACTATAAATACCCCCATTCTTTCATTTTTACTCACAAATTCATCAATCTCTCTCTAATATTCTTCTATAATTGCTTACTTTATTATTGCAATTTCGTGAAAAATGTGAAGTTGGTGAATTGAAATATTCAAGTCTTCAACGATATTCAATTTTCAAGAAGTTGTTCGTCAATTCGGTAATCTCGTTTCAACTCTTAAGTTTAGTATTATAATTTTATTTTATTAGCTTGTATAATTATAACTAATATGACATTTTTTTGAAAAAAATGTTTGGTGGTAAGGGAAAAACTAAAATTGGTGAATCTAGTCGCCAAGATACTACTCTTCCCCCGGCTCCCCGACCTAGACCTATTACCCGTCCTCCTCCACATGTTATTTTTGATAGTATAACCCTTGTTTTCAATTTTTCAATAGTCAATTTTGTCATGATGTTGCACCAGGTTAACAATTAAATGAAGAAGTTATGAATGCTCTTTATCCTAATGAAACTATCTTTGAAAATGATGATTTAGATGAAACGCAATCGGATTTAAATGATATACCTACTAGTCCTGTTTATAACCCAACTGATGCCCCTCCTGTAGTAACCCCTTCTTTAATAGACAACCTTCTAAGCGGCCCGAAACATCTCTCGTTTGGCACTTTCTTACTCAACAAAGAGAACGAAATAAGTCTAAATATAATACATGTGGGGCTTTGTTGGTTCATAAATTTACTGGAGACCGTAGCGGTACGGGTAGTTTGACTAGAAACATAAAGACACACCCGAGAGATAAAGCTATTTTTTTTCAAATGAAAGCTGCGCAAGAGGGGAGAAGTGTATGGTTAATCCTAGTACAGGTTCAAATGTAGTTCAACCGGGAATTAAAACTGTTACCGGTGGCATTATATATTATGATCCAAATAAATATCATGAAAAATTGGCAAAAATGGTTACTGTTATGTGCTTACCATATAGTTTTCCTTCTAACCCTAATTTTGTGCATTATATTAGAAGAGTTTTTAATCCTACTTATAAAGGATGGCCTCGCGCAACTATAAAGAGCGATTTTTACAAATATGAACATAAATAAGAACAATGTTTGCGCTATCTGTTCACTCATATAGATTTTCGCATTGCTATTACTACTGATATTGGTAGAAGTGGTAATGATTGTGTTTATCTAACTTTTACAAGTCATTGGATAGATGAGGAGTGGATAATCAAGCATTATTGCTTATAGAATTATTAATTCATGCCACAGATGTAAGTTTATTGCTAATACAGTTGCAGATATTTGTAGATATTTTTGTCTTAGAGATAAAATTATGTCGGTGTCAATGGATAATGCTTCTAGTAACACTAGCGATGTAGGCTAGCTTACAACCACACTAAATCCTGCATTTAGTAATATTTTTCATATTAGATGTCTTTGTCATATTTACCATTTAATCGTCGGTGTTGGTATGAAAGTTTTAAATGTAGAAATTGAAAAGGTTAAAATGGCTCTTAATTGGCTTTTTCATTCAAACTGTAGAAGTAGGCTTAGAGTATATTTTTAAAAATGTGATTAATTTGGCCTTAGAGAAAGAAAGGTTCCTAAACCTTGCCCCACTAGATGGAACTACATGTATGAAAATTTAGTTGTTGCATATGAATATAGTAACCCAATAAGTACAACATATAATGCTTGTGTAGATGATGATGATGATGATGATGATGATGATGATGATGATGATGATGATGATGATGATAATGAGCACCTTACAAATCAAGATTGGAGTAATGTCCAAATGCTTGTAGACTTTTTAGAACAATTTCATATTGCTACAAATGAATTATCTGGCCAATATTATCCTACTATTTCTAACTATTTAGTTTATATTGCAGCACTTGTAGATTTATTTACAGCATTTTCAGAGGGTGGAGATATTTATCAAGAAGCTATTAATTCTATGAAAGCTAAGTTTAAATAATATTTTTTCCTTATCCTCCCTATTTTTGGTGTTGCTGCAGTTTTAAATCTTACAATAAAATTAGGAGGTTTTCACTTTTGGTATTAAAAATTTATAACACTTTACCACTTTCAATTGAGGAATTTGCTACACTTGGAGATGCAAAAACTTTAGTTAAAATAAATGCTCAAACGTTTTATAATGCCTATCAACTTGCGGTAGATCGTGCTAGACCAAATGTTCCAACTCCTACTTCATCTAGTTTGCAATCATCTAAAGAACAGCGGGCCTAAAAACCCTTAGTTCTTGGACGGAGTTCAAGGGTTCTCAAGGTGATAATTTTGGTGATAGTTCACAACTAAATGAGCTTCAAGTTATTTATTGCAGGCCTTGAAACGGAGAATCCAGACGGCACCTTTGATCTTTTGGAATGGTGGAAGGACAAACAAAAATACTATGGTGACTCGAGATATTTTAAGTGTTCAAGCTTCAACGGTAGCATCGGAAAGCACTTTCAGTCAAGCGAGACTTCAAGTTGGTGATCATAGAGCGTCTATGAGGGAGAGTTTAGAAAAATCGGTACTTTCCAGAGATTGGATCCGTTCGGAAAGAAAAAAATTTGGACTTGCAGTATCGCAATCGGAGATAAACCAAGCTTATGAATAAATGCTAGCGGAACTTGGGCAGGATGCTTATCCGTCCGGAAGCGGTGATGAAAAAGCCTCTTTTCCACCAGCATCAACGGAAATTCCTCCGAACCTTAAAAGATTTATAAGATTTGTTAGAGATAATACATAGACTAATATGTAAATTATATTTTGGCACATCTTCCTTAGTTTTTTTCCTTTTAATGGTGGTATTAGTACATTGTTGTGCTCATTCCATTGGGGGGGAGGGGGTGAGACTACGAAAGATATTGTCATTTTTGTTAATGTCGTACTAATAAAAATTATAAGACATTCCCTTGAATATCTCTTTATAATTTTTTTTTGTTTAAATTTGACTCTTAGAAGATTTAACTTACAATTCTATGTAAGCTATAATATATTTACAAGAAATTATATAAGAAAAAAAATATATATATATATATATATATATATAACATACTATATATACTACATATAAACTATATATACTATAACACACACACGCGCACACACATACTCACACACACACACACACACACACATATATATATATATAGATCACATATATACATATACTACATATATACATATTCTAACACATATTCTATATGCATCTAATACACACACACACACACACACATACACACACACACACACATATATATATATATATATATATATATATATATATATTACATATAAGCTATATACAAAATATATTTAATTTTTTGAAATGGAGGGCCCTACTGACCGTTGCTAATGGTAATATTGCACAAGTAGCCTATTTTTTTTTACACTTTTTTAATTTACAAAACTGATATTTTCTAAAATTATAAATAACCCTCCCCTTTTCTTTGTTTCTTCCCTCAATACTCATTTCTCAATTTAAATTTCTCTCATTCTCTCAATCTCCAATTTTCAAGACTTCAAGTCTCAATCTCAAATTCTCAAATCTCAAGTTAAATCATGCCTCGTTCGGAAAGACTTTGCTCATTTGTTTGGCAACATTTTGAGGTGCTAGAAGAAAATAAAGGTTTGACAAGAGGGGCTTGCTCTGATGGTAAGCAACCCCCACTTCCAACCGAGAGGTTGTGAGTTCGAGTCTCCCCAAGAGCAAAGGTGGGAAGTTCTTGGAGGGAAGGATGTCGGGTTTCTATCTGGAAACAGCCTCTCTACCCCAAGGGTAGGGTTAAGGTCTGCGTACATACTACCCTCCACATACCCCACTAAGCGGGATTATACTGGGTCGTACTTTTTTAAATTAAAAGTGAAAGATCTTATCAGTTTGGAGAGTTGGATTTCAAGCTATGCATTTCCCAATCTCAAGAAAGTTATTGTTGTCTCCTCAACAGAGGCATGTTTGAAGCGCTATGATGGGGTTTTCAAAATTTTTAGAATTTTTGCTAAAGAATGCAATAGTCTCGGAGAAGTTTGTTATCATATCAAGGAGAAGGAAATGCTGGTTGGGTGAAGAGAACTGTATGTCCATATATTCACAACGATTGGCTAAGAAATTGTCAGATTGTCCAAGATCCCTTACCATTATTATTCCTAGTTTCCACGAGTCAGTTGACCATGACTAGACTGCAAATTCTGGTTCTTGGCACAACAGAAATGCCGCCTTATATGTTATTTTTTGAATGAATCTTTAACTTGTCTATTTAAGTAATAACAGTTTTTCTGTGAACTTAGTGTTATGTCATACCAAATGTCAAGGATCTGGGGTCCTCATCTAGAGTTGCTTGTTGCACTCTGGCATTGCATATGCTTGGAATTTTCTGTCCACTCTTATTTTCCTGGACGTGTCTGTAAGATATATGGATTTATATCTAGATATATGGACTTATATCTATATTGTTTGTGCTATCTTTTGGTTTGGCCTAATTTTGTGGTCTTATGGACATTATGTTAAGGGGGCCAATGTGTTGTCATATAAAGTGTAGGACTAATGTGTAGATACCCAAAATGGTAACCTTAGTTAATGATGGGCTAACTAAGGTTACATATATGTAACCATGGTTACAAGCTTGTGACTCTTGAGTTATGTAACTCTTGTGACTCTTGGGTTATGTAACTCTTGTGTTATAAAGTGGGGGTTATGGTTCCCACATTAGTGCAAGACAAGACTCTTCTTCCTCCCTTGAATCAAGAGCCAAAATACTCCATTGTTGTCTTGCAAATAGTGTGGAAAGCCATATACCAAATTTGATCATTGTCATATTGTTATTATTGTGTAACAATTCACATATTGTTAAACCTTGTGGATTCATTCTTGTGGTAACATACAAACTTCAAGACATTCTTGAGGAAAGGATCAAGAGGTTCAAAAGGACTCAAGGACAATTATCAAAGGAGGTTCAACACTTTCCGGATATGGATTCAGGTTAGCTTCCGCTCATGTAGTTTAATTCCGGATTATTCAATATGAAGGTTGTTATATTTAGTTGGAATCATAATCCTAACAATTGGTATCAGAGCCACCCTTCATTTTTGGATAATTTGGAAGATCATATGGTTCATGTTATGTTTGGATTCATGTTTAAATTTTATTAGAATTTTGTTTATGAAATTCTACCATGAAATAGCATGATCTTATGATTGTTATGTTTTAATGTATTTGATGTTCAAACATTGTATGAATAGCATGATTTTAGTTGGTTAACAACATGTTTTTTTATGTTTAAGATCCATGTTGAAAATCATGTGTTATTCTGGAAAAATTTTTTGGTCACTGCCTCATGACAATCGATTGTTCCCTTACACAATCGATTGTCTTTGACGTTTAAAATTCTGGCAGTTATTTGGAACACCAGAATAATCGATTGTTAAAACCAGACAATCGATTGTTCTGGTCCAGTGAGTTGAAACGTTTTTAAATTATACCATACAATCGATTATCTATTGTAGACAATCGATTGTCATGGTCCAGTAACTTAAAAGTTTTTATCCAAACCAAAATAATCGATTGTCTGGTTTTGATAATCGATTATGTTGGTCCAGTAACTTAAAAATTTTTCTTAAAACCGGCATAATCGATTATATGGTTTTGACAATCGATTATGTTGGTCCAGAAACTTAAAAATTTTTCTTAAAAACCAAAAACAATCGATTGTCTGGTTTTGACAATCGATTGTGTTGGTCCAGTAGATGAATTTTTTTTTTCAAAGATAATCGATTGTCTATTGCATACTATCGA
Organism: Nicotiana benthamiana; assembly: GCA_034376525.1. NCBI lineage: Eukaryota > Viridiplantae > Streptophyta > Magnoliopsida > Solanales > Solanaceae > Nicotiana > Nicotiana benthamiana. Next base: position 71,737,949 of record CM067330.1, read on the forward strand.
TTTTTTTTTGTCCAGTAAGGTTAAAAACGTTTCAACTCTCTTAAGTTTCAGTGAATGTTAATTGTTTTAAAGTCCATCAATTCTAATATTATATGGAATTGTCCTATAAAGTAAACAACAATTAATATTCAAGTGTTACATATCAACATATGTAACATATTAAGTTGAGATTCATAATAAGGCTTAAGGACTAAAGTTTATAGCATCTAATAGTTTAATTATTCAATTGAAGCATTATGTTGCCAAAGTAACCTCTATTGTGTAGATTGATTAATTTTAAAATATAAGATGACTGTGGATGTTAGTCTTCCATGCGTTTAACACCGGCCCAAAGGAAGGTGTTATTTGGCAGGAATTCGAACATGCTTGTGGTGGTAAATATGAGACGATTATTTGGTTTTCCATGTGAATATTAAATCGGCCCAAAGGAAGGTTTAATATTTGACAGGATTTTATTGTCTATGTTTGATCACTACACCAAGAGTACCACTTACAAGTTATTTTTCTGTCCAAAGACTAAAATTAATGTTGTGCAAGGTATCTTGTAATGGGAATGCCTAATTTTGAATCTATAAAGTTAAAGTTCAAGTATTTGTAAGCATGTATTCAGTAATCCTTTTGTTCTATTTTCAGTAAATTCTTCTGCTTCTACGATCTCTGCCAACATCAATAGCATCCCTGTGCTTAACGGCACTAACTTTAGGGAATGGAAAGAGAACGTCATGATCGTTCTCGGTTGCATGGATCTTGACCTTGCTCTTCGGATTGAGCAACCTACTCCTCTTGAGGATACATCCTCTCCTGATGAAAAGAGAGCGATGGAGAAGTGGGAACGCTCGAATCGCATGAGTCTAATGATCATGAAGCGTGCAATTCCAGAATCATTCAGGGGCACTATGAATGATGAACCTAATGCCAAAGTTTTCCTTGAAAACCTCGAATAGCATTTTATTCAAAAGGAAAAGGCGGAAACAAGTACACTATTGAGTAAACTTGTTTCCATGAGGTATAAGGGCAAGGGAAACATTCACGAGTACATTTTGGAAATGTCTCATCTTGCTTCGAAACTTAAGTCACTCAAGCTGGATTTACCTGAGGAACTGCTTGTGTACTTTGCTTTGATATCTCTTCCTGCACACTTTAATCAGTTTTAGGTCAGTTACAACTGCCTGAAGGAGAAATGGTCTCTTAATGAGCTCATTTCACACTGTGTGCAAGAAGAGGAAAGGATAAAGCTAGATAAGACAGAAAGTGCTCATTTGGCATCCTCTTCTAAGGAAACTAAGAAGAGGAAGGGTAAGGAAGTTGCGGTTGCAAAGCCCAAGAATAAGCAACATAAGGAACCTAAGGTTGAAATCACTGAATTAGGTTGCTTTTTCTGTAAGGGCACTAATCATGTGAAGAAAGATTGTACCAAGTACCATGCCTGGCGTGCGAAAAAAGGTACATTTCTTTCTCTTGTTTGTTCTGAAGTTAATTTAATTTCGGTACCTAAGGATACTTGGTGGGTAGATTCTGCTGCTACTACTCACATAAGTATATCAATGCAGGGTTGCCTGAACTGCCGAAAACCAAATGATGGTGAAAGATACTTCTATGTGGGTGACGGCAAGAAGGTGCTAGTTGAAGCTATTGGCAAATTTAGGCTGTTGTTTAAGACCGGTTTTCATTTAGATTTGGATGAGACTTTTATTGTACCGTCTTTTAGACGGAACTTAATTTCGGTTCCCCAATTGGACATATCTGGATATAAATGTACATTTGGGGATAATAAAGTTAGTCTCTTTCGGAATTCAAATCTTATTGGTACTGATGTTTTATCAACATTTGATAGCTTATATTTGGTTGATACAATAACTTCAAATAAAGAAACTTTGCATACAAGTTTAAGTGGTACTAAAAGGAAATTAACTAATGAGAATTCTATTTCACTCTGGCATAAACGTTTGGGTCACATATCCATTCAAAGAATTCAGAAACTCTTGTCAGATGGAATTCTTGATTCTCTTGATTCCTCAAATTCGGAAATATGTATTGAGTGTATCAAGGGAAAACAAACAAACAAGACTAGATTAGGTGCTAAGAGAGCTTCGGACGTCTTAGAATTGATACATACGGATATTTGTGGGCCATTTCCTACTCCTTGTCGGAATGGTCAACAATACTTTATCACATTCATAGACGATTACTCTCGTTATGGGTACTCTATATCTTATTCACGAAAAGTCTCAATCCATAGACGTGTTCAAATCATTTAAGGCTGAAGTTGAAAATCAACTAAGCAAACGAATTAAATCCGTTAGATCTGACCGTGGTGGTGAATACTATGGTCGATATGATGGTTCCGGTGAACAACGTCCAGGGCCTTTTGCTAAATTCCTAGATGAGTGTGGGATCGTCCCTCAGTATACTATGCCAGGCAGTCCTACGATGAATGGTGTAGCTGAGAGACGAAATAGGACCCTTAAGGATATGGTAAGAAGTATGATTTCTCGTACTTCTTTGCCAGACTCACTTGGGGTGAAGCATTAAAAACTGCAACTTATATTCTAAATAGAATTCCAACTAAAGCTACAATCAAAACCCCTTATGAACTTTGGACTGGGCATAAACCCAGTATTCAGCATTTTCACATTTGGGGTTGTCCAGCTGAGGCAAGGCCTTATAGGCCGAAGGAAAAGAAACTGGACGCTAAGACGGTTAGTAGCTATTTTGTTGGATACTCTGAAAAATCCAGGGGTTTTAAGTTTTATGATCCCACTTCTAGAACTATTTTTGAGACGGGAAATGCTAGGTTCTTTGAGGATATTGAGTTTGGGGGGGTGGGGAGATAAAGTTGTTAGAGATTTTGTCTTTGAGGAAGAACATGTGTCTTTCCCTCAAGTTGTTGATCTTGGTCTTCCTGACTCGGATCATACAACTCCAGTTCAAGAGAATCTCGAAAATCTCCCCCATCAGGAACCTGATATAACTAATGAAAATCAAACTCAACAATCTCAAGTAACTGAAATGCCATTAAGGAGATCCACTAGAGAGAGGAGAAATGCAATTTCGGATGATTATGTAGTATTTCTCCAAGAACAAGAAAGTGATATTGGACTTGAGGAAGAGGATCCAATCAATTTCCGTCAAGTCATTAAGTGTTCTAACTCTAAAAAGTGGATTGATGCCATGAATGATGAGATGAAGTCTATGAGCGATAATGACGTTTGGGAGCTTGTTACATTGCCCGAAGGTACGAAACCTATTGGTTGTAAATGGATTTTTAAAACCAAAAGGGATTCAGGGGGCAATGTTATTAAGTACAAAGCTCGTCTTGTCGCAAAAGGCTACACTCAGAAAGAAGGCATTGATTATAAAGAGACTTTCTCTCCAGTTTCATCGAAAGACTCTTTCAGGACTATAATGGCATTAGTAGCATATTTTGATCTTGAGCTTCATCAAATGGATGTTAAGACAGCTTTTCTCAATGGTGACATTGAGGAAACAATTTATATGGTGCAACCTGAAAACTTTGTTTCGGATGAATCAGAGAAGAAGGTTTGCAAATTAAAGAAATCCATCTATGGGCTCAAGCAAGCTTTTCGTCAATGGTATTATTAGTTTCATGCAGTCGTTACATCTTTTGGTTTTGAACCGAATATTGCTGATGACTGTATATACCATAAGTTCAGTGGGAGTAAGTATATTTTTCTGGTTTTATATGTCGATGACATACTGCTTGCCTGTAACGATATAGCATTATTACTTGAAACTAAGAAATTTCTTTCAAAGAAATTAAGAAATGAAAGATCTTGGTGAAGCTTCTTTTGTATTAGGAATTCAGATTCTACGAGATCGTTCCAAAGGCGTTCTCGGTCTGTCACAAAAGGGCTATATCGATAAGGTTCTGAAAAGATTTGGCATGCAGGATTGTAAACCAGGCAACACCCCTGTTGCTAAGGGAGACAAGTTTAGTCTCAAACAGTACCCAAACAATACGTATGAAATTTCGGAAATGCAGAAGACACCTTATGCTTCGGCGGTAGGTAGTCTGATGTATGCTCAGGTATGTACACGACCTGATATAGCATACATTGTTGGGATGTTAGGCAGATATCTAAGCAATCCGGGAATGGACCATTGGAAGACAGCCAAACGGGTCATGAGGTACTTACAGAGAACAAAGGATTACATGCTTACATACCGGAAATTGGACCAGCTTGAGATCATTGGGTATACCGATTCCGATTTTGCTGGGTGTTAGGATAGTTTGAAGTCTACTTCAGGCTATATTTACATGTTTGCGGGTGGTGCTATCTCTTGGAGAAGCATTAAGCAAACTCTTACAGCCACTTCCACCATGGAAGCGGAGTTTATGGCATGTTATGAAGCATCCAATGAGGCATTATGGCTGCGGAATTTTGTTGGTGGACTGCGAATTGTTGATAGCATCAAAAAGCCGCTTAGGCTATTATGCGATAACAGATCGGCAGTCCTTTATGCTAATAACAACAGTAGTTTGACGAAAGCAAAACATATGGACGTCAAATTTCGGGTTGTTAAAGAAAGAGTACAAAATGGACAATTGTGCATTGAGTACATTAGTACAAACTCCATGCTTGCGGATTCGCTCACTAAGGGATTGACACCAAAAGTATTTCATGAGCATATTGCTTGTATGGGTGTCAAATCAGATAAGGTTTATGTATTTTAGTGGGAGTTTGTATTGCACATTTATGTAATTGTTCATTATATTCAGAAATTCAGTAATTCAGTTATATCTGCAGATATTCAGTTTTAAAGTTTTTTTTTGTACTCTTACAGTTTATGATTGATCTCAATAAAGAGAACCAGTTGGAAATAGACATTCTATTGACCACACTTTATGTTATTTCCATGCTACATACCTACACTTGATCCATGTCGTTGGTTATATTGATATACGTGATCTATGATTGGTTCTAGTTACGAATGAGTAACGACGAGCACTTAGTTCCTATGTTGGTATGATTGATGGACCGGATTGTTCATGACAATTTTATTGTGATAGCAATTTTGCGCAACTAAGGTTATTTTGTAACATATAATGCTAAGGTTTGTACATATGTATGTGTATCTCGTCCAAGTGGGAGATTGTAAGATATATGGATTTATATCTAGATATATGGACTTATATCTACACACATATCAACAATATATGGATAAATTATATGTTATGTGCTATCTTTTGGTTTGGCCTAATTTTGTGGTCTTATGGACATTATGTTAAGGGGGCCAATGTGTTGTCATATAAAGTGTAGGACTAATGTGTAGATACCCAAAAGGGTAACCTTAGTTAATGATGGGCTAACTAAGGTTACATATATGTAACCATGGTTACAAGCTTGTGACTCTTGAGTTATGTAACTCTTGTGACTCTTGGGTTATGTAACTCTTGTGTTATAAAGTGGGGGTTATGGTTCCCACATTAGTGCAAGACAAGACTCTTCTTCCTCCCATTGAATCAAGAGCCAAAATACTCCATTGTTGTCTTGCAAATAGTGTGGAAAGCCATATACCAAATTTGATCATTGTCATATTGTTATTATTGTGTAACAATTCACATATTGTTAAACCTTGTGGATTCATTCTTGTAGTAACATACAAACTTCAAGACATTCTTGAAGAAAGGATCAAGAGGTTCAAAAGGACTCAAGGACAATTATCAAAGGAGGTTCAACACTTTCCGGATATGGATTCAGGTTAGCTTCCGCTCATATAGTTTAATTCCGGATTATTCAATATGAAGGTTGTTATATTTAGTTGGAATCATAATCCTAACACTGTCAATATGAGCAGATCTACAAGCCACATCTTTCTGATTATTAGGTTCCTGAAATGTATTTCCTTACCTTTGTCAAATAGCTTTATGGTTCTTAAATTGCGAAATGGTTCCTGTTTTTGGCTTTTTCATGGAAGAGGTACATACTGTTTGTTCACCACAAATAATTCTTTCGCATTGTGATTTATAATGCTGTTAAAATCTTCATTTATGAAACAGATTTGAGTTGGCCAGAGCAGCATTGAGGGTTTTTTTTTCTTGTTGTTGGGGGGAGGGGATGTGGTGTTGTCAAGCCTTCTGTGTCATTGAACCAATCAGGCCTTAGGGCCAAGAAAGGACTGAGTAATTGTCCTCCTTGGCCATGCCTGAGTTCTCATATCAAGTCCTTCGGCCTGAGCCTGGACGCTTGTCAATTAGACTCTCCTAATGGAGAGTAGAGTATATTGTTCGAGTGGGATAATCCTTTGTTATTATCTCCTATGGTTATTAGTGAATACAGTAAAACAGGTAATATATTGTCTTGCAATTGAGTATAAAAATTCAGTACCAGCATTGCGTCTTCTAGCAGATTACCAAATTCCATTGCTCCACCAGTTGAATCGAAAGGTCTTACAGATCTGTCCCTCTTTTTCCAAGTGGTATCAGTTTTTACAGGCTTAAATTTTACTGTTGTTGCTAAATATTGAGCATAATTCTGACTGCACCCGCAACCATATGCCTCGGCTGGTCTGAGTACCTATAATATACAGATGGTCAATGAGTGACATAGCCTAATAAGCTTCATGGACCTGTCTCGATCAAATTTCGTATAGCTATGAGATTCTTCTTCCCTCTGTGGAGGTCTCTAAGCAATCTATTCCTTATGTATGTAGTAGTGATGCTAATGTGGTTTTGCGTTAAGAATCCCAGGAAGTACCTTGATATCAAGTCTCTTCTTCTCTTGATTTTACAGTTAACTTCTAGCTGAGAAATTAGTTCTATATTACATCTTCCTATTATTTTTTTCTCAGTTCGCGGATAATTCTTGGTAGTTTGTTCCAGGTGAAAAGTGATCGAGTGGAGTCTTTTCATTCCTTTGGAGTGTTATTATTCTCTTGCACGCGTGGTAAATCTCTGTTGGTATGTCTGATGGTATATAGAGAGCCTCTATTATAGATATTTTTACCCAATTTTTCTTTTGTTTTTTGGTGAATGGTGTTTTGGTGATACGGTGTAAGTTTTTGAATAATGATGGTGATGAACTTTGATTGTTTAAACTTCTAATGTCTTTTTGGTGAGATAGAAGTCTTGGTAGCACAAAGATATCTCGGCCAGTTGTTTAATTATTGTGATGACCTTTTAGAAAGGTCATCACTTATTTTAGAAATAAATTTTACATTTTGAGGCTTCAAAAATATCTTTCAGTATCACCTCGATTTGCATGTGCAGTCCGGATGCATAACCCAAATACCATTATGTGAAAATTTGTGAAAAATGATGAATTTTGACTTTAAAATGAATTTAAGTTGACTTCGGTCCATATTTTGGGTAAATGGATCCGGATTCGTAATTTGACGGTCCCGAAGGATCTGTAGGAAAATATGGGACTTGGGCGTATGCTCGGAATCGAATCGAGGTCACGTGCCCGAGAAATGAATTTTTGAAGAAAATTGTTTTCTGGAATATTTATGAGTTTTTGGAAATGAAATGTATTTAAACTTTAATGGTATCAGATCCATATTCTGGTTTCAGAGCTCGGTACAGGTCTTACATGTGATTTAAGTTGAGTCTGTAAAATTTGGTGAGAAACGGACTTGAAATGACGTGAATCGAACCGTATTTGAGAAAATTGGATAAAATTGAGGTTCTTAAGTGATTTTATGATTTTGATGCTAAATTCATAGTTGTTGATGTTATTTTGGTGATTTGATCGCACAAGTAAGTTCATATGATGTTTTTGAGTTAGCATGCATGTTTGGGTTGGAGCCCCGAGGGCTCGGGTGAGTTTCGAATAGGTTTCGAAAAGTTTTAAACTTAGAAAAAAGTTGTAAGTTTTCACTTTCTAGTGCACAAGAATTTGTGCTTTGCGTTCGCGTGGCTTAACTCGTGAACACGGAAGGTGATCTCCCTAAGGTGAAAATTTGTTCTTTACGAACGTGGAGCTTGTGACACAAGCGTGATGTTGTGGGGGGAATACCCTATGCGAATGCGTTCAGGCCTTCGCGAACGCGTATGTTTAGTGGCATGGGGGAGAGATTTCACACTTTACCTTACGCGAACGCGACCACCTGACCGCGAACATGATGACTCTGGGAGGTTCGCAAGCTTTTGATTGCGAACGCGATGGTCAGCTGAGCCTAAGGGTATTAAACGGGTGGGCCGGGCCGGGCCGGATTGGGTTGGCTTTTTTTGGACCCGTACGGGTTATGGTTCAGGCCGGTTATGGGTTGGGGCTTAACGGGTTCGGGTTCATCCGGTTGAAAATTGAACCGTAAGGGTTACGGGTTGTGAGGGCCGGGCCGGGCCGATTTTAGTATATTTTTTAATTTTTTAATTATATTTTATATAACTATTGTCATATTAATATAAAGAATACAAGGAAGATGGGAAAAAAATTACACTTATAAATTGCAAGTGCTATATTTTTTTCAAAATTACAAAATTAAAGTTTGCATCTAAAAAGTAAATTAATATCTTATGTATTTTTATTGTGTACTAAAATATATTTAATGCCTATCTTATGTATTTTTATATTGTATCAAGTTGTTTATTTGGTGTATATTTATGATTTGAGCGTTTATACCCGAAGTAAATACACTATATTTTTTATAACCTAGGATTCGGTATTTTACCTTATATAATACTCCTCTATGATTTAAATTGTATTTCTTTCATTTTAAATCCATATAAAATATATGCGTAGTGTATAATCAAGATTTATAAAATATATACTGAAAGTAATTTCCACCGTAAAACATACAAAAAAGTGACAAAAGTATTCCACTATTATTACATGTATCATACTTGCAAATTATGTGTATGATATATATGTTAAATTCCAACAATTTTAAATTTTGTTAGTTAATATACAATAATTGGTATACTCATGGTATGTGTAAGATATAAAATATTTATACTAGAATATACCACTGTTATATTTTTAAAAACTAGACAGGTATGTAAAGCTCCTAAAAAAAATTTAAAAATATTACCGTGAAACTGATTCGGGCCGGCACGGTTAACCGGTTTAACGACACTGCTCATCTAACGGGTTGTACCGATTTGGGTAATCGGTATTTAAAACGTAAACGGAGCAACCCGCGCGGCCCCCCTGACCTAGCCCAACCCAGTCCCCTTTAATCGGGTCGGGTCGATTTCGATTTTAACCGGTCTGGACCGATTCGGAAACAGGATGACTCAGCCCGTTTAACACCTATAGTTGGGCCTGACCCATCGCGAACGCGACATGCCTATTGCGAACGCGATGAAGGCCTGCCCAGTGATTTTAAAACAGAAGGAAAACTGGGCAGAACCCATTTACTTCATATTTTCAAATTTTGGGAGCATTGATACTATTTTCAAAATATAATTTCTTCCCCAAAACATTGGTAAATGATTCTAAGCCTTTTTCTTTCGATTTTCCATTGCATTTCATCATTTTTCATCCGAAATCTAGGGTTTTTACAGTAGAAATTAGGAATTTGGGTGGAGTTAAGGTTTTTTGATTAATTGAGATCTAGACCTCATTTTTGGGGTCGGATTTTGAAACTAATTATATATATGAGCTCGTGGGTGAATGGTTGATCGAGTTTTGGTCCGAACCTCGAGTTTTGACCAAGCTAGCACATGGTTAATTTTTTACTTTTTGGGAAAATTAATATAAAACATATAATTAAGCATTAGATATGAATTCTTTAGCATTTATTGATGTTGTTAAATTAATTTGGACTAGACACGAGTTGTTTGGAGGCGAATTCTAAAGAAAAACTGGTGTTTGAGGCTTGAGTTGACCGTGAAAGTTTGAGGTACGTGTTTGATCTAACCTTAAGGGATTAAGAGTTGTGTCCTATTTGCTATATGTCACTTGTTGAGTACGAAGTATAGGCATGGTGACGAGTATCTATATGTTGGTGTCAACCATGACCGTGAACCTTAAATTGAAATGGTTGTGTTCTTAATATGTACTATAAATGCCTAAGTTGTTGATTCTCCAAGAATTTTGATTATTCTCGTGGAAATTGCATATGGTTGGGTATTGGTGAAGTTGAGGCTTCTTTTGTGAAGTTAGATGTTGCAACAAGTTTGATTATAGTTGATTCCCTTGGCGGGACATATTTACTTATACTGTCGATTCCCTTGCCGGGTAGTATTGTTTCCTTATTGTTCCCTTGCCGGGACTCTTTTGTTATTGTCATTGAATTGCATGATATAGATCGTATTGCACACTGCAACAACATTATATATGGATTGGGTTGCACGCCGCGATAATATTATAATTGGATCGGGTTGCACGCCACAATAATATTATAATTGGATCAGACTGCACGCCGTAAAATGAAATGGATATGGTTGCACGCTGCAATAGTGTTTTTATAATTTGGATAGGGTTGCGCGCCACAACAATAAATAATAAAAGTGGTTATTGATCGGTTACGATTTCCTTATTCTTTTGTTGTAAAATTTTAAATTGTTCTTTATGCTTTTCTCCTGAATTACTATTGGTAAATATATTTATCCGCAACATGCCCTCCTCCCATTCTTAATTGTATATTTCTGTTTTTATTTTTGTTGTATATGATATAACTGTACAGGTTTACTTGGTAGTCTGGTCGTAGCCCCGTCACTACATCTTTTGAACCGTAGATTTGGGTGGCTACCTTTAGTCCAGTCGGAGATTTCAAGGTAGGTCTGCAGGCGTCTGCAGGCCCTGGCGTTCTCTTCTATCCTTATATTCTGTTTTCATTTACTTCAGAGACAGATTGTACCTTTCCTTCAAGACAATTGTTTGTAATATTCGTAGATGGTCCGTGATATGGTGACACAAGTTCCGGGTAGAGGTGTACTTGGTATTGTCGTACTTGTATTTGGCTAACTTATCATATTACATTTTTCGCATGTCTTTTATTATTGGTAATATTTCACTGTTGATCATATGTTATTTTAAACTGTTAAAAAAGGCTAAATAAAGGAGTTAGTGAATTTATAATATTCGATTTGCCTAGCTTTCACAAGTAGGCACTATCACAACTTCCGAGGATGAGAATTCGGATCGTGACAATTATTGATCCAGTTTAATATGAATGCTAGATGTTTTTTTTCTTCCCATTAACAATAAAATAATTTTACTTTATAAAAATAAAGCTAGATGTTACAGGATCCTACATGACAATTCAATTCCAACCGGCCTTTTCTTTGTGTTTTTAGTAAGAGTATTAAGGTTTGAAAAAATTGTACTGAACAAGTTAAAAGTTATAATTAATAAAACATAATACATGTTGTTGTACGATTATCCAGAATTCCACTTGAAATTAAATATTCACATAAAAATTGTAGCAACCTAAACTTTACTTATAAGAGAAGGAAGAAAAAACAAGCAAAAAGAAAGAAGAAAAACTACTACAATTATTTCCCAGAATTGGACAATAGTAGAAACAAATAAAAATGTTTCTAAGGCTGCATTTTCTTAATAAACAAGAAGAAATACCATTGCATCACCAACTTGGAAAATCATTCTGCAGCTTTGATCATCTTCAATCTTAAAGCTATCAATAGGATACACTCATCCAACTCATGAATATCATCAAGAACAAATATGCACACACAAATGAGTATGGTGGTTTCTTGGAATCTGTTTCTTGATCTTGCTTTTGATCTTCTTCTTGTTCTCCAACTATAATCTTCATCATTTCTTGGTAGAATTTCCAAGTAATTAAAAGATGTATGACTTGAAAAAATATAGAAGGAAGAAAAAACACAATTCTATCTAGCCAATAACGATGCCATGTCCTATGTGTGACATATAAAGCAGGAATTGCCCATGCTACACCAACTATACCAATCATTGTGACTTTCCTTTCTTGTATATCTTTTATTTCTTCCATTTCCTCTACTTTCATATTATCTCCAACTTTTTCCATTTGTGATTTTTTGAATGTTGATAATATAATGCCCTCCTTTCCCTCTTTGATTTTTTTTTTTGGTTAAGTTTCTTTGCGTTTTCCCTTCTCTTTGGAGGGGGAAGGGAGTGAGGGCAGGAAGCAAGGAGGATGGGAGTCTAACTTCTTAGTTCTTACTAATAATGGAAATAAACAATAATTTGTTAAAGACATAAAGATTTTGATGTGCTAAAACAGATTTTTATAGAAGGTTAAGAGACAAGTTCTCGCATTCATTCATAGTTTAAAAGTGATGGATAAGATGCTATCTCTCAGCATCTCTAGTTTTTGTTTGTTAGAGCTTATATCTTTTTCATCCCTTTTTTTTTTTTGAGAATTCTGAATTCATGGAAATTTTACCGTTTATTTAACGTATAAAAGAATAATATAAATTTCAAAAAATTTCTTCCTTTTTTTTGTTGTTTCAATTTTGATGTTGTTCACATTAGAGTGCCTTTAAAATCACCCGCTATCTGATTCCAAAATAAATTTATGATATAAGCTAATAATTGTAAAAATTGCATGGGGCGTTCTATTTGGTCGCTCACATTTAACCTATACCTATTTTTTTAAAAAAAAAATTAACTTATATTTATTTTTTAAATAACTTCAGCCTCCTCCTCCTCCTCCTCCTCCTCCTCCTTCTTCTTCTTCTTCTTCTTTATTCTTCTCCTATTGGTGTTGCTATTGAACTTCAGTTCATGGGATGATTGCCATAAATATGTTTATCAGATTATTTAAAAATAAATTATAAATAATTACGTAAGTTAGTTGACAATAATTTATGAATATTTCCACGTACGTAAGATAGTAAACAATGTTAATTCTGTTCTTTTCACGTTTATTGTTTTCAAAATTTATAATTTAGATACTATTGACAATCTAATTATTTATCTAGTATGTTAGAAAGCTTTTGCAAAAACTTCAACTTATATAGTGCTGAATTTTTTACAAACGAACTAAATAACTTCAGCTCTAGAGTTGAAGTTTTCGCCAGTTAAAAAATTAAAATTCAGCTCTAGAGCTGAAGTTCGCCAGTTACAAAAATAAAAACTTCAGCTGTACAACTGATGTTCACCAGTTACAAAACAAATACTTCAACTCTAGAGCTAAAGTTTGCCAGTTACAAAAACAAAAACTTCAGCTTTAGAGTTGAAGTTTGCCAGTTACAAAACAAAAACTAAAAATTTTTGCGAATACAAGTAAAAACTTCAGCAATTACAAACAAAAACTTTAGCAAATAGAGAATAAAGTTTCAGCTACTATGCTTAAGTTCAACAATTACAAATAAAAATTTCAGCACACTTGGTGCAACACACTTGCTACTTCAGGCTCGTTTACTAGAATGCTGAAGTTTTGCGTGATTGCATTTGATACTTCAACCCCATATGTTGAAGTTATGCGAAAAAGCGAGTATACTTATAATTTTTTGTACAAAATAAACACAAGTTAACGTAACAACAAAAAATAGATATAGATACAGATACCCTAATGATCACGCAAATCCATGTGGAATGGAGGCCCTATCCGATCCATGTTAGACCATATACGCTATAAGTGTTGGATTAAAGATTAAGCTCAATTTAATCCGGAAAAAAAAATTAGTTCATTGTAAGATATTTTCTTCTTCTTAGATCATACTAAGATCTGAATTACATATTGATTGCACATTTACATTGAGACAGAGATTTAATTTATGTAGCCTATAGGCCATAATCAAAATTCAAAACTATGCCACGCTACTGTAAACTTCTGTCGTATTGATAAGAAGAACTGGACTGTGTTTGTCTTGGGCTTAACATCCTCTCAAATAGGGAGAAATTCAAAAGTAGTCAGATTTACAAGCGACTATTTAAAATATCATAGTTTCACAATTATTTGAAATTAGTCACTTTTTATGTAAAAATCAATTTGAATAAAAATATTGTTTAAAATCCGAAAGACTCTCCAATATAATATATTGGAGTTCTAGTATAATATACCGTCGAGCATAATATACTGGAGATTGGAGCACTCCATTCTCCAGTATCTTATGCTGGAACTTTCTGCGTGTTGGAGTTCCGGTATAATATGCTGGAAGTTCATACACATGTGCACCGATTTCCAATATATTATGCTGGGACTTTCCATGTCGCAACAAAATAGTAGCTATGTTTCAATAACTTTGCAAATGCTGGATATTTTTGACTGAACAGTTCGAAAACTGGCTAGTTCGTGCTATTTTGACTCTCAAACAAGATATTAAGGGTCGTTTGGTTGGGAAACAAGTTATCCTGTGATTAATTATCTCAAGATTAGTTATTGATGTTCGACTATAATTTTATAATTTAGTACATTACTTACCTTACATTGTAGGACTTTAAAAATAATTATATTATATTTATGCTTAATTGAGTTTATTTTATGCATAGGTACGTTGAAGATGAAATTGAGAGCAAAATAGAGATTTTAGGTGTATTTTATGCACTAAGCATTGGTCGAGCTTATCTTCTTACTGATAGTCAATAACTATAGCTAAGCCTTAGTTCTCTGTGAGATTCGACTCCAGAGTTGTAAACCATATTATATTTACAACGACCGCTTAGTCCTTTTTATAAGGCATAATTGGATATGATTAAATTTTGGCACTATTGTCGGAGAACTAACGATGTAGCTGTAGGTGTATATATTTCTAGGTTCCAAGTTTGAACTTTTATTTATGTCTTCTTGTATTGATTATTTTTTTGATGTGAGAGACATGCCATCTTGGAATTATGAGAGTTTTGATATTGGTAATTTTACTTTTGATCCTTTTTATGCATATTGTGGACGAAACCACCCATTGCAAAATTGTCAAAATACTTCCGAGAGTGAGTATGTGTACCAACTCAATATTATGTGTGGAATGTGTGTGTTATTTGTGGTGGTAAAGATGGTCACATTCATAGTTGTGATTCTTTGTCTTATCGTCCCATATCCCTTACTATGATGATTTTATTTTTTCTGGTGAAGTTAATAGGAACAAAGAACTAGGGAAGCTGACCTGATGGAGATTAAAGATATGTTAAAGGGTTTCATGGAACTATATATTAAGAAATCACTGCAGATACAAATACAAGAGGCAACTATTCATAACTTGGAGGATCAAGCGAATAAACTAATTGAACCTTGTAAAGTGCAACAAGTTTACATTGTGGATAATAACCAAGAAGAGCATGAATTAGCTGTAGAAATTGTCATTTTAATGGAGGAGTTGAGAGTAGAATATGACCAAAACAATCAACTAGAATTTAAGGATGCCAATGTTGCTGAAGAGATACTAGAGTTAACCTAGGTCATTGATGATACATATTTTGTTGACACTAGGGGTCATTAGTGTTGAGGATGTAGACAATCTCAATATTCATATTGTTAAGCACATTGGTCCATACTCCAAGTATTCTTTCACATTGTGTTTGGATGATGATATAGAAATAGACTCATCCGAACAACTTGAGGAGTCAAGGAATAAGGGACAAGATGCCTACATTATGGAATTCTTCTTGCTAGAAAGTCAGTAATACACATCTCATTTAAAGGCCAAGAAGTGCATAATACTATATTATTTTATTGGGCCAGTCAGATTTATTCTACCACCCCAGGAGCATGATCATAGAGCAGAATCAATACTTGAGGTCTAATTCATAAGTATGAAGTCGAGGCAGAAAGTGATTCACGTCGTGCCGCGTCGTTAAATCAAGCACTTGTTGGAGACAATTCAACTTTACTATATTTTATTTATTTATATTTTTTAATTTTTTTGTAGCGTCAATTTATTATTTTCTAGGAGCATAGAAAGAAAAGCTATTGGAAGGATGCAACAACAAATAAGATGGTCGGAACTAAGTGTGAGGTACCCGCACGAAGGACCAGGCATGAGAGAAGTCTGAGTACCTATGAGATGCTAGTGCTTCGACCTTGGCCTACTAAGGAGTTTCTTGTCACGCCCCAACCTCGGGGAGATGTGACCGACGCTCAATCGGGAGAACCCAACTGAGCAATCCTTTTTAACACTTTCTGCCTAGCTCAATATGATTAAGAAACTATGCTTTCGTTTATTTAGACAATAGCAAAATCGTACGTTCAACATTGTTAATTCAATTTCATATCACGAACCTTAAGTCGTGGATGAGTTTTCAAGATTTCATACAGTTACAGTTTAAAAAACTAGAGTTTAGAATTACTATACAGTGCATTATCCTATCTGACATCCGAACATAACCCACATAAACGTCTACGGAGCCTCTAAGGATACAAAAGTCAATTATGACAATGCAGACAACAAAACCCTGGCTATACCTCAAAAGTAGAAGTCTACAAAAAAATATACAACATAACCCCTTGGAGGATAAAGGGGGGCTCACCAAGACTTTGAGAAGAGGATACTCCGCTACGCGCGATCGGCATTGTCCAGTATGGAACGACCTACATTCATTCAAAAATATAGCGCCCCGACAAAAGAGACATTAGTACCATAAAATAGTACTAGTATGTATAACTAAATATCATCCTCTTAGAAAGAACAACCATACAAGAGTAAAAAGAAATCATAAGGACTACAAAGCTTCAAACAAGCACCATGTCAACAATATAAAATGTTTACTTAGTTTACAAAATTTTAGGTTAGGGAATTCCATATTATTGCATCATCATCCACAATACCACGGTTTCCTTGAGCGGAGTCCAATCACGGCCCGATCGTCTAAGACGTCTTACCAAGGCATTAACCTTATTTCTTTCTTAATTTCCAGTTTTAATTATCAATATATTACAATCATGTATGTATGGTGTCCGATCACGGCTCGATCAGCTAACACGTCTCACCAAGACGTTACCCTTTTCCGTGAATCACCTCACTTCAATATTTGGTTTCACATGTATTAGTTCATCGGTATTTTGGGGTCACAATTACCACATTCAATAACTCACATATCACATTATTCTCATTTTCAACATTAACCTTGTCATTTAAGATCATGGGCACATACAAAAGCAATTTAAGTTATAAGCATAGGGAGGAATTTATCTAGTTCGGCATATCAATCACAATGTAATCTTGACATGACATTTAGGTATTTAGCACATAGCTCATATTCTCCACACATCCTCAATTTACAAAGAATAACACATTAAACATATGGATAAGCACATTCCACATACATTTTCACAACATTAATTCATTTGATATAACAAGTACTACATCAATCAAATATCAGAGTTACAACATTTGCAGGGGCACCACGGAGGCTCAATTTCTAAGAGGTAAGAGTTTTAGCCATACATACCTTAATAGATCTTTCCTTAAATCCGTATAATATATTCTCAAATTTCTTAGCAACTTCGATCTATTTAATGAAAATTAAAAATTGAACCACGAATTAGAGACATGAATAAGATTCTAGCTCATTTAAGTAAATTATCGAGCACTAAGTGTACACAGTGATTCTAGGATCCTTTTGTAAGAGATTTCTATCATTTTACACACCCAATTGCTATCTTTTTAGTTCAAAACCTCCCCATTCCCTATTATCTTTTATGCATGCAAGAAAAATCCATTCTTATACCTAGGAATCCCCAAGCTAATACTCATTATAGTGTGAATTTCGAAACCAAAGGTTAGGGCTCAAGTTCTTACCTCTTGGGGTGAAGACCTAGCAAATTTTATTTGATAATTTTCAAGGGTTTAGGAAAGAATTGAGTGGGGATTTGATGAAGATCATCCTCTCTCTCTCTCTCTCTCTCTCTCTCTCTCTCTCTCTCTATAACTCTCTCTCTCTCTCTCACTCTTTTTTCAAAAGAATATAATAAAAGGCGCCTAACGGGGCATTTTCAATGGGATGAGGTTGGGTTTTAAAAATTAAAAATAAGAGACTCAACACGATCTGCGATTGCATATGCGATCACATAATAGACATGCGCCCGTAGAATGGACCCAAAACTGGCCCCAAAAACCTGAACAAACTGCTCGGGTATGCCACAGAAATGTTGCCCGCACACCTGTTCTGCAATCGCATAATGCATTGCAGAACTGTCCCTCACAAAAATCCAAGGGGATTATGCAATGACTATGCAGACCACATATTGACTATATAATCACATAATTGGCCGCATGGTTGACCTCAAATTAACCATCAAACTGTTTGACTCTGCGGCGACTATGCGGTCTGCATGCAATCACATAGTGGATCGCAAAATGCATTTTTTTAGAAAATATTGTTCCTTAACTTTTTAATGCACAAATCAATACAAAAGGTCCGAACTGCGCGAGTCTCTAACATATATATCTAACTTAGAACTATGAGGTTTCAGGTTTTGAGAAGAAATTTTTACGGGGCCTTACGTTTCTATTACCCTCTTATTAGTTATGGTGTGCATTGGGGACAGTGCACAATTTTAAGTGAGGGGTGAGGAGATTGTCTGTGTGACTTTCTATGCTATTTTAGCCATGTTTGTTTAATTGAATACTGCTTTTTTGCTTTAAAAAAAGATGGGACTATTCCCAACAATGGATCTATTTGTCACGATCCGAATCTCCCACCGTCGGGACCGTGATGGCGCGTAACATCGCACTTGCTAGGCAAGCCAACATTAGAGTTATATTCAATTTTTTCCTTTACTCGTTATAATTAAAACTAAACAAGCTATATCAACAGAATTAAAGCAAAATAATATTATTAACTAATCATCTTTATCCTATTAACTAGAAAAAAACTGAAGCAATCACCATCCATAAGCTAGTGTCGTAACTCACGAACTCTCCATTGATTTCTACAAATACTGGTCTAAAAGAAAAGAATATGTCTGTATCGAAAGTAAATAAAAAATATATAGAAAGTAGAAGGGGACGTAGGGCCTGCGGACGCTCGGAAGACTACCTTGGGCCTCCTGAATGCGGTAACAACAACCAACCTCTCGATCAACCACTACCAGCCCCGAAATTTGCGCAGAAAGTGCAGAGTACGGTATCAATACAATCGACCCCATGTACTGGTAAGTTCTGAGCCTAAGCTTGACAGAGTAGTGACGAGACTACGGTGGGGCATAATAATATATAACCTGCAACAGTTTATACTAAGACAGAAAGGAAATACAGAATGAAATATAATAATAACTTGCATTAAATAAATACAGAACCCAGTCTTTCTACCAATACTCAGCTATAACTAATCCTTAGGAGAATTTCAATACCACGGTAATGAATCTCAGCAGAGGAAGAATACATAAACAACAATCGATGCAACACACATCTCGATTCCACCATATAATCAATAACAGAATAAACATTCATCCTTATTACTCCTTGTTGCAGCGTGCAACTTGATCCCACCAGTCCACCCTTATTACTCCTCAATATATCACCCTTATATCTCCTGTTGTGGCATGTAATCCAATCCCTCATGTCTACCCTTATTACTCCTTGTTGCGGCGTGCAACCTAATTCCACCAGACAATCACATTTCACCTTTATTTCTCCTGTTGTGGGGCCAACCCAATCCCATCACATCAGTACCAATCATTTACTTATTATCTGGGGAAGAACTTGACCTAGGAAAATAGTCTCTTGAAGATTAGGTTTTGAAAAATGGGAGAATGAATGAAAACTCCCGTGTAAGTTATGTTTTGATAAGCTGCAGATGTCGCATTTGCGACCTGAGCTAAGCAAATGCGAAGTTCACAATTGCGAGAACCATCACAAATGCGAAGTTCCCCGCACTTCTGCCACCTTCACAATTGCGAAGGTAATGGTCGCAATTGCAATCGGGGACCTCTGCAAAACGACAAAAAGATTGCATTTGCGATCATACCCTTTCCCAGACTCTCTTCGCAATTGCGAAGATATGTTCGCATTTGCGAACTCTGATGGCCCAGGACTTCTTCGAAATTGTGATGAAGGCCTCTCAAGTGCCATGCCTGTTTTTCTCGCATTTACAAAGTCTGGTCTCACAATTTCGAGATAATAGGCCTAAAACAAATACCAACCAGCAATTCCAAGTTCTAAAATCATTCTGTAGCCTATCCGAAACTCGCCCAAACTCTCGGGGCTCCAACCCAAACGTGCACACAAGTCTTACAATATCATACAAACTTGATCATGCAATCAAATCGCCAAAATAATACCTAGAACAATGAATTCAATATCAAAACACATGAAATTTTCAAGATAGTTTCAAACTTTCTATTTTCTCAAGAAAAGTTCTGAATCACGTCAAATCACTTTCGTTTTTCACCAAATTTTACTAATAAGGTTTAAATATCATAATAGACCTTTATCGAGCTTCGGAACCAAAATACGGGCCCGATACCAACAAGATCAAATCTTTTGAATTATTGCATTTTCAGTATTATAAGTTTTTTTAAAATAATTCATTTCTCATGCTAGAGACCTCGGAATTCGATTACGGGCATATGCCCAGGTCCTATATTTTACTACGGATCCTCCAAAATCATAGGAACATGGGTCCAGATTCGTCTACCTAGAATGTTTATCGAACTCAACTAAAATCATCTTTTAAGATAAAAAACATCTTTTTCTTAAAATTTTCATATAAGGGCTTTCCGGATACACACTCGGACTGTGTATGCAACTTGAGGAGAGATAAAATGAGATTTTTAAGGCCTTGAAATGCAGAATCGAATTCTAAAACAGAAGATGACCTTTTGGGTCATCACACTATTAGACAATTTTTTTGAGGCATTTAAGTCTTAAAAAATATGATTTTATGTATAGGTAGTGTAGTAATGCCCCATTGATTTTTCTGTGCTTCGGTTCTTTTCTAAGGGTTTATTTGAACCAGGTAGTATTTTTGTCTTTTATATTTTTTTTAAATTTTTTTAGAGTAGATTTTATGAAATAAATGGAGGAAGAAAGATGAGATTCCTAGGCACCCTTGTTTTATTTGATTGTAGCAAATTTAGGCTTTGACATGCGTAGTATCTTCCCTATATGCTAAAAGTACTTATGATGCCTTCGTTATTTGGATAGCATATTTTCTGACGCCTATGTCTCATTTTGTTGACTTATGTTCACTTTGTGCTTAATGCTTAATATCTTATGGATCTATGAATACTTGCATTATTGAGAGTCAGAATGAGACAATACCTTAGTGAGTCATGTGCATGTATGGTGAGATTTTTGTATAGTCTATGTATTGTACTTGCATCTAGAACTTGTCCGGAGCAAAATTTTAGGTGATGCTCGGTTTGAGAAATGATTTTAGGCTTTCTTTAATCATTTTGAGCTTACTGTTTATCATAAATAAAATCAATCCCTATTTTTGACCCTTTTGATCCTATAGACTTTTATTTGGCACCCACAATACAAGCCTATACCCTTTTATTTTTAATTGAAATTATTTTAATCTTTTTACCTCTTAAAGCACTTTAATTGAGAAATGAGCGCTAAAAGAAAGTAAGAATGGACTAAGTGTGGGGTGCTTTTGAGTGGAACCAATAAAAGGAAGAAGGTTCACTTGTTTTGTAAAATAATACACCACTCCCGAAAATTGGAAAAAAATTTTGGGAAAAAGAAAGAAAAATCTGGAAAAAAAGAAGAAAAAATAGAGATTAATAAATTATTGTCTTGTATAAATTAAAGTAGTATTTTAAGAAGAAGAGAATATTTTTGGGGTGTGATCTTGTTAGTGAAATCAAAGTGGAATGAAGAAGTTGCGCTTAAAGATTATTATATGGCGTGTTAAAGTGCTTAGAAGGGCTAGCCAAACAACAACAACAACAACAACTACCCAGTATAGTCCCACAAAGTGGGATCTGGGGAGGGTAATATGTAGACGAGGCTTACCCCTACCCGAAAGGGCAGAGAAGCTGTTTCCAATCGACCCTCGGTTCAATGAAGGAAAGGGAAAAACAAAAACAAAAATAAAAACAAAAACAAAAGAGCATTAGTAAGTCCAGCAGAAATTGCGTAAATATATCCTAAATATATCCTTCCGTCCCTTTGCCCACATTACAACCATGAAAAGTCCTAATTAATTTTAATCAAGTGAGCCTACATTAGTAGAGATTTATATTATGGGCAAGCCTATGGTACCAATTGCATGCATGTGATTTTTTTGTGTGAGAGTGAGCGACATTCTTTGATATATATGAGTTCTTAAAATATATTTGAGCATTTGATTTGAATATGTGGATTCAACTTACTCTCTTATTCTTGCGGTGAGGGTATATGATTTCACGAGGGATGGGTAACGTTATTAGACTCCCCTACAATGTTGGGTGTTCAAGTCATGAGTGAATTGTGACATTGAGTTAGTTTTTGAGGCTAGTTTGTTAGGAGCGTACTGTTTTTTTGTGTGTGTGAATATTTGCGAAGTATGACATAAGAACAAGGAAGTTTATGTGATCGAATATGCTAGAATTTAATTGTTGCTATAAACCATGGTTATTGGTGTAATGCGGTTCAATTATTAAAAATAAAGTGCTCAAGGTTGTGTTTATAAATATAATTTGATTGCTCGAGAACGAGCAACATTTAAGTGTGAGTTATTAATGTTCGGCCATAATTGTATATTTTAGTGCATTATTTACCTTACATTTTGAGATTTTAATGCTAAACTATATTATATTTATGCTTAATTAAATTTATTTTATCCGTAAGTATATTAAAGATGAAATTAGAAATAAAGAAGAGATTTTATATGTATTTTATACATTATAAAAATGGCTCATAATTATGTTGATGCCATTGGAGACAAAAGAGAACAAATAAAAATTAAAACAAATCAAAAGAAGAAAAAAAGAACAATTGAAAAAGAAACAAAGGAAAAGACAAAAGAAGAAAGATAAGAAGTTTGCAAAAATTAGGCAGAAATCAAACTTTGGCAACGAAGCTAAGGCAGCAGGCGTCACGAAGGGTAAATCTCGCGTTAGAGCTTGTGTCGCCGGGCCTAACGCGATGTGGAGCGTGCGGTGACGCTCGCGAGGCGGAAGTCTACAGCGAGGTGTTCACGTGGTCCGGGTTTTTAAGGCTTATTTTATTTTCTATTTGATTTTGGACTTAGTTATTTTGTCTAGATTTTTATCTATATATATGAATATGTTATAAATAGAACTCTATTTAAGGTGAATGTCTATATTTAGAGAGATTCTAAGGTTTACTACTTGGTGGCTAAGTCACCACCTCCCTATAAATATAGGGGTTCTATTCCATTGTAAACCATCCCAAAGTATCAATAAGAATACTCATCTCTCTACTTTTCTCTCTATTGTTCTTGTTCTTGTATTATTGTTCTTGTTCTTATATTATTTCATAACACGTTATCAGCACGAGACTCTACCGTCTCAAGAATCGATTCTCGAGAAAAAATAAGGTATTTCTCTCTTCCTAATTTGATTTTCGATTATGTCTGACATTACGAAAAGAAAGTTCGTTGCCCTTGAAATTTCGGGCAAGAACTATATGACATGGGTGTTGGATGCTGAAATCCACTTAGATGCTATGGGTCTTGGAGACATCATTAAAGATAGAGATAAAGCATCCACCCAAGATTGTGCTAAGGCCTTGATTTTCTTGCGCCATCACCTTGATGAAGGTTTGAAGATTGAATATCTCACCGTCAAGGATCCACTCATCTTGTGGAAAAGCTTAAAGGAGAGATATGACAACCTAAAGTTGGTCACTCTGCCACAAGCACGATATGATTGGGCTCATCTGAGGCTCCAAGACTTTAAGTCTGTTTCTGAATATAATTCTGCAATGTTCAGAATTACTTCTAAATTGAAGCTATATGGAGATAAAATCTCCGATTATGATATGCTTGAGAAAACGTTTACAACGTTTCATGCCTCCAATATGGTACTGCAACAACAGTACAGAGAGAAAGGCTTCACAAAGTACTCTGAACTGATTTCTCTTCTACTCGTGGCTAAGCGAAATAATGACCTGCTCATGAGAAATCACGAAAGTCGACCCACTGGGTCTACACCACTGCCTGTAGCAGATAAGGTGTATTCTCATTATGCCAATCATGAAAAGGGCCATGGATCTAACCATGATCGTGGTCGTAATCGGGGTCATAGCCGTGGACGTAGACAAGGAAGAAATATCCATGATGTCCGTCACCCCCCGAGGAGAGATAACCGCCGAAAACAGAAACGGGATTATGAGAATCCTAAGGCAAAAAGTTCAGAAACTATATGTTATCGTTGCGGTGGAAAAGGGCACTGGTCAAAAGCTTGCCGTGTACCAAGACATTTGGTTGATCTTTATCAAGCTTCTCTAAAGAATAAAGGCCCTGAAACAAATTTGTCTCTGACGATAATTTTGACATCACCCACCTGGATGTGGCAGACTTCTTTGAGCAACCCGATGGGAAAATAGACCACCTAATCGGTGATGGATCTGTGATGAAAGAAGATGGAGTTGATTGATTTTATTTCACTTATTTGTAATAGTTAGTGAATAAACTAATAGTCATTAGTATCAGCTCGTATTAGTTAATTTATGATATAATGTTAGTATTAGTTCGTTAGAATGTTTCAATATGCTCAAAAGTTCAATAATATTTTTATTTTTAAGTAGAGGTAATCGACTAACCTAACAGTTAGTCGATTATCTAATATTTCGCATTAAAACTGCAAAACAATCGATTGTCAATGTTCAACAATCGATTGTCAATGTTCAACAATCGATTGTCTATGTTTAACAATCGATTGTCTTAAGACAGTGTGATCTGGAATTTTTTCAAAATAGCAAATAATCGATTGTCTATGTTTAACAATCGATTGTCTTAAGACAGTGTGATCTGGAATTTTTTCAAAATAGCAAATAATCGATTGTCTATGTTTAACAATCGATTGTCGTAAGACAGTGTGATTTGAAGTTTTTCGAAATAGTCAACAATCGATTGTCTATGTTTAACAATCGATTGTCTTAAGACAGTGTGATCTGGAATTTTTCAAAATAGCAAATAATCGATTGTCTATGTTCAACAATCGATTGTCTTAAGACAGTGTGATCTAAAGTTTTTCAAAATAGCAAATAATCGATTGTGTGTGTTTAACAATCGATTGTCAATGTTCAACAATCGATTGTGTGTGTTTAACAATCTATTATTTTAAGAAAATACTTAAACTGAAATTTTCAAACTGCATAGTAATCGATTATGGAAAACATATAATCGACTATCTGATTTAGTTAGTCAACTGACCTCAGCAGATTTTGAAAATATTGTTTAAATGTGAAACAAATGAATTGAACTTGTTTATTCTCATGTTCGTATATTTTCTTTTGTATGGAAAACTATGGGAATTAAATTGATTGAAGGCTTCTGAAGAGCGACTATAACTCTGCCTAAAGGAACGATATTTTAGAGAATGCAATGTTCTCCTCCAAGTCTAAGAAGAACTTGTTGAGTTTTAATGATATCAGTCAAAATGTTCTCCTCCAAGTCTAAAAGGAACTTGTTGAGTTTTAAAGATATCATTCAAAATGGATATCAGATTGAGACAATACATGAGTATAATCTTGAATACCTCATTTACTCATGAAAACGATGCTGCCCACTTCGGCTTGGGGTCACGCCATTTTGCATGCAGCAATGCTAGTTCGTCTCTGACTGACGAATTGACACAAATATTCCCCGTTGCAATTGGTTTTGGGTCATGAACCTAATATATCCCATTTAAGAATCTTTGGATGCGCAATATATGTGCCTATAGCACCGCCATCCCGCACCAAAATGGGTCCGCAAAGAAGGTTAGGAATATATGTTGAGTTTGAATCGTCCTCCATTATTCGCTACCTCGAAACATTGACAGGGGATTTGTACACTGCACGATTTGCAGACTGTCAATTTGATGAGACACTTTTCCCAAAATTAGGGGGAGAAGTTGGTGAAACCAAACGGGAAATTTTGTGGAAAAATGCATCATTATCTCATCTTGATCCACATACCTCTATTTGTGAAAAAGAGGCGCAAAATATCATCCATTTGCAAAGAATAGCAAATCGAATGCCAGACGCATTTACAGATTTGAAAAGGATAACAAAATCACCCCGCAGTGAATGTGACAACATCTGACTCACGAATACATATTCATTATTGGAAGAATATGAACATGAAATTGGTATAGAATATACCACACTCACCCCTAGAATGAGGTTTGAGATGATACCACACTCACCCCTAGAAGGAGGTTTGAGATGATACCACACTCACCCCTAGAAGGAGGTTTGAGATGATATATGGCATGAATGATCGTTGGTCACGTACCTATTGTACGCCAAAGTATTTTGGAAATATGACTATTAAAGGACAACGATAATGCAAGAAACATATCTTGCATATAAGTTTGACATGACCATAATGGTATAACTTTCTCTTTAAGAAAGATATTCACCACATGAATGGTGATGAATTTGTGGTAGTACAAAATTAATTGAGAGCTCTAGAAGAGCCAATTATTACTATGTTGGAGAAACACAATTGAGTATTGTGCTGTAGTAAGTCTCAAAGAAACTTATTCAGTTTCCAAAGTACACGCGAAAGCGCTGATTATATTGAGACTATAAATAAAGGAAAGATTTGATATCTTCTATTACTACAACTTGTAGCGGGATAATTTGTATATGAAAAGCTACCCGCTTTATTCTCCAGTTTGTACTACACAAACAAAAGAATGCCACAATAAAGTGGATATCTATTGGTATAAAAACCCATGTCATAGTAAACCTGAAGTTTATTGATAAGTGCACATGTCATGGTGTAAATTTGAAGTTTACCAATATTGATAATTTATTCAGTTGGCATTCGGGTTAGCCATCTCATTTTAAGTATGATGTGCAATAATAGAGAATTCACATGGGTGAATATTAAAGAACTAGAAAGTTCTTTACGAATTCTCTTGTATCACTTGTTCTCATAAATGAACTGACCAACTAAAGAATTCGGGTTGAAGCCCATAAATTCTGGAAATATCAAAGGTGAATATGGGCCCATTCACCTGCCATGTATACCACATATGATGCATCTATGATATGGTTACATGCACGATTGTTATTGACCCGCAGCCTGGCCGGTGCTTGCGAGGTAAATTGCTCAGTAATCTAATTTCGAGCATAATTTCCAGATTTTCTATTCAAGATAGTTCATCTTGATAAGTTGGTTTATATCAAAGTTGGTTTAGCAAGAATTATTGAGTGCCTCCACTTAATAGTTAAACTGTTTCTTATGAGAACAAAGTTATATATATCAGTTTGATATACGTTGTATACGAGAGTATATTACATTCTCCCCTCACAAGTGGTTCAGGGTCAGGAACCAAATAATTTCATCTTATTATTATTAATGTGCTGTGTATATTGACATGATAATGCACAAAGATGATTTCCCAAAGTTGAGGAAACAAGTTAGCTTTTCTAACATGAGGGGGAGACATGATAAACACTTGAGAAAAGGTTACATGGGATGAATTATCATTTGTATATGTAAATCCCCGAATATCATGATATGAACCTGAAGTTCATAAAATGGATAATTCAATTGCAACATATTGCAAAGCATGCTATACGCATTTGCTGACCCAAAGAAAGTAACTATATTCTCACTACAAATGCTCATATTAAGTCCCAGAAGCACAAAGTCTTTGATACGCTTAAAGCGTATAGACAAATACTTGATTCCATATGAAAGACATGTAGATTTGGACATATAGTTCAAATACTTGAAAGTATAAAGTCAAAGGTATGTATAATCAGTTTTCGATATCTTATTTGTTTAGCATGACATGAAAACTTGATATGCATCTAAAGTCTATTATGCGATTTATATGACTTAACTTGAAAGATTTAAGTTGCTTAAAGCATACACAATTCTTGGTCCTGAAGTACCACATCCTAAGTACAATTTGTGTACATATGTATCTTGCTATAACTATAAGCATGATGGCATTGAGAATACATCTATGAAGATATTGAAGAGTCATTCCACGACATTATATGAAGATGTTCATATCTATCAAGAATGATGATTTCAAGGTGCGGAATATTTATTCAAGTCAATATGGTTGATCTATTTATCAAACATCTACCAAAGATTGTTTTGAAGATGGTGCACAAAATTGGAATGCAAATGCTCAAGGATATAAATTGATGTTCTTATCAGGGGGAGTTAATGCGCGTTGCACTCTTTTTCCCTTACAAGGTTTTGTCCCAACTGGGTTTTCCTTGCGAGGTTTTTAACGAGGCAACCAATAGGCGCATATTCAAACATGTGTACTCTTTTTCCTTTTCTATAATTTTTTTCCCATTGGTTTTTGTTTTAGTTAAGGTTTTAACGAGGCACATTATTGAATAAACATTCAAGAGGGAGTGTTATAAATAGAACTCTATTTAAGGTGAATGTCTATATTTAGAGAGATTCTAGGGTTTACAACTTGGTGGCTAAGTCACCACCTCCCTATAAATATAGGGGTTCTATTCCATTGTAAACCATCCCAAAGTATCAATAAGAATACTCCTCTCTCTACTTTTCTCTCTATTGTTCTTGTTCTTGTATTATTGTTCTTGTTCTTATATTACTTCATAACAGAATAGTTATTAACCATAATTCTTTAGAGGAGACCGAGATTAACACAATTTTTATTGAGGATTCGATCAAAGGAGGCAATGACATATTATGAGCGAAACCGGGAATTCTTCTACGACTTTTTTCACTTCTTTCTTCTTATTTTTCATTTTGATTATGAATTCTAGTATTGTAATTTTGGATACTATTATGAATAACTAATTTATTATCTAGGATTTTGATGGAACCTATTGAAGGTTGATTCATGTTACGTTAATATTGATTTGTCGTAGCTTTTCTCTATTTGTACTACTATATTTATATTGTGATTGATTGAAGAGCTCACAATCAATTGTGCTATGTAGTTGTGTATTACTCGGGAGAGCGTGCCTAGGTAGTTGTTGAACAAACATAATTCTTAACGTATATGAGTAATCAATACGGAGCACTGCAAGAAATATGTCTTTTAGTGGCAATATTAGTGGCGACTATATTTATTGCCACGAATATCAAACGTATTGTAGCGAATATAAAAGTCTATAGAATATAAACTTTTATTAGCGACTTTCTTCGGCCGCCTCTAATATGTGTCCCTAAATCATGAATTTTTAGTTCCCGCTATTAAAAATTTGGCTCCAATATTTTAGGAGCGACTTGAAAAATATCGCCCCTATAGGTCTAGTCGCTACAATAAATATTAAAAAAAATCATTTAAATTAAAAGAAGCAAAGAAAGAAAATTAAAGGCTAGTTTATAGAGAAGAAGCGTACTTCTGCAGCTTCATCCTCTCACTCTCTCGCAACAAAAGGGGTTTTCTCCCGCTCTTATTAAAAATTATCCATCCAATTCCCTCAAATCTCTTGAATCTATCCTTAAATCGCATATGTAAACTGATACCCAAAGCCCTAATCAGTAATTATATTCTCAAATTAGGTATGTGTTTGAATCCTAAATTCTTTGGGTGGTACATGCAGCTACCGAGAATGATTTTTTTTTTCAATTTCACCTTTAATTTCTCTGATCCATTTGAAAATGTACAGGAACCTGAAGTAATTTTCTTGAATAGCCATCGCCTAAAGCCCCTTGTCAGTGTCGACTGCTCGTTTGCTGGGTAAGTTGAAAACTTATTTATGAAATTTTAGTCCTTTTGATGAGTGCATGTATGGTATTCCTCTAAAAACTATGAAATGTGATGTAGGTGTTATGGGTCTTCATTTTTCTTGATATTTTTCTATGGAACCCGAATTTTTTTCTTGATATTGGTCACATGTTGGGCGGGTCTCCAGTAGACAAACCTCTGTACAAATACCTGTACATCAGATAAGATGGTTTAACTGAGAATCTTGTAACCCAACTTCAAAAATATGCCACATTACTAGTGCAACATGTAGATCTATGGATTTATTTTCCTTTTAAATAATGGAGAAATTGCACAGCAAATTCATATTCATTTCTTCTTTGTGTCTCAAGTATTTATACATCATACAAGTTCATGTTCAACTACAGTGTGTGTGAAGCAGAGTCTAGATGGTCCAATATAAGAAAAAGAAAGAATGGCTCCTTCCATTTCTGCTATTCCTAGAGTTCAAATTAGTTATGATGTGGTCACCAGAATGGTCCACTAAAGCAGATGAAAGCATTCAAAAAGAGTTCATTCAACAAGGAAATGTCACCTTGCATCACATAATTCGTTCATCTTCTTTACACTAACGAAGATATAAAGAGATTTTAGGATTAAACTTTAACCAGAACCATAAGAAATCAAATTAGCAGCTGATTATTTAAAGTTGGCATCTTGTTGACAAAGGTAGAATATTGGTATATCCACAATTACTGCAACTAAACTAAAACTGTAAGTATTATTGTAAACATTTCCCTCTTTGACTAGTATAGTATTATTGTATTTTCGTTTGATGCTATGTTTCTATTGGAATGCTACTCTTAATAGGGAAAAGTTGTTGCTGCAATACTATTTTTTTATGGATGATTTCATTTGTTCATATTTTTCACTTATGTTCTTATTGATATGTTGGTTGTTGTTGCACTTCACTTTTAGTTAATTAATTGATTGCCTGTTATCTAAAATATAGGAATGGATAAAAGTTGGTTGAATCTTAGGAATAGAGGAGACCAAAGATACAGAGATGAGTAGACGGTTTTCTTAGTTGGGCATTCAACCAACCAAGGGTGAGCACTATGTTATCCTTGTAAAGGGTGCATGAACATTGTGTTCAAGCTAAGGACCGATGTAAGAGAAGACTTATTGAGGAAGGATTTTCGGGATACTTATAAAGATTGAGACTTGCATGGAGAAGTGTTAGTTAGAGGTGAAAATTCTAACGTACCATGCAATGATGAAATAGGAGATGATAGCATTGAAGAGGATAATATTACGAAAATGATTCACGATGCTTGTGGATACACTAATATGGCAGATGATAATGATTTTTCAGAGGATAATGAGGAGCCAAACATACATGCAACAAAGTTCTATAAATTATTAGAAAATGCTCAAATTGAACTTTATCCTGGTTATAGTAAAGTCTCAAAGTTGTCTTTTGTTGTTGAACTACTTCACTTGAAGTGCCTTAACCATTGGAGCAGCAAATCGATGGATGAATTGTTGAGTTTTTTGAAAGAAGTTCTTCTAGAGGGGTCGTTTGTACCAAATTCTTTCTATCAAGCAAAGAAAGTTCTTCGTGACCTAGGCTTGGGGTACAACAAAATAGATGCATGTCAGAATGATTATATTTTATATTGGCGCAATTATGCCAATGCTCAATCATGTCCTAAGTGTGGTAAGTCTATATGGAAGTCAGACGAACAAAAAGGAAAGAAAGTAGCTTGTAAAGTATTGTGACATTTTCCAATCAAACCAAGGCTTCAGAGATTGTACATGGCAAAAGAGATAGCAAAAAAGATGAGGTGGTACAAGGAGGAAAACATTGATGATGGTGTCTTGCGACATCCGTCCGACTCCATTGCCGGGAAATCTTTTGATGAGCGACATCCCACCTTTTCAGCTAAATTAAGAAATGTTCGATTAGGTTTGGCAAGTGATGGGTTCCAACCTTTTGGTAACATGAGTGCCAATCATAGCATTTGGCCAGTCATATTAGCTATATATAATTTTCCACCATGGGATTGCACGAAGGATTTAGATTTTTTGATGGCACTTCTTATTCTAGGACCCAAGTGTCCAAATAATGATATAGATGTATACTTACAACCAATGATTGAAGAGTTAAAAAAATTATGGGGTGGAGTGGAAACTTATGATGCATACTCAAAATCTAATTTTAAGGTGTGTGCAGCTATCATGTGGACGATTAATGACTTTTCCGCCTATGAAAACCTTTCAGGATGGTCAATGAAAGGCAAGCTTGCATGACCTTGTTGCCACAAAGACAAAATTAATTTCTTTGCGTAATAAGTTGTGTTATATGAGCCATCATCGCTTTCTCCTAATAGATCATCCATGGCGCCGAAATAGGAGGAAATTAGATGGGAAGGTAGAAAATGGGGTTGCACCTAATCCTTTAACAGGCGATGAAGCACTTGCACAATTACAAGGCTTGGGAAATATTAGTTATGGGAAGGGAAAAAAGCAAAAACGTGATTTTCCAAAAAGTGCTTACAATTGGAGGAAGAAAAGTAATTTTTTTTTCAATTGCCTTATTGGAGTACTCTTTTATTACGTCATAACCTTGATATAATGCATATAAAGAGAAATGTGTCTGATAATATTATATCAACCGTGATGAATATGGTTGGAAAGACAACAACAACAACAACAACAACTACCCAGTATATTCCCACCAGGTGGGGTCTGGGTAGGGTAATATGTAGACGAGCCTTACCCCTATCCGACAGGGCAGAGAGGCTGTTTCCAATCGACCCTCGGCTCATAGGGTTAGGTGAAAAACAGTAGTAAAACAAACAGAAACAAAACAAAACAGAAACAGTATATCATTAGTGCAATAGAAATTCCAGCATAATGCGTTAGAAATAATCTGAACAAAGGAAACAAAATACCAAAATACAACAAGTAATAGTATCGTACAGTAAACACATATTTTCTATGAATAACCCTGCTACCCCACCCCCAACCCCGGGAGGAGCAGACGAGAAACTCTAGATGCCCCTATCCTACAACCCTGATACTAGACCTCCAGGCTTTCCTATCAAGGGTCATGTCCTCTGAAACCTGCATTCTAGCCATATCCTGCCTAATCACCTCTCCCGAATACTTCTTGGGCCTCCCTCTGCCGCGCCGACCGCCAGCAATCACCAGCCGTTCGCAGCTCCTCACCGGTGCATCGGGACTTCTCCTCATCACATGCCCGAACCACCTCAGCCGCGCTTCTCGCATCTTCTCGTCCACCGGGGCCACCCCCACCTTCTCCCGAATAATTTCATTCCTAATTTTATCTAGCCTGGTATGCCCGCACATCCACCTAAGCATCCTCATCTCTGCGACCCTCATCCTCTGAACATGGGAATTCTTTACGGGCCAGCACTCCGCCCCATACAGCATCGCAGGTCTAACCACTGCTCTATAGAATTTCCCCTTGAGTTTGTGTGGGACTTTCCTATCACACAGGACTCCTGATGCAAGCCTCCACTTAGCCTACCCTGCTCCTATACGATGCGTGATGTCCCCGTCAATCTCTCCATCCCCCTGAATCACCGACCCAAGGTAACAGACGCAGTCCTTCTTGGCGATGGCCTGAGAGCCAATCATCACGTCCCTCCCTACTTCACTCGGATCGGCGCTAAACTTGCACTCCAGGTATTCTGTCTTAGATCTGCTTATTTTGAAACCTTTAGGTTCGAGAGTCTGCCGCCATACCTCTAACCTCTCGGTAACACCGGCCCTCGACTCATCTATCAATACTATATCATCAGCAAATAACATACACCAAGGCACATCCCCTTGAATATGACGGGTAAGAGTATCTATCACTAATGCAAACAAGAGGGGGCTCAGCGCCGATCCTTGATGGAGCCCCGTAACCACTGGAAAATGGCCTGAATCGCCACCCACCGTCCTAACCCTAGTCTTAGCTCCATTGTAAATGTCCTTGATTACTCTGATGTAGGCTTCCGGCACGCTCTTCGCCTCCAAACACCGCCACAGCACCTCCCTCGGGACCTTATCATACGCCTTCTCCAGGTCAATAAGCACCATGGGAAGGTCCTTCCTCTTATCCCTGAATTGCTCCGCAGCCGCCTGACGAGGTGGATAGCCTCAGTAGAGGAGCGGCCCGG
This sequence comes from Nicotiana benthamiana, assembly GCA_034376525.1. Classification (NCBI taxonomy): domain Eukaryota; kingdom Viridiplantae; phylum Streptophyta; class Magnoliopsida; order Solanales; family Solanaceae; genus Nicotiana; species Nicotiana benthamiana. The sequence continues at coordinate 71,771,698 of CM067330.1, forward strand.
CATGAAACCAAACTGGTTCCCAGATATAGTTGTCACTCCCCTCACCCTCGTCTCAATCACCCTCTCCCAAACCTTCATGGTGTGACTTATCAATTTGATACCCCTATAATTATTGCAGCACTGGATGTCCCCTTTGTTCTTGTACAAGGGCACCACTGTACTCCATCTCCACTCGTCCGGCATCCTTTTGGTCCTGAAGATCGCATTGAACAACCTGGAGAGCCACTCCCCCCTGACTTACCCATGCACTTCCAGAACTCCACCGGGATCTCGTCAGGCCCGGTCGCTCGACCCCTACTCATCCTACGCAGAGCCCCCATGACCTCCTCTACCCTAATGCGCCTGCAGTACCCAAGGTCCCTATGACGCTCTGAGTGCCCCAGTTCCCCTAGCTCTATGTTACGATCCCCCTCCTCGTTAAGTAAGTCCCGAAAGTACTCCTGCCACCTCTGTTTGATTTGGGATTCCCCCAACAGAACTCTACCATCCTCGCCCTTGATACACCTAACTTGGTCTAAATCACGCGCCTTCCTCTCCCTCGCTCTAGCTAACCGGAATAACTTCTTATCCCCGCCTCTCTCCCCTAGCTCTTCGTACATGCGACCGAACGCCGCGTTTTTAGCTTCCGTGACTGCCATCTTTGTTTCTTTCCTTGCCACCTTGTAGATCTCCCTGTTCGCTCGCCGATCATCCTCGCTTGTGCTCCCTGCCAATGGTTGGAAAGACAAAGGACACATTAAAAAGTAGATATGATTTGGTGGACCTTGGTATTAGGCAAGAGTTGCATCTGATAGAGGATGGGGGATAACGTATTATTACCTGCAGCATGTTATGCGTTGTCCGCTGAAGAGAAGTTGAAGTTATGCAATTTCTTGGCTAATTTGAAGGTTCCTGATGCTTTTTCATCAAACATTTCAAGGTGTGTCAAAGTACTTGAAAAAAAGATTTGTGGATTGAAAAGTCATGATCATCATGTACTATTGCAAGACATTCTCCCAGTTGCAATACGTGGTTTGTTGCCGAAGGCAGTGTGTGAACCAATTATAGAGCTAGGCAAATTTTCAAAAATGTATGCTCCAAGTCCTTGACAATTGAAGGTCTTGATATCTTCGAGGCTGAATGTGCATGCACATTATGCAAACTTGAAATTGTTTTTCCTCTGGCATTCTTTGATTTCATGGTGCATTTGCCAATTCACTTGGCAAGAGGGGCAAAGCTTGGTGGACCAGCTCAATTTCGATGGGTGTATCCTTTTGAGAGGTAATGTGTTCTATAATAAAAATGCCATATTCACTGACACATTACATTACTGAATCATTTGCCTATAGGCATTTGCGAACACAAAAGTCATACGTACGCAACAATGCTCGTCCTGAAGGTTCGATTGCAGAAGGTTATTTGGCAACAGAAAGTCTTACATTTTGCTCCCGATACTTAAGGAATATCTCAACCAAGTTTAATAAACCGACTAGAAATGATGATGGTTCCGTGTCAAATGGTGAGATGTCTATCTTTAAGAAAAGTGGGCAAACAAAAGGTGGTTCAGAAGGCATCAGGCTATCACATGATGAGTTTAAACAAGCTTGTATGTATGTGCTTCAAAATTGTGAAGAGGTTTCACCATTCATGGAGTAAGTTAATTATTAATTCCAAGATAGGCTCGCATTAAAATAGTTTAAATACGCTATCTTAACTAACTCCATTATCAAAATATAGGGAATACGGGGAAGAGATTGGAAGACATGGTTTAACGAGAGAAGGACATAACAATAAGTTTCTTGATTGGTTTCGTGCACGTGTATGTGTTGAGTTAAATGATAATTTTAATAGTAGTGTAATTATCACATTGTGTTATTAGTCACAAGGGTGTTATTTCTCTTTGTAGATCTTTATATTATCTGCACAAGGACGCGCTAATGATGAGGTCATAAGCTTAGCCGTTGGTCCTGCATCGATGGTGTATCGATACTCTAGATTTATAGTCAATGGATTTAGATTTCATACAAAAGATCTTGAGTTAAGAAGAAAAACACAGAATAGTGGAGTCCTTATAAAAGGAGATGATTCAGATTCTAATAAGAAGTATTATGGTGTATTAGAGGACATTTATGAGTTGTCATATGTGGCAAATAGGAAGATCTACCTATTCAAGTGTCATTGGTGGGATGTGGCTCACTTAGGAAGAGGATATAACATTGACAAATATGGCTTTACAAGTGTAAATACTCATTGTGCCTTGAACACAGTGTTTGGAAAAGCGCGCGCTTCGTCGCTTAAAGCGCGAAGCGACGCGATGCAATAGGGTATCGCTTTTCTGTGTCTAAGGCGACTCGACCAGGGGAAGCACACGGTTCAGAGAAAAAATTGACAAAGCGATGAGGCGACGAGGCGACTGTAGCGATCGCTTTTGTTAAATAAATCGCTGCTGGGCCTTTTGTTTTAAAAAAAAATTTGGGTCTGGGATTAAAAAAATAATTGGTCTCAAAAATACCTGAATTAGTCCCAAACAGAGCTGGACCAGCCTCTCTTCTTCTTCTCCGGTGGCCGAAAATTAGGGTTCCATCTTCTTCAGTGGACGACCAACCTAGGTATTTTTTCTTCTCCTTTCTTCTTGTGTTTTTCTTTTTTCTTCTTCTTCTTCTTCCATCTTCTTCTTCAGTCGACGAGTTCACCAACACAGTCGATCTTCTTACTCTTCATTTTTTTCTTCTTCTTTCTCTCTCTGTCGACGAGACGACCAGTCGACTTTTTCAAAATTTTTCAACGTTTCGTTTGTGTAGTGTAGCATATATATAATTATATATTTAATTATTGTATCTTAATTAAAATTATTGTATCTTAATTCAACATTTAATATTTTATTTCAGCATATAAATTATAAAATTAATTATTATATGTATTTCATTTATTATTTTATTTCAGCATATAAAATTAATTATATATATGTATTTTATATATATAGTGTTTATAAAATACAATAGAGCATTGAGGCGTAATTTATGTAATTTTAGTTTATTTTTAGTTAATTATTATAATTTATATAATTTCAGTTAATTATTATAATTTATATAATTTCAGTTTATTTTCAGTTAATTATTACTATAATTTATATAATTTCAGTGTATTTTTAGTTTATTAATGATTTTTTCTCTTATATCTTAATAGGGATAATTAAATGTCTCAAAGTTCGAAAAAGAAAGACCCGGCTTGGCGATATGGCCAAAGAGTTAATGAGAAAAAATACAAATGTTGTATGCATCTTTTGCAACAAGATTACAACGGGTGGAATTTATCGCTTTAAATACCATCTAATTGGTGGCGATAGAAACGTTACAAGTTGTCCCAAATGTCCACCGGATGTGAGGGAAGAAATAAAGAATTTTGTTGAGAAGAATTGTCACTTCCAACAAAACGGGGAAGAGATGGGTCAAGCCATGGATCATCGACTAAAGTCCTATTGATTGCTACTTCTCAAAGAAGCCGGGAGCAAAGGGAGCAAAAGACGGTGGAAAAGATATACAACAAGTTGCTAGAGACATTTTGAGGGAGCGTGCAGTTAGTGCTTTTGCACGATGGGTCTATGATGCTGGGCTCCCCTTCAATTGTGTCAACTATGACACTTTTGGAGACTTTATTGAGCTCGTTGGTCAATACGGACCTGGAATGAAGTGTCCTGAAATAAGAGGTCCTTATTTAAATAAGAAAGTGGAGGAGACAAACAAAATTGTTGAGGAGCATAAAGTTGTGTGGAACAAGTATGGCTGCTCCATTATGATGGATAAGTGGACGGCAAGAACGGGAAAAATGATTATTAATGTGTTGGTGAATTCTCCCCGGGGAAGTTTGTTTCTTGAGTACATTGATGCTAGCGACTCATTCACCGATCACATCAAAATGTTCACCTTGTTTTAGAACACCATAGAAAAGATTGGTCCAAGCAAAGTTGTTCAAGTGGTCACTGATAATGCAAGTGAAAACAAGAAAGCGGGTGTCATGATTGAAGGAGCGTCAAGAATGTCTATTGGACTCCATGCGTGGCTCATTGTATCAACTTGATGTTCGGGGACATTTTCAAGGAAAGACCCTTTTCTACAGTTTTTAGCCAGGGTGTTAGAGTATATTCTTATATTTCTCAGCGACCCTTGTTATTGAATTTGATGAGAAAATTCACCAATCAAAAAAATTTGGTGAAATCGGCCAAGACAAGGTTCGCCACTGCTTTCTTGACTTTGCGTAGTCTCCACTGTCAACAAGAGAAATTGCAAAAGATGGTCACTTCAGAGAATTGCACCAGGAGTAAATTTGCAAAGGAAAGTGCGGGGAAAGAGGTTGCACGCATTATTCTTTCTTTTTCTTTTTGGAATAATGTCCGTTATGTCTTATAATTGGTGGCCCATTGGTTAGAGTACTCCGTTTGGTGGATGGGGAGGCAAAACCATCAATGGGCTACATCTATGAAGCTATGGATAAGGCCAAGGAGACTATTCAAGCATCATTCAAAGGTCTTTCATATCATTGATGCAAGATGGAACGCGCAACTTCATAGACCTTTGCATGCGGCTGGACTTATTCTAAACCCATCACTCTTTTATGAGCAGCAAGAGAAGAATTCATTGGCTAAAGAACCGTGGACAAGATTCCATCAGGTTGTTATCAAGTTGAACCTAGATGAAGATTTGCAAGAGAAGATAGTAGATCAGCTTGCTACGTACAAGACAGCTGAAGGACTTTTTGCTCTTCGACTTGCTATTAAACAAAGAACGAAGAAGTCGCCATGTGACCAAGTATTTCTATATTTTATTACTCTAACTTCGATGTATTTTTTATACTTATTAACTCTTGAATATTTTTTTTGACTTCTATAGTTGAATGGTGGGACACATATGGTGCAGAGACTCCGGAGTTACAGACTTTCGCCATCAAAGTTCTAAGCTTAACTTGTAGCTCATCCGGATGTGAAAGGAACTGGAGTGTTTTTGAACACGTGAGAAATAAAAAGAATTATTTTGTGTTTTGAGATAAAGTAAATTATATCTCAATTGTCCAAACTCCTACTAATTAGTTGACACATCATTTTTGCAGATTCATACAAAGAAAAGGAATCGACTAACCATGAAGCGCCTCCATAATCTAGTGTCGGCGTCGCTACAACCACCACAATATAATTGATCCAGTTCTTTTGGACAATATTGATGACGCTAATGAGTGGCTAACCCGAGTCCCCGAAAATTGTGAAGATGAAGAAGTATTTGAAGGCGACCCCGATTTAACTTGGGGTGATGTTGTGGTTGCTAGTGGAGTTGGGGAGGATCCTTATAGTTTAAGGAGTTGTACTCCAAGTTAAAGTTCTATTAGGAAGGGAAAAAGTGTGGTTACTACAAGTCGATCCATTGATGAAGATGAGAATGATTATGAAGAGAAGGGGGAAGAAGAAGATGACGAGCAATATAAAGATAACCGAGGAATTCAAGATTTTGACAATCTTGAAGGAGAAGCAGACATAGAAGAATAAGATGTTGATTGACTTCTAGTAATTTAGTAGCTTTGATTTCGCTTGTCTTATGGTTTATGAATGGTTTGTAGATGATTTGGTGGTACCTAGTACCTACTTTTAAGTATTTAAATTGATTTTTTTGATTATTTATAATTTTACATTATGTTTTTTAAAAATTGCGCTTCACTTCAAAAAAGCGTGCGCTTCTTTGCGCTTTGCGCTTTGAAGTGAGGCGAGCCCTTGTTGCTTTTTTGCGCTTTGCGCTCTCCAAAACACTGCTTGAACACTAATGAGCCATTTGTGTTAGCATCTCAGTCTGAACAAGTCGTCTACTTAGAAGACACGGTTGATAAAGATTGGCTTGTCCTTGTAAAGACGAATCCTCGTGACCTTTTCAATATGCCTGAAGTTGATGATAATTTTGTAGAAGTTGAAGATGAAGCGTTACTGAATGAAGAAGCTTATCAACAAGAGGAAGTTGAATTGAATATTTTGCAAACCAATGACCAGGAAAATAATATCGATGTGACTTTACATAGGGACGATGCTGAACCACAAAGCATTGATGCAAGTATACAAGCTCAGATAAGTATGTATGAAGAGGAATTATGATTTCATTGATGACAATCATATAGATGTATCTGATGATGAAGAAAGCGAAGAAGATTTACTTGGTGATGGAGAAGACAATGATGATGCTTTTGAAGATTGAGAAACAAAGATGGATGTAGTTAAATGTCTCATTTTGTTTTGAAAAGTTCTCTGTATCTTAGTCGTTATTAAATAGACAATGAAACTAATCATGATGATTGTAATTTTAATTTCATAACTAGTTATCTATTAAACATTCGTGAATTGAATTGTTACCTGCCTTCTATGCGCACTAAGCATAATTTTAATTTTTCATGTATAATGATAAAATTTTACCCCTAATTGTGCCTTTGTTCTTTACTAATTTTTCTATATCATGCAGGAGATTCAACATGACAGGAATTGGACGAGGGAAAGGTCGAGGTGGAACTGGCCGTGGAAGTGGCCATTTTTAAGGACGTAGCAATTCTAGAGCAACGTCTCAGCCACAATTGCAGCTAAGGGGAAATACTAGAGCATCCCTAGAGACAGGAGAATCAAATAATCCTTGTCAAGAACCTATAGAGACAGGACAAATATCAAGCAACCCGAGACCTTCTGTAGAGACAGTTTCATCAAGAAATCTGAACAGAAGTACGTATGCTTCTCCAGAAGCTGAAATTGTTAGTGCAGGTTGGTTTTTTTATTTTTCCCTGTAATGTAACTACACACACACAAATGAATACCAAGATGGTAACAGAAGAGTACAAAACTGCTGGGAATATCCATGCCTTCAACAAGCTCAGTTTTTTTGCAAGAATGACATCAGGATCTCCTTGAACATCATATGACTTCCACCAAGAATCTACTAAATTAGAGAAATCCTTGGGTTCAAACCACATCTTCTCAAACTTGAAGTATCCTTTTCCTTTATCCAAATTACCACATTCCAGTAAAATGGGGCAAATCAAGATGTAGTTCTAGGTAGGAATCTTTGTTTGATAGCCCTGAAATGTTCATCCCATCCCTCTGATATTAGAAACCTATCTATCTTAGATGCAGTTTGCTCATTAAAACCTCTGAACCAAGTACACGAGCCACCATGTAAAAGATTTCTTAAATTGACTGGTACAAGTATCCATACTTTGCTTTCTCAGCATATTTTTTTTTCTTTTGCAGTTTCTTCCAGGAACAAAAAGAGAGGAAGATTAAAATATAAATCTAAAACTGTAGATATTAAAACTATGGCTGGCAAAAAAATCAAATTACTATTCCAGATGACATTGATAGAGCAGTAGGTGCTGAGGCAAGAGATATTGTTAATTACTGTGATTTGATTATGATGAGCACTATCTCATTCCGGGATGGGAATTGGCAAAAGATTATTTTTAAATATGAAGAAACAATGTGGTTAAAGGTTAAGATAACAAGCTATTTGCAATATTGTATTGGCTTCAAATTACATGGATTATTATTGTAGTTAAAATCAATATAATGTTATATTTATATATGTTCAGGATAAGTTCGAAGTTCTTGGCAGTGCGAGAATATGTATTGCAAGCCTTTGTCATCAGTACTATGCAAAGGCTTTTTAGAGCATGGAAAGCTCGATTGAGCATTCATACTCTCGCCACATTGCTGCTGGAAATATATTATCTCATCGACCTGAAGATGTTGAGCTCGAGGACTGAAAATACCTAGTAGAGTATTTTGGAAGTTTTGAATTTAAGGTAACTTAATAATAGTGTCTGGTTCACTACTCCTTGAACAATGGTTTCATAATCTATTGACTTAGTGCAGGTTGTAAGTGAGAGAAATGAAAAGAATAGGGAAAACAGATAACTAAGCATGCTTGTGGTACAAGGTCTTTTGCAAAAGTAGAGAAATCGATAGTGAAAATATATTTATTATCATGCTATCATATATACCTCTTATTATCTGTATATTCATTTCTTTGATTATTTATGTTTTTCTTATTGAAATATATTGTAGAAAAATCCTGCCACCGGAGAAAAAAGAAACACCAGATCGAGTTTGGGAGATCTAACATACACGTAAAAATGATAATGGAGAAATTGTGTGGGTGGATCCACAATCCCAACAAATTCATGTAATATTCTTAAATCACTACATTCTTATCTTTTTATATTTTTTTTACTGTAAATGACTACACTTAATTGCACGGCCAGCTACAGGAACTAGTGGTTCAGAACCAATTTGAAGAGAACGAGCATCCCATGACTAGAGATGAGATTTTATCCTCCGTTCCCGATGAGGGAACATGCTATATTCGTGGTAAAGGGTACAGAAAGAAGCCTCCAAAAAAAGAATCACATTCAAGCAGCAAATTTAGAGGCTAGTGTGTCTTCTGCTATGTCAAATGTGCGTCAATAAATGCAAGCAGAAATGTAAGCTGAGATGAGTCAAAAGTTGCAAGAAGAACGTGAACAAATGGCGGCTGAATTAAAAAGAAACATGGAACAAGAGTTGCAAAGAAAGTTGGGAAAGAAACTTGAGCACGTGAATGTGGAAGAAGACAACCGGATTAGTGTAGAAGTAGCCAAGAGGATTCAAGAACAACTGGCTGCTATTATGACTGGAATGCAACAGGTGATCCACTCTTAATATTTTTGTACTCTTCCTTCCTTCTTGACTATTCTTCTTCTTTTTTTTCTTGAATTTTGGTTCCTTCTTGGCAATTCTTCTCTTCATATCTTTTATGAGGCACATAATGTGTTTGATAAAATACCTTTTTTTTTATCAGGCACATAACATATTTGATAAAATACCTGCGAAAGATATTTTTATGATATTCTGATGTATAATGTGAATTTACAAGATTATGTTAAAGCAATTGCAACAGGTATTTGGGGTTAATGTATAACTCAGTTTGTTGGCTATCAATCCAAATATGTATTTGAAGTTCCAATGGTTGAGTGTCTGGGGCGTATTATCTCCGCCCAAGGTGTTTCTATTGACCGAAAAAAATAGATGTCATCCAGTAGTGGCCTATCCCTACTACTGTCAAGCAACTAATAGGATTTCTAGGTTTGGCTGGTACTACATGAATTTTATTAGAGGGTATGGCCTCATTAACAGACCACCAACAGAGTTACTAAAAAGAAAATTTTTGTGTAGTTTGATTCTGCAGCCTAGACATTCTATGTGCTAAACTTGACTCTAACTACTGGACATATGCTAGCCTTGCCCTACTACTCTTCCTTGCCCTACTACTCTTTACCCTTTATAGTAGAACTTTATGTTAGTAGTACTGTTATTGAGGATATCCTCGTACAAGCTGATCATCATAAAGCTTTATTAGCAAATGTTAGGAACCTAGGTATGCTACCGTATATGTGTATGAAAGGAGTTATTTAATTTGGTTTTATTATGACTTATGACCAAATGGTATTTTACATACTAAATCAATATTTCACATAATGTGTTTTTGCCAGGATTAGTCTCCGGAGGTGCCTTTCTTTTGGATTAAATAGACGATCTAAAGTTCATGTATTAGCTAAGTTTTGTAGCTGAAATTTTCCTACAGTTGTGTATTTGTTCACGTTATCATATTTTTCTATTGTATCTCTAATTTTTAAGTAATCTAATTTTGCTTCAATCCTCACACAATTTCGGTGTATTTGGTTTTTCACCTTGTAAATGTACTGGCAATGATTTTGCTGGTAAAATGAAGCTTGGTTGTTGTCTTAGAAATAAATTACCAATGCTTTGCGGAAGGATTTTCTATTTATTATGAGGCTCTTGAGCTTAAGTCGCTTCTTCGGTCTAATGTTCTTATTTGTATCTTTTTTCACCTTGATGTTATCTTCAAGCTCTAACAATGTGATCTTGTATTTTTTCCTTTAATAATTGGGACAACGTCCTTAAACAGTGGTGACGATGAAAGAGGAGCTTGAAGCTAAGACACTCAATATTTTGCTTTTTGGTTATATGTACATCTGTACAATGACAATGATATATTACAGTGTATATACGGAGGAGCTTGAAGCTAAGGCAATTAATATTTTTTTTGGTTATATGTATATGCGTACAATGACAATGAAGTATTGAATAGTATATATATAACTGAACTTTTAGTAATGGAAGTATTTAGTATTTGGTTTAGGGAACTCTTTTGGGGTTTGTTAAATACCATTGGATGATCCTCAACTTATATATTAATATTAATATATATATTTCAGTTGCTAGAGTAATATTAATATTAATAATAGAGTAAACTCTAGTATTCAGTTTCTACTAGAGTAATATTAATGGCGAGTTTTAGTTGCCACTAAAAATTACTATTCAGTAGCGGTATTAGAGTTGCCATTGATGACTAATTATTTTTGTGGCAACTAAGTCGCCATTAAATGTTACTCTTCAATAGCGCTATTGGAGCTGCCACTTATAATTCATTGTTTTTACCGCGACAATGTCGCCACTAAATGTTACTTTTTATTAGAGTCTTCGGTAAAATCAGCTTCGTGGAACTCCTCCTTTTGGCGAGTACGTTTAGTTTTTGTATCGACAATATCGTCAGAAAATGTTACATTCTGTGGCGACCGCTTGTTGTCGCCCCTAGTAACATTCAGTAATGGAAGTACTTGCAGCAATTCGATAGTCGCTGCTGTGAACATTTAGTGGCGACAATTCGAAAGATTGATTTCTTGTAGTGTTTAAAGGTGCGATTAGGGATAACGAAACTTTGGTGCGATCCGAGTGAGCCGTAATTAATACCAGCTAGCGTAATTCGGGAGGATATGTCTAGTAAATTACAGTAGTTACTCGGGAGAGAATTACAACACTAAGAGTGCTCATGATTGGAAGAGAATACTTGGGTGAAATTATAGAAGACGTAGCGGGAAGGATTTCGACAATTGGAAAAATCATAATTCTAGACCTCCTTAATCTTTTCTCCTACCCGTAGTATCGTTAGTTGTTAATCGACTACTTTAATTATTTAGTTAATTAGATATAAAAATCTTAATATTTATGACTTAGAAATTGTTTGAGCTTATCTTCTTAGTGATAGTCAACAACTGTAGCTAAGCCTTAGTTCTATGCGGAATTCGTCTTTGAACTTGTAAACCAGATTATATTTGCAGCGATCATTTAGTCCTTTTTACAATACATAGTTGGGCGTGATCATTTATCCACCCTTCCATGGAGATAAAAAATATATAATTTCAGAATAACTAATCCCGAAATTAGTTATACCATAATTTTATTCCAACCAAATGTGAAAGGTAAGATGCCAAAATATGCCATTGTACATAACGAGATGGCATATCCATATCACTCGCTAATAGTTGGGCCTACTGGTGCTATTGCCTATTTATGCCACTATTATTAACGGAAACTCAGCCGGTATTAAAAACTAAAAATTTGAATTTTTTTATTACTAATTTTGATACGTGTCAACTATCTAGACCACCACATAACTTGACCCCACTTCCCACTCTAACCTTAGTTACCCAACTAGTCCAATCCCATATTTTTTGTTACCCGAAATTAATTCCCCCAAAAGTTTTTAAATTTTATTTATATAATTTTATCATAATGTATTACTCTAGGATAATTGATTAATTTTATGAACTTTTGCCAAAATAATATTTAGTGTACTGTATTAATTTTAGATTTAATTGTAGTTGCTATACTTCAATTGAATTAATATCAGGTAATAAAAAAATGGGATAGGGTGCGTTGGGTAACGGGGGTTAGAGTGGGAAGTGGGGTCAAGTTATGTGGAGGTCTACGTAGCTGACACGTATTAAAATTAGTAATAAAAAATCAAAATTTACTTTTTAATACCGGGTGAGTTTTCCGTTAATAATAGTGGCATAGATAAACTAATAGTGTAACGACAATGACACTAATAGGCCCAACTATTAACGATTGGCATATATATGTCATTTAATTAAGTACAATGACATATTTAGGCCTTTTCCTTATGTGATATAAACTCACTCGGACTTAATTATCTCTTATCCCCGTACTAAATGAATCCTAGTAATCATATTGATTCTTCCCGATAAGTAGGGACAAGGAATGGATGCAACTTTATCTCCGATGAACAAAAATAAAAACAAGAACCAACATGCAACATATAATCAAACAACACTAAAAAAACTACAAAACTGAAAACATATAGCTTAGAGATCACTTTTTCATTTTGTCATCTCTTAGTATCCTTGGCAATGGCATATATTTGATGGCTCAACTAGATGTCCAATTGAGGATATAACTTCACATACCCAAGCCTTAAATTGGAGAATAATTTTAAAAAATCAGCACATCGCACATATTTATGAATTAAAAATATACACAATAAATTGAAGAAAGGGAAAGTTGTTACCAGGAATGCATTTGAGAAACCAAAGAGAGCATAACCATTAACAACCTTGTCATCTTAAAATTCCATGTGCTTCTCGTATTGTTTGCTACAAGTCTTTCTGCTGGGTTTTCGATGTTCATGCAAAGCTTTGGAAAATTTTATTTTCTATCTCATACAATTAATATTAGTTGTATGAAGTAACTTTTTTATCTCATAATTTTGTGGACCCAGATTTCTGTGAACCTAGAAGTATAAGATTAGGGTCCACAAATTTGTGAGACAAAAAAAAAGCCTCATATAACTACTGTCAGTTGTATGAGATATAAAATAAAACTTCTCCAAAGCTTTCATGGACTCGTGAATACTTTTGAAAAGACTGGGATTGCAGCCGACATGAATTGAACTAGCGATCTTCTACCTAATCTGAACCCCTTTGACCACTAAGACAAGCTTTTGGCTTATTTTTCTTTTTTCTTTTTGTGTTCGTAGAAAGGAGAGGTGATTGACATCTCCCCTGACAGGGACATGAACAACTTTTGGGCTTTAACTGTTACCAGACACATCCGCTTAAGGCTACCCACTTCGGTGGATCTTACCCAAATTTTTTAAGACAAAATTTTAGGTAATGAAGACTGGATAGAATTATTCCCAATAATTTCCATAATCCAGCTATCCAAAATACACTCAGACCATAACCCCTTACTTATTAAATTAATTCCTAAAAATAGGATACACCATAATGCACCATTTAGATTAGAAACATTCTGGTGCAATCATCTAGAATTTCAAGCTTTTGTTGAAAATAATTGGCTAAGGACTGACTATTTGAAAGACAGTAAAAATTCTATACACAAAATCAGCCTTGGAAGAATCGTACTTTTGGCAACATAATGGAAAAAAAAAATACTGGCTAGACTTCAAGGGATCCAAAATTTCACCAATTAAACCACTAGTATTTTTCTTCAACAATTAGAAAAAGACTTAAATAGGGAGTATAATGATTTCCTTAAAATCAAAGATGACTATTGGAAATTAAGATCTAGGATTTCATGGTTAAGTGAAGGTGACACAAACACTAGGTTTTTCCATATCACTGCTACCAATAGAAAAAGAAGAAACAAGATTAATTTCTTTAAAGACGACAATGGTAACTTGATCAATGATCATGACTAAACTATGTCTCATGTCCTCAACTACTTTACAAATTTCTTCACAACTGCTCACTCCTCTAATAAGTGGAATAAGGGTAATTTCTACAAGATAGACCTTATATCTTTAGATGCACCCTACTAGATATTGAAATCAAACGGGCTATATACTCTTTCAAACCTTTTAAGGCCTCGGGACCGGACAACTTACACCCATTCTTCTTTCAAAAATATTGAAAAATCATAGGGTACTCGGTAACAAATCTTTGTCACAATATTTTCAATACACAAGTAGTCCCAAAAGAGATCAACAGGACCTACCTATGCCTTATAGCAAAAATTTCTAATGTTAATAATGTTAAAATTTTTCGACTAATTGGTTTTTGTAACACCATCTACAAAATTATTACAAAAATACTTTCTAATAGACTAAAGCCTTTTATGGATCTCTTAATAAGCCCCTTCCAAGCTAGCTTGATAAAGAACAGAAGAGCTGCTGATAATACAATCATCATTCAGGAAATAGTTTCAAAATTTAATAAAATGAATGGGAAACAAGGCCAAATGATTCTGCAAATTGAAGTAGAAAAAACCTTTAATCGTTTGGAATGGTCATTTGTTCACTACACTTTGAAATTTATTAGTTTCCCTCCTAAGTTCTGTAAGCTTCTACTTAATTGTATCTCAACAAGTAGCATAGCTATCTAATAAATGGTTATGTCACAAGATTCTTTGAGCCTAGTCATGGCATTGGCAAGGTGACCCCATTTCACCTTATATTTTCATCCTATGCCTAGAAATGCTAACTAAATATATCAACCGCCAAGTTGACACTAAAAATTGGGATCCAATTACCTTAAAAAAAAACAACCCAAGCGTTTCACACCTTTTTTTAGCAGACGATCTCACTCTAATGGTAAAGGATAATAATAAGTCTTGCCATGCTATTAAAAATGGCCTACACCTTTTCTGTAATCTCTCCGGGCAATGTATTAATAACACCAAATCAAGAATTCTCTTTTCTAAAAATTGCACTCCTCCCCTTATCAAATCCTTCTAATACATTAGGTATAAAGAGTTTTATAATTTTGGTACCTACTTAGGTTTTTCAATTCTCTGCAGTTGTCCAAGACCTAGGGATTTTCAATTCATTAATTATAAAATAAGGTCCAAGTTAGCTTAGTGGAAATTAATATTCTTTAACATGGCGAGTAGAACTACCCTAGCTAACTCATGCCTTAACTTTATTCCCAACCACTATATGCAGTATACCCTTCTACCAAAAATATCCTCAATAAGATTGAAAAAATTCAGAGGGACTTTATATGGGGTAACCCTATTGGAAAAAGAAAAAATTACCTTATTAGTTGGTCCACTATGTGTCAACCTAATAATAATGGTGGCTTAGGCATTCACTCGGCCAAATCAAAGAATTTATGTACATTAGCATCTCTTGCATGGAGACTCCTAACCAATACTATAACCCCTTGGGCCCGATTAATCACACCCACCTACTGTCTATACAAAAATTGTAATAGACAGTAGAAGGAAAGTAACGGGTCCTTTATCGATAACTGACCTTTCTATTAAAATAAGATATTTTTGGGATAAAAATGGTGATGTTTTGATAAGTTAAGCATAGACCTTCCTACCAATATCAAAGATAATTTATTTAATACTAACATTCGCAAGAGAGGTCCTAACAAAGATATTCCCATATGGTTCTTAACTACAAATGTTTTTTCACCTCTAAATCGTGTTATGCCTTAATAGAACCTCCTTTACCCAATGAACTCAATTTTTCCTGGGTCTAGAACCTTAATTTTCCTAATAAAATTAAATTCTTCGTATGGCAATGCCTCCATAATAGACTTCTATGTCGAAAATACCTCTCACAAATTAGCATGAATATTGACTCTTTGTGCCCTATTTGTAAGTCCCACAAAAAAGAGACTATAAGCCATACTTTTCTACACTGTCAGGCGGTTAAATACTTTTGGGAAAAGCTTGGGTGGGTTAATTTGGATAATAATTCTAATAAGCATTGGCTTCTTCAAATAAGAAGCTTAGATGTCAACCTCTCCCATAGCCTTCTAAACTAGAATTTCTTTTTTCTGTTTGCCATTTGGCAAATTTGGATCAATAGAAATAATAACAATCATAATAACATGGACTTTCCTATCAACATTAATCATATCATCCAAAATGCAGAAATAAAGGCACTCATGGACAGGTTAAAAATAACACGAGAATAGAGCATATTCCCGCTAGAGATAGAGACGGACTCCATGAAGGTCATTCATTCAATTCATGAAGGAAATAGGCTATTTAATAACAATATTGACAAAATGCAGGTTATTCATGCACCAATAGAAGGTGACTCTCCATCACATCTTCAGGCAAGGGAATAGGATTTCACATCAAATGGAAAAGAAGGCAAGGCAGAAAAGAAACTAAATTTTTGTATTACCACCATGTTATGTAAACCTTCCAATAGAAAGTGAGAAAAATAAACTCTTTGTTTGTATTAAGACTTTATCTTATGAAGGTTGTAATATCCTAGCAAGCTTAGGAAATCAAAGTGTCCTTAAGGACACAAACTATAAAGGCTATGTACAGAACAACTAGTTTTTAATATATATATATTCCTATTTGCTCAAAAATTTTTTTACACTGTCAACAATCAGTATAATAGAATGCATAAACAGGACCAAACTTAACCCTGTCTTCATAATTTATTTTTTTGGGGAAAGCATTCTGTCTAGAAGCTTGTCTTTTGTATATCTTCTAAAGCAATTGTAGAATCTTTTAAAAAATGCTTTAGCATTATCACTATTTTTTGAATCATTCACTTTCTGACTGGTGGGTTTAGCTGTGACGATCCGATAGGTTGTCGGTACTAGACCCCTTTTTCTGTTACTAGACCTCCCGTAACTTCATTTAATGCTATATGACTTGTATGCGTGGTACACATCATTTGTTCGAAAAGCTTATATGTGAAATTTAAAAAAAATTATGTTTTTTGGCTTTAAAAATGACTAGAGGTGACCACGATCAATAGTTTTGGTAAACAATCTCAAATCGTTAGTTTGTCGATTTTAGTATATTCGTATGCTATTTTTTGACATATACACATGTTTGGTTTGAGTCCCGAGTTAATTGAGGTCATTCCGGTGCATTATGTGAAAAATTAGAAAATTTGAGTTTTAACTTGAAATTCTTGAATTTTGATGATCGATTCTTAATATTTGATGTTTGATGATTTGAATTAGCGAGTGAATTTATATAATGTTATACACTTATGTGGATGTTCATGTTGGAGCCCGAGTGGCTTGGTGAGTTTTGGATGTGTTTTTGTTGGTTTTGGATAGAGTGTGCTTCTGTTGGTTTTCAAGGCATGCAAGTCTTGCAATTGCGATGGCCTGTTCGCAATTGCGAGTCCCGCTTTTGCGAAGTCTAGCTCACAAATGTGATATATGTGGAGGAGACAATGATCTTCACTTTTTCGAAGAGTGTATCACAAGTGTGAGCTGGAGTGTATTGCTTTTGCGATGGCACTGTTGCAAATGCGAGTGGGGAATGGGCTGGGCAACCTTTGCAAATACGATGGTAGTGTACCTTTTACTATCGGTGGGATCTTCGCAAATGCGAGGTATATGTCGCAAATACGATAGCTGAAGGCTCAAAGATTGTTCGCTTTTGCAAACAGTTGTTCACTTTTGTGACATCACAGTGTTCACAAATGAGTTATTTCCAACTGGGTAAATTGTTGAAATTTCGGGACTTAGCTTATTTTACACCATTATTAAACCCCAGACGCTATAGAGGCGATTTTGAGATAAGTTTCTTCTCAGCCCATAGGTAAGTAACTTTAACTTATTTTCAATCAATTTCAATTATTTTTTCATGAATTTTAGCATCAAATCTATGAAATTCAAGGTAGAACATAAGTGTTTTCAGTAGAATTCTGGGATTTTAAACAATTGAGATTTAAACCTCGAATTAAGGTCGAATATCGAAACAAATCACATATATGGCTTGGAGGTGAATGTGTAATTGAGATTTTATCCTATCTCGAATTTCAACCACGTGGGCCCAGGTTGACGTGTTGTTGACCTTTTCAATTGTGTTGAAGATTGAACCTTTTGTATTCGTGGATAGTTTCTAAAGACTGATTTGAATTGTTTGAACTATATTTGACTAGATTCGATTGATTTGGAGACTTCTTCTAAAGAAAAACCCATGGTTGATTGTTGTTTGTGTTTCGGGAAGAGGTAAGTATCTTAGTTAACCTTGATTTAAGAGAAAGTAAATAAATCGAGTCTATTTGCTACATGAATTATGTGTTGGGGTGGCATACATGTGAGATGGAGAGTGTATATGCGTTGACCATTGGATAAGCATGCAGGTGGAATTTACCTTAATTGTACTATATTATTTCGTGCATTATGTTTTCCATGCCTTAGATAGATTGTAAATTCTTTGATTACTCGCTTTAAAGTTACTTCTTATGTTGATATTATTGTGATTCGGGGGCTGAGAACGTGAAATTTTTGAGTGGTTATTGGCACTAATTGTTAAATGATTTTCATATGATAAGTTGTGTTCACATACCAGTGTCAAAATTTATTTGCTTTCCACCTTGTTTGGTATTATGTTATTGTGATTGCTTGGTGAGGAAGAGAGAAAAGTGCGAAGGGTGTTGCCATGCATTATCTGCATACTTATATCATTGTTTGAGTGAACTTGAGGATAAAGAACGAGGGGTGACATCGTGTATATAATTTATTTATAATAATAATAATAATAATAATAATAATAATAATAATAATAATAATAATAATAATCATCACCATCATCATCATCGTCATCGTCATCGTCATCATCATTGTCATCGTCGTCGTAATCATCATCGTCATCATCATCATCGTCATCGTAATCATAGTCAACATCATCGTCATCATCGTCGTCAACGTTATTGTCAACATCATCATCGTCGTCGTCATCATCATCATCATCATCGTCATCCGAGGATGAGATTAATATCACGAAGGTCAATGTTGTGCACTTGCTTCTAGGGGTGTTCATAAAAACCCAAAAAATCGAACCAAATCGAAAACCAAACCGAACCAAATCAAACCAAAATAATGATACTTTTTGATTTGGTTGGTTTTGATTTTGAATTTTAAAAAATGACCAAATTTGGTTTGGTTTTGGTTTTAATGAAAAATAATTGAAAAAATCGAACCAACCGACTATAGGAGTAGCTATTTCTAATTTATTATTACACCTACATATATGTATATTTTTATACAAAGTTTCAAAATTTTATGGTGAATGTTAATCATTTTCACTTTTAGTGTAGTTCTTTACCGTTATATTCTAGTTTGATGGGTAGTTCTCTTTTGTTAAGTGTAAGAATCCATTTCATGTGAAAAGAATAAGTTTTTAATTGAGTACTTATATTATTCATCACTATTTGATTCGATTATCATCAATATATTTTAGTGAATAATAGATTTTTAAAGGGCAATTGCTTTAATGGTGTTACGTTAAACAATATGGTCGCTTGAATATGTGTTTGGTAGTGTATGTCTTATTTTAAGAAAAAAATGATACATAACCGAAAAAACCAAAAAGTCGACAAAACCCAACATAGATCGAATCAAGAAAAACCAACTATTGTTATCTAATCAAGGACACGAAACCTCCAATTTATCAGATTCTCTCTCGCGTGAACAGTGATCTATTACTGTAGCATGCGTGAACAGTGAATTTCAGTCACTATTCATATCGGAATCCGGTGGCAGATTATTACTTTTTTGGCGTCAAGACAATCTCCATCTTGAGGTGAACACATTCCTTTTATTGTTTTAACAAAATCTTACGCCAAACGCAACAGATCTTAAATCTTGCGATTCTTTTGCTTAATCAATTTCAGATTCAGTTTTTGAATCTTTGGTTTGCTTATTAAGTTGATTGGATTCGATCATACGAATCCTCCAGCTCGTTTGTTTTCTTGGTGAATTATGCAGTCCAAAACGATGTGAACTCGATTGAACAGTTCACGCGACTGTTGGCAGCCATGTCTGCACAGATCTCTCCCTTGCCTTTGGCTGTAGGAGAGATTATTAAAAATCCAGTAACAACAACTTCGAAAGAATTTGTAAAGCCATCGTATGCGTCGATTAGTCAAGCTGGTCAGACTGTTCTGTCAAAAATTGAGCTTTGTGCAGTCAATTTCGAACATGAGCATCCTGTAATCCAATTCACAATGGAAGATGTTAACATTTTCACCAGAGAAGAAGGATTGCACCAAGCAGTTGTGATAAAATTTTCATATGGCAAACCCGATGCATCGGAAGTGCGACGAATTTTTTCATCGCAATTTGATGTTAAAGGTCATTGCAATGTTGGACAGTTGGAATATAAGCACCTACTAGTCAGGTTTGATATGTTCGACGATTATGCTCACTTCCTTGGAAAGTCGACAGGTTATCTTAAATCTAAAGGCGAAGAATATTTCTTCCGAACGTTTCCTTGGACTTTCGGATTTAATCCAAAGGAGGAGACGTCGATGGCAGTCGTATGGATCTCTATGCCAGGTCTGCCACCAAACTTATTTGCGAAAAAGTCTCTGCTGTAAATTGCGTCTGCTGTTGGAAAACCGATTGCTGTTGACAAGGCGACGCAAGATAGAACGAGGCCTAGCGCAGCAAGGGTCAAGGTTATAGTGAACCTTTTGGATAAACACCCAAATAAGGTCATGTTATAGTTCATAGATTCTACTTCCGGGAAATCAGTTGAGCTCCAGCAAATCATTGTTTACGACAACCTTCCTAGTTACTGCACCTTTTGCAAACACCAAGGACATGTGGAGAAGGTTTGTAGGATTAAAAATAAAAAACAACCTGGTACAGAAGAGGATAATCTGGCAAACTACTCGAATGGTATTGAGAATATCGACAAATTACAAGGGGATGCAAGGGATTTCTTAAATGGAAAAAGAGCTGTACAAAGAAAGGTCGCACACAATAATCCAATATTGAGTAAGGGCCAAGTTACTGGTTCTGAAGTTCAACAAGGAAATGTGGTGTGGAAATAGAAAGTTGATCCAAAGAAAATTCAATCTACCGGGATTGAAACTTCACAGTATGCTGAAGCAGTGAATACACACTCAAATGTACATCCAGCTAATGGAAAAGAGGCCATGAAACAGAAGGAGGATCAAGGTTTTACTGACTCTGATGTTCAACAAGTAATTGCTGTGGTGAAGCAGAATGTCAATCCAGATATAAGTCAATCTAATGTGATGGACATTACACAAAATGCAGAAGCAGTGAATACAAAAATCCAGTCAGTGTTGAACGAGAATTCTGGTATGTGTGATACAATTGTACTGCATGATACTGGGAAAGATGCTATGAAACAAAATGAAGGGCAAGGAGTAAAGGATTCCGCTTTTCAACATGATAATGCTGTGGTGAAGCAGAATGTCGATCAACCAGTGATTGACACTGCACAGAATGCTAAAGAAGGGAATTTTGATACTGTACAACAAAGGATATTGAACTCTACTGTTCCATTGAACTCTACTGTTCCATTGAACTCTACAGCCAAGACAATTGATGTCGTACTTGAAGAACAGAATGTGAATGAGAGTCGGTATGATTCAAAGGTACATCATGCTAATGGAAAAGAGGATATGAAACAGAATGAGGTTCAAGGTACTACTGACTCAGAGGTTCAACATGTAATTGCTGTGGTAAAGCAGAATGTCGATCCAAAAAAAAGTAATTCTAATGTGACTGGCATTACAAAGAATGCAGAAGCAGTGAATACGCAAAACGATTCAGAGAATTATGGTATGTGTGATACAAATGCACTGCATGATATTGCGAAAGATGCAATGAAACAGAATGAGGGTCAAGGAGTTCATGATTATGCTTGTCAACATGTTAAAGCTGTGGTGAAGCAGAATGTCGATCACTTTTCTGTGATTGACACTGCACAGAATGTCGAAGCAGAGAATGTTGATAATGTCCAGCAAAGGCTAATGAAATTTAGTGTTTCATCGACACCAAATGTGAATGCTGTAAATGATGTTCATTCTGATACAAATATACTAACTGGAAAAATACCTGCAGAGCAGAATGTTTTGGTTCCAATTGTTCCCATTGCAGCATCAGTTCATAATAGCACTAATGTCTCCATCAAACCTGGACAAAAACAGTATGCTGAAGATGCATATGACAATGTGGATGATGTTTCTCAACAGAATACAACACCGTCAGATAAGGACATTGAGCAGAATCCAATGCAACAACAAAACAGGTATACAAGTCAGCAGATATCAACAGAAGAAGAAGAAGCCAATACAGCATGTTTATCTTCAAAGATGGCTTCACTGAGTTCCAACAGAAATGATACAGCTCTTGCAATCTTCAGTAAAGCTGATGAAAAAGAAGTTGGAGGAGTCATTCAAAAGGTCCAAGGCTACACTCCCATTTCTATAACCAATATATATGATGAGGGAAGTAAACGACAATGGAGAATTCTTAAGTCTCAATGGAAAGAATAAACAGGAAATCCGATATAACATGAGAGATATGGTTATTAAATCAAAACTATGGGATCAATGTTATTCGGATGAAGACGAGAGCCTGGATGAAGGATCTACTGGTTGGTTATCTGATCGGGAAGGACAACAAGATGGTTGCAACAGCACAGGAGGGTACAGTGTGGCTACGATCAAGCCAAAAATTCAAACGATGTCTGCAAACACGACTGGGAATGGAAAACAGTCTTATACAGCGAGCAATTTGAACCATAACGCACCAATTTTCATTCCAAAAAATGACACAACACTAGGCACATCGAAGGTAACAACAATAGAGATCGACCAAAGGAAAATAACACAAAAAGCAATCCAATGTTCGGGAGAATCATCAGTTGCTGGATTAAAAACTGAATCTCCGAATTTTGGAAAAAATCAGAAGCTAGTTTTACACAACAGGCAGCCACAAATGAACTGTATCCTTACGGATAACAACACCTTGCTAATATCCTCAAACAAATTCCAGAACGATATGGAAGGAGAAGAAGAAATTTTAACGCAATGCCGAAAGAATGCAGCAAGAATGGGAGATTTGTCACCGACACACTGTAAAACAAGCAAAAGGAGTCATCAATGGGATAGAAGTTGGGACGGCAGGATGGCAGAAGACGCAAACAAAAGGAAGCTTCCAATGCGAATTGCAAAGCAAAGGCAGATTACTCAAAACACATTCAGAAAGCCCAATAAAAAAAAGAACAAAGCATGAAGAGTGAAGACCTTTTCAGTTCAATCACAGAGTTGGAGAAAGAACAGCACATTAGTTGCTTCCTCATTTTTCATTTCGATAACTTAATATCCTTATCTCTAATATCACCAAAGAGTTGTGTTATCAACTCTGTGGTGATAAAGTTATACTTCGGACATTCATGTTATTATGTTGTATTTTTAATTTTCTATTATTAATAAAAATCTAACTCTAGGCTTTGCCTAGTGTTTGCTTAAAAAAAAAAAAAAGAAAAACCAACTTAGTTGGTTTGATTTGGTTCTTATATTTGAAAAACTGACTTACTTGATTTGGTTTCTTTTTAGGGAAAAACCAATCCAAACCAAACCATGAACACCCTAGTTGCTTCATATTATTTTGTATATGAGGATGAAAGTAAAATCATGAAGGGTAATGCCGTGAACTTGTTTTTATATTATAAGGTGATGAGAGTAAAAGCATGAAGGGTGATGCCATTCATATTTGTTGATTTCATTGTTTTTACTTGATATCTAGGTTGTGATCTTGGCTTTATGGTTTCATTAATTACTTGTGAAAGAGGTTTACTCCATGATACCTTACTATATGTTTCCGATTCTTGCCCCTTATTATATGTCCCTAGCCCGTTGTACTTTTGATTCCTTACTTGTTATCTGTTACTATTGATATATAATTGCATATGTTTATAGTAGGTGTCTTGCCTTAGCCTCATCACTAGCTCATGGGAGTGAGCTCGACACTTACTAAGTACATTTGCGTTGTTAGGTCTATCACGACCCCGGTTGTTTGGGATATCGAGTTGTGGCTAGTTGGTATTAGAAAACTAGGTTGCCTAGGTCTAACGATCCATGAGAAATCTTAGTAGAGTCTTGAGGATCAATATGAAGACGTCTATGCTTATCTTCTGGAGGTTAAAGGCTTTAGGAAACTCCACTTTCTTTCTTTCTTTATCCTGCGACTTTATTCTCTCATTGAGTTTGAATCATTTTACCTTTATTCTCTCACATATGGTGAGGACATGTATGGCCTCCATAGTTGATCAGGAGCCGAGCCTTAGACTGCAACCACTACTAAGGATAGAGGATGGGGATGATGTAGATCCAAAGTTCAGCTTAGACCACACGCATGACCAGCTTAGATCCCAAAGGGGTTCATCGATATACCAATGCTTCAGGATGCCTTTGTACTAATGGTTGATCTTATGGAGAGTATGGCTCAGGCCGGTGTGTTTCCTGTGGTATCAGGTGTTTCTTAGGCCGGGGGAGGAGCCTAGACCCCCCTACTCACATTACAGAGCAAATGGTTCACGCGTATCAGACCCAACAATTCTACCAATTGGGGGAATTACTTGTTGCTACACAGCCCGAGGAGATACTTGCGATATCAGCCGAAGGGATGAAGAGGTTGGACAAAATCACCAAGTTTTTCCCCCTCACTTGAATTTATAATTTTTGAGGAACCTCGAGACTTCTTGGGCTGTTACTATGAGATATTGCACAAGATGGGTATAGTGGAGACCAACCGAGTTAATTTCATAAAGTTTCATATACATGTTTCTACCAAGAAGTGGTGGCAGGTGTATGTACAAGGCAGGACATCATACTCACTTCCTCTTACAAAGGAATAGTTCAAAATTGTTCTTTGAGAAGTTCATCCTCTTCACTCAGAGAGGAGTTTCACACTCAGTTTGAGCACCTTCACTAGGGTAGCATGGCTGTTACTTTATCCGAGACTAGATTTATGGATCTATCACACCATAAAACTATCTTGATACCTATTGAGAGGGAGACAATGTGGAGGTTTTAAATGGCCTTACGTATGATATCAGGTTACATATGTCCAGAGAGAACGGGGATGCTATTTCTTATACTCGGGTATTAGAAATCTTTAGGAGGATCGAGCGCATTAGAGCTAGGATACATATACGACCTCAGATAAGAGGGCCCCTTATTTTGGAGGATTCAATGATGCCTCATCTAGAGAAAGGAGTAATTTTGGTGGAGGCCATATTATCAGACTGGTTCAGTTAGCTCTACTGGTCACCCATGGTGCTTTAGCAGTAACAATACTTATGGATCTCGTCCCAAGTAGCTGGCATATAGTAAACCTTCGGCTTTGATCAGTGCACCTTCGATTCAGAGTTATAAGGGTGGTTATTCATGTTGACAAGGGAAATTCCAGGGTTAGTAGTCACGTCAGTCAAGGGCTTGTTATATTTATGGGGATCTGAGGCATGTGGCGAGGTTTTTCCCTAGGTCACAGAGTCACAACATGGTACTAGTGCCATGATTATGAAACCGATGGCTTCACCACCCGCACAACCAACTAGGGGCGTAGATCAGGTAGCCCGAGGTGGTGTTCAAACAGTTAGAGGTGGAGACCAGTTAGTGAGAGGCCATTTAAGAGGTAGATACCAGGTTGGTGGGGCTAAGACCTGTTGTTATGCATTTCCATCTAGACCTAAGGCGGAGTCATTTGGTGCACTTAGTATATGTATTATCTTAGTATGTCATAGAGATGCTTTCGTGTTGTTTGATACGGGTTCTACATATTCTTATGTGTCTTCATATTTTACTTCAAATTTGAGTATGTCTCATGATTCTCTTGATGTTCCTGTTTTCTTGTCTATGTAAGTTGGAGATTCTATAGTAGTTGATTGGTTGTATCGGTATTGTGGTGTTAATATTAATGGTTTTGATACTGTAGATGATCTTCTATTGTTGGATATGGAGGATTTTTAGGTTATTCTTGGTATGGATTGGTTGTCCCTATATCATGCTATATTTGATTGTCATGCCAAGACTGTCACATTAGCCATGCCGAGGTTTCTGATCGCTGTCAACTCCACACTACTAATAAATAGCAAGAGAAGGTCGCAATAGCATTTAGCCGATTTTAGGTCGGGATCAAATCCAAGAGAGCTAGAATTGGAATTGAGTATCAATCTAGTTTAGGATTGCGTATGTGCTCTTAATTACACTTCTCATCATTTTTGGGGTTTTCATTATAATTCTACTTTTATCAAACTACAAATGGTAAATTAAGCTAAGAGTTAAAATGCTACAAGTTGTTCAAATAGGTTTAAAAAGGCAGTAGGGAAGTGACTTCCGCCTAGGTGATTAATTGACGGGTACTTGAGTCTAAGGCATGTTTGACATATTTGGGAAATAGGATATAACTGTTGCACTAATTTACCCACTCTACACCTCTCGGTGGTTCAAGTGATTTTGACCAATTGACTTTCTCAAGACCAAGTGGGTATGCAAATTTATACAAACAACTAAGTTTCAAGTCAGGTATTACTCTCTCGAGGTTTAACCCTTTAATTGGGATTATCAATCTCTTGAGTACACCCCAATTCCTTGTTGGATCAATTTTGGAGACTTAGACTCTCTTCTCAAGAAGAACCCTCGTCAGCTAAACACAAACTAGTGTTTGCAACCACTAATTCAACAATTAACCATGAAATTTACCCAAATATCAAACACCCATAATCAATTTAGCCCTAAAATACAAGACCCAACAATTACCCACACTAGGATTGAGCCACAATCCTAGATGAAGGGTCTAACTACTCATATTCAAAGAAGAAAAACAAGAAATAGATGAAGATAAACTCATATTAATTAATTACTAAGCTAAATACAAAGATTTAATGATGAAAAGTAAGTAAAAATGCCCAAAGTGGCTAAGAAAAGTCGACCCACGAGCGCAACTAATGTATTACAATATCTGATACACTAAAATGGAAAAAGAATCTATTTATACTAAGCTTGAAAATCTGGACAAAAATGCGCCTGCGGGGTTAGTGCAGACCGCACAAAATGGACCGCGGTCCGCACTGAGGCTTTGGCCTTGAAAAACAACTCTATAAACTTGGGCTCTGCGGACCGCACAGAATGGACTAAATCCGCGGAGGCTTCTACTGTGGTCTGCACAGAATGGACTGCAGACAGCACAGGCTTCAGAACTCCATCGTGCATATTCTCTGATTCTTGGCTTTGCAGACCCCACATAATGGTAGTGCGGCAGCACTGCCTTCCGTGCGGACCACACAAAACCTAGTGCGTCCGCACTGCATTTAAGCCTGAAATTCCACCTCTCAAAATTTCTTAGTGCGGATGGCACAAAGTGGTGTGCAGCCGCACTAGGCCTGTTCTGCCTGAGCTTGCCATGTTTTTAGCACTTGTGCAAGTTTCACTCCTTTTGATCCGATCTTTGATATTTTGTCACTTTGCCGATCAAACCTACAATCAAACACATCTTGTGAGCCTTTTGGGACTATTTTGTATGAATATTTAATCAAAGCATAAGCAAGAAGGTGTATAAAATGCGTCAAAATCCCTAGTTATCAGTTTCCTAGATTAAAGTGCAAAAGGATCCTCGGTCGCTCCACTAGCAGGGTAGTTTCATATTTGAAATCTTGGTGCATGTTCAAGAAGGGGTGTTTGCCATATATCCATGATTCCAGTGCAAAAGTTCCTTTCATGGATACGGTGACCGATTTTGAGTAAATTTCATGAGGTGTTTCCTAAAGATTTTTCAGGTATGCCACTCGGTAGGGATATCTACTCTTGCATTAAATTGATTCTCGACACTCAAACCTTTTTGTATTCCACCCCTCCGTATGGCTCCAGCTAAGTTGAAAGAATTAAAGGGCAAGTTTCAAGATTTGCTTGACAAGGGATTCATTAGACCTAGTGTCTCATCTTGGGGTGCTCCGGTGATGTTTGTTAAGAAAAATGATGGATCGATGAGGATGTGCATAGATTATCGGCAGTCGAACCAGGTCACTATCTAGAACAAATATACATTGCTTAGGATTGATGATTTATTTGACCAACTTCAGGGTGCCAAAGTGTTCTCCAAGATTGATTTGAGGTCTGGCCACCATCAGGTGAAGATTAGGGCATTGGATGTCCTTAGGACAACTTTAGGACTCCATATGGTCACTACGAGTTCTTGGTAATGTCATTTGGCTTGCCTAATGATCCAAAATCCTTTGTGGACTTGATGAACTAAGTTTTCAAGCCTTATTTGAATTCCTTTGTGATTGTCTTCATTGATGAAATTCTGGTTTACTCTTGCAGTAAAAAAATCATGAGCAGCACCTACGGGTTGTACTTCAGGCTCTGAAAGATCATCATCTATACGCCAAATTTTTGAGGTGGAAATTCTTGTTAGACTCATTTTCGTTTTTGGGACATCTTGTATCTTCTGAGGGCATCAAGGTGGATCCTAAGATGATTGAGGTAGTTCAAAACTGGTCTATACGGCAAAAATCAAAGGGTCCAATTTTATGACCATTAAGGCACCTTGTAAAGACCGCCTCCAGAAGGGTAGAAGTTCAGATTGGGCTCGACCTTGAGGGTTCTTAGTGATTGACCTCGAGGTAGTGCAAATCAACGGCCATGATGGACTAACGGGAAGTTTGCAAGGCACATGACTAAGCTGACCAAGTGTTTAAGCTATTTCAAGCCTGTATCGTGGCATTAAATGGTTGTACCAACCATATATCTTTGTAATAAAGGCATTTGTATTATGTTGGAATTCCCTTTGGTGTATAAAGGGGACCTTTGTCATTTTGTAAAGCGGGACTCATAACATACAACATTCAATACAAGCATATTCTTAGCTATCTAACTTAAACATATTCTCTTGATTTGACTACTTATATTTATTGCCTACATTTATTGTGTTCTGTTAATTGTTCTTCATTTATTACTAATTATTGATCATAAAGAGCCTTCATCAAAGCTCTCAAAACGATTAGCCCTTCATCGGCTATCCATTGCTTAATATTGAGCTCGACCTCAAGACCCCATATAACCCGGCTCAAGGCCTCGATTCTCAGCCGCTCGGTTTTCTTTAACAGTCTATTTTCAGGTCCTTATCTCATTTCCTATTCTCATACTTAGCATCTAATGCCTAACAACTAGCATAAAAATAGATCACGTATTTTTAAAACAACAAAATCAAATCTAAAGTAATTATCATTTTCACGGTAAACAGTTTGACGCCCACCGTGGGGATAAAAATAATAGTGATTATTTTCTTGCTGGTTTATTACATAACGCATGTTATCTTTTACATTTCTTCTTGTCCAAGAATCTTTGATTTTAGGTAAAAATGTCTAACAGTGAATGCATATGAAAACAACGGTCTTGAAGACCATGGAGTGAACGGTGTAGCTGTTCAAGGTATTGGTGTACCACTATGAAACCTTGAGGGTGCACCAGAGCCAATCCCCGTGGATGTGATTTCACGCGATGCCCAACACGTCAATATAATCTCCCACACTAACAGGAGCGTACGTAAAGAAGACCAACAAGAATCTTAAAAAACCCCAGCTTGGGAGGAACACGAGGTTATCCTTCACATTATTTTTGAGATATAGTAGGCACAACAAATGGCAATTTCTCAACTGCGAAGCCACAAAAAAACCACAAGTACAACGACCTATAAAACGGCCCCTCAAACCGAATAGGTACCTGAAAGGTCGAGCAATAATAAGTCAGCATCCGACCCTACTATCTTAAATATTCTCAAAGACCTCACAAAGAGGATTGAGTCGGGCAAAAAGATGATAGAAGCAAACAACAAAAAGGTAGAGACATACAACTCGAGGGTCGTCCAGTTCCAGCGCTCACCCTCGATCTTGAAGGGTGTTGATTTAAAGAAATTCATTCAAAAGCCATACCCGTCAAATGCCGCTCCAAAGCCCATCTTGAAAAAGTTCAGAATGCCCAATCCTCCGAAGTACAACGGAACCTCGAACCACAATGAGCATGTCACTGCCTACACTTGTGTGGTGAAGGGCAACAACCTAAGGGACGACAAGATCGAATATGTCCTGCTAAAAATGTTTGGGGAAACACTCTCGAAAGGAGCCATGATGTGGTACCACAACCTAGCTCTGAATTTAATAGACTCATTTGCAATGCTGGCAGATTTTTTCATAAAGGCACATGCTGGCTCCATCAAGGTGGCTACAAGGAAATTTGATGTCTTCAAAATCAAGCAAAGAGAAAATGAGATGCTGGAGTTCGTATCCCGCTTTCAAATGGAGTGAATGGAATTACCACTAGTCTTCGATGACTGGGCAGTGCTGGCTTTCACCCAGGGCTTGAATGAACGAAGCTCGGTGGCTTCGAACCAGCTGAAGCAGAATTTGGTCGAGTATCTCGTAGTCACTTGGTCGGATGAGGATGATACCAGTCAAAGATCAGGGTTGAGGACGACCAACTGGAAGCCCCCACGGGCTCGGTATATCCAAGCAGACTCTTGGCAAAGGATCAAAAGCCAAATAAGGAAAAGTACAACCCGTACACTGAAGATTGAAGAAATGCCCCAAGGTGAAACATACCCTGGAAATATCGAATAACAGATTGAGGTCAGAATCCTCGAGGACTCGTACATAAAGTCGGATTTGATAGAGACACGGGCTAACAGAGGCACCCCGATTATCCGAGTATTACGTTAACGTTGATGTCTTGGATATTGTGTTAGCTATAAGTAAAATCAACGACATTAAGTGTCCAAGACACGTACAATCAGATCCATCACAGAGTAACCCTAATATGGTGTTCGAATTTCACGGCACACACCGTCATAGAACCGAAGATTGCAGATAACTCCGAGAAAAAGTAGCCCGATTACTCAGCAAAGGGCATCTCCAAGAGTTCTTTAGTGATCGAGCCAAAAATTAGTTCCAGGAAAGAGATAGAAAACTGAAACAAAAGAACCATAACTGCCACGACCCCAGTTCGGCCTCCATGAACTGTCGTGATGACACCTAGTCTCTCCGGCTAGGTAATCCTTACAAGTACGAAAAATAAATCGAAACTTACGGAAAATATAAATATAAAATCAAGAATGACAAAAGAGGAATGGCATATAGAATGCCGCTCGACATATACATCACAATATCTCAAAACTTCTACATCACTATCCCAAAACCCGAAAACTCATGGGAACACAAGCTGAAAGAAATATAGTAAATTCTCCAACTCCGGAATGTCTGCATCAACAACATGAGGGAAGGGCTAAAACTACAAGATAGAATAAAGATAGAGACTCTTCGGTCTGCGAACATGGAAGATGTTCCTCGAAGTCTCCAAAAGCTCTCATGTCTCAAAGATGGTAAGCCTGTATAGTGTACCTGGATCTGCACATGAAAAACATGCGCAGAAAGGGCATGAGTACACCACAACGGTACTCAGTAAATGCCAAGCCTTACCTCGGTCGGGTAGTGACAAGGAAGGTTAGGGCCCTACTGAGGTTAAACATAATATAAAGTTTCAACAGTATGGAATAGACAATATAAACAAGTACAACAAAGAAATAAGCTGAGTTATACAAGGCAACAACAAATTTACAATGAACAGAGTAAACATGGAAATAAGAACAGCTCAACACTGATAGTAACAACGACGATCTCCTAGGGTACCATCCTGTAGTCCCTTTCATCAACTATCCTTTGGATCTCCCGGGATAATGTCCCGTAGTCCAAATATAAATATGCGGGGATCAACCGAAATCCAAATCCCTATTCCTAAAAGTAAAAATCCGGTACTGAGGGAATCTAGAGGGTTCATTCTCGTAGTTCCATATAACTGTGCAGGCGGTCTACCGGGAATCTAACTCATAGTCCCATAGTAAATGTGCAGAGGGATCTACCAGGAATATAACCCTTAGTCCCAAATAAAACAGACAAGGGGGAGATACCGGAATCCCATATCCACAGTACCAATGTAAATACGCAGCAACCGCTAGAAGATATTCAGAACTTCAATTTCATATCAAGACAACAAGTAATTTCTAGCCTAACATGCTTCACGTAGTGCAATCAAGGCAATTTAAGCAAATAGGAAATTTAAGTCAACTAAACATGCTCTTCTAACTAACAATAGGTTAAGTTTGCAAACAAAATAAAGCGGGATAAGAAACATGCTAAGGAATACTTTAAGGAAAACCCCCCCAGATTTTTCAGCACGAGTACGCACTCGCCACCTCACGCACAAAGAAATTCAGTTACCAAATACACCAATACTAAGGGGAAGGTCCCCACACAAGGTTAGACAAGCTACTTACCTCGAATTGGCTCAAAATCAACTCAAAACCACACTTTTGCCACGAGTATCCGACTCCGAATGGGCCAAATCTATTCAATTCCATTTCATGATATAAATAATACTTCAAGAAGCTGATTCTATAATTAAATTCTAAGCTAATAGGCAAAATTAGGTAAAAAAACTAAAATGCCACCAGGCCCACATCTCGGATTCGGGTAAAATTTATATTTTTCAAATCCTCATATCATCACGTGTTTATCCATACCAAAGTTATTCAATTCCGATACCATTTGGTCCTTCAAATCATCATTTTACATTTTTGAAAGATTTCACAAATTTTCTTCCCAAATTCCATCCCAAATCACGAAAATGATGAATTTAATGATAGATGCGTGTACTCTAGCCAAATCTGAGTTAGAATCACTTATTCCGATGAATTTCTTGAAAAACCTTCAAAAAATCGCAAAAATCCGAGCTCTCTAGGTCAAAATATCAAATAAAATCCAAAACCTCATATTTATAGGCTAGCCCCCAGATTTCCGCCTTTGCAGACCTCACAAAAATGACCGTGGTCCGCACCAAACCAGTGCGGGACACAAAAACGACTGCGGCCGCACATGTTTTTGACTGCAGTGACAAGCTTTAATATTTTGGTCATAATGTTCGCTATAGATGTCTAAATTGTGATTTCTTTACCTTTCTGGAAACTAGACACGAAGGGCAACAACTTGTTTTTTTCAATCATCTCACAATTCTTTGTAGATAAAAAGATATGAGCTTCTGAAGTATGACCAGTGAAATAGTCCCCACCGCGGACCTCACTACATTTTGTGCGGCTGCACAGCCCTCATCGCGGATGTAATGGATTTTGTGTGGATCACACTCGTGGGTTCTGAGGCCTGCAACTCTTCTGGACGTGTAACAACTTGATTTTTGGCCTAAAAACATCCCGGAACCTACCCAGAACTCATTCGAGTCCCCGGGACTTCAAACCAATTGCACCAACATAACCTAAAACCTAGTTAACTTGTTCTAACCTTCGGAATGCTACAAACAACACCAAACCACCTATTTTCTATCGAATTTAAGCTTAAAATTTTTAGAAAATCTAAAACCACATTTTCGATCAAAAAGTCTATCAGACCTCGTGTAAATGACCTAAAACCTTGCACACACATCCTAAATGACATTAGTGAACTATTGTAACTCTCGAAATTCCATTGCGACCTTCAAATCAAAATCCCACTATCAAATCGGAAACTTCCAAAATTCAAACTTCGACATTTCAAGCCTAAATTAGCTACAGACATCCAAAAGACATTCCAACACGCTCCTAATTCCGAAATCACCTAACGAAGCTAACAAAACCATTTGATTTCTATTCCGAGGCCATTTCTACATTGTTCCTACTATGATCAATTTTCCAACACTTAAGATCACATTTAGGGACTAATTATCCCAAAACTCTCCAAAAACTCAAAACCGAACATCTTGGCAATCCCATTAGCAGAAATAAACTTGGGGAAGTAGTTAATAGGGGATCTGGGTATTAATTCTCAAGACGACTGATCGAGTCGTCACATCCTCCTACACTTAAAAATTCATTCATCCTCGATGAGCAAAAACCTGAAGTAGTGAAAAGATGAGGGTAACGGCTGCGCATATCCTGCTCGGTCTCCCAGGTTGCCTCCTCGACCGGCTAATGTGAGCATATGATTTTTGACCGGTCGAAACAAACTCCTACAAGACTCTTATTGTTTAGGATTTTCTCTTTTTAAATATTAGGATCTCAGTTTTTGGACATTAATTGCATATGCATGTTCATTACCGCGTGTTAGGATTAATTAGGGTTTAATTGTTAAATAAACTTGTTTCATAAATTAAAAAACAAAAATATGTATGTGCCAACACTTGAAGTTGGGTTTGTTCAATTTTGATTTGTTTTAATTTTATTTGTAATTTGTGGTTTTTAAATAAATTTAGTAACTAATTTTAATTAAAAGAAAAGAAAAAAAATAATAAAGATACAATACATGGATACATATTTAGGCAGCCACTCAGGCTGGCCACAATTGGGCCAGACCTGAGTGGCCCAACTCGTTCCTTCTCTAAATCCATAAACACCCAGCCCAAATGACCAACCAGTCCAGTCCCCACATCCACATCCACCAAACGACATCATTTTGAGTCCCCATCATCCCAGCCGTTGATTTCACCCCAATCCAATGGTTTCCAAACCCCACCCAAATCCATACATATATGTCCAGACCCCTTCAGTATACACACGACCAAACATCACCCTCCTCGTACCCTCTTCTCCAGCTGTAACACCGTCCCCTGACCACCACCGACTACCCATTAACCAACCTGTCACCACCTTTGACCACGGTCCTATCACCATACTGCCGCCGTCGGAAATCTCCCCACGGCGACGGCCGACAACCAAACAGCCCCAAGATTACACCTTTTAACCACCATGGCCTCCTCTAACCCGTCCCATAATCAGTTCCCTTCGAACACCACCCCTCCGCCTCGAATATCCATTCAAAGGTCGCCAGAAACCCTACCTCCGGTGACCTCATTCCAAAGTCGGCCAAAATTACACCACTAAGACACCCTGACTTCCTCATTCCAACCATGCACCGCACCACCCTCAAATCCCTAGGGAACTCCCTGAATCTTCATCCAAGCTAAACCCTAAATCCCAAACTTGTCAGAAAAGCCTCAAAACTCTCCCATACAGTCTTTGACCCTCCTTAACACCAACCATGCCACCTTCGAGTCTCAAACGACCCCCAACCGCTCAAAATCCCAAATATGAGACCCATTGAGGTCTCAGGACTTCAAGAACCCCCTTGAACTCTGAAAAGTATTGAACACTATCCTATGAGCTTCAAATTCCCTGTGGGAGAATCAAGGTCCAGCTGGATGGTTTAAATGAGAGCAAAAATGAAAGCTAAGTTTTCCTGCACATTTTTCATTTCTAGCTGGCTAAGTGCTTAATTGTTTGTAATGATTGTTTAGGTCCTATAGTTGCATGTGTAATAGTGTGAACTTCTTTGGGGTTCTCTCTTGGTTGTTTGTTGGTTTATCCACAAGCTCATATGATAATAGGTTCAATAATCATATAACTGTTTGTTACCTATCTGAAAGCCTTTCTTGGGTAATAATGATATCTTGCTAAGTATTGGCCCCCTGATTTTAGAAAGCAATTTTGTTTTGTCTTTAGTAATATGATTTTAGGGCTCAATTGACTTCCTTCTGCTGATTTTCTTTAATTTCTGGTGTGCTTAGTTGACTTATGTTCCTAAGGTTTTGATTCATAAGCTGATTGTTCATTTTTGCTTCTTGTTCTTAAGTATTTCTGAATATCATTGATTGAATCATGTTCGAAAGCCAAGATATATGCATTCTTTCTGGATATTTGATTCCTTGTTCTGTTAATCCTGTATAGAAGTCTGTTAATATTTGGTTAATTCTGATTTTTCATGAGTCTACTAATCTAAATTTGACCCAAGTTTGGTCGACCAAGGTCGATTGTGTTTGAATTGGAGTCAAAGAACTAACCAAGTTTAATTAGAGCTGAACCAGGGTTAAAAGAACTGACTGGGGTCAAATTCAGGGGTAAGGTAATTTAGGAAAGCTAGTAAGGGTACAAAAGGAATTGGAGTCTTTTAAAATCTGATAAGAGTCTTTTAGAACCTTCTAGTAGGGACTAATATATATTTCCAGCCTCAAACTTAAGGCACAAGTTAAGAATTGAAGGACTACTTAGGCAAAATTACAATTTGAAATGAGGACTAAAAAGAAACTAGTAATAATGTGATGCCCTAACTGTTTTGCTATAAATAAAACCATTTGGGGCATTGAAAAAGATCCAAAAAAACCTGTATCTTTAACACTAGAGCTGGAATGATCAGAAACTTTTCCCTTCATTACTAGAGCTGAAATACTGATTCTATATATGAAAAAACCATTAGGATTGTTTTGAATCATTTGCTGAAGATTTAACACTCTAAAAACTCTACCGAAGTCTGGAAACACTGTTTGATTGGCTGTTGGTTGCTAGCTGACCTCCTATATTTACTCATAGGCTTGGTTTTTTTTCTACTGTATTACAAGTACCAACTCAATACTCATATATATGAAGTTCAAGTGAAATCTATGCCCCAAATATGAAGAATCTCAACTATCATTTATGTGTTTAAATTATTTCCCCATTTTCCCTATTTAGCTTGGATATAGGTGTAACAACAAAATACTCATCATGCTGTAGTATTAAACCGTATCATGGTTGTAATAATTGGACATTTAGGAATGTTACAATGTGTAATAATTGGACTTGCAGCTAAAAGTTTTTGTATGTGTTTGAGTGATAACCAGTTTCAATTCTAGGCCAGCTGGTTCAAGTGTTGATTATGTGCACTTCGAAGTATAGGACTTAGGAGTTAATAGTTCTGATAACCATGTAAAACAAATCAAACAAAAAATGTTGTGAAGTATTTTGTTCATCTAAATCTCAGCCTGTTTAGTGTTGAGTTATTTTCAGACTTGTCCCTGTAGTGTAATTCGAATCACATTTGATTTTTTTTCATTTCTTATACTCTGACTGATGAGTATATGGTCGTTTGGTTCAGATTCAACATTAAAGTTTGACATGAAAAAATGACTGTTAGTGTTCTCTTCGAGAGTATGCATATATTCAACTTTGTATATGGGTTTTGGTCACTGAGGGTTGGACCCTTTGTCCAAACCAACACTGGGCCCATTCGTAAGTCCCAGTAAGTGCCCACGCATTATTATATAACACGTTCATCTGGGATGAATAACTAACATCCCAAAATAGTCACAATAATTATCAATATAGCCTGAGCAATATGTGCTCCAGGGCTGTCCCAAAACACGATTTATTTATGTGTTAATTGGCCATGAACGAGGCTTGTTTCCCAAGCATCTAGTTCATACATGAAATAGTTAGTGCATTCAAGCACGACTTTAATTGAGAAATTAGCATACATTAGAATGCCCTTATAAAGATAAATTGAGCCATGTTAATTCAGACAAATACCACGCAAGGCTCCTTAATTCATTAGAGCACATAGAAAGAATGGGAGATGCCGTTTGGCAAATTCCATGGCCTTCCCATAAATGTCAAAGACGTAGTTGCTATAGGCGCGTGTTAATAAAATACCTTCTTAAAATTTGGGTGCGCATATATGTGACCCAAATCCAAATCTCAACGAAGTTGGAATGTGTCAAAATCCACGGGTGCATTTATGTGACGTGGTTCGATGCATGTTTTAACAACGTTGCAATTCTCTATAAAATATGATAAAAGTGGTTTAAGGTTAGAAATCGCATAAGTTAAAACATGTTCTAAAATCAGATAGTTTAAGCCAAATATGATAGTTGAGCGACCGTGCTAGAACCACAGAACCCGGGAATGCGTAACACTTTCTCCCGGGTTAACAGAACTCCTTACTCGGATTTCTGGTTCGCGGACCGTTAAACAAATTCATTCTTTCCTCGATTCGGGATTCTAAACGGTGACTTGGGACACCATAAATCTCCCAAGTGGCAACTCTAAAATTCTCTTAAATAATTGAATCCCGTCTTGATTGTCCTTTAATTGCAAAAACTCCCTTATCTACGCCCTTTGTCGGGTTGTAGCAGCCAAAAGGAGGTGTGACAGCTCTGGCGACTCTTCTGGGGAAAGAACCCAGAATCTCTGGTTCAGGGTTCAAGAATTCAAGCTTAGAATGATCGTTGTATTTGGCTTTGTTTATTATTTGATTCTTACATGTTGATGTAATGTGCAAAATGATGCTTTTACCGCTTTGATATTATTTGAATTGTATATAAACTATTACAAAACCCTTCTCTCTTTATCTTCGGGGATGTTCTCGCTAGTCGAGATTCACTATTCTGTTAGTGTCATACCTTATAATAAGAAAGAGGCTTGACAAGTTACAAAGCCGGACGATCTCGCGGGTCCCCAGTACGTAGACCCCTCCTCGACTAGAGTTGTCCGCTCGGGTACACAGTCTAGAACAAATACCCAGGCTTATACTTAGAATAACAAAACCTCATGACGGATCCCTAGTAAGAACGCTTATCTGCATCATGCATTTGACTTAGGGGACTCAACACAGGGGTTGGGTCCGTCTAGGACAGGTGTATCCAAAATAACAGACCGTCCTGATGCATCCTAATGTGATACATGTTGCATTTCTCCAAGGGTAAAAGGGTCATTTGAAAGACCAATGATAGATGAGGGTTAATGAAAAAATGGAAAAAAAGAGAAAAACAATGAAAAGAAAAGTGGGGGAAGTGTGTAAATAAAGCAAGTAGGATATAGTTATGTTTTTGTTACATTTTTTTTATGTTGAAAAAAGAAAGATATACATACAAATTTAAAAAAAAAGATGTTGCACTTATCATTTTTCAATAACATAAAAAGGGGAAAAAAAGAATATTCAAAAGATTTTACATGTTCAACATTTTACAAGAAAAAGAAAAAAAAAAGAAAAGAAAGTTTTCTCTTAAATTAGTTGTTTTTATTTCTTGCCTATATCCAATTTGCCCGTACTACGCAAACCCGATTCTCGTCTTTCAGGGCGTGATGCGTAGGCAACCAACATAGGGTTCGGTTTTCCTTATAAATCTTAGATTTTAGGCTTTGCGGGGTCATAGCCAGATTTTGCACTTCCAGCTACTTTTAGCCACATATGTTAGTTTTAGAATTCAGAAGTTGCTTGTTGGAAATTGTGTGAATTGAGTTGTGTCAAAGGACTCCACTATTGAAATTCTTAGAGTTCAAGTTGGAATTCTCTTGTCAAACTTCTTTTATGCTGGTGAAAGTTCTGTTGAGATCAGTCTTTGTTTGTTGGAGCATTGTTTTGCGATTGTAATTCAATCTATGAGTTGTTCGTGGGCCAATGTTTAAAATAAAATCCTGCATTGAACACCAATTATCTTTTTGCTAAGACTGTGGGATTCTGAAGCTTGTCTTGTTGAAGTTTTCCACTATTTTCGAAGTTTTGAGAGTAAATTGACAGCTGGAATTCTCCTAGTTTGAACTTGTTACCAGTGGTTTTTAATAGTTGTTATTGTTGAGTTTAATAGAGGGGATTCAATTGGACTAGAGATTGAGCAGCTTGAATTGTGATTTGGTTGAACATACAGTAACCTTACTCTGTCGATATTTTGTGTCCGTTGAAGATTTTTGCGTGAGTTTAGTAGTGATAGTTTGAAATCTGGTTTTTACTTCTAAAAGTTCTCTTTGTTGAATTAAATGCTTTTGTTACATAAACTATTGTCCAGTTAGTTAAGTTGCATGTTTGTTGGAAAATAATTCGATGCTTGTTTTCTGTTGCTGTAAAGGATTTCATACTTGATGTTCACAGCCCTGGATTGTTCATTTTTTGCTCAACAATGAAGGTTCTCACATTTCTTTAATTTATTGTTGTTACTATAGTTTTTCTTAACAGTTGAGGGAATTTTGCAAAATTGTTAGCTTCAGTTAACTCAACTGCGTTGCTTCAGTTTATATGCCAACAATACATTATTGAAATTCAAGTTTTGATCTTTTTTCTTTTAAAAGCTGATCCTGTACTATTCAGCTGTACTTCGTAGTTATTCCGACTCAATATTGATGTGATTCTAATGCTTTGTTTCTACAGTTGAGGTCGTCATTCTGAGCTGAAAATTTCTTTGCCTATTACTGCTGAATTTAATGCTCAAGGTGTTGCTGAAGTTTTGAGTTTTGAGAAGCAATTGAATAACGAACCTGCCATCTTGTTTGAATCTTAGAATTTTGCATTTTGTTGATGTAATACAAGTTTCCTAAGCATTATTTGTATTTTTCTACAAAATTTTGTAATCCTAAAACTGGGTGTGGACATTAGAACTTGTTTGAAGAATTTTGAACTCAAATAAGAGTGTTTTGGACTGTTATTGAAGGTTGTTGAAACAACCTTGGAAATTTTTCACTTTTTGCACTAGTTGTGTAGTAAGTGCAAGTTGATTTTTCTACACATTTGAGTTCAGTTGATTATAAATGTTTAGGTTCTGTTAACATGGAATTACAAACTGAAAAATATTACTTAAAGTTACTTTGTTTTGTTGATGCTAGTTTAGTTTGGTGTTAGTTGGTCCAGCATGCTATAAATGTGAATCTGTAGAGTTGTAATTAGCACAATTTTTTTGCTTGGTTCTAAATTTTAATTACATCTTGAGTCTGATCCTGCACAGGTGCCGAGTCTCAATTAGCAGTCAAGATACAATCGTGTTATTTGGACTTTCACTCACTTTTTAGCATATAAATATATTTATTAAGTTTAATCTCGATATTTTAGTTTTTATTTCACTTTGTACTTGGGTTATTTAACAAACTCAAAAAAAAAAAACAAGAAAACAAAACACAAAAAGAGTTACAGTTTTTTGGAGCATTAATTTTATTTTCATGTATAAAGAAAGCAGAGTTTCCGAAATAAAGTTTACCTAGTATATTGATTTTTTAGTTGTAGGCTTTAGGGAATACTTAGTAATGGTAGTAGATAAGTTCTTTTTACATAGATATTATATTTGTTTGGCAAAATTTTGCTTTTTCATTTAGTAGTATTTAGTTTTTAGTTTTTATTACTTTGGATCATCCTTAAAGCAAATTAAAAAAAATGATGAAAAGAAGAAGTGAAAGCAGAAAGTAGAGAATGAAAAGAAAAAGTTTTATTGGGATCACTACTTTTTGGGTGATTTGTTGAGGTCTGCAATATTTATGAAAATTGCTTGAAGTGCATTCAGGCTGCAACTTTGTCAGTTATTATGAAGATGTCTAGAATTGCAGAATTGACCAGTTTTTGCATACCTGACCATCTTTTGTAAATATTTTGGCCGTTGATTGTGGTGGTATTGAAATGGTTTCAAGTTGATTTTCAAAAAAAAAAAAGAAAAGAAAAAAATGTTTTTTATCTCTTAGAGCCTTCATGGTCTGAGTTGTATAAAAACAAAAAAATGAGTTAGTTTATTCGCTCCATTTTCGATCTTCCAGAACTATGCAAAAATCTAATTCATGCGGGTCATGATACATAGGCAACCTACATAGGGTTCGATCAAATCATTTTATTTTATAAAAAAAAGAGATAAAGATAAAAATCGAAAAAATAGAAAAGGAAAAAAAAGAAAAAGAAAAAATGGTGTAATTATGGGACGAGAAAAGAAAAGAGTGATAAAAAAAGAGGAAGGAAAATGATCAAGCAAGTGCCAGAGAAGCAAAGAAAGAGAGAGGTTGAAATAAACAAATTGGGATGATGCCATATGACCTTCATACCCTCGAAGTCATGTTGGAGCCGGTAACTGTGACTAGGTGCATTGCATGCAGTGTGATATTTTAGCTGTTTAATGCCCTAACGCTAACATGATGGATTCATTTTGTTATACTCATAACAGAAGGGTGGTTGGTTTGTGGTTTTTAATTAGTAACTCTCCTCTACAACACAAAGTCAAAGGCAATGGCGAACAACGACAGAACTGAGAATGTCGATACCGGGGCCCGAAAGCATTTGGTTGACCAGGACAATGGGTTAATTGAAGAGCTAAAAATGCTAAGACAACACATGGCAGAAATGTATCACGCTTGGATGACCGGGACAGCACCACCCCCGCCACCACCCACCTGTTTAGATGCTACCCTTCTCCAAACATCGATCATGGTTCCGAATGATCCTCTATTCTCTCCAAAAGCACCTGCTTATTACAGTTTTCCCAACCACCCCAGTAGATCCGTCACTTACCCTCCAACTATCCCAACAATGAATATGTACTCAGAGCTTATGACATCCAATATAATCCCGCAGAGGTGGCCCACAAGGTTTCTGACTCGTATAAGAAGAGCCTGCAGGATGAGCCTCATGTTGAGAATGAAAAGTTCACATGGAAAGAAGGGCGGAATGGAGTATCCCAGAGGCTAGAAGGTATAAGACATTCCTTGAAGAACAAGCAAGGAATGCGAGACTAGGGTATATGGCTTGCGAAGAACTATTTGTATTCCCTGATGTTTGCATATCCGCAAGGTTCAAAGTGCCAAAATTTAACTTGTACAATCGGTGGGGAGATACCGTAGCTCACCTGAGGCTTTATTGCAGTGAAATGAGAGGCGTTGGAGAGAAAGATGACCTGTTCATAGCATATTTCAGCAAGAGCCTGACTGGGGCAGCTTTGGACTGGTATACTCGTCAAGATATCGGTACCCCAATTGGTGAAAAGGAAATGGCTGAGCTTTTCCTACAAGCCCAGGAGCCCACCTACTTTGGTCCTTTGATCCCAGATTTTGGAAAATCTTTCAATGATGTGTAAAAAATGGGGGAGTAAATAGAAGAGGGAATCAAGTCAGGCCAACTCATGACTGGTTGGAAAGATATTCAGAACATCCAAGTAAGCTTCGGCGGAAGAAAGAGAAATAGAAAATATGATCAGCATTTCCAGCCTCGACCTCGTCCTCACGGACATCCTTGTTTACCAGATAATCCTCCCCAACGCTTCTTCTTCGCACAGAACTCAACAAATCATACATCACTTTCCCTATACCCAGCTCCACAGAATGCTTATCCACCTCACGAGCATACCAAAAACCTCCTGGATCAGGTTTCCAGCCCAGGCAAGCATGTAAGAATGAGAGGCTATTGAAAAAAGAAAAGGCCTTCACCCCTATCGGAGTATCATATGCCAGTTTGTTCCAAAGGTTGAAGTAATTGGACATGTTGAAGCCGATTCAGATAAAAATGCCAAACCCTCTGTCAAAGAAGTTTGATGTTTCTCAAAGGTGCACATGTTGCTCATATGCCCCGGGGCATGACACGGAGAAGAGTTGGAGTCAAAAGAAAGCAATTCAGAAGCTTATTGATACATGTGACATTGTCGTGCCAAATCCAGATGCAAAATACACTAGCCAAAGTCTATTGCCTGTGCATAATGTGATGTACCTATTGGAATATGAAAATTCTTCTGGAAGCCTCGGAGGCACGAGTCTTTCTAAGCTTTCAGTGCTATCAGTGGTTGATATTCAGAACGAGCCGGCAAAAGGAACCCAAAAGCAATCTGTTAAGAACAATATTACGAAGGTTTATGAAGTGCCTAGTGTTATTGATGTGGAACCCAGTGGCTAATATGTTGTGATGGATAATTTTGAAAATGATCCATTTCTTGGTCAGCCAGAGAGGAGTTTGGGTGCTTTATTTTGTTGTCATTTCTGTTATCCGGGTTATTTTTAGGGTTGTAATCTGGATATTGTCTTTTGATTCAAACCCTTATTTCCTTTTATTTTTCCTAGTTTTGTTTATGTCGTCTAGGTTTGTTCCAGGGTTTTAACCCCATTCTTTTACTTGTTTTGTTGTCCAAGCTCTTTCACCATCTGTCTAATGGAATTCTCTACTTTCCTTTATTTCTAGTCATTTGGCTTAGTTTTCTTTTCTTTTACAATTGTTTTTTCCGTTGGCTTTAATGACATGACATGCATGCATAACCCCAGGCCTGGTCATAAAAGATTACTCGTAAGGCAATAGAGACACTTGAGGGAAATAAGAATAGATTTGGACCCTTTGGGACCTTTTGAAGCCCGAACCAAGTGAAACAGGGGCAGATAGAACATGAAGAAATCTTGAAAGCAAGTTTACCAAACTAGTAGGTGACCATTTGTTGTAGCAGGAGTGTTGTCCAATGGTGCATTACATTTGACAGATGAGGGAGGGAAATGTGTAGAAATGGCTATCAATTCTAATGCATTCATGATATACTATGTATGATTCCGTTGACTGATTGTACTTGTTTGTCTTGGCATATTTTGAAAATTGGAATGACGAAGGCGTTTTATTCTGCTATATAAATACTTTATCCTTTGTCAACCCTTTTGAGCTTTCATTATTTTCTTTCATATCCCTATTTCGAAATCAGTAACAAAAGTCAGAAATGCAAGTGTGAGAAGGCAGTGAAAGGAAAGAATGGAAAGAATGGAAAGAATGAAAACAAAAGAAAAGAAAAAGAAAAGAAAAACAAGAAAAGAAAAGACAAAAGAGAAAAGAGGAAAGGAAAAAGAAAAGAGAAAGAAAACAAAACAAAGAAAAGAAAAGGAAGAAAAGAAAAACAGAAAGAAAAACAACAACAAAAACAAGGAATCGGTATGAACTACGTTTGAC
Organism: Nicotiana benthamiana; assembly: GCA_034376525.1. Classification (NCBI taxonomy): domain Eukaryota; kingdom Viridiplantae; phylum Streptophyta; class Magnoliopsida; order Solanales; family Solanaceae; genus Nicotiana; species Nicotiana benthamiana. The sequence continues at coordinate 71,815,826 of CM067330.1, forward strand.
CTGATTCTTTTTAAAAAGAATACGTAGGCAACCTCACGGTTTTGTCTCATCAAAAAAAAAAATCCAAAAGTCCCCAAGCAAGACACTGGGGTAGAAGTTGTGGTTGTTGTAAGAATTTGATTCCGAAAGTTGTAATTTTGAACCCATTTAAATTGTTTTGAGCCTTTGATACCCTTTCTTTCTACCCTATCCAAAAGCCCATGTTACGGTCCAAAGGAAGACCTTCTGATCAGTCTTCAAGAGATGCCAAGTTGAGCAAGTAGAGGTGATTCATGTCAGGGGCAACACCCCGGGCCAAACAGGAAAGACAATAAATGAGACAGTCTTATTGGTGAAAACCCTCATGGGTACCGTAAGGTGACGAGAGCTGGGAATAATGGATAAATGAGAGTCTTATTGGTGAAAACCCTCAGGGGCACCTTGAGGCGACTGTAAGTTGAGAGAAAGAACAAAGTAAGAGAGGCTTGATGGTGAAAACCCTTTGGGCATTACAAGTCAAATAAGGATTGAGAATCAGATTGGATAATCGGAGCATCGAAGCCCAATTCACGGTCTGGGGGGGTACAACAAGGGTTGATCATCAGATCTGCTTAACAAATTGGGCCGCATGTGCATGTCATGGTCATTAGAGTAGGTACGCGCATTTCATAGGTTTCTACTTTTTAGTTTTTTTTAGGAATCATCTCCTTCATTGTCCTCTACTTTGTTCCTTTTGTCTTATTTATTCCCTGTTCTTAAGTCTGTTGGGTCAAAACAAGTGAGAAATGACTTCAAAATCGGCCACCATCTTTCCAATTGCACAAAACGAGACATGTTTGTCACATCAAAGCAACATAAGTCAGGAAAGAACAACAGGCACACTGAGCTGGTAACAATCGACATGCTTTTGAGGATTTGTTTGAAATACAAAGGCTTGGTAAATATCAATTCATGGACAATGCAGAGGAATGAGGGCCAGGATAAACGGATCAAAAGTGTTGTCTGTGACAAGACTGACAAGAAGCGTGGTAAACCAGTGATAAGCAAGATCTTCCAAGGAGAGATCAAAGTTATCATGACTAATGATGGAGAAGTAGATCTCAAGACCATAGCCAATGATTTGGGTCAAGAAATAACATCATACACAGTGTGGTTGGTAACAACTAATATGTTTTAGGGATCAGGTGAAGCACAAGGGCTTGGTAGATGTCGGTACGTGAACCATGCAACAGACGGAAGGTATTGGGTTCGAAGGAGAAGAGGTATTTTCTGGGTTAAGGTTTACAAAGGAAGCGGTTAGTCAAGGGGCAAATAGGGTCTTCAAATGAAAATCAATCATCACGACAAGTGAATGGGCAGTAGGCCTCAAGGTCAAGGCCGGTGATTTAAGTTAATAAAAACAACATACATACGAAATGTGGGGCGATGGATGTGCTTTGGGGGGTCATGAGAAGCACAAAAAATTGGAAGATGTCAATTCATAAGCAATGCAACGAATAGAGGATCTGTGGCCTAAATGGAGAAGAGGTATTTACTGCGATAAGGATGGCGGAGAAATTGGTTAGCCAATAAGCAAAATATGTCTTTCAAGGTGAAGTCAAAGTAACTATGGAAAGTGAAGGAGTACATCACAAAGATGGGAAAGGCCACAAAGGTTAGCCAAGCATAGTAAACTGACTCAGCAATCTTAGGAAAGATATACAAATATGGAGGACCAGAGCAAAGCCACAAGGGTCAGAGGGTTAGCCAAACATAATACATTGACTTGTTAATCTCGGGGAAGGACAAGAAGACTCTAAAAAAAAGGTTAGAAATGTAACCATACTGGGAAGCAAGGTAAAGCTATAAAGGTTCGAGGGGTCAGCCAATCAACTCAGGAAACTCTTTATCAACATGGAAACTTGAACACAACAGAACATGATAGTGAGGAGGCCGCTTCTAACGAGAATTCCGCAAGCCAACCACCACTTTTCAAACCGACAAGTTTTCTTTGATTAACACAAGGGCAGAAAATTCCGGAATAGCCTAAGGGAGGCCGTCCACAGGAGAAGGCAGGCACACGATAGGTATGATCAAAATCTCAGGGCCCGCTCGGAAGTGGGACCCAGTTAAAACTCAAAAGAGACATAGTCTGTTATAAAACTCTCCCTAGCAAAGAGCACAATGGGACAAACTTTAACTAGCAAACCCCAATAAAAACACCAAGGGTTAAAAGAGGCATGGAAGTTGAGATGGAATGCAGTTCAAAACTCAAACAGGTATGGGTAACATGGGCAAGCACAACCACCTACCCAGTAAAAGTCACAGAAACAACCAGAAATTAGAATTGGCATTTAAGTTGGAACCTTCAGGTCCCTCCCGAATAGTGGGATGTAGCCCTAAATACTAACCCCAAGTTGTCAACTTTTGTCATCAAATTAAGAGTTGTTAGGACCCGCCTGGATAATGGGAAGCGATTTTAATCACCAATCCCCAGCAAATCCCCAATGGACATAACTAGTAGCAAGACATGGCGGAAATAATGCCTTCTCAGAAAACACAACATAATCTTGAAATTGTCAGCAATTGAGGATTGTCGGTACTATTTTTTGTAATCAGGTGCCAACCTGGAGAACAACAGAATATTTTTCAATTTTAATTTTTTGTAATCAAGCGCCCACCTGGAGAACAAGGGAATATTTTTCAATTTTAAGTTTTTGCAATCAGGCGTCCACCTGGAGAACAAGGGAATATTTTTCAAATTTTCAAATTTTTTTTAATCACGCGCCCACCTTGAGAATAAGGGAATATTTTTCGAAATTCTAAGTTTTTCATTGTAATCAAGCGCCCACCTGGAGAACAAAGGAATATATTTTGAAATTTTTAGTTTTTTTTTTAATCAGATACCCACCTGGAGAACAAGGGAATATTTTTCAAAATTTTAAGTTTTTTTTGTAATCAGGCGCCCACCTGGAGAACAAGGGAATATTTTTCAAAATTTTCAGTTTTTTAATCAGGCGCCCACCTGGAGAACAAGGGAGTATTTTTCAAAATTTTAAGTTTTTGTAATCAGGAGCCCACCTGGAGAACAAGGGAAAAATTTTCAATTTAAAGTTATTGCAATCAGGCGCCCACCTAGAGAACAAGGGAATATTTTTCAAAATTTTAAGTTTACTTTGTAATCAGGCGCCCACCTGGAGAACAAGGGAATATATTAAAAATTTTAAGTTTTTTTTTTGCAATCAGGCGCCCACCTGGAGAACAAGGGATTATTTTTCAATTTGATGTTTTTTGCAATAAGGCGCCCACCTGGAGAACAAGAGAATATTTTTCAAATTTTTAGTTTTTTGTAATCAGGCGCCCGCCTGGAGATCAAGGGATTATTTTTCAAAATTTTAATTTTTTTGTAATCAGGCGCCCACCAGGAGAAAAAGGGAATATTATTCAAAATTTTAAGTTTTTTGTTTTTGTAATCAGGCGCCCACATGGAGAACAAGGGAATATTTTTCAAAATTTTGAGTTTTTTGTAATCAAGAGCCTACCTGGAAAACAAGAGAATATTTTTCAATTTTAAGTTTTTGTAATCAGGCGCCCACATAGAGAACAAGAGAATATATTTTTTAATTGTAAGTTTTTGCAATCAGGCGCCCACCTGGAGAACAAGGAAATATTTTTCAATCTTAACTTCTTGCAGTATGGCGCCCACCTGGAGAACGAGGGAATATTTTTCAGTTTTAACTTTTTGCAATTAGGCGCCCACCTGGAGAATCAGGGAATATTTTTCAGTTTTAAGTTTTTGCAATCAGGCTCCCACCTAGAGAACAAGGGAATATTTTTCAATATAATTTTTTTTGCAATCAGGCGCCCACATGGAGAACAAGGGAATATTTTTCAGTTTTAAGTTTTTGCACTCAGGCACCCACTTGGAGAACAAGGGAATATTTTTCAATTTTAAGTTTTTTAAATCAGGCGCCCACCTGGAGAACGAAGAAAATTTATCAGTTTTAAATTTTTGCAATCAGGCGCCCACCTGGAGAACAAGGGAATATTTTTCAATTTTAAGTTTTTGCAATCAGGCGCCCACCTGAAGAACAAGGGAATATTTCTTAATTTTAAGTTTTTGCAATCAGGTGTCTACTGGAGAACAAGGGAATAATTTTCAATTTTAAGTTTTTTGCAATCAGGCGTCCACATGAAGAACAAGGGAATATTTTTCAATCTTAAGTTTTGCAATCAGGCGCCCACCTGGTGAACTAGAGAATATATTTCAATTTTAAGTTTTTTCAATCAGGCGCCCACCTAGAGAACAAGGGAATATTTTTCAGTTTTAAGTTTTTGCAATCAGGCGCCCACCTGGAGAACAAGGGAATATTTTTCAATTTTAAGTTTTTTGCAATCAGGCGCCCACCTGGAGAACAAGGGAATATTTTCAGTTTTAAGTTTTTGCAATCATACGCCCACCTGGAGAAAAGGGGAATATTTTTCAATTTTAAGTTTTTGCAATCAAGCGCCCACCTGTAGAACAAGGGAATATTTTTCAGTTTTAAGTTTTTGCAATCAAGCGCCCACCTGGCGAATAAAGGAACATTTTTCAATTTTATGTTTCTGCAATCGGGCGTCCACCTGGAGAACCAGCGAATATTTTTCAATTATAAGTTTCTTCAATCAGGCACCCACTTGGAGAACAAGGGAATATTTTTCAATTTTAAGGTTTTAGCAATCAGGCGCCCACCTGGAGAACAAGGGAATATTTTACAATTTTAAGTTTTCTGCAATCAGGCGCCCACTTGGAGTACAAGGGAATATTTTCAGTTTTAAGTTTTTGCAATCATACGCCCACCTGGAGAAAAGGGGAATATTTTTCTATTTTAAGTTTTTGCAATCAAGCGCCCACCTGTAGAACAAGGGAATATTTTTCAATTTTAAGGTTTTAGCAATCAGGCGCCCACCTGGAGAACAAGGGAATATTTTACAGTTCTAAGTTTTTGCAATCAGGCGCCCACCTGGAGAACAAGAGAACAATTTTCAATTTTAAGTTTTTGCAATTCGGCGCCCACCTGGAGAACAAGGGAATACTTTTATGTTTTAAGTTTTTTGCAATAAGGCGCCCACCTGGAGAACAAGGGAATATTTTTCAATTTTAAGTTTTTGCAATCAGGCGCCAAACTGGAGAACAGGGGAATTTTTTGAGTTTTAATTTTTTGCAATCAGGCGCCCACCTAGAGAACAAGGGAATATTTTTCTATTTTACATTTTTTGCAATCAGGCGCCTACCTTGAGAACAAGGGAATATTTTTCAGTTTTAAGTTTTTGCAATCAGGCGCCCACCTGGAGAAAAGGTGAATATTTTTCAACTTTAAGTTTTTGCAAACAAGCGCCCACCTGTAGAACAAGGGAATATTATTCAATTTTATGTTTTTTTGCAATCAAGCGCCCACTTGGAGAAAAAAGGAATATTTTTCAATTTTAAGTTATTGAAATCAGGCGCCCACCTGGAGAACAAGGGAATATTTATCAATTTTAAGTATTTGCAATAAGGCGCCCACCTAGAGAACAAGAGAATATTTTTCAATTTTAAGTTTTTTGCAATCAGGCGCCCACCTGGAGAACAAGGGAATATTTTTGAGTTTTAAGTTTTTGCAATTAGGCGCCCACCTGGAGAAAAGGGGAATATTTTTCAATTTTATGTTTTTGCAATCAAGCGCCCACCTATAGAACAAGGGAATATTTTTCAGTTTTAAGTTTTTGCAATCAGGCGCCCACCTGGAGAAGAAAGGAATATTTTTCAATTTTAAGTTTTTGCAATCGGGCGCCCACCTGGAGAACCAGCAAATATTTTTCAATTTTAAGTTTATTCAATCAGGCGCCCACTTGGAGAACAAGGGAATATATTTCAATTTTAAGTTTTTTGCAATCAGGCACCCACCTGGAGAACAAGGGAATAATTTTCAGTTTTAAGTTTTTGCAATCAGGCGCCCACATGGAGAACAAGAGAGTATTTTTCAGTTTTAAGTTTTTGCAATCAGGCGCCCACCTTGAGAACAAGGGAATATTTTTCAGTTTTAATTTTTTTGCAATAAGGCGCCCACCTGGAGAACAAGGGAATATTTTTCAATTTTATGTTTTTGAAATCAGGCCGCCACCTTGAGAACAAGGGGGTATTTTTCAATTTTAAGTTTTTGCAATCAGGCGTCCACCTGGAGAACAATGGACTATTTTTCAATTTTAAGTTTTTGTAATCAGACGCCCACCTGTAGAACCAGGGAGTATTTTGCAATGCAACTCGAGTTCAGCAATCAGGCACCCACCTGCAGAAAAAGGGAGTACGTCAACGTAGTACATGTCGAAATCCAACTGTTTGGCATCGGTCATGAAGAGAAAGGCAAATAGTCTGCGAGGCCGCAAGAGGTTCGCAGAAAGAGATACAAGGCAACAAAGTAATAAGGATCAATATTAAAGACGTAGATAGGCTTCTCTTTGTAATCCGTAGTTTATAGCTTAGTATAGTTTTCTTTTTACTTTTTATAAAGAGTAATAAGGAGGAAAGGACAATAACAATTGCCAATCACAGTCTCTCGGTAGCCCCAGCTACCAAAACTTCCAACACTACACTGACCTGATTCCTCTATTTCCGAGGATATGTAGGCAACCTTTGAAGCAAGGTTTGGTCAAAATATTTCAAAATGCTTCACATGGAGTATTCAATTGGATGAAAATCGCTCATATATTCTCACATGTCTTTGCACGAAAACCCCTTCGTGTTCCCGCACAGAGACGGGTAGCTGTCAGCATATGATTTTTGACCTGTCGAAAAAAACACCTACAGGACTCTTAAAGTTTAGGATTTTTTCTATTTAAATATCAGGATCTTAATTTTTGGACATCAATTGCATATGCATGTTTAGGATTAATTAGGGTTTAATTGTTAAATAAACTTGTTTCATAAATAAAAAAATAAAAATATATATGTGCCAGCACTTGAAGTTGTGTTTGTTCAATTTTGATTTGTTTTAATTATATTTGTAATTTGTGGTTTTTAAATAAATTTAGTAACTAATTTTAATTAAAAGAAAAGAAAAAAATAATAATAAAAATACAATACATGGATACATATATAGGCAGCCACTCAGGCTGGCCACAATTGGGCCAGACCTGAGTGGCCCAACTCGTTCCTTCTCTAAATCCATACATACCCAGCCCAAACGACTAGCCATTCCAGTCCCCACATCCACATCCATAAAGGTTCGAGTGGTCAGCCAATCAACTCAGGCAACTCTTTATCAACATGGAAACTTGAACACAACAGAACATGATAGTGAGGAGGCCGCTTCCAACGAGAATGCCGCAAGCCAACCACCACTTCTCAAAACGACAAGTTTTCTTTGATTAACACAAGGGCAAAAAATTCCGGAATAGCCTTAGGGAGGCCGTCCACAGGAGAAGGCAGGCACATGATAGGTAAGATCGAAATCTCAGGGGCCCGCTCGGAAGTGGGACTCAGTTAAAACTCAAAAGAGACATAGTCCGTTATAAAATCCTCCCCAGCAAAGAGCACAATGGGACAAACTTTAACTAGCAAACCCCAATAAAAACAACCGAGGGTTAAAAGAGGCATGGAAGTTGAGATGGAATACAGCTAAAAACTCAAATAGGTATGGGAAACATGGGCAAGCACCAACACCTTCCCCAGTAAGAGTCACAGAAACAACCAGAAATTAGAATTGGCATTTAAGTTGGAACCTTCAGGACCCTCCCGAATAGTGGGATGTAGCCCTAAATACTAACCCCCAGTTGTCACCTTTTGTCATCAAATTAAGAGTTGTTAGGACCCGCCTGGATAATGGGAAAAGATTTTAATCACCAATCCCCAACAAATACCCAATGGACATAACTCGTAGCAAGACATGGCGGAAATAATGCCTTTTTAGAAAACACAACATAATCTTGAAATTGTCAGCAGTTGAGGATTGTCGGGACTAGTTTTTGTAATCAAGCGCAAACCTGGAGAACAAGGGAATAATTTTCAACTTTAAGTTTTTGTAATCAGGCGCCCACCTGGAGAACAAGGGAATATTTTTCAATTTGAAGTTTTTGCAATCAGGCGTCTACCTGGAGAACAAGGGAATATTTTTCAAAATTTCAATTTTTTGTAATCAAGCGCCCACCTGGAGAACAAGGGAATATTTTTTGAAATTCTATGTTTTTTTTGTAATCAGGCGCCCACCTGGAGAAAAAGGGAATATTTTTCAAAATTTAAAGCTTTTCATTGTAATCAAGCGCCCACCTGGAGAACAAGGGAATATATTTTGAAATTTTAAGTTTTTTTGTAATCAGACACCCACCTGGAGAACAAGGGAACATTTTTCAAAATTTTAAGTTTTTTTTGTAATCAGGCACCCACCTGGAGAACAAGGGAATATATTTCAAACTTTTCAGTTTTTTTTAATCTGGCGCCCACCTGGAGAACAAGGGAATATTTTTCAAAATTTTAAGTTTTTGCAATCAGGCGCCCACCTGGATAACAAAGGAAAAATTTTCAATTTAAAGTTTTTGCAATCAGGCGCCACCTCGAGAACAAGGGAATATTTTTCAAAATTTTAAGTTTTTCATTGTAATCAGGCGCCCACCTCGAAAACAAGGAAATATTTTTCGAAATATTAAGTTTTTTTGTAATCACGCGCCCACCTGGAGAACAAGGGAATATTTTTCAAAATTTTATGTTTTTTTGCAATCAGGCACCCACCTGGAGTACAAGGGATTATATTTCAATTTGTAGTTTTTGCAATCAGGCGCCCACCTGGAGAATAAGGGAATATTTTTCAATTTTATGTTCTTGCAATCAGGCGCCCACCTGGAGAACAAGGGAATGTTTTTCAATTTTATGTTTTTGCACTCAGGCGCTCTCCTGGAGAACAAGGAAATATTTTTCAATATTAAGTTTTTTTCAAATAGGCGCCCACCTGAAGAACAAGAGATATTTTTCGATTTTAAATTTTTGTATTCAGGCGCCCACATGGAGAACAAGAGAATATTTTTTTTAACTGTAAGTTTATACAATCAGGCGCCCACCTGGAGAACGAGGGAATAATTGTCAGTTTTAACTTATTGCATTTAGGCGCCCACCTGGAGAACGAGGGAATATTTTTCAATTTTAAGTTTTTGCAATCAGGCGCCCACCTGGAGAACAAGGGAATATTTTTCAATTTTAAGTTTTGCAATCAGTCTCCCACCTGGAGAACAAGGGAATATTTTTCAATTTTATGTTTTTTGCAATCAGGCGCCCATATGGAGAACAAGGGAATATTTTTCAGTTTTAAGTTTTTGCAATCAGGCGCCCACCTGGAGAACAAGAGAATATTTTTAAATTTTAAGTTTTGTAAGTCAGGCACCCACCTGGAGAACAAGGGAATATTTTTTAATTTAATGTTTTTGTAATCAGGCGCTCTCCTGGAGAACAAGGGAATATTTTCAATTTTAAGTTTTTTGCAATCAGGCGTCCACTTGGAGAACAAGGGAATATTTTTCAATCTTAAATTTTTGCAATCAGGCGCCCACCTGGAGAACAAGGGAATATTTTTCAGTTTTAAGTTTTTGCAATCAGGCGCCCACATGGAGAACAAGAGAATATATTTCAATTTTAAGTTTTTTCAATCAGGCGTCCACCTGGAGAACAAGGGAATATTTTCCAGTTTTATGTTTTTGCAATCAGGCGCCCACTTGGAGAACAAGGGAATATTTTTATATGTTATGTTTTTTGCAATCAGGCGCCCACCTGAAGAACAAAGGAATATTTTTCAGTTTTAAGCTTTTGCAATCAGGCGCCCACCTGGAGAAAAGGGTAATATTTTTCAATTTTAAGTTTTTGCAATCAAGCGCCCACCTGTAAAATAAGGGAATATTTTTCAGTTATAAGTTTTTGCAATCAGGCGCCCACCTGGAGAATAAAGGAATATTTTTCAATTTTATGTTTTTGCAATCGGGCGCCCACTTGGAGAACCAGCGGATATTTTCAATTTTAAGTTTTTTCAATCAGGCGCCACCTGGAGAACAATGGAATTTTTTACAGTTTTAAGTTTTTGCAATCAGGCGCCCACCTCGAGAACAAGAGAATATTTTTCAATTTTAAGTTTTTGCAATCAGGTGGCCTTGGAGAACAAGGGAATATTTTTCAATTTTAAGTTTTTGCAATCAATCGCCCACCTGGAGAACAAGGGAATATTTTTAAGTTTTAAGTTTTTTGCAATATGGCGTCCACCTGGAGAACAAGGGAATATTTTTCAATTTTAAGTTCTTGCAATCAGGCGCCCACCTGGAGAACAAGGGAATATTTTTCAGTTTTATGTTTTTGCAATCAGGTGCCCACCTAGAGAACAAGGGAATATTTTTCAATTTTAAGTATTTGCAATCAGGCGCCCACATGGAGAACAACGGAATATTTTTCAATTTTACATTTTTTGCAATCAGGCGCCCACCTGGAGAACAACGGAATATTTTTCAGTTGTAAGTTTTTGCAATCAGGTGCCCACCTGGAGAAAAGGGGAATATTTTTCAATTTTAAGATTTGGCAATCAAGCGCCCACCTGTAGAACAAGGAAATATTTTTCAATTTTATTTATTTTGCAATCATGCGCCCACCTGGAGATAACGGAATATTTTTCAATTTTAAGTTTTTGCGATCAGGCTCCCACCTGGAGAACATGGAAATATTTTTCAATTTTATGTATTTGCAATCAGGCCCCCACCTAGAGAACTTGGGAATTTTTTCAATTTTAAGTTTTTTGTAATTAGGTGCCCACCTGGAGAACAAAGAAATATTTTTCAGTATTAAGTTTTTGTAATCAGGCACCCAATTGGAGAAAAGGGGAATATTTTTCAATTTTAAGTTTTTGCAATCAAGCGCCCACATGTAGAACAAGGGAATATTTTTCAGTTTTAAGTTTTTGCAATCAGGCGTCCACCTGGAGAATAAAATAATATTTTTTAATTTTAAGTTTTTGCAATCAGGTGCTCACCTGGAGAACCATCGAATATTTTTCAATTTTATGTTTTTTCAATCAGGCGCCCACTTGGAGAATAAGGGAATATTTTTCAATTTTAAGTTATTTTGCAATCAGGTGCCCACCTGGAGAACAAGGGAATATTTTTAGTATTAAGATTTTGCAATCAGGCGCCCACCAGGAGAACAAAGGAATATTTTTAATGTTTAAGTTTTTTAAATCAGGCGCCCACCTAGAGAACAAGGGAATATTTTTAAGTTTTATAGTTTTGCAATTAGGCGCTCACCTGGAGAACAAGGGAATATTTTTCAATTTTATGTTTTTGCAATCAGGCGTTTTCCTGGAGAACAAGGGAATATTTTTCATTTTTAAGTTTTTTGCAATCAGGCGTCCACCTGGAGAACAAGGGAATATTTTTCAATTTTAAGTTTTTGCAATCAATCGCCCACCTGGAGAACAAGGGAATATTTTTAAGTTTTAAGTTTTTTGCAATATGGCGTCCACCTGGAGAACAAGGGAATATTTTTCAATTTTAAGTTCTTGCAATCAGGCGCCCACCTGGAGAACAAGGGAATATTTTTCAGTTTTATGTTTTTGCAATCAGGTGCCCACCTAGAGAACAAGGGAATATTTTTCAATTTTAAGTATTTGCAATCAGGCGCCCACATGGAGAACAACGGAATATTTTTCAATTTTACATTTTTTGCAATCAGGCGCCCACCTGGAGAACAACGGAATATTTTTCAGTTGTAAGTTTTTGCAATCAGGTGCCCACCTGGAGAAAAGGGGAATATTTTTCAATTTTAAGATTTGGCAATCAAGCGCCCACCTGTAGAACAAGGAAATATTTTTCAATTTTATTTATTTTGCAATCATGCGCCCACCTGGAGATAACGGAATATTTTTCAATTTTAAGTTTTTGCGATCAGGCTCCCACCTGGAGAACATGGAAATATTTTTCAATTTTATGTATTTGCAATCAGGCCCCCACCTAGAGAACTTGGGAATTTTTTCAATTTTAAGTTTTTTGTAATTAGGTGCCCACCTGGAGAACAAAGAAATATTTTTCAGTATTAAGTTTTTGTAATCAGGCGCCCAATTGGAGAAAAGGGGAATATTTTTCAATTTTAAGTTTTTGCAATCAAGCGCCCACATGTAGAACAAGGGAATATTTTTCAGTTTTAAGTTTTTGCAATCAGGCGTCCACCTGGAGAATAAAATAATATTTTTTAATTTTAAGTTTTTGCAATCAGGCGCTCACCTGGAGAACCATCGAATATTTTTCAATTTTATGTTTTTTCAATCAGGCGCCCACTTGGAGAATAAGGGAATATTTTTCAATTTTAAGTTATTTTGCAATCAGGTGCCCACCTGGAGAACAAGGGAATATTTTTAGTATTAAGATTTTGCAATCAGGCGCCCACCAGGAGAACAAGGGAATATTTTTAATGTTTAAGTTTTTTAAATCAGGCGCCCACCTAGAGAACAAGGGAATATTTTTAAGTTTTATAGTTTTGCAATTAGGCGCTCACCTGGAGAACAAGGGAATATTTTTCAATTTTATGTTTTTGCAATCAGGCGTTTTCCTGGAGAACAAGGGAATATTTTTCATTTTTAAGTTTTTTGCAATCAGGCGTCCACCTGGAGAACAAGGGAATATTTTTCAATCTTAAGTTTTTGCAATCAAGCGCCCGCCTGGAGAACAAGGGAATATTTTTCAGTTTTAAGTTTTTGCAATCAGGCGTCCAGCTGGAGAACAAGAGAATATATTTCAATTTTAAGTTTTTTTCAATTAGGCGCCTACCTGGAGAACATGGGAATATTTTTCTGTTTATATGCCAAGAGTACATTATTGAAATTCAAGTTTTGAGCTTTTTTCTTTTAAAAGCAGATCCTGTACTATTCAGCTGTACTTCGTAGTTATTGCGACTCAATAGTGATGTTATTCTAATGCTTTGTTTCTACAGTTGAGGTCGTCATTCTAAGCTGAAAACTTCTTTGCCTATTACTGCTGAATTTAATGCTCAAGGTGTTGCTGAAGTTTTGAGTTTTGAGAAGCAATTGAATAGCGAACCTGCCATCTTGTTTGAATCATAGAATTTTGCATTTTGTTGATGTAATACAAGTTTCCTAAGCATTATTTGTATTTTTCTACAACATTTTGTAAACCTAAAACTAGGTGTGGACATTAGAACTTGTTTGAAAAATTTTGAACTCAAATAAGAGTGTTTTGGACTGTTATTGAAGGTTGTTGAAACAACCTTGGAAATTTTTCACTTTTTGCACTAGTTGTGTAGTAAGTGCAAGTTGATTTTCTGCACATTTGAGTTCAGTTGATTATAAATGTTTAGGTTCCGTTAACAGGGAATTACAAGCTGAAAAATATTGCTTAAAGTTACTTTGTTTTGTTGATGCTTGTTTAGTTTGGTGTTAGTTGGTCCAGCATGCTATAAATATGAATCTGTAGAGTTGTAAGTAGCACAATTTTTTGCTTGGTTGTAAATGTTAATTACATCTTGAGTCTGATCCTGCACAGGTGCCGAGTTTCAATTAGCACTCAAGTTACAATCGTGTTATTTGGACTTTCACTCACTTTTTAGCATGTAAATATATTTATTAAGTTTAATCTCGATATTTTAGTTTTTGTTTCACTTTGTAGTTGGGTTATTTAACAAACTCTAAAAAAAACAAGAAAACAGAACACAAAAAGAGTTACAGTTTTTTGGAGCATTAATTTTATTTTCTTGTACAAAGAAAGCAGAGTTTCCAAAAGTTTACCTAGTATATTGATTTTTTAGTTGTAAGCTTTAGGGAATACTTAGTAATGGTAGTAGTTAAGTTCTTTTTATATAGTTATTATATTTTTTTGGCTAACTTTTGCTTTTTCATTTAGTAGTATTTAGTTTTTAGTTTTTATTACTTTGGATCATCCTTAAAGCAAATTTAAAAAAAATGATGAAAAGAAGAAGTGAAAGCAGAAAGTAGAGAATGAAAAGAAAAGGTTTGATTGGAATCACTACTTTTCGGGTGATTTGTTGAGGTTTGCAATATTTATGAAAATTGCCTGAAGTGCATTCATGTTGCAACTTTGTCAGTTATTATGAAGATGTCCAGAATTGCAAAATTGACCAGTTTTTGCATACGTGACCATCTTTTGTAAATAGTTTGGCTAGTGATTGTGGTGGTATTGAATGGTTTCAAGTTGATTTTCAAAAAAATATATAAAAGAATTTTTTTTTATCTCTTTGAGCCTTCATGGTTTGAGTTGTATAAAAACAAAAAAAAATGAGATAGTTTATTCGCTCCATTTTTGATCTTCCAGAACTACGCAAAAATCTTATTCATGCGGGTCATGATACATAGGCAACCTACATAGGGTTCGATCGAATCATTTTGTTTTATAAAAAAAAGAGATAAAGATAAAAAGAGAAAAAAGAGAAAAGGAAAAAAAAAGAAAAGAAAAAATGGTGTAATTATGGGACGAGAAAAGAAAAGAGTGATAAATAAAAAAATAGGAAGGAAAATGATCAAGCAAGTGCCAGAGAAGCAAAGAAAGAGAGAGGTTGAAATAAACAAATTGGGATGATGCCATATGACCTTCAAACCCTCGAAGTCATGTTGGAGCCCGTAACTGTGACTAGGTGCGTTGCATGCAGTGTGATATTTTAGCTGTTTAATGCCCTAACGCTAACATGATGGATTCAATTTGTTATACTCATAACAGAAGGGTGGTTGGTTTGTGGTTTTTAATTAGTAACTCTCCTCTACAACACAAAGTCAAAGGCAATGACGGACAACGACAGAACTGAGTTGGTCGATACCGAGGCCCGAAAGCATTTGGTTGACCAGGACAATGGGTTAATTGAAGAGGTAAAAATGCTAAGACAACACATGGCAGAAATGTATCAGGCTTGGATGACCGGGACAACACCACCCCCGCCACCACCCAGCTGCTTAGATGCTACCCTTCTCAAAACTTTGGTCATGGTTTCGAATGATCCTCTATACTCTCCAAATGCGCCTGCTTAATGCAATTTTCCCAACCACCCCAGTAGCTCCGTCACTTACCCTCCAACAATCCCAACAATGAATATGTACTCAGAGCTCATGACATCCAATACTATCCCGCAGAGGTGGCCCACAAGGTTTCTGACTCGTATATGAAGAGCCTGCAGGATGAGCCTCATGTTGAGAATGAAAAGTTCACATGGAAAGAAGGCGGAATGGAGTATCCCAGAGGCTAGAAGGTATAAGACAGTCCTTGAAGAACAAGCAAGGAATGCGAGACTAGGGTAATATGGCTTGCGAAGAACTATTTGTATTTCCCAATATTTGCCTACCCGCAAGGTTCAAAGTGCCAAAATTTAACTTGTACGATTGGTGGGGAGATATCGTAGCTCACCTGAGGGTTTGTTGCAGTGAAATGAGAGGCGTTGGAGAGAAAGATGACCTGTTGATGCATATTTCAGCAAGAGCCTGACTGGGGCAGCTTTGGACTGGTATACTCATCAAGATATCGGTAAATGGCCTACATTGGGTGACATGGAAAAAGATATTGCTCGATGCTTTCAATGCAAATCCAGTGTTACCCCAGACCGTGATTCCCTATCTAATATGAAAAAGAAGCCGCTGGAAAGCTTTAGGGAGTTTGGGCTCAGATGGAGAGCACAAGCTACTCGAGTCAGTACCCCAATTGTTGAAAAGGAAATGGCTGAGCTTTTCCTACAAGCCCATGAGCCCACCTACTTCGGTCCTTTGATCCTGGATATTAGAAAATCATTCAATGATGTGTAAAAAATGGGGGAGTAAATAGAAGAGGGAATCAAGTCAGGCCAACTCATGAGTGGTTCAAATGATATTCAGAACATCCAAGTAAGCTTCAACAGAAGAAAGAGAAATAGAAAATATGATCAGCATTTCCAGTCTCGACCTCGTCCTCACGGACATCCTTGTTTACCAGATAATCCTCCCCAACTCTTCTTCTTCGCACAGAACTCAAAAAATCGTACATCACTTTCCCTATACCCAGCTATACAGAATGCTTATCCACCCCCACGAGCATACCGAAAACCTCCTGGATCAGGTTTCCAGCCCACGCAAGCATGTAAGAATGAGAGGCTATTGAAAAAAGAAAAGGCCTTCACCCCTATCGGAGAATCATATGCCAGTTTGTTCCAAAGGTTGAAGTAATTTGACATGTTGAAGCCGATTTAGATAAAAATGCCAAACCCTCTGTCAAAGAAGTTTGATATTACTCAAAGGTGCACATGTTGCTCAGATGCCCCGGGGCATGACACGGAGAAGTGTTGGAGTCTAAGGAAAGCAATTTAGAAGCTTACTGATGCAGGTGACATTGTCGTGCAAAATCCAGATGCAACAGACGCTAGCCAAAGTCTATTGCCTGTGCATAATGTGATGTACCTATTGGAATGTGAAAATTCTTCTGGAAGCATCGGAGGAACGAGTGTTGCTAAGCTTTCAGTGCTATCAGAGGTTGATATTCAGAATGAGCCGGCAAACGGAACCCAAAAGCAATCTGTAAAGAACAATATGACGAAGGTTTGTGAAGTGCCTAGTGTTATTGATGTGGAACCCAGTGGCTAATATGTTGTGATGGATAATTTTGAAAATGCTCCATTTCTTGGTCAGCCAGAGAGGAGTTTGGGTAATTTATTTTGTTGTCATTTCTGTTATCCGGGTTATTCTCAGGGTTGTAATCTGGATATTGTCTTTTGATTCAAACCCTTCTATCCTTTTATTTTTCCTAGTTTTGTTTATGTCGTCTAGGTTTGTTCCAGGGTTTTAACCCCATTCTTTTACTTGTTTTTTTTCCAAGCTCTTTCACCATCTGTCTAATGGAATTCTCTACTTTCCTTTATTTCTAGTCATTTGGTTTAGTTTTCTTTTCTTGTACAATTCTTTTCCCCGTTGGCTTTAATGACATGACATGCATGCACAACCCCAGGCCTGGTCTTAATAAATTACTCTTATGGAAATAGAGACACTTGAGGGAAATAAGAATAGATTTGGACCCTTTGATACCTTTTGAAGCTCGAACCACGTGAAACAGGGGCAGACAGAACATGAAGAAATCTTGAAAGCAAGTTTACCAAACTAGCATGGACCATTTGTTGTAGCTGGAGTGTTGTCCAATGGTGCATTATATTTGACAGATGAGGAAGGGAAATGTGTAGAAATGGCTATCAATTCTAACGCATTCATGATATACTATGTATGATTCCGTTGACTAATAATACTTGTTTGTCTTGGCATATTTTGAAAATTGGAATGGCGAAGGCATTTTATTCTGCTATATAAATACTTTATCATTTGCCAACCCTTTTGAGCTTTAATTATTTTCTTTCATACCCCTATTTCAAAATCAGTAACAAAAGTCAGAAACGCAAGTGTGAGAAGCCAGTGAAAGTAAAAAATGGAAAGAATGAAAACAAAAGAAAAGAAAAAGAAAAGAAAAACAAGAAAAGAAAAGAGAAAAGAGAAAAGAGGAAAGGAAAATGAAAAGATAAAGAAAATAAAACAAAGAAAAGAAAAAGGAAGAAAAGAAAAACAGAAAGAAAAACAACAACAAAAACAAGGAATCGGTATGAACTACATTTGACCTGATTCCTTTTAAAAAGAATACGTAGGCAACTTCACGGTTCAGTCTCATCAAAATAAAAATCCAAAAGTCCCCAAGCAAGAAACTGGGGTAGAAGTTTTGGTTGTTGTAAGAAATTGATTCCGAAAGTTGTAATTTTGAACCTATTTAAATTGTTTTGAGCCTTTGATACCATTTCTTTCTACCCTATCCAAAAGCCCACGTTACGGTCCAAAGGAAGACCTTCTGATCAGTCTTCAAGAGATGCCAAGTTGAGCAAGTAGAGGTGATTCATGTCAGGGGCAACACCCCGGGCCAAATAGAAAAGATAATAAATGAGAGAGTCTTATTGGTGAAAACCCTCATGGGCACCGTAAGGCGACGAGAGCTGGGAAAAATGGAAAAATGAGAGTCTTATTGGTGAAAACCCTCAGGGGCACCTTGAGGCGACTGTAAGTTGAGAGAAAGAACAAAGTAAGAGAGGCTTGATGGTGAAAACACTTTGGGCATTACAAGTCAAATAAGGATTGAGAATCAGATTGGATAATCGGAGCATCGAAGCCCAGATTCATGGTCTGGGGGGTACAACAAGGGTTGAACATCAGATTTGCTTAACAAAATGGGCCGCATGTGCATGTCATGGTCATTAGAGTAGGTACCCGCATTTTATAGGTTTCTACTTTTTAGGTTTTTTTAGGAATCATCTCCTTCATTGTCCTCTACTTTGTTCCTTCTGTCTTATTTATTCCTTGTTCTTAAGTCTGTTGTGTCAAAACAAGTGAGAAATGACTTCAAAATCGGCCACCATCTTTCCAATTGCATAACACGAGACATGTTTGTCACATCAAAGCAGCATAAGTTAGGAAAGAACAACAGGCACACTGAGCTGGTAACAATCGACATGCTTTTGAGGATTTGTTTGAAATACAAAGGCTTGGTATATATCAATTCATGGGCAATGCAACGGAATGAGGGCCAGGATAAATGGATCAAAAGTGTTGTCTGTGACAAGACTGACAAAAAGCGTGGTCAACCAGTGATAAGCAAGATCTTCCAAGGAGAGGTCAAAGTTATCATGACTAATGATGGAGAAGTAGACCTCAAGACCAGAGCCAGTGATTTAGGTCAAGAAATAACATCATACAAAGTGTGGTTGGTAACAACTAATATGTTTTAGGGATCAGGTAAAGCACAAGGGCTTGGCAGATGTCAGTACGTGAACCATGCAACAGACGGAAGGTATTGGGTTCGAAGGACAAGAGGTATTTTCTAGGTTAAGGTTTACAAAGAAAGCGGTTAGTCAAGGGGTGAACAGGGTCTTCAAATGAAAATCAATCATTACGACAAGTGAATGGGCAGTAGGCCTCAAGGTCAAGGCCGGTGAGTTAAGTTAATAAAAACAACATACATACGAAATGTGGGGCGATGGATGTGCTTTGGGGGGTCATGTGAAACACAAAGAATGGGAAGATGTCAGTTCATAAGCAATGCAACGAATAGAGGATATGTGGTCTAAATGGTGAAGAGGTACTTTCTGCGATAAGGATGGCAGAGAAATTGGTTTGCCAATAAGCAAGCAATGTCTTTCAAGATGAAGTCAAAGTTACTATGGCAAGTGAAGGAGTACATCACAAAGATGGGAAAGGCCACAAAGGTTGGCCAAGCATAGTAAACTGACTCAGCAATCTTAGGAAAGATATACAAAGATGGAGGACCAGAGCAAAGCCACAAGGGTCAGAGGGTTAGCCAAAAATAATACATTGACTTGTTAATCTCGGGGAAGGACACAAAGACTCTATTAAAAAGGCTAGAAATGTAACCATATGGGAAGCAAGGTAAAGCATAAAGGTTCGAGTTGTCAGCCAATCAACTCAGGCAACTCTTTATCAACATGGAAACTTGAACACAACAGAACATGATAGTGAGGATGCCGCTTCCAACGGGAATGCAGCAAGCCAACCACCACTTTTCAAACTGACAAGTTTTCTTTGATTAACACAAGGGCAGAAAATTCCGGAATAGCCTAAGGGAGGCCATCCATAGGAGAAGGCAGGCACACGATAGGTATGATCGAAATCTCAGGGCCTGCTCGGAAGTGGGACTCAGTTAAAACTCAAAGGAGACATAGTCCGTTATATAACTCTCCCCAGCAAAGAGCACAATGGGACAAACTTTAACTAGCAAACCCCAATAAAAACACCGAGGGTTAAAAGAGGCATGGAAGTTGAGATGGAATGCAGTTTAAAACTCAAACAGGTATGGGTAACATGGGCAAGCACCAACACCTTCCCCAGTAAGAGTCACAGAAACAACCAGAAATTAGAATTGGCATTTAAGTTGGAACCTTCAGGACCCTCCCAAATAGTGGGATGTAGCCCTAAATACAAACCCAAAGTTGTCACCTTTTGTCATCAAATTAAGAGTTCTTAGGACCCGCCTGGATAATGGGAAGCGATTTTAATCACCAATCCCCAGCAAATCCCCAATGGACATAACTAGTAGCAAGACATGGCGGAAATAATGCCTTTTCAGAAAACACAACATAATCTTGAAATTGTCAGCAGTTGAGGATTGTCGGGACCAGTTTTTGTAATCAGGCGCCAACCTGGAGAACAAGGGAATATTTTTCAATTTTAAGTTTTTGTAATCAGGCGCCCACCTAGAGAACAAGGGAATTTTTTTCAATTTTAGGCGTCCACCTGGAGAACAAGGGAATATTTTTCAATTTTTCAATTTTTTGTAATCGCGCGATCACCTGGAGAACAAGGGAATATTTTTCGAAATTGTAAGTTTTTTTGTAATCAGGCGCCCACCTGGAGAAGAAGGGAATATTTTTCAAAAATTTGAGTTTTTTTTAATCAGGCGCCCAGTTGGAAAACAAGGGAATATTTTTCAAAATTTTAAGTTTTTGTAATCAGACGCCCACCTGGAGAACAAGGGAAAACTTTTCAATTTAAAGTTTTTGCAATCAGGTGCCCACCTAGAAGACAAGGGAATATTTTTCAAAATTTTAAGTTTTTCTTTGTATTCAAGCGGCCACCTGGAGAACAAGAGAATATTTTCGAAATTATAAGTTTTTTTTGTAATCAGGCGCCCACCTGGAGAACAAGGGAATATTTTTAAAATTTTAAGGTTTTTTTGCAATCAGGTGCCCACCTGGAGAACAAGGGATTATTTTTATATTTGAAGTTTTTGCAATAAGGCGCCCACCTGGAGAACAAGGGAATATTTTTAAAATTTTTAGTTTTTGTAATCAGGCGCCCACCTGGAGAACAGAGGATTATTTTTCAAAATTTTAATTTTTTTTGTAATCAGGCGCCCACCTAGAGAAAAAAAGAATATTATTCGAAATTTTAAGTTTTTTGTTTTTGTAATCAGGAGCCCATATGGAGAACAAGGAAATATTTTTCAAAATTTTGAGTTTTTTTGTAATCAAGCGCCCACCTGGAGAACAAGAGAAATTTTTTCAATTTTAAGTTTTTGTAATCAGGTGCTTACATGGATACAAGAGAATATTTTTTTAATTGTAAGTTTTTGCAATCAGGCGCCCACATGGAGAACAAGAGAACATTTTCAGTATTAAGTTATTGCAATCAGGCGCCCACCTGGAGAATAAGGAAATATTTTTCAATCTTAACTTTTTGCAGTCAGGCGCCCACCTGGAGAACGAGGGAATATTTTTAACTTTTAACTTTTTGCAATCAGGCGCCCACCTGGAGAACGAGAGAATATTTTTCAATTTTAAGTTTTTTGTAATCAGGCGCCCACCTGGAGAACAAGTGAATATTTTTCAGTTTTAAATTTTTGCAATCACGCTCCTACCTGGAGAACAAGGGAATATTTTTCAATTTTATGTTTTTTGCAATCAGGCGCCCACATGGAGAACAAGGGAATATTTTTCAGTTTTAAGTGTTTGCAATCATGCGCCCACCTGGAGAACAAGGGAATATTTTTCAATTTTAAGTTTTTTAAATCAGGCGCCCACCTGGAGAACAAGGGAATATTTTTCAATTTTAAGTTTTTGCAATCAGGCGCCAAACTGGAGAACAAGGGAATATTTTTAAATTTAATGTTGTCGCAATCAGGCGCTCACCTAGAGAACAAGGGAATATTTTTCAATTTTAAGTGTTTGCAATCAGGCGTTCACCTGGAGAACAAGGGAATATTTTTCAATTTTACATTTTTTGCAATCAGGCGCCCACCCGGAGAATAAGGGAATATTTTAAGTTTTAAGTTTTTGCAATCAGGCAAACACCTGGAGAAAAGGGGAATATTTTCTATTTTAAGTTTTTGCAATCAAGCGCCCACCTGTAGAACAAGGGAATATTTTTCAATTTTTTGTTTTTTGCAATCAGGCGCCCACCTGGAGAATAAAGGAATATTATTCAATTTTAAGTTTTTGCAATCAGGCGCCCACCTGGAGAACAAAGGAATATTTTTCAACTTTAAGTATTTGCAATAAGGCGCCCACCTAGAGAATAAGGGAATATTTTTCAATTTTAAGTTTTTGGCAATCAGGCGCCCACCTGTAGAAAAAAAGAATATTATTCAAAATTTTAAGTTTTTTGTTTTTGTAATGAGGAGCCCATATGGAGAACAAGGAAATATTTTTCAAAATTTTGAGTTTTTTGTAATCAAGCGTCCACCTGGAGAACAAGAGAATATTTTTCAATTTTAAGTTTTTGTAATCAGGTGCGTACATGGATAGAAGGGAATATTTTTTTAATTGTAAGTTTTTGCAATCAGGCGCCCACATGGAGAACAAGAGAACATTTTCAGTATTAAGTTATTGCAATCAGGCACCCACCTGGAGAATAAGGAAATATTTTTCAATCTTAACTTTTTGCAGTCAGGCGCCCACCTGGAGAACGAGGGAATATTTTTCAGTTTTAACTTTTTGCAATCAGGCGCCCACCAGGAGAACGAGAGAATATTTTTCAATTTTAAGTTTTTTGTAATCACGCTCCCACCTGGAGAACAAGGGAATATTTTTAAGTTATAAATTTTTGCAATCACGCTCCCACCTGGAGAACAAGGGAATATTTTTCAATTTTATGTTTTTTGCAATCAGGCACCCACATGGAGAACAAGGGAATATTTTTCAGTTTTAAGTGTTTGCAATCATGCGCCCACCTGGAGAACAAGGGAATATTTTTCAATTTTAAGTTTTTTAAATCAGGCGCCCACCTGGAGAACAAGGGAATATTTTTCAATTTTAAGTTTTTGCAATCAGGCGCCAAACTGGAGAACAAGGGAATATTTTTAAATTTAATGTTTTCGCAATCAGGCGCTCACCTAGAGAACAAGGGAATATTTTTCAATTTTAAGTGTTTGCAATCAGGCGTTCACCTGGAGAACAAGGGAATATTTTTCAATTTTACATTTTTTGCAATCAGGCGCCCACCTGGAGAACAAGGGAATATTTTAAGTTTTAAGTTTTTGCGATCAGGCGCCCACCTGGAGAAAAGGGGAATATTTTTCTATTTTAAGTTTTTGCAATCAAGCGCCCACCTGTAGAACAATGGAATATTTTTCAATTTTTTGTTTTTTGCAATCAGGCGCCCACTTGGAGAATAAAGGAATATTTATCAATTTTAAGTTTTTGCAATCAGGCGCCCACCTGGAGAATAAAGGAATATTTTTCAATTTTAAGTTTTTAGCAATCAGGCGCCCACCTGGAGAAAAAAAGAATATTATTCAAAATTTTAAGTTTTTGCAATCAGGTGCCCACCTGGAGAAAAGAGGAATATTTTTCTATTTTAAGTTTTTTCAATCAAACGCCCACCTATAGAACAAGGCAATATTTTTCAGTTTTAAGTTCTTGCAATCAGGTGCCCACCTGGAGAAGAAAGGAATATTATTCAATTTTAAGTTTTTGCAATCGGGCGCCCACCTGAAGAACCAGCGAATATTTTTCATTTTTAAGTTTTTTCAATCAGGCGCCCACTTGGAGAACAAGGGAATATTTTTCAGTTTTAAGTTTTTTGCAATCAGGCATCCACCTGGAGAAAAAGGGAATATTTTTCAGTTTTAACTTTTTGCAATCAAGCGCCTACCTGGAGAACAAGAGAATATTTTTCAATTTTAAGTTTTTGCAATCAGGCACCCACCTGTACAACAAGGGAATATTTTTCAATTTTAAGTTTTTGCAATCAGGCGCCCACCTGGAGAACAAGGGAATATTTTTTAGTTTTAAGTTTTTTGCAATAAGGCGCCCACCTGGAGAACAAGGGAATATTTTTGAATTTTATGTCTTTGAAATCAGGCGCCCACCTTGAGAACAAGGGAGTATTTTTCAATTTTTAGTTTTTGCAATCTAGCGTCCACCTGGTGAACAATGGATTATTTTTCAATTTTAAGTTTTTGCATTCAGGCGCCCACCTGGAGAATAAGGGAATATTTTTTAGTTTTAAATTTTCGCAATCAGGCGCGCACGCTAGAACAAGGGAATATTTTTCACAATTTCAGGTTTTGTAATCTGGCGCCCACCTGTAGAACGAGGTAGTATTTTTCAACGCAACTCGAGTTCAGCAGTCAGGCACACACCTACAGAACAAGGGAATACATCAATGGAGTACATGTTGAAATCCAATATTTTGGCATCGGACATGAAGAGAAAGGCAAATAGTCAGCGAGGCCGCAGGAGGTTCGCAGAAAGAGATACAAGGCAACAAAGTAATAAGGATCAATATTAAAGACGTCGATAGTCTTCTCTTTGTAATCCGTAGTTTATAGCTTAGTATAGTTTTCTTTTTACTTTTTATAAGGAGTAATAAGGAGGAAAGAGGGCAGTAACAACAGCCAATCACAGTCTCCCGGTAGCCCCAGCTACCAAAACTTCCAACACTACAATGACCTGATTCCTCTATTTCCGAGGATATGTAGTCAACCTTTGAAGCAAGGTTTGGTCAAAATATTTTCAAAATGCTTCACATGGAGTATTCAATTGGACGAAAATCGCTCATATTTTCTCACATGTCTTTGCACGAAAACCCTTCGTGTTCCCGCGCAAAGAGGGGCAGCTGTCAGCATATGATTTTTGACCTGTCGAAAAAAACTCCTACAGGACTCTTAAAGTTTAGGAATTTGTCTTTTTAAATATTAGGATCTTAATTTTTGGACATCAATTGCATATGCATGTTCATTACCACTTGTTAGGATTAATTAGGGTTTAATTGTTAAATAAACTTGTTTCATAAATAAAAAAACAAAAATATATATGTGCCAGCACTTGAAGTTGTGTTTGTTCAATTTTGATTTGTTTTAATTATAATTGTGATTTGTGGTTTTTAAACAAATTTAGTAACTAATTTTAATTAAAAGAAAAGAAAAAAATAATAATAAAAATACAATACATGGATACATATATAGGCAGCCACTCAGGATGGCCACAATTGGGCCAGACCTGAGTGGCCCAACTCGTTCCTTCTCTAAATCCATACATACCCAACCCAAACGACTAGCCATTCCAGTCCCCACATCCACATCCATAAAGGTTCGAGGGGTCAGCCAATCAACTCAGGCAACTCTTTATCAACATGGAAACTTGAACACAACAGAACATGATAGTGAGGAGGCCGCTTCCAACGAGAATGTCGCAAGCCAACCACCACTTTTCAAAACAACAAGTTTTCTTTGATTAACACAAGGGCAGAAAATTCCGGAATAGCCTTAGGGAGGCCGTCCACAGGAGAAGGCAGGCACATGATAGGTATGATCGAAATCTCAGGGGCCCGCTCGGAAGTGGGACTCAGTTAAAACTCAAAAGAGACATAGTCCGTTATAAAACCCTCCCCAGCAAGTACCCAATGGACATATCTCGAAGCAAGACATGGAGGAAATAATGCCTTTTCAGAAAACACAACATAATCTTGAAATTGTCAGCAGTTGAGGATTGTCGGGACCAGTTTTTGTAATCAGGCGCCAACCTGGAGAACAAGGGAATATTTTTCAATTTTAAGTTTTTGTAATCAGGCGCCCACCTGGAGAACAAGGGAATATTTTTCAATTTTTAGTTTTTGTAATCAGGCGTCCACCTGGAGAACATGGGAATATTTTCCAAATTTTCAATTTTTTGTAATCAGGAGGCGCCCACCTGGAGAACAAGGGAATATTTTTTGAAATTCTAAGTTTTTTTTGTAATCAGGCGCCCACCTGGAGAACAAGGGAATATTTTGCAAAATTTTAAGTTTTTCATTGTAATCAAGCGCCTACCTGCAGAACAAGGGAATATATTTTGAATTTTTAAGTTTTTTTGTAATCAGACACCCACCTGGAGAACAAGGGAATATTTTTCAAAATTTTAAGTTTTTTTCTGTAATCAGGCGCCCACCTGGAGAACAAGGGAATATTTTTCAAACTTTTCATTTTTTTTTTAATCTGGCGCCCACCTGGAGAACAGGGACATATTTTTCAAAATATTAAGTTTTTGCAATCAGGCGCCCACCTGGAGAACAAGGGAAAAATTTTCAACTTATAGTTTTTGCAATCAGGCGCCCACCTAGAGAACAAGGGAATATTTTTCAAAATTTTAAGTTTTTCTTTGTAATCAGGCGCCCACCTCGAGAACAAGGAAATATTTTTCGAAATTTTAAGTTTTTTTTTTTGTAATCAGGCGCCCACCTTGAGAACAAGGGAATATTTTTCAAAATTTTAAGTTTTTTTACAATCAGGCGCCCACCTGGAGAACAAGGGATTATTTTTCAATTTGAAGTTTTTGCAACCAGGCGCTCTCCTGTAGAACAAGAGAATATTTTTCAATTTTAAGTTTTTGCAATGAGGCGCCCAGATGGAGAACAAGAGAATATTTTTTTAATTGTATGTTTTTGCAATCAGGCGCCCACCTAGAGAACAAGAGAACATTTTCAGTTATAAGTTTTTGCAATCAGGGGCCCACCTAGAGAACAAGGAAATATTTTTCAATCTTAACTTTTTGCAGTCAGGCGCCCACCTGGAGAACGAGGGAGTATTTTTCAGTTTTAACTTTTTGCAATCAGGCGTCCACCTGGAGAACGAGAGAATATTTTTCAATTTTAAGCTTTTGCAATCAGGCGCCCACCTGGAGAACAAGGGAATATTTTTCAGTTTTTTGTTTTTGCAATCAGGCTCCCACCTGAACAACAAGGGAATATTTTTAAATTTTATGTTTTTTGCAAGCAGGCGCCCACATGGAGAACAAGGGAATATTTTTCAGTGTTATGTTTTTGCAATCAGGCGCCCACCTAGAGAAAAAGAGAATATTATTCAATTTTAAGTTTTTTGAATCAGGCGCCCACCTGGAGAACAAGGAAAATTTTTACAGTTTTAAAGTTTTGCAATCAGGCGCCCACCTGGAGAACAAGGAAATATTTTTCAATTTTAAGCTCTTGCACTCAGGCGCCCACCTGGAGAACAAGGGTATATTTTTCAATTTTATTATATTGCAATCAGGCGCTCTCATAGAGAACAAGGGAATATTTTTCAATTTTAAGTTTTTTGCAATCAGGCGTCCACCTGGAGAACAAGGGAATATTTTTCAATCTTAAGTTTTTGCAATCTGGCGCCCACCTGGAGAACAAGGGAATATTTTTCACTTTTAATTTTTTCAATCAGGTGCCTACCTGAAGAACAAGAGAATATATTTCAATTTTAGGTTTTTTCAATCAGGCGTCCACCTGGAGAACAGGAAAATATTTTTCAGTTTTAAGTTTTTGCAATCAGGCGCCCACCTGGAGATCAAGGGAATATTTTTATATTCTAAGTTTTTTGCAATTAGGCGCCCACCTGGAGAATAAGGGAATATTTTTCATTTTAAGTTTTTGCAATCAGGCGCCCACCTTGAGAAAAGGGAATATTTTTCAATTTTACGTTTTTGCAATCAAGCGCCCACCTGTAGAACAAGGGAATATTTTTCAGTTTTAAGTTTTTACAATCAGGCGCCCACCTGGAGAATAAAGGAATGTTTTTCAATTTTATGTTTTTGAATTCGGGCGCCCACCTGGACAAGCAGCGAATATTTTTCAATTTAATGTTTTTTAAATCAGGCGCCAACCTGGAGAACAAGGGAATATTTTACAGTTATATGATTTTGCAAACAGGTGCCCACTTGGAGAACAAGAGAAAATTATTCAATTTTAAGTTTTTGCAATCAGTCGCCCAACTGGAGAAAAAGGGAATATTCTTCAATTTTAAGTTTTTGCAATCAGGTGCCCACCTAGAGAACAAGGGGATATTTTTCAATTTTAAGTATTTGCAATCAGGCGCCCACCTGGAGAACTACGAAATATTATTCAATTTTACATTTTTTGCAATCAGGCTCCCACCTGGACAACAAGGGAATATTTTTCAGTTTTAAGTTTTTGCAATTAGGCACCCACTTGAAGAAAAGGGAAATATTTTTCAATTTTATGTTTTTGCAATCAAGCGCCCACCTGTAGAACAAGGGAACATTTTTCAAATTTATGTTTTTTGCAATCAGGCACCCACCTGGAGAACAAGGGAATAATTTTCAGTTTTAAGTTTTTGCAATCAGGCGCCCACCTTGAGAACAAGGGAATATTTTTCAGTTTTAATTTTTTTGCAATAAGGCGCCCACCTGGAGAACAAGGGAATATTTTTCAATTTTATGTTTTTGAAATCAGGCGCCCACCTTGAGAACAAGGGGGTATTTTTCAATTTTAAGTTTTTGCAATCAGGCGCCCACCTGGAGAACTTGGGAATATTTTTATATTTAAGTTTAATAAATCAGGCGCCCATCTGGAGAACAAGGGAATATTTTTCAATTATAAGTTTTTGCAATCAGGCGCTCTCCTAGAGAACAAGGGAATATTTTTCAATTATTAGTTTTTTGCAATCTGGCGTCCACATGGAGAACAAGGGAATATTTTTCAATCTTATGTTTTTTCAATCAGGCGCCCACCTGGAGAACAAGGGAATATTTTTCAGTTATAAGTTTTTGCAATCAGGCGTCCTCCTGGAGAACAAGAGAATATATTTCAATTTTATGTTTTTTTCAATCAGGCGCCCACCGGGAGAACAAGGGAATATTTTTCAGTTTTAAGTTTTTGCTATCAGGCACAAACCTGGAGAACAAGAAAATATTTTTCAATTTTAAGTATTTGCAATCAGGTGCCCACCTGGAGATCAAAGGAATATTTTTCAGTTTTAAGTTTTTTGCTATAAGGCGCCCACCTGTAGAACAAGGGAATATTTTTCAATTTTAAGTTTTTGCAATCAGGCGCCAAACTGGAGAAAAAGGGAATGTTTTTCAATTTTAAAATTTTGCAATCAAGCGGCCACCTATAAAACAAGGGAATATTTTTCAGTTTTAAGTTTTTGCAATCAGGCGCCCACTTGGAGATTCAAGGAATATTTTTCAATTTAATGTTTTTGCAATCGGGCGCTCACCTGGAGAACCAACGAATATTTTTCAATTTTAAGTTTTTTCAATCTGGCGCCCACTTGGAGAACAAGGGAATATTTTGCAATTTTAAGTTTTTTACAATCAGGCAACCACCTGGAGAACAAGGGAATATTTTTCAGTTTTAAGTTTTTGCAATCAGGCGCACACTTAGAGAATAACAGAATATTTTTCAATTTTAAGTTTTTGCAATCAGGCGCCCACCTGGAGAACAAGGGAATATTTTTCAATTTTAAGTTTTTGCAATCAGCCGCTCTCCTAGAGAACAAGGGAATATTTTTCAATTTTAAGTTTTTTGCAATCAGGTGTCCACCTGGAGAACAAGGGAATATTTTTCAATCATAAGTTTTTTCAATCAGGCGCTCACCTGGAGAAGGTGAGAATATTTTTCAGTTTTAAGTTTTTGCAATCAGACGTCCTCCTGGAGAACAAGTGAATACATTTCAATTTTAAGTTTTTTTCAATCAGGCGCCCACCTGGAGAACAATGGAATATTTTTCAGTTTTAAGTTTTTGCTTTCAAGCACCAACCTGGAGAACAAGGGAATATCTTTCAATTTTAAGTATTTGCAATCAGGCGCCCACCTGGAGAACCAGGGAATATTTTTCAGATTTAAGTATTTGCAATCAGGCGCCCACCTGGAGAACAAGGGAATATTTTTCAATCTTAAGTTTTTTCAATCAGGCACCCACTTGGAGAACGAGAGAATATTTTTTAGTTTTAAGTTTTTGCAATAAGGCGTCCTCCTAGAGAAAAAGAGAATATATTTCAATTTTATGTCTTTTTCAATCAGGCGCCCACCTGGAGAACAAGGGAATATTTTTCAATTTTAAGTATTTTCAATCAGGCGACCACCTGCAGAACAAGGGAATATTTTTCAATTTTACATTTTTTGCAAGCAGGAGCCCACCTGGAGAACAAGGGAATACTTTTCAGTTTTTAGTTTTTGCAATCAGGCGCGCCACCTGGAGAAAAGGGGAATATTTTCCAATTTTAAGTTTTGCAATCATGCGCCCACCTGTAGAACAAGGGAATATTTTTCAATTTTATGTTTTTTGCAATCAGGCGCCCACCTGAAAAATAAAGGAATATATTTTAAGTTTTTGCAATCAGGCGCCCACCTGGAGAACAAGGGAATATTTTTCAATTTTAAGTATTTGCAATCAGGCGCCCACTTAGAGAACAAGGGAATATTTTTCAATTTTAAGTTTGTTTGCACTCAGGCGCCCACCTAGAGAATAAGGGAATATTTTTTAATTTTAAGTCTTTTGCAATCAGGCGCCCACCTGGAGAACAAGGGAATATTTTTCAGTTTTAAGTTTTTGCAATCACGTGCCCACCTGGAGAAAAGAGGAATATTTTTAAATTTTAAGTTTTTGCAATCAAGCGCCTACATGTAAAATAAGGGAATATTTTTTAGTTTTAAGTTTTTGCAATCAGGCGCCCACCTTGAGAATAAAGTAATATCTTTCACTTTTAAGTTTTTGCAATCGGGCGACAACCTGGAGAACCAGCGAATATTTTTCAATTTTATGTTTTTTCAATCAGGCGCCCACTTGGAGAACAAGGGAATATTTTGCAATTTTAAGTTATTTTGCAATCAGGCGCTTACCTGGTGAACAAGGGAATATTTATCAGTTTTAAGTTTTTTCAATCAGGCACCCACGTGGAGAATAAGGGAATATTTTTAAATTTTAAGTTTTTTAAATCAGGCGCCCACTTGGAGAATATAGCAATATTTTTCAATTTTAAGTTTTTACAATCAGGCGCCCACCTGGAGAACAAGGGAATATTTTTCAATTTTAAGTTTTTGCAATCAGGCGCCCACCTAGAGAACAAGGGAATATTTTTCAATTTTAAATTTATTGCAATCAGGTATCCACATGGAGAACAAAGGAATATTTTTCAATCTTAAGTTTTTGCAATCAGGCGCCCACCTAGATAACAAGGGAATATTTTTCCGTTTTAACTTTTTGCAATCAGGCGACCACTAGGAGAACAAAAGAATATATTTATTTTTTAAGTTTTTTCAGTAAGGCGCCCACCTGGAGAACAAGAGAATATTTTTCAGTTTTAAGTTTTTGCAATCAGGCAACCACCTGGAGAACAAGGGAATACTTTTCAATTTAATGGTTTTTTCAATCAGGCGCCCACCTGGAGAACAAGAGAATATTTTTCAATTTTATGTTTTTGCAATCCGGCGCCCACCTGGAGATCAAAGGAATATTTTTCAGTTTTAAGTTTTTTGCTATACGGCGCCCACCTGGAGAACAAGGGAATATTTTTCAATGTTAAGTTTTTGCAATCAGGCGCCAAACTGGAGAACAAGGGATTATTTTTCAATTTTACATTTATTGCAATCAGGAGCCCACCTAGAGAACAAGGGAATATTTTTCAGTTTTTAGTATTTGCAATCACGCGCCCACCTGGAGAAAAGGGGAATATTTTTCAATTATAAGTTTTGCAATCATGCGCCCACCTGTAGAACAAGGGAATATTTTTCAATTTTATGTTTTTTGCAATCAGGCGCCCACCTGGAGAACAAGGGAATATTTTTCAATTTTAAGTATTTTCAATCAGGCGCGCACCTAGAGAACAAGGGAATATTTTTCAATTTTATGTTTTTTTTGTACTCAGGCGCCCACCTAGAGAACAAGGTAATATTTTTTAATTATAAGTTTTTTGCAATCAGGCGCCCACCTGGAGAACAAGGGAATATTTTTAAGTTTTAAGTTTTTGCAATCACGCGCCCACCTGGAGAAAATAGGAATATTTTTAAATTTTAAGTTTTTGCAATCAAGTGCCCACATGTAGAATAAGGGAATATTTTTTAGTTTTAAGTTTTTGCAATCAGGCGCCCACTTGGAGAACAAGGGAATATTTTTCAATTTAATGGTTTTTGAAATCAGGCGCCCACCTGGAGAACAAGAGAATATTTTTCAATTTTATGTTTTTGCAATCAGGCGCCCACCTGGAGAACAAGGGAATATTTTTCAATTTTAAGTATTTGCAATCAGGCGCCCAGTTAGAGAAGAAGGGAATATTTTTCGATTTTAAGTTTGTTTGCACTCAGGCGCTCACCTAGAGAATAAGGTAATATTTTTTAATTTTAAGTTTTTTGCAATCAGGCGCCCACCTGGAGAACAAGGGAATATTTTTCAGTTTTAAGTTTTTGCAATCACGTGCCCACCTGGAGAAAATAGGAATATTTTTAAATTTTAAGTTTTTGCAATCAAGCGCCTACATGTAAAATAAGGGAATATTTTTTAGTTTTATGTTTTTGCAATCAGGCGCCCACGTTGAGAATAAAGTAATATCTTTCACTTTTAAGTTTTTGCAATCGGGCGACCACCTGGAGAACCAGCGAATATTTTTCAATTTTATGTTTTTTCAATCAGGCGCCCAGTTGGAGAACAAAGGAATATTTTGCAATTTTAAGTTATTTTGCAATCAGGCGCTTACCTGGAGAACAAGGGAATATTTTTCAATTTTAAGTATTTGCAATCAGGTGCCCACCTAGAGAACAAGGGAATATTTTTCAATTTTAAGTTTTTTTGTACTCAGGCGCCCACCTCGAGAAGAAGGGAATATTTTTTAATTATAAGTTTTTTGCAATCAGGCGCCCACCTGGAGAACAAGGGAATATTTTTCAGTTTAAAGTATTTGCAATCACGCGCCCACCTGGAGAAAAGAGGAATATTTTTTGAATTTTAAGTTCTTGCAATCAAGCGACCACATGTAGAATAAGGGAATATTTTTTAGTTTTAAGTTTTTGCAATCAGGCGCCCACCTGGAGAACAAGGGAATATTTTTCAATTTAATGGTTTTTGCAATCAGGCGCCCACCTGGAGAACAAGAGAATATTTTTCAATTTTATGTTTTTGCAATCCAGCGCCCACCTAGAGATCAATGGAATATTTTTCAGTTTTAAGTTTTTTGCTATAAGGCGCCCACCTGGAGAAAAAGGGAATATTTTTCAATTTTAAGTTTTTGCATTCAGGCGCCAAACTGGAGAACAAGGGATTATTTCTCAGTTTTAAATTTTTTCAATCAGGCGCCCACCTAGAGAACAAGGGAATATTTTTCAATTTTAAGTATTTTCAATAAGGCAAACACCTGGAAAATAAGGGAATATTTTTCAATTTTACTTTTATTGCAATCAGGAGCCCACCTGGAGAACAAGAGAATATTTTTCAGTTTTTAGTTTTTGCAATCAGGCGCCCCCCTGGAGAAAACGGGAATATTTTTCAATTTTAAGTTTTGCAATCATGCGCCCAAATGTAGAACAAGGGAATATTTTTCAATTTTATGTTTTTTGCAATCAGGCGCCCACCTAAAAAATAAAGAAATATTTTTTAATTTTAAGTTTTTGCAATCAGGCGCCCACCTGGAGAACAAGGGAATATTTTTCAATTTTAAGTATTTGCAATCAGGCGTCCACCTAGAGAACAAGGGAATATTTTTCAATTTTAAGTTTTTTTGTACTCAGGGGCCCACCAATTTTATGTATTTGCAATCAGGCGCCCACCTGGAGAACAAGGGAATATTTTTCAATTTTAAGTTTTTTTGCACTCAGGCGCCTACCTAGAGAACAAGGGAATATTTTTTAATTATAAGTTTATTGCAATCAGGCGCCCACCTGGAGTACAAGGGAAAATTTTTCAGTTTTAAGTTTTTGCAATCACGCGCCCACCTGGAGAAAAGAAGAATATTTTTAATTTTTAAGTTTTTGCAATCAAGCACCACATGTAGAATAAGGGAATATTTTTTTAGTTTTAAGTTTTACCAATCAGGCGCCCACCTGGAGAATAAAGTAATATTTTTCACTTTCAGGTTTTCGCAATCGGGCACCCACCTGGAGAACCAGCGAATATTTTCCAATTATAAGTTTTTTCAATCAGGCGCCCACTTGGAGAACAAGGGAATATTTTTAAATTTTAAGTTATTTTGCAATCAGGCGCTTACCTGGAGAACAAGGGAATATTTTTCAGCTTTAAGTTTTTTCAATCAGGCGCCCACCTGGAGAACTAGGGAATATTTTTAAATTTTAAGTTTTTTAACTCAGGCACCCACTTGGAGAATAAAGCAATATTTTTTAATGTTAAGTTTTTACAATCAGGCGCCCACCTGGAGAACAAGTTAATATTTTTCAGTTTTAAGTTTTTGCAATCAGGCGCCCATCTGGAGAACAAGGGATTATTTTTCAATTTTAAGTTTTTTAGCAATCAGGTGCCCACCTGGAGAAAAAGAGAATATTTTTCAATTTTAAGTTTTTGCAATCCGGCGACCACCTGCAGAACAAGAGAATATTTTTCAATTTTAAGTTTTTGCAATCCGGCGCCCACCTAAAGAAGAAGGAAATATTTTTCAATTTTACATTTTTTTGAATCAGGCGCCCACTTGGAGAACAAGAGAATATTTTTAAGTTATAAGTCTTTGCAATTAGGCGCCCACCTGGAGAAAAGGAGAATATTTTTCAATTTTAAGTTTCTGCAATCAAGCGCCCACCTGTAGAACAAGGGAATATTTTTCAATTTTATGTTTTTTGCAATCAGGCGCCCACATGGAGAATAAAGGAATATTTTTCAATTTTATGTTTTTGCAATCAGGCGCCCACCTGGAGAACAAGGGAATATTTTTCAATTTTATGTTTTTGCAATCAGGCACCCACCTGGAGAATAAGGGAATATTTTTCAATTTTAAGTTTTTTTGCAATCAGGCGCCCACCTGGAGAACAAGGGAATATTTTCAATCTTATGTTTTTGTAATTAGGCGCCTACCTGGAGAACAAGGGAATAATTTTCAGTTTTAAGTATTTGCAATCGGGCGCCCACCTAGAGAACAAGGGAATATTTTTCAATTTTTAGTTTTTTGCAATCATGCGCCCACCTGGAGAACAAGGGAATATTTTTCAGTTTTAAGTTTTATCAATCAGGCGCCCACCTGGAGAAAAGGGGAATATTTTTCAATTTTAAGTTTTTTCAATCAAGCGCCCACATGTAGTACAAAGGAATATTTTTCAGTTTTAAGTATTTGCAATCAGGAGCCCACTTGGAGAAACAAAAGAATATATTTAAATTTTAAGTTTTTTCAATCAGGCGCCCTCCTGGAGAACAAGGGAATTTTTTTCAGTTTTAAGTATTAGCAATCAGGCGCCCACTTGGAGAACAAGGGATTTTTCAATTTTAAGTTTTTTTTTGCAATCAGGCGCCCACCTGGAGAACAAGAGAATATTTTTCAATTTTAAGTTTTTGGAATCCAGCGCCCACCTAGAGAATAAGGGAATATTTTTCAGTTTTAAGTTTTTTTGCAATGAGGTGCCCACCTGGAGAACAAAGGAATATTTTTCAATTTTTAGTTTTTGCAATCAGGCTTCAAACTGGAGAACAAGGGAATATTTTTTCAGTTTTAAGGTTTTGCAATCAGGCGCCCACCTAGAGAACAAGGGAATATTTTTCAATTTTAAATTTTTTGCAATTAGGCATCCACCTGGAGAACAATGGAATATTTTTCGATCTTAAGTTTTTAATATCAGGCGCCCACCTGGAGAACAAGGGAATATTTTTCAGTTTTAAATTTTTTGCAATCAGGCATCCACCTGGAGAACAATGGAATATTTTTCAATCTTAAGTTTTTGCAATCAGGCGTCCTCCTGGAGAACAAGAGAATATATTTCAATAATTAAGTTTTTTTTCAATCAGGTGCCCACCTGGAGAACAAGGGAATATATTTCAGTTTTAAGTTTTTGCTATCAGGCACCAACTTGGAGAACAAGGGAATATTTTTCAATTTTATGCTTTTTGCAATCAGGCGCCCATTTGGAAAATAAAGGAATATTTATAATTTAGGTTTTTGAAATCAGGCGCCCAACCGGAGAACAAGGGAATATTTTTCAGTTTTAAGTTATTGCAATCAGGCGCCCACCTGGAGAAAAGGAGAATATATTTAAATTTTAAGTTTATGCAATCAAGCGCCCACGTGTAGAACAAGGAATATTTTTTCACTTTTAAGTTTTTTCAATCAGGCACCCACCTGGAGAACAAGGGAATATTTTTCAATTTTAAGTATTCGCAATCAGGCGCCCACCTAGAGAACAAGGGAATATTTTTCAATTTTAAGTTTTTTGCAATCAGGCGCTCAGCTAGACAACAAGGGAATATTTTTTAGTTTAAAGTTTTTGCAATCAAGCGCCCACCTGGAGAAAAAGGTGAATATTTTTAAATTTTAAGTTTTTGCAATCAAGCGCCTACATGTAAAACAAGGGAATATTTTTTCAGTTTTATGTTTTTGCAATTAGGCGGCCACTGGGAGAATAAAGTAATATTTTACAATTTTAAGTTTTTGCAGTCGGGTGCCCACCGTGAGAACCAGAGAATATTTTTCAAGTTTAAGTTTTTTCAATCAGGCGCGCACTTGAAGAACAAAGGAATATTTTTATATTTTAATTTAGATTACAATCAGGCGCTTACCTGGAGAACAAGGGAATATTTTTCAATTTTAAGTTTTTTCAATCAGGCGCCCACCTGGAGAATAAAGCAATATTTTTCAATTTTAAATATTTGCAATCAGACGCCCACCTGAAGAACAAGAGAATATTTTTCAAATTTAAGTTTTTGCAATCAGGCGCCCACCTAGAGAACAAGGAAATATATTTCAATTTTAAGTTTTTTGCAATCAGGCGTCCACCTGAGAACAAAGGAATATTTTTCAATCTTATGTTTTTGCAATCAGGCGCCCACCTGGAGAACAAGGTAATATTTTTCAGTTTTAAGTTTTCGCAATCAGGCGTCCTCCTGGAGAACAAGAGAATATATTTCAATTTAAAGTTTTTTTTCAATCAGGCGCCCACCTGTAGAACAAGGGAATATTTTTCAGCTTTAAGTTTTTGCTATCAGGCACTAACTTGGAGAATAAGGGAATATTTTTCAATTTTAAGTATTTGCAATAAGGCGCCCACTTGGAGAACAAGGGAATATTTTTCAATTTTTAGTTATTTTGCAATCAGGCGCCCACCTGGAGAACAAGGAAATATTTTTCAGTTTTAAGTTTTTGCAATCAGGCGCCCACCTGGAGAACTTGGGAATATTTTTATATTTTAGTTTAATAAATCAGGCGCCCATCTGGAGAACAAGGGAATATTTTTCAATTATAAGTTTTTGCAATCAGGCGCTCTCCTAGAGAACAAGGGAATATTTTTCAATTATTAGTTTTTTGCAATCTGGCGTCCACATGGAGAACAAGGGAATATTTTTCAATCTTATGTTTTTTTAATCAGGCGCCCACCTGGAGAACAAGGGAATATTTTTCAGTTATAAGTTTTTGCAATCAGGCGTCCTCCTGGAGAACAAGAGAATATATTTCAATTTTATGTTTTTTTCAATCAGGCGCCCACCGGGAGAACAAGGGAATATTTTTCAGTTTTAAGTTTTTGCTATCAGGCACAAACCTGGAGAACAAGAAAATATTTTTCAATTTTAAGTATTTGCAATCAGGTGCCCACCTGGAGATCAAAGGAATATTTTTCAGTTTTAAGTTTTTTGCTATAAGGCGCCCACCTGTAGAACAAGGGAATATTTTTCAATTTTAAGTTTTTGCAATCAGGCGCCAAACTGGAGAAAAAGGGAATGTTTTTCAATTTTAAAATTTTGCAATCAAGCGGCCACCTATAGAACAAGGGAATATTTTTCAGTTTTAAGTTTTTGCAATCAGGCGCCCACCTGGAGATTCAAGGAATATTTTTCAATTTAATGTTTTTGCAATCGGGCGCTCACCTGGAGAACCAACGAATATTTTTCAATTTTAAGTTTTTTCAATCTGGCGCCCACTTGGAGAACAAGGGAATATTTTGCAATTTTAAGTTTTTTACAATCAGGCACCCACCTGGAGAACAAGGGAATATTTTTCAGTTTTAAGTTTTTGCAATCAGGCGCACACTTAGAGAATAACAGAATATTTTTCAAATTTAAGTTTTTGCAATCAGGCGCCCACCTGGAGAACAAGGGAATATTTTTCAATTTTAAGTTTTTGCAATCAGGCGCTCTCCTAGAGAACAAGGGAATATTTTTCAATTTTAAGTTTTTTGCAATCAGGTGTCCACCTGGAGAACAAGGGAATATTTTTCAATCATAAGTTTTTTCAATCAGGCGCTCACCTGGAGAAGGTGAGAATATTTTTCAGTTTTACGTTTTTGCAATCAGACGTCCTCTTGGAGAACAAGTGAATACATTTCAATTTTAAGTTTTTTTCAATCAGGCGCCCACTTGGAGAACAATGGAATATTTTTCAGTTTTAAGTTTTTGCTATCAAGCACCAACCTGGAGAACAAGGGAATATCTTTCAATTTTAAGTATTTGCAATCAGGCGCCCACCTGGAGAACCAGGGAATATTTTTCAGATTTAAGTATTTGCAATCAGGCGCCCACCTGGAGAACAAGGGTATATTTTTCAATCTTAAGTTTTTTCAATCAGGCACCCACTTGGAGAACGAGAGAATATTTTTTAGTTTTAAGTTTTTGCAATAAGGCGTCCTCCTGGAGAAAAAGAGAATATATTTCAATTATATGTTTTTTTCAATCAGGCGCCCACCTGGAGAACAAGGGAATATTTTTCAGTTGTAAGTTTTTGCTATCAGGCACCAACCTGGAGAACAAGGGAATATCTTTCTGTTTTAAGTATTTGCAATCAGGCGCCTACCTGGAGAACAAGGGAATATTTTTGAGTTTTAAGTATTTGCAATCAGGCGCCCACCTGGAGAACCAGGGAATATTTTTCAATTTTAAGTTGTTTGCAATCAGGCGCCCACCTGGAGAACAAGGGAATGTTTTTTAGTTTTATGTTTTTGCAATCGGGCGCCCACTTGGAGAAATAGGGAATATTTTTCAATATTAAGTTTTTGCAATCAAGCGCCCACCTATCGAACAAGGGAATATTTTTCAATTTTAAGTTTCTGCAATCAGGCGCCCATCTGGAGATTCAAGGAATATTTTTTAATTTAATATTTTTGCAATCGGGCGCCCACCTGGAGAACAAGAGAATATTTTTCAATTTTAAGTTATTGCAATCAAGCGCCCACCTGGAGAACAAGGAAATGTTTTTCAATTTTAAATTTTTGCAATCAGGCGCTCTCCTAGAGAACAAGGGAATATTTTTCAATTTTAAGTTTTTTGCAATCAGGCGTCCACCTGGAGAACAAGGGAATATTTTTCAATATTAACTATTTGCAATCAGGCTACCACCTGGAGAACAAGAGAATATTTTTCAATTTTACATTTTTTGCAATCAGGAGCCCACCTGGAGAACAAGGGAATATTTTTCAGTTTTAAGTTTTTCCAATCAGGCGCCCACCTGGAGAAAAGGGGAATATTTTTTTAATTTTAAGTTTTTGCAATCAAGCGTCCACCTATAGAACAAGGGAAATATTTTCAATTTTATGTTTTTTGCAATCAGGCGTCCACCTGGAGAATAAAGGAATATTTTTTAATTTTAAGTTTTTGCAATCAGGCGCCCACCTGGAGAACAAGGGATATTTTTCAATTTCAAATATTTGCAATCAGGCGCCCACCTAGAGAACAAGGGAATATTTTACAATTTTACATTTTTTGCAATCAGGAGCCCACCTGGAGATCAAGGGAATATTTTTCAGTTTTAATTTTTTGCAATCAGGCGCCCACCTGGAGAAAAGGGGAATATTTTTCAATTTTAAGTTTTTGCAATCAAGCGCCCATCTGTAGAACAAGGGAATATTTTTCAATTTTATGTTTTTTGCAATTAGTTGCCCACCTGGAGAATAAAGGAATATTTTTAATTTTAAGTTTTTGCAATCAGTCGCCCACCTGGAGAACAAGGGAATATTTTTCAATTTTAAGTATTTGCAATCAGGCGCCCACCTAGAGAACAAGGGAATATTTTTCAATTTTAAGTTTTTTGCAATCAGGTGCCCACCTAGAGAACAAGGGAATATTTTAAGTTTTAAGTTTTTGCAATCAGGCGCCCACCTGGAGAAAAGGGGAATATTTTTAATTTTTAAGTTTTTGCAATCAAGCTCCCACATGTAGAACAAGGGAATATTTTTTCAGTTTTATGTTTTTGCAATCAGGCGCCCACCTGGAGAATAAATTAATATTTTTCAATTTTAAGTTTATGCAATTGGACGCCCACCTGGAGAACCAGCGAATATTTTTCAATTTTTAGTTATTTCAATCAGGCGCGCACATGGAGAATGAAGGAATATTTTTCAATTTTAATTTAGTTTTCAATCAGGCGCTTAGCTGGAGAACAATGGAATATTTTTCAGTTTTAAGTTTTTTCAATAGGGCGCTCACCTGGAGAACAAGGGAATATTTTTAAATTTTATGTTTTTTAAATCAGGCGCCCACCTGGATAATAAAGCAATATTTTTCAATTTTAAGTATTTGCAATCAGGCGCCCACCTGGAGAACAAGGGAATTTATAAATTTTAAGTTTTTGCAATCAGGTGCACACCTAGAGAACAAGGGAATATTTTTCAATTTTAAGTTTTTTGCAATCAGGCGTCCACCTGGAGAAGAAAGGAATATTTTTCAATCTTTAGTTTTTGCAATCAGGCGCCCACCTGGAGAACAATGTAATATTTTTCAGTTTTAAGTTTTTTTAATCAGGCGTCCTCCTGGAGAACAGGAGAATATATTTCAATTTTAAGTTTTTTTTTTCAATCAGGCGTCCACCTGGAGAACAAGGGAATATTTTTCAGTTTTACGTTTTTGCTATCAGGCACCAACTTGGAGAACAAGGGAATATATTTCAATTTTACGTATTTGCAATCAGGCGCCCACTTGGAGAACAAGGGAATATTTTTCAATTAAGTTATTTTGCAATCAGGCGCCCACCTGGATGACAAGGGAATATTTTTCAGTTTTAAGTTTTTGCAATCAGACGCCCACCTGGAGAACTAGGGAATATTTTTATAGTTTAGTTTAATAAATCAGGCGCCCACCTGGAGAACAAGGGTTTATTTATAAGTTTTAAATTTTTGCAATCAGGCGCCCACCTGGAGAACAAGGGAATAAATTTTAAGTTTTTTCAATCAGGCGCTCTCCTAGAGAACAAGGGAATATTTTTCAATTTTAAGTTTTTTGCAATCAGGCGTCCACCTGGAGAACAAGGAAATATTGTTCAATCTTAAGTTTTTTCAATCAGGCGCCCACCTGGAGAACAAGAGAATATTTTTCATTTTAAGTTTTTGCAATCAGGCGTCCTCCTGGAGAACAAGAGAATATATTTCAATTTTATGTTTTTTC
Source organism: Nicotiana benthamiana (assembly GCA_034376525.1). NCBI lineage: Eukaryota > Viridiplantae > Streptophyta > Magnoliopsida > Solanales > Solanaceae > Nicotiana > Nicotiana benthamiana. The sequence goes on from CM067330.1 coordinate 71,857,052, forward strand.
AATCAGGCACCCAACTGGAGAACAAGGGAATATTTTTCAGTTTTAAGTTTTTGCTATCAAGCACCAACCTGAAGACTAAGGGAAATTTTTTCAATTTTAAGTATTTGCAATCAGGCGCTCACCTGGAGAACCAGGGAATATTTTTCAATTTTAAGTTGTTTGCAATCAGGCGCCCACCTGGAGAACAAGGGAATATTTTTCAGTTTTATGTTTTTGCAATCAGGCGCCCACCAGGAGAAAAAGGGAATATTTTTCAATTTTAAGTTTTTGCAATCAAGCGCCCACCTATCGAACAACGGAATATTTTTCAGTTTTAAGTTTTTGCGATCAGGTGCCCACCTGGAGATTTAAGGAATATTTTTCAATTTAATGTTTTTGCAATCGGGCGCCCACCTGGAGAACCAGCGAATATTTTTCAATTTTAAGTTTCTTAAATCAGGCGCCCACTTGGAGAACAAGGGAATATTTTTCAATTTTAAGTTTTTTTCAATCAGGCACCCACCGGAGAACAAGGGAATATTTTTCAGTTTTAAGTTTTTGTAATCAGGCGCCCACTTGGAGAACAAGAGAATATTTTTCAATTTTAAGTTTTTGCAATCAGGCGCCCACCTGGAGAACAAGGGAATATTTTTCAATTTTAAGTTTTTGCAATAAGGCGCTCTCCTAGATAACAAGGGAATATTTTTCAATTTTATGTTTTTTGCAATCAGGCGTCCACCTGGAGAACAAGGGAATATTTTTAAATCTTGAGTTTTTTCAATCAGGGGCCCACCCGGAGAACGAGGGAATATTTTTCAGTTTTAAGTTATTGCAATCAGGCGTCCTCCTGGAGAACAAGAGAATATATTTCAATTTTAAGTTTTTTTCAATCAGGCGCCCACCTGGAGAACAAGAATATTTTTCTGTTTTACGTATTTGCTATCAGACACCAACCTGGAGAACAAGGGAACATCTTTCAATTTTAAGTATTTGCAATCAGGCGCCCACCTGGAGAACCAGGGAATATTTTTCAATTTTAAGTTGTTTGCAATCAGGCGCCCACCTGGAGAATAAGAGAATATTTTTCATTTTTATGTTTTTGCAATCAGGCGCCCACCTGGAGAAAAAGGGAATATTTTTCAATTTTATGTTTTTGCAATCAAGCGCCCACCTATAGAACAAGGGAATATTTTTCAGTTTTAAGTTTTTGCAATCAGGCGTCCACCTGGACATTCAAGGAATATTTTTCAATTTTATGTTTTTGCAATCGGGCGCCCACCTGCAGAACCAGCAAATATTTTTCAATTTTAAGTTTTTTCAATCAGGCGCCCACGTGGAGAACAAGGGAATATTTTTCAATTTTAAGTTTTTTGCAATCAGGCACCCACCTGGAGAACTAGGGAATATTTTTCAGTTTTAAGTTTTTGCAATCAGGCGCCGACTTGGAGAACAAGAGAATATTTTTCAATTTTAAGTTTTTGCAATCAGGCGTCCACCTGGAGAACAAGGGAATATTTTTCAGTTTTAAGTTTTTTGCAATAAGGCGCCCACCTGGAGAACAAGGGAATATTTTTAAATTTTATGTTTTTGAAATCAGGCGGCCACCTTGAGAACAAGTGAGTATTTTTCAATTTTATGTTTTTGCAATCCGGCGTCCACCCGGAGAACAATGGACTATTTTTCAATTTTAAGTTTTTGCATTCAGGCGCCCACCTGGTGAATAAGGGAATATTTTTTAGTTTTAAGTTTTCGCAATCAGGCGCCCACGCTAGAACAAGGGAATATTTTTCACAATTTCAGGTTTTGTTATCAGGCGCCCACCTGTAGAACAAGAGAGTATTTTTCAACGCAACTCGAGTTCAGCAGTCAGGCACCCACCTGCAGAAAAAGGGAATACGTCAACGGAGTACATCTCGAAATCCAACAGTTTGGCATCAGACATGAAGAGAAAGGCAAATAGTCAGCGAGGTTGCAAGAGGTTCACAGAAAGAGATACAAGTTAACGAAGTAATAAGGATCAATATTAAAGACGTAGATAGGCTTCTATTTGTAAGCTATAGTTTATAGCTTAGTATAGTTTTCATTTTTTACTTTTATAAGGAGTAATAAGGAGGAAAGAGGACAGTAACAACAGCCAATCACAGTCTCTCGGTAGCCCCAGCTACCAAAACTTCCCAAACTACACTGACCTGATTCCTCTATTTCCGAGGATATGTAGGCAACCTTTGAAGCAAGGTTTGGTCAAAATATTTTCAAAAAGCTTCACATGGAGTATTCAATTGGACGAAAATCTCTCATATTTGCTCACATGTCTTTGCACGAAAACCCTTCGTATTCCCGCGCAAAGAGGGGCAGCTGTCAGCATATGATTTTTGACATGTCGAAAAAAACTCCTACAGGACTCTTAAAGTTTAGGATTTTCTCTTTTTAAATATTAGGATCTTAATTTTTGGACATCAATTGCATATGCATGTTCATTACCATATGTTAGGATTAATTAGGGTTTAATTGTTAAATAAACTTGTTTCATAAATATAAAAATAAAAATATATATGTGCCAGCACTTGAAGTTGTGTTTGTTCAATTTTGATTTGTTTTAATTATATTTTTGATTTGTGGTTTTTAAATAATTTAAGTAACTAATTTTAATTAAAAGAAAAGAAAAAAATAATAACAAAAATACAATACATGGATACATATATAGGCAGCCACTCAGGCTGGCCACAATTAGGCCAGACCCGAGTGGCCCAACTTGTTCCTTCTCTAAATCTATACATACCCAGCCCAAACGACTAGCCATTCCAGTCCCCACATCCACATCTGAACCAGAGCTAAAAGAATTGACTAGGGTCAAATTTAGGGGTAGGGTAATTTAGGAAAGCTAGTAACGGTACAAAAGGAATTGGAGTCTTTTAAAATCTGATAAGAGTCTTTTAGAACCTTCTAGTAGGGACTAATATATAATTCCAGCCTCAAACTTGAGGCACAAGTTAAGAATTGAAGGACTACTTAAGCAAAAATACAATTTAAAATGAGGATTAAAAAGAAACTAGTAAACATCTGACGCCCTAACTGTTTTGCTATAAATAAAACCATTTGGGGGCATTTAAAGGGTTCTAAAAAATTAAACCTATGTCATTAACACTAGAGCTGGAAATACTGATATGAAGCTTTTCCCTTCATTACTAGAGCTGAAATACTGATTCTATATTTGAAAATACCATTTGGATTGTTTTGAATCATTTGCTAAAGATTTAACACTCTAAAATCTCTACTGAAGTTTGGAGACACTGTTTAATTGGCTGTTGGTTGCTAGCTGACCTCCTATATTTACTCATAGGCTTGGTTTTCTTTTCTGCTGTATTACAGGTACCAACTCAATACTCATATATATGAAGTTCAAGTGAAATCTATGCCCCAAATGTGAAGAATCTCAGCTATCATTTATGTGTTTAAATTATTTCCCCATTTTCCTTTGTGTAGCTTGGATATAGGTGTAACAACAAAATACTCGTCATGCTGTAGTATTAAACCGTATCATGTTTGTAATAATTGGACATTTAGGACTGTAACAATGTGTAATAATTGGACTTGCAGCTACAACTTTTTGTATGTGTTTGAGTGATAATCAGTTTCAATTCTAGGCCAGCTGGTTCAAGTGCTGATTCCGTGCATTTGGAACTACTGGACTTAGGAGGCAATAGTTCTGATAATCATGTAAAACAAATCAACCAAAAAATGCTGTGAAGTATTTCTGTTCATCTAAATCTCAGCCTGTTTAGTGTTAAGTTATTTTTAGAGTTGTCCCTGTAGTGTAATTAGAATCATATTTGATTTTTTTTCATTTCTTATACTCTGACTGATGAGTATATGGTCGTTTGGTTCAGATTCAACATTGAAGTGTGACATGAAAAAATGACTATTAGTGTTCTCTTCGAGAGTATGCATATATTCAACTTTGTATATGGGTTTTGGTCACTGACGGCTGGACCCTTTGTCCAAACCAACACTGAGCCATTCGTAAGGCCCAGTAAGTGCCCAGGCATTGTTATATAACACGTTCATCTGGGCTGAATAACTAACAGCCCAAAATAGTCACAATTTATCAATATATCCTGAGTGCTTTAGGGCTGTCCCAAAACGCGATATATTTATGTGTTTATTGGCCACAAACGAGGCTTGTTTCCCAAGCACCTAGTTCATTCATGAAATAGTTAGTGTATTCAAGCACGACTTTAATTGAGAAATTACCATACATTAGAATGCCCTTACTAAGATAAATTGTGCCATGTTAATTCAAACAAATACCACGCTAGGCTCCTTAATTCATTAGAGCACATAGAAAATATAGGAGGTGCCCTTTCGCAAATTCCACGGCCTTCCCGTAAATGTCCAAGGCGTAGTTGCTATAGGCGCGTGTTAATAAATTACCTTCTTAAAATCGGGTGCAAATTTGTGTGACCCAAATCCAAATCTCAACGAAGTTGGAATGTGTCAAAATCCACGGGTGCATTTATGTGACGTGGTTCGAGGCATGTTTTAACAACATTGAAATTCTCTTTAAAATAATGATAAAAGTGGTTTAAGGTTAGAAAACACATAAGTTAAAACATGTTCTAAAATCAGATAGTTTAAGCCAAATATGACAGTTGAGCGACCGTGCTAGAACCGCGGAATGCGAGAATGCCTAACACCTTCTCCCGGGTTAAAAGAATTCCTTACTCAGATTTCTGGTTCGCGGACTATTAAACAGAGTCATTCTTTCCTCGATTCGGGATTCTAATCGGTGGGACACCATAAATCTCCCAAGTGGCAAATCTAAAATTCTCTTAAATAATTGAATCCCGTCTCGATTGTCCTTTAATTGGAAAAAATCCCTTATCTACGCCCTTTGTCGGGTTGTAGCAGCCAAAAGAAGGTGTTACAGCTAACCCCGCCACTGAACCTTTACTGAAGCTATTTTCTTTAACCTCAACTTTCTGACCTGCCTCTCCAATATAAAAATTGTCTCCTCAACATAAGATAGATCCTTGTCCAACTGGACTGAGCTAAAATCCAACATGTGCTACGGATCACCGTGATACCTCCGGAGCATCGAAACATGAAATACCGAGTGAACTCCTGCCAGGTTGGGAGATAAGGCAAGCTCATAAGCAACCTCCCCAACTGACCTCAACATCTCAAAAGGGCCAATAAATCTCGAACTCAACTTCCCTTTCTTCCCATCTCTCATAATGCCTTTTATAGGCGAAACCCCAAGCAGAACTCGCTCTCCGACCACATAGGAAACATCACGAACCTTTTGGTCGACATAGCTCTTCTGTCTGGCCTGGGCTATACAGGATCCTATCCTGAATCACCTTAACCTTCTCTAAAGAATCCTGAACCAAATCTTTGCCCAATAATCTAGCCTCACCCGGCTCGAACCAGCCCATTGGAGATCTATACCGTTTAGCACGCAAAGCCTCATACCGTGCCAGCAGACTGCTTGGCTGATAATTATTGCTGTAAGAAAACTCTGCTAATGGCATAAACTGATCCCAAGAACACCCAAAATCCATCACACATGCATGGAGTATATCCTCAAGAATCTGGATGGTGCACTCGGACTGTTCCTCCGTCTAAGGGTGAAATGCTGTGCTCAACTCCACCTGAGTACCTAACTCCTACTGCATGGCTCTCCAAAATCGCAATGTGAACTGAGTACCTCTGATTGAGATGATGGAAACATGAATACCATGCAGACAAATGATCTTTCGGATATAAATCTCTGCCAACCACTCCGAAAAATAAGTAGTACACACAGGAATGAAATGAACGGACTTGGTCAGCCGATCCACAATAACCCAAATAGCATTGAACTTCTTCAAAGTCCATGGGAGTTCAGATACAAAGTCCATGGTGATGCACTCCCACTTCCACTCTGGAATCTCTATCTGCTGAAGCAATCGACCTGGCCTCTGGTGCTGATACTTCACCTATTGATAGTTGAGGCACTAAGCTACAAACCCAACTATATCTTTCTTCATCCGCCACCACCAATAGTTCTGCCTCAAGTCCTGATACATCTTCACGGCACCCAGATGAATGGAATACCGTAAACTATAGGTCTCTTCTAGAACCAACTCTCGAAGCCTATCAATATTGGGTACACAAACCTGAACCTGTATCCTCAATACTCCGCCCTCGCCAGTGGTTATATCTCTGGCATCACCATGTTGAACCTTGTCTTTAAGGACACGCAAATGAGGGTCATTATACTGCCACTCTCTGATATGATCAAATAATGAAGACGAAGAAACCACACAAGCTAGAACCCGGCTGGGCTCGAAAAGATCCAATCTCACAAACTGGCTAGCTAGGGCATGAACATCCATCACCATAGGCCTCTCCGATGCTGGTATATATAATAAACTCCCCAAACTCTCCGCCGGGCGACTCAAGGGATCAGGTGATACAAAATAGTGATGTCATAATCCTTCAATAACTCTAACCACCTCGTATGGCGCAAATTTAGATCCTTTTCCTTGAACAAATGCTGCAAGCTCCGATGGTCAGTATAAATCTCACAAGACACACCGTATAGATAATTGTGACAAATCTTTAGGGCGTGAACAATTGCAGCTAACTCGAGATCATGGACAGGATAATTCTTCTCATATATCTTCAACTGTCTAGATGCGTAGGAAATCACCCTACCGTCCTACATCAATACCGCTCCAAGGAAACCCTCGAGGCATCACAAATAGATAGCATAAGACCCCGAACCTTTAGGCAATATCAAATATGGGGCCGTAGTCAAAGTTGTCTTGAACTTTTGAAAACTTCACTCACGCTCTTCCGCCCACTGGTACGAAGCACCCTTCTAGGTCAGTCTAGTCATAGGGCCTGCAATCAATGAAAATCCCTCCATAAAATGACGGTTGTAGCCCCCTAAAACAAGGAAACTGCGAATCTCTATAGCTGAGGATGGTTTGGGCCAACCCTGCACTACCACTACCTTCTTCGGATCCACCAGAATATCCTCACTCGATACCACGTGGCCCAAGAATGCCACAGAATCTAACCAAAACTCACATTTTGAAACCTTTGCATATAATTTCTTTTCCATCATAGTCTGAAACATTATCCTTAGGTGCTGCTCGTGATCTTCACGACTCCGGGAATATACCAGAATGTCATAAATAAATACAATGACAAAAGAGTCAAGATATGGCCGGAATACACTATGCATTAAATTCATGAAAGCTACTGGGGCATTGGTCAGCCCAAATGACATGACAAGGAACTTGTAATGACCATAACGAGTCGTGAAAGCAGTCTTTGAGATATCTGGCTCCCGAATATTCGACTGATGGTAGCCTGAGCGCAAATCAATCATAGAAAACACCCGTGCGCCCTGAACCTGATCAAACAGATCATCAATATGAGGCAAAGGATAATGTTTCTTCACTGAACCATATTCAACTTGCGATAATCAATACGCATACGCATAGAACCATCCTTTTTCCTCACAAACAATAGAGGAGAACCCCATAGTGAAACAGTGGGCCAAATAAAACCCTTATCAAGAAATTCCTGTAACTTGTCCTTCAACTCCTTCAACTCAGGAGGAGCCATGCGATATGGAGGAATAGAAATGGGATGAGTGCCCAACAATAGGTCAATTCCAAAATGAATATCTCTATCAGGAGGCATGCTTGGAAGATCAACTCGAGACACATTGGGAAAATCCCGCACTATAGGGGCTGAATCAATAGAAGGGGTATCAACACTGATATCTCTCACATAAGCTAAAATACTCATTACACCCATACTCAACCATACACTGAGCCTTAAGGAAAGAAATAACTCTACTGAGGATATGATCTAATGTACCCCTCTACACACACGGGGTACACTTGGCATTACCAGTGTTACAATTTTGGCGTGACAATCAAGAATAGCATAATGGGGTGACAACAATTCCATGCCTAAGATAATATCAAAATCAACCATGTTTAGTAACAAAAAATCATCTCTGGTCTCAAAACCATAGAGAGTAACCGAACAGGACCGATAAACGCGATCTACAACAAGTGAATCTCCCATAGGAGTAGAAACATAAACAAGGGAACTCAAAGAATCCCGAGGTACACCCAAATGTAGAGAAAAATAAGAAGACACATAAGAGTAAGTAGAGCTTGGATCGAATAGAACCAATGCATCTCTGTGGCAAACCAATATAATACCTGTTATGACAAAATCGGAGGCAACAGCCTCGGTACGGGCAGTCATGGCATAGTATCTGGCCTAAACTCACCCTTTAGGGCGACCTATACCTCCATCACCTCCACTTTAACTGGCTGAGCAGGTGCTGTAATCATAGCATGAGAACTCTATGGGGCACGTTAAGGTTGAGGAGTCTGTGGAGGTGCACCCCTCCCAAGTCTGGGGCAATCCCTCACCATAGGGCGTGTGTTACCAAACTCAAAACAAGCTCTGGGAGGACGTGGTGGGTGTAACTGACTAGGGCTAGATCTACTAGATTGACATTTGAATGCACCCCGCATATGAGGCATGCTAGAAACCGGAGGTGTATAATAAAGCTCCGAGGCCTAGGAGGAGCTGGAGCACTACTGGCTAGTGGAAGAGATGAATGAATAGGGCGAAACATGTAACCCCTACCATGATGACCTGTAACTGGGGTATGGGCACCAGAATAATGGCCTGACTCTTGAGACCTCTTGGCCTCTCTCTTCTCCCTCTCCCTAGCATGCATACCCTGAATCCTCCTAGCAATGCTCACCACCCGCTGATAAGAAATATCCATCTCCAACTCACAAGAAATGATAGATCTGATGCTGGGAGTTAGGCCTTAACAAATTGGCGAACCCTCTTACGAACAGTAACAACCAAGGCTGGTGCATGCCTAGCCAAACTGGTGTAACGGACAACATACTCTGAAATAGTCATAGAACCTTGGCGCAAATACTCAAACTCTGTGCCCCATACGTCCCTAAGGCTCTAAGAAACATACTCTCTCAGGAACAGTTCTGAAAACTAAGCCCAAGACAGTGTAGTAGCCTTATCTAGACTGTCTAACTCATAGGTGCGCCACCACTCATAGGCGGCCCCTCGAAGCTTAAAGGTAGTGAAAGAAACCTCACTGGATCCTGAAATACCCATAGCTTGTACATTACTATCCGAAATCCCGGAAACTCATGGGAACACAAGATGAAAGAAATATAGTAAAATGCTCTAACTCCGGAATGTCTACATCAACAACATGAGGGAAGGGATAAAACTACAAGATAGAATAAGACTCTTCGGTCTACGGACGCGGCATATATACCTCGAAGTCTCCAAAAGCTCTTCTGCCTCAAGGATGGTAAGCCTGTACAGACGTACCTGGATCTACACATGAAAAACATGCGCAAAAAGGCATGAGTACACCACAGTGGTACTCAGTAAGTGCCAAGCCTAACCTCGGTCGGGTAGTGATGAGGAAGGTTAGGGCCCTACTGAGGTTAAACATAGTATAAAGTTTCAAGAGTATGGAATAGACAATATAAATAAGTATAATAGAGAAATAAGACGAGTTATACAAGGCAACAACAAATATACAACTAACAGAGTAAATACAGAAATAAGAACAGCTCAACACCAATAGTAACAATGAGGATCTCCCAGGGTACCGTCCTGTAGTCCCTTTCATCAAATGTCCAGTGGATCTCTCCGGATACCGTCCCATAGTCCAATTATTGATGCGCGGGTATCTACCAGAATCTTGCTCCATAGTCCCTGAAGTAAATACCCAGTACTGGGGGAATCTACCAGGTGCATTCCTGCAGTTCCATATAACTGTGCAGAGGGATCTACCGAGAATCTAACCCGTAGTCCTAAAGTAAATATGTAAGGGGATCTACCGGGAATCTAACCCGTAGTCCCAAAGTAAACAGACAAGGGGGAGCTACCAGAATCCCACATCTGTAGTCCTAATGTAAACATTCAGCAACCGCAAGAAGATATTCAAAACTGGAATTTCATATCAAGACAACAAGTAATTTCTAGCCTAACATGCTTCACGTAGTGCAATCAGGGAAATTTAAGTCAACTAAACATGCTCTTCTAACTAACAACATTTTAATTTTGCAAATACAATAAAGCGAGAAACGAAACATGCTAAGGAATACTTAAGGAAAAAGAATCTAATTTTTCAACAATATGCACGAGTACGCGCTCGTCACCTCATGCACAAGGCAATTAAGTTATCAAATACACCAATCCTAAGGGGAAGGTCCCCTACACAAGGTTAGACAAGTCACTTACCTCGAACCGGCTCAAAATCAACTTGAAATCGAGTCCTAAAAGTAGTTTTTGGGATATCTGGCTCCCGAATCTTCAAAGGATGAAAAACCGAACGCAAAACGATTTTTGAAAACACGAGCACCATGTACCTGATAAAATAGGTCATCAATACAAGGTTAAGGATACCAGTTATTCACTATATACGAAGAATCATCATTTTTCTTTACATATAAGACAGGAGTACCCCAAAGCGACACACTAGGCCAAATGAAGCCCCTATCAAGCAATTCCCGCGGTTGTTACTTCAACTCCTTCAACTCAGGAGGAGCCATATTGTTAGGAGGAATAGAGATGGGCTGAGTGCCCGTAAAAAATCAAGCCAAAATCAATATCTCTATCGGATGCCATGCCTGGAAGATCAGCTAGAAACACATAAGGGGAATCCCCCACTACTAGTCCACTATAATCGTAGTACACCTCTCAACCATTCTTTAAGCTTTAAGAAATAAAGTAACTATACTGGGAGTGTAATCTAAGGTACACATCCACTCTAATCGTAGTACACCTTGCATAGCTAGCGTCATAGTCTTGGTGTGACAATCAAGAATAGCATAATAGGGTAATAACTAGTCCATGCCTAAGATAAAATCAAAATCTATCATGCTGAGTAATAATAAATCAGCTATGGTCTCACTAAGAGTAATCAATTACGACTGATACACGCGATCCACAAAAATAGAATCTCTTATAGGAGTAAACACATATACAAGGGAATTCAAAAAATGCCGAAATACATGGCAAAAAAAGATGACACATATGAATATGTGGAGCTTGGTTCTCATAGAACCGATGAATCTCTATGACAGACTGTAACAATACCTATAATGATAGAATCAGAAGCAATGGGCTCCTTACGAGTAGGAAGGACATAGTATCCGGTCTGGCCTTTCCTTCTAAGGCAACCTATATCTTCACGACCTCTACCTGGGGCTGTCTAAGAAGGTAGATGGCAGCTGGTGCTATAATTATAGCTTGGGAACCCTGTGGAGCATGTTGTGGCTGAGAAGTCTATGGAGGTGCAATGCTCCCAAGTTTGGGGAAATCCCTCACCATATGAAGAGTGTCGCCATACTCAAAACAAGCTCTTAGAGGGCGTGGCAACTGTGACTGGCTCTGGCCAGGTCTGCTGGAATGATCATTGATAGCACCCCGTGTAGGAGGCACATTATATACTAGAGGTGCATAATAAGGCTCCTGAGGTTTAGGAGGAGCTGGAATACCACTGGCTGCTGGAACAACTGAATGAACGGGGAGACTCACATAACCCCTACCATGACGAATTGCAACTGTTGCATGGGCACCAAAATAATGGACTGACTCTCGAGACCTCTTGGCCTCTCTCTCCTCCCTATTCCGAGAAAGTATGCCCTTGACTCTCCTAGACATTCTCACCATATGCTGATAAGAAATATCCATATCCAACTCCCCGAGCATACTAGACCTAAAGTTGGGAGTGAGCCCCTCAATAAACTGATGGACTCTTTCTCAAACTGTAGAAACCATGGCTTGTACATGTCTAGCCAAGTCATTGAAACGGACTGCATACTCTGGAACAAATATAACACCCTAGCGCAACTGCTCAAACTCCGTGTGACATGCGCCCCTGGGGGTCTGAGGAACATACTCTCAAAAAAACATATTAGAGAACTGAGTCCATATAAGGGAAGCTGCCTCAATCGGACTATCCAACTCACAAGTACACCACCACTGATAAGCTTCTCCTCGAAGCTGAAAAGTAGTGAAAGAAATATCACTCAACTCTGCTATGACCATAGTGCAGAGGATACGGTGGCACTCCTCTAGAAATCCCTGAGCATCCTATGATGGTAGACCACTGAATGTAGGAGGGTGGTACTTCTTATACCTCTTGAGCATATATTGCTCCTCCTTTGAAGCTGCTGCCTTTCCCTTGGGCTGAACTGAGGTTACAGGTGATACCGGTATAACCTCTGGAATCTGATCAACATGAGCCCGCTGCTCTAGGGTGCGAGCGATGGGAGTCTATGATCTTCCCATGGCCTGAGCTATGGTTGCAGCAAGGGGAATCAATGCTGCCTGAGCTAGAGTTTATACATGCTCATGAACTGTGCAAGAGTCTTCTGAAGAGTTGGAGTAGTAGTAGAAGGCGTATTGGGTGCATCTGCTCCGAATGGAGCTATTTGTGGCTTCTCTGTAGTATCTCGCTCGGGTGCTCTGGCTGCACCACATGGGTGTTCTCAGCCTCTACCCTAGCCCCAGCCCTGGCCTCGGAAAAATCTAGCAAAGGGCATGCACGTATCCTCACCATCTGTGAGAGAATAAAAGACAAAGTGTATAATTTCGAAGTTATTAATATCGCACCACAATGAATCAAATGAAGTGGAATTTTCCTAACATTTCCATAGCCTCCCAAAGATAAGTACAGACGTCTCTGTACCGATCCATGAGGCTCTAATAAATCAGCTTGTGACTTACAACTCCTATGAACCTAGAGCTCTGGTACCAACTTATCAGGATCCAATTTCTCCTTCTATAAGTTGTTGTGACAGCACCTAGTATCTATGACTAGGTAAGCCTAACACTCTGCGGAAAATGAAATTAAAGCATGAATATTAGCTACTAAAAGTGACAAATATCTAATAAGCAACTGAGTACCACACGGCATATACAATTTTCACCTCTGAAATATACCAAACAATTCCCAAAACCCGAAATACCGTAAGTCACATGCTACTAAGAATTCTTAACTGTTCTATACATCATCTTTAAAGAAAGAAGGAAAAATGAACATAGGGGGATAGAGGGGGACTCCAAGGATCAGCAGGCACGGGTAGATGTACCTTAAAGTGTCAATAAGCAGCAATGACTGCAACTAGTGATGAGGCTGGTACGACGAACCTGGATCTGGACACGAAAAATATGTACAGGAAAGGGCATGAGTACAACACAATAGTACCTAGTAAGTACCAAGCCTAGCCTCGGTCGAGTACTGACGCGATCTGGTTAGAGTCATACCAGTATAAATATAATGAAATAAGATAGAATGAAATATCACAGTAAAAATAGATACGGAAATCTAACATAGCTAGAATCAATGAAAGGAATAGCTCATAACACGGTGATAACAAGGGATCTTCCGAGATACCGTCTCGTAGTCTCAAACATAAATGTACAGGGGGGTTTCCCGGGATACCATTCCGCAGTCCCAAAGTAAATGTGCAATGCTGGGGGATCTCCTAGAATGTCGTGCCATAGTCCCAAAGTAAATATGTTGTACAGGGGATCTCCCGGAATATCATTCCATATTCCTAAAGTAAATATGCAGCTCAACCAACAAGAATAACAGTTACAACAAGAGAACCTACATCTTAGACTAAGTGCAAATAAGGAAAAGTGGAAAATTTCACTAAATATGTAGCAAAGAGTTTAAATAGGCTGTTAAACACATATGCATGCTTTCCTAGTCTAAACATGATAGTTACATGTGGTAGTGTAGTTCAAATAAGTAGAAACATGTTATGACTTAGTGAAAATGAAGTTTTACAACAAATTGCCCATGTACCTACTCGTCAGTTCACGTACACGGTGGTCACATATCAAACAATACAAAATTATAAGGGGAATTCCCCCACACAAGTTTAGGAAAGACATTTACCTCGAGCCAAGTTCAAATCAATCCATCATAGGGCTCTTTCCACAAATACCCGACTCCGAATGGCCCAAATCTAGCCAAAACCAATTACATAACACAAATATAACTGCAAGAAACTAATCTATGTAATGAAATCAAAGCTAAGGCAAGAAATTGGAAATTTCCCAAAAAGCCTCCTCAGGCCCACGTCTCGGAATCGTATAAAAGTCACAAAATATAAACACCCGTTTATTCACAAGTCTAACCAATCCAAATTTACTCAAATTTGATACCAAAATATCGATCAAACCCCCTAAAATTCGGCCTAAGAACTTTTCTCAAATTTCCAACTCAAATTCCTAATTAAATGATGAAATCAATAATGGATTAATGGGATACAAAAAAGAAAACGAGTTAGGATCCTTACCCTATTACTTTATCTGAAAATCCTTCAAAGAATCACCAAAATTCGAGCTCTCAAGTCCAAAAACAAAGAATGAATTCAAACCCTCGATTTTGCCCGGTTTATGCTAGTTGAACCACACCTGCGATTACTAAACTGCTTTTGCAGTTATCGGTTCTGTGCTAAAGACTCGCACCTTCTGAATTTGAATAAACTCCCAAATCCGTATCTACACATAGCCATTTGCACCTACGGACACACATCTGTGCATTACCCATCCACTTCTGCATTCTGCCTCTGCTTCTGCGATTCCTTCTCCGCAGGAGCGAGTCCATTTCTATGATACGTTCGTTGCACCTGCTACCACTAGCTACCTAGACCAGGACCTTATCTACTATTTAACTATCTCTCATGTGAGCCCACACCTACGATCTAACCTCTTTGGGTGCAAAAAACCAGGAACCAGCAAAACTCAGTGATGGCCTAAGTCCAAATGTCAACCCGTTAAGCATCCACAATACACCCAAGGCTCCCGGGACCTCAACTAAATATACCAATTGATTCTAAAGTACCATAAAAACTTTGTAGAACCCTCAATACTCATCAAACCACACTAATATCAGGATTTATCCTCCGAATTAAACTTAAAGAACTTGTCACACCTCCTTATATTCACTACACCCCTAGAAAGGGCGTAGATAAGGAAGTTTTTTCCAATTAAAGGACAACCGAAACAAGATTAATTTATTTATTAAAATTTAAAAGTTGCCACTTGGGATAATTAATGGTGTCCCAAGTCACCGACGCAAATCCCAAATCGAGGAAAGGGTTTACTCTGTATTACAGTCTATGAACCAGAAATCCAGGTAAGGAATTCGGTTAACCCGGGAGAAGGTGTTAGGCATTCCCGCATTCCGTGGTTCTAGCACGGTCACTCAACTATTATATTGGACATAATTATTTGATTAAAAGAACATTTAGAACCTATGTGACTGATAACCATTAATCGCTTTTAATAATTTTATAGAAGATTGAACGTCGTCTAAAACATGTCTTGGGATCACGTAACATGAAATGCACCTGCAATCCTAAGCACATTTTATTCAATGTTTTAAGATTTGGATTTGGGTCACATGAAGTGCACACCCGAGTTTAAGAAGAAAATATTTAAAATACTCGCTAAAAGAAACTATTCTTTTTTAACTTTGCGAAGGTTATGGAAATTGGCTAAATGGCACGCCTCTGATTTTACGATCGAGTTTAAAAAATAATTAAAGCAAAAGCCACACAATATTTGTTCCGCATGATGCACCTCAAGCTGTTCTACTTAAAGGCTTCTAAACTAACTCGTGAAGGCCATAGGTTATGTTGGCTATCTAATATGGCTCACCCCAAATTAGCTGATAGTATGATTAATTATTATTAAATGCATTAAAGATTCTCTTTGAATTAAGTAGGGAGGTTTACATTAGGTGAACAATAATTTACTACATAAGATACCTGGGCTAACTTCAAGCCCAACATGAATCCGATTTGATTACCAACTCGGTACCCCATTTGAAAATTAATTGATCGATCTAAGTTGACGAGGGAAAATAATACATATTTGAAGATGGAACAAATTGCTAACCATAATTTCTTATCACATTCTTATGCATGTTGATTCTAGCATATTCGAACTATATCCCATGACAATAAACCCAATTTCGTAAGCCATGCAGGAATATATATGGAACGAATAATGGAAAATAAACCCAATATTGCTAAAACTAACAACCGGAGGCTCCGAATTACGATTTCAAGAATTAGCAGTTACCCCCTTCTATCAAATCCCCTTCTCTCTTTTAAACACAGAGTAAGGTTAGACTTGACTTACTAATTAAAAACTTCTGAACCACTTCGAACTTGGAATCGAACCACAACCATTACTAAAATAAATTGCCAGGAATAATTTTCATATAACTCATTAGCAGTGATGCTATCAAACAAGTGAACATTGTAAAACCCATAAAAATAACTCAATACCGACTAGGATTAACATAGGGAAAACAAGCCATACTTATAACTTTGGAATGACCATCAAATGTTCTATACCATTGATTTTCATACCCAAAACAAGGAGCACAAAGGAACTAATCAAAATTAAAAGAAAAGAACAAAGAACAGGGGAGAGATAACTTGAAGAACATCCCCGGGGAAAATGATATTATCTAAGGTCAAGCCTACATACCCAGCTACTCCTGCATATGACTATCTGCTAAACAATTATGTCCAATAAAATAACAGCTAATACACCCACATGATATTCAAATTTGAAATTAAATTAACATTTCAAAATGGTGACAGGCATTCAAAACACTTAAAAGATCAGGCTATAATAGGATTAACCTTTCATAGTTTCAAGGCTTCATAAGTGACAAAACTTTAATTATTACACCATATCTAAAATTACTAAAGGGCATTACCAGACCATGCCTCTACAAAAACAGGAGATCCTGTAACTTCAGTAATCACTGAATCATCCAGACCCAAAACAAACTATCACTAACTCTATTCAACAACGTAGCTCATGATGACTTGCGAGCCTATCTTTAAGCATTTGAAAAACGATGTTGCGGTCAAGTGGATGGAGGAATGCCAGAAGGGTATTGATAAAATAAAAGGGTACTTATCAAACCAACCGGTATTGGTCCCACCGAAACTAGCGAGGCCTTTGATCCTGTATCTTACAATTTTGGACAACTCAATCAGATGTGTGTTGGGTCAACACGATATCACCAGAAGGAAAGAGCAAGCCATATACTACCTGAGCAAGAAGTTCACAGCTTTGAGGTTAAGTATACTCATCTTGAAACGGCGTGTTGGGCCCTAATTTGGGTAGCACAGAAGTTGAAACATTACTTGTCATCTTATACTACTTACCTCATCTCATGTCTGGACCTGTTGAAGTACATCTTTCAGAAGCCTATGCCCACAGGAAGGCTTGCAAAGTGGCAGATCCTGCTCACCGAGTTCAACATTGTCTATATGACTAGGACTGCAATAAAAGTGCATGCATTGGCTGATCATCTGGTAGACGAAGAATATGAACCTTTAAATACATACTTCCCAGATGAGGAGGTGATGCATATTGATGAAGCGGAACAGTCCGAGAAACCAGGATGGAAACTTTCTTCAATGGGGCCACCAACATGAAAGGCGTCAGGATAGGAGCAGTACTCATTTTTGAAACGGGGCACCATTACCCTGTTACAGCTTAGCTCCGCTTCTATTGCACTAACAATATGGAAGAATACGAGGCATGCATTTTAGGTCTGAGGTTAGCTGCAGACATGGGTGTCTAGGAAGTCTGGGTCTATGGGGACTCAGACCTTCTAGTACACCAGATTCAATGGGAATGGGAAACACGAGATTTGAAGCTGATACCATACCGGCAATGTCTGCATGATCTCTGTCAATGATTCCGATAAATAGAGTTCAGGCACATCCCAAGAATCCACAACGAGGTTGTTAACACCTTGGCTACTTTGGCGTCGATGTTACATTATCCAGATAAGGCTTATGTTGACCCGCTGCATATCCAAGTCAATAATCAACATGCTAATTGGAACATTGTGGAAGAGGAGCTTGATAATGAGCTTTGGTTTCAGGACACCAAAGAATATACCAGGATGGGTGTGTACCAAGTACAAGACACAAGTGATCAAAAGAGAACAATTCATCGCTTATCAAGCCGGTTTTTCTTCAGTAGAAGGGTATTATACAAAAGAATGCCAGATCTTGGGTTGTTAAGATGCATAGATGCTAGACAGGCCACAACCATCATGACCGAGGTACATTCTACAGCTTGTGGACCTCATATGAGCGGGTATGTTTTGGCAAAGATTATTCTCTAGGTAGGTTATTATTGGCTCTCTATGGAGCAAGATTTTATTAGCTTCGTGCGGAAATGTCATTAATGTCAGGTGCATGGAGATTTGATTCACTCCCCGCCATTTAAATTACATACAATGTCTACACCTTGGCCCTTTGTTGCTTAGGGCATGGATGTCATTAGGGCCCATCGAGCTAGCACCATCCAATGGGCACAGGTTCATCCTGGTGACTATTGATTATTTCACCAAGTGGGTTGAAGCTAAAACTTTCAAGTTGGTGACCAAGAAAGCCGTGGTCGATTTTGTGCATTCAAATATCATTTGCCTATTCGGAATCCAGAAGGTAATCATCACTGATAATGGAGCAAATCTCAATAGTCATTTGATGAAAGAGGTATGTCAACAGTTTAAGATTACACAATGCCATTCCACCCCATACCAGGAAGCCAACAAGAACATAAGGAAGATACTTCGGAAAATGGTGGAAGGGTCTAGGAAATGGCATGAGAAGCTATTATTCGCATTGTTAGACTATCGCATGACTGTTTGCACCTCAGTAGGGGAAACTCCGTATTTGTTGGTGTATGGCACAAAAGAAGTTATACTGGCAAAAATAGAATCCCGTCCCTTTGGATTGTTGCTGAGGCAGAAATTGATGATGACGAGTGGGTCAAAACCTGCCTGGAGAAATTGAGTTTGATTTATGAGAAAAGATTAGCAGCGGTATGCCATGGCCAGCTGTATCAACAGGGAATGGCAAGAGCATATAACAAGAAGGTGCACCCAAGAAGGTTTGAAGTAGGACAGCTGGTATTAAAGCGTATCCTCTCTCATCAGGCGGAGGCAAAGGGCATAGTTTCTCCAAATTGGCAAGGGCCGTTCATCGTGTCAAGAGTGTTGTCCACCGGGGCTCTGTATCTAACAGATGTAGAAGGCAAGTGCGTAGAAATGGCCATCAATTCCGATGCAGTTAAGAGATACTATGTATGATTTTCTTTGATTAAATCATATTTGTTTGTACTTGACATGTTTTGGAGATTGGAATGACGAAGAAATTTTATTCGGCTATCTAAACACTTTATCCTTTGTTAACTCTTTTGTGCTTTAATTATTTTCTTTCATACCCCTCTTTCAGAATCAGTAGCGAAGTCAGAAATGCAAGCGTGAGAGATGAGTAAAGGGAAGAGAAAAAACATCTTTGTAATCAAACAACGCTTTGATTATTCAAACAACAAAACAACAAAAGAAAAAGGGAAGAAACAAAAAAGAATGAGTATGGAAAACAAGAAAGAGAAAAGAGAAAATCACAAAACAAAGCAATTCTTGTGATATGAACTACATTCAACCTGATTCCTTTTAACCATACGTATGTAGCCTCACGATTCGGTCCCATGAAAACAAAAATCCAAGAGTCCCTAAGCAAGAAACTGGGGCAGAAGTTGTGGTTGTTGTAAGAAATTTGATTCCAAAAGTTGTAATTTTGAACCCATTTGAAGTGTTTTTAGCCTTTAATAACTTTATTTCTAACCCTATCCAAAAACTTGAATTATGGTCCAAAGAAAGACCTTCCCATAAATATTTAAGAAACGCCGAGTCAAGCAAGAAAAGGTGATTCATACCATGGGCAACACTCTAGTTCGAGCAAGAAAAATAAAAATGAGAGAGTCTTATTAGTGAAAACCCATACAGGCACCGTAAGGCGATGGGAGTAGAGAGAAAATCAAAATGAGAGAGTATTATTGTGAAAACCCTCACGGGCACCGTAAGGCAATGGGAGCTGAGAGAAATGAAAATGAGAGAGTCTTATTGGTGAAAACCCTCATGGGCCCCTTAAGGCGAAAGTGAGTTGAGAATTGAACAAATGGGAGGGGTCTGTAGGTGAAAACCATTCAGGACACCGTAGGATGAACAGGGTCAAGGTTTGGTTGAAGAAACTGGGTAAGGAATATCCCAATAACAAAGCACGGCAATTGAAAGCCGATCGTTTGGATAGAGTGGGACGACTAAGCCGAAATGCATGTCATGATCATTGGAACCAGCTATTATCCGCAGATAACTCTTTTTTCTTTCCCCTTCAGTAGTCATCCAATTCTGAATTCTTTTATTCTAAAAAAACAACTCAGAGTCATTGCATTTCATTTTCTTTTGGGTTTCTATTCCTCTAAGATGTTTTCCAGGTCAACTTTGTTTAAGCAAGCTGGAGAGAAATTCTAAAGCTTACTACCAGCTCCTAAATGGCAAAGCAGATTGCGGCTAGAACATGCCAAAGGCAACATGCGGTAAAATGGGACCTGAAGAAACACTAAAAGCTTCATCAGTGAAACGATTCGTTAATTTCAAGAAAGATGCTAAGATTTTGGAAAGAGGGTCAGGAATGTAACACAACGGCTGGGGTACAAGACACTCGATTCATCTAAGGCCATAGGGTTCAAAGGTCGGCCACCAAATCAAACCGTTCATAATCAGTTCGGAAAAGTTGGCCACAACGGAGCATGACAGCGAGGAGACCATTTTCTGCAAGAATACCGCAAACTAACCACCACATTTCAAACTCACAAGATAATTTTTGATTGAAACAGGGGCAGGAAATTCCAGATGTCTCGGGTGAATCCTCCATAGGAAAAGCAAGCACCCAGCAGATATGACTGTGAACTTCAGGACTTTCCCGGAAAGTAGGGCCTAGGTAAAGTCCAAAATAATCAGAATAGAAAAAGAGCATAAATAGACATAAGGGTTGGTGTGTTGAAATAGGATTCAGCTAGAAGCTGTTAGGACCCTCCTGGAAAATGGGACTCAGTTTGAAATTCAAACAATCACGGGTAGCATAATCTAGAATAAATATTCCCCAAAGAAAATAAGTCGATTTCAGTTTTATCCTAGAGCTAGGATTCACGTAGGAGTTGTTAGGAACTTTCTGGAGAATAGGACCTATTCTTTAAAAATGGGTGGCAGAATATAGCCCCAATGCAGTATAAGTTGGTCTCAACGTTCACATTTCAAGATATGATTCAGTTGGCGGTCGCCAGCAGAAATAACTTAGAAAATGGGTGTTTAATCAAGAATTGTCAGGACCCTCTTGAATAATGGGATTTAGCTTTAATATTTCCGTTAGAAAACAGATTTAGTGTAAGTTCTGTCGTAGGGAAGTATGATAAGACTTGATTTTGATTTTTCAAGACCCTCCTAGATGATGGGGTGTAGTTTCAAGGTCTTCATAGATAACAAGAGGTAGTGGAAGTCGTACCTTCAGTAAATATTACTTAGGTTAGAAACATCTTTTAACTAGAAGTTGTCAGGACCCTCCTAGATAATGTGACGTAGCTTTAATATCTTAGATAACAGGATATAGTGAAAATTGTACCTTTAGAAGATATAGCTTAGTGTTAAAATTGTTGTTGTCAGGACCCTCCTCGATAATGGGATGTAGCTTTAATACTTTCTTAGATAATAAGATATAATGGAAGTAATACCCCCAGAAGATATAACTTAGATTTAAAATTGTCGTTTAAATAAGAGTTGTCAGGACCCTCTTGGATAATGGGTGGTAGTTCTAAGACCCTCTTAGATAACCAGACTTAGGGGAAGTCATACCTTTAAAAAACATAATTCAGCTTTTAAAAACCGTCATTTAACTAAGAGTTGTTAGGACCCTCCTGGATAATAGGATCTAGATTTAAAATTCTTAGAATATTTGGTAACATGATTCAATTTAACACTCACATATATATCCTACTACCAAACTGGGGCAGAAAATTTTCTTTGTTTTGTCTATTTTTTTTAAATCGGGTATCCACCTGGAGAACAAGGGAATATAGTTAATGTTTTTGGTAATCAGGCGCCCACCTGGAGAACAAGGGAATATAGTTCATATTTTTGGCAATCATGCGCCCACCTGGAGAACAACAGAATACAGTTCACGTTTCAGCAGTCAGGAGCCCACCTGGAGAACAAGGGAATGCAATTCAAGTTTCAGCAGTCAGGAGCTCGCCTGGAGAACAAGGGAATGCAATTCAAGTTCGGTAATCAGGCGCCCACCTGGAATACAAGGGAACACAGATCAAGTTTCAGTAATCAGGGGCCCACCTGGAGAATAAGGGAATGCAATTCGAGTTCGGTAATCAGGAACCCACCTGGAGAACAAGGGAACACCGTTAATGTTTGCAATCAGACGTTCACCTGGAAAACAAGGGAATACAATTCAAAGTTTCAACAATTAGGCGCCTACCTGGAAAAGAAGGGAATACAATTCAACTTTAAGCAGTCAGGAGCCCGCCTGGAGAACAGAGGAATACAATTCAAGTTCGGTAATCAGACGCCCGCCTGGAAAATAAGGTATCACAGCTCATGTTTCAGCAGTCAGGAGCCCACCAGGAGAATAAGGGAACAAATTTCAGTTTTCATAATCAGGTGCCCAATTGGAAAACATGGGAACATAGCTCAAGTTTCAGTAATCAGGCATCCACCTGGAGAACAAGGGAATGCACTTCAAGTTTTTGCAATCAGGCACCCACCTGGAGAACGAGGGAATGCAATTTAAGTTTCAGCAGCCAGGAGCCCACATGGAGAACAAGGGAACACAATTCAAGTTTTGGAAATCAGACGCCTACCTAGAAAATAAGGGACACGGCTCAAGTATCGGTAATCAGACACCCACCTGGAGAACAAGGGTATACAATTCAACTTTTTGCAATCAGGCGCACACATGGAAAATAAGGGAATACAATTCAAGTTTGAGCAATCAGGCGTCCACCTCAAAAACAAGGGAATACATTTTAATTTTTGGTAATCAGGCCCCCACCTGGAGAATAAAGGCAAAACCATTCGATGTTTCAGCAATGGGGAACCCACCTGAAAAATAGGGAACACAATTCGAGTTCAGCGATCAGGCATCCACCTAGAAAAAGGAAACACAGCAGATTACAATTGAAGTCGGCAAAAGTAGTTTCATAGGAAGAAGGCAAGTCAATAAGGCAACAAGGATCAAAAGCAAGCTCGAAGACATAGATAGGTTCTTTTGTAATCCATAGCTCGTAGTTTAGTCTAGTTTTATTTTGACATGGTGTAATGAGGGGTCTAGCAAGCAGTATCAGCAGCAACACCAGCAGTGAAATCACAGATTCATGGTAGTACCAGCAACCAAATATTCCTGAACTACACTGACCTGATTCCTTTCTAGCCAAGGATAAGTAGGCAACCTCATAAGCAGGGTACGGTCAAATCTTTCAAAAATTCTTTCCATGGAGTATTCAAACTGGAAAAATTGCTCGTATCCGCTCACTTATCTTCGCAAGAAAAATTTCTGCTTCCGAGCAAGCAGGGGCAGCAGTGAGCACGTGATTTTTGCCCTATATGAATTACTCTCATAGTTTCAAAACAAAATAAATTTTGTTTCATTATTTGCGGTTTTGTGAATTTTCGAGGCATTATTTATTGATTGTTGCATTTGTTTGCGCATTTTTAATTAATGAAAAATACAAAAATACCATGCATTTGCATTTAGGATTTCTTTTCATATTTTTGGTTAATAAGGTGCATTATTAAAATAAAAATCACAAAAATTAGTTCATTTGGCATTCTACTCTTTAAATTTTGAATTTATTCTCATAAATTCTGTGATTATAATTGGTTGATTTAGCAAGTTAATGTAGAGGAATTAAATTAGGTTTTTATGTTAATTTGGAAAATAAACAAAAATACAAAATTAGAAGGAAGAGAAGGGGTTTGCTTTCTTTTGGGCCATTTCAACAACCCAAGTCAAAACCTGCCCCAAATAACCCTTGTCTTGGTCCAAACCCGTCCCCAACCTAGTCCACCCTCCCTTCTATATAAAACGACGTTGCTTCACGTCCTTTGATCTGAGGCATTGATCCTTTTAATCCGATGGTCCAAAAGCTAGGACTCCATAATATATAAGTATCCTAAATACCCCCATACCGCGTCTCTCGTCCCTCTTACCTCACATAAGACTTCACCGTTGCCGCTACCTTCCACTGTCGGAAATCAAATACGGCGGCGGCGAGTCTCTAAACCACCCCATAATCGTCACCATAGCTTTTTCTCCGCCTCCATATCCTCAATCAACCCCTCGTTTCCTTCAAAACTTGCCCAAAGACCTTAAACTTTGATTTGAAATCCTAAACCCTAGCGCCGCCATAATTTCTCCAGTGGTAGCGCCACTTCTTTCTGACTCTAAAACAACACCAGGTGACGATCAAGCCCTCCCTACCCCAAATCTCATGTTTTTTTCCTTCGAATAACCCCGAAAGTCCTCAAATCTAAATCTGGCCTAAATCTAAAAATCCAAAATTCTCCAATTAGAGTGTTAGTCAAGATTTTGGGATGGCATGCAAGTCTAATACCGACGAATTTATCAAGAAAATACCCGATCGAGTTTTGACTTAGTAAGTCCATCCTCCTCCCTTGTATTTTTGTTTCTTCTTTTTTTCCTTTCTTTCTTTCTTCTTTCTTCTTTCACTGGCTCATTTGCTTCTTCATCCCTTTTCTCTTGATTAGACAGAATTGGTTAGGGTGTTTTAGCGTAGGCCAGATAATTTTCTTTTTGTCAAGCTGAAGCATCTGAATTTTTGAGTCATTCTAGGTTGTGATGTATAGTTTCAGGCTTGCTAAATCGGTTCAATTGCCTAGTTAATAAAGTTATGTCCATTATTATGAAATCAGAGTGTTTAGTTCATTAATTTGGCTTTCGATTTTCAAAAGAATGGTTCTAGGTCTGTTGGGGATTTAGGTTTAGTTCTAATGGGCTTGCAAATGGCAACAAACCCAGATAGGGACCCAAGGTAGGGTCTGTGGCCCAATTTACTTGGCCAATTGACCTAGTGGGTTGAAAGAGATAATAAACAGGAACTTAAAGGGTAGTTTGAATATTTTAGGTTGAAGAATCTTGAGATAACTACTTAAGAAACTCCTAGAAGTTTCTAGCGGGGATTGATTCTCAATTTTCATTCTATAACTTGGCTAACAAGTCACAAAAGCACGGACTAGTCGATAAAAAATGAAATCTGAAGGTTGCCCTAGTATTCAGCCTATAAAAGTTCATAAAATCTTAAGCTAAGGGAGGAAAAAAAATAAAAAGAGCTAAAAATCCGGAAAGTCCTAAACTATTGAAAATTAAAAGAGGTACTATTCCATTGAGTCTTGAAGGTGATTTCTAAGTTGTTCTCTTAAGCCGAAACAATTTCTAGGTAGCTGATAGTAGAAATGAGTTAATATCAATTTTGGTCAATGTCCTTTGGTTCATTTTGCTTGGATTAAAACTATTTTCTAGGTCGCTTACTTCACTTTCTGGGTCAAAAACTTGCTGAAAACTGCTGATTGTTGCTTTGTAGTTGTTGATCCTTTATCCTTTTCCTTTGTTCCTTCTACATCCAGGTACACGTCTCCCAAAACTATGTAATCTGATGCTCGAATGGAGAGTAAAATGAAAGAATGGAAGTCTGGAGTTTCTGATGTTTACTATTGTATATTGTCCTATTTTAAGCTATTTATTTGAGTCATTTCTTTATACAAACTCTAGCTGTAGTTCGAACACCAATTTTGCTTAAATCTTTATGCATTCCATAAGCACAACATGTGATAAATCTACTTATATAATTCAATCTCCCCAATAGAATCATCACTTCAGTTTTGTTCCTCGAGGCGAAAATTCTTGTATGGCTTTGATATTTGATGGATCTAGCTCAATTCCTCGGTGGCTAACTATGAATCCTAGAAACTTCCCTGATGGCACACCAAATGCGCATTTTGCGAGATTGAGCTTGAGGTTGTACCTAAGAAGCCTCTGAAAGAATTTTCTCAAATCTCTGACATGGTCAGACTACTTCCTGGATTTCACAATTACATCATACACATAGACCTCAATCTCCTTATGTATCATATCATGGAATATGGTTGTCATTGCCCTCATATAGGTTGCCCCAGCATTCTTCAGACCGAAAGGCATGACCGTATAGTAGTATGTTCCAAATGGCGTGATGAATGCTGTCTTCTACGCATCCTCCTCATCCATCAAGATCTGGTGATAGCCCGTGTAACAATCTATGAAAGAACCGATTTCATGTTTTGCACAATTGTCAATCAATATGTGGATGTTTGGCAGTGGGAAGTTATCCTCTGGACTTGCCTTGTTAAGGTCACGATAGTCAACACATACACTGGTTTTACCACCCTTCTTTGGCACATGCACGACATTGGCTAACCAGGTGGGATATCGGGTGACTCGGATGACCTTTGCCTCAAATTGGTTTGGAACTTCCTATTTGACTTTTACGCTCATGTTAGTTTTAAACTTCCTTATCTTTTGTTTGACAGGAAGGCATGCCGAGTTGGTGGGTAATTTTTGAACCACCAAGTAGGATCACACAAAAACATCTTTGTATTGAAACAACGCTTCGATTATTTCTTCCCTAAGTTGCGGCTCAAGATGGACACTTATTTTAGTTTCTCTGATATTATCCGGATCCCCTAGATTGACTGCTTCTTTATCGCTCAGGTTTGGCTTGGGGTTTTCCTCAAAGTGACTTAACTATTTACTAATTTTTTCAAACTCCCTTTCCTCATCATATTCTGGTTCATCCTCATATTCCATCTTTTGAATTATTACTTCTAAATTAGACCGGCTTTCAAGACTGGGCCGAAGATTTCTTATGCATGTCATATCATTGGAGCCAGCATAAAAATAACTATACAAGAAGGAAAAAAAGCAAAGAAAAATAAGAACTATCAGCACTGACAAAATATAAATTGCATTTCATCGAAATTTGAAAGATAACAGTGGTTACACGTCCAAATGGACGGAACATAGACTCTGAATTACAACCTTGGAATAATCCAGAGAAATCAAAAGAAAAATCAAAGTAGACTACCGCAACTCCTTCCTGGTCGGGAGAGGAGTAGCTCCCAATTGTTGACTTTTGCACAGGGCCCGACAAATTGCACATGTGCCTTGCTAGAGACCTCTCCTACTTCAACCACATTCACATCTTCAAACAACCCTTTGAACCTTTCAAGCAATTCTTTATTCGGACTGACCACAAGATTGGGACTTATCGTTGTCGGGTACTTCTTGGTGCCAGGATTCACAAATGATTTGAAGAGACGTGGCGTGGGCTTGGGGAGGACACATGCTTTCTGCTCTTATCATTGTCGGGTACTTCTTGGTGCCAGGATTCATAAATGATTTGAATAGATGCGGCACGAGCTTAGGGAGGAACCATGCTTTCTATTTCATTCTAGCTCTCTTTATGTCTGCAATTGTGGGATTGAACCCCAAACATAAGGTATCCATGTTTTTGGGGAGAGATACCCGTTGTATGATACCTTGAAGTGATGCCCCCAAAACCCTTTCCTAGAAGAAACCCATTCCTCAACATTTCAACAGCCACCATGATTGATGCAACGGCTAGCTTCGATGTTGGAACACACTCCGCTTCTAGAACTTTCTTCACTAGTACCATGTCATGAACCTGATACACCTAAAGCCCCTAGTCATCATCCGCCTCAATGAATGGCACAATAGCATCACTCTGAGCATACATATTGTCCTCTCCATGCACAACTATTTCTTTCCGGTCCCATTCAAATTTCACCATTTGATGTAAAGCAGAGGGGATTGCTTTAGCAGCATGGATCAAAGGTCGCCCCAACAGGAAATTGTAAGAGACAGCCACATCCTGTACCTGGAATTCCATGGAAAAATCAACTGGTCCGATTGTTAGTTCGAGCACTATGTCACCGACCAAATCTTTTCCCCCGCCATCAAACCTTCGCATACAAATGTTGTTCTTGTAGATTCTTTCATAACCCACCTTCAACTTGTTCAACGTGGAAAGAAGTCAAATATTCGCACTGGAACCATTGTCAACCAACACTCGAGTAACTACAGAATCATCACACTTTACCGTGAGATATAGGGCCCTATTATTCTTGGTGCCTTCTACGGGCAATTCATCATTGGAAAAAGTGACTCCGTTTACCTCAAAAATCTTGTTGGCTATCTTTTCCAAGTAATTGATTGTGATTTTATCAGGAACGTGGGCCTCATTCAAGATATTCATCAATGCCCCACGGTGCTCGTCTGAATGAATCCACAATGATAACAGCGACATTTGAGCAGGCGTCATCTTCAATTGTTCCACAATAGAATAATCTTGCATTTTTATCTTCTTCAGAAACTCTTCTGGTTCTTCTTCTCCACCGTTTTCTTCACCAACACTGAGTTATCCTTGGTCGGTTTAGGTTTTCTCAGTTCTATAGGGGCAAAGCACCTCCCCGATCGGGTCAATCTATGGGTCACAAACTTCTTCTGTAACCTCTTTCCCTTTGTAAGTCATTGTTACTCAGGAATAATTCCAAGGGATGGCCTTGTTGTTGATTACTGGTAGCTAAGTTACAGGTTTGATAACGATGGGCTCCGCACGAGCACCTTCCACAACAACCACAGGCTTGCTTGTCACCCCTGGCATCACCAGTTTTGCATTTTCTTGTTTCACCATCCCATCTATCGTGGATCCCTTCTTGACTACAACAAAAGGCTCACTGCTTGTTCCATTCAACTAAAGCATAGACAGCTTGATTGATAGATTTTCAATCAGCTTCCGCCTACTGGCGCAGATCATCATGACAGCTTGCGAAGGCTTTTTGGGCTCTCCCTCTTTGTGCACTATCTCAATCATATTTGTCTCTTGATGAGTAGGTAGCAGGTTCTGATTAATGCCGGGTGCTTCCGGGACATGCAACTCAATCCGGTACGAATCAATAAGCTCTTGAATATCACTCTTCATATGCCAAAATTTCTCTGTGTCAGGCCCCGGGACACCAGAACAATACTCACAACTAACGGAATAGTCCGGATTTCTCGAGGGAGGATTAGGCAATTTTGGTTCAATCCACCTCAACATATCTAACTGTCTCAACCTAAGGAATAAATTGGTATATGATTCTTCCAACGGAGTGAAAGTTTTCTTCTTTTGACCTCTCATTCTTAATAGATTGGTTGGCTCGAAACACTAGTCTTAGGGGGTTTTGGTAGGCTATAGGAGGTGGATAGGTATTTTGTGGAGCTGGGTAATTATTTTGTGGGGTTCGCGCGCGCCATTGTGTATGGACGGGAGGTTGACTATATGTTTGTGCATGATGGACGGAAAAATAGGGTTCAAGAGGTGGGTAGTCGTGTTGTGGTGGGCTATATGGAGTGTGAGGATAGGTTTGTTGATGAGGTCGGGGCTGGTTGTAATGTGATGGACCCCGGGGTCCGAACCAAGTCCCTGAGTCAATTGTTGCTACCTCCTCCTCCTTCTTCTTTTCAATTTCTCCCCTGATCCCGCTTTGGATATCATGGGTGGTTTCTTTGATTGCTAAATAACTCATAATCTTTTTAGATTTGAGTCCCTCCTCTACCATGCTCCCCATTTTTACTACCTCATTAAAGGATTTGCCCAATGCCAATACCAGGTGACCAAATTACGTGGGCTCAAAGGCTAGCAAGAAATAATCTACCATTTAGATTTCCTTCATTGGCGGGTCGACCCTTACTTCCTACTCTCTCCAATGAAAGCCGTATCACTAAAGCTCTCATTGTGCTTCTTTTCTAGTTTCGTCAAGGACAAGCGATCTGGAATAATTTCAAGATTGTACTGAAAATGACAGGCGAATGTTTGGGCTAGATCATCCCATGTGTACCACCGACCATGATCTTGTCGGGTGTAGATTCAAAAGATGAACCACTTAAACTTTGACTAAAGTACGCCATTATAAATTCATTTCTCCCGCCTGCTCATCTGATCTTGCTGCAAAACCCCTGCAGGTGTGCCACTAGGTCACCATTCCCGTCATATAAGACAAACTTGGGTCTCTTGAAGCCCCGCGACAATTGTACATTTGGGAACAAACAAAGGTCTTTGTAAGCCACACTAACTTGGCCTCCTATCCCTCACATATCTCTGAGTGATTGCTCTAGACTTTTGACTTTCCGGTGCACCTCCTCTTGCTCGAGAATTTTTTGCTGGCTTTTCAGCCTCTGTAGCGATTTCAAAACGGGGAGCGTATGAGAAGGGTTTTGGGGCTTTGAAAATGGGTTCTGGTAGGTAATACTGGTTATCATGAGTTTGGAACAAAGGTTCACTGGATAATCTGTGGAGTGTAGCAGGAGAGGTGCCACAAAAATTGGAGCAACTGGTAGAAGAGGGTGCGGAACATCTTTGGGTGGTGGGGCTGGGGGTGTCTGGGAAGTTGTGCCTTGGTATTGTTGGTAGATGGAGAAGCTTGGGGGTGGATCACTGGTAGGGTGATCATGTGACTGGGCTAATGGTGGGATGAAGTCTGGGTTAGCAGGATAAGCCGGTGGTGGTTCCCTCTTACGCATGCTTGATACATTTTAGCCATCTGCTGCTTCAATTTTTACATCTCTTCTTTCATTGCGTTGACATCCAACTCTTCCACCTCTTTTGAGGGATGAATGATACTTGCATCGGGATCTTGATTGGTCATAGTCAGCTTGCTTTTGGACCGAGTGTTAAGGGGGTGGGTTGCCAGAATGCTGCAAACTAACAAACCGTCTGGGATATGGATGAACAATACCAAAACTCGTTAGCGGTTAGACTTCAACATATAGGAATCCATATATTCAAAGATGAAAGAACCTATGCAATTATCGATTTTTATTATGCACTGGATTGCCTTCTTGCATCATCCCAGCTTTTATCCTATGCCACTTTTCTTTTCTCTCTTGTTTTCTTTTTCTTCTTGCTCAGCTTGTTTTTGCCTGCCTTCTTTTGTTTTATTATTTTCTCACTTATTTTACCGTTGTTTCTCTTTCACGGTTTCTCTCTTTTCTTTTCCCTTTTTCTTTATTTTGGTTATGGTCAAATCCTATGGAGATTGCCTATGTATCATGACCCCGTATGAATCAAACTGAGCGTAGTTCTGGCAGGTACGTATAGAAACAAAATATTTTGGGAATTCATAAAGTAAAACATTTGATTACAACTACCAAATTAACAGACCCAGGAAAACAAATTAACAGACTCTGGCTCAAAACAAAACCAATAGATTCTGACAGAAAGATGAAAACAACATACTCGACAAATAACTACATACTCAAATAAAAAACAATATAGACTTCGCAAATGAACTAACAGAATCTAATGGAAATCATGAATACATTAAGGCCTCTAATGCTCATGGGGCCTGCGGGACATCATTCGGTCTCGCCGCAGGCCTGCGTGCTAAATCCCCTTGGAGGTGGTGGAGGTCTTCCATCACTTGACGAATGAAGATCATTATGGTGGCAAAGAACATGGATCTCGTCATATCTTCAAAGTTGCTACACTTTAATGTGATGTAATCAGTGATCATCTGGGCCCTCTCTCTTATAACACCCTTTTCTTGCAACAATCGCACAATCTGCTGGGCCCTAGATTCCAATGTTTGTTCGGCTACCCGACTCAATTATTGAAACCAATGCAAATCTCTTTCTGGATATGCTATGGCTATGTAATAGTGCTCTCTTTCAGCCCTGAAGTCTTTTACCTACTTAAACATTTTGTTTTCAACCATGATGACCCTCATCTTCAATCCCGCCACCTCATTATCGTACTTTTCTTTCAACTGTTCAATCATGCGTGCTCGTTCATCTGCATTTTTGGCCAACTGCTTTCGGGCCGTAGATAGCTCACCCTCTGTTTTGTGTAGGTCAAAATCTTACTCCCCTACTTTCAGCCTCAGGTTATCTATGAGCTTTTCATCTCTTATACTTTGGGTGGAATTTTTTGCCGCCATTTCCTTTGCTGAATTTGGCTTGCAAGGTTTCATTTTTCTTTGGCTAGTCTTTTCTTTTTTGCCTCATTTGACGTGGCTTGCAAACCATTCTCGAATTGAAGGTCTTTGACTTGTTTTTCCAACTTTCTTATTATGGCCCTGTATTCGTTTTCCTTGGCTAACCAGGCCCACTGCACATGTGCTCAATCGGTGAACTACTGGACATGGGGTTTCTTTGTGGGTCTTTCGGAATCCTGATGAATTCGGGCTCTTTTACCATACCAGGCAGGGTAACCGGGCTCTAGCTCACCTTTAGATAGCTTTCGTACTTGGATTTTGGGTTCTAAAATCTACACTGATGCCAAATCCGGTGCATTCTTTCTTCTGGAGAGGCAGACTTTGGTTCTATCTCATGACCTGTACACTCAAATCCTCATCGAGTGGGATGAACTGATATCAGCCTAACAGAGGTAAGACTCTGTGCGGAGCATAAGGATGGTTACATTGAAGACCCATCAATAGTAGGAAACACTCTTCCGCTAACATATAGATTATCTCATCAATCAAAAGCCACTCGAACGTCCATTCGATTTTGTTGCAGTCAAAGATCGTAAATGGGCATGTCATGCCTGTATTCCCTCCGGGGGAACTCGTAACCCTCTACCCTCTTTTCATGGTTTTCAATGCATTCGAGACCAGCCATACCACAATTCAAATATCCCGGGAGATGGCAAAAGTGTTCTTCCATCCACAGTTGTAACAATATATTGCACCATTCAAAGAACCTTCTGCCTTCTCGACAATGGGTCAGAGCTCGGTAAATTTCTGCCAAGATCATTGGAACTATGGTTTTGTTGGCCTTTTTCATCATGAAATCAGCTATCCCTACGAATCCCAACTCTATATATTTGTCTTTTCTGGGACAGACCAAAACACCCAAGAATGTTGTCATAAAAGCTAATCCTCTCCGAGCTTCCTACTTGTCTGGGTTTCCTGCATGATAAGACCGGTATCTGGCGTCTCGAAGCCACGAGGATTTTCGTAACGTCGGCAGAAGAAATAGAAGGTACAAAATCCCTTGGCCAAATTTCCATCTCGGACGTCCCGACTGATGCATAACAAATCAAAAAATTTGTGGGGGGTTACTATCCTTGGTGGTACTGGGTACTGGTTTCTAAGATTCCCTTCTAGGCCATCGTAGTCTGCTATCTCTTCTAGGGTAGGAGTTAACTCGAAGTCAGCAAAGTAGAATACATTATGTGCTGGATCCTAGAATGGTATCAGTGGCTCAATTATGTCCTTTTTCGGCTTAACTTTCAAGAGCCCGGTAAGACCACCCAAGCTTTTGTCACAACCTTCATGATGTCGTCACTCAAATCATGCCACCACATATGTAGCTCCAAAGGGATCTCTTCACGAACTGAAAATGGTTCATTTCGAATTGTGCTCATCCTGCACATTTATTAATGTGGTTTCATTCAAAAGCAAACCCTGACTTTAAGGAAACCAAAACGACCATTTTTATTTATTTTTAACTAATGAAACAAAGTGACCGTTTTTATATGTTTTTGTTATGACACGAAATGACAATTTTTTAAAATTTTCAGAATATCCGGCTTCACCCATACGGCCTTTCAGCACTTCTAAACAAAGATTTTAAGGCTGTGTCGGCTAAGCAGCCAAATCCTTGAAAATGACTAAAGGTGGCCGTTCTTGTGAAACATCCTCCCGACGTCCCTTTGAGAGACGTTCGGCTGTTTTGACAAGAATGTCGTCACCTTGATTATTCAAAAATAAATTTTTGATCTTTTGGGTTATTTTTGCAAAAAGGGAAAGCTGGACCAGATAAGGGTTGCCTACGTATCTCACATCCCGTGAGAATCAAACTG
Organism: Nicotiana benthamiana; assembly: GCA_034376525.1. Classification (NCBI taxonomy): domain Eukaryota; kingdom Viridiplantae; phylum Streptophyta; class Magnoliopsida; order Solanales; family Solanaceae; genus Nicotiana; species Nicotiana benthamiana. The sequence goes on from CM067330.1 coordinate 71,890,931, forward strand.
GCGTAGTTCAGGCAGACCAACTATTTTTGAAAAACAAATTTTTTTCTTTCCATTTTGAAAAAAAACGGTAGAGTTTCAGTACGATTTGGACGTTGGATTTTTCATTCAAGACTCACTTAAACCTCACAGTGCTACTTTCTTTTCTCTCTCTTTTTCTTTTGTTTTTCTTTCTTATTTTTCCCTTTCCAAATTCCTCTCATCAATCAAAAGGCAATCAACATGCGAGTTCGGAGAAAATAAATGCAACAAATAGCACGTAATAATATGCATCAGGATGGTCTGTTATTTTGGGTGCACCTGTCCAAGACGGACCCAACCCCTATGTTGAGTCCCCTAAGTCAAATGCATGTGATGCTACAAATTGCTCCTACTAGGGACCCGGCATGAGGCTGAGTTATTCTAGGTTTTAAAAACCTGGGTTTATTGTGCTAAACCTGGTTTACCTGCGGGGACAACTCGAGCGCGGGGGGGGGGGGGGGGGGGCCGCGTACCGAGAATACAGAAGCTTCGCCGGCTTTGGAACTTGTCCAAACCTCGTTCTACATTTGAAAATTTGACTCTAACAGAAAAGAAGTCACACGAAGTGCGCACTTCTTCATAATTTAGAAGACTCGGTGAGAGAAGGGATTCATAACAATTTATATACAATTCACAAAATATCCAAGCTGCAAAAAGCATCATTTATCAATTTAGGCTCAAACATGTAAATAAAACCAGATAATAAATAAAGCCAAATATAATAATTATTCTAAACTCGAATTCTTGAGCCCTGAACTAGAGATTCTGGGTTCGTCCCCAGTAGAGTCGCCACAGTTGTCACACCTCTTTTTTTTCATTACACCCCCGGAAAGAGAGTAGATAAGGTAGTTTTTTCCAATTAAAGAGCAATCGAAACAGGATTAATTTATTTATTAAAATTTCAAAATCACCACTTGCGATAATTAATGGTGTACCAAGTCAACGGTTGAAATCTCGAATCGAGGAAAGGGCTGACTCTATATTACAGTCTGCGAACCAGAAATCTAGTTAAGGAATCATGTTAACCCGGGAGAAGGTGTTAGGCATTCATGAGTTCCGTTGTTCTAGCATTGTCGCTCAACTATTATATTCGGGCGTAATTATTTGATTTTAAGAACATTTAGAACCTATGTGCAGTTTAACCATTAAGCGTTTTTAATTAATTTTAAAGAAGATTGGACGTCGTTTAAAATATGTCTTGAGATCGCGTCACATGAAATGCACCCACAATCCTAAACACATTTTATTCAACGTTTTAAGATTTGGATTTGAGTCACATGAAATGCACACCCGAGTTTAGGAAGGTAATATTTATAATATGCACTTAAAGTAACTACGCATTTTTAGCTCTGTGAGAGCCACGGAAATTGGATAAATGGCACACCTCTGATTCTAAGATTGATTTTAAAAATTAATTAAAGCGAAGGCCACAAGCATGATGCACATGCTGTTCTACTTAAAGGCTTCTAAACTAACTCGTGAGGGCCATAGGTTATGTTGGCTATCTAATATGGCTCTCCCCAAACTAGCTGATAGTATGATTAATTAATACTAAATGAATTAAATATTCTCTTTAAATTAACTAGGGAGGTTTACATGAGGTGAACACTAATTTACTACATAAGTTACCTGGGCTAACTTCAAACCCAACATGAATCCGATTTGATTACCAACTCGGTTCCCCATTTGCAAAATCATTTGATCAAGCTAAGTTGACGAGGGAAAATAATACATAGCCCTTCGGTAACAACATTTGAAGATGGAACAAATTGCTTACCATGATTTCTTATCACATTCTTATGCATGCCGATTCTAGCATATTCGAACTATATCACATGACGATAAACCCAATTTCGTAAGACATGTAGGAATATATATGGAATGAATAATGGGAAATAAACCCAATATTACTAAAACCAACAACCGAAGGGTCCGAATTTCGATTTCAAGAATGAGGAGCTACCACCCCCTTTTATCAAATCCTATTATCTTTTTTAAACACAGAGTAAGGTTAGACTTGACTTACTAATTAACAACTTCGAAACCACTTTGAACTTGGAATCAAACCACAACCATTACTAAACTAAATTGCCAAGAATAATTTTCATATAACGATTTAGCCAGTGATGCTATCAAACATGCGAACAATGTAAAACCCATAAAAATAACTCAATACCGACAAGGATTGACATAGGGCAAACAAGCCATACTTATAACTTTAGAATGACCATCAAACGTTCATGATATACCATTGATTGTCATAACCCAAAACAAGGAGCACAAAAGAACTAATCAAAATTAAAAAGAAAAGAACAAAGAGCAAGGGGGAGATAACTTGAAGAACAACCCTGGGGCAATAATATTATCTAAGGTCAAGCCTACATGCCCAACTACTCCTACCTATGACTATCTACTTAACAACAATCACCAATAAAACAACAACTAATACACCCATATGATATTCAAATTTAAAACTTATATTAACATTTCAAAATGGTGACAGGCTTTCAAAACGCTTAAAAGATCCAACCTATCGTAGGATTAATATTTCATAGTTTCCAGGCTTCATAAGTGAAAAAAATTCAATTATTACTCCATATCTAAAATTACTGAAGGGAATTACCAAACCATGCCTCTACAAAAACAGAAGATCCTGTAACTTCAGCAATCAGGGAATCATCCAAACCCAAAAACAAACTATCACTAATCTATTCAACAAAGTACACATGTTGTGCTTATGGAATGCATAAGTACTTAAGTAAAATTGGTATTCGAACTACAACTAGAGTTTGTATGAAGAAATGACTCAAATAAATCAACTTAAAACAGGCCAATATACAAGACTAAACATAAGAAACTCCAGAATTCCATTCCTTCATTTCATTCTCCATTCGAGCATTAGATTACATAGTTTTGGGAGACGTATACCTGGATGTAGAAGGAACAGAGGAAAAGGATAAAGGATCAGCAACTACAGAGCAACAATCAGTAGTTTTCAGCCAGTTTTTGACCCAGAAAGTGAAGTAAACGACCCAAAAATAGTTTCACTCCAAGCAAAATGAACCAAAGAACATTGACCTAACTTGATTTTAACTCATTTCCACTATCAACTACCCAATTGTTTCGGCTTAAGAGAAAACTCAGAAATCACCTTCAGGACTTAATGGAATAGGACCTCTTTTAATTTTCAATTATTTAGGATTTTTCGGATTTTTTAGCTCTTTTTCTTTTTTTTCCTCCTTTACCTTAAGTTTTTATGCCCTTTTATAGGCTGAACATTAGGGCAACCTTCAGATTTCAATTTTTTTCTACTAGTCCTTGCTTTTTTGACTTGTTAGCCACGTTATAGAATGAAAATTGAGAACCAATCCTTTCTAGAAACTTCTAGGAGTTTCTTCAGTAGTTATCTCAAGATTCCTCAACCTAAATTTCAAAACTACCCTTTAAGTTCATGTTTATTATCTCTTTGAACCCACTGGGTCAATTGGCCAGGCCAATTGGGCCACAGACCCTACTTTGGGTCCATATATGGGTTTGTTACTATTTGCATGCCCATTAGACTTAAACCAAAATTCCCAACAGACTAGAACCAGTCTTTTGAAAATCAAAGGCCAAATTAATGGACTAAACACTCTGATTTCATAACAATAATGGACCTAACTTTATTAACTAGGTAATTGAACCGACTTAGCAAGCCCGAAACTATACATCACAACCCAGAATGACTCAAAAATTCAGATGCTTCAGTGAAATGATGAAGCTAGATTAATTCTGACTTTTGGGGACAGAGTTCTGACTAATTAAGAGAAAAGGATGAAGAAGCAAATGGGCCAATGAAAGAAAAAAGAAGAAAGAAACAAAGGAAAAAAGAAGAAACAAAAATACAAGGGAGGAGGATGGACTTACTTAGTCAAAACTCGACTGGGCCACTTCTTGATAAATTCGTCGGTATTAGCCTTGCATGCCATTCCAGAATCTTGACTAACACTCTAACTGGAGAATTTCAGATTTTAAGGTTTAGGCTAGATTTTAGATTTGAGTACTTTTGGGGTTATTTGAAGGAAAACAACAAGAGATTTGGCGTAGGGAGGGACAGAAGCGGTGCCGCCACCGGAGAAATTGTAGCGGTGCTAGGGTTTAGGATTTCAAATCGAAGTTCGAGAGATTTAGGCTAGTTTTAAAGGAAACGAGGGGTGGATTGAGGATGTGGAGGTGGAGAAGAACCTATGGTGAAGATTTGGGGTGGTTTGGAAACTCACAGCTGCCGTAGGTGATTTCTGGTGGTGGTAGGTGGCGGCGATGGAGAGGTCTTCTATGAGGTGAGAGGGACGAGAGACGAGGTAGGGAGTATCTAGGACAATTATATATTATGGAGTCCTAGCTTCCGGGCCGTCTGACTAAAAGGATCAATGGCTTAGATCAAAGGACGTGAAACCGTGTCGTTTTATATAGAAGGGAGGCTGGACTGGGTCAGGGATCGGGTTTGGGACGGTTTGGGCTAGGACAAGGGTTATTTGGGGCAGGTTTTGACTTGAGTTGCTAAAATGGCTCAAAACAAAGAAAACACTTTCTTTCCTTCTAATTTTTTATTTTTATTTATTTTTCAAATTAAAATAAAAACCTAAATTAATTCCTAAATTCAATTAACTTGCTAAATTAACCTAATTATTAATCACATAATTTATAAATATTAAATAATTCGTAAATTCAAAATTTAAAGAGTAGAATGCCAAATGAACTAATTTTTGTGATTTTTATTTTAATAAAGCACCTAATTAACCAAAAATATAAAAAAATCCTAAATGCAAATGCATGGTATTTTTGTATTTTTCATTAATTAAAAATGCGCAACAAATGCAACAATCAACAAATAATACCACGAAAATTCACAAAATTGCAAATAATGAAATGAAATTTATTTTGTTTTGAAACTATGAGAGTAATTCATATAGGGAAAATATCACGTGCTCACAACTTGAAACTTTCAAATTCGACAACTGATGCCGAAACCAACTAAACCACGTCCAAATGACCCTAAATTTTGCATACAAGTCATATTCAACACCGCGGACCTACTCCAACTTCTGGAATCACATTTTGACCCCAATATAAAAAACTCTACTACCGGCCCAAAATTTCAAGATTTCGACTTTCACCATTTCAAGCCTAAGTGAGCTACGAACCTTTAAATACGGTCTGGACACGCCTCTAAGCCCAAAATCACCTAACGATCTAATAGAATCTATGAAACTTTATTCTAGAGTTGTCTTTACACAGTTTCAACTACATTCTAAATTATAAGACTTAAGCCTCCAATTAGGGACTAAGTGTCCCAAACACTTCCAAAAACCACAACGAAACCTCCCGGCAAGTTACAGTAGCAGAACAAATATAGGAAAAGCAAGTAATAGGGAAAAACGATCGACCTGGTCATTATATATGCCAAGCCAGCCTAAAATACTACACTCAAGATCTCTGGGAGAATGTTAGATAATGAAGACAAGAGAAATTTTCCAAAATAAGGTTTCAATCGTAGAGAACTTGATTATTTTTCTTGGTGAGTTACAAATAAATAGCCCTTTTATATACAAATTAATTGTTACACAAGTTCTTTATTATTTCAAGTAATACACTCTCTCACTACTAAAAACACAAGCTTTTCCCACAGACAATTCGTTGGAAAATTTTTGAAAAATTTAAATATTCACACGACATTCCCAAAGGAGATGCTTAGTAGGAAAGGAGCTGGTGGGAAAACAGTTTTTCAGGAGCATCATGGGTAAGTCCAAGAGAATTCCCCACGAAGCATTTCATGTGAACTTGGTGGGGTCACACAGTGGAATTTTTCACAAAAATACTGGAACATGTAAGAAAATACAATAATTAATTTTCTTAAATTTCCGATTATCTTCGTGGGAAGCATTAAAATATGCGTGACCTGAAAAAAATATGAACATTCCCACGATAATGAGTGGGAAATTTTGAAATTCTTGGAAAAAGGAACAAAATTCTCACAGCACCATGAAAAATCTGAAAAATATTTTCATGGACAAATTTGTTTTTAGAACTATACCACCCGCCAAATAAAATATATAACCAATAATACGAGACTAAATACAATTAAGCATTCAAACACCAAACTCAATATTCAATACGATTTATTTCATAAATAACATCTAGTTCAATTCATTTCATAAATAATATCCAACTAAATAAAGTAGAACAAAAACTCAAAAAATTCGTCATTCAATATCCAAAATACCATCCAAGACAAATTAATCCAAGAAACTACTCCTTAGTTATCATCAGATGGTGCTGGAGAACGGTGCAGAGAAAATACACCAGATGCTAAGAGATAGTTTATCTGAGACTTGAGTCTTTCAACATCAGTAGTAACAAGTCTTAATGCCTCGTCCTTTCGCCTCATTTCTTCCTCCCTTTGCCTTTTCTCTTCCTCTCTTCGCTTATCTTCTTCCTCCCTCCCCTTTGTCTATTCCTCCCTTGCAGCCTTTTTTGCATATACAACTCAGTAATATTTGCCACTTTCCTATTTAATTGCTCAAACTCATACACATCAACCGAGATATGTGAGGAAGAATAAGAACCACACAATCCAGAAGTACGACAACTAAGACTAAACTCTAATCCAAGGCTGTAGCCTCTCCCCTTATGCACGCCAATAGCTGCCTTAATTTCGCATGTCCATAAGCTTCTCTTGGGTTGGTTGGATTGGCCTGCCTTGATCTTCAATCAATTGACTTTAAATGAACTTTTCCAAGATTTGTTTGAAATTATTCTGTAAAAATATTACAAATATTATAAAAGTAAATTTTATTAAAAAAATTATGCAAGTAAGTATCTTTATTTTTCAAGCTTTAAAGTAAACATGAGAAATAGTGTTATGCTGTATTTAAATAAGTAAGCAACATTTAATGCACAGAACAACTTTCGCCTTGTGCTTTCCGATGTATTTTTCTATTTCTTCATAATACGCTTATTCCCTCAAAGTACAATACTACACTCATTCCATCAGATCCAAAAAGGACTATAAATGCCGTTCCATTAATAATCTGAAGCAAATTGAAGTGATAGGTTGAAATTGATTTTACATAAAAATACGGAGGTGCCAAGATTAGGGGTGTCCATTCGATTTATCGATTCGATTTTGACCATTATCGATAATTACTTATCGATCATCGATTTGTACATAGGCTTATCGTTATCGTTTCAATAAGGTTTCGATTTTTTCGATTTCAATTTATCGATTTTTGGGGCTTATCGATTCGGTTATCGATTATACCTATAAGAAAATTTATGGGATTCCACGGAAAGTATATCGCTATAAACGCGCCTAACTAATATGGACAAAAAGAAGCTAAAATAAGACGAACACCATTTATAATATAAAAATTGTGTCAACAAGCACATGCAACAAAACTAAAATAGGATCAAATGTATGACACCAACCCTCCAACGGTATAAAAAAAAAATAAAACAAAACACATCATCACGGCTAATTCTGTTTTCCATTAATTTGAACTTCATTCCCCTGATCTTTAAATATGATCATTCCTTAAATGTGGTAGAGGAAATAATAGGGTAAGGGACTTAGGGTAAGGAAAGGGTATAGATTAGGGAAAATAATATTGTATAGTCGCTTTCAAAATAGTAGCGGAATATATATACATTCTGTATGTTATATTAATCTACACAAATAGGTACTTACTCATTTAACAAGTGTCTATGTCTAGGGGTATGCATTCGATTTATCGATTTGATTTTGACCATTATCGATAATTACTTATCGATTATCGATTTGTACATATGTTTATCGTAATCGTTTCAATAAGATTTTCATTTTTTCGATTTCGATTTCGATAACAAATAATCGATTCGATTTATCGATAAATCGATTCGAATGCACACCCCTACCCAAGACCATAAGGAAAGTGATGTATTAATTTTTGGTAGAAGCAAGTTTCAATAATGTTAGATATCTGCCTAATATATTTATATGTATTTGGTGCTCAATTGAGCATATCCTAAAAGTGTTAATTTGCAGCCTTTACTAAACAGCTAGCTACTCCGTGAACTAAACTTTAGAAATAGGTGTGTTATACCCTATTTTGTGCATCATTTTTTATCTGCATTTCTCGAAAGTCTTAAGATGCAAACTGCATAGACCAATCTTTTTAAGATTTATGATTTATCAAAATTTTGTTGCTTAGATGTGCATGAGTGTATTGGGTGATGGATACTGAAGCAACGCAGAATCAAGATATTGTACTGTTTTTTCAATACATAAACGAAAGTTAGAATAAACTAATCAATTAACTAAACCTCTAACTCAAACTAGTTTGGGTTGAATCATCTATATCCATTTAATTAGAGAGTTGTGCAAATGGAACAAGAAAATAGTGAATATAATATGCATTTTCGGGTCTATCTTCTTGCCTTTCAATTTCCTTTCTATGGTGAATTGAAATGTCATAATCGCTATAATGCAAAAGAGAACAACTTATAATCAATAGTTAGTATGCTTGTCTTTAATTGTTTTAGAAACATTTTCAAAAACTAAAACCATTGGGTGTTTAAATAGATAACAAGGTTTATTTTACCAGTAAAAGCTGAATTGTGTATTTCAATTATAAAGTTCTCCTAATTATAATAAAGAAACCAGAAAGCAATCTGCAGAACTAATAATTTATTTTGTAAAGATATACAACCAATCTACTACTGGTTCTACGCACTGCCTAAAGAATTAAAAGAATGATGTTGTTAACAAATATATGTGAATAATATTGTTCGTCTTAATTACATTGGTTGTCTCAGCGCGCGTCTCGACCCAAATCGTTCTTATTCCATGCTTCAACTTCTTCATGTGGATTTTCTCAAACACATCATCATGAGTAGCTGGTCTTCCTTCGTTCATGCCTTCAATATATCGTTCATGTGCTAATTCATTATCCACAATTAGTTGAACACTTGATATATCATTTTTAAATGCTATATATAGTGCACCCTCAATTTATACTCTACCAACAGGCTTAGTTTTTATAACTATCCACCATTCAGTCTTATTTTTACATAATGATGGATAAGGAGCGTAATACACTTGCTTCACATTTTGTGCAATAATAAATGGATCATATCGTGCATACTTCCTCGTGTAATTAACTTCAACTATTTTATAGTGTTGCTATACCTTTGTACCTTTATTTGGTGTTGGATCAAACCACTTGCATCAAAAAAGTACCTTTTCTTTGGCCAACCAACATACTCGATTTCTAAAATCTCCTGGAGTACACCATAACAATTCATATCTCCATCTTGGTCACAATCACCACTCTTCACCCAGAATCCGCTATTAATGGCTTTCTTATTCTTAGACCATTCTTCCATGTGAAACTTGTACCCATTGACAAGATACTTCAACATAGTTTTGGCTTTAGGAATATGTTCCCAAGATATATTACACAAAAATGGATCATCTATACCATTGTCTGGATTATGAACCTATATAGAGTTGAAGAAAATTGATAAGTTATAAAATACAGCTTGTGCAATAATGAGAAATTGGTAACATATTAGTTAACACTTAAATAATCTCTAAACCACTTTGAAAACCTTGGATAAACAACATCTCGGCGAAACACACCCATAAAATATATAACTGTCCGACATATTTATAAAGTTTATTAGCTCAAATAAGCATTGATAATGCAAGTAGTTCAATAACATAATCTCAAACATACTTGTAAAATTGTTGAACTTCGGGACAATTGAGCAATACATATTTTGTAGTCAACTTTTTGTCCATCCCAGCCCAATTTCTTTTTTGATACTTTTTAGAACTTCTACCGGACTGATTGAGTATGGATATCGACGGTGCCAAAGGATCATTATCACCTTCATCGTTATACCGGTTTGGCCTATTTCTCAAACAAGACACGTGATGCTCAAAATAATATGAACAGAAATAAGAGTTAAACATGCGGAATCTCAAATAATACTCCTAGAATATAGCCCATAAAGATCCAGTATCACAAGTCTGAGCCTCTAACAGGTTCATAAACCTAATACATGCCAATCTAGGGAATATGAAATGAATCAAGGGATAGAGGGGAGAAAGCAGGGCTGCGGACGCCATGCATCTACCTCGATGCTCCCAAATATGCGCTGCTCAACAAAAAATCCTCACTCATCCACATATGCACCTGGATCCGCACACAAGGTGAAGGAAGGAATGTGAGTACTCCAACCTAGTGAGTAATAAATCTAAATAATGGCTGAGAATAAGAAATCATAGAAAAATACAAGGTAACCTGTAGATTTAAACAAGTAATATGAAAGCGATAAACCAATGAAATCGAAATATGGAAATACTACAACAGATAAGCAGATAAATGACAACCAAATAAACGAATGCAACACATAAAACAGTACTCTATAGTAACCCTGCAGTGTGCACCCCGATCCATTTATTTATCATCGACGGTGCTCACTGGTAGTGTGCAGACTCCAGGAGGGGCCCCTTATGACCCAAGCACAAAATCAAGCCATCTTGTGCCATCAACTAGGCCCTCGACCTCATATCAATATCAATATAATACTGCTGCGGCGGCCAGATCCCATACTCAGTCCAGAAATCACATAGCCCTTAGGCAATTATAAAATAGAGGTTCTCAGCCCAAAGCATCATTTAATATATCTTTTAG